>CM062816.1:846627481-848022481 GCA_031772625.1 Pinus tabuliformis | reverse complement strand
GTCGAAAAATAGAATCAGGGACATTTTTGAAAACATGCATAGGATCTAATAAATGAGATATTAATAGATCCTTCCAGTAAGGGAGATCATAAAATATGGATTTCCTTTTCGTTCCTTTTAGCATTTCAACCATAACTTGTTCTGGTTCCTCAATTGAATGATCACGACGAAAAAAATGGTTCCAAGCTTTTGATTTAGCATCTCCCTACATTTTAAGCCAATCAGTTGGACCCATAACCTTGGGAGGAGATTTATTTTCAATTTTTCCATCAAATTGATTTTTTAGGCGGTTTCTGAACTTATGGTCAGGTGGTAGAAAAACCCTGTTGTTTGCATAAATAACTTTGTGTAGATCGTTAGAATATTACCCCTCAAATTGTTCTGCACATATTGGATGTGCAAAAATCCATTTTGTCTGTAGCCCTATAATCAATAACTAGCTTACATAAGAAAACAATAATAATGTAATACTTATATACAACTTGAATTGAAAATAAATTATGATGTATTATGAATATGAAAATTATTTGATCTCTTACCAGAATAAACACCAAGTCCTAGGAAATCATGAATTGTCCAACATAGTATGCCATAAAACATGAAGGACCTATTTGATGGAGGATGTGATATGTCATACATTCTTATGCCTTTCCATAACAATTGCATCTCATCAATAAAAGGTGCAATGTAAACATCCATTTTTTTCACTTGATGTTTTCCTAGAATGATGAGAGTTAGCATAAGGTGTTCCTTTCTAACACTCATCCATGGGGGAATATTGTATACTATCAGTCCAACTGGCCAAGCACTATAATTTGAGCTAAGGAAAGAGAAAGGGCACACTCCATCCATTGCAAGTCCTAACCTAATACTACGAGGTTCATCTTTGAATTTTCTTGGCCATTTTTTCTCTGTATGTTTCATTACTTTGGAGTCCACAGGAATTCACATGAATCCATCTTTACTCCTATTCTTTGTATGCCAATCCATCAATTGTGCAAGATATTTACAACGAAACATCCATTGTAGTCTAGGAATAATTGGCATGTGTCGTAAAACCTTAATTGGAACTGTAGAACCTTGTACATCCGTACGATATCTTTTCTCTTTGCAAACAGGGCATTCTTCATTGTCTTTATATTCATCTCTCTATAAGATGCAATCATTTTACATGCATGAATTTTCTTATATTCAATCCCCAAATTGACTAACAATTGACGTGCTTCTCTACAAGTTGATGGCAACACATTATCTTCAGGGAATATTTTATCCTTTAGAGCCCTATAAGTTTTTTTTTCAAACCCACATGTTGGAAATGTCATTTATAACGTTGTTTATACACCATAAGGTAAAATCCACCTCAAATTAAATTAAATGAAATTAGTACTTATATTCTAATTGAGGACACAAATTGACAGTGAAAAACTAGAAAAATAATTCAAATTACTTTAGTAAGGTAGTGAAGCTCTTGTCTAACCAACCAAATAATGACTTGATTTCCAATAATATTAATGTGCATAAAAGCTTGGATGTTCTACTTGCACCCAATTTGAACACCATTGTCTTGCTGCTTGCTTAATTGATTGATTGATGTTGATATCATCATAATTATGTTGGTGGTAATTTCCCTCTATATCAACATCATCATTATTATGCATAGGATCATCACCCTCATCATTTTTTCCATCCCCAAAGAAACATGTGAGCATTTCGTTCAATCCTTCTTCATGCATTACATTTCCATCAACATCTCTACTCTGAGCAGTGGATGGCATGTCATCAATGTATGCTAATTTCATCAATTCCTCATTTTTTTTCACGTGGTAGTGCTCTCTTCAATGCTTCTCTTCTTCTCCTAGTATGGTTTAAAGGTTGAATTGGATCATCTCGTTTAATTCTTAATGGTCTAGTTGGATCTTGATCATTAGTAGGTGTATCATCATCATCGTTTACCTATAATTAAATGTAACCATTATTTAATGTTATATAGCAATTACTGTATAAAACATGGATCTGTTACAAAGATATACACAATAAATCACTCAACAAAACAATATTATACATATATACAATAAATTAAAAATATTATTTTTGAACACATTATTTTAAAAACAAGCCACATCAATTTCATATTCTTAGATTTTCTACCTTAGGAACATCCAAGAACAACAATTGTCTCAAATTATTCATCCATGCATGTAGTATCATCATGACCAACCTCATGTTCATTGTGTTGATTTTCTATTGCATTTACAAACTCCATTGTCATATCCTCTTCCACCCAATTATTTTTGCGTGATTTAATTGTATAGCCTAGGCCACGTCCATATGCAGGTATTTGTATTGGTCTATCAAAGTGATTAAACTCCTCATTTGTTCTGATTCCATTGCCAACCTAAAATACACGATACATGCATTATTTTTCCCAAGGTTAGAGATTAGACTATATAATGTACTTATATTGTCCATTAATTTATAGTTGAACTTATTATAACACCCACAAAGTATAACAATTGTATCAAATTATTCATTCCATGTATTATCATCATGACTAACCTCTTGTTCATTGCCACCAATTTCTATTGTATTTGCAGACTCAATTGTCATATCTTCTTCCACCCACTTTCTCATGCGATGTGCTTTAACAGTATGGGGTCCACCCTTGTGTACATATTTTGGTTGTTTTACAATAAAAGAGTTCAACTTTTTATTTGTTACAAACACATTTTTCACCTAAAATAATCAACGACATGCATTATTTTTTTTCAAGTTTGAATAATAAACTATATAAATGACTAGGTTTAGGAAAACAAGGATCAGAAACTAAATTTCATTTTATTATATTTCATAAATTAATGTAATATTTAAGTACCTGATGCCCTAAATCATGTTGTGTGTCTTCATTGGAAATAAATTCATTTGTTTCCATGGCTTCTCCTAGCTCTAATTTTCATGTTAGCTATTTTCATTTTTAGTTATGAAATTCTCCACCATTGTTGTGACACTCTTATGATAATGATTGAACCTGAGTTGAAGTATTAACTTTTCACGCAGATCTACACTTCTGATTATTAGGGTCATATCTATTGAATTTTGGATACTAGTTTTTAACGTGGATATAAAGTTGCTTATCTAGTTTGAATGTACATTAGGAACATAGCGGTACTAGATTCTCATGAAGTTGTTTGAATGCTATGGATATTTCGATATTTACCGAACATTAGATGTTGAACATATTATACTACCATGTCATACATGTGAAGCATATTCAATATATGTTAGATGATCTAAATTACACCTTTGCATTAATATTAATACACAAATGATATTTTTTTCTTATTGGAAAAAAAACACTATGGAATTTCCAACCTAAGTCAATAATGACTAAAATAATTATTGCATAATTCAACAAATCCTAAAATGATGCCTAAGTGTTCTATTCCTCCCAAAGAGACAGGAGTAAAGTATAAATGGTACAACTATGGGCATTACAATGTAAACAACACATGTATGAGGGAAGGTGTTTGATATCTTATAGTTGGTTTCCCTTCATCACCAAATTGGATTAGGTTATGAGTGGATTGGCAAAGCAACCCTTATTTGTTCCTTTCAATTTTTAGGAAATCTCAAGTTCAGCAAGTGGTAGTAGATGGTTTCAAAGATGTTTGCTAGGGTTTTTCAACAAGGTCACTAGATCCCAATGCAACATAGATACTTCAGATTTGTTGAAAAGTAAAACCCCCACATAGCACCTAATAGATCATTAATGATTACCTAGAGAACTTAGACTAAATTAATCGTGGAAGTAAAAACTACAACCAAATTAATCATGAAAGTAAAAACTACAATTGAAAAAAAACATACACTTGGTAATATATTATAATTCATCCTCGCCCAATCCAAAGTTGATGAATAATATGTTAAATCTTTAATGAAACTCATGAAAAAAAATAAGCATGTTATTGATATAAGAGTGCATGAACTTGCTTAATGTATATTTGTCAATTAGAGATGATGAATATCCATGGTTGATGAATAATATGTTAAATCTTTGATGAAAATCATGAAAGATAATAAGCATGTTTATCGATATAGGAGTGCATGAACTTGCTCAATGTGTAGTTGTTAATTGGAGATGATGAATATGTATATATATTTATTTATGTATTTACTAGAGATTATTGTAATTTCAAGAAATAAATAAACATGGCCAATAAATAGGTTATTTTTTTTTGGCTTGCCCTAACTATGCTGGAACCTATGGCCCTCATTCCCATGTTCAATGCACTGACCATAGATCATTCACTCCAGAAAACCCCGATTTCAAATAGGAAAAAAGGCGGAAGGAGGGAAATTGGGAGGATAACCCGAAAAAGACGCTGTGGGAACAAAAAAGGGCCAGCGCTAGAACCTATGGATCTCACTCCCATGTTTGATGCGCTGATCATAGATCATCTGTGCCAGAAAACCAGATTTGCTCTAGAAAACCCCAATTTTGAATAGGAAAAAAGGCGGAAGGAGGGGAATTGGCAGGATAACCAGAAAAAGACGCGATGGGAATGAAAAAGGGTCGGCGCTAGAACCTATGGATCTTGCTGCCATCTTCAATATGCTGACCATAGATCATTCGCGCTAGGAAAACCTTGATTTGGAATAAGAAAAAAGGCAGAAGGAGGGGACTTGGGAGGATAACCAGAAACAGAAAAAGACGCGATGGGAACAAAAAAGGGCCAGAAATACCAGATCATTTGTAGATTGAATTTATCAGTGGTAGGAGAGAAGGAAAGTGCATGGGTTGGGGAGGTAGTGGGACAATTCTGCATGGCTTAGAAAGACGCAGCACAGAGGTTAGTTGATCCATCTAAACTTACCCTCAGCAACTTGGACATTGTCCACACTGTTTATACACATTATGTGAACAACTGATGGAATCCCCTAAATTTTTTGTGCGTAGAGTTATTTTTCAGTATTGTTAATGAATGGATTATTATAAGCCCTAACTTTCTATTGCTATGTTAGCATTACTTTATCCTAGGGGAGAGTAATTGCAGACATTCTATTAGCTAGCCACTTCTAGCATAAGAAATTTGTGATTATCTGAGACAGTTATTGTATCCTTTAACATTGGAAAATACCTTGGAACCTTTTGTCTCCCATTAGACATAGTTGCCAGTTGGCTCTTTAGGGTTCTTAATTGAATTGGGGGTGGAGGATCCAAAACTTTATCCAAGAGAAAATAAGGATGGTTGCAAGGAGATCCAACATGGAGAAGCTTAGCTTCATTAATGAGTATCCAACTAATTTTTCAAGTTAACCCACTCGCAAGTAGATGCAACATTGGGCATGCCCAAACTAATTTAGCAAGTCGAGTGTTTATCGTTTCCAAGCTTGGAAAAGAAATGGGTTAAGAGGAGCCTTATAAAACTGTATAACCAGTTAAGCTAGAGGTTAATTTCCTCTGAGTGCAAAAAAATTCAAATCTACTAATTTCTCAAAAGGAGATGAAAGGATTTGCAATTGATAAAGATGCCTCAATAAATAAATTATGCCTTTAAGAAAAGGAACAAGAGCAACTTACGCAAATAAGCAAATGGATTTGGAATTGCAATAGAGCAAGATACAAACTATAAGAAAATGGAATGCTCGAAATAAATTAAAATGGTTCACAAGACTCATCTAAGTATTTTGCATGTGAATTTTAGAGCATATGACCTACAATGCATGAAATGAAAGCAAAAAAGAGAATGAAAATGAAAGTAATTAGTGTTCATTTAATCTACTTAGTGTTAAGTGACAAAAACAAACCACTCAATCAATCACATGGAGACCTTCCGCAAATGAGGAAGAATGGGATGCCAAGGGGAAAAGGTCACCAAGCTCCCAAGAACAAGTGCCTTTGTATTATATTGGTTCCCTCTTATGAAATGAGGGATGGAAAGGAAGCTGTTTTTGGAGGAAGTTTACAAATGATCCCTCAAAAGGGAGAGATACCTCCTTCCAATAGTTAGAAGTGATTAAAAAATCAAACTAGATGTTAATTGGAAATAGTTACAAAATTTGGTGTGATCTTTCACTCAATGATAAGATCAAAACCCAACAAAACTTATAACTCCCTTTATGGATGAGAAGAGAAGTATAAATGAGTTACAAATAGGGAATCCATGAAGAATCGTTAGAATGTAGAACCACTCTGGAAGGTACAATGAAAGGGTCTAATAGTTAAAGAGTTTGCTTGTCCTTGTTGTCCAAATCCACAAATGTTCTTTCCATTTAAAAAGCTGCCCCAAAATCATCTCAAAATGAATTTTTAGGTCTTCCAGTACAACTGCCAGATATCAATCCAAAAAATGGCAAATCTAGCCACTCAAATGCAATGAAAATCAGCTTTCTTAGGTAGAGGAAATCTGCCAAGAAGCAAGTTCCTTGCTGCCCAATATCAATCCAAAAGAGGAGAGACAAATAAACTTTAGGAGACACTTGATACCTGCAAAAAAGGTTAGCAAAAGCCAATGTGAAAGAGGCCAAGCTTACTTGGGCATCCACTAGATTAGTGATCAAACTCAATTAGAAAAGATTAACAAATTAACTATACTAAAAGTTGAATAAAACTCTACCCTCTAGTAGCCAAGAAATGTTGGGTTAAACCAAATCTTCTTGGCTGATTTGTGGCCTTTAGGTCAGCCACTAAATAGCCTTCAAATAGCTTAAATTTTCAATGAATCCATAAACAAGGTAACCAAGAGAAAAAAAGAAAAAAAAAAAAAAAAAAAATTGAGGGAAGAATTTTTTAGATTCAATGTCCTCCTTTTGGATGTCTTTGGCTTTCCTCCTTTTGGATGTCTTTGGCTGCCCCTAGTGATGGCAAGATCATGACTTCATTAGCTCTTGAAGGTTGGTTGATATGACCAACTATTTCCCCAAACCTTCAATCTTTCAAAAGTAACCTATGCTTCACTTAAGATACTTGCATCCAACAATTAATAAACTCAAGGAATAGATTTGCAAAAGAGAAAAAAATAACTTGTGTTATTCACAAACACACAATGAAATCTATTCAAGTTTGCACAACTATTAGAGGATAGTCAAATACTTGTCTACCTCTTCCTAGGCAATACTGCCCCTATTTGGACCTTGCTCAACCAAAAGAAATGCAACAAAACCAATTCAAAAACAAACAAATATACCTTGCATCAAGAAAAGATCGCCAACATCATGCCAAGGTAAAACCTTCAAAGACTTTTCTTTATTATCATATGCAATAATAAAATCACAGCATATACCCAAGCATTAGCTTCCCAACCATGAGAGAATGAGAGGTCTGTGGGTTTATTTATGCATATTTGGGAGAAAATCCCAATGAAGAAGTGATCCAACAAGTGGCATAGTGGTGGAAATCATAATGAGGGTTGAATTCTCCATGTGGCACAAGGGCTTCCCAAGTGTGAAGTCAAACTATTGTAGCATCTCCTTTGCTGGCAGCGTATTCTTCTTGAGATATGTGCATTGGTGTAGATGCTAACTATTATCGCCCAAAAATTCTCAAAACATCATTCTGTCAACTCTACTTTTGGTCATGATTTCAAGGAGGTCTAAAAGTCATTTTAGTCTTGATAAAAGGGTAAGTGATAGGGTTTGAAGTCTTAAATGTCATCTTTCATTTCCAAATAAAGTCCTTTAGGTTCACTTCATGGTCAAATAGGTCACATTTTCCATTTAAAAGTCATTCCATTAAGTTTAGAGTTAAAGTTTTTCAATCATACAGGAATTTGCAGTTTCGTAGCGCAACTAGTTCAAAAAAGGTGATTTGCGCTACGAAAACAAGCTAATTTCGTAGCACACTATGAGGCAAAAACCCTGTTTTTCTATTTTTAGTAGTCAACTTCCAAGGGGGTTCCTGAGCAATTGAAAACTCATTTTTGAAAACTGAAAGAGGTTTCTCAGTTTCTTTAAATTCATTATGAGGTGGGAGAAATTGATGACTCAAACTAAATGTGCTACAAAAGCTGTGTCAGTCTATAATGTTTTTCTCCATAATGATGAATGGTTAATCTTTGAGAGTTTCAAGGTCATGCTTCTAAATAAATCCCATCTCATTTTTTGCTCTCCACATTCGAATATCATTCCTTAAACAAGTTACCCAAGCTCCTCTCTGTCATTTACTTTTCAACCTTTGCATGTATCAGTCAGTTGTCACCTTTAAAAAGTTAACTTTGTGACAAACAACTTGCTGTCCAAATAGTTTTTTTACAGCTGTCATATTTTTAAGAGGGCAGTTTGGGTTATAAAGGGAAATTGCCATGAAGATGAAAGCATAAAAAGAAGGCTATGTGTTTGTATAGGAGCCTATAGAGCTTTAACTGATCATGGATGACCTCAGCTTCACACAAACTTTCATTCAGATAGGTTACATGTATTTCTACAAGGAGCTGCAAGGGGATTTGTGTGTTTCTTGGATTGTTTTGAGCTGTTGGTTTCAAAAGGAATTTTCAGGAAAATGAAGATGAGTTTCAAAAATATGAAGGAGGTTTTTTCTAAGAACATAATAGGGAACACACACCTCTTTCAAATTTATCCCAGGTTCTACCAATTTGGAGATTCAAAGTTTCATTTGAGACCTATTTTCAGAATTCTGAATTTTTCCTGTTTTATACATGATTTTATAATACAGATTCTGGACAACTAAAGTTGTTTTTCAAAAGACTGAGAGAGGTTTTTCTTACAAACATCCTTGTCTACAAAAACCTCCTCCATTTTTGTAACAGATACTAGGGATCAAGAGATAGGAGCTCAGGAGTGCAGCCTTCTTTTTAAGGAAAAACGGAGTTATTTTTATTGGTTGATGAAGTGGCTGAAGGTGAAAAGGTTGTTTCTTGAGGAGGGAGAAAGGTATAACATAGTTAGTAGTTATATTTGGTGTCATTTGTAAAGTCTAATGGTCTAGCCACTTGGCAGACTTGTTGTAAAGGCTAGATGCCTATAAGTAATGTAAACTTCGATGTACACAGGGTTGGAAAATGTTATACAAAAGGACTACTTTTGTAAATGCTGTGAAGGGACTGATATATACAAAAGTAGTTTAACTTTTCTGAATCTGAGATTCTTAGTGTACTTCAGTGAGCTTTATCTTTTATATTTGATATGTTTTACTTCCATAGTCTGAACTCTTATTACTCAGAATTCATGGAGGAACATGCTTTGACTTCCTTTAAGTGTTAAACTATGGTGAATTGAGTTCTTGGGTCCTATCTTTCGATGCTTTTCTTCAATGTTTTAATACTTATTACTCACAATTCATGGTTATTCATGCTCTAACTTCCTTTAAGTATTAAACTTTGATGAATCACTTTTAATACTTTCCTTTTGACTACCTTGATGTATAATTACTTAGAATTCATGCCCACATGCTCTGACTTCTATGAACTTCAAGTTATTGAGACTTTCCTGAATGTGTTACTCTTTCATTAAAGTATATACAAGCCTCGGTTTTATAAGAAGAGCTATTTGTTATCTTTATCTCTGTCACTGACTTCATAGCCCAATGGTAGCAGGTCTCCATCTTTCAACCTATAAATATATAAAATCACAAACCATAGAGTTAGTCATATATCTATATCTTTAATCAATATCATTAACCCTTGAGAGAGCCCTCTCAGGCTGAGGAGGCTAAGCCTCAACCAAAAGATTGGTTTGAAATAGTTACACTGAGATTGACTTGATGAGCAGCCTATCAGGGTCTTATTTTGGTGATAACAGTAGCCACATATGAGATGAGTGTAGAGAATGGGAGACAAACTCCCTCAAAATTGTGCTTAACTGTTGTGAATAATCCTCCAATAAATGACATATGTACAGGCCTGTGCATGGAGGATCTTGGCTGGCCTGCGTGGGCTGTAATAGATGGCTGCTAGCTATGTGTTAACACATGGCTAGATGGGGGGAGTTAACTCCCATTTTTACTACCCTTTGACTGCTAGCACTCAACTTGATGGACTCGACCCTCTTTCTAACTGAAGATGGACCACATTTGGTGGGATTTGGTCACCCCAAACTATTGTAGCAAGCACAAATTTGCCCCTCCACTTGGCACTAAGATTTGGCCCCCTTATGTGGCTATGCAAGTCATCATTAACTTAGTCTTTGAATTCACTTTGTTTTTCCACATCATTTCCACTTGGTGACATATTTATTTTTTCCACCATTTATTAATTTTTTCAATTTTTGTCACCACTTTATACCACGAAAATAGGGAAAATGGATTTGGAGGGGCCAGAAGTCATCTTTTGACTCTCAAAGTGGACTCTAGGAGAGTGTTGGGGTGGAGAACATATTTTTTAAGTACTTATAAGCCCCCGGGCCCCAACATCCTTTAGCCTCATTTATTTAAAAAAAAATTGAACAATTCAATTAACAATCCCATTTTGTGGGAATTTTTAATAAATTAAAAAATCCTATCAAAACCTAATCAAATTTCATGACACTTTAGATATGTCCTAGTATGGTAATATACATCGACTCTAGGCATTAGGACGGACCCAAGGCTCAATCATCAAAGCCGCCACTCCAGCTTTGGAGGTAGGTGATTGAAAAAACTCAGTTAATTATTCATTGTTGAAAAGCAAGAATAATTAGCTAGGTGAAAAGAGTGTAATCACTCGACGATCGAGTCCCAAGTTGTCTAGGCCTTTTATAAAAGGTCATCATACTAGTGACATTTAATAAAATTCCCCACAAGGTTGAAAAATTTGAGGGAGAAGAATAGAGAGGAGAGAGAAATGGTCAATAGGTACCTGTTGACTCCTGGTCTTCTGAAGAAAAAAAATGATGAGTGCCCTGTACATTGGGCCATGGGGTCTTCAGGTTCTGCCTGGTGCAACCTAGCATATAACACTCTTCAAGGTTTATCTTATCACCACAAGGGAGGCTTCCCTAAACAAGACTCTTGCTATATATCCCGATGGCGATAACCATAAAAGGAAGTAAAGTTTCTATGTGTATCTTATACTGCCTATAAAGGCAACACTTGGCTCTGTCAATTGCTACAAATTGCTCAACAAGACATCTGCCAGGTGCTTTTCTTACATCATCTCTTCATACATTCAACAATATATCTCATAGGAAAACTACTTGGAAACCTAAGTGACAAAACCAAGACTTTCTTATGTTGTAATTCCAAGTGATAAGGTACAATCTATTCAGATGTGAAATGCATGTAATAACTTTACAAACAGCCAATTTAAGTTTTAGCTTGAAATAACAACATTTCAGAACCAACACTTGAACACATTCATGCATTTATTTTCTTGAATCTGAAAGAGTAATCATTGAAACTATCCACAGATTGCAACTATTATGAAAAGACCCTGATCCTAGTGGGTTGAAGCATGAAATAGAGAATTAATTCTAAGTGACTATTCTTTAAATATTTTACAATCAGTGAATGACTAAAGGTTGACGAAGACCATTAATGATAATAGTCACACTTCATCTGAATTAAAGAAAAAGTATTGCAGGTCTTTCAAGTATTTCCAAACATACTATGGAATTGCCACTTTTGGTTCTGAATGAGAAAAATAAACAGTATGTCAAATATTGCTATGAAAACCTAGATTTGCATTTTCTTTGTTGAAGTGGGCATAAACTATGAAGAATAACTTATGCACACCATTTTATCAACCATTTAGAATGCAGTTCTACTCATCTATTCATTCCCAAGATAATAAGACATTTCAATGCTAAAACTCACATAACATGGTTATAATGCACATAAGAACAACTGGAATATATTGCCAAGAATTACAGACTGTTTATTGCTCACAAACACACATGTGAAACTTCCATTCTAGCAAATCAATACAAACTACTACACAAGAATGAGTTTATTTTCAAACACTTTGGAAACAAACTTTGCACAGCAGTGATATATCTATTACAACAGCCCAAAGAAATGTTGTGTATGTGTTTTTTTAAATGTGCAGCAAGAGAGGCATCCTCCCAGCAAACCTGTGATTCAAGATATCCGCTGATGCCAAGCAACCCAACTTGTTTGCACCTTAGAAATACAGACCACTACCCCTTTTTAATGGATATGGCAAGCTGGAAATTATCCTTGGCAACAGAAAACCCTTTAAACATCCAAATTGAACCGGGCTTCACTGCCTCTTAAACTTAGAGGGAATTTTCCTTGGCAGTACAAAGCCCTTTAAATATCCACATTGAACCAAGCCTCACAGCCTGTTAAACATAGAGTGGAAATCACATATTTATGGCTAAAAAATAAAAATATACCAGTGCCTTATTCTAGCTTGGCATCCTGAATAGAGGCATTTTTAAGTGTCTTGGATCATTTGAAGCAAGCCCACAATTAAATCTTGAAGGAAGTAACAATGCCCAAGACTATGAGATCAAGAAGAAGGCTATGAAGCAGCCTCTATTGATCATGAAATACAAAGCTATGTAGTCCTTAAGTTGGGGAAGAGTCAACCAAAAATGAGAGGATAGGTTGCTTTGGTGACAATGGTGACTATTCTAGTAGTTCCTGCTTGGGTTGCACCTTGTGGATTAGAGATTTTTTCATTAAATTGAAAGAAAACTATTATTAGCTCTACTATTAGCTCCTACTAGCCATTGATCCCTCTGTAATTCATCAAGAAGCTGCAAAACAAAAGGCTACAAAGGTAGTCCATGATACTATTGAAAATAATGAAAGTACCCTTCCTGTTACCAATCATCAAGTTGTAGCCACCACTTCCATTGGTGCTGGAATAAAGAGGGCTCATAGCAAGAAGAAGAGGAAGGAATTCCTGGTTAAAGCTGATTCTTCCAGCGATTTCTTGTTGACATTTAAGGATCAGTTTAGAAAATTTCCTATTGAGTTAGTTTAATTTGACATAACAGGTTGGCTAGCAAAATAACAGGTTGGCTAGCTAAATGCAAAAGTTCACAACAGACAACAGAGGGAGCTGAAGATGTAGTGTTTATAACAAATTGATATCTCTTATATGTTTTTGCAATTTGGACAAGTTTTACCTTGAATTCAAATGAATAAAACAATACTATCCAATTTGCTTTTCATAGAAGCTAATTGGCAGTTGTATGACCAGAGTTACAATAACCACTTTTGGACAGTACAACAGATCTACAATGCCTCTCCACATAAGAAATTTAAAACTAACATGCTACTTAAATTGAACTTGGACCATAATGCAAACTACGATGAGAAATATCTACCTTCATATTTGGCAAATTACTAATCTGTTGAAGTGTGGTGTTATGTTTTCTGTGTTTCGAGAAGATCAATATGCGTTCATTATTGTATTTAGAATCTAGATAAGCCATACAGAAACATGTTGAAGGCCAGTTATTTGGTCCCAATTCTTTTCTGGAATCGTTTCAATCAGTGCCAAGGATTAGAAACAAACAGAAACAAAATGATACTCTAGGGCTTTTACTTTTACTCATGCAACCCCAGTTTGCTTCAAGAGTTGTTCATGCCTCATTTGGAGATGCTTAAATTGAAGTTTAACTGAAGGTTTTTCTAGGAGGTAAGCCCCTGCAAGAGAGAGATTCTGAAGCAAAGACATGCTTTTATTACTATCATCCAAATCATAGCGAGAAATTGCAGAATTAGGAAAATCAATCAAGTTTCAGAAGTTTTATATATTTGGATACAATAAGGCTCAATAAGTTAGGTCTCTCCTTGGTTGTTATTTACTCCTACCTCCTAATTCTTCCCCTATGCCCCTATAGAAGACGTCAGGTCTTGACGATACAAACTTATTTTATAATATTGCACTGGGAAAAAAAGACATCGAATCATAGTACTGATTACGAGCTCAATGAAGGTGTTGAAGTGGCCAGCCTTCTATTTATAGAAACATGTTTGGATTTAATAAGGAGAGAAAATTTGCTAATGAAGGATCATGCTTGCTAATTATTATCAAATGTTAATGGCAGTTTGGATTGTAAATGTCTTTTAGTTTTCTTTCCTAACAAAGTTCTAGATATTTAATTCCTTTCTTAATTTGAGCAAATGTTTAACTTTATTCTATGCAGGAATGAATGTTGAAGAAAATAAATCAACTCTGCAGCAAGGGGAGGGAGAATATCCTTCAAATGAAATCGCTAGTAGATGTTTAGGAACTTCTGCAAGTGCATCAAGGCAATCAATTTCTGTGGAAAGTGGAAGTGGTGTATCAAGAGGTAGTGATGCAGCAATTGCAACATCTTCCAGAAACAATCATATGGCAAGGGTACAACGTTTAGATATTCATCAGCAGGACTTAGATTCTTTAGATACTTCAGGGTGAGTCTCATTCATTATTTTATGTTGTTGGCTTCTTGGGTTTGTGTATTTGTCATGTTTGAGATAGAGCATTACTGATCGGTTGTACCTTTGCACTTGAAGAGCACAAAGAAGAGAAAAAGAGTTCCCAGAGTCAATGGTGGGGAGAAGGGTGAGAGGGGACTCCGACAGTTTAGCATGAAATATGTATCCTCACAATTCACCTGTTCTCTTTCTTTTTCTGACTGAAATTTTCTTTTGGTACATGTTGATGGATGGACATCTTTATGTTGCTGGATGTAATGGAATTGATATAAATTGATAGTAGATTCGTATGTGTTTTTTCTCGTAATGGCAGTCATGGGGCACAGAGGGAGGTCAAATGCAAGCCAAGTGTGGACCTCTCCAGCCATGGACAGAATGTGGGTAGCTAATATGTGTGGAGTTTTGTTTAATCCCTGTGGTTGACTAGTTCAAAAAAAATCTTGATCTACTGGCAAATAATGTTTCTGTTTGTTATACATGGTGTCCTTAGGGCATGCTTGTTATTATATTTGTATTACACATTGGCCTCGAGGGTTTGTTTCACTTACTGTCAATTGTTTAACTATGTCCAGTCAGTCAGAAGGTTGAGAGCAAGTGTCAGACCACATATAATGAGGTAACAACATGACCATAGAGACTGCTTATTATTTAGCAATTGTTCCTTGTTTATTTGTTAAGTATGACTCCCATTTTTTTCTCATCATCTTATCTTAATTAAATATTGAAATTCTAATATGTAGAATTTTTGAGCAAGCAATGCAGAAGGCATCTCTGAATTTTTTTTACCATTGCATATAAAATGCTACACTGTAGTAATGATTGACACATAGCACAATCAATGGGAATTGTTACACCCCCAAATCTCTGAAATCGATCAATATGACTGAATCAATGGTGATATAGCCGAGTAAGTAAAATGAATACTACTTCAAGTGAAAGTTCTGGAAATGATATGCTGAGAATGCCCCCTAGGCACATGCTCTAGCAAGCAGTAGGAATGGATTCAATGAACCGATGGCATGAAGAAAGTGTTAAACAGGACTCATCTCTGAGAGGAATAGTGAACATGGATTCTCAAGGGAAAAAAGGCTCTTGAACAGGCAGACTTTGTGCAATCAAAGGTGGTTAGGACATGCTCACAAAACAGTACTATGAATGCAAGAGAGATATTAAATTTATTCACTCTATTTGGACTTGAAAGAAATATCTAACCTATGAAAACTGTGGATCGTTGTAAGAAGTTCAATTTGTCAATATTATGCATCCTTTTATCTCGATTGAAAATACTTCATGCTTAGATTGTTGATATCATATGCTTGATTTGTTTGTAGCCCTTTTGTAGTAAGTAATTGTTTCTTTTGCAGGACATTCTGAACTGAAATTTACAAATGAATTTAAGAGAAAAACTAGGAGGAGGAGATCCTAAAGGATTTTCTATAGGTTATGCTTCTGCAAACTCATCTGTATTTGACAGTGCTACAAACATGTCTAAGTGTCTTGTTCAAAAAAACCAACATCTTTATCAAGGTAAGGTTTTGGTTCAAGTTTTTTTATTAACTAATTTATCTATTTGTTGGTCCACCAGCTTTTACTAGTTTTTTATATTATAATGTTCTGAGATGTTCAATTTCTGCTTATAAATTGTTTCTATCAAGCCAAAACGTTCTTGACCTTCTAAGCAAGTCAGATAATCCAAAAGAAAGTGACGCATTAAATCGCACTATATTAGGAACTTCAATGTAGCTAGCTATAGTTTTCCCACAACATGCAACAAGCTACCCCTAGTATTATCTCACCATACCTCTACTAGGAGATAATCTATTGGCCTTCAATTGGTGGCTCAACTTTCATGGCACGCTAGTAAGCAAGAAATTTTTCCCTAAAGTTGTGGATCCATAAGGCAATCCTTCATCAATTAATCAATGCAGCTAGCTATAGTTTGCCCACAACATGCAACAGGCTACCCCTAGTCTTATCTCACCATACCCTTGCTAGGAGATTCTATTGGCCTTCAACTGGTGGCTCAAATTTCATGGACTCTATGGTATGTAATCTTAGTTGGATTTCCAATATACTTTTGAACCGTATTTTCATTTTATTTTTTAGTACTATTAGATATTATATCTTACCTCATTTTATGGTTAGCATTGTATAACAAAAACATGCGTTGTGTTATGTAATTAATACTAACATGTAATATTGATTTTTTTTGTCAGAATGCTATAGGTAATGATTGCCAAGACGATGATCACGATGATGATCCAAACTATGCTCAACATATATCAGGAGATGATGAGGATGAGGATGAGGATGATGGTGGTGAAGGAGGAGATGATGATGATAGTTGTGGTGTTGGTGATGATGTGGATGAGACTAATGAGGATGGTCAAGATGATCATGAGGATGATCTTGGTGGTGGTAGCTAGGCATGCACATGCATTTTTTTTTATGAAGAAATTATTGTGTAGAATGACATTGTTATGTTTAGATGGGTGTTGTGAATTTACCCTATAACAATGAAACATTTTGATTTTCTAATCATACGATGAGTTTGACTTGATTAAAGATGATGATGATATTATCATTACTATATTTTTATTTGATTTATATATTGGAAAGTACCATCATTATTTTGATAGAGAATTATAATGTATGGTGATATTACGATCTTTGGATGTATGTTGTTAATTTATCGTAGAATAATGATATTCATGAAATATTTTGATCTATTAATCATATTTGAATGTTAGTTGTTTTGATTAAAAATAATAATGATCTTATTAGTATTATGTTGCTATTTTATACATATGTGTTGAAAATTGTCAATGAATCATTGTATATGATGACATTGTTATTTTTTTGGATGGGTGTTGTCAACTTCCCTTAAATTCCTTTACAAATGATTTTGAATTGTGATATATTCTTTAATGATATTTAGAAACTATGATATATTTTACTATGCAATTGAAATTAGTGAAATGAATTTATAAAGAGGGTCCATATGTAAAGAAAAATATACTCTACATAAGACGTCAAATGCGGATGTAACCATGGATGCAAAATTGAAAGTAAAATTGGATGTTAAACTAGGAATTAATACAAAATGCAAACAATGACATACAAAGTGTTTTAAACTAGAAGTGAAAAATTGTGAAATAGTTGACACAAAGAAGGGAACAAAACATGGCATACAAAAGGATATCAAATTGGGCAAAAACAAGGACACATAAATGGACACCAAATTAGATGCAAAAAAGGATAGACAACTAGATGTAAAATAAGATGCAAAGTTGAGTGCTAAAAAGAAGAAAAAAATGTTACAAATTAAGATGCCAAATGATGATGCAAATAATGGTGTAAATTTGGGATGCAAACTTGGGTGCAAAAAGGGAAGAAAAAAAAGAAGAAAAGACATAAAGCAAGATGCAAAATGGGGCTGAAAAAAGGTGAAACCAAGGATGCCAGAATGAATGTAAAAAATGATGCATAATCAGATGCAATTTAGGCTCAAACTTAGACACAAAATTATATGTAAATGTGGACACAAAATGAGGCAAAAAAAGATGCAAATTTGGATGGTGAAAATGATGTAAAACTAGACACCAAAAAAATGCAAAATTGGATGAAAAAGTGGGTGTAAATAATGGTGCAACATTGGACACATAAGTAGACACAAAAAATGGTGCAAAAATGGGCATAAAAATAGCTCAAAATTGGATGCAAAACTTGGTGCAAAAACAAATACAAAAGTAGACGTAAAAAATGGCTCTAAATTGAATGTACCATTAGACACAAAATAAGATGCAAAGGTGGACACAACACATGACTCAACATAAGATGCAAATATAAATGCAAATTTGGATGCTCAAAATGATGTAACATTGGATGCAAGAAATGGTGTTAAAAACGATGCAAAATTGGATACAACAAATGACAGAAAATATGGTGCAAAATGGGATGGGAAAATTGGAGACAAATCAAACGTAAAAGTGGACGTAAAAAATGTTCCAAAAAAAGATGCAAGAGTGGGCACAAAAATGAATGCAAAATTTGGTGCTAAATCAAATTCAACACATGGTGCAAAGATAGGCACCAAAGCTGGTGCAAAAATAGAAGCAAAAACTAGTCTAAGACTAGATGCAAAACCTGGCGTAAGACTAGATGCAAAAACTGACACAAAATGGATGCAGAAAAAGACGTTAAATTGGATGCAAAATATAGTGTAAAATTGATGCAAATGATGGCACAAAAATGGAATCAAAGAATGACACAAAATAGGAAGCAAAATACAATGAAAAATAGATGCAAAAAATGATACAAAACTAGAAGCAAAACTTGTCATAAAATAAGATGCAAATCTTGGTTCAAAATTTGACGCAAAAAATAATGCATAGTTTGGTGTAAAAAATGATGCAAAATCTAACGTAAAAAAGGATGCAAAATCAGGCGCAAAAAAATACGCTTTAAAAATTGTACAATAGAGCCAGATTTAGCGCCAGGTTGCTTATCACAATTACAAAAAAAATGCACTAAAATCTGGCGCAAATCGTTGTTTTTGTTGTAGTGAGGTAAGGTTATTGTGCATGTCTTCTGAACTAGATTGCACCTTAACTGATGATGTTCGTGTGTGTGTGGTGTTTCTCTCATGAATGGGATGCATGTGCTGGTGGAGTGATTTTCTAAGGGTGATGAGTCCCTTCTTGGGTGCAAACGTTTCTCCCTTGTGCTTCCTATTGGTGGGGAGAAAAAAATATCATAGATTTCCTTGGACTGCACAGGTTGCTACAAGAGGAGTTTATTCCTATAGAAGCCTTTTGATCCTTTCTTTTAGCCTTCAGTTTGCATGGTAGTGTTGAGGGCATTGATGAAAATCCATGTAAACAGGGTTGGAGTCATGAGGAGGTAATGTGAAGAATGGAAAAATGGAGAACAATTCTCTTTGTGTGTGTTTTTTTAGGCAAGACAGTGTGAACATTATGAGTAAGTTTAAGTGAAATGGAGTGGATTGGTGATGAAAGTGGTGTTGGGGGACCTCTCTCAACCTTCCCTAAAAAAAAATATCCTTTTGACCCATTTCTCCAATCATATTGACTCCTGTAGCTTCTTCTTGTCCATCCTATAGCAATTCTGAACTTCCTATAGCATTTCAGGACAACCTCCTATAGCAAAATTATTTTATTCATGTCTCTCAAATGGTATTTGGATTGACCTGAAATTTGGTGAGCATGTTTCCATCATCCCTAGGCATCTCCCTAATACATCTCCCCATTAAAAATCTTGGCCAATGGATGCATGAATATCGAGAAAAATAAAAAATGGTTGTAGGTGATGGAGGTTGATTTCTCAAAAAGTGTGCACTGGAATTTGTTGAAATTACTTGGGCATGTTACCATCATCCATATGCATCACCCTATTAAACAACTCAAAAAATGGATGAATGAATATCGAGAAAATTTAAAAATCGTTGTAGGTGATGCGGGTCAATTTATCAAAAAATGTGCAGCAAAATTTTCTTGAATTTCTTGGGCATGTTACCATCATCCATATGCATCTCCCCATGAAACAAATCAATAAATGGATGCTCATTTTTAAGATATGATAAAAAAAAAATTATGCTCTATGTATTTTGACTTTTTGTAGCAAAACAAAGATTTCCTATAGCATTTTCGGACATCAAGGAAAATGAATGGCAAAAGCTTGGGAATGATGGGTGGATGGTCGAAATAGATGAGCATGATGGATTTGCATGGATTTATTCCTTCTAGAGAATCTGAGGAAAGGGGGAGAAATTCCAAGTTTGACTTCCTTTGACTAGAATTTTGACCAACTTTTTCTTTTGGTGCCAACTTGTTTTTGTTGCTTTCAGAGGTTGGAAAGCACCTGCATTTATCACAAGGATACATGGAGCAAATAATTTTTCTTTTCTTTTCTTTTCATTTTTTCATTTTTTTTCTTTTAGTTCTACTAGTTGCCTCAATGAGGTTTTCAATTAGTAGGTCTACCTAGGCACCTCAAAGGAGGTTTTCACCGAGGATCTTTTTTTTCCCTTTTTTTCCTCTTTTTTCTAACCCATTGACACATCATGGAGGTTTTCAATCAATGAGCCATTCTCAGGTGCCTCAAAGGAGGTTTTCAACTGAGATTTTATTTTTTTATCTTATTTTTCATTTTTTTCTCTCCTACTCTACTTGAAAAAAACAAAATCATCTTCAAGTGTAGGAATACTTCCAATGGAGCCACTGGCATATCTGGATGACAGATACAATAATTTGTAGGTTCAAAACATATTCTTTAACATGCACCTAAATGTAAGAGACCAAATTCTTTGACTGAGATGAGATTAGTAATTGTTGAATAAGAGTGTGTTGCTGCAACTTAATAATTGTATGGAACCATATTTCAATATAGTTGTGATGCCCCTGTTCCACTTGCTAATTTGGATCATCTTGGATGTCTTCTTCTTCCATGAAATTCATATCTTCTTCTTTTTTCTCATTATTCTCTTGAACACATAGAGGATCTGATGGAAAACATGAGGGAAATTTCTCAATCTTTGATTTTGATGTCTACTCTTCATCAACTGCAGCCCATGTTTCTTTGGTCTTCTCATTTGAATCTTATTTTTTTGCATGTTGTCCTTCAATGGAATTAAGAAAATCTAGTTTTTGCAATACTTTTCCTGAGCTAAGATGAATACCATTGAGATGAAGAGGATATGTTAGGAATTTTTGTACCTCAGCATTGTAAGTGGGATGAGCTACTTCCTTATGGTTGTTTGGAAATGATGGTACAAGTAGTTGAGTGGGAGTGGATATTTGAGATGGATTTGGTTGGGGTTGTCATTTTGGTGGAGATGGATGGTAGGAATAACATGGAGTTTGGTATGGAGGATATTTTGGATATTTTGGATTTCTCCCATAACGTTCTTGCCAACCTTGTTTCCAAGATTGGTTTTGGGGTTGAGATGGCCACGGTTGCCGAGGAAAGGGTGTGTTCCAATTACTTTGAGATGTATGTGCATAATCTTGAAATTGTGAATTAGGTTCTTGCATCATATCAGGTCGACTAGGTTGTTATGGTCTTCTTGGAGATACATAACATAACTCCTTTGGTGATTGACTTGCTCTATTGGTCTCTTAGTAAAATTATTTCAACCTTAGTAATGATGGGCCATATTTAATAGCATGTGATTCTGCATGGACAACACAAATATTAGCATTTTCTTTTTTCTCATATTGCATTCTTAAAATTTCTACTTGTTTTCTTAGACTTCTAAGAATTTTTGTTTTAAAGTCATCAAAAAAAATTCCAAGTTTAGCTTGACTTACCGATCTTGATGTTGATTTACTTACTCTTGCCCTTCCTCTTGATATGTGTTTGTATGTTTCACAAATTTCTTAAATGATAATTGGTATACATCACCTTTACTCATGAGATCGAGGAGATCAATCCACTCATCCATAATTTCTCTAAGTAAGAGGGTTTTTAGTGTGTCAGATCCTAGATGATGTAAATTTTCCCTCTTAACATTGTACATGAACCTCTCTATTAGATCATCAAGGCTCTCATCTTCTTTTTTATTCATTTTAAAGATTTATTCCTTAAAATCATGGTCTTTATATTTTTCTAGAAATATCTTTTGCATATCATTCCATGATCTTATTTAATTAGTCCCTAAACTCATGAACCATTTAAGAGATCTATCCTTCAATACTGTTGGAAACAATCTCAATTTTTGAGTGTTTAATATGTAACCATAAGATCTACAAAGGATTTCAAATTCAAAGAGAAAGGTTTCCAGATCCTTTAACCTCATACCATGTAAGTTTGGAAGAAAAGGTGAAGGGGCATTCTTCATGTGCACACTAACATCAATATCTTGAATGGGAAATCCAAGAGGATCTTCCTCATTGTCATCATCTCCATCCATTTCTCCTACCTTCTATGTCACCTATTCTTCTTCTACCTACAAAAATGAATGGTGATGTGGCTCTTACTGCACCACGTGATCAAATGGGGGGGGTTGGTGTTGGATTTTTTTTTGTTTTTAATATTGAATGAAAAAAACTAATGCAATGCACTTTTCTATTCTTAAAATGAAAGATGCCTAATGCAATTTTTTGTTTTTTAAGAAAATACAAAGAAATGAATCATCTAAAGAAGAAAAAAATGCATACTTTGACACCTCCCCGGCAACGACACCAAAAATTGATGAGCCTTGGTATTGCAACAAGAATACTAGAACTCCCAAGGATACTAACTTTAATTATCAACTCAGGGTTCTTACAAACTTAAGAGGTGTCGGCACTATATGTGCAACATATAATGTGACCTTCCTTTTTTGTCATGTTGTAATGAAGTGAATGTAATGAAATCAAATCCTAAACTAATTCTAGAAATGGAAACATTAACCTATTGCAACAAAGAAAATACAAGGAAATAAAACCTATTCTAATTGCATAAAGTAAATATCATGAACTAAAATTCCATCACTACATTTCAAAGATTTTAGATCCATTGACAGAGTTCATTGGATGTGGAAATCAAGAAAATCATTATTGTATTATCCAATTCATAAATCTATCCATTAACCCAAATTGTTGAGATGTTTTGCAGGGGAAAAAAGGCAAGTCCTAGGTGGTCTTTAGTCTTCCCTAATCCTAGATTTAGAGCCTAGGGGTTATGATTCAACCCTAAGGGACAGAAACAAATATTTTTGAGCAAATTTGGGCTAGTATATAAGTGCTAGAAGAGTGTTATAGGAAGTTACAAGTATTGCTACTGGAAGTTACATATTTGCTAAAGGAAGATATAATTCACCGAATGACCAAGAAAATAAAATCCAAATTGGATGGGACAATTTTTTTTATTGAATAGGATATCTTAGGTCTTCATTCCAAGTGGAACCACTCAAAAACACCCATGTTAACACATGATAAAAAATAGCAGAAACATAGTATTCTAAAATTTAAAAATTCGAGAACTAATGAGCTAGTTAATCTATCACATTCCTAACATAATAAAGTGAAAATGCAATGGGGTAAATTTTTTGTTAACTATAATGTTTTTATGATCTAATTCAAGTGGAATAAACTCGATTGAAGCTCATTATCATGTTCAAATAAATAGCATAAATTTACTACTATTTGCCACAAGGGACTTCCAAAAATTTAGATTTGGGAATAAGCAAACTAATCCAAGTAGCTCAACGATTATTATTACCTTCCAAAGTTGTTCCAAGGATGAATTCATGCTTGTTATTCTACAAAAGAACTTACTTCAACCATCTAACCCAATCCTACCACAATAAATCATAAATATTAAATGCAAAAATATAAAAAGAAAACAAGAACAAGAGATGCATGTGAATAAGAAGCAAAAAGAAGAAAAGTAAATTATACAAAAGGGCTCTGAGGCTCCTGGGATGGCTAAGCCCAAGTAAAATCAGATTCCTATGAAGGATACCAACATTTAGAAGCTAAATATGGCACCAAACTTCATTATTTCCATCAATACAATTACATCCCTGCAAAAATTAAAGTGGAGATTCAAAAATACACGTTTTCTCCACAAGAAGACTAATAAAAACCAACCCCTAGAGGAAAATTCAAATTGGTACTTATACAAAATTATTAGTAAGAATTCTCCATGAAAGGAGGAATTTTTCCCCTCCAAAATCCCTCAAATAGTAGATCTAGTTCTCAACACTAAGAATCTACATTAAATGAGAGGGAACACATTCCTAGATTTTCTCAATCATTGGAGCTCCATAATTTGTGCATTATTTCATGAAATCTTGTTGATTTATTATCCAATATTGATCATCTTGTAGTGGGGATAAAGTCCCTGAATTATCTCCTCCTTTAAATCTTCATAATCTGCCCAATATTTTCACAATATTCTTCAAAAATAAATAATATTAGTCACAAATATCAAATCATCTCTAAACCTCCCTAATGAACATATTAAAGCTAAAAAATATTATTAAGTGTAGAAGGAGAGTTTAATATAGCCTTCATGTGCCTAATAAAGGTTAGATGGGCCTTAATTTTTGTCTAATTTTGAGGCCCATCACATAGCTCGGTGCATTCCATCTATAAGATGTTCAAAGCCTTAGTTTCTTCTCGAGTCCAAAAATATGCATCTTTCTTTAGTAACGTTGTTAGAGGTCTTATTATTTTCCCATAATTTTTAAAAAACTTGTTATAATAGCCATCAACTTGAGAAATCTTCGAAAATGCCTTAAGTTTGTTTGGATTTTCCATTCCTTTAAGGCTTTAATTTTTTTAGGGTCTACCTTAACACCCTCATGAGATACAGTATGACCCAAATATTCCACTTCCCATGCCCCAAAGAAACATTTGGAGGGATTTGAATACAATTGTTTCTCCTCCAAGAAACATGACCTTTCCAAGACATTTTGTAGAATTGTATATCATGAAAAGATACTAACAATTTTTTTTAAGGAAGGGTTTAAAAGTGTAATTCATCAAACCTTGAAATGTGGAAGTGTAATAGCCATAGTGAAAATTCCATGTAGATAAAAGTTAATAAAGGAAAAATAATAACCATGGTTATGGGACACTTATTCCAAGTTGAATTTTGGGAAGAACATCCTAGTGTGGGTGGTCATTTGATTTATTATGGCTAAGGAAATTAGAAAATGCAATGACAAAGGCTTTGGAAAGGCAAAATGGCATATTTTGACAATTTATTTATGAAAATAATGGAAATTAGGAGAAAAAGAAGGTGAAAGGTCACATGTTGCATGTGAGGAGGAAAATGAAGGAAAATAATGGAAAATTGAAGAAAACAAAGGTCTCATTAATAAAACGGCTTACGAGGATCAGTTGGTACCTTTTATCAGTTCAGTTTTGCAGCTTTCTCTCTATTCTCTCTCTAACACTCTTGGACACTTTGAATTTTCTTGGAGCACTTCAACATTGGATCAAGAAAATAAAATAAGGAAAAGGAAAGCAAGGATCAAGCAAGGAAGAGCAGGATCAGGTAGCTACATCAGGATTATTAGCAAGTATCAATTTTCATGTGTCATTTCCTTGCTAGTTTTGGCATGCATGGTTATGCATATGTGTTCTTGGTTCTCTTGTTGTCATGGGCATGGGATTTTCCAAGTGTGACAATGTTCTTCAACCTTGCCTTACCATTTGTGGATAGTCATGATGTGATGGGTTCTCTTGTTTTGGTTGAGTTGGATTGTCAAATGGATTCGAAACTAAGTGAGGTGATTCTTTAATAGAAATAACGCATGGCCTAGTAACCCCTGAACTGAACAGTGGTTTGCGGTAAAGCTATATTTTGTGTTGCCTTGGTGGGCCTAGGAATCCTCGACTAGTGAATGGCGGGATATACGGTAAATCCTTGAGGTGGATGCTCTCCATCAGGACTAGGAATCCCAGGATGGGATATATGGTAAAGCATAGATATTGGAGTCTCAGTTAGGGTCTAATGATTCAGTGTGGATTGCGGTAAAGCCCAGAGAATGGTGTCTTGATGATGGCCCAATGATCCCTTAATCATGTTGTGGATTATGGAAAATCCTAGAGACTAAGAGACAGGAAAATTCCTCATGGTGTAGGTGGAGAAATATGATGACACCCATGCTTGTTTTGGCCTAGTGACCCAGTGAGGATTGTGGTAAAGCCTGGTTCTATTGATGAGGGTTAGGTGGTGTAGCCTCGATAAGCCCTGGTTGAGTTTTTGTTATTAGTCCCACATTGATGCTTAGAATATGGCACGAGGGTGATTGACTGAAAGAAATATTTGGTTCAACCAATCTAGGGTTAGTTGGTTCATGGAAGTCTCATACCCGGTTGTGTTTTGCATCCAATAATAAGAGTTCCCTTCCTTAGTATATTAGGAGCAAATGTATTGGATCATACGTGGAATTTATGGCTGATGTATTATTATTAATTATGTTGTTTATATGTTGGTTATGAGTATGTTTTGTGGTAGTGATGATGTATGCCTCTCATCATGTTTTTATTATAAACGAATGAATAATGAATATATGAACTAATAGATAATAATGTAAGTAATGTGATAAGGCATCAATGTTAGTTAGTGATTCTCAGATAAGTATGAGACCCCTATTCTCAAATATGTTGCTACGATATGTAGATTTCATATTTGTGACATGTTTGACGAAATGACTATCATGTCTGTAGGGGTCTAGTCAAGTATTTGTTCAAATATTTCCATTTTTATTATTGTCTTAATGTTACTTTTCATTCCTGAAGGTTTCATGGAGTTCTGGACAGTGGCTTGAGTCCCGACCTTGAAAAGGTGGCACAGAATCCGGGGTCGTAGGCTTAGAACTAGCTAAAAAAGACCCTAGTCGCTTGCATGTTCATGTTGTGTGAGTGACTGTAGGGCACCAGTCGCACACATACCCATGCCATGGGAGCAACTAAGGCTCTAAGGTAGTGAAGTGCAATTTGTCTCAGTGGTTGATCACCTAGAAGTGTTGGTTGGCTCCTGTAGGTTCTATGACATGTACAGAAGGTCAGATTGGTTGTGTTGTGTTGATTCCAGTTTCGTAATTGTACATGGGGAGTTGAATCAAATTGTAATAGCCTCTCATCACATGTTTACCCCAGCGGACCAATTAACTTGGGTAAATGTGGGAGGAGGGTGTTACAGAGTGGTATCAGAGCATGGTTCACCCCTTGGACTAGATGGGCAGTGTGTTGATCATGCATTCATGTTGGTTTCATATGTGTTCCTTATTCTTGTGGTCTATGTACTTGTTGTGTATGCATGGTGTTGCTCATGGTTGTAGTTTTTTTCACTATGTGGAAGTTTATGGTGTGTTGTTGGATGTGCTTATCGTGAGTATAGATTGTTTATGCACTCATTATACATGCCAGTGTTTGTATGTATAGTGTGTGCATGCATGTTGTACGTATGTTGATTATGCATACATTGACATGGTTGTAGTTATCATGCATGAGGTCATAAGGTGTGGTGGATAGGGTCATGCATTGATGACTGGACTATGGTTAGCGTGATATCTATATGTTGTTATGATTATGTTTATACATGTATTTTTCTAATTTGGTTGATCTTGCAAACGAGATATCCTCCCCAGGCTACACTGAGGTATGTTGTTATGTGTATATTTTGGTTTAGCTGACATGGTATGTTTGGCAGGAAAGATATCAAGATGACTAGCAAGATCGTAGACCATAGTTCACGAGACTCTCCCTATGGATCAGATGAGAAGCATGCTATTGGAAACTCTTCTAACTTAGAAAACACATTGATAAGCTTGAAGGAAGAATTAAGAAGTTGCAAGTCATATAATGGCATAATCATGCAGGCACTAGAGAAACAAACAGAAGTCAATGCAGTAATCCTTCATATTTTGTTGGAATTGTAGAGACAGGGACCACTTTGAATAATCCATGGACAGGAAGACCAAACTAATGGGGCATATGGTAGTAGATCTCATGGTGGGCACAGGTCAAATAGGGATGACACGGTTAGAGCTAGAAGGTTCTTCGATACTCTGGATCAGAGAGGTGATGGACACAAGTACTATTCTAGTTTTGCTTCTGACGGGCACTATGATTGTCATCGTTATCATCCTTACAAGAGGAGTGACAGGGGATATTTGTCAGATGAGTTTAAGAAAGATAAGGCACCCAATTTTGATGGAGATTTTAAGAAGTCGGAGGATGAAGAGGCTTGGTTACTTGGGATGAATAACTTCTTTGAGCTACATGAGTACACATATAATATGAAGGTCATAATAGCTATCTTCAACTTCAAAGGGAAATGATACATCTAGTGGGAAGATGTAAAGTGGGTTAGAGACATCAGGAAAGAGGAGTTGAGTTGGCATGAATTCAAAATAATTTTCAAGAAGAACATATTTACCAATCAAACGAGAACTATTACCTCAAAACAGGTACTCTAGCTCAAAAACCCAAAAAAAACATGAAAAAACAGGCTGAAAATGAAAAGTGTTGATGTTCGAATAACAATTTTTTTCAAGGTACATTTTAAACTCTCTTTAAAAATTACAATAAGAACCAAAAAAATTTGTGCAAAAAACACCATGAAAACAAAAAGTGTTGATGTTGGAATAACATCTTTTTTTCAATGTACATTTTCAACATTTTTTAATAATGACGTTAAAAATAAAATATCATGACTCTAAAAAACTTTAAATTTCCAACGATTTTCAAGCATGACATTAAAGATAAAATATCACGTCTTTGAAAAGCCTTAAAATTCCAATGATTTTTAGGCATGACATTAAATTTAAAATATCATGTATTTGAAAAACCTTAAAATTCCAACAATTTTCAGGTTGGTGCTAAGAAAAAATACTTATAATTGTTTTCAACCATAGCATTAAAGATAAAATATTATGACATAGAAAAACATTAAAATCTTGACAATTTTTCAACCATGGAATTAAAACCAAAGATTATGACTTCAAAACAATCTTAAGTTTTCAAAATATTTCAAGCATGATATTATGGAAAAAAATTATGACTAATTTTTTCTTAAAAAAATGAACACCTGAATGAAAAAATTATTATACCAAGAGTATTTTTTTTTAAATGCTAAATGTATAGTGATTTTGAAATCTTAGCCTAAGACAACTTGATGCATTGCAATAAATAAATAAAAATCGACCATCAAATTGACACGCAGTGTAGGTGAACTCGACCCATTGTAATGAAAACTTAAAGACCAACCATGAAATTGACACATTGTGCGGACAAACTCGACTCATTATAATGAAAAATATAAAACCAACTAACAAATTGCACATAATGGGATCGGGTTGCTAGACAAGCATCGACATGGACCCTGCAGAAAAGAAAAAATAAAAGAAAAATTATATATATATATATATATATATATATATATATATATATATATATATATGAAAAATATAAGAGACAAAAAAATCAAATATTGAAAAAAAAATAAAAACAATAAAAAGACACAAAAAAATTTAAAAATAATAATGAATAATGAAACATAAAATACAATTTAAAAAACATGACAAAAATATCAAATAAAGAAAAAGGAAAAAACTATAAAATATAAAAAAGATCAAAATTAACTTGTAAAAAAAAAAAAAAAAAAAAAAAACAAAACAAACAAACAAAAACAAAAATAAATAAATAAAAGGGGCGCAATAAATCAAAAATTGATATAATTTAAGAAAGGAAAAGTTAAAGATTAAAAAAAAATCAAAAACATTTTTTTTTAAATTAAAAAATAAAATAAAATAAAAACCAAAGAAAAAATAAAAGAAAAATAAAAAAATTTCCAAAAATAAAATAAAACATTAAATTTAAAAAAATTAAAAAAAAATAAAATATTAAAAAACTTAAATTTCCCAACCCACCCCGAGGCCCAACTAGCCAAGGGTGGTAAGGGGATGATTCATGACAAAAATCAAATCAAATATAATGTGTGTGTGTGTGTGTACATAATAAAAAAAACCCATAAAAATGTTAAAAAATAAAACAAATTAACTTGTAAGAAATAAAAATTTTAAATAGAAAAATAAAAATTAAAAACTAAACAAAAAATAATAAAAATAAATAAAATAAAGAAAATATTAAAAAAAAACATATAATTTAAGGGGAAAAAAATCTAAATCAATTTTTTTTTTAAATAAGAAAAAACCTCATAATAAAAAAATATATAAAAAATTAGCAAAAAAAACATTAAATTAAATTAACAAATAAATAAATAAAATTTAAGATCTTTAAACTAAAATAAAAATCTTGGCCCACGCCACCCCGCTCTCCCTCCCAGCCCAGCCCAGCACAGCGCACCCACACCTGCCCATCCTCCCTCCCTTCCACTCCTCCCCATGCCTCCATCCCTTCCACCCTGCCTTGGCCTCCCTCCCTGCCCACCCCACAGCGCAACCAACCCAGGGCGGCGAGGGGAGTTTCTTAACTTTTAAATTTTAAAATTTTCAACTTTTTTTACTTTTTTATTTCATTTAAATTTTTAATTTAAATTTTATTTTTTTTCCTACTTTTTATTTGTTAAGTTTAATTGTTTTGAATTGTTTTTAAATTCATTTATTTTGAAATTTTAATTTTAATTTTTAATTTTTTATTTTTTTATAACCTTTTTTTTAATTATTTTTGGTAGTTATTTAATTTTTTTTATGATGTTTATATTTTTTATATTTTTTTAACCTAAAAAACGGTTTAAGTTTTTTTGTTTGGTTTAAGGTTTTTTTCCTTAAATTATATTTTTTTGAAAAAAAATCATTTTTTTATTTATTGTCTCTTTAATTTCTGTTAATATTTTGGTATTTTTTTTTTTTACATTTTTATGTTTTTTTCTCATATATATATATATATATATATATATATATATATATATATATATATATATATATAATTTTTTTGTTATGTTTTATTACCAACATGAAAATCACCAACATTTAAAAAAATTATCCACACTTAATACATTAGAAAATTTAAAGTGTAAAAAATAAGCCCTATAAACAAAAAGGATGGATGTTTATCACATCTTTTCAAAATCAAGATGAAAATCACTAACAAAAAGAAATGTTCATACTTGATACATAAATAAAACAATTTAAAGTGTCAGAAATAAGCTCTCTAGAAATGTGTTGATGCTCCACCAACACTTCTCAAAATGAGCATGAAAATCACTGACATTTTAAAAAAAAAATATTCATACTTGATACATAAAAAAATTTAAAGTGCCAAAATTATGCTCCGAAAAAAAGGTGTATTATGAATCACCATTTTTCAAAATCGAGTGATTTTTGCTACCTCAAAAAAATGGGTAGTAGGTAATTTTCTCGTTTGATTGGTAACTATGTTGAAGAAGACTTGTCGGAAAGGTACCACGACAGTGAGGCGAAATAATTTAACAAGCTAAAGATGGGATCGATAACAAATGAAGAGTATGCAACTAAGTTCCCAGAGCTATTATGGTATGTACCGTACCTTAAGAATGAGAAGGCTAAAGTTTAGAGATTTGTTAATGGATTTCCATTAGGTTTTAGAGATCAAATTGAGTATGATGACCCTTGATCACTTCAAGAAGTTATTGATAAACTGAAGCATTTCTATGAGCAGTCAAAGCATAAGAATGAATCCCTGCAAGGATGGAAAGGGAAACATAAATATAAAGGTAAATGGAAGCCAAAAATAAAAAGGCCTCTGAATGCAGAAGAGAAAGAAAACGTTACACCATACAAAAAGTTCAATGTAGCTACATAGGGACATGGGTCACAGCAGCATAATAGAGGTGATGGTACAGGATAGTTGGAGTGTTGGACATGCGGTAAGGAACATGTTAGGAGATATTTCCCATAGAATCAAGGTGGTAGGCCTCATATCTATAGTGCACAAGAGGCGCAGACTGTTGGGGATATTGGGCAGAGCATTCCTCGTATCTATGCAGTGCTAGATAACAAGCAGGCAGAGCACCAGGAAATTATTATTGAGATGGATGGTAAGCTTTTTGATCAAGTTGTTTCCATTTTGATTGACCCTAGATCTAATTATAGTTATGTTAGTCTTGTCCTAGTAGATAATTGTGGTCTGAATAAAGAAGTGCATGCAGAATCCTAGTTAGTGTAGTTGGCTACAGGTACAAATAAGAGAGTATATCACTGGGTTAGAGGTTGTGCATTCGAGTTGAATGGTATGCCTACATCAACACATTTGAATCTATTTTCAATGGGGACATATATTATCCTATTGGGTATGGACTGCCTATATCTTTAGAGGACCAAAGTGGATTGTTATGAAAAATCCATTGAGTTCTTGGATGACAATGGAGAACAAAGAATCTTACAAGGTAAGAAGAAGGCAACATCAGTTAGAATGGTTACAACTATGCAGGAAAAGCACAGTCACAGAAAAGGGTGTGTGTTATTTGTAGTGCATATTTCTAGTGACAAAGGTAAGGATGTTGAGGATGCAGAGGTATTGAGCAAGTACCTAAACTTGTAGCAGTTTCAGGATGCCTTCCTAGTAGAGATTTCAGATTTGTTGCCTCACAAGGAAGTATATTTTTCTATTGAGTTGGTACCAGGGAAGCACCAATGTCAAATGCACCATATAGGATGAGAACTCCGAAGTTGGCAGAGTTGAAGTTCCAGTTGAAGGAGATGCTTGACCAGGGATACATTAGGCCAAGTGTATCACTTTGGGGTGCACCGATATTATTTATGAAGAAGAAGGATGGTACTCTCAGGTTAGGCATTGATTATAGAAAGTTGAACAAGATGACCATCAAGAACAAGTATCTGTTTCCAAGGATTGATGAATTTTTCAATCAGTTGAATGGAGCTACAGTGTTCTCAAAGATTTGTTTGAGATTCAGATATCATCAAGTACGCATTAAGGAAGAGTACATATACAAGACAACTCTTGAGACTAGGTATGGGCATTACAAGTTTGTCGTAGTTGCATTTAGTTTGAATAACCCTCTATCTATCTTTATTTTCTTGATGAATAGTGTGTTGTGTCCTTATCTGGACAAGTTTGTTATTATGTTCAATGATGACATCTTGATATATTCTAAAAATGAGGAAGAGCATGTCAAGCGTTTAGTAGCAACATTGAGATTGTTGAGAGAGCATTAATTTTATGCTAAGCTTACCAAATGCAGTTTCTTTCAGACATAGGTATATTACTTGGGGCATATGGTCTCCAAGAAAGGACTAGTAGTGGATCTAGAAAAGATAAGGGCTATCATGGAGTGGGCAACTCCTAGAAATATGGATGAGGTAAGATCATTTATGGGGCTAGCAAATTACTATAGGAGGTTCATAAAGAAATTCTCTCGGATTGCATATCCTATGAATGGACAGAGGAATGTGCAGCATGTTTTGAGCAGTTAAAGCAGTTGTTGGCAAATGCTCTAGTGTTAAAGACTGCAGATCTGGAAAAGGAGTTTGTGGTATGTATATATTCTTGGGTATCAAGAATCTTTGAGGATGAGTCTGTTTGAGGAATTATATGGGAAAATTTGTAATACTCCCATCAGTTGGAGTGATCTAGTTAATAGGGTGTTTATTGGACCGGACATGTTGGCAAAAATGGAATGAGAAATGTAGATAATAAATCAGAATCTGAAGACAACATAAGATAGGTAGAAAAGTTATGCAGATCAAAACAGGTTGTTTAAGGAATTTCAGGTTGGGGAACAGATGTACTTGTGTATCAAGACCAAGAAGAGCTCCTTGCAGATTGGATCATGTTCCAATTTGGCACCTTGTTTTTGTGGACCTTTCAAGATTCTTGAAAGGATTGGACGAGTAGCCTATCGACTTGCACTGCCTCCAACAATGAAATTTCATGATGTTTTCCATGTGTCATTGCTTAAGAAATATGGAATGATGTTGATCATGTGACTGACTGGTTTGTATTGCAAGTGGGGCCATATGGAGAATTTCAGCCATAATTTCAATGTATATTGTAGAGAAAAATTCTCATGCTCCGAAACCGAGTGATCAAGCACGTTAAAATGTAGTGGAAGCACTTTGCGCCAGATGAAGCTACATGGGAGATAGTGGATCAGATGCAGGCTGTGTATCCTTCCTTATTTGTTGGTTGAGAAAATGTTTTTGGTATATGTGCATAAGTATATGTATATGGATGTAAATACCACCATGAGTTGTGTTATAAAGCTCTAATAAGTGGTATGGGTGTCATGTTATTATGATTGTCATGTTGTTATGCTGTTATGTTGTCATGTTAGTTTCTTTTCAGTAGGTTTATCATTGTAAATACTGAATTGAGCTAAGTTATAAAGTTTCATGGGAAATATGTTTTTTCTTAAAGCAATTGTGTTGGTTGTAGGTGTCATTGAACATCGAGGATGGTGTTCCCCCAAGGAGAAGGGTTTTGTGATAGCCCTCATGAAAATTCCATGTAAATAAAAGTTAATAAAGGAAAAATAATAACCACGGTTATAGGACACTTGTTCCAATCTAAATGTTCAAAAAAACATCCTAGTGTGGGTGTTCATTTGGTTTATTATGGCTAAGGAAATTGGAAAAGGAAATGACAAAGGCTTTGGAAAGGAAAAATGGCACTTTTTGGCAATTTATTTATGAAAATAATGGAAATTAGGAGAAAAGGAAGGTGAAAGGTCATAGGTTGCATGTGAGGAAGAACATGAACTAAAATAATGGAAAATTGAATAAAATAGAGGCCTCGTTAATAAAAAGGCTTCTGAGGATCAGTTGGTACATTTTGTTAGTTCAGTTTTGGAGATCTCTCTCTATTCTCTCTATCTCACAGTCCTAGACACTTAGAATTTTCTTGGAGAACTTCAGCATTGGATCAAGAAATAAAATAAGGCAAAGGAAAGAAAGGATCAAGCAAGGAAGAGCAAGATCAAACAGCTACAGTGGGATTATTTGGAGGTATCGATTTGCATGTGTGATTTCCTTGCTAGTTTTAGCATGCATGGTTATGAATGTGTTTTATTAATTCTCTTGTTTTCATGGGCATGAGTTTTTCTAGGTGTGATAGTGTTCTTCAGTCTTTCCTTGCCATTTATAGATAGGCATGGTGTGATGGGTTCACATTTTTTGGTTGAGCTTGGATTGCCGAATGGATTCAAAACTGAGTGAGGTGGATCTCTGAAAGAAAGAACACATGGTCTAGTAACACCTGAATCGGACTATGGGTTGCAGTAAAGCCAGATTTTGTGTTGCCTCAGTAGGCCTAGGAATCCTCTACCGGTGAATGGTGGGATATACGGTAAATACTAGAGGTGGGTTCTCTCCATCATGCCTAGGAATCCTAGGATGGGATATACGGTAAAGCTTGGAGAGTGGAGTCTTGGTTAGGGCTTAGTGATCTAGTGTGGATTGAGTTAAAGCGCATAGACTGGTGTCTCAGTTATGGCCTAGTGATCCCTGAATCAGATTGTGGATTGAAGTAAAGATTAGAGACTAGGAGACAGACAAATTCCTCACAGTGTAGGTGGAGAAGTCAAGTGAAATCCATGCTTATTTTGGCCTAATGATCCAGTGAGGATTGCAGTAAAGCATAGTTCTATTGATGAAGGTGAGGTGGTGTAGCCTCGAGAAGCCCTAGTTGATTTTTGGTTATGATTCCCACATTCATGCTTGGAATATGGCATGGGGATGATTGGCTGAAAAAAAAAATTAATTCATCCAATCTATGGTCGGGTGGTTCGTGGAAGTCCCATACCTGGTTGGCTTTTGCATCCATTAATAAGGGTACATTTCCTTATTATTTTACGAGAAAATGTATTTGTTCATATGTGGAATTTATGGCTATTGTATCCTTATTATTTTTGTTGTTTATATGCTGGTTATGAGTATTATTTATGGCGGTGATGATGTATGGATCTCATCATGTTTTGATTGTAAATGAATGAACAATGAATATATGACCAAATAGATGATATTGTATCTAATGTGATAAGGCATCAATTTTTCTTAGAGATACTCATATAAGTATGAGACACCTATACTCATATATGTTTTTATGACCTTTAAATTACATATTCGTTGCATGTTTGACAAAATTCCTTCCATGGATAGTAGGGGTCTAGCCAAGTATTTGTTCAAATATTTGCATTTGTATCATTATATCAATGTTACTTTTCATTCCTGAAGGTTTCATGGAGTTTTGGGAAGTTTCCTAAGTCTTGGCCCTGAAAAGGTGGCACAGAATTTGGGGTTGTAGGCTCAAAACTACTTAAAAAATACTTGAGTCACTTGCATGCCCATGATTTCATAGTGAATGGAGGGCCCCAGTCGAATGCATTCCCATGTCATGGGAGTGACTGAGGCTCTAAGGCAGTGAAGTGTCAAGTTTTCTAAGGGGTTGCTCACCTAGAAGGGTTGGTTGGCTCTTGTAGGTTCTGTGACATGTGCAAAAGGTCAGATTGGTTGTGTTGTGTTGGTTCCACTTCCTTACATATACATGGGGATTTGAATTAGATTGTAGAGGCCTCTAGTCGAATGTTTACACCAGTGGATCAGTTAACTTGGGTAAATGTGGGAGGATGGTGTTACAGGAAGGTGCATAAGTAAGGCCAAAAGGAAGGACCGAAAATTCATAATGACCTTCATGAGTTTTGAATGTTGTTTTCAGAATCTCTTTTGTCTTCATTCTAATTTGGTGATATCCTTAACAAAGATCCAACATACTAAAGTAAATTGCTCCATGCAGTTCATCCATCAATTCATCAATGATGGGAATGAGAATTTATCTTTAATAGTGAACTTGTTTAGCTCTGCTTAATCTGGACACATATGCCATGATCCATCCTTCTTGTGCACCAATACTACTTTGGTTAGGTTAAATTATACCTACCTTTAGCATTTCTACAACCATATGTTCAATTTCACTCTTCTAGGCATAAAGATATCTTTAAGGCCTAATGATTGGAGCATCACTTCTTAGAATCAAGTGAATAGCATGACCATGATAGTGAATAGGTTTGAGACCTTTGGGGGTCTCAAATACCATGGAATTATTGTCAAGGACTCTTTGGAAATATTGAGAAATGGATGGCTTATATGTTTGAACATCTAGTGAGCATAATTGTGAAATTACCCTTCATTGTTCCTTATTCAAAATATCTGTCATGCCATTAGAAATAATTATCTTCCTAGGTTTCCATGTGATACCCCTTAATTCAATTTCCTTACCTTCCGAGAAAAATGTCAAGAAAAGTTCTTGAAAATTAAAAGTTTTCATCCACAAAGATTGTAACCATTGGACTCATAATACAACATCAACACCACCCATTGGAATGAAAAGCATTGGAACATAAAACACATATTCCCCCATGGTTATATTGATATTATGGCACTTCCATGAGAAATTTATATTTCCTCCATTCAAAACCATCACTTGAAACTTTGTGGCTGGATATGGAAATAAATTTAAATCCTTGGCTATCTTATAATGAATTAAATTATGGGTACTACCTCAATAAATCAACACTACTACCTTTTTCTTCTTGATATATCCTTCTATCTTGAGAGATTGAGGAGTGGTAATTCCCACCAATTCATTACAAGATATGGTTGAATTCATTTCTTCTTTTTCAACCCAGGGTTTTCATTCTTGGTGTATACCTTCTTCTCTCGCTATTTTTTGTTCCTTTTCTTCCTTCTCTTCACAATCTGTGTAAAATAATTTCTTCTCAACACACTTATGATATTTAATGTATTTTCTATCACAGTTGTAACAAATCCCCTTTTCTCCTTTTTCCTATTGGGTATGGATCCTGTTTATCTTCTTGATTTAGAGGTCTCATTTCAGCTGCGTTCGATTCCAGTTCCTAATAGGGTGGAAATGTCGCTTTAGGATTTCATCAGGGGGATATAGGGTGGGGAAACAACAATTTTATGAGCCCCCCCTGGCGGAAGTTTGGGGGCAGTGCCCCCAAGAAAAAAGTAGATGAAAAAGTGCCTTGTAAACTATTGTAATTTCATAGTCAATCTGGGCCATTCATTATGCAAAATATCTGATGGTAGAAGTTATGTCAATCTGGGCCATTCATTCATTATTTACGCTATTGTACAAGCATTGAAAAAATGGAGACATTATTTGCTGCCAAAGGAATTCATATTGTATTTGGACAATCATGCATTACAGTTCATAAATAACTAGCCGAAATTGAACCAAAAACATGCCAAGTGGGTAGAATTTTTGCAGAGCTTCACTTTTGTGATAAAGTACGCAAGTGGTAAGTTGAATAAAGTCATTGATGCATTGAGCAAGGTAAGTTTTATTATGCAAGAATTCAAAGTTTGTGTTGTAGGATTTGAAGAAATGATTGAAATGTACAAAGATGATGCTGATTTCAAAGATATCTATACAGCAGTTCAAAATCCAATAGTTCATAACAGAAGTCAATGGTTAGATTATCTCATCCAAGGAGGCTTATTGTTCAAAGGCAACAAGTTGTGTATTCCCTGTCACACGGAATCTGTCAAGGGTGCGGACACGACTGACCTTCCTAGAAGTCTAAGACATTCTAATGACAAACAAGACAAAATGGAGTGATCTTTCTCTAAATACACCTTTTACAACATGAAAACTACAAGTGTTTAGGCTTACCTTATTCCAAAACGCTGTTGTTGAAGTCCGTTCTTGACGATCCGGATGAGCTCCTCCTTCAAGTCAATTCCTGCAACCACAAACAATCAAACAATTACCAAGCACTTGCATTTCATATAATAAAACATATATTCAACATGCAGACCAAGGAACACATGAAATAACTCATTAACACAAGCTATTGAGAAAAATAAACCAGTTTGTATTAATAACGAAACAAAGAAACTCTTACAACCTGGCCTTGGTGTTGTGCAAGTTCCTCCCAGGGTCCATCAAGGGTTTTCCTCTACTTTGACAAAGCTCACCCTCTCCCAAGTAGAATCAAGTGAAGACAATCTCTCCTCACAAAGGCTCTAATGGAAGACCTAAATCCTGCAGCATTTACCCAAAGAAAATGTATAGCTCCAACCTCTTCTCCTTCTGGCTCAATGCCTTTATTTATAGTGCTGTAAAGAGGTTATTCAGGTCCACTATCAATGGGATCATCCCCCTCTATGGGTGGGATAGCTCCCTTATTGATGGGATAAGTTCCCCCTTAATAGAGATACATGAACCAACTGGAGGCGCATCCATTTCATCAAACCGACCTCTAGAATGTTCTAGAAGTAACCACAAGTAACTTTTTCAAGATAAAACTCGCGCATTTTGCCTTTTACAGAGGGACGCACCTGTCCCTTAACATACAGAGCGTCCATGGACGCAGATTTTGTGAACATGGTCAGCGTCCCCGCAGGTAAGGCTAGAGAGAACCTGCGACCCCAGAGATAAACATAGTTTTTACAAGACTTTCTCTCTTCTTTGAGTTTGAGATGGATAACAGAGGCATGAGACTTGCCTAAGAGGGTAGCATGACTGTTGATTTGAGCCATACTAACTGTAAGTAGTCAAGGTGACATTTTTTAGTGTAACAGATTGCCCCCTAAAGTGCGAAGCCTGGAATAGAATAGGGTTTTGTAATTCTAGGAAGGGTGAAGCGCTTTATCATTTCAAGGATTGCCTTGTGGATGGCCTGGTTGGAACCTGCAATTTTCAACACAAAATACATGGATAAGATTATATCATCACTGAGGTAGGCATTCCCATACTCAGATTCAAAACTTTAACTAATGGACTAACTATTCTGATACAGGAATGATCTTGCAGTACATCATTTTTATAGACTTTTGTAGACACAGTATGGACGCAGCCATCTGTTTATGATTAGTCTACATAGATAATGAATACAAAACTCCTCGCAGCCTGGATGGTAGAAACTAGATCCAGGGTCTTCACTTCTACTTCCCGAATTGGTACGATTCTAGCCATGTGATTAAATGATTCGATGTCGAACATGGTAGAAACCACTTGATTACCAGTCAATGATGTAAACTGTTAACAAGCGTGAGAGAAACCACCAGTAATGTCAATGGTTCTCAAAGTACCAAGCACAACCCGTGAAATGTGAATAGATGTTTTGATGTCGAACACTTCACGGAATCCTCTGATCGAAAGTCAATGATGTAAACTGACGTCAAAGGCGAGAAACCTGCCATTGATGCATGCAGACTTCAAGGTACTGTCGATTCCTAAGTCATCTTTCTAGATAATGTGTCGATGTCGATAGAAAGCGACCCGTTGCAGGCAAGCCCGCAACACGAAATCATTGTTCAAGTTGAAGAAATGTTGCTGTAAGGACTGACTCAGGGATGGTCAAATGGATGACAAGTATTTTGCAGATGAAAGTTTTTGCTTGCAGACCTCTTGAACACATAACGACACAACAGATGGCTTGGTGACGTATAACTCAAAGTTAACCCCTGGAACCCGGTTAAAGACTTTCAAAGTGATTTGGTCAACTGTGAGGTAAAAGATTTCCCAACCCAGGTGAATGAAAAGTGTCGTGTTCAAGAGCGGTAATAAAGTTTCTTCTGAGACAAAAGGTGACAAATAGGTTCATTCTTCTCTTTTTTTCCCCACCATTTCTGGCAAGTACCTCTTTATTTTTAACAAGCTTGAGGAGGATAACATATGCTTGATTATAAGCTCATCCTTCGGACGAGTCCAACCTAGTTTAAATTCGAACCCTAGGAAGGAGTGGTTCGTTCCTGTTTGTAATTGAACAGGTCCTCTACTGTAAAAGTTTAACGAGCCCAGTATAGGAGAAACTCGGCGTTTTTCAATTTTAGAGAGTCTGAAAAAACTAAAGGAGACTCCACGTTGAACTTTTTCGTATATTTGTGTCCCTCAAGCCCGAAAAAGTATAAAATAATACCTGGGGGAACCGCTTGATCTTGCGACCAAGGAGTACTTTCATAATAGTGTCGTTAACCTGAAAAGTAAAAAGCGATCAAGGACACGTCGTTTTATTTCCTTATCGAGTTCGAAACGACAAAAACCCGGCAATCTTTTCCTGATTTTGCGGTCAGAAAAGAGCTAAAAGGGGACCGTCTTTTAATTCCGTTTTAACGAGTGAAAAAGAAACACTCGGCGATCTTTTCATGTTTTAGGAGTCAGAAAAGGGCTTAAAAGATGACTCTGATATTTTTGTTTGTGAAAAATTACAATTTCCCTCGAAATCCCTTTGTCCTGCACAAAAGCAACACATTACTCATACCTGTTTAAAATAGGCAAAAATACATTCAAAAACATCTTTTCATGGTAAAAAATGAACTAATTCATCCAAAAAACCTATAAAAAGACCTTTTACCATGTCATTTTTACCGTTTCACTGTTGAGGTTGAAAAAGGAGCTTTTGACAAGAAACTTCCCGTGGTCGCTGCGCGAAAATCTGACCGTCGGAATCGAACGCCGTCTCATCCAGGTATTTTACACATCCTACTCTGCATTTCTATCCGTTTAGAATCAATTTTTAGGTTTTAGTTTCATTTTTTGGGGGGTTTTGGTTTTGGAATGCGCCTCTCGGCGGACGCAGGTGCCCTTCGGGTGACCTGCGTCCCCCGACTTTTTCTCATACGGGAAAACGGTCGGAAGACGCAGCCCGCCTTCAGGCCAGCTGCGTCCGGGCGCCCTGTGCTACAAAGCCGGGGTGCGTCCTCCGAGAAACGCGCATTTCAAAACCCCAACTCTCTCAAAAAACCACCAAAAATTCCCAAATCAATTTCTAATTGCTATTTTTGATATGCAGGGCATTAATCATGTTAGACTGGAGAGAAAGAGAGCATGTAGAGGAAGATGAAGCTGCAATAAATCATCAACCTTCCCTGGATGCCCTAAGAGCATGCGGATTATACAAATATTGGACCATACCGGGCATGAGGGGCCAGGTAAGATTCTTGGAATGGCTGGTTGAGCGATGGAACGTACAAGAACAATGCTTTTACATAGGAGGGCACCAGCTCGAGATAGAGCCCTCGGATGTATACTTTCTCACTGGCTTGCCAAACAGAGGTGAGCAACTCAGTCTTGCGGGGACTAGGCCGGGTGGCCAATCCCTTGATAGTCTCCGCGAGATTGGTGCACACCTGGGGCTCACCATTCAAAAGGCATAGAGATAAAACACATCACTCTGCCGGAACTCAAAGTCATAGCGTTCACGGTTACCAGAATTTGCGGCGCGGCCGCTTTACACATTGCTTCCGGATCCCAAATGCGGATGGCAATTGACTGTTACCAAGGCACCATTTTCAACTGGTGTGAAGCTGTGTCGGCTCATATGAAGAGCCAACTGACCAAGGCAAAGAACGGACGACTAAAGACTTTTGGATATGGGCCTATAGTCGTGAGCTTTGCCTTGGAGAGAATTCCAATGCTGATCCCTCAGCAACTCACTGTTGATATCTTGGGTCCTCAGCAGCCAAAGCTGATACGATGGGTTGCGGTGATGGCCCGGCATCCTGACGAGGGCGCGACAGTAGTTCGATTCTCAGATAGTTATTTTGACTGGTTAGAGGGCCAGCTTTTTGTGATACAGGACTTTCCGTATGCCGGAATGGATTTCAGAGGTGATCCGGACATGGTTCTTCCACAGGGAGAACAATGGGACGACAGAGGTACTTTTTATTTTCACAAGTTTTCTAGTTATGTATTTTTTGTATTTTTTATATATATCGTCTCAAAACTAATAGTAAACTTTTTCAAAATGCAGATGTTGGTCCACAGCGTCCAGCCAACCTCCGGCCTTATGATAGACTACATCCAGCTGCACCGGTACCGGCCCCACAGGATGCGACAGCAGAAGTACTAGCTGAGTTGGAGCATGATCTAGAGCGTCTCACGGCAGATATACCTGAGACTACTATGGACGACATTCCTATCAGGCTTCAGCGCTTCGTAGTCGCGGTCCCTGGACCGTTTAGGAGATTTTTGCGTAAGGTAGCCCGCGCAGTGGTGTCGTACAGAGAGCACCACCAGTGATTGACTAGTCACTTTTGTAGTCACATGTGACATTTTTGACTTTTTGTACTATCATTTTGCCGATCATAAGGTGTTTTAAACCTATGATCGAAGACGATGTATATATTTTTTGACACACTTCTATCTATATATATCACTATTACCGGCTTATCTTGTTTAACATATGTGATGAAATGTTTTTAAATTTACTTGCATGATTATCGTAAATGTCTGTCCAACATTCGAGAAGCAATTGCATCTGCTAATGTATTCAAAGACCTTGGAATATGTTGATATTCAATGTAATCAAATTCACGTTCCAAGAGACGCACTCTCAAAAACAACCTTAATAACACAGGATTTCTAATGGCATAAACTCTATTAAGCTGTAATACAACAAGTTCAGAATCTAACCTCACTATCAAACGTCGAATTCCAAATGAAATAGATTCGGATAATAATTCAACCACTGCACTGTATTCTGCAATGTTATTCGTTGTTTGACCGAGGCTTACCCCATGCATAGAAACTAACTCGTCAGAGGGCGAATAGATAACCCAAGCTGCGGAAGAGATATTCCGTGTATTACGACAAGCACCATCAGCAAATCCAATGTATGTTTGGAGAGGCGTCGACATCTACAATATCAAGAGTAAAACCAAGATAAGCCAGAATAATGACGAAAAACCACACTTGCTAAGCTAAGCACACTGACTAAACTAACACACTTGCTAGCTAGAAAGAAAATCTAACCTATCTAAAAATTTCTCCATACCCATCATTTTAAGCATAATACCTCTTTAGGTAAAGTCCATTTCTGGGTTTACCCAAAGAGTCCCCATCAAAATCAACTAACTCATAAGCCCCTTTTGCTAGCTTTCGCTTTACAATGTAGGGCCCATGCCACATGGGAACGAATTTTCCGGCACCTAGCTTATCGTTAGCTTGATCATATAATAGTACTAGGTCTCCTTCCGAAAAACTTCGAGGGGTTACATTTTTATCGTACTGAGCTTTCATTCGTTTCGCGTGAGTCTCGATAGCTAAAGTAGCGTCACGTCGAGTCTCATCTAATTTAGCCAAGTATAATAACCGTTTCTCCTCTTCGGAAGTAGCTGGAAGTAATTCGACAGCCATTTGAAGTGATGGGATTTCGCATTCAATAGGTAACACAGCTTCTAAGCCATAAACTAGCTGGAAAGGGGTGAAACCTGTTGAATTTTTCACTGAAGTTCGATATGCCCATAGCGCCGAAAATAACATGTTATGCCAATTCGTTCGATGGATACCAATGATCCGTCGAATCATGATGACTAGAACTTTGTTGATTGACTCAACCAAACCGTTGGCTTGCGGATAATAAGGAGTAGAGCTATCGTGGCGCAAACCAAGCTGGCTTGTAAGCTCAGTCATCATGACGTTTCGAAAATGGCTCCCATGGTCAGTAATGATTGCTTGTGGGACACCAAACCTAGTTATGATATGATTGAATACGAAAACTGCAGCTGTCTTGCCGCTTGCGTCGAATGTAGGCATCGCCTCGGCCCATTTTGTAAAATAATCAACCGCGAGGATGATATACGCATGCCCCCCGGCCGAGTGAGGGTTACAAGTAATAAAGTCAATGCCCCATTTGGCGAATGGACCAGCGGCAATTATAGGGTGGAGAGGAGCAGGTGGAGCGCGCATCTTTCGATCAAACACTTGACAGTTGTGGCATGTTCTGACAGCAAGGATACAATCTTTAAACATAGACGGCCAGAAATAGCCAGCGCGCAACACCTTCTGAGCTGTGGCATACCCAGACATATGACCGCCACATGCTCCAGAGTGACAATCATTCAAAACTCTCTCAGCCTCTTCGTGAGTTAAACAACGTCGAAAAACTAAGTCTGCCCCCCGGCGATAAAGTGTATCTCCAATAATTCTGTATTGCTGGGATCGAAACCGAATTTTTCGACGGTCTTCCTTGGAAGCTTCAGGCCGAAAGGTTTGGGTTTGGAGATAGATGATTATATCCCCATACCACGGATCTAAAGTGCTAATAAGAAACAAAGATTCGTCCGCAATGGACTCCTCTGCCACAGTCTCTGTGTCAGCACTCGGGAAATCACACATCAATTCCGCAAAAACTAAAGATTTCTTAGACTTGGACTTCTCGAACTCCAAGTCGAACTCTTGCAGGATAACAATCCATTTAGAGTACTTGCCCCCTAGCAGTTGTTTTGTCAAAATATAAATCATAGGGTTGCGGAGAAGAATGTAGTGACGAAAACGCTGGACAGCTTGAACGGCTGCCAGGGCCAATTTCTCCACATGCGAATATTTTAACTCAGTGGGATTTAAGGTTCTACTAAGATAATATATCACATGCTCTGCTTTGAATTCATCTTCTTGAACTAACACCATTCCAATGGTGGAATGCGAAGCTGCGAGGTATAAGAAGTAGTCCTGGTTGTAGTTGGGAGGATGCAATAACGGTGCATGGGTCAACGCGTGTTTCAGTGCATCAAAAGATTGTTGGGCAATCTCGTCCCAAAAGAATTGTGCGTTCTGTTTCAACAACCGTGTAAAACCTTTAGTGACCTCGGCGTAGTTTGGGATGAATCGGCGTAAAAAGTTCGCTTTCCCTTGCAAACTTTGGAGTTGGCGCAAACTCGAAGGAGGAGGCAATTTGATGATAGCCTCGACTTTCGAGGGATCGACGCGAATGCCGGCTTTTGAAACAACAAATCCCAGCAATCGACCTGTTTCTATACAGAAAACACACTTGTGGGGATTCAACCGAATTCGATAATGCCTACACCTCATAAAGATTGCTCGTAGGTGGACAAGGTGATCAGCTCGGTGTAAAGAATGAGCAGGCAAATCATCGAGATAGGGTTGCACAATGTGCTTGATGTCATGAAATGCATAAGACATCGCCCGTTGAAAAGTAGCCCGGCATTCTTAAGCCCAAAAGGTAATTTGCAATAAGCAAATGTCCCCCATGGACAAATGAATGCCGTTTTTGGTTGATCGGCAGGTAGAATATTGATTTGATTATAGCCTGAGAAACCATCCATGAAGGAAAACATCTCACTTCCGGCACAATCATCAATAATTTGATCGATATAAGGCGTAGGATAGTTGTCTTTTGGACAAGCTCGATTGATATCCCTATAGTCGATACAGATTCTTATTGTTCCTTGTTTTTTATTGACGGGAACAATATTCGATACCCAATCCGTTAACGGGATCGGATAAATGAAACCTGCTTTCAACAGCTTTTCGACTTCTGCTTTAATCGCAGCCGCTTTTCGAGGGTGAATCTGACGCAACCGTTGCCGAATGGGTTTAGCATCCGGGTAGGTTTTGATTTCATGAACAACAATGGCAGGATCAATTCCCGGCATTTCCTCGTAAGACCAGGCAAACACGTCGCGGAATTCTTGGAATAGGGCCTTGTAAGTTTGGATTTCTTCTTCAGTACATGCGGCACCTATATGAATGTTCTCCTCGATTCCGGGCTTCACTGAAATATCAATGGGAATAGTACGAGAAATATTCCCTAAATTCAGCTCTGAATCAGAATGTTTCGTTGGATCCTGAGCGTCTTTGACATATTCAGCGGTAAAGATAGATGAAAAATCATTTTCAAATGCATCATCCTTAGGTAAAAACGAAGATCTGTGATGGAGATCTTCCCATGGTAGATCATCTACACTTAGGATTTCGCGAAGTTGTTCGTCAGATGACACTTCTTCGGGAAACGTTATCCGTTCTAAGGGTGAGGTGAAAAGTGACTCTTCACTGACCACATTCATTTGGTCGTTTCGGTTGAATGAAAGTCGGTAAAAGACATAAGAGCTTCATAAGCAATCTCATACGGACTCAACGGCATAACATCACCGAGTGAGTCTAGCTCAGAGTCAGAGGGAACATACCAAGGATCATCATAAATAATGTTTTCTGACGTGATCATATGAATTGTTGCAAACGAAGGGTCTGCATTGAGTGGAGGGAGAGGAAAAGTTCCCAGTAAACCGGAATCCTTAACTAAACCTACACCAATGTCCCTATAAGGGATTGTCGTTTTACCAACATGCTGGATAGTTTCTAAAGAGGTTGGGTCGGATGAAAAGTATGTCAGCTGATCAATAGTCACGATCTTACCGTTATGTGGAAACTTAATGACTCTGAAGACCGATGAAACGACCGCTGTCATAGCATATGACCAACTTCGACCCAAAAGAAGGTTGTAGTCTAGAGGGGCATCAACCACTTCCACATCCAGACTAACGGTTTTACCTTCGACCCCTATAGGCAATTCTTGTAGAATACCAAACGGACGGAACCCACGGCCATCAAAGGCCTTAAGGATGGTGGGGGATTGGTTCAACGAAGGAGAACCAAGCGATCTCCAACATTGAATCGACATAATACACGTAGAAGCTCCCTCATCAATCACAGTCCGATGAATAGGCCTGTTTTTGACTATCACTGGAATTTGGAAAGCCATTTGATGGGGGAGACGCGGTGTACTACTTTCTAGATCAAAGATCATTAGGTTCGGGTCCTGAACATCGACAGCTCCAATAGCCGACAAAAGCAATTTTCGTTGCGCTGGACATGATTGCAGCACTTCGAGTGCCGACATTGCTGAAGGTGAAACAGCTAAGTCTTCAACAATGTTGTAATTCTGGGCTGCTCTCGCATGTGGATTGAAAGCAGACCTTCGAAGTACACCCTTGGCGGGCGGCTTAATCACTAAGTCTGGGTTAGGTTTTTCGATCTGTAGTGGATCGGAACCAGGAGCTGAGGTTGATGGGTTAGAGTGAGAAGATTCTGCTTCCTTACCATCAACAGGAGCCTTACTACCATAATCTTGCGATCGAGTCGCAATCCTGACATGAGACATCATCAAAATGGGTTCTTCACTGGCATTCGAAGAAGAACCTATCATCTTATTCTCCTGCTCTGGAAATGGATTTTTTAACACAGCAGGAGTGGGAGAACCTTTGACTATTTTCACTACCTCGGCCCGATGAGGGCAGTCTCTCGTAAAATGATCTTCTTCACAAATAAGACAAGGATATCGAGGTTTGCGCTTTTCGTCATTGGTTTCCGACTTTTCCGTTTTCTCCTTTGGAGCCTTGTCTGCTTTAGCCTTCTTCTTTCCTTTCTTCTTTCCACCGTTTTTTGATTTGGCCGTAGATGACTCTACAGCGTGAATGTCGGCGGTAAGTTCAGGAGGAGAAGACTCTCCTGTCGGAGAATCAGGCAAAGTGATAATTGGAGTATTGGAGGTCTTGGAAGACTTCTTCTTACTCTTCGTAGTCACGATACCGATCATACCATCAGCGGCATGAGATCCCGAAGGAGCAGCAGCGATTTGGTTTGACTTTGGAAGATCCGGAATTTTCTCGTGTAACGTACCCGACTGAGTGTAAACTAAGTCAAGGTATTGTGCCTGAGCAATGACTTGCTCCTCAGTAACTACTCCGGCCTTAGCTACATCTTCAGTAATTCTTGGTAATAATGATTTGACAAACCATTCAGCTAAGATTTGGTCCGGGATAAAAACTTTCACTAATCTCCTTCGACGTCTCCACTCATGAATGTGATCAGAAATGTACGTGGATGTCGATTGTTTTAGCGAAGTTAATAATTCTGTACCATTATCGTATCTGACTGGTAACTGAAAATGAGTTAAGAACGAGGTAGCTAACTGGCTAAAGTTGTAAAAAGAGGCCCGTGGTAACTCAATGTACCACTTGGCTGCGAGACCAATGAGTGTACGCTGGAAAAGACGTAAGCGGATGGAATCATCTGAGATGGAATTTGATGCACACCAGAGGTGGTAAGTCATCACGTGATTAGACGGATCCTCTCCAGACTTACCTTCGAACTTGGGTATATCGCTGGGCAACTTATTTGGCATTGGCGGCCAGAACTGAAGATATTGAATTGGATCGTTCGTTAGGCGCGTCAAGTCGGGTAAATCTAAAGTCGCAATAAACGGTAACTGCCGGTTAGGATCTCTAAAACTCTGAGTCACAATACCAGCCCCAGGAGGAGGATATCCAGGATAACTAGGAACAGGAGTCGCATTTGGGATATTATATCCTCCTGGAAAACCAGGATTAACCGGACCGTACTGGGGTTGCTGAGGTGGTTGATAAGTGTACCCAGGATACGGTTGATACTGGTAAACCGGTTGTTGGGCAGCTTGCCCAGGTTGATACTGTCCCTGGTACGGAGGTTGAACAAATTGAGGTTGAGTAGTAACAACCGTACTTGTACCAGGTTGGCCTGCAGGCATCTGGACTGTGGTTTGAACCGTGGGTCCAGACAACGGTACAGATGTCTGAGGAGTGGTTACAGGGACAGTAGAAACCGGAGCTGCCGATACTCCAGAAGTAAGCATGGTAGATGAAGCGGTAGTTGCTGCAGCCGTGTGAGGTGGAGTACCAGGTGCAATTGGCGGCTGAGTAACTACAGAAGTTACAGGGGTCTGAACACTTGACTGGACAGGTTGCGGTTGCTGGGGTGGACCAGGAACTGCAGGTTGTCCTGCTTGAGGTACCGACTGTATACTTGGTTGCGACATCTGTTGACCCTGTGACGGATCCCATGTTAACATTCCAGGGTATTGACTCGTAACAGGTTGAGGATACTGAGATCCATAGCCGTATTGAGGATAGGGTTGATAACTGTAAGGTGCAGTCCCATATGATTGCCCTTGAGGTGGTTGATAACCTTGACCAGGGTATTGACCCGTAGGTTGATAACCTTGAGGTAAATACGAATACTGGGGTTGACCTTGACCTTGAGGTTGGTATCCTTGAGGTTGATACCCTTGGGGTTGATACCCTTGGGGTTGCCATCCTTGAGGTTGCCATCCTTGAGGTTGATATTGATACTGAGGTTGACTTTGGGGTACATATTGAGGCTGGGGTTGATACCCTTGGGGTTGATACCCTTGAGGTTGCCCCCCAGTCACGAATGAAGTACCTTGAGGTTGCCCCCCAGGCATTAACGAAGGTTGCCCCCCAGGCGGTAATTGGCCACCTTGAGGTTGGTTAATGGGAGTTGAACCTGACATCATATAAACGTCACCTATACTCAATGGTACATTACCACTGTTTCCAACTAATAACCCATGATCAATGGGTTGAGGAGATGCTCCCGCAAAGGTACCAGAAAGTGATTGATACCCAGTAGGAACAGAAGGACCGCCATGTAAAAATGATTCAGGACTTTGTGAAAACACAGATGACTGACCAGACATATTTACAGGAGAATGAATTCCTCTAGGTGGAACCGGAGTACGAGGTGTAGAAAAACCTACTGAGTTGTCTAAAAAATTGGTTAATGCAAGGTACCAAGATTCACTTCTAGGAGGACTGTAAAAGATGGATTCACGCTCCCTTAGATCAAGGGTAATTAGATCTTCAGAATCAGAAACGCCTATTTCTTCCTCTGGAACAAGTTCTTCTATAGCAATTAATCCAACAGGAAGATTTTCGGTGATAATTCTTTCTATTCTTGGTGAATCAGGAACACTAGGAGTTGGAGTAACAGGTTCTGAAATTTCAGGTTCTTCGCCTGTTTCACTGGCAGATGAAAAACTACCAGCAAGCTCGGAAACTGTAACAGCTTCGGGATTGTAACCTGTTTCTAAACTTTGGTAATCTGGATGGACTACCAAGGAAGATTCTCCTTCTTCAGGTGATCCTACTCTACTGCCACTAGGAGGAGTTACAAGGACCTTTAACCCTTCTAAATGACCCGGAATGTCTTCAGGAGATTCACCCCGCGATTTACGGAGTTTTCTTAACAAATCTATTCCGGTAACAATCTCAGGAGACTTGCCCCGAAGTCTACGGGACTGTCTCGGTAATTCCGCCACAATTAAAGATTTTAACTACAACACACGAAAACAAAGTAAAAAATTTCAAATCAAACCACCTAAAGTCTTCTAAAGAAGCAAACAAATTTGAAGCACACGCCTAAATAATCTAGAGCGTCAAACCACACACAAACAGTAGTCTTCCGGACCAAAAGCGCTAGTTGGTGATTAGGCCCAACCTCGCAGGATTCAGTACAGAAATGGTGGGTGGAACAGTTACCCCGGCAACCTGCTTAATGAATAGACTGGACCAAGTTCCTCCACTTTAACCGTCTCGAAGTGAAGCGAACCCCCCAGAAAATCCAAGTGAGTATAACCGACGTCTGCTCCAGGTACAGTGGGACCTTCCCTCCACCGTCACCTTGGGTAGAATCCTAGATATTATGGCCACTAAGGTTACCAATCACAACAATTACACCTGGGGGAACAGTCTAAACTCCGACAGCACGCAAGGGCAGAGTAGCAAGCTCCAATCCCCTTACCGGCTCCTTGACAACAATCCAAGGTTTACCGATAAGTGACCCCTGGCTCCTCGACAATGGTTAATCCGAGGTTTACCGTTTGTAATACGTACTGCCTGGCGTCGTTCCCAACGAGGGAGGAATGATCCCCTCACTGGTTCGGACACGAGCTCGTGCTTCTCCTTTAAGAGGAGCTTTCCCAGAATGTAACTGAAACAATTGGATTTGTTCTACTCAAGATAGACTATCTGTTTGGTTTTGTAGTCTTGGAGAGTTAAGTACTCACCTACTCCAAGACCCTAGCCTAAGCTATGTTGGTGCTTCAGAGCCCTAGAAAAATAAAGATTACTAGATTGATTTTAATTTAAGCGTTACTTTTAAGGTTGTTTCTTAAGTCAAAAGGTGATGGAAGTGAAACCAGTGGTGTGTTGACTCGACTCGAAACCACTACAAAATGCACCTAGAATGATTTATCCACTACTTTACTTTTTCGATGAATTGCTTAACTAAAAAGTTGAGAGAATGCAATCTTTATAAAAGCAACTTCTTAATTGAAGACAATCAAAGAAACAATTCGTTTGTCTTTTCCAAGCATAAAAACATAACCTCTCTTTACATGCACGAAAAAACTCTTTTCTTCTTTCGAAAACAAAAAGCTACTTGAAACAAGACTTTTTAAGAAGATGTTTTTGTATTTTTCTTTTAATAAAGCAAGTAAATCTAATATAACCAAAAATCAATCTTAACAACTCTTAAAATCTATGAAAATGCACTCATAAGCAAACTAAAGGCAAATTTACTCTAAGCAATCTTAACGAGGCCAAAACTAACAATGATTATTTCTAAGGTGTTTTACTTGATCACAATCAAATCAAGGACTAGCTTATTGCAGAATCAAAAACTAGCCAAAACAAAACTCTAATCTTTTTGTTCTTTTTGTAAAATGGAAATCAATACTTTATAAACAAGTAATTCGAAATTTGACCCAAAACAACTCAAATGGCAAGTTGCTCACAAAAGGAGACTTTACGACAGGCCCGACTTCTAAGAAGGTTGACTAACCAGAGAGATCTAAGGCTGGACAACTTTCTACTATCAAAGTCACTACAAAGCCTTTCCAAAAATCAAACCCTAGGTCTAAACTTCGTTGAAAACCACTAAAACACTCAAAGCTCACAAAACTAGTTCAGGTGAAAATTCTTGACAGGGTACTAAAGGATCTGGGCAGAAAACACTAAGGAAAAACAAAATCTAAAAGCAATTTAAAGCAAAAATGGAATTTTCTTAAGTTTTACAGGAAGACGCAGGCAACCCGTTGTCACAGGTGCGGCCCCGCTCTGTGCAGACGGCAACAGCGCGTCCAAAGACGCACTGTGCAGTACTAAGAGGGTGCGTCCTTCTGGAAAAATGAAGAAAAACCAAATCTAACTAAATCTAAAGCTAAGCCACCCAAATACTAATTCTCACAGTCAAAAACCAGAAAATAAAAATGATTTTCTCAAAGCAAAGTTCATATAAAGGAAAAGACTCTCTCATTAATGGATTCCCCAGCGGAGTCGCCAATTTGTCACACGGAATCTGTCAAGGGTGCGGACACGACTGACCTTCCTAGAAGTCTAAGACATTCTAATGACAAACAAGACAAAATGGAGTGATCTTTCTCTAAATACACCTTTTACAACATGAAAACTACAAGTGTTTAGGCTTACCTTATTCCAAAACGCTGTTGTTGAAGTCCGTTCTTGACGATCCGGATGAGCTCCTCCTTCAAGTCAATTCCTGCAACCACAAACAATCAAACAATTACCAAGCACTTGCATTTCATATAATAAAACATATATTCAACATGCAGACCAAGGAACACATGAAATAACTCATTAACACAAGCTATTGAGAAAAATAAACCAGTTTGTATTAATAACGAAACAAAGAAACTCTTACAACCTGGCCTTGGTGTTGTGCAAGTTCCTCCCAGGGTCCATCAAGGGTTTTCCTCTACTTTGACAAAGCTCACCCTCTCCCAAGTAGAATCAAGTGAAGACAATCTCTCCTCACAAAGGCTCTAATGGAAGACCTAAATCCTGCAGCATTTACCCAAAGAAAATGTATAGCTCCAACCTCTTCTCCTTCTGGCTCAATGCCTTTATTTATAGTGCTGTAAAGAGGTTATTCAGGTCCACTATCAATGGGATCATCCCCCTCTATGGGTGGGATAGCTCCCTTATTGATGGGATAAGTTCCCCCTTAATAGAGATACATGAACCAACTGGAGGCGCATCCATTTCATCAAACCGACCTCTAGAATGTTCTAGAAGTAACCACAAGTAACTTTTTCAAGATAAAACTCGCGCATTTTGCCTTTTACAGAGGGACGCACCTGTCCCTTAACATACAGAGCGTCCATGGACGCATATTTTGTGAACAAGGTCAGCGTCCCCGCAGGTAAGGCTAGAGAGAACCTGCGACCCCAGAGATAAACATAGTTTTTACAAGACTTTCTCTCTTCTTTGAGTTTGAGATGGATAACAGAGGCATGAGACTTGCCTAAGAGGGTAGCATGACTGTTGATTTGAGCCATACTAACTGTAAGTAGTCAAGGTGACATTTTTTAGTGTAACATTCCCAAATGTTCTATGAGGGAAAACATAATAAATAAAAAACATAGTCGAGGATTATCTGGTCACTTTGGACAAGATAAAACCTTTGCTCAGGTGAATGCTTTTTATTATTGGCCAAAAATGCAAACTAATGTTAAGAGATTTGTTGAGAAGTGCAGGATATGTCAGCATGCTAAGGGGAGAAGTTAGAACATAGGATTGTATCAGCCATTTCCAATACCAAACCGACTATGGGATGCAGTTAGCATGGATTTTGTTTTGGGATTACCAAAAACTCAAAGAGGGAATGATTCCATTTATGTTGTGGTAGATATATTTTCCAAGATGGCACATTTCATTGCTTGTAAGAAGACTAGTCATGCAACACATATAGCTAATATATTTTTTCAGAAATTGTAAGATTACATGGATTTCCTATAAGTATTGTGTCTGATAGGGATACAAAGTTTGTAGGGAATTTCTGAAGAACTCTTTGGAAGCAACCGGGAGCTAACCTCAGTTTCATTTCAGCATACCACCCTCAAACATATGGCCAAACCGAAGTAGTAAATAGGAGCTTGGGAAACATATTAAGAATTTTAGTGTATCAAAATCCTAAGCAGTGGGATTTAGCACTAGCTCAGGATAAATTTTCTTATAATGACACTCCAAACCGAAGTACTGGAATGAGTCCATTTCAGATTTTTTTTGGAATGAATCCAAGAGGGGTGTATGAGCTCAGAAATTTGGGTAAACAGGAGACAAGAAGTGCAAAAGCTGAAGAGTTTACAAAACAGTTGCAAAGACTACAAGAAGATGTCAAAGGTAGATTGTAGGAAAGCAGTGGTAAATACAAATAGAGTGGATATGAAAAGAGGAGAGAAAGAATTTCAAGTGGGAGATTTAGTGATGGTATATTTGAGAAAAGAAATATTTCCTGCTAAGACTTACAATAAACTAAAAATGAAAAAGATAGGACCACGTAGAATTGTAAGAAAGTTTTCAACTAATGCATATGAAATTGAATTGCCAGAAGGGATTGGAATATCACCTATTTTCAATATTGCATATTTGTATCCATGCAAAGGGACAGAGACAGAGCTACAGGAGGAAACTATAGAAGATGAAGTTCAAACCTTGAACTGGGAAGGAAAAATTCCAAAGACCATTAAGAAAGAAGTGGAAGTTGTTTTGGAGAAAAGAGTACCTAGAAGAACCAGAGGATAGACTTATTTTCAATATCTAGTCAAATGGAAAGGACAACCAGTGGAGGATGCTAGCTGGTTAACAACAACAAAGTTGCAGAAGTATGGAGTAAGCCCTGAAAGTCTGAGGGATGATTTCTTTCTTCCCCGGGAGTCTGATGCAGGAGCATCTAGACTTAGCCAGCAATGTGAAAGTCTATTCACATGTTGTGGCTAAACAAGCTGAATTTCTCTGACCTAAGTGGTCAAAACTCAGTTTTTACTGAGAGGGTTGGATGTCTCAAGAAATGAGTTGTATTTCATTATTGTAATAAGTAGAAATTGTCTTATTTTAGATCCAAAGCTAAGTAAGTTGTCAGCATAGGTGTGTGATAGTGCTTGAAAATAGAGATTGACTATTAGAATGCTTAAAAATAGAGATTGAGTAGTTAGAGTGGGATTGGATTGATAAAAAGGAGAAAAATGTAATGTAGGGGGATGCGCAAAGATGAGAGAGTATTGAGGGAAGTGAGAGTCGGGTGACAGAGCGAGGACTTCCATATTGAACAGAGGTCTTTTAAAATCGTTGTAATTGAGCCGAAAGGCGAGACTCTGTAAACTTGATAGTCTTGATAAATTGATTTCGTCTGAGATTATATATATATATATATATATATATATATATATATATATATCGATTCTGTGTGAACTTTCATTTTACTTCTATTTACTTGTATTTGAGACAGAATCAAATATTTCTCAGTTTTTATGCTTTATGATATAGAGCTCTGAATTCAATGGAAATCGCAGGATTTTGTGTTAATAATAGTATTGAAGCCCGCTTAAATCCCAGTCGTTGATCTAAGTTCCAACCAACGGTGTGAAATCCCGCCGACCGTTGGATCATCCCATATCACATCACAATATTTGTTTACAAAGGGGTGGACCTCAGGCCTTAAGGAGTTGCGATGTGAGATCGCCGAAACATCACATTGCAATAAAACATTGGTGTGTGATCGAACTTCAGACCGCAAGACAATGCAATGTGTGATAGCGATCTATCGCATCACAATATCTCAGTTGGAAAGGGAATGGGCCTAGAGTATTGGTAACTTATGATATGTGATGGGCGATGTGACCATTGACTATATCGCATCGCAACATTTCATATGTATGAACTAAGCCCTAAGCACTGTCATTGCAATTACGATATAACGTGAACCATTGGATCAAAGATGAGGTGATCTACGATGTACCACCGAGCAGCTCTGTTAAATAGAGGAAAGATCTGTTGTTGGGCTTATATTAAGAAATCAAAGTAGTGAAGCGGAAGGCCTGATTATAAAGGGAAAGGAAAACATGGGGCAGATTGTTGATATTTATCAAAACAATTGATTCCTGCATCAATTGTGGTATCAAAGCACAGAGAGATTAAGGTTGATTATAGTAAACATGCCACCGAGGAGAGGAGCTGGCATTGGTCGAGGAAGACCGAAAGCAAATACAGTTCTACTAGAAGAGATCCAAAATCTATGTACGAGGATGGAAACAATTGTGACTACTCAGAGAAGAACACCTGATGAAGGGGATGACAGTGCTACAGAAGAAGAGTCTGAGGAAGAAGAAGAGGAGGAAAATTAAACTACCAAAGCTATTAAGATGTTGGCGAAAGTAGGAGGAAAAAAAAAGGTGGAAATTCCTACGTATGAAGGGAGTCTCAATGTAGAAGAGCTAATGGATTGGATCAAGTCATTAGACAAATATTTTGACTATGAAGAGGAAGCTGACGACAAGAAGAAGGTGAAATTTGCAGTTACCAGATTAAAGGGTCATGCAGCTATTTGGTGGGATGAGCTATAGACATCCAGAACGAGGAAAGGGAAGTCCAAGATCAAGCAATGGGACAAAATGGTGAGTAAGATGAAAGCCAAATTTATGCCTAAAGATTATTAGTTAAATCTTTTTAAACAATTGCAGAATTTAAGGCAAAAAGGAATGTCTGTAAAAGAATACATAGAAGAGTTTTATAGATTGAGTATTAGAGCAGGACATGCAGAGGATGACATGGAGAAGGTAGCCAGATATATCAATGGCTTAAGATATGACATACAAGATGAGATTAGCTTGTTAAGTCTGAAGACTATTGAGGATGCCTATCAAGCGAGTTTGAAGGCAGAGGAGAAGATGTTGAGAAAACAGAATCAGAGGAATAGAGAAAGAAGCTCAGTAAGAGGTAGAGGAACTACCAAACCAATGGGATAGCAACATCAGCATGAAGCAGGCAGTTCAAGTAGCAGACCACCACAGAGAGGGGATTTTAATAAAATAATATTTGCGCCCAGAGGAAGAGGCCAAGGAAGAGATATTCGGTGCTACACGTGGAGAATGGGGACATGTATCATGGGACTGTCCTCATAATAAACCAACAAGTCAAAGGAATGTGAATGTGGCTGAGGAAAATCCAGAAACACCTCGACTTATGGAAAAGGAAGAACCCCCTGAAGTAGGAGAATCCTTGTTGTTGAGAAGGACATTGCTTAAGACCAAGAAAGAGATTGAAGAACCAGCGCAGAGGAAGAATTTATTTAGAACTACTTGTAAATCAAAAGGTAAGTGTTGTAAAGTAATAATTGACAGTGGAAGCACTGATAACCTTATTTCTACAGATATGGTGGACAAGATCAGATTAGCAAAGACAGTGCACCCTACTCCTTACAAAGTGTCGTGGTTGCAGAAAGGACATCAAATTATTGTGACAGAACAATGCAAGGTTGAAATACAGATTGGTACGTATAAGGATGTAATATTATGTGATGTAATGCCAATGGATGTATGCCATGTATTGTTGGGAAGACCGTGGCAGTTTGATCGGAAAGCTATTCATGATGGGAGGAGAAACACTTATACTTTGGAGAAAGATGGAAATAAACATACATTGTTGCCATTGAAGGATGACGCTGACAAAGGAGCACTGGGAAGTAGTGTTATGCTGATGAGCAGAAAGGAGCTATTGCAAGAGATTGGGAAAGGTGAAGAAATGCATTTTGCTGTCATATGGAGATGGAAGGTAATTTAACTTCCACAACTTAGATGATTTACCTGAAGAAATCAAAACTCTATTAAGTGATGTTGCTGATATTAGTGTGGATGAGTTGCCAAATGCATTGCCACCGATGAGGAGTATTAGTCATCATATTGATCTAATACCAGGAGCGAGTTTACCAAATAAAGTAGCGTACAGATTAACTCCTCAAGATAATGCAGAAGTCAAAAGACAAGTGCAAGAACTGATGGATAAAGGACTAATCAGAGAGAGTCTTAGTCCATGTGTTGTACCAACAGTACTCAGTCCAAAGAAAGGAGGTGAATGGTGTATGTGCGTAGATTCCAGAGCCATAAACAAGATCACAATCAGGTATAGATTTCCTTTTCCACGCATGGATGATTTGACGGATTTTTTGAGCGGATCAAAGTATTTTACTAAAATAGATTTGAAGAGTGGATATCATCAAATAAGAATTCGAGAAGGACATGAATGGAAGACTGCATTTAAAACAAACAGTGGGTTGTATGAGTGGTTAGTGATACCTTTTGGACTCACTAATGCCCCTAGCATGTTCATGTGATTGATGAACGAAGTCTTGAAGGAATATGCAGGCATGTTTTTTATTGTTTATCTTGATGATATTCTAGTTTTCAGCAAAAGTAAGGAAGGACATCTAGAGCATATTAAATTGGTTTTAAGAACTCTACAGAAAGAGAAACTACTGATAAATCTGAAGAAATGTAGTTTCACGAAAGAAGAATTAATTTATTTAGGATTTGTAGTTTCTAACGAAGGATTGAAAATGGATCCAGAGAAAGTCTAGGCAATTTGGAACTGACCTATTCCTAGAAATATCTTTGAGATAAGAAACTTCCATGGTCTTGAAAGTTTTTACAGAAAGTTTATGAAAGGTTTTAGTCAGATTTTTGCACCAATTCTTGAAACAATTAAGGAGACCAATCAGCCATTCAAGTGGACAGAAGTAGCAGACGGGAATTTTAAATTGTTGAAGAGGAAAATCACAGAGGAACCAATTTTAGCTTTGCCTGATTTTGAAAAAGTATTTCAAGTTGAAACAGATGCTAGCGGAGTTGCAGTTGGCAAAGTTATGAGTCAAGAACAAAGAACGATAGCGTACTTTAGTGAGAAATTGAATGAAGCGAAGAAGAATTATTCTTCTTATGATAAAGAGTTTTACGCTATTGTACAAGCCTTGAAACAATGGAGACATTATTTGTTGCCAAAGGAATTCATATTGTATTCAGACAATCATGCATTATAGTTCATAAATAACTAGCTGAAATTGAACCAGAAACATGCCAAGTGGGTAGAATTTTTGCAAAGCTTTACTTTTGTGATAAAGCACACAAGTGGTAAGTTGAATAAAGTCGTTGATGCGTTAAGAAGGGTAAGTTTGATTGTGCAAGAATTCAAAGTTGGTGTTATAGGATTTGAAGAAATGATTGAAAAGTACAAAGATGATGCTGATTTCAAAGATATCTATACAGCAGTTCAAAATCCAATAGTTCATAACAGAAGTCAATGGTTAGATTATCTCATCCAAGGAGGCTTATTGTTTAAAGGAAACAAGTTGTGTATTCCCAAATGTTCTATGAGGGAAAACCTAATAAAGGAAAAACATAGTGGAGGATTATATGGTCACTTTGGACAAGATAAAACCTTTGCTCAGGTGAATGCTTTTTATTATTGGGCAAAAGTGCAAAATGATGTTAAGAGATTTGTTGAGAAGTGTAGGATATGTTAGCATGCTAAGGAGAGAAGTTAGAACCCATGATTGTATCAACCATTTCCAATACTAGACCAACTGTGGGATGCAGTTAGCATGGATTTTGTTTTGGGATTACCAAAAGCTCAAAGAGGGAATGATTCCATTTATGTTGTGGTAGAAACATTTTCCAAGATGGCACATTTCATTTCTTGTAAGAAGACTAGTGATGCAACACATATAGTTAATCTATTTTTTTACAAATTGTAAGATGAAATGGATTGCCTATAAGTATTGTGTCTAATAGGGATACAAAATTTGTAGGGCATTTCTGGAGAACTCTTTGGAAGAAACTAGGAGCTAACCTCAGTTTCAGTTCAACATACCACCCTCAAACAGATGGACAGACTGAAGTAGTAAATAGGAGCTTGGGAAACATATTGAGAAGTTTAGTGTATCAAAATCCTAAGCAGTGGGATTTAGCACTAGCTCAGGCTAAATTTTCTTGTAATGACACTCCAAACCGAAGTACTATAATGAGTCCATTTCAGATTGTTTTTGGATTGAATCCAGTAGGGGTGTATGAGCTCATAAATTTGGGTAAACAGAAGACAAGAAGTGCAAAAGCTGAAGAGTTTGCAGAACAGATGCAAAGACTACAAGAAGATGTCAAAGGCAGATTGCAGGAAAGCAGTGGTAAATACAAACAGAGAGTGGATATGAAAATAAGAGAGAAAGAATTCCAAGTGGGAGATTTAGTGATGGTATATTTGAGAAAATAAAGATTTCCTGCTAAGACTTACAATAAACTGAAAACGAAAAATATAGGACCATGTAGAATTGTAACAAAGTTTTTAGCTAATGCATATGAAATTGAATTGCCAGAACAGATTGGAATATCACCTATTTTCAATATTGCAGATTTGTATCCATGCAAAGGGACAGAGACAGAGCTACAGGAGGAAACTATAGAAGATGAAGTTCAGACCTTGAACTGGGAAGAACAAATGCCAAACACCGTTAAGAAAGAAGTGGACGTTGTTTTGGAGAATAGAGTATCTAGAGGATAGACTTATTTTCAATATCTAATCAAATGGAAAGGACAACCATTGGAGGATGCTAGCTGGTTAACAACAGCTGAGTTGCAGAAGTATGGCGTAAGCCCTGAAAGTCTGAGGGATGACTTCTTTCTTCCCCAGGAGTCTGATGCAGAAGCATCTAGACTTAGCCAACAATGTGAAAGTCTATTCACATGTTGTGGTTAAACAAGTTGAATTTCTCTGACTTGAGTGGTCAAAAGTCAGTTTTCACCAAGAGGGTTGGATCTCTCAAGAAATGAGTTGTATTTCATTATTTTTATAAGTAGAAATTGTCTTATTTTAGATCCAAAGCTAATTTGTTAGCATAGGTGTGTGATAGAGCTTGAAAATAGAGATTGACTATTAAAATGTTTAAAAATAGAGATTGAGTAATTAGAGTGGGATTGGATTGATAAAAAGGAGAAAAATGTAATATAGGGGGATGGGGAGAGATGAGAGAGGATTGAGCGAAGCGAGAGTTGGGTGACAAAGCGAGGACTTCCATATTGAACGGAGGTATTTTAAAATCATTGTAATCGATTTGAAGGGTGAGACTCTGTAAACTTGATAGTCTTGATAAATTGATGCCGTGTGAGATTATATATATATATAGATATATATATATATATATATATATATATAATCTCACACGGAATCAATTTATCAAGACTATCAAGTTTACAGAGTCTCACCCTTCAAATCGATTACAATGATTTTAAAATACATATATATATCAATTATGTGTGAACTTTCATTTTACTTATGTTTATTTGTATTCGAGACAGAATCAAATATTTCTCAGTTTTCATGCTTTATGATATAGAACTCCGAATTCAACAGAAATCACAGGCTTTTGTGTTAATAACAGTATTGAAGCCTCCTTAAATTCCAGCCATTGATCTAACTTCCAACCAACGGTGCAAAATCCCGCTGACCTTTGGATCATCCCATATCACATTGCAATATTTGTTTACAAAGGGGAGGACCTTAGGCCTTAAGGAGTTGCGATGTGCGATCGTTGAAACATCACATCGCAATAAAACATTGGTGTGTGATCGAACTTCAGGCTGTAAGACAATGCAATGTACGATAGCGATCTATCGCATCACAATATCTCAGTTGGAAAGCGAACGAGCCTGGAGTATTGGAAACTTGCAATATGCGATGGGTGATGCAACCATTGACTATATCGCATTGCAATGTTTCATATGTATGAACTGAGCAATAAGCACTGTCATTGTGATTACAATATAACGTGGACCGTTGAATCAAAGGTGAGGTGATCTACGGTTTACCACCGAGCAACTCTGTTAAATAAAGGAAAGATCTGTTGTCGGGCTTATATTAAGGAAATCAAAGCAGTGAAGCGGAAGACCTGATTATAAAGGGAAAGGAAAAGGTGGGGCTGATTGTTGATATTTCTCAAAACAATTGATTCCTGCGTCAGCTCCCAATTCATATTTGGTTTCTCTTTGTGAGAGCGAAAACTATTGCAATTGGTCTCATAATTTTGGTATATCATGTTGCATTTCTTCTTTTTTCATGCGTCATAGTAGATATTTTTGAGGGTTTTATTGGTGTAAAGTTTTTTTGTTTGGGAGGAATTTTTGAATAAATTAATGATACCTATTCTTCATTATTCCCTTTGAAGCACTTCAAACTGATTTTTCAAACAAAATTTATGAAAATTTAAAAATACACACCTTTTAAGAGCTTGATTTTGAGTTTGTTGATAAGGTTGACCTTGAAACTATTATGTCTCTATGATTTCAACCTCCCAAGGTCTGAAATCACAACTTGTGATATCCCTCTATGTTTTCTTTCCAACCTCGCCATCTATATTGATCTTTTATTCTTCAAGATGAAGTTACGACAAAACTCCCACAATGACCTGATTATGGAATAGTTCAGTAGAGATAACTTGTAGGGTATTCCATGTGTCAATATTTCAACCTTTGGCCTTAAAAATAATACACGAAATATGCATTTTGTGTGGTTTCAATCTCTTTTTATAAAATTAAAATACGATGCACAAAGAAAAAGTTATGATGATTTTTCATAGTACACCGATTTGAGACTAAATTTTAGAGCATGAAAAAAAGCCTAATTTCCTTGGACCATATCTCTAAAATAATAGTGAAACAAGATTTGAAATTGTAACCATATGTTAATAACAATTGTTCCTTCATGTAGTATTAATTTCATAGTCTTAAGCTTCACATAAAATAAGTTATAGCGAAAATTCCTCGATGACCTATTTGAAGTGACAAAACCCTAGAATACCAAATGTTATGTATCTAGATCAAAAATAGCAAAGAAAGATAAGAAAATATAGATAAAAAACTAGATAATAATCCACTTTGAGGGGGAAACCTCCCTTTACATAACATAAGTGGAAAAAACTTGGATGATTCAAATGAAAAAACCTCCTTGGTATATATAGGAGTGAGGACCTTGCAGCGATGGAGGAATGTGGAGTCGAGTAATGATGTTGCAGGTTTAAGGGAATCCACACATATGCTGGCCCCACCTTTGGTCTGGGTGTTGAGGAAAGTTTTGAGAATTTTGAGGTAGGTTTTTATAGGCGGAACTGTTTTCCGTTTTTTCCATTCCCATGATTTTTTGGGTGATCGATTGTGGTTTCATTGTGCTACTCTGCAGTTTCAATCATCCTTTCATTTACCATCCTCGTGCTATTAAGTTTTTTGTCGATTTCACCTTAGGCTTCTTAGTTACTTTGGTTTCAGGTCATCGAGGGTGGACTGCCCTCAGGAGTTTCCTCCACATTGGGTTCTCTCCAAGTATTTTCACTTGCTCGAATCTTTCACTGATCGGTTCAGTTCGGTGTTAGTTTTCTAGTTTTTTCTCATTTCACTGTTATCAAGATGGTCATCCCAAGGGACTATGTGGATTTGGAATAGGCACCGGAGAATATTTTGGTAGTATGGGGTTTGGAACCGACAAAACAAAATCTAGCGAAGGTTGTCTCACCAGCTATGTCTCCACCTAGCAAAAGTAGTGGTATGGAGCTGGCATGGAATTTTTGCAGTGGCCTAGGGTTGCTTGAGGAGTAAAAACCCCCATCCACAAGGGAATTTTACTGGTTTCCAGACTCTGAAGCTCTTGAAGGTAAGGATTGTGTAGTACTGTCATGCATATTTATTGGGTTGTCGGTGGAATTACTGGTAAGCCCTAAAACCCCTCTTGTAGTCTCTGTTTCTAGGTTTCTAATGGGCATTTTGGAAGATATCGTTAGAAGTAGCAGCATTAAGAGAAAGGAAGAGTTGTAATATTTTTTAAATGAAATTTTGGGGGTTAAAGGGTCAGTTGTGAGTTTGATCTTGTACAAAACACATAATTGTAAAATTCCTGCTCTAGCATGTGCCATTAACGTCTCACAGTTTTTTTTTTTAGTTGCCGAGAATTTTGGTAATGGTGAGAACCCTTTTATTGGCTTCCGAGAGTTAAATTCTTTGGTGGGATAGCCACTTCAAAATGAACTAGGGAATGAAGTGCTAAGGTTTCCAGCTCTTCCTGGCCAAGGGTCGGAATTGGTTGGTCAACTAGAGGTGGGTTCTTTAGGGTTGAAGGAGGGTAGTCATTCCCCCATTATTGGCTTTAGTGGGTAGGCACTAGAATTTGAGGGTCTTCAAAACATTAATTTCATACCGAATGAGCCATTGGAGGGTTTCTAGGCTTTGAAATCCAAGAGGACGAAGAAACTATTTCAAAATCCCCTTTAGTTAACAGTTAGTACTCAGGCCTGAAGACGTGGAAGGGGAAGGTGATAAGAAAGAAACCAAAGAAACCGAACTTGATCTTAGGGGTCAACATGCAGATGGATGAAGCTATGGTTGCATCAGAGTGCATCATAGTGGGATGGGTAACGGGAAGACATTTCACTACAAATTTCATTATGGAATGGATAAAAAAGGAGTGGAGTGCATGGCTAGTTTCACAGACGAAGGTAATATGTTTGACCAGGGGTTGGTTCATGGTTAGATTCTCTAATGTCGAAGTTGTTGATTGGGTGCTTAAGCAAAAATGGGGTTTTGGGAAAGCTCTAGTTTTCTTTAAAACATGGACTCCCCTCTTTGATGCTCAAAGAGAAAGATTAGGAGATATCAAGTTAGAGAAAGATTCTTTGGCGAAAATCACATGGAATATCATTTGTCTTTCGCCAATAGACAAATGATATTCCATGTGATTTTCGCCAAAGAATCTTTCTCTAACTTGATATGGATCACAGAAGCCTGAACTCTATTATTAGGAGATATCCCTGTGTGGGTGTGTCTATTGGAACTTGCCCATCAGCTATAATCGATGGATGTCTTCAAGGCGATTGGGAACATTCTGGGTACTTTTTTGGAAGTTGATATGTCCTTTCAGGTGACTAAGGAAAGAAAGGTGGCACATATACTGGTTAGGTTGGACCCGAGGGAGGGTTTGGAAGATATGATGTAGATACAGGTGGATGGCTACTCTCTCACTCAAATTCTTAACTGTGAACAACTTCTCTATAGATGTCATCACTGCAACGAAGATGGCCACTTGGAAAGGGACTGTCCTTTTGGGATTAGACATTGGAGGAAGAACGGGATGGAGCTGGTACAAGAAACACATGAGCAACCTGAAGACATAGTTACGGAGCAATCAACAAATCCTGGGGAACAACAGGTAGAGGTTCTGGTTCAGATTATGGTCAAGGAGGTTCAATTGCCAGTACCTGAAGAGGTTGAAAGACCTACAAAATTACATATGCGGGATGAGATGCTAGAGGTGGAGGCATCTCATCCTGTAGGTACCATATTTTCCCCTCGTCTTTCTCATTCGATTATGTGTATTCCCCTTGTGGATCCTATTCTTAGACCTTGTCCTTCCAAGCCTCCTATTGATGGTTTTTCTCGAATGTGCAATGTTTCTTTATCCCTTGATAGTATCATTACATCAATCTTGATTTTAAATCTTTCTAGACCCCCTTTGGTAGGCTCTGGTTTACCCCTTCCTTCTGAACTTTTCCCTGACAAGCCCCATTATAACCTTGGGCCCCAGGACAAAAGAGACCATTCCGATGAACCTGTGTGCGGTCTTGATCTTATCCATGATACTGGAAGTCCCCCCAAGACTCGGCGCTAGAAAGAAAACATTTCAAAGGCCTAGTTAAAAGTAAAACTTGACATAGCCGATGGGAAACAACTCTCCCTCAAAGGGTCACTTAGAGAAGTGATGAACCCTATGGTGGTTTCCAAATGATTTTGATGTCTTTCAATTGCAGAGGGATTTCCAGCCCCAAAAAAAGGTTAGCTTTAAAACAATTACTTAAAAATGTCTATTGTGATGTTATTATGCTTCAGGAGACTCTTGGTCATGGGTATTATGCAATAAATACTTTGAGAAACATGTTTCCTTGTTGGAATTTTGTGGCATTGGAAGCATGAGGCCATTTTGGGGGTTTAGCTATGGGATTTAAGGACTACGTCTTAAAACTCTTAAATTCTTGGGGCTCTAATTTGATGCTAAGAGCAGAGGTTTACTCCTCGAATCTCTGTTCAAACCTAACTCTTATAAACATTTAAGGACCTTGTCAAGGATGTATACCCTTTTGGAACAAGTTATCTTCAAAATCTTTGCTAAATTTCTCTAAGCTTGTGGTTGGAGGGGATCTCAATGTTTCCTTAGGGTTTTTGAATCTTGGGGACCAATTGCATAGGTGGACTCATAGACTTATTGATGTTGATCTTTTGAAAGAAAAACCTACCTAGAGAAATAGAAGGGTTGGAGAGGGAAGGGTGGAAAAATGTTTAGACCAGTTCTTGATTAAAGAATATCTCGCTACTCAAATTTCTTTCTTTCGCCAGTGGGTTGGATCTTAGGGTGATTCAGATAAATTCCCAATTTTTTTGGAACTAAAAGGGGCTAGTAGGAAGCCTAACTCCCCTTTTAAATTCAACTCTTCCTCACTTAAATATTTTTCCTACAATAATTTGGTTCGTGAGATTTGGATATCTCAAAACGAAACCCAGGGTTTATCCCTTGCTCAATCTTTTATGGAGAAACTTTAAAAATTGAAACAATCAATAATATCTTGGGAAAAGAAAAAATCTTTAAGCAATGAAGTCACTCTAAAATCCATTGAGATTGAACTAGAGTCTTTAAAAAGTCTGGAAGGGGATGGGTATGAGACATAAGAGAAAAATGGAAGGATAAAATCCATGGAGGGTGAAAGGTATATGATTCTGAAAGACATCAAAGAAAAATGGAGGCTAAAAATTAGAGCCATTTGTCTTGAGGTTGGGAACAAAAACTCCAATTTTTCCAGAACTATGCCAAGGGCAGGAAAAACTCAAACACCATTTGGGAACTAAAAAATTATGATGGGGGGTCGGTATCTTCTTTCAGTGAATTGGAATCCATGAGGGTCTGTTATTTCAAATTCTTGTTTAAAGCTCCCCCTGAGGCCACCATTGCCAAAGTCATTAGGGTAGCATACGTTTCTCCTAACTTTGTTGAGGAGGGCGATAATGAGATCCTCATGGCCCATGTATCAAAGGGGGAAGTGGAGAGAGTTCTTCAATCTATGCAAAAGGAGAAGAGCTCGGGTCCTGCTAGCTGGATGGTGGAATTTTTCCAATATTTTTTTGACTTAATCGGGGATGACTTGGTTAGACTGGTGGAGGAGTCCAGAAGCAGGGGTTTTGTGCATGAACCCCTTAATTCAACCTTCTTGTCATTAATCCCTAAATTGGATGATCCTCATGGTTTTGATGACTTCAGACCCATCTTGTTGTGCAATTGTACATACAAAATTATTGCCAAAACTATTGCAAAACACTTAAAAAGAATCCTTTCAAAAAGAATTGATCAGGAACACTACGAGTTCCTTGAGGGTTGGAAAATCCATGAAGCCATTGGGGTGGCCCAGAAATCCCTGCACAATATCAAAAGACACAAAAAAAGGAATGATTGTCAATATTAATCTTTCAAAGGCATATGACAAGATTCACTGGATGTTCTTGTGTCTTTTGATTACTCATCTAGGTTTCAATATTGGTTTCATTAAGTGAGTCATGGGTTGTATAACCAATGTGAGTTTATTTTTCTCATCAACGGGACTACCTCTCCTTTTTTCACTAGCCAAAGGGGTCTTCGTTAGGGATGCCCTTTATCACCCCTTTTGTTCTTTTTTGTTGCTGAAGGTTTGAGCCAATTAATCCATTATGCCATTAGAAGGGGTGAATATAAAGGAATTGAAATTTCTATATATATTTTTATTACTCATCTACTTTTTGTGGATGACATTTTACTATTGTTTTATGGGTCTAGGGGACCACTTGCATAGTTGAATTCAATCCTAGACTTATTCCTTAAGGCAATTGGGATGAGCATTAATCCACACAAGTCCTCTATTACTCACAATGAGCTCTCTGGGGTGGATATAAATAGATCATTATTTTTATTTCCCTTTTAATTAAATCCTTTGTTGAATAGTCTCAAATACCTTGGGTTCCTCTTAAAGCTAGACTCCTACAGGAAATTAGATTGGAAATGGTTAGTTGCAAAAATTGAAAAGTGTGTCAAGCATTGGAGCTTTAAGTGGCTCTCAAGAGCAGGGCACTTGGTTCTTATAAAATATGTTTTATTGGCCATCCATGTTTACTGGATCGCTCTTACTTGGATCCATAGGAAATATTTCATTGATTAGGAAAATCTATAGTCGCTTCTTATGGGAGGGATTAAAGGAAGATGATGTTCTCCCCTGGGTTGCCTGGGAGAAAATTGTTCATCCAAAAGATAAGGGTGGGTGGGGCATAAAGGATATTACATGTTTCTCTCACTCTTTGGTAGCAAAATCAGGCTAGAGTCTTTTAACCAAGGACAACCTATGGACATTTGTGATAAAAAGGAAATATATTTATCCCCTGGACTTTGATGTCTGGCTGCGAACCCCGGAAAATTCCTCAAGAAACTCTTCGACCATCTGGAAGGCTATGATTGAGTCTTTTGACATTGTGGCTGATGGTCTATCCTAGCTTGTTGGGAATGGTACTAGTGTTCATGTGGGAGTGGACCCTTGGGTTGGTTGTAATGATATTTTTACTCTTCCAAGGGAGCTGAGAGAGTCCCTTACTAATAAGGTGGTTTACTTTCTCAATCAAATTTCAAATGACGAAAACACTTCTTTTTGGAACGAGGGTTGGAAGTCGACTGAGGATTTAAACCTTGAGCCTTAATGGGAGGGTGTATGTCTGGACTACACTATGTATTTGCAGAGAACAAATGTTCACATAAGGGAAAGGGAAGATTAACTTCAATGGGTCCACTCCCCCAATGGAATATATGCCCTGAAGTTTGGGTACATCTTGCAAATGAATTGAAGGGTTGGTGGAGATTGGCATTGGTGGTTCAAGCCTTTGTGGAAACTTGGTTGCCCAGAAAAATCCAAACTCTTATTCTGGTGCATTCTCAAGAACAAAGTCCCAACCTGGGATAACCTTCAAAAAAGAAACAAATAGGGTCCGGGTTGGTGTACACTTTGCAAAAATTTTGAAGAAAGCATTTCTCATCTTTTTTTAAGTTGCCCTTTTTCTTTAAGAATATGGGATATCTTTTTGAAGGTTGTTGGTATTAGCATGAATTGGTCTGGTTCTTCCTTGTTGGATGCTTGGAAAAATTGGTGGTCATTTACAAATGATACTCATTATAGGAACATTCCCCCGATAATTTGTTGGGGGATTTGGTTGACTCGGAACAAAATCATTTTTCAGGACCAACCTTCAAATCCGTATCCTATTGCTATTCAATGTGCCTCTATCTATGAATTGATTCCTCAAACCACTCCCTCTTTGTCTTGTTGAAACATTCAAGAAGAAATCATTAGACCCGAAATCCCATGGGAATATTTTGATGGGGCTTTTAATGCTCATGATAGATGTGGGTAGGGATCATCATACACATAAATGAACACAAAATTCTAAAAGCTTTAGTGGGTATTGGTACTAGTTCAAACAACTATGCAGAACTAAAAACTTTGAAAATCCTTTTATGTTGGTTAAGACAGTTGGGGATTGATTCAGCATAGATATTTGGTGACTCTCTGAATGTGATAAATTGGACAAACAATGTGCAGCACTGTCAAAATATTACATTGATTCCTATTTTAGAAGAAATTTCTTTTATTAAATCAGCCTTTGTTGATTTCTTTGTATGTCACATTTACAAGGAAAGGAATGTGGAAGCAGATTACTTTTCTAAAAAAGGTTTACAGCAGGCTCTAGACTCCTGACATATAATTGATTCTAACAACGGGCAGGTCACCGAGTCGGATTGGGCTCCATACTTTTAATAGCTCAATTTTTTTTTATGGTTTAAATATCTCTACTTTTTTGTGTTGTGGAGCAGTTTAGTTATTTTGAGGATTTTTGCTCTCCTTTCAGATCATGTTTTTTGTATATGACTATTGGACTATGGATAAAACACAAACTGATACTATTTTCTGTTTTTTTTCTCCAAATGTTCAGAGAGACATAGGTTTATGATTACAGATCTATAGTTACTTCATATGATTATTAGTATTGAGCAAGTGCACTTTCCACTTTCCTCAGTATGTTGTGGTTTCACTTTTTGCATATGGTGGATTCACAGTTTGGTTTTGAATGCTTTGATGCATCTACTTTGTAACTTTTTATTTCCTTAATAAAGAATTCAATTTTCCTGTGGAAAGAAAATATATATATATAAGAATCTAAAGGGTCAAAATATAATTAGGGCCTACATAAAAATAATAATGTAAGGGCACAAAAATAATAATAGTGGGCTTTTATGGAGCACAAAGATAATAATATGGGGTTAAAATATTATTATGGGGACCTAACCCCTAATGAATCTATGGATGGCATGATTGGATAATCATCTTTGAGAATTTTCCAATGGTATATCACACTCTCGAAAACTCCTCCTGGATGAGAAGTTATTTCCATTTGAAAATAAAAATTGGTAAAGAACCTAAACTATTGGGAAAAACCCACAAACCTCAAATATGTTAAATATCACACATGTTTGAGACTAGGTTAAGGCTCCTTGGTAGATTGATGGTGAAAAGCATTCCAATTTTCCTAAATTTTAACAATGTTTAAAAGCCATTCAATTATGCATGAATCTAATTAATGTGGTAGCCACAAAAATAATTGTAAGGTGGATTCTCTCAACATGCACGAAGTTTAACTCTCTTCTCTGGGAAAGTAAAGACGTGACATATGGTAGATGCTTAGTGGGTTCACACATGGTTAATTTTCATTGGTTGGAAGGAATGATGTGGAAACAATGATGATGTGATGATGATGTGGAGTGACGTGTCAGTTGGATGACATCAGTAGGGTACCATGGCACCACTAGGGACCGCCATGTGGTTGGTAGTAATCGTACATTCTAATTGGTCAATCGCCAAAAAATGGGTGACACATGGAACCTCTCACAAGTTTCTACATGGAATGATGATCTCATGCTAATGTAAGCATGCTAATTACCATTGACCCCTAGGGACTATTGAAAATCTAGCAAGAAAATATCAATTTGACTTTGCCTTGGTCAAACTAGAGAAAATTTGATTTTTTATTTTAGTAGAATTCTTGGAGGTAGTTAAATGAGTTGTCATGGCACTTGTCACTCAATTAACTCAGTTAATTCGAGTTGGGGAAGCTTGAGTTTAGTTCAACATGATTAATTTTTAATTTGTAGCAATCTATTTTAGTTAATTTGAGTTATTGTTAGTTTAACTAGTTCTAACTGTCACAAGAACTAGTGGAGGTCAAGTTGTGGAAGTGGAACTTCAACCACACTCAGTGATCAATAAATTAATGGATTAATCAACCTAAAATAATTGTTGCATGCAGAGAATTCAAGTTACCCATTTGAGATGGAGATTCCAAGGTAGTGTACTATCAGTTGTAGCATATTCAAATGTGTATAGGTGGTGCATGTAGTTAGAGGAAGGGCCTAAGGTAATTGTGCAATTCCATGGTGTGAAAGTTCTAAAAAATAGGGGCAATTTCCCAAGGGAACATCGCAAGGAAATAGGATCTTGGAGGCCTTGAAAATTGGCTAAGTTTTGGCCAAATTCAGTGTGCCATGAAGAGGGATAGATTATACACTTTTAGGGTGTGCTCAAGCTTTGAGCAAGCATATGTATTTCACCCCTATTCTCTGATTAATGCAATACAACTAGTAAGGGGTTTTGAGCAGTTGCTTTCCCCTACATAAATATATATGCATGAGTGATGTTTCCTTTTACATGTTTATGATTCTTGTTTTGGATGGTGAATTAACTTCCACATATCAGTAGAGTGGCTTCAAGTCTCGTGTTTAGTAAATTTAATGAACAATATTGAATAAACACATTAATTTCTACATGGTATCAGAGTTGGAATCACTGTAGATCATATATTTCGAAATTGTCATTATAGGAGGTTCAAAGTTGAAGATTATGGTTGCAGGTTTTCTTTGGGACTAAGAATATGGATTTCAATGCACTAAGGCTTGAGTATGACCTTGAGGGATGCTCAAATTATGTTGCATGGAAGGACCGCATGGAGGAAGTCCTAGAGGATAATGGGTTGAAGGAATTCATTGATAATGATATTCCAAAACAAGAAATATTTGATGCTAAGGATATGGTAGATTGGAAGAAGTGTGTAGAAAAGGCAAGGAGAATCATATTGGAGGGAGTATGTGACCATATTTTCTCCGATATCCATGGGAAAGAGACTTTGTATGCATTGTGTTAAGCACTGACATATTTGTTCTAGAATAGTAGGGACCATAGGAAATTGGCACTCAAGGACAAACATTGAAATATCAAGATGCAGAGGAATGAGAGCATTCCACAGTACTTGAGCAGGTTCACACAATGTCATGATGAACTTGGTTAAGCTAGGTTACTGTAGAAGAGGATGATTCGGTGAGCCTAGCCCTTGTAGACCTTCCCCATAGTTGGCACAACTTCCAAGATTAGATGAATGGGAGGGAGAAACTACCAAATTGGGAATGTCTGTGGTCCGATTTGGTAGAGGAGGAAATAAGGAGGAATACCATAAACGAGACTTCATCCAAGGGTGAGGATGAGGAAAATTCTGTCTTCGCTAGAAAGGAAAATAAATGGAAAGGGAAGAAATCCAAGTCCAAAGAAAAATCTAGTTAAGGGGGAAGAAGAAATACTTGTCTAGAATTGAGTGCTTTCACTGTTATGAATTCAAGCACTATGCCACAAATTGTCCACACAAGAAGACAAGAAATAAGACACCAGGAGGAGAAGCGAGTGAAGCTTTGGCTTCACAGTTAGAGCTTTATTTTACTCTCATTGCATGCATGGTCATCACAGTGATGGGAAGCGTGTAGTACCTTGAAAATGGTGATTCATTCCATATGACAAAAAATATTTTTTCAGTAGTTTGGAGGAGAAGAATCTCAAGATGGGAGATGATGGAAGGTACAACGTGACCAAGAATGGTACAATCACCTTTCAGAGAGAGTCAGGCTCCCCTCTCAAACTTCAGGATGTGATGTTTGTTCCAGGTCTAAAGAAGAATCATGTCTCCTTTGCAATTTTGGAAGATCATGAAGATGATGTGATCTTCAGCAAAGAAAAGGCATTCTTGAGACACATAGCCATGGGAGAGGTAAACTAGATCAGGGTTCGTGTGAAGAACCTCTACAAGCTAGATGTGGAGGATTGTGCTACATTGAGCACAAATGCGGAGAAGGTGCAGAGTTGGCATGTCAATGAACTTTGGCATAGAATACTTTTCCATTTGCATAATGGCACTTTGAATATCATGCAGCAGACTACCACATGCCTCCCCAAATGAGCAATAGAGTGTTGAAATATGGCAACAAGAATATTCCAATTTAATTTGTCCTTGAATTAAATTGTGAATTAAAATCGAATTTAGTCTTAACAGCTACTTGGAAATAATTAATTAATTTATTTTAAATTAATTAGTTGGAGAAATTCAAGATAGAAGTATTTATGAAGTCATGCAAGAGTTATCCCTTAAATTAAGGAGATAAGATTGAGTTATATTTGAGTTGTAATTAGTTAACTCAATTTACTGAGTTAAGTCTAGTTAAATTAGTTCCAAACTATTTGAGGAACTAATAGTGAGTTAATAGTCAGTTGATGCATGCGTGCACTCAATTAGTGCTACTCCAGTTAACTGAATATTCCCTCATCAAAAACTCATGCATGTCTATTTTGAGAAAGACCCAGTTGAGATTAAAGTCAAGGACAATGTACTATTACTTGCATGTGTTTTCTCATGGAGAAAACTCATGCATGCCATCAAGGATTTAATTCTTGAGGATTGCGTAGGTTTGAAGGGAGATCATCCACTTGGTAACAAGAGAATCATCCCAGAGGAAAAATGCAAGGAAATAGGAGCTTGGAGGGCAGAGAGGAAGGCTGGAGAGAAGCCAAGATTGCTTGTGAGCATCTGCGAGGATTGTACTGAGAGCTGGCTAGCCGCAAGAGCTAAGGCTTTGTATAATTCCCATGTATTTCCACCTTGTATGATAATACAGATAGTGGGATTTTTAGCTGAGGCTTTCCCCAAAGTATTTTCATGTGTATTGTGCCATTGATTCTTCTTCTTCTGGTTATATTGTTTAGCTCGCTCTTTAAGCTTCCGCAAATTGATAGTAGAAGTAGGTTATAGTATTCTTCTTTGATTTATATTTCATTATTGGGTTAACCTATCACATATTTTCTACATGGTTTTGGAGACGTGAACAGTATACTAAGATGAGAATTCGAAGTTTGAAGTTCGAGGTTGCAAGTGCAGATCAAATTCATATCATACTTCAAGGTTGGCCAATAGCGTTCTATGGCTTGCGACTCGAGTATGCCTTGGAAGGTAGTTCGAATTACATAGCATGGAAAGATAGAATGGAGGTTGTATTAGAAGACAATGGCTTGAAGGAATTCATTGATCAAGAAATCCCAAAGCCGACTTCAACTAATGCATAAGAGTTGGCTAAGTGGAAGTGTGTGGCAAAGACGAGATGAATCATCCTTGAGGTACTTCGAGACCATACTGTCTCGAGTCTCGATGGGAAGGATACTCCATTTTCAATGTGGAAGACATTGAAGGACCTCTACTAGAACAGTAGTGGCTAAAGGAAATTGGCACTCAAGGATAAGCTTTGAAGAATCAAGATGGAGAAGGGTGATACTATCTCCACATATCTGAACAAGCTCACCACCTTCAGAGATGAGCTTGGCAGTGTCGGAATAACTACTGCCAATAATGATATGGTGAGCCTAGCTCTCCTTGGCCTTCCAAAGAGTTGGAATAGCTACCAAGACTCTCTAAATGGAAGGGAGAAACTGTCGGATTGGGAACGATTGTGGTCGGATCTTATGCGGGACGAGATCAGGAGGAGCACACGAGATGGTTCTTCATACAAGAATGATGATGAAGAAAATCTGTCCTTAGCAAGTAAGGCAAGGAAAGGGTGCTATGTGTGGAGCATGATTGTTCAGAGGTCTTTGTTTCAGCCAGATGTATACCCCAGGAAATTTGTACACCCCTCCACGCTGGGGGGTGCAGGGGGGACTTATCCCCCCCATGGGGGTCTGGGGGCTAGCAGTCGCCCAGCAGGGGTTCGGGGGCAACTCCCCCGAAGCCAAAAATAGATGTAAAATTGCCTTGTAAAAGTATAGTAATTTCTAGTCAATTTGGGCCGTTCATTAGACGAATGATCTGATGGTAGAAATTATGTTTAGTTTATGGTTTTTTGCCCTAGAAGAAAACCCCTCTCTTTGTATGAGGGCATTGTATTTGAGGCTGTGACATAGATGTGTATTCTCTGAGTGAGAAATAGAGAGGTGAGACTGTGAGAGAAAACAGAGGATATTACAGCGGATCTGTTGTAGGTTGTGTCTCTTCATTTTGCTAGATAATAGAAAGGAAGGACTGGCTGTTCAGGGTGGATGTAGCCCAAACTGGGTGAACCATGTATATCTGTGTCTCTCTTGTTTTATGCATTTTCTGTGTTTATATTTCTGCAATATTTTATGTGTTCCATTGCTCCGTAATATATAATTTTCTAACAAAGGGAAGGGGAAGGCTTCCCATTTCAAATCGAATTCTTCTCATGGAGTGAAGAAGGGTGACATGTCTAAAGTAATATGCTTTAATTGTCACAAGATGGGACATTATGTGACTAATTTCCCATCGAAGAAGTCCAAGAAGGGATCCTTGGAAGGATCGGAAGGTGAGGCATTAGCCTCTCAGTTCGAAATGGACTTTACCCTCATCACATGCATGGTGTCATCAATGATGGGTTGTGTCTAGTATCTTGACAGTGGAGCCTCATTCCACATGAGGAGAAAGACCTCAAGATGTGCATAGAGATGGGTGACGATGGAAGGTATAGTGTTTCAAGAGTGGGCACGGCTTCTTTTAAGAGGGAGCATGGAGCTCCTCTCACCTTGACAGATGTAATGTATGTGCCTGGACTGAAGAATAACTTGGTATCGGTCGTAATGTTGGAGGAAAAGGGTTACGATGCTGTCTTCAGTGAAGGAAAGGCATTCCTAAGACACATAGCCACGAGTCAGACCAAGAGGATGGGGATTCGGGTGAAGAATCTCTATAAGCTAGAGGTAGATGATTGTGTAGCATTGAGTACGAAAGAAAAATTGGTGCAAATCCAAGACATTGGTGAGTCATGGCACAGGAAGTTGGGCCATTTGCATCATGGGGCTTTCAAGATAATGCAGCAGATATCTATAGGACTCCCCAAAGGTAAACTTGACCAAGTTGACACATGCAAAGGTTGTACCTTGGGAAAGTACACTAAGTCTTCCTTTCATGATCGAGACAGTCGAGCAGAGGCTATCTTAGAGCAAGTTCATACTGATTTGTGTGGACCATTCTCGACGACATCCACAGCAAAGCAAAGGTATTATGTGATTTCCATTGATGACTATTCTCGTAATTGTTGGATTTATTTCATGCAAAAGAAGGACCAAACTTTCACAAAGTTTTGTGAGTTCAAAGCTTTGGTCGAGAAAGAGTCAGGGAAGAAGATCAAAGCCTTGAGAAGTGACAACAGTGGAGAATATTTCTCTTAAGAGTTTAAGGAATTTTGTGCAGCAGAAGGAATTAAACGAGAGTTGACGGCACCTCATAACCCATGGCAGAATGGGGTGGCCGAGAGGAAGAACATAACTATTGTAGGGGCAGCATGGGCAATGCTGCATGACGAAGGCCTACCACTTCACTTGTGGGTTGAGGCATGCAACATAGCGGTCTATTTGCAGAATAGAAACCTACATCACATAATTGGGATGAAGACACCAGAGGAAGATTTCTCTGGTAAGAGACCAAATGTGGGTCACTTCAGGATCTTTGGCTCATTGACATATTGCCACGTGACAAAGGATGCACGGAAGAAGCTTGAGCTGACAGCAGAGTTGGGGATATTTGTGGGGTACACTGATACACCTCACAACTATCGGGTGTACTTGCCTACCAGTCGGAGGACAGTGGTTCGCAGAGATCTTAAGTTTGATGAGAAGAAGGCCATGCAAGTTTCCCTTGAGAGGGAGCTCCAACTACAGGCTATGGAGGAACTGTTGGTTCCTAAGGAGGAGGAGCCTCAGACTAATGTAGAGCAGCCACATGCAGAGGTTCCAAGAGTGAAGACATCCACTCAAGCAACGTCTTCAAGAGATGGATGGAAGCGCAAAAGAGAAGATGACAGATTGTTGAAGGATGTGAGAGAGAATATGGGAGCACCATATTCTCAGCGTAGACAGAGGAGGTCACTTGAGAGGTACACTGGATACATGGCCCTTGCTGGGGAATGTGCTGAGACCAAGCCATCTTCCCTTGAAGAAGCAGTGTAGGAGCCAATTTTGGTTGATTCTATGGTGGAGGAGTATGACTCCATAGTTTGTAACAGTGTTTGGGACGTGGTTCCGAGACTGGAGAATAAGTCAGTTGTGAGTTACCGTTGGCTTTACAAGGTAAAGCAAGTTGCTGATGGTAGTGTGGAGAAGCATAAGCCAAAATTTGTTTCTCATGGCTTTTCATAGGTCGATGGGATTAACTATGATGAGACTTTTTCTCCTGTAACAAGGTACTCATCTATCAGATCTTTGTTGGCACTATCAACATAGATGGGTTGTAAGATCCATCAAATGAATGTGAAGGCTGCATTCCTCAATGGCTAGATTGAGGAAGAGGTGTACATAGAGCATCCGGAAGGTTTTGAGACCTTCGATCATGATTCACAAGTGTTCTGACTCAAGAGAATGTTGTACGGGCTGAAGCAAGCACCTCGTGCTTGGTACACCAGGATAGACAACTACTTCACCAGGTTGGGCTTCACAAAGAGTGAAGCGGATGTGAACCTATACCACATCGTGGTGAAAGGTAAGTTGTTGATCATCGTACTTTATGTTGATGATCTCATATTGACTGGTGATGATCAGTTGATCATGTCTTGCAAGGAGGACCTTGTAAGAGAATTTGAGATGAAAGGCATGGGTCTCATGCATTACTTCCATTGCATGGAAGTGTGGTAGAAGGATGGGGAGTTGTTTGTGTCTCAGGGCAAGTATGCCAACGAGACACTCAGGAGATTCCACATGGAGAAGTGCAAGCCCATGCAGACTCCTCTAGTAGATAACTAGAGGACAACGGTTTCTACTTCAAGAGAAGTGGTAGAGGCTACTGTGTACAAGTAGCTTGTGGGTTCACTGATGTACTTAGTGAACACATGACCAGATTTGTGCTATGTGGTGAACCAGCTGAGTCAAGCGATGGTTCAGCCTACCAAGATGTTTTGGAAGGCAGAAAATCATGTATTGAGATACCTCAGAGGCACATCTCAGTATGGATTATGGTACAGACGAATAAAGGGAGTGAAGCTACAGGGCTTCACTGATGCAGATTGGGCAGGGAGTCCATCAGATCAGAAGAGCACATCAAGAGGGATTTTCAACCTTGGGTCAATGGCAGTTTCTTGGTACAGCAGGAAATAGAGGTCGGTTGCACTCGGCTCGACAGAGACAAAATACATGGCTACAATTCAGGCAGCATGTGAGGCCATATGGATGCAGAAAATCCTAGTTGGTTTGCTTGATCAAAGGATAGACCCAACTGTGATCTATTGTGATAACCAGAGTTGTATCAAACTCTCTGAGAATCAAGTATTTCATGATAGGTCCAAGCACATTGACATCCTGTATCATCATCTCAAAGACTGTGTAGCGAGGAGGATCATGTTGCTACAACATATTTTGACATAGGAGCAAGATGCTAACATTTTGACAAAGGCATTATCAAAGTGTAAATTCGAGTTCCATAGGGACAGGATCGAGGTGGCAGATAATCCCTTTCTTGTTGAGAGGGAGTGTTGAAACATGGAAACAAGAATATTCCAATTTAATTTGTCCTTGAATTAAATTGTGAATTAAAATCGAATTTAGTCTTAACAGCTACTTGGAAATAATTAATTAATTTATTTTAAATTAATTAGTTGGAGAAATTCAAGTTAGAAGTCTTTCTGAAGTCATGCAAGAGTTATCCCTAAAATTAAGGAGATAAGATTGAGTTATATTTGAGTTGTAATTAGTTAACTCAGTTTACTGAGTTAAGTCCAGTTAAATTAGTTCCAAACTGTTTTAGGAACTAATAGTGAGTTAACAGTCAGTTGATGCATGCATGCACTCAACTAGTGCTACTCCAGTTAATTGAAGATTCCCTCATCAGAAACTCATGCATTTCTATTCTGAGAAAGACCTAATTGAGATTAAAGTCTAAGATAGTGTACTATCAGTTGCACATTATGTTTTCTCATGGAGAAAACTCATGCATGCAGTCAAGGATTTAATCATTGAGGATTGTGCAGTTTTGAAGGGAGATCATCCACTTGGTAACTGTTCTGAAACAAGCTCACAAAAAGATAGAGAATATCGATCAACGCCTTAGAAATAAGCCTCTTCGAGGGGGAAACCTCCTTTACATTACACAAATGAACAATTCTTTGATGATACAAATGACAAGACCTCCTTTCTATATATAGGAGTCTAAGGGGTCATAATATAATCAGAGCTGACATAACAATAATAATGTAAGGGCATAATAATAACAATAGTGGACTTCTATGGGGCACAATAATAACAATATGGCGACTACTTGAGCACAACAATATAATAAGGGGGTTGTACTAATAACAATAAGGGGTTACACTAGTAGTATAGGGACCTAACATTCCCCTCTCCTTCAAAAAGTGTTGTCCTCAACACTTGAATAGTCCTTGAATAAAATTCTCATCCTTCCATGTGGAATCTTCAGCAGGTAAGTTCTCCCACTTGATGAGATACTCTTAAATTGATCGATTTTGTACTTGTCGACTTCTCGGTTCTGTGAATGCTTCAAGTTCCAATATGATTTTTCCTTCCTTGTCAAGTTCTAGAAATATTATTGGAACTGGGATCTTCAGCAACTTTTGAATGAGTTCGCACCCTTCTTCGCCATTCTTCCATTCATCCCTTGCTTTGTTTATCAAATTTGGTTGGATAATTATACCAACCTCTACCATTTGTGCAACCAAATGTTCAATTTCACTCCTTTGGGCATAAGGATATCTATAAGGCCTGATATTTGGAGGAACACTTCTTGGAATCAAATGAATAACATGATCATGATCACAAATACGTGGGAGACCTTTGGGAGTCTCAAATATCTTGGAATGATTGCCTAAGAATTTTTGGAGACCTGAAGAAATAGATGATTTCGATGTGGGAACCATTAGTGAACATAATTGTGCAATTATGCCTCATTGTTATTTCTTTAGAAGCTTTGTCATTCCGTTAGAGCTAATTATCTTTCTTGGTTTCCCTGTGATAACCCTTAATTCAACTTCCTTTCCTTTCAAAGAAAATTTCATGAAAAGTTCTTGAAAATTAAAAGATATTGTACCCAAGGATTGTAGCCATTGGACTCTTAGTACAACATCAGTACCACCCATTGGAACAGAAAGAATTGGGCTATTCAATACATATTCTCCCATGGATAGCTTGATATTATGGCACTTTCGAGAGCAATTTATGGTTCCTCCACTTACAACCATCACTTGACACTCTGGTTTTGGATATAGGAAGAAATTCAACTCCTTGGCTATCTTACAATGAATAAAATTATGGGTACTACCCGAATCAATCAACACTATTACCTTTTTCTTCTTGACATGTCCTTCTATCTTTATAGTTTGAGGAGTGGTAATTCTAACCAATGCATTGCAAGATATGGTCGGATTCATTTCTTCTTTCTCTAGCATTGGTTCCTGGTGAGTATCCTTTTCTTTTGATGTTTCTTGATACTTTTCTTCCTGATATTTCACTGCTTGAACCTTCTTCAACTTGATGTGTTCTTCTATCTTGAGAGTTTGAGGAGTGGTAATTCCTAGCATTGCAATACCATATATGGTCGGATTCATTTCTTCTTTCTGTGGGGTTGGTTCCTAGTGTATATCCTCTTCTTTTGATGTTTCTTGATTTTTTTCTTCCTCCTCTTCATAATCTATGTAAAATAATTTCTTCTCAGCACACTTATGACCTTTAGTGTATTTTTTATCACAATTGTAACAAAGCCCTTTTGCTCTTTTTTCTTCTAATTTTTGTGGTGTCAACCTTGTAGGTTGTGGAATGCTGATGAGCCCCAAAAATGGATAATTATATGCGCTCATTCAACCTCCTAATTTGACTTAATCCACCATTCTCATTAGTTTATTGCATGCTTTTGATTATATTTATGCTAATAGAGTGAATTGGGTTAGTCATTATGCCAACAAGTCTAATGTGTGCTTTGTGTAGTCCTTTTGGTCAATCTGGAGACAAAATCAAAGGTTTTAATGAGCACTTGGCAGCCAAATTCGTGGGAGAACAAGGGAGAGGATTTGTAGGAAGGTGTCCCCTTCATTTATGGGCCCTTACCTCGAATTCTCCACCATCAGCTCGAAGTTCAAGGGCCACAAAATCGATTAGCACGAGGGCAGCCAAGCAAGTCAAGTAGGACTGCTGTTAACTGCAAGTTTTGGGCAGCCGAGTCCCTAAAGTTTAGGAGGACTGTCGGGGTCCTCAATTTGTATAAATAAGAGGGCTTAGGGCCTCATTTCAGTTAGTCACTTTTTAGTCACTTTGTAGGCATAAGTTGGCTAGTTTGTAGTTCGATTTTTAGTCATTTTTTAGGCACTAGTTTAGCTCTGCATTTTCAAGTTTTCGTTGTGGACAGTTTTTGATGTAACTCTTCTTTTCTTGCTCAATAAAGATGAATCCAGCTTTGCACCAGCTCTAAATCTCTCTTAGGAGACTGTAGATCTTGGGGTTGGGCCCATCTCAAGTGCCTAGTACCTCCTTTGTTTACTTTCATGTGTCTTTGCTGCGTTCTTAGAATAAAGTCTGTTATTTAGATTTAAATCTTGCTTTGTTATTTAGAGTGCTTTTGATGATTAAAAAGGATTTTTATGTTCACATTGAGTTGATAGGTTATTAACAGGGAAGAGCTTCAGAAAAAGGCCATCAAGCACCTCTGATTTCACCTCTCCCTCAATGGGATCAGGAGCTGGGATCAAGGTGACCTTGCTGCCAACAAAAACATAGTCTTTGCTTTGCCATGCAATCATTAGTGTTTGATTTTTATTTGCAGAAGTTGGTTACATGTTCAGAGTCTTGATTGCTTAGTTTGCATAGAATTTCACATTATTTCGTTGCAAATAAACTACTGTTCATTTTCCTTGCTGTTATTTAGGTCAAATTAGGTCAAGATAGCTAGATCTTGGGTTTGCATAGCCTTTGTTTGGTCAGTTTTAGAAAATTGTGTGCAAATCACCTGTATTACCTCTCTATCTACCTTTCCTCCATCAAATAATCTGCTCCAACCCTTAATCCATGATTCCTACCCTTCATTTGCCATACTTTTCCCACCTTACCCTAATTTCTACATTCTTGTGCATCATCGCTTCCTCCATCCGTGAACCAAATCCAATCGCTCCTTAGCCTCATGCGCCGGGTCCTAAACCCCTTAACATCATTATCCAGCCTCCATTTCCACTTTCCCACCATTTTTCCTCCATCAACCCTCCAAAATCCACTTTTCGGAACATCCTGTAGAAAATTACAGAACATCCTGTAGAAATTCCAGAACATCCTGTAGAACCCCTGCAGACTTCCTGTAGAAGCTCACGAATGAGGTTTCTTGGTAGCCAAACTCTGTGAAACTCTATGAAAGGGTGTTAGGGACCCCTTAGGCCCTCTCTTAACCTTCCCGACCTCCTCCAAGCATTTCCTCTCACCAATCCACCTCTGCATAGTCAAAAATAGTTAAATCGCATGCATGATAATTCTAACAACTTATTCAAAAATACAAAAAGATGTTTTTTTCAGATGTTAATGTAGAAGTAGCTTAAACACATGCATTTTACCTTCCTAGAAGTCAATGGCATCTCTTTGAGTAGCTTGCATCCTCTTTCTTACATCAGTAGGGTTAGGTGGTAAAATTAGGGTTTGCTAGGGTTTACATTTCCTTTTAGCTTTCCAATTTCTTTCTGTGAGTAGATTAGCCTTCCTTGAGTTAGCTTTCGTCCATCAGTTAAAAAGCTTCTTCTAAGAGCTCATAGAAGTTGGCTTAAGCTTCTAGCGAACTTGTGCCAGCTGACCAAGTGACAGCTGCGGCAAGAGCTAGTACTTGTGCATACAGTACCGTCGCTTCCAAGTTTGTTACGAACTACCGAGTTGATAAAATTAAAGAAGGGAGTTCCAGGAGTTGCAGCATTATTGTTGCAATATTGGGGCTCACCACTCTTTTTGGTGCCGTTGCCGGGGAAGCGTCAGAGTATTGGTGATTGCTGCTTTTCTTCTATTTTCTACTACAACCTTCTGCTAAGTAGTTTATTTCATTTCCATTCTGCAATTTCATTTCCGCAAAAGTAGAGTAGACATTTCCTGCTTTCATAGATTAGCATTTCAATTCCGCAATTTCAATTCTGCAAGCGTAGATTAGCATTTCAATTCCGCAATTTCAATTCTGCAAGCATAGATTAGCATTTCATTCCTGCAATTTCATTTGAGCAAAATAGATTAGTCCTTTCTTGCTTTCATTTCAATTCCACATTTTCATTTCAGCAAGATAGTCAGTTGCAGTTCAATCTATTTTAGTTTTGTAGGTACAAGCAAAAATCAACCAAAAAGATTTACTTTCATGCCTTGTAGGAGTAGAGATAATTCAGAAAAATGATTGCACAACACCCCCACTGCTTCACACAGCCAACCTTCTCTCTTCTTCGATGGCTGTGATTAAAGAACCCTTAGGTGGACCACAAGACATATTTGAAGAACCTCAAGGGAAGAAGAAGAAGAAAACATTTCTCTGGAGCAAATGGCTACAAATAGAAATGTTGGGAGCAGTACCTTGTCCAAAAACGAATTTGCAAATCAGATGGAAGATTTCAAGAGTGATATGAGGCAGTTTCTTGCCATGCAACTGGATACCTTGCGGATCCAAAGGAAGCAAGAGGAAGCCAAGAGGGCTTTGGCCATCTTTTTTCCCAGGTGCACTAGAAAGCATCCTAGGAATGAATGTCCATTGCACTCCATAGAAGTGTGTTTAATCTGTGAAGAATACCATCCTACGAATCAGTGCCCTTCCTTGCCCGGAATTAAAGCTGCATATCAGAGGGCTAAAGGAGCCACTGAACCACTCTATTATATGAACCAAAGGAGGCCACATGGACCTAGATCTTACTAGCAGGAACTTCAAGGGACATCCGAGACCTATTATGACCCCTATCAAGCCACTTTCATGCCTTCTTGGGGTCCCCCTACTCATCCTTCCTGGTTCACACCTCCTCCTTGTTCCTTCACAGATCCATATTATGCCCAACCAGTTGCTCATTCATTTCACTCTTATGCTCAGCCACAGCCTCAGTGGAATGCACCTCATTAGGGGTGGAGGCCCCAATACAACTCTCCTCTCACCCATTTGCCTCCACCACCTGCGCAACCACAAACCCATCCACATCCATCTCAAAAATACACCCCCACTCAACTACCCATACAACCATTTCCAAACCCGCACATTGGAATAGCTCAACCCAATTGCAAAGCTGAGGCACAACATGTCCAAATGACTCCTCTTGAGCTCAATGATCTTCACCATAGCTCAGGAAGAGTGTTGCAAAACAGAGATTATATTGACAACATTGAAGGACCAAAGGCAAAAGAAGATTCAAAAGAAGAGATCAAAGCACCATGGGCTGCACTTGATGAAGAGAAAACATCAGAAGCAGAAATCAAGAAAGCTCCCTCATGGTTACCATCAAATCCATGTATTCAAGAGAAAGATCAGCAAAAAGAGGAAGATGAGAAGGTCATGATAGAAGAAGATATGAAGAATGATCCAGATCAGCAAAAGGACCAAGGATATCAGAGCTATATTGAAATATGGTTTCAGATGGTCACTAAGTTGCAACAGTACTCTCTTCCTCAGCTATGTTTGATCCCTTCAAAGTCAAATCATTTGGTCTCTGAAATCTGGATAGCTGTCAAAGCATGCATCTCAAACTGTCACATCATTTTGTCTCTAATCTCGATGTGCACATGGCTCCATTGAAAGTATTCTTATACTTGAAAAGAATTTTGTTTTTCAAGTAGGGTAGGGTAGAAAAAAAGATAAAAAAGATAAAAAAATGAAAAAAATAGGAAAATAGAAATCTAAGGTGAAAACCTCCTCGGAGGTGCCTTAGATTGGCTCATTGATTGAAAACCTCCATGAGGCGGTCAATGGGTTGGGAAAAAAGATAAAAAGGGAATAAAATCCCTGGGTGAAAACCTCCCTTGGAGGTGCCCAGGGCAGGCAATTAGGGTGAAAACCTCCATGAGGAACCCTGGTTGTTTTTCAAAAACAAAAAAAAAAAGCAAAAAAGAAAAAAGAAAGCAGGACTAATCTCTGTGAAAAATTGCAGGTTGCAGTGAATAATTTGCAAGAAAAGAGGGGTGCGTAAAACGAGGAAAGAAGTCCGTACTAGGCTCCAGGACATCCCTTCGGACACTCCCTCCATGGCCACACCTCTCCTAGGATTTGGTCACATTCAGGTCAAGATTAGGCTTTCTACAGGAAGTTCTGGGCTTTCTACAGGAAGTTTCAGGCATTTCTACAGGAAGTTTTGAATTTCTACAGGAAACATCCTGTAGAACCTTCGGACGAGCCAAATTCAATTTTGAAAGGGAATCTGATGGTTGGGATCAATTTTTTAGGCCTACAGCCACACCTTTATGCAATCCAACACCATGTGGCGCCCTATTCCATCTCTTTCCACCTCCATTGCACCCACCTGGTTATGTGTTCCTGCAGTCATACAAGAAACCCTGTTTGCCTCAGATTGACAGCAAGAATTCTTAAGTGACAAGTCAAGCAACAAAGTCTCGCATGCTCTACCTGTCCAAGCTCCATCTAGACTCTGCATCAATGAATTCCAAGTATGCATTATAGGCTCATTTTTCTTACCATGCAACCAAACTGCAGAATGCCTTGAAGCAAAAATACCTAGTGCTGAAATTTGTTTTTTCCATAACTTGAAAACCGTGCATCCATTTACAAAACCGTTTTACAGGGAGTTGTATAGGGGTGATGGCAACATGCCTGAGTAGTTTCAGCCAATTCTGGTGCATGGTTTCCAAGAAATCAGCCTCCATCACCTTCAGCCATTTTTGCATTTTCTCCATATCCGTGCGTCTGTTTCAAAGCCTGTTTCATGGGGAGATGCACATGGATGATAGTAACCTACCCAAGCAGTTTCAGCCGATTCTGATGCACGGTTTCCGAGAAATTGATCTCTGTAATCTTCAGCCATTTTCTGTTTTTCTAGAAATATGTGCATCCATTGATCGCAATTTTTCTATGGGAGATGCATAATGATGATAGGAACATGCTCAGCAAGTTTCAGATTGATCCGATCTATCATTCAGGAGCAATGGCGAAAACAAGTTTCGGTCCTGTGAAAATTCAGCAGCAGCAGCTTGAGGGTGCAGATCTGAACGTGAAGCCAACTCCTACAGCATGGATCCGGCCAGAAGATACCTGCACAAGAAAAAATAGTCATGAATTAGCCACCAAGCCCTCATGCAACCACAGAAACCAATGTATGCAGCAAATGAAAGGCCACAGCACCTCATAGCAGTCATTCAACTTCTAGGTATGTGACTGAAAATCGTTCCTCCATTGCATAAATCTAATTTAAAAACTGCATGAACGAATGGAATGGTGGGGTAAGCCATGAATCTAGCAAGGTTAAGCCGATTTCCTTCTCTAGCGCTCAGCCGGAAGTCATGCAGTACACGTGGACAACTGACTCACGTGAAAATTAAAGCAACCGGGAGTGTTGGCCGTTTAAACCTCAGTTCAATTGACGGCAGTGATTACAGGGGGAAAACACACAGTTCAGGAACAACACTTCCATCTGCATGTGGCCACGTACACCTGGCCACTTCACTCCCTCACCACAAATCACGCAGCAATTACAAAAATGCTCGGCTGACTCTCACCACCCTCTGTTCAACTGCGGTCACAACTGGAGCACGCATCCACCACGTCCAGCTCAGTTAACCAGTGGTCCTCTGCAAGATTCCTGCCTGATTTCTTGAGATTTCTACCATTTTTTTTTTAAATTCCCACCTATCGTGCTCTACAGGAAGCACAGTTTCGTTCTACATGAAGTCTTCTACAGGAAACGCAGAAAACAACCATGTAGAAGGAAAACCTAGGATTTTCGGCGAATTTCAACCTCCAAATGAGGTAGGATCGGGGAAACTTCGTTGTGCATGATTTGTTGGTGTAAAATGGTGAATTGAACACAGCATTAAATTGAAAAAAATGAGAGTAACAGTCTACCTGTGTATTCAACAAAATATGAAAGATTGCCTACATATTCCACTATATTTGCCCAAGCTCTTTCTCTGCACTCTAAAATCTCCTCATCATCTTTAAAAGTAAAGAAGATATATGTTGTAGTAGAGGCCACCCTTTGTGCATGGAAACCTGAATTTACATATGTATCAATGTGTTGAGAAGATAATTTGTGCCCTTATGCTCAGTTATGCAAAAACAACATTGTCCTTTCAATAAACCGACAGTCGAATTCTGGGTGACAGAAACAAGGGAATTATTGCTATCTGGTATTGTGAGGAACATAAGAGAAACTCCTCCCTGGGTTCAGAAAACACCAAATTCAGTTGTCCTCTATTTTAGTGATTGACCATTGTTTTCCTGAGCATTTCCTTTTCTGATTAAAACATAAAAAGAGCACTCCCACCATGCCATGAGGATTCATAATGGGAGAACACATTGAAGAAGGTGAGAAAACCAATGGTGAAGGAACACAGAACATTCAAGCACAGAAAGAACAGAAAGAAAAAGGGGAAATGGGCAGATTGTTGAGCCTAAAACAGAGGAAGAAACAACAACACAAACACCAAGGGAGAAATGGTTGCAAATCAGGGCAGAAAGGACTGAAAAGGTCCAAGCAAGTGAGGGCACATCCAAGGAAACCACAGCAAAATTGAAGGAGAAGACACCCCCAGCCAAGCAAGCCAAAACAGTGAAAATTGTTTCTACAGGAAGCCCAAAAACTGCTTCTACAGGAAGACAGAAAACAATCAGCACAGGACTTTCTACAGGAAGTCTGAAGACAGAGCAACAGAGGGAAAAATCACCAGAAATTTTAGCTAGGGAGGCAGCAGCTGTGCTGGCCACCCTAAGCACATCTCCCAAGCAGAAGGAAAAGCGAAAGAGGGAGCCTCCCCTATATTTTAAGGCAAGAAGGAGTGTGAGGATTAAGACTGGCAGACCCCAGCCTCAGTCAAAAGAGCCAATTACAATGGTAGACACCCCAGCTACACAAAAGGAGAGGTCTCCCTCAAAGGCATCCATCACCTATGAACGGGGAAGCCCGAAGACATCCACCTGGAGAGAAAGAATGAAAATGTTGGACATAAAGGCCTCTCTACAGGATGCTGAGACAGTTCTACAGGAAGTTGAGAATTCTCTAGGAAAAGGAGCACAGGCAGTGGGAAGAAGCAGAGAGAAAGGCATGGTTTCATGACCGAGAAGAGGACTTCATTTCAGAAGCTTGGGATGACAGGGAGGCCACCAGGGCCATCAAAGATGAGGAGATAGATTGGTTGCTCAGAGGATGAGCAACACTTTCAGTAGGGGGGTGATGATGAGCCCCAAAAATGGATAATTATATGGGCTCATTCAACCTCCTAATTTGACTTAATCCACCATTCTCATTAGTTTATTGCATGTTTTTTATTATATTTATGCTAATAGAGTGAATTGGGTTAGTCATTATGCCAACAAGTCTAATGTGTGCTTTGTGTAGTCCTTTTGGTCAATTTGGAGACAAAATCAAAGGTTTTAATGAGCACTTGGCAGCCAAATTCGTGGGAGAACAAGGGAAAGGATTTGTAAGAAGGTGTCCCCTTCATTTATGGGCCCTTACCTCGAATTCTCCACCATCAGCTCGGAGTTCAAGGGCCACCAAATCGATTATCACAAGGGCAGCCAAGCAAGTCAAGTCGGACTGCTGTTAACTGCAAGTTTTGGGAAGCCAAGTCCCTAAAGTTTAGGAGGACTATTGGGGTCCTCAATTTGTATAAATAAGAGGGCTTAGGGCCTCATTTCAGTTAGTCACTTTGTAGGCAAAAGTTGGCTAGTTTGTAGTTCGATTTTTAGTCATTTTTTAGGCACTAGTTTAGCTCTGCATTTTCAAGTTTTCCTTGTGGACAGTTTTTGATGTAACTCTTCTTTTCTTGCTCAATAAAGATGAATCCAGCTTTGCACCAGCTCTAAATCTCTCTTAGGAGGCTGTAGCTCTTGGGGTTGGGCCCATCTCAAGTGCCCAGTACCTCCTTTGTTTACTTTCATGTGTCTTTGTTGCATTCTTAGAATAAAATCTGCTATTTAGATTTAAATCTTGCTTTGTTATTTAGAGTACTTTTGATGATTAAAAAGGCTTTTTATGTTCACATTGAGTTGATAGGTTATTAATAGGGAAGAGCTTCAGAAAAAGGCCATCAAGCACCTCTGATTTCACCTCTCCCTCAATGGGATCAGGAGCTGGGATCAAGGTGACCTTGCTGCCAACAAAAACACAGTCTTTGCTTCGCCATGCAATCATTAGTGTTCGATTTTTATTTGCATAAGTTGGTTACATGTTTAGAGTCTTGATTGCTTAGTTTGCATAGAATTTCACATTATTTCGTTGCAAATAAACTGTTGTTCATTTTCCTTGCTGTTATTTAGGTCAAATTAGGTCAAGATAGCTAGATCTTGGGTTTGCATAGCCTTTGTTTGGTCAGTTTTAGAAAATTGTGTGCAGATCACCTGTATTACCTCTCTATCTACCTTTCCTCCATCAGATAATCTGCTCCAACCCTTAATCCATGATTCCTACCCTTCATTTGCCATACTTTTCCCACCTTGCCCTAATTTCTACATTCTTGTGCATCATCGCTTCCTCCATCCTTGAACCAAATCCAATCGCTCCTTAGCCTCATGCGCCAGGTCCTAAACCCCTTAACATCATTATCCAACCTCCATTTCCACTTTCCCACCATTTTTCCTCCATCAACCCTCCAAAATCCACTTTTCGGAACATCTTGTAGAAAATTACAGAACATCCTGTAGAAATTCCAGAACATCTTGTAGAACCCTTGCAGACTTCCTGTAGAAGCTCACGAATGAGGTTTCTTGGTAGCCAAACTCTATGAAACTCTCTAGAAGGGTGTTAGGGACCCCTTATGCCCTCTCTGAACCTTCCCGACCTCCTCCAAGCATTTCCTCTCACCAATCCACCTCTGCACAGTCAAAAACAGTTAAATCGCATGCATGATAATTCTAACAACTTATTCAAAAATACAAAAAGATGTTTTTTTCAGATGTTAATGTAGAAGTAGCTTAAACACATGCATTTTACCTTCCTAGAAGTCAATGGTATCTCTTTGAGTAGCTTGCATCCTCTTTCTTGCATCAGTAGGGCTAGGTGGTAAAATTAGGGTTTGCTAGGGTTTACATTTCCTTTTAGCTTTCCAATTTCTTTCTGCGAGTAGATTAGCCTTCCTTGAGTTAGCTTTCATCCATCAGTTAAAAAGCTTCTTCTAAGAGCTCATAGAAATTGGCTTAAGCTCCTAGCAGACTTGTGCCAGCTGACCAAGTGACAGCTACGGCAAGAGCTAGTACTTTTGCATACAGCACCGTCGCTTCCAAGTTTGTTACGAACTACCGGGTTGATAAAATTAAAGAAGGGAGTTCCAGGAGTTGCAGCATTATTGCTGCAATACTGGGGCTCACCAAATGTTAGGAGAAAAAACACTTCCATCTTTATAGTTTTGAGGGGTATACTTCCTTGTTTCCATAATTTTTCTTTCCACTTTTCTTGCCAACCTGAATGCCCTCTTCAATGGATTAGGTTCCCAAAGACAAATCTCATGTTGAATGTTATCCTTTAAAGTCCCTATGGAGACAACAATCCTCTGCTTCTCTAGAATATCATTTTCCCTTGTATTTAATTTTTAAAAGTCCTCAATGTGCTCTGCCATTGAACACTTTTGTTTGAGATTTATCAATTGGGTAAAGAAGGTGTTTCTCTTTGTATTCTCATAATGCGCTATCATTTCCTTCATGAAAATTGACCATGTAACAAGTTGTTTATGAGAACAAAGCCCTTTATACCATAAAAATTGATCCAGTTCTAAATAATTAGATGTAATACGTACCTTTTGTAACAGTGGTACACCATGTAGATCAAAATATATCTCCATCTATAGTATCCAATTTATCGAATCCTTGCCATCAAACTTCCTCATCTTGCTTTTTCTTGATTTTAGGAGCTAGATATTGAAACGAATGTAACTCTGTAATTTTGGATCTTTAAGTTTTGAATTTTTAGCTTGTAATAGCCCTCTAAGTCCTCTTTCTAACTCCACAAGTATGATTGCAAATGGATTCCTGAAGAAACATTTATTTCCAATATCCCGCGATGACCTAGTTATAGACTAGTTCAGTAGAGTGAACTTGTACAATGTGCCACATGTCACGGTTTCAACCTTAGGATCTGAAAATGGTACCCCAAAAGCTGCAGTCTGTCATGTTTCTGTAAATTCTTAAGAAAATTCAATATGATGCTCAAAGAGAAAGTTAAGACGATTTTCCCAAGGTGACCTGTTTGGAATGTAATTCTGGGGTATCCAAAAACCCTAACTTCCTCAGATTATATCTCCAAAAATATAGTGAGACAGGATCTGAAATTTGGAGTCTTGGTTCAAACCGATTTCTTCTCAAATGGGTTTCTTTTTTAGCTTCTGAAACTTTGTATCAAAATAGTTATAGTGAAAATTCTACAATGACCTGTTTTAGATGAAATTCTAGAGCTTGTAAAAGCCCTAACTTCCTGAGATCATATCTCTGAAAATATAGTGAGACAAGATATGAAATTCGGATATGAGGTTCAGTGAGATTTCTTCTAAAATGGGTTTTTTTGTTAGCTTCTGGAATGTCACAGAAAACAAGTAATAGCAAAATTTCCACGATGACCTGTTTGGAGCAGTGAAACCTTAGAATCCAAAGCTCTGATACCAAATGTTATGAAACTAACTCACAAAAAGATAGAGAAGATAGATCAACGCCTTATAAATAAGCCTCTTCAAGGGGGAAACCTCCTTTACATTACACAAATGAACAATTCTTTGATGATACAAATGACAAGACCTCCTTTCTATATATAGGAGTCTAAGGGGTCATAATATAATCAGAGCCGACATAACAATAATAATGTAAGGGCACAATAATAACAATAGTGGGCTTCTATGTGGCACAGTAATAACAATATGGGGACTACATGGGCACAACAATATAATAAGGGGGTTGTAATAATAACAATAAGGGGTTACACTAGTAGTATAGGGACCTAACAGTAACAGAAGAATCATCCCAGAGGAACAATGCAAGGAATAGGAGCTTGGAGGGTAGAGAGGAAGGTTGGAGAGAAGCCAAGATTGCCTATGAGCATCTATGAGTATTGTACTGAGAGCTGGTTAGTTGTGAGAGGTAAGGCTTTTTATAATTCCCATGTATTTCCACCTTGTATGATAATATAGATAGTGGGGTTTTTAGCTAAGGCTTTTCCCAAAGTATTTTCATGTGTATTGTGCCATTGATTCTTCTTCTTCTGGTTATATTGTTCAGCTCGATCTTTAATCTTTCACAAATTGATAGTAGAACTAGGTTATAGTATTCTGCTTTGATTTATATTGCATTATCGGGTTAACCTATACAGATTTTCTACATAGAGAAGCAGGACACATGCAAAGGGTGTACCTTGGGGAAGTACACAAAATCCACTTTCCATGGTTGATACAACATAGCACATGCGGGCCTTGAAAGGATCCACTATGATGTTTTTGTACCTTTCTTGATAGCCTCCACTATCAAGCAGAAGTATTTTGTCATCTTTATTGATGACTACTCATGGAAGTGCAAGATCTTATTCATGTGGAAGAAGGATGAGACTTTCTTCAACTTCTTAGAGTTCAAGGAACTGGTGGAGGAAGAAACAGGAAAGAAGGTGAAGGCTCTCACGAGCGATAATGGAGGTGAGTACATGTCGAATGAGTTTAAAAATTTATGTGAGAAAGAAGGCATTCGATGAGAGTTGATAGCACCCCGCAACCCAGAGCAGAATGGGGTGGCTAAGAGGAAGAAAAAAATCATTGTGGGAGCAACACGGGCAATGTTGTGTGAGAAAAGCCCAGGGAAAATTTTAAGGATGGAAATTTATCTTAAAGTTTAAAAAGCTTGGCGAATATTACTAGTCCCTAAGATGAAAACTGTAAAATATTTGATCATATATTTGTAAAATTATTAAAATTTATAATGATTTTATATATAGTATCTATATAATTTTTGTGATATTTTAGGTAAAATAATTTTATACTATAAAAAATGGGTGAATACTTTTTAGAAAAAAATTGAAATTACCGAATTTTTTTTTGGAAAAGCCATGGAAAATTAGCCCACTTGCGAATGTTAGCCCCTAAAAGTTTCCTTTACAAAGCCTACCTCTAAACTTGTGGGTTGAAGCATGAAATACAATGGTCTATTTGCAAAATAGGAGTCTGCACCAGATTCTTGGCATGATCACACAAGAGGAGGATTTTGTAACTGCCCTAGTCAAAGTTCCATGTAATAAAGTTAAAAAGGAAAAATAATAACCAAGGTCATGGGACATGTATTCCAAATTGAGTGTAGGGAAAAACATCCTTAGTGTGGGTGTTCATTTGACTTATTATGGATAAGAAAATTGGCAAAGGCAATGGCAAAGACTTTGGAAAGGCGTGAGGCATTAACTAGCATTTTATTAATGAAAATAATCGAAACTAGGAGAAAAGGAAGGTGAAAGGTCATAGGTAGCATGTGAGGAGGAAAATGAAGGAAAAAATGGAAAATTGAAGAAATTATAGGCCTCATTAACAAAAAGGTTTCTGAGGATCAATTGGTACATTTTTGTGAGTTCAGTCTTGGGAGCTCTCTCTATTATCTCTCTCATACTGTTGAACATTTAGAGAATTATTGGATCACTCTAGCATTGGATCAAGGAAAGCAAAGGAAGGATAAAGAAGGAAAAGGGAAGTAACGATCAAGCAAGGAAGAGAAGGATCAAGCACCTCCAGCGGGATTACTTGCAAGTGTGTCAGTGATGTTTAGAGTTGCCTTTCCATTTCCAGATAGCCATGGTGTGATAGGTTCTCTTTTATTTGGTTAAGATGTATTATCGGATGGTTTCAAGACCGAGTGAGATGGTCTCTAAAGAACAACACAAGGCCTAGGAATCCCTGGATCAGAGAAGGTGGGATTGCGGTAAAGCCGTATTTTTTTTCCTTGGTGGGCCTACGAATCCTTGACTAGTGAATAGAGGGATATATGGTAAATCCTAGAGTTTTGTACCCTCGATAATGCCTAGGATATATGGTAAATCCTAGAGGGTGGAGTCCAATTAGGCCTAGGAATCCTCCAGTGGTGAATGGCGGGATATGCGATAAATCCTAGAGACTAGGAGGAAGACAAATTCCTCACAGTGTAGGTGGATAAATCTAGTGGCATCCATGCTTGGTTAGGGCCTAGTGATCTTGTAGGGATTGTGCTAAATCCTGAGAAAACTTGGATTGGTTTTGTTGTCAGTCCCACATTCATGCTTTGAATATGGCACGGGGGTGATCGGCTGAATGAAAGATTTGGTTAAGCCAATCTATGGCTGGGTGGTTCACGGAAGTCCCAGTCCTGGTTGGCTTATGCATTCATTAACAAGAGCTCTTTCTCATTGGTATTTCATGTGTAAATATATGGCTTCATATGTGATTATTATGGTTGCTATATCCTTGTTATTTCTGTTGGTTATATGTTTCTTATGAGTACGTTTGATGACAAATTTAATGTATGGCTCTCATCATGTTTTGACTTGAAAATGAATATATGAACTAAGAGATGATAATGGAGCTATTGTGATAAGGCAAAAATTCTTCCTTACGAATCTCAGATAAGTATGAGACTCCTATGCTCAAATCTGTAGTTATGACTTGTAGATTACATATTTGTGACATATTTGACTAAATTCCTATCATGGATAGTAGGGCCTAGATCAAGTACTTGTACCAATGAATGCATTAGTAGCCTTATTCCATTTTTGTTTACCATTTATGAAAGTTTCATGAAGCATTGGGCAGTGGCCTGAATCCTGGCCCTGAAAAAGTGGCATACAATCTAGGGTCGCTCGCTCAGAATTAGCTAAAAAAGTCCACAGTCACTTGCATGCCTTTCTATGGGAGCGACTAGAAGGCCTAAACACATGCATGGATTGTCATGGGAGTAGCTGGGGGTCCATATTAGTGAAATGTCAAGTTGTCTCAGTGGTTGGTCACCTGGAAGGTTTGTTGGCTCCTGAAGTTTCTATAACATGTGTGGAAGGTCAGAATGGTTTTGTTTTATCGGTTCCACTTCCTTGGGTATGGTTCACCCCTTGGACTAGATGGGCAGTGTGTGTTGGACATGCATACATATGAGTTTCATATGTGTTCTTCATGCTTGTGGTCTATGTGTTTGTGTATTCATGGTGTTGGTCATGGTTGCATTTGTGTTTCCATATGAAATTTGATGGTGTTGTTTTTGGATGTCTTTGTCATGAGTGTACATCGATCATGCATTGGTTATGCATGCCAGTGCTTATATGTTGTTATGCATACATTGACATGGTTATAATTGTGCATGAGCTCATGGTATGTGGTTTGTATGTTCATGCATGGTAATTGGATGATGGTTGAAATGATGTTTATGTATGGATATGGTTATGATTACGCATGTACTGTGATGATCTGGTTGATCTTGCAGATGAAATATCAACTCCTGAACTATACTGAGGCATGTTTATTATGTTATATTTTGGTTTAAGCTGACATGGTATGCTTGCAAGAACAATATCAAACATGACTAGCAAGATGGTAGACTATAGTTCATGAGACTCTTCCTATGGATCAAATGAGCAACATGGTGTTGGGCACTCTTCTAACTTAGAAAACACATTGAGAATTTTGAAGGCAAAAATAAGAAGTTGCAAGGAAGATAATGACAGAATCATGCAGACACAAGAGAAACAAGCAGAAGTTAATGTAGTAATTCTTCAAAGTTTGTCAGAATTGCAGAGACAAGGACCACTTAGGATCATCCATGGGTAGGAAGACATAACTAATGGGGCATATGGTAGTAGGTCTCATGGTGGGCATAGGTCAAATGGAGATAGCGCAATCTAAGATTGCAGGCTCTTGGACACTCTAGATAGGAGAGGTGATGGACATAGGTTCTATCCTAGTTATGGTTTTGACATGAACTATGATCATCATCGTTATCATCCTTACAGTAGGAGTGACAGAGGATATTTTCCATATGAGTTCAAGAAATCCAAGCCACCTACCTTTGATGGAGACTTGAATCAGCCAGAAGATGCATAGGCCTACATAATTGGATGAAGAAATTATTTGAGCTGCATGAGTACATCAAGAATTTGAAGGCAATAATAGCTATCTTCAACCTCAAAGGGAAGGAAGACATATGGTGGGAAGATGTGAAGCACATTAGAGACATTAGAACAAAAGAGTTGAGTTGGCATGAATTCAAGAGACTTTTCAGGAAGAAGTACTTGTTAGAGAGGTACTATCACAGTAAATACAAGGAATTCTATGAGTTGAAGATGGGATCAATGACATATGAGGAGTACATGACTAAGTTACTGAATTTATTGAGGTATGTACCATATCTTAAGGATGAGGAGGCCAAAGTTCAGATATTTTTTAGTGGATTTACATTAGCATTTAGAGATCGAATTGAGTATGATGAGCCTCGATCAATTGAACAAGACATTGGAAAATTGAAGCATTTTTATGAGAAATTAAAGCACAAGACAAAATCTAAGCAAGGCTGGAAAGGGAAAGAAAAAGTTAAAGGTAAATGGAAGTCAAAAAGAACAAGGCCTCAAGATGCACGTGAGACAGAAAATGTTGCACCTTAGAAGAAGTTTAATGGGTCACAACATGGAGGGCAGCAGAATGAAGGTGATGGTACAAGACAGTTGCAATGATGGACAGTGGTAAGGACCATATTAAAATGGATTGTCTATAGAATCAGGGTGGTAGGCATCATATTTACAGTGTAAAGGAAGCACAGATAGTTGGGGATATTGGGAAGAGCATTCCACAGATCTATGCAGCACTAGATAACAGGCAAGAAGATCACCATGCATCAATTATCGAGACAGACGGTAAGCTTTGTGATCAATTTATTTCTATTTTGATTGACCCTGGATCTAATTATAGTTATGTTAGTCCTAACTTGATGGATAAGTGTGGTTTTAAGAAAGAAGTGCATGCAAAATCCTAGTTAGTGTAGCTGGATAGAGGTACAAAGAAGATAGTTCAAGAATATAGTTCATCATTGGGTAAGAGCTTGTGCATTCGAGTTGAATGGTATGCCTACCTTAGCACATTTGAATGTCTTGCCATTGGGGTCATATAGTATGCTTTTGGGTATGCAATGGTTGTACCTTCATAAGACTAAGGTGGACTGTTATGAAAAAGCTATTGAGTGTTTGGATGTAAATGAAGAACAAAGAATCTTGCAGGGTAAGAAGAAGGCAACATCAGTTAGGATGGTGACAACTATGTAGGAAAAGTACGGACACAGAAAAGGGTGTGTGTTATTTGGATTGTATATTTCTAGTGATAAAAGTAAGGATGTTGGGGACGTAGAGGTATTGAGTAGGTACTCGATCTTGCAGTAGTTCTAGGATGTGTTTCTAGTAGAGATTTCAGAGTTTCCACCTCACAAAGAAGTGGACCTTTCCATTGATTTTCTACTAAGGGCAACACCAATATCGAAGGCACCTTACAGGATGAGCTCTCCAGATTTAGTAGAGATGAAGTTGTAGTTTAAGGAAATTCTTGAAAAAGGATACATTAGGCGAATTGTATCACTGTTGGGTGCACCAATATTGTTTTTGAAGAATAAGGATGGTACTATCAAACTGGAAATTGATTATAGGCAGTTGAAAAAGGTAACCATCAAGAACATGTGTCCATAGCCGAGGATTAATGACTTGTTTGATTAGTTGAAGGGAGTGACAATGTAATGAAAGATCAATCTGAGATTTGGATATCATCAGGTACGTATCAAAGAAGAGGACATATATAAGACAACTTTCATGACCAGGGATGGGCATTATGAGTTTGTGGTAGTTCCATTTGGTTTGCCTAATGGTCCAACTATGTTTATGTGCCTGATGAATAGTTTATTAGGTCATTATCTGGACAACTTTGTTATTGTATTCATTGTTGACATCTTGATATGTTCTAAAAATAAGAAAGATCATGTCGAGCACTTAATATCAGTGTTGAGATTACTGAGAGAGCATCAATTCTATACCAAGCTTAGCAAATGCAGTTTCTTTCAGATAGAGGTACATTACTTGGGACTGTTGTTTCCAAGGAAGGCATAGTAGTGGATCCAGAGAAGATAAGGGCTATCATAGAGTGGGCATCTCCTAGAAATGGGGATGAGTTAAGATCATTTATGGGGCTAGGAGGTTCATCAGGAACTTCTCTCGCATCGCATATCCTATTATGTCATTGCAGAGGCACGGTAGGAATTTTGAATGGATAGAGAAATGTGCATCTAGTTTTGAGAAATTGAAGCAGTTGTTGACCAATTATTTAGTATTAAAGATTGTAGATCCAGACAAAGAGTTTTTGGTGTATACATCCGCTTGCAAGAGAGGACTTGGTGGAGTCATGATGAAGGAAGGACAGGTAGTAAGATATGAGTCACGAAAACTGAATGAGCATGAGAAGAATTATCTGACACGTGATATTGAGTTGTAAGTGATCATCCATGCATTGAAGATGTGGAGACACTATCTTCTTAGCAGGAGGTTTGTATTGATGAGCGATCAAAGCGGATTGAGATACTTATTTTACCAACCAAATCTAAATGTCAGGCAATCTAAATGGTTATCCACGATCATTGAGTTCAACTTTGAGATCAAGTACATCAAGGGGAAAGAGAAAAGGGTTGTAGATTCTCTTAGGAGGAGGACACAGGTAAATCATGTAGTACCTATGAGCTCTTATGCGATAGACTTACAAGATCATATTTTACAGGAACGATAGAAAGATGGCAAGTACATGGAGCTTATGCACAGATTACAATAGGGTACAGGTGAGAAGGATGTGGACTATCATCTTACAACAAATGGTTTGATCATATTTAGGGACAAGATATATGTGCCTGAAAAACACTAAGCTCAATAATAATATCTTGTAATATTTCATGAAAAACCATATTTAGGACACCCAGGATACTAGAAGACATTGACAGTAGTGAAGAAGTTTATCACTGGCCAAATTTAAAGAAGGACATGGTGGAATTTGTGGCTATATGTTTGGACTATAAACGGGTGAAAGCAGAATGTAGACATTCAGGTGGACTACTACAACCGATTCTAATTCCAAAGTGGAAGTGGGAGGTCATTTACATGACCTTCATCACAGGTTTGCCGAGGACATCTAGATAACATGATTCCATCCTGATTTTGGTAGACAGGTTGACAAAGGTGGCACACTTCATTCCAATGAAGTATACTTATTCAGCTTATGATGTAACAAAAGTATTCATGAGATATGTAGTGAGGATACATGGTGTTCCAAGAAATATTGTGTCATATAGGGATGCTAAGTTCACTTCTCGGTTTTGGAAGGAGTTGTTTGCAGGTTTGGGGATAGAGTTGACCTTCAGCACAACTTATCATCCGCAGACAGATGGACATACAGAGAGGGTCAACAAGATGTTAGAGGACATGTTGAGGATGTATGTCATGCATCAACAAAGGAGATGGGAGGAGTATCATTCGTTAGTTGAGTTTGCTTATAATAATGGATATTAAGAGTCACTGAGGATGAGTTTCTTTGGGGAACTATATGGATGAAGTTGTAGTACTCCCATCAGTTGGAATGATTCAATGAATAGGATGTTGATAGGACCGAATATGTTAGTAGAGATGGAATAGGAAATGTAGATAATCAAGAAGAATCTAAAGGCAACACATGATAGGCATAAATTTATGCAAATTGGAACAAGATGTTTATGGAGCTTTAGGTTGGGTAAGAGGTGTATTTGCGCATCAAGCCTAAGAAGATATCCTTGAGAACTGGGTCATGTGCCAAGATAGCACCTCGGTTTTGTGGACCTTTCAAGATTCTTGAAAGGATTGGACCAATAACATATCGACTTGCACTTCCTCCGACAATGAAATTACATGATGTTTTCCTATGGACCTTTTAAGATTATTGAAAGGATTGAACCAATAACATATCGACTTGCACTGCCTCCGACAGTGAAATTCCATTATGTTTTCCATGTGTCATTTCTTAAGAATCATGTTAAAGATGTTGAAATTGTGATTGACTAGTATATATTGCAGGTGGAGGCAGATGGAGAATTCCACCCGGAACCTCAGTGTATATTGCAGAAAAATATGCTCATGCTCTGGAACTGAGCAATCGAGCAAGTTAAAGCGCAGTGGAAGCACTTTGGGCTCGACGAAGCTACATGGGATATGGCAGATCAGATGCAGGCTATGTATCCTTCTCTATTCATTGGTTGAGTGAATGTTTTTGGTATATGTTTTGGTGTGATATTTTGGTATTGTACATATGTATATGGATGTAAATACCGATATGAGCTTTTTTATAAAGCTCTAATAAATGGTATGGGTGTCATTTAATTATGGTTGTCATTTTTTTATGTGTCACATTGGTTTACTTCTCAACAGGTTGATCATTATAAATACTACATCAAGCTAAGTTATAAAGCTCCATAGGTAGTATGTTTTTATTACAATAGTCTTGTTGGTTGTAGGTTTCATTGAACACCGAGGACAGTGCTCCCCCAAGGGGGAGGGTTTTGTAATAGCCATGGTGGAAATTTCATGTAATAAAGTTAATAAAGGAAAAATAATAACCAAGGTCATGGGAGACATATTCCAAGCTGAGTTTTGGGCAAAACATCCTAGTGTGGGTGTTCATTTTGTTTATTATGTCTAAGGAAATTGCCAAAGGTAATGGCAAAGGATTTGGAAAGGCATGGGGCATTAATTAGCATTTTATTTATGAAAATAATGGAAATTAGCATAAAAGGAAGGTGAAAGGTCACAGATTTCATGTGAGGAGGAAAATAATGAAAAATTGAAGAAATTAGAGGCCTCATTAATAAAAAAGTCTTATGAGGATTAGTTGGTACCTTTTTGTCAGTTTAAGTTTTGGTATTCTCTCCCTCTCGTACTCTTGGAAACTTAGAGAACTATTGGAGCACTCTAGCATTGGATCAAGGAAAGAAAAGGAAGGACCAAGAAGGGAAAGGGAAGCGAAGATCAAGCAAGGAAGAGCAGGATCAATCAACTACAGTTGGATTCCTTGCAGGTGTGACATTGATTTTCAGCCTTACCTTGCCATTTTTGGATAACCATGGTGTGACAAGTTCTCTTTTATTTCATTAAGTTGGATTTCTAAATGGTTTCAAGAAGAACACAAGGCCTAGGAATCCCTGGACTTGAGAAGGTGGGATTGTGGTGAAGCCAAATTTTGTGTACCTCAATGGGACTAGGAATCCTTGGCTGGTGAATGGGGGGGATATATAGTAAATCCTAGAGGTTTTTTCCCTCAATCAGGACTAGGAATCCTCGACCGGTGAATGGCAGGATATACAATAAATCCTGGAGGGTGGAGTCTCGATTAGGACTAGGAATCCTCAACCGGTGAATGGCGGGATATGCGGTAAAGCCTAGAGACTAGGAGGTAGAAAAATTTCTCACGATGTAGGTAGAGAAATTCAGTGGCATCCATTCTTGTTTAGGGCCTAGTGATTTGGTGGTGATTACAGTAAAGTCTGAGAAAAAATGGATTGGTTTTGTTGTGAGTCCCACATTCATGATTGGAATATGGAACGGGAGTGATTGGATGAAAGAAAGATTTGTTTTATCCAATATATAGTCGGGTGGTTTGTGGAAGTCCTAGACTTGGTTGGCTTATTCATTCATTAATACGAGCTCTTTCTCCTTGGTATTTCATGTGTAAATATATGGTTTTGTATGTAATTCTTAAGGTTGTTATATCCTTGTTATTTATGTTCGTTATATGTTGTATATGAGTATGTTTTATGATAGATTTGATATATTTCTATCATCATGTTTTGATTTGCAAATGAATGTACAATGAATATATGACCTAATAGATGATAATGCACTATTTTGATAAGGTAAGAATGATTCTTTATGAATCTCAGATAAGTATGATACGACTATGCTCAGGTCTGTTGTTATGACCTGTAAATTACATATTTGTGACATGTTTAAAGAAATGTATATCATGTCTAGTAGGGTCAGATCAAGTACTTGTACCAATTATTGCATTAGTAGCCTTATTCCATTATTATTTATCATTTCTGAAAGTTTCATGAAGTTCTCGGCAGTGGCTTGAGTGGAGCCCCTAAAAAAGTGGCACATAATCCACGGTGGCTAGCTCAGAATTGGCTAAAAAATTCCACATTCTCTGGCATGCCTTCCTGTGGGAGTGGTTGGAAGGCCTCATTTGTATGCATTGCTTGTCATGGGAGTGACTGACAGTCTAGATCAATGAAATGTCAAGTTGTCTAAGGAGTTGGTCACCTAGAAAGGTTGGTTGGCTCCTGAAGGTTCTGTAGCATGTGTGGAAGGTTAGAATGGTTTTTTTTTGTTGGTTCCACTTCCTTGACTGTACATGGGGATTTAAATCATATCATAATAGCCTCTCATCACATGTTTACCCCAAAAAACTGGTTAACTTGGGTAAATGTGGGAGGAGGGTATTACAACTTTCTCGGGGAGGAAGCATGATGTGTCGCACTTTGGGATATTTGTATCCTATGCCGATTTCCATGTCTCAAAAGAATCAAGGAAGAAGCTAGAGCTGACAACAAAGTTGGGGGTATTTTTGGGTTACATAGAGACTCCCCACAACTACCATCTTTATTTTCCATCCCTCAGAATCCCAGTTGTGCAACAGGATGTCAAATTTGATGAAGACAAAGCCATTCAGTGCTCTCTTGAGAGGGAGCTTTAGATCTCACAAGAGGAGGAGATTTTAGCTCCAAAGGAGGAGCCTCAGGATGTTGTGGATCAATCGCAAGTTGAGGAGCAGAGAGTGGAGACAGCCACTCAAGTAGAACCATCCAGAGAAGGAAGGAAGAGAACCAAAGAGACTGAGAGACTTGTACAAGATGTGAGGGAGAATGTGGGTTCTCCTTCAAATTAGTGCAAGAAGGGAAGGTCACCTGATTGGTACACTAGCTACATGGATATTATGACTGAGCTAGTAGAGACTGAGCCATCCTTTCATGAGGAAGAAGTAGAGCAACCAACATGGATTGATGCAATGGTGGAGGAGTACGAACCCATTGTGAAGAATAGAGTTTTGGAAGTCATCCCAAGCCTAGAAGATAGATCGGTTGTGGGTTCTATATGGATCTTTAAGGTGAAGCAAGCAACATACGAAATCATAGAAAAGTACAAGTCTAGATTTGTGGCCAAGGGGTACTCTTAGGTGGAGGAGATTGACTATGAGGAGATCTTTGCTCCTATAGAAATGTACTCATCCATCAGATCAATCCTTGCTTTGGTTGCAGAGATGGGGTGGAAGATTCACCAAATGGACATGATAACAACATTCCTCAATGGAGTTATTAAGGAGGAGGTGTATATCGAGCAACCAGAAGGCTTTGAGGCTTTTGAGGAAGAGTCTCATGTCTGTACAGGCAAGTGATCATTGTATTGTCTCAAGCAAGAACCTTGTGCTTGGTACGCTAGGATTGATATCTATCTCACTGGTTTGGGCTTCACCAAAAGTGAAGCGGATGCAAACCTATATCAAATTTTGGTAGAAGGTAAATTGTTTATTATTGTTTTATATGTTGATGACTTGATCTTGACTAGTGATAAGAAGTTGATCAGATTTTGCAAGGAGGACCTTGAAAGAGAGTTCGAGATGAAGGACATGGGTCTCATGCACTACTTCCTTAGATTGGAAGTATGCCAAGGTGATGGGGAATTTTTTGTCTCTCGGGGAAAGTATGCCAATGAGATACTTCAGAGATTCCACATGGATAGGTGCAAACCCATGGAGACTCCTCTAGCGACCAACTAGAGGAAAGAGGATGCCACCTCAGGTGAGGAAGTGGACGCGATTGTTTATTGACAGTTTGTGGGTTCACTCATGTATCTTGTGAATACATGACCAGACATGTGTTATGAAGTCAACCAGCGAAGTCAAGCTACGATTAGGCCAACCAAAATGTTTTGGAGGGGAACTAAGCATGTTCTATGGTACCTTAGAGGCACTACCCAGATTGGACTTTGGTACAGACAGATAGAGGGAGTGAAGTTGTGTGGCTTCACATATGTAGATTGGGGGAGAAGTCCATCAAACTAGAATAGTACATCAAGTGGAAATTTTAGTGTTTAGTCTGTAGAAGTTTCTTCATACAACCGGAAAGATATTGGTGGCACTCAACTCAACAAAAGCATAATACATGGCTACAAGTCAAACAACATGTGAGGCAATCTAGATGAGAAATATACTTGTTGGCTTGTTTGGTCAGATGATGGATCCTACTGTGATTTACTGTGATAATGAGAGTTGTATCAAACTCTCTTAAAATCTTTTTTTTCACAATCAATCCAAGCATATTGATATCTAGTATCACCATCTACAGGATTGTGTGTAGAGGTAGATTATGTTGTTGCAATACATTCTAATATAGGAACACGATGCAAATATTTTGACAAAGGCCTTGAGGGAATTTAAAGTTCCACAGGTGCAATATAGGGGTGGTTGATAATCCCTTTCTGACTAAGAGGAAGTGTTCAAAATACAATAAGAAAATTTCAGTTTTACTTTTCCTTGGTCAAACTAGAGAAAATTCGAATTTTTATTTCAACATAAATATTGGAGGTAGTTAACTGAGGTGACTTGCCACATATCACTCAGTTAACTTAGTTAATTTGAGTTTGGGAAGATAGAGTTCAGTTCAAAATGATTGATTCCTAATTTGTAGCAATTTATTTCAAATTATTTGATTTATTGTCAGTTTAACTAGTTCTAATTGTCAGAAGAAGTAGTGGAGGTCATGTTGTGGAAGAGGAAATTCAACCACACTCAGTGATCAACCCAGAATTATTGTTGCACGCATAGAATTCAAGTTACCCAAATGAGACGGAGATTCCAAGGTAGGGTACTATTAATTGTCGCATATTCTAATTTGTATAGGTGGTGCATGCAGTCAAAGGAAGGACCTAAGGAAATTGTGCAATTCCATCGTGTGAAATTCCTAAAAGATAGGGGTAATTTTCCAAGGGAACAACACAAGGAAATTGGAGCTTGGAGGGCTTGAAAATTGGTTGTGTTGGCCAAAGTTAGTCTTTCAGGTAGATGGATAGACTATACACATGCAAGGTGTGCTCAAGCTTGAGCAAGCATATGTACTTCTTCTCTATTCTATGATTAATGCAATATAGATAGTGAGGGGTTTTAGGTAGCTTCTTTCCCCTAGATAAATATTTGTGGATGTGTGATGTTTCCTTTTGCATGTATATGATTCTTATTTTAGATGGTGAATTAAATTCCATAGATCTCTAGAGTAGCTTCAAGTCTTGTGATTTAGTAAATTTCATGAGCAGTATTGAATCTACACATTAATTTATACAGGGACTGAGTCACATGGCATAGTCACATGGTCAATAGTGGTGGTTATATGGTTTTTGAAATCTAGGATCGATAGTATAAATTGTGGCTCAAGGTCAATCCTCATGAGTCTCGCGACCACGTAAACAAATATATATAGCACACATCTGTGACTCTGAGACATATTTGAAAATAAAAAGAACAATTTTGAGGTTTGTAGTTGGGTGAATTTTGTTCGAGTTTCGATTTGGTATGAGTTTTGTTGTTTGGGGCAGTTGGTTTGAGCTTCATTGTTGGCATGGTTAGTCTGAGTTTTCCTTATTGACCCAATTAATTTGAGTTTCATTGTTGGCTCAGTTGATTTGAGTTTCATTATTGGCTCAAGTTGGTTTGAGTTCCATTTTTGGTGCAATTGGTTTGAGTTTAGTTGTTAGCTTGAGTTGGAATAAGTTTTATGTTTGCTTGGGTGGTTTGAGTTACGTTGTTGGTGTAGTTAATCTGACTTTCAATGTTGGCTTGGTTGCTTTGATTTTTGTTGTTAGCTCGAGTTGGTCTGAGTTTAATTGTTGGTGTAGTTGGACTGAGTTTCATTATTGGTGCAGTTAGAATAAGTTTCATATTGGCTCTGTTGGTATGAGTTTCATTGTTGGCTCAGTTGGTGTAAGTTTCACTCGATTTGGTCTGAGTTTCATTATTGGCATAGTTTATTTGAGTTTCATGTTTGCTCGATTGGTATGAATTTCATTGTTGGCTCAATTGGTCTAAGTTCATCATTGGTTCAAATCTTTTGGAAATATTTTTTATGCATAGGAGCAAGATGTGTGTTGAGAATTCTTGATTACATGTGTAGGTTATACATTAACATTTGGTGGTTTATTGTTCTAGAATGAAGTTTGGTCCATGGTTGCAATTTCAAGTCGGCTCTCTCATAACGTAATCATTTTGGGTAGATGCTATTACAAGCAACAATATGGAGCAAAGTTGGTATGACACTTGGATAGGTGAGGTCACATGTTTAAACCCCATGAGCTGAGAGGTTAGAAAATTTATTTTTATTTTCCCTCATTATTTACATTTTGTCAAATAAACAAGTGACCAAAGGAGTACATTTTGTATAACATTGTTATAAAAGTGTTATTTTTTAGAACATGCCCTGGAAGGACCATTTTTTCAAATGGTTAATCTTTTATATGGTTTTTGGGGGTCTCTAGGCTCATTTCAAAGCAATTTAATTCCAAAAGAAGCATGATGATCAAGATTCAGTTGTGAACATTTCTAAAGGTATGAAAAGCCTTGATGATGTATTTTTTTATGTTTTGAATCAATGTTATGTATTTTGAGGGCTTATGAGCAGGTTGCAGTTATTGTTGTGTATATGGCCAAAATGGGTTCCAAGAAGAGTTTTATGTGACCATATTGATGAAAATATTCTAACATGGTATGGATGGGATATGACAAGTTGATAGCATCACTGTGACAACAACAACATGATCAATTTCAAAGATGTATTTTGAAGAGAATGTGGACCCAGTTTGAAATACTCTAAAAATTCATCCACACAAAGTTGAAGAAAAAGGTGGGTGCCTCCACTGAGGTTGGTGCCTCAATCAAGTTGAATCCTACTACAAGTCAAAGCTTGCACCTATGTGAGGTTGGTGCCTCAACCAGGCCATATCATATTGCAAGTGGGTGCTTTCACATTTCTAGGTCGATGCCTTAGTCAAGTCATAGCCTATTGCAAGTGGGTGCTTGCACATTTTGAGGTTGGTGCCTCAATCAAGTTCCAACCTATTTCAAGTATTTTCTTGCAAATCTCAGGGGTCGGTTCCTCCAGCAGGTCGGTGCCTGCAAAGCTATGTAATGAATTGAAGAATAAGAAGGAAAATCATTTGTGTTTTTCTCCCGCAATGGTTTCCACATAAAATCTTGTGTCCTATTGTGTCAATGACTTCTTGTTGCATGGTTTCATTTATCGTTATTATGAAAAATTGTTATCTTACAGTACTACATGATTAATTATTGATGAACTATCTTGAAATGATAAATATTCCACTGCACTGAACCACCAAACACCACCCCCCCTTCTCTCTTAGTGTGATATTTGGTATAACACTGAACTTCAAAATTAGTTTCTAAATAATAATAACGATATACACACTTTTCGATCATGTTTACAAAAATAAAATAAAAAACATAAGTGTATATAATTTCAAAAGCTAGATTGGAAATGGATCAAAGTGTATGGAAGAAAAAATAAATATATGGATTTTTATGTTACAATATAATATCTATAATAAAAAACTAACTATACCTCGAATGGGGGTGAGTAGTGGAGAGAATTTGGGGGGGGGGGGGGGGGGGGGGTGTGTGTGGTGGTTTCTAACACCCCACCTGATCAATAGGTAGGGAGATGTGGCTACACACCGAATGCAAATGTCATAACATGTAATTAACCTTGAAATTTTCCAACTATGTGATAAATGCAAGGATGTTGACTCGACGATGAGGGTGGCTTCGAGTGTGTGAGGAAGCTAATTTTGAAATCAAGCATGGTTGAGTTAATGTAGAAGGGGTATTATGTAACCCAAAATACAATGGAATTAATATGTAATGAATACCTTACTGAGGCCAGCATAAGGAAATAATGGGAAAAAGTAAAGGATGTAATTACAAATTTTGACAGAGAGCAGAGGCACTCCTTGTCTAAGACCCCTGTGCAAAGGCGGAGTGGAGTTTTTTGTTTGTGGGGGGACTGAAATATGAAAATTCATCCTCATAGTGAGTGTGAGAAATAGGGAGGCCACCTTGGGACTCATTTTAAATGTGAAAAATGGGAGCTTGAAAAGCAAAGGGACGAACAACATAGGAAACTAATGCAAAATTCCCTCTCTTAAGGAGATGTCCACTTTTATGTTTGGAATATTTATGTTATGTCTACTTGTTATTCACTCTTTCTCTATTCCTTTCAAGGGACAACCTCATCTAATATTTCTTTAGGGGGAGCTAGTAATTTTAATTCTTTTATTTATACTCTTTCGAGTCAAAAGGGGAGTAGAGTGCACTATCTAGAAAGAATTGGTCTTGATATTTATGTGGTGGGAAGTATATACTATGGAATTGTGTGTTGGTATTCATGCTTTGTGATTTATTGGGTTTCTATTTCTTCTATATACTGGTGCAATTATTTTGGTGTATTCATGTCCATAAGTTATTAGGGAAACTACGTCTAGCTTGTATGTTGGCTAGGTGAAAAGGGAAATGCATTGTGATGGACAACCCATGATATTGACCAATATAATGAGATTCGTATGTTGGCATGGGTTGGATGCCATTTATGGTTAAGTTCTCTTGTAGCTGTGGGGGTAGGTGTTATCTCTTTTATACTTCTCTAGGCCATGGTCAAAAGGAAGTTTAGTGCAACTGGTAGCTGAATATAAAACTAGGAGAAATTGGGGCCGAGAATTTGGTGGAGTTTAGAGCTTGCAACATAACTTAGTCATTTTTTGTCTTTCTGGACAAGGTGTCCTATTGGCCCGAGTAAGGCTAAGTGTCGAGCAACATTTGATCAATCACATGCATGATCAACTAGGGGGAGAGGGGCTCTTCCGTTTTAGAACAGATGACATTGTCTAGTCTAGGTTATTATGGTTGTATTCATCATGTCGAGGGAGAGAAGTAGGATGAGGAGAAGGCCTGCATACTACGAGGAGAGAGCTCACAGAGGAAATTCAAGGTTATAAAACATAGTGTTAGGATTTGCAGCAAGGTATAGGGAACAAATCCTTGTGCATGTGCAGGAAGAATTCACTAGGTCTGAAGGGGAACCTTCCTCTAAAAGAACTTCTCTTTCAAACGTTGAAGTGGTGGTAGAGTGGATAGGATGTGTCCTGGATATGGGGAATATACACGGCATAGCCAATCAACATTTGACAGTAGTAAATATGTACTAGTAGATGAAATTCCACTTGGGACGCACGCTACTGGACAACTAGGTGTTTAGAAGGGACTTACTACAATCCCCAAATCATATGCATGGCCATATGAAACCTTATGATTGCATGTTGGAAAAGATAAATCACAAGCTAACAAGGAACGAAAAACACCTCGACATCCCTCCAATGGTTACTCTCACAATGTACCCTAGTTTAGCTACGGTCTTAGACTTTGAACCACTCCCTTCACTCTGTGATGGAAAAATTTTATGCTTTCTTTTTGTAGCAAATTATGTACATGGCTAGATAAGTCAATGCCTTAGCATAGGTTTGTTTGGTGTCAATCCTTTCAATTTTGAGCTATCCCTTATATCCATTCAAAAAGTACAATTTTGGTTGTAATCCGACCTCCAATATAAATATGACTTTTGATAACTCCTAATGTAATTTCCCATTTTTCAATTAATAAAATTTACGTTAAAAAATATTAAACTATCTATAATAATAAATACTACCTAATATATACATAATATCTTCACTCATATATATATATGATAACTCGTTAAAATAATCTAAACAAAGTTGAAAATCAAACCTAACCAAAAAAAGTGGTGGGGCAAAAAATTTTCAGAAAATCTTGTAGAGCCAGTGTTCGTGTTTTTGATGGTGGAAATGGATTCAGCACCATCAAAAACCTCCAAAACACCTAAAATTATGAATTTAGATAGCTTTTACTTTAAATCCCTCCCAAATTTTTTCAAAATATGATCAGAATTTCCATAACTTTTAAAGACAAAAAAACATAATTATTAAACTGCAGATTGAAAATATATCATATCTTCCATCTTTCGATCACGTGTACGTGTGTATGTATATATATATATATACACCAAATTTCAACTTGATTTTGCAGGAATGGTAAGGGTAGAAGGATGAGTGAGCGGAGCAGCCATTAATTCGAAGCAATAAATCTTTGGGTTACTTATGACTTGAATAATTTAATGAATATATAAAATTTATTCTATGAAGTTAGCACCGGTCAAACTTCTTTACCATTAATATTCTTCAAAATAATATAGCGAAAGCATTACAATTTATTCGTCGTATTATATTTCGAAATAATTGCAATCAATCAACATCATCTTGGAGAGGGCTTTAATAAATATATATAAAATTCATTCTTATGGAAACCGTTGGTTGTCAGTATCCATTGTTCGAAACAATCTGGTCAAAGCATTACGATATGATATTATATTTTGAAATAATTAGAATCATAGACATATATTACTTTTAATGGATGTAAATAAATTTAAAAATGCTTTATAAAATATAATTTTGTAAGTGGTGCATACGTTACACACTCCATGACCACACATAAGATGGATTTACATAATTCACCGGTCCTTGATATAATTCACTCCCCACGTGCTTTTGGGTCTCCCACAAGGGAGGCAGGCCATGGTAAGTAAACCGTTATCTATAACATTTTAGAAATTTCAAAATTTATTTAACTTTTTTTATTCAAGTTGGCAAAATTAATTATCTTCTAATTATACTTTTTAAATATTTGTATTAGATTTTTTATTTAAATTAGAAACCTTAATTATTCTTAAAATATTGAATATATAAATACTGATTATTTAAATTATATATATATACTATGGTTTAAATTACATAAATTTGGTATAATTTGCACTTTGTTTAAAATTAAGACGTAGAGAGGTGTCACAAGAAGATGACTTAATTATTAATTTGGATAATATTAATTTAACATTTTATAAGGTTTAAAGATAAGATATTGAATAATAATGAAATTATTAGTAACATGAAGTTAAAATATTATAAAGAAAATAAATATGTAAATGCATAAGAAACTAGTAAGTAGACTAAATTAAAAAAAGTTAGAAAGAGTGAAACTATAAAATTTGTGATACAATGAAATTAAGGATAAACATCATTTACATTGTCTTACCATACAATGACTCATATGAGTCATACCTTAATATTGGAAGTAATACGTCCATGTGTTCTCATGAGTTGTTATTGAGAGTTTCTAAGTGTTGTCATGAGTTGTCATTGAGAGTTCCTAAGCGTCAATCCAAAAGTTGTAGTTTCTTATGTATGAGTTGAAGTTTCCTATGTATGAGTTGTAGTTATGATCTAGATGTGTGGAAGTCAAAGATTTATGTCCTATATATGTGTAACTATTATGATCAATAAATATATCACAATGTGTCTTTTGTGTTGTGTGTAATCTCTCTTTGATCTCTCTGTTTTCCAACACTTATTTATTCAAAACTTTCTTGTATGTATTAAAATCCCAATGACTTTGTCATTTTCACCATTTTTAATATAAAAATGTCATTCTAAAGCATATTTAGTGTAATTTTCTTTATTTGTTGCATTAATATTTTCAAGACATCTTAATTTATATGAAAATCTTAATGAATTTGGCCCTTCCATTTTCACTATTTTTAAAAATTGAAATGAAATATGAGAAAGAAAGCAATCATTCCCAATTTTGTTAAACTTAAAAACAATCAATATCAACATTATAATGTCCTATTCTTCTTATACTATATTTATATTTCTATTTTATAACATAAATCTTTAAACATTCATTATACTAGGTTTTGTGTTGACTAGGTATTAGTTTGTCTTTGACCAAAAATTTATGACGCATATCCATAGTTTAGCATTAGAAAATCAAATTTTATTACATTTTATTATCAGAAATTTATTTATTTATAAGGTGATTGGTTGAGGTCTTATTATGGGTTGTTTAGTAACTTCCATTTCTATTAGTTGCTATTTTTTTGTTTTATTTCCTTTTTATTTAACTTTTTGATTTTTTCTTTTTTCTATTATTTCTATTTTCATTTTCATGAATTATAATTTTTTGACAATATTTTCAATTTAAGGTGACTTATGATTATATTAAAAATATATTTTAATAAATTTAATTATAGACAATTACATATATTAATAAAAATAAAACACGCACGTAGATATATGTATTTTAATATAAACAATATTAGTTAATAGTATTTCTTAATTTTGGTGATGACATTCAACAATATAATATTTATTAGTTATTTTATTTTTGTGATGAATTTTTTGTCTATGTTATTTCTTTTTGTTTCATTAAACTATACATATTTTAATAAATTTAATTATAAAAATTATATATATCAATTAGAAAAACAAAACACACACACATAAAATAAATATGTATATTAAAGTGTATGTATGTTAATATAAATAATATTAGTTAATCATATTTCTTAATTTTTGGTCATGGCATTTAATAATATAGTATGATATTTTTATTAGTTATTTTATTTTTATGATGAAATCTTTGGTTTTATTATTTTTTTGTTTAATTAAGCTATATTTAAGCTAAGCCGCATGTACTAGCTACTATGTAGCCCTTGTTATAAATATATTTGATTTTTAATTAATTTTATATTTGATACAGTTTGAGTGAGCCTAATGGTTAAGAACATGTGTTTTCTCCTAAGAGGTCACAAGTTCAAAATAAGAGGGAAATAGAGTATGTATGCTTTCGTAGACTTAGCAGTCAAATAGTTAAGTGGAAGTGAGTCCCTTATTCCACAAACAAAGAGGTCTCATACACCAATTTGATATCTCACTTAACCATGACCTTAAAATTAGATAACAATAATAATTTATTTTATTCAAACTTTTTAAAAAAAATTAAAACTATCTCTCATTAGATTAAAGACCAAGACCAAAACCAAAGCCAAAGCCAAAGCCAAAGCCAGACCAAGACCAAGACCAAAGCCAAAGCCAAAGCCCAATCCCAATGTTGATTATCCTCCTCCATATAAAGAAAAATCATAATAATATATTGTTTATTAGAAGGGTCTTCATCCAAGAGCTTTCCTAATATATTCCCTCTTCCCATCTATTACAACAAGAATATTATCTCATTACCTGCTTTCATTATAAACATATTACGACTTCATAAATTACGGTTCTCTTTCATTCTCATTAAGTTGCGCGAATTATCTCTTTGTGTAGGACCACTTATTTCGGAATATGCAGGTATTAGGCGGGCGGCTATGTTTCTCGGATTATGTGGGTTATGGGATTTTGTTTACCGGATTATTACAAACGCGTTTTTGTTATAAAAAGCCAAAAAAGAAAAGACGAGAAGAAAGCAAGGTCCGACGGATCTATAAATTGAGGCTTGCAAGGATTACAATTCAGCTGAGAGCTGAGAGGCAAAATGGCTAAAACTCAAGGTCTAAAGGCACTCTGCATCTTTTTTCTTTCAATCTATCTAATGATCTTTGGAGTTGCAGGAGCTTCTCCAAATCTAGGAAGAAGCGATTTCCCAAAGGGTTTCAAATTTGGTGCCGCTTCATCTGCTTATCAAGTTCCACTTTTATCACTACTCCCTTCCACTAATTCATTGATTGTATTAGGTAACCCTGTGGTTTTTTTGTTTCACTGATAATATTCTGGACTTGCAAATTCCAATTGTGTAACAGGTGGAAGGAGCTGCACATGAGGGTGGGAAAGGCCCCAGCATTTGGGATACATACTCCCATATTCCAGGTTAATTAGTGCATACCACGAGGTGGGCATCTTAATTTGGTGGCATGTATTATGTATTTATTGGTTGTTATTGAACGTTAATGCAGGTAAAATTGCCGATGGAACGAATGGGGATGTTGCAGTGGATGAATACCACCGCTATAAGGTACAAACTAAAACTATTTTGAAAATGGAAGCATTCTATTTTAGAACTTGAGCTTAATTAGAATATTCGAACCATGGGAGCATTTTATTTTAAAACTTGCTTAATTGATCATAAATTTGCGAATATTTTAAAATTTTGGAGTGTAATTTATTAAAATTTTGAAAATGTTCTAAAAATATGGTGATATGAATGAATGAGGACATCGCTCATGTCTTGAATTATATTAGATTGTGCAAAAGAACATATCAAATTTTGCAAAAGATTTCCAAATCTACAAGGTATATGAGAAGGATCCTGAAATTTATATGAGAAGGATCCTGAAATTTTTCGAAATCTAGCGTTCAAACTCCGTAGCTCCCTCCGATTCTGTCAGTTCTGTTGTCGACCTTCCCTTTACCCGCACTGCGTCTGCGCAGGCTCCTCCTCCTTCCGGATTCTCGAATCAGTGTTCAAGCTCCGTCGCTCCGTCCGATTCTATCAACCCTTTATCCGATAGCAGTTCCTCTTTAGTTGTCTCATTCAATTCCCCTTTTATTCTCCATAGACAGTGTTCCATTTCGTTTGATAATAGTTTTAATAATAATAATAATATTCTTAATATTTTTAAGAATAATGTTGAAGATTTAATAAATAATAATATTGTTAATGATTATTATTTTTGTCTCAATAATAAAGTTGTTAATTTGTTTAGTGTTTTTAATCTTTTTCCTGTTGTTAATCAGTCTAGTTTTTCCTATCATTTTTCTAGTTTTTAGGATATTTGAGAAGGATTAAATTTTGCCCTTGCTCCTAAGAAAATTCACGTAAATGATATTATGCAACATTAAATTTGAGATCAGAAACTTACTAGATAATACTAAATAAATTATTAGACAAAATTGCGTTATTATTCTTAGGAAAGCTAAACCCCCTAAAAATAACATCAACGAAGATGAGTTTGATGTCCTCAAATCTTTGAACAAGAACCAAGACATTGTCATCTTGAAGGCTCATAAAGGTGGGGCACTTGTAATCCTTGATAAGGTGGATTATCGGAAGAAGATGTTGGATCACCTTGAAAACAATGGCACATACAAAACTCTTGACAATAATCCATTGAAAAGGATCTCTAGAGCGGTTGCTCTTGCTATAAAATCCACTAGCACAGTTGGCTCTTTTAGACACAAACTTATTGAAAGTAGCCCCATCACTCCTTGGATCTATGGACTTCCGAAAATCCATAAGGAGGGAATCCCCCTTAGACCCATTGTCAACACCATAGGAGCGCCACCATATCTTCTAGCTAAATATCTAGCCTCGAAGCTTAAATCCCTTGTTGGTCTCACAGAGTCTTTTGTCAAAGACTCCTCGTCGTTTGTCAATGAATTACGGGAAGTGAAATTTGATCTTGGAGACAAGCTGGTCAGCTTTGATGTAGTCTCCCTGTACACTAATATCCCCATCAAGGAATCCATGGAGGTCATATTTTGACTCATTGATCCCGACACTACTAGATTAGTCGAGATTTGCCTCACTTCTACTTTTTTCTATTTCGAAGGGAAGTTCTATGAACAAACCTGTGGTGTGGCCATGGGCTCCCCCTTGTCCCCTATTGTTGTTAACCTATTTATGGAAGACTTTAAATCCAAGGCTTTGGTCTCAGCTCTTTTTAAACCTAAGATTTGGAAAAGAATTATAGACGACACCTATGCTATTTGGCAGCATGGTAAGGATAAGTTAGATATCTTCTTTGAGCACCTTAATAATAAATCTAACTCCATAAAGTTTACCATGGAAAAGGAAGTTAATGGTTGTCTTCCTTTCCTAGATATCCTCATTTCAAAGAAAGATGATGGCCCGTTCTCCCATTAGGTGTTTCGAAAGAAAACTCATACTGAGTAGTATCTTCATGCCAGGTCCCATCATTTCACTGCTAAGAAGTTAGGGGTTCTCTGCACTTTAGCTACTCGTGCTTTGAGGGTTTCTGATGAAGACCATTTTTCCAAGGAGAAATCCCATCTCTTGAAGGTTTTCGCTAATAATGGTTACAGTAGGCAACAAGGTCTTAAAACTTTCCTCAAAGTTAGCAAGGGTGCTAAGGTTAAGAGAGACCTTAGTGATCATAATTATGGATTTCACCTACCCTTCATCCAAGGGACGATAGACAAGATTGCGAGAATCCTTAAGAAGCATAATGTTCCCTCAACCTCTAGAGCCCTCAACACCATCAGAAGTTCCTTAAAATCAGTAAAAGACCTTGTAGACCCTAAGCATATGAAAGGTGTTTATATCATCTCTTGTTCTCGTGGAACATCTTACATTGGTGAAACGGGATGGTCTATCAATCAAAGGATTAAAGAACACATTGTCGATATTAAGCACGGGATGACTCGCTCTTCAGCCTTCGCAGAGCATAGAAAGAAGACAAAGCATCATATATGTCTGGAGGAGACTAAGGTCATTGCAGAGATTTCTCATTTTCATCACCGTAAATTTAGGGAAGCCATAGAAATTGAGAAGAAGCCTTGTAATCTTAATAGGGATGATGGTTGGAAGATTAATAGCTGTTGGGTTCCTGCCTTTTCCTCTTAGTTTTTTACATTTTATTTACACTTTTTCATCTTTTAATTTCTTCTTTCATATGATTTCCATGGATTTATTAATCCCATTTTCTCTCTCGTGATTTTATTTTTCTCTTTTTATTCCCTTTCGTCTTTAAAAGATCATTTAGTTATTTTTCTTATAGGTTAATATTTTCACTACTTTAATAGTATGATTCAAATTATATATATATATATATATATATATTCTTTCTCCTTTCTATGCCTACATTGGAATCTTCTTAAAACTATTAAAAAAATAAGAATTACACAAATTAGATATCTGTTTTATAACCAAATTAATTTATAATTAGTTATTAATCTATTTAGTCTATAATATTTAAATCCACTTTTGACTAATGAAATGATTTTTCTCAAAATAATGTTTACTATATTTAGGAGTTTGTTTTTCATTCTTTGTTTATTTATATTTATATTCTTGGTTATATTATTTTTATATAATAATCATATAATTAAGAAATTTATTTAAAATTAAATTACTTAAATTATTTTAAAATTAATTAAAAATGAGTTTTCAATATATTTATATTATTTCTTCACAGTTCTTCTCACCAAGCCGTTTTCTTTATAGCCATTAGAGTCTTATCTCTCTATTTAATTTGCCAATATAATTTGATTCTTCATTTTATCCTAATAATAAATCATACAGGTTCCACTTAAATTTTCCAACATAATTTCTTCCTATTTATTTTTTCAGATATTCACCCAGATTGAATTGATTTATTTGTAATCTGCATTCAGGAAGATGTACAGCTTCTCAAAGACATTGGATTGGACGTCTATCGCTTTTCTATTTCCTGGTCACGCATATTTCCCAGTGAGTTGAATTAAGGAACACTGATATCTTTATAGCGTATTCTAACCAGTCGAAAATTTAGCTTAGAAAATTATGAAAATTAAGACACAATTTTAATCAAATCGGGTTAAAATATTTACAAATATTAGCTATAACGGTCTAGCTTCAAAAAAAAATTGGGTATTTTGGTGATTTCCAGTTATTAATCCATTTCCACGATTAAAAAAAAAACAAAAAAATTAGAATTCAAAGACTCTCACTCTCTAGATTCAGACCTAACTCCTGGTTAGACAACGCATAGCATATCTTTATACAATGGATTTTGGATGTTAAGTTACCGGTCTAATGTTTTTTTTTTTAATTAACAGATGGCTCTCCCAGACACGGAGGAGTCAATGAAAAGGGCATCGGTTATTACAATAATCTTATCAACGAACTGGTCAAGAATGGTATTTAAAAAACAAATGTTAGCTACCCTTGTGAAGACCTTTATGTAAACAAGGCCTTTTACATCGCCCTGAGTTTTGATGCAGGTATAGAGCCTTTTATTACACTGTTCAACTGGGACTCGCCACAAGCTCTGGAGGACGAGTATGGAGGATTTCTTAGCAAAAGAGTCGTGTAAGATTCACTGCCTGAATTTTCTTCAAAGTCTTCTGAAAAATCGAGACATTTGATTCTGATATATATTGATCACTCTTTCAGGGAGGACTTTGGCTTCTTCGCAGATCAATGTTTTCGAGCCTTTGGAGACCGTGTGAAGTATTGGCTTACTCTACAAGAACCATTCATCTACTCGGCATATGGCTACGATTTAGGGATTCTCGCACCCGGCCGCTGTTCATCTCCATTTGGAAACTGTACAGCAGGAAATTCTACAACGGAGCCCTACATTGTGGCCCATAATATGCTTCTTGCACATAGCGCCGCCGTAAAAATATATCGGACTAACTATCAGGTGAGAGATTATGTTCTGTTTTAGATATGAAAACTGAAGACAGACATATATATATATCTTTGAATATCTCTTGAAAATAAAATGCAGGCGAAGCAGAAAGGTTCTATCGGCATAGCGCTTGCATTGCCCTGGATAGTGCCTTATTCAAATCTGGATCAAGAGGCTGCTCAGAGAGCACTTGACTTCAGAATAGGGTGGTATGCATTCGTTTTATCTTATCTGTATGAGCTTGTCTTTTGGATAAGTATACATTTTGTGTCACGGTACATACTAGAAAAGTCAAATAGGTGATTTTGCTTTTTCTTTTATCTTGGTTAGGGAATACAAGCAAAGTCAAATAGTTGGTTGATTTTGATCAATTTGAGTCTTTCTTTTCTCCCTTTCATCAAATTTTCAAAATAACCTACAACCTAAATATGAATAGCTCTTAAAATAGACTAAACATAATAATTTGTAATCAGGAACTAGGCTAATAAGCACAATAATCAATAGTCATTAACTATAAACTTTTTTTCTAAATAAATATACATTTTATATGTGTAAATAAAAATATTGCACATAAAAATAGGAGTCTGTCAAACAAGGGAGGAATAGGCGGAGGAATTACTCAGACGGCCAAAAGTGATCAGAATCCAGAAAAAAATTTCAAAAAAAAAATTGAAATTTACTCACTATAACTTGGATTTACAAAAATCCTTAGCGGATTTTCTCTAACTATACAAAGAATTTCCATAACTTTCAGCTTCTCTGCCTCATTACACTACAGAATAAAAATATAGTAAAACCGTTGACATGACTTTGCTCTAGCTGAATTCTAATTCTCTTCCTTAATAAGTAGGCATAGTAATCAATGATCTAATTCTATTTTGAAACTTGATTTGATTCGTCTCTTCTCCCAGCCGTAAAGTGTTTTTTTTGCATTACAGGATTTTAGATCCATTGACCTCTGGAAAATACCCTGAGTCTATGAGCAGGCTGGTGGGAGCACGTTTGCCAATATTTAGCGGCGAAGAGGCGAAAGAATTAAGTGGCTCATTTGACTTTCTTGGTTATAATTACTATATCACACAGTTTGCCGTGAACAATCCAATTCCACCAAATGCCCTGCAGACAGACTATATTCTGGATACCCGCGCTAATGTGACATGTAAGTAGAATCTGCATTCAGGAAATAACGGTTCTAATCTTTATGGGCTAGACAATTGTTATTCATCGAGTTATAATTAGTATGTGGTTTTTTGAATTTTCGGGTGTTAAAATTTGGTTAAAACTTTTGAGGTGAAATTTTGATCTGTGTTATTTAAATTGGTTTTTTAATATATATGGATTCAGTATCTTGAAAATTTAAGGTAGTTGGATTGTGCAGAAGTTACTCATTAAATTTGTGTTGTTATCAGAATTTAGAAAAATTAGAGCAGAAAAACCCATCAGAAAAACTTCCAAAAAATCACACTAAAAACAATTCCAGTATTCATAGTTTCACTCTCTGCCCATTAATTAATTATATTCTCGCTACCAGGTTAATGTAAGATGTAAAGTTAAATTTGTGTTCAGAAAATAATTTAATTGAAATGTCAAAATTAGGATGCTTAATTATTTTTATACTTGTTTTCATTGTAGAATTGAAAATATTATTTAACAGAGCTAAATGAATCGTGTTTTTATAGATTAAATTTATTAAGTATTTCAAAATTTACCAAGTAAAATAATTTTCTAAATATTTAGAATCTAATTAATTTCAAACGCATATCAACTTTTATTGTGTATTGCTATATTTACTATGTATTGTATAAATTTTGACGTTCGCATATTTGTTGATGGTTCAGTTGAAGTAAATGGGCATTTCATTGGAGAAGAGGTAAGTGTGTTGTTAATATATTTAACTTCATTATAGATTTTATTATAATTTATATATAAATATATGAATATCCATGTGCAGGAACAGCTGAGCACTTTCAGATCTTATCCAGAAGGAATAAAGTATGCAATAAATTATACGAAGCATCGCTATAACAACCCTCCCGTTTACATCACACAGAATGGTACGCGAAAGCTCAATGATTGAGTAACAATTTTATAAAAAGGTATGAATTTCATGGTTATTCAAAATATGCATGGATTTCAACAGGATATGGGGGTTTTGACAATGGCACAACCCCACTGGAAAAGGCGTTAAATGATTCGAATCGAGTGAAGTACCATTATGAACATCTATCAAACTTACTGGAGGCCATAAGGTGAGTTGCGTTCAGTATATAGTTTACATGTTATTATTTGAGAATGGTCACTGACGAGGCTCTGCAACTTTGCAATGTCATAAAATGAATGACAGGGACGGCGCTGATGTCCGAGGTTATTTTCTCTGGGCTCTTACGGACAATTTCGAATGGACCAGTGGATCTAGTGGCCGATTTGGTTTACATTATGTGGATTACAGGCACAATTTAAAGCGATATGCGAGGGCATCTGCATATTGGTTTAAAGACTTTCTCAAGATTTAAAATACTTGTGCTTTAAATTTGGAGGTAATAAATAAATAAGTAATTAAGCTGAGACTGTCTCATTGGCATTTTGTGTTAATAAATATATAATTAAGTTGACATTGTCTTTCTGTTTTATTGGCATTTTATATTTCATTAGTGGTGGGAGATTATTATAGTTTGTTATATTGTTAGATATTTTTGGAACAAAACTGTGTAACATGTGTTATTTGTTTAACTTTTCAGATGGTGAGTCCATCCATCATCCTCAAGAATCGCAAAAAGCTTTATGAGTCAAGTGTCACATAATTTTTTTTATAAATAATTGAATATTTAACAAATAATATTATGAAAATTTCCATTTAAAATTATTTTCTGTTTTTTAATATTGAAAAAATCTATCCTAACTTAATCGTTTATTGGTTTTAAAGATAGTTGTTTGTAAATATTTGTTTGTTCATCCCATAATGTTTATTATTAGTTTTAACATAACATAATTGTTTGTAAATATTTATTCTTTCATCCCATAATCTTTATTATTAGTTTTTTTTTTTTTTTTTTAAATCAACTCTATGTTTTAAGAATAGTTGTTTGTAAATGTTTGTTGGGTCATTCGTTAATGTTTATTATTAATTTTAAAATAATCAATTTGTTAGTTTTTTTCCTTTTCCGAAAAATAAACTTTATATTTTCAATAGAAAATATATATGTTGAGGTTTGTTTATAAAATTTGTTAAAAAAATGAATTTTAGCATTATATTAGAATCATTGTATGACAAACAAAATTCTAAGCTTCTAAGTCTGAAACTTCATGGTTATTTTTTGGTGGCTATCTACATATTCATAGATATCAAGAGTGCTAGGGTGACACTGCACAACTTCCTTGGATAGTTCGTCAACGTTCATATTGAATTCCTTGTTGATATATTTTCATGTGAACCATTCCAGTGAGCTCATTTAATCTTTTATATTGTGTGAAATATGCTCAAGAGAAGGTACAACGATGCCGATCTAAAGCAATTTTATATACTTTAAATTTGCAACACATATTAGTGTCCAAACTGTTGTAAACTTCACTTTGTTGTTTGATCCCCTATCAATGGAGTGCTTGATATGTGTATAATGATGTTTATAAACTATTCCAACTCCAAAGGGGCAGAGTGTCTTTGGCTAGCACCATCAAATAATCTCCATGCAATTTCTTGATAAATGGCTAGCATTTTGTTTCTTTTTCCCTTTCTATTTTAGTTTTGAATACTTTGCAAGTCGAATCAATAATCCCCATAACAATCTCGACTAGTATCACTTTGCCTTGTAAAATAGCTAAGTTTCGAGCCCACCAAAAAGAATGAATGAAAGAAGCAAGGAAAAATGGGAACTCAAGAATACTGGTATGAAACTTAATCTAGGATGTACCCACTCAGAGTATTCTTATCCCAAGAAGTAGCAGAAGGAGTAAAACTAGTTTTTTCGAAAGACCATACCCAAACAAAGAAAGTGCATGTAATAAATAAGTGATATATAGTCAAAGGGTCTTAGCTCGAGTGGTTGGGATGGTAGATTTCTATCCCATGCCCCTGGGTTCAAGTATTCGGCCACATGGTTTGTTATAGTAAAGCTCAAACGATAGGCATCCTGTTGGAGTATGGTAGGTTATAGGCATATCCGGACATCTCGGTCCTGGGTTGAGCTATGAGTTCCGCATATATGTGACTTGCCAGTTGTTGCATATATTTGGGGAGGTTTCCAATTCCCTTGTTTAAAAGAATAAATAAATAAGTAATATATGGTTTCCTCCTCAGATCTATAGAGAGAACACCTGCGAGGTCCACTCCATCCCATATTCATTCCATTGTGCCATGTAAGCAGTTTATTGTTAAGAGTTATGCATAAGGCTAGCTTACATTTTACTGAACCATTGTGTTTCTAAATATATTTCCACCACCAACAAATTTCACCAATGAAAGAGGCTTCAACCTGTGCCTATTATCCTAACTGTTCCGTTAAACATCCAAAAGTTGGATTTTTTTACCAAATCATGTATGAAACAAGAAAACCTGATATATGATTCCAATTCTTAGGTCTCCTCCTTTGAGCATAATAATTCCATAGCTAATTTCCAACCATCTTTACCCCAATCTTGGGCTTGCTAAGCATGAGAATTTGTTAAGGAAAAAACACTAGCCTCATAAAGAGAAGCTATATTTCCTTCTGAAATACTATAAATATGTCCAATTCCTTACCACAAATCCAGTGCTACTCTAATATTTTTCCCATTTCCAATATTCCATGCTATCTAACTACCAATAACAGGGAATGTGTTAGCCAATGCCTTCCAAAAAATGGAAAAGTTTGAAACAAATTTCTTTGGATTCCAGATGCAATTGATTATTGATTTTCCGGCAAAATATTTGTCCTTCATGGCCCTACCCCATAGGGATATGTTGTTCAAAAGGACGTTCATTTGACTAAAGGAATACCTTTACCTCACAAGGATTTGTTGCTGGCCCATAAGAATCTAAAGTTGAATTTACGAATTTTCTAAGTTATACTTTTTGATATAGCAATAATGGAGGTCCAATAAACTAGGATGATTTCTAGCACCATTTTAACTAGGACTAACTAACCTCTCCTAAATAAATTTTTTCTCACATAGATTGATATTGTATCCTTAATCTTCTTAACAAGCCAAATCCAATCCACCACCTTCTATACATTAGGCTTAAGGAAGAAGCCTAGATATTTGAGGCCTTGTTGCAAATCTTTATCCTTAAAGGAGAACGGTTGATCAAGAAAACTCTTGAGGATTAGATAGGTTACATGAGGTAGTAGTATAATTCCTTTCATTATTTTTCATTCCCGTGACTAGTTCAAATCGAGTTTATTATTTTTATATGTGAAATATTAGAACATGAAGATGTAATAAAAACAAGCCTATCATTAAAGAATAAGAGATGTGAAGTTCACACCATTTTAGTGATCTTAATGCCCCTTACATCATCTAAAGATATAACATTTTTAACCAACTTACTCAAGGCTTCCACAACTAGAATAAAAAGAATACTCAATAGTAGACATCCTTGTTTGAGGCCTTTTGTTGCCCTGAAAAAAGTAGAATGTCACTCGCTTATGAGAACTACAAAATTGACCAAACATATACATCCCATAATCTAGTTAATAGTTTTTAGACTCATCCCAACTAAATGAGACCAGTAAAATTCTAACTTACACGATCATAGGCCTTGGATAATTCTATCTTTAATTCTATGGAAGGGATGTTCTGAGATTTTATTAAATGTAGACATTCTTAGGCTAGGGCCACAACATCATAAATATGCCTATTCTAAAAGAAACCAAACTATTCTTCTGAGATGATAGATCTCAAAATTGGATTTAATCTATTTGAAACTATGTTTGTGACCAACTTGTAGATAACATTGCAGCATGATATAGGGTGGTAATATTAAAAATATTGAGTTTCATTCTTTCTTGAAATGAGGCATATAAATGTTTAATTTAAGGAACCATGCATGGAATCAACGATATACATCCCATAATCCAGTTAATAATTTTTATACCCATACCCAACTAAATGAAACATAGTATGGTAAAAGTCCAACTTACTGGATCATAGGCCTTGGATAAGTCTACCTTTAATGTTGTGGCAAGGATGTTCTGAATTTTTATTAAACGTAAATATTTCTAGGCTAGTGCCACTACTTCACGATTTTCCTATTTTGAAGGAGGCCAAACTATTCTTTTGAGGTGATAGAAGTCATAATGGGCTTTAATCTATTTGAAATGATTTATGTGACCAACTTGTAGATAACATTACAACAAGCTATAAGGTGATAATTTTTGAAAGATTGTTTTTTTGGAATGAGAGATATAAACGTTGAATTTAAGAAACCATGCATGCAACCCATATGAAAATACTATGTCACCACCATAAGATTTGTTCCTTTAATAGGCCATAAAATCCCAAATGGAATTCAATAGTATATCCATCGGGCTCAGGTCTTTTACATTTTTTCATGGAGGATAACACCCCCAAGACCTCTAATTTAGTTACTTCCACATCCATAAATTCATTCATTTCATCTTAAATATCCCAAGGTAGTAGCTTCAACACATCCAAAGTTTCGAGGATAGGGCATATTGGATATTTTTCAAATATATTTTTGAAGTAATGGGAACCTTATTCCACTTTCCCTTTGAAGGATTTCAACATATTCCCTTTTCTATCTTCAATTTCCCATATAGAACTTATATTTTTCCTAAATTTTTCAAATTGATGGAAGACTTTGGTGTTATTGTCCCCCTTTCAATCCATATGGCTTTTATTTTCAGTTGCCATAACTCCTCTTCCCAAGCCAACAATTTTCCTTTGGAAATTTCTAGTGATCTTAAGGATTCAAGTGCTTCCTTTGAAAAGACACTTGATAAATTTGAATGAAAAATGGAGCTTATTTTAGATTTAGATTCTTTTCGAGAAATATCTTGTTTCTCTTTAAAATATTTTCTCCAGTTTTTCATTTTCCTCTTTAAAATTATAAGATTTTGGGAGAATTGTTGCATATATGGGATAGACTCATCATCAATAAGGTGATTCTAATTTCCCTCAACTAATTTAATGAAATCATCTTCTTTTAACCAAGAAAACTTGATTTTGAATGGTGTGGGGGGATCTCCTCGTCAATTTCAATTCTAAGGAGAATTGGGTAGTAGTCCAATATCCCACCCAGATCCACCCTTAATGTAAGGAGAAAATTGGTGGACATAGTGGATTTTGAGATGAAAAATTTGTGTCTTTTCGAGACTACCTCCTTAGGGGATCAAAGATTCTTCTAGGTGTGAGCCAATTTGATGGGATTTACATTGACTAGATGGAGGGCTTAAAAATAATAAATGAAATAAGATTCCAAAGGGAACGATTTTGAGTTTCCCCTAGACTTATAGAAGAAATGAAACTCAGGTCACCTCTAAGGATGAAAGGAGAGTGAGGTGTGATACCAGAGATTAGCATGTCATCCCAAAAAGAATTCTTCTCCATGTTTGGACCATAAACATTTATAACCTTTCAAGTTGTATTGAACTCTCTAATCTCCAGTTTCATTGATATAGAAAGAAAAATGTATGCGATGGAAGTAATTGATTTCAAAGAAGGCTTCTAAGAAGAGAGAAATCTTCTAGAAAATCCATCTAAATCAAGAGAACAAAAAAACTATTTTTTAAACCCTTGTTCAATAACAAACCAAGCTTTTTCACTTGATGTCATTGTTTCTTACAATAGAACAATGTCAAGATTGGGGGCTCTCAAGAGCCTCATGAGGGACATTTTTTTATTTTATTTTTTTGGGGGGCGTGGGTGCCAAAAACTCTTACATTTAGTGATAGGATTTTCATTTTTGAACCCATAGAGGGGATTATTTGTCTCCAAGGACCTCAATAATTGTATTTTTTGTACCTAGTTTTATGTTGTCTTTTTCTCTTTATTGAGCCCTATATAGGAAATATTTTCTTCCAACATGTCCAATAAAAGGGGCATCTTCCACAAACCTTCCTTTTGAAATATCATCTTGGGAGGATTTGATCCTTCATTGAGGCTTATAATCCTTTTTTATGTCCACCTTTTAATGACGAATATCCTTTGTCCTCTATGTTGGATCTACTTTCTGGGATGAAAAGGAACCTGACTCAAAACAAGTGGATTTTGAATAAGGCTTTTAATAAACGGGGGGGAGGGGGCATATTGAGAATCGAGGTAGGAAGAAAGGTGATTTGGGACATGGGGGAGGGAGAGAATGGTCTATGGTAGTGCTAGCAGCCGAAGTAGGTTCAGAAATTGTTGGTAGCATGGTTTTGGCATTGATGTCAACCCCGTGTGACAGTCAACCACTTGAGGTTGGCATTGATGTCAACATGATTTTGAAGCTTGAATTGATGATTAGATGGGCTGAGTTTCTTCGTAGTTACTGCTATTGTAGAGGTACCTAATGAAGTCTTGAAGTAAGTGGCAGAAGCTTTGGGCAGAGGTTTTTTAGTTTCATTGAGTTATTGTATGGACAAAGTTAAAGGATTGCATAAAGACATTTGGAAGGTCTACAACCCATATTTTCTTCAAAAAATTCACAGACTCATACCAGACTAATAGTGAAAAATTGGTGTTCTCCCCTATAAATGCACGAAGAAAAAATCACATGCATTAACCAATGAAATCACCCATGGTAAAGCTGAAAAGGTCTAATTGAAGAGTTGTTGACTTGGTTTACAACAAACATATTGATTTGGATCTCCAAGTGAGTATGAATGCATTAATTAATTAAGTGATGAAGTAGTGATTATCGTAATGAAATGGATTTGGTCCTCCAATTAGTGTAAACACAATTAATTAAAGTCATGGTTTGAGTGATTGATTGATTTGGTCACCTACATGTGTGGATCTGATAATGGAGTTGATGAGGATCAATTCCAATGTGTGTTATGTAATGTTGTTTTATATATACCCAAGTAGTAGATCACAAAAGGACTTAAATACAATGAGAAAGAAGTGTTGAGCATTGGTTATTAAGTATTATTTATGTGTGGATCGACCATATTTAGAAATGATAGTGATTACAGCCATAAAAATACCAATGCACAAGTCCTGTAGGGTACGATGAATTTGTAGAGAGTTTATGCATTGTATTTAGGTATCAAGGTCCGATTGGGTAAGTATGTGCATGCATTGTGCGAATAGTGAGAATAATGTGAATGTTATGTGCATAAAATATCAGACAATCTAAGGGTGAAAATGTTCTGATGTAATATGTGCATGAATATAGTGTTAAAATATGCTTCTGCACATGTGGAATATTGGTCATAAGGTGAAGCGTGTACTAGTAGAGACAATGTGATGCATGAAACTGTGTGAGATATCAATTACCCCTAGAGTGTGATGTAAAATGAAAATTTGTGATCTATATCTAGAATAAGTGGTAAGCACACATTGAGGTTGGTCAATGGTTTTATTTGGAGCTGTAGAATTTTGTGCCCTATGATGGTGCATTGTTGTTGAGACCAAAGGTAGTGAGGGTGAGTTTGTTTGTCCAGAGATCGATACCAGTAGCTGAGTGATTGGAGTGATAGAGTTTTGCATCATGTTTTTGATATATGGCTAACATTGTGTTTTGTAGGGTTTATGGTTGATTATATTTATGAAATATATATATGCCACTATGTTTTATTGTGTATATGCCTTGTAATGTTTATATCTTGGTTATTATGTTAGTCAGGATTTGAGTGTGCATGTTGTGGTTGGTCAGTTTGATGAGAAGAGTTGAGCAGTTGAGTTGAGCGAGGTTGATGTATGTTGTTGTGAGAATGGGGTGTGCCTTATGTTTCATAGATTGTGCTAATGTGTTTTAGCAGGAAAGTATATGTTGGGTCTAGTATGAAAATGGAGGAAACATGGCCCACAGTTTGTTGACTTGAGTCAGGTGGATCCTAATATGAAATATTGTGAAAAGTGGTCCATAAGAGAGCTTTAAGATAGGGGTGTTCAATGATAGCAAGTGGTGGCTTTCAAATTCATGGTGTAGCAACATCCTTCAGGTAGTGGCCTGAGAGCTTGTGAGTAGAGGCTTTCGTCCAGTGGTGTTTGGATAGACTATTGGGTGTTGGGGCATCTAATAGGTAGTGGCCTACAAATTTGTGGGAGTAGTGGCTTCCAGAAGATGGTGGCCTGCAGAGTTTAGGAACTGGTGGGTTATGACAAGTAGTGGCCTGGAGAGAGTGTTTCTCACATGATTGGAAAGTGGTGGATTTCACATTGGTGGTGGCTAGTGCCTTTATGTAAATAAATATTTTGATATTATAAGAAGAGAGAAAGAGAGAAAAATAAAATGGTGGTTTTATCCCTTTTGGTATCCATATAATATATGATGTTCATGTGTTGATGGTTTCTCTCATCCTTATATATTTATGTGTTTATTCTTTGAATATTTTATGTTGTTTATGGTTTACTTCTGCATGTTGCTTATATGTTTATATCTTCTCATGTGTTATGCTTCCAATGAATGAATGATTAAGTAATTATGTAAATAAAGGAAAAAACTGATAAAGTTTGATCAACAATGTACAATACGGGTTCACCCCTCCCTCTCTATATTTTCAAGATTCCAATGATTGGTATCAAAGTGGGGTTCTTAGTTTTATCTTAATCACTGAGAGTAGACCCATGTAGATCTAGTAAAAAATGAATTTTTTATTTTTATTTTTTATTTTTTATCCTTCTTTCTTTTTCGGAATGAATCCTCCAGGAGTGTCACTCCTCATTGTTGAAAATTTCAAGGTATGGAATGAAAAGGTTAAATCTTAATTATTAGCATGTAGATCTAACATTTGGAAGCTAGTATGTGAAGGATTTGGTGAGGATCCATTCTCACCTAAAGTGATGCAATATAATGCCCAAATGAGATGCATTATTTATAAAAATCTTAACGATGCATATTTGGAGAAAATAGTAGATATGAAATATTCCAAAGAGTTTTGGGACATATTGCAGGTGCTATATGGAGGCAACAAAAACAACAACAAGGGAAAGAAATAGGTTGAGAAGTAGATCAAGAAGAAGATAAAGAATAAGTCCTTGCAAAACAAAGAATATCAGACCAAGAAGATTAGTCCTCTTAGTGCGAATGATTTAGCTAACCATGAAAAGAAATCAGAAAATTGAAAACCACAAGTATTGCAGCATAATGGATCTAAAGGTAAAAATACTAGTGAGTTTCTTTTGATTTATGCTTTGGATGGTTCTAATGGTAGTCATGTTGAGGTGCATAGTGAATTTAAGGATGATCTTATGCTCCTTAAGGCTAAATATTAGTCATCTATGTTTTTTATTGAAAATCTCTTTATTGAAGTTAGTATACCAACAGTTGCATGATAATCGATGCAGTTTTTTATAAAAAGGAAAATAATCTGAGAGAAGAGGTTGTTAGCCTAAAGATCCAACTTGAAGAAACCAAAAGGATTGAGGATGTTATTGCTAGCTAGCTAAAAGAAAAAGAGGGACAAGTTGAAAATCTTGAAGTTGAAGTTATCACATTGAGGGAGAAGCTAGAAGGGAAAGAAAAGCAACTAAAGTTGGACAAGAGCATTATAGCCTTGGAAAACATGCTAAAAGGCCAAATATATCCATTGAATAGATTTGTTCTTGGTTTTCAAAAGGGAGAGTCCAGATTGCATGCAGGAAAGAAAAACAATGCAGAACCCAAATTTCCTATAGAAAACAGTCGCAACAATAAGGGAAGAAAACAAGGAAAGAAGCAACAGATCCAACAATAGCCTAGAAGAGTCCCATAAGGACCACCTACTACTAAAAGATATTTAACTCCTAGAGTTGAAGTGAGTAGATCTAGCAGATTTCAAAAGAGACAAAACCCCTTTTCTCTTTTGATGGAAGAGATCGAGTGTTATGCCTACCACAACTTTGGACATGTTGCAACCAACTGTAGAAGGAACATATCTAATCAGCAATATGGGCAACTTGGGAGTTCATCCATCAAGTATACTTGTGATTTTAATGGTTACTGTTACTCATGCAACTTGTTTGGCCATAAGGAAATTGATTGTAGATCTAGTCCATGGAATAGAGGCATGTTGTATGGAAGGAAAAGATATGTCATGATGAGTAAAAGGTTTTACCTTCTAGCCACATATCCCAACCATGTGAGATTTTTACCTATGACAAATTTGGTCACATGGCTAAAGATTTCCAATTGTTCAGGTCTTAAAAGCATATTTGAGAGGAGAAATCATATGTTAATAAGAATCCTACTATTGTTTGGGTGAAGAAGAAGAAATAGCATACCGTGAAGTAAAGAGATCCGTCCCCACTGCATTCTATTGTTAATTGATAAATCCATTTACAAGCAGGACAGTAGAAGTATGAGTGAGTCTTGCATGGTCTCAAGGGGAGCATATGGAAACAATATGGCAACATGGTCTATGTACGAGTTGTAGCAGTAGAATTTTGTTGCGTATGATATTCCTCATGCATGATCAGATCGGCAGGATCAACCTTCCCATTGGAGGTATAATGGGCTTACGGGGGATCTATGCATGCATCTAGAATTTCCAGGCTCACACTCTATTTTCTTTATGCTTTCACTCATTTGTTTTGTTGTAGCTTCATCTATTGTTTGTATGAGTGAAAGAGATAAGGTCAGAGTTGGATGGGTTTTGTGTGTCAAAGATTGTGCTAATGTGTTTGAGCGAGAAAGTATGAAATATTATGAAAATGGATGAAACATGGCCCATAGTTTGCTAAGTTGAGTAAATTGGATCCTAGCATGAAATATTGTGAAATTTGGTGCACAAGAGAGGGGCCTTTAGTGATAGTAAATGGTGGCTTGCAAATTTAGTGTGCAGTGGCATACTTTAGGTAGTGGTTTGAGTGATTCAAAGTTGAGGCTTCCATTGAGTGGTGGCTAGAGAGTATTGGGTGATGGGTTATCTAGTAGGTTGTGGCCTGCAAAGTCATGGGAGTAGTGGCTTCCAACATATGGCAGTTTGTAGAGTTCAGGGACTGGTGGGTTCTAATAGGTAGTGGCCTAGAGCAAGTATTTCTCACATGATTGGAAAGTGGAGGCTTGCACACTAGTGGTGGCGAGCAAATTTATGTAAAGAAATATTTTGATAATAGAAGAAGAGCGAAGCATAGGAGAAGCAGATGGTGGTTTTCTCCCTTTGGTTTTCCACCTTATGTATGGTGTTCAGGTGTTGATAGTTTCTCTCATTCTTATCTGTTTATGTGCTTATGATTTGATGATCATATGTTGTTTATATTTTACTTGTGCATGTTTCTTATATGTTTAAGTTTGCTCATGTGTTATGCTACCAATGAATAAATGATTCAGTAATTATGTAAAGAAAGGAAAAAATAGGTAAAGGTTGATCAACAATGTACAATATTGTTCACCCCACTCTCAGTATTTTCGTGCTTCGAACAAAAATGGAGAGAGAAGTTACCATGTTTTTTATATTATTCAATAATGCAACATTTTCCATTAACAATATAGAATCAATTAAGTTCATATTGAGATGGGTTTTAGACTTCAGACCTCTAGGTGTTGGTGTCAATGGGGAAGTGTTGGAATCCACTTTTCTATTGGTAATGAAACCAAACTCTTTTCCTCTTGAGCTAAAACCTTAATATCATATGAGGGGTATGTTCAAGCCCAAGTCTATTTTTGTAACTTCAACCCCTAAGGGTTCCTACCACATTGATCTAAGAGGTGTCCTACTTGCTTTCATGCATAAAAACAGAAAGGAATCCACCTATAATTAGAAATATGCATCCATTTGTGCCCAAAAAAAACAAACTCAACCTCCTACACCATACCATCTAGAAAATCAACCTCAACATTCATCCACACAAATTTGAAATCAATTTTTTTAAGACAATTATCTTCTAACTCAAAAAATATTTCACTTTTGTTCCCAATAGCTTCTAGAAATTCTTTTGATCAAAACATGAAAGGAAAATTAGGGAGGATGATCCATATGGTTTGAGTAGACATTGGCTCCCTAACTGGGTCAAAAACCATATTCCATTTATGCAATACCAAACTTGATTTTCCTCATGACTAATCTTCGCTGAGAATAATTGAAACCTCTTTCATAGAATGAACTACCACATAGAACTAGCCTTGAGTTATGTATGTGGAAATATTTTGAGTGTCTTAGAAAAAGGCACTAGCTTGTCTCCAACCAACGTCTAAAAGACGCAAAACTAATAAGCTTCGCACAAAATATCCCCAACAACCCCCTTTCTAAAAGAAATAGATTCTTCATCGGGACCACATCTTCTCCAACTGCCATGGACATATTTTTTCTAGCCTTCGATACCCGTCTACATTAATATTTCAAGTATATATCGTACTTTGGATGGAGAAAAGGGGATTGTACTAGAGCTTCATCCTTTTGACCATGCAATAGATCTCTAGAAGGATCTACCACCTTAACTCCCTTCACCAAGCATGAGTTGAAAATTTATTTTGATCAAAACATCAAAGGAAAACCAAGGAGGATGATCCATATGCTGAGTGGACATTGGATCCCTAACCGGGTCAAAATCCATATTCCATTTCTACAATACCAAACCTAATTTACCTCAAGACTAATCTTGGCTGAGAATAATTGAAACCTCTTTCCTAGAATGAAATAACACATAAAACTAGGCTGAGAATAATTTCCCTAACATTCAGAGATGAAATCACTTCAGATCATGAGAGATTGGATGACTTAGAATGAACATGAAATAAGTCATCCCTTGTGCTAAAAATTCCACTAGTTCTTGGACTCTCTAATGTTGAATTTCCACGACCTTGGGTCTAGGATAGAATATTAAAATCTTCGACGCTACCAAACCAAGAATCTCAACGATACTACTTTTCACAGTGGAATATAAAAAATAGTAAATCACACATGGACAAAATATAGACAACTTTTTATAGTTTTCAACCCAACTTCGTTATATTAAACAACATATAATATGACAGCCTAGGCCACCCGTATCAGGGATAATGGCCCTCATATATCTACTAGTACAAGATACAAAACTAGGTCTTGGTTTCAGTACATCGACAACCAATCTTACCTCAATAAGATACTATGACCATATGGCTGATGAATTTGACTCTCTCAGCTCCCCTCAGTAGTACCATGTACCTTCCTAGTCCTTCGGCTCTCGATCTGCAGCTCTCACCTCTTTCAATGCTCCAAGTCCATATGGCCACTCAATATTGACTATCAATCTACTCTCTGCTTGTCCCTTCATCCATCAAGGGCACAACACATCGAGACTCTTTTCCAATTGTTCACAACTCCAATTGTGAACAAATTTCATTCTGCCCACTACTACTCCTCAGCTACTCAGGGACTTCATCCCACTATGGTCTTTGTGCGATGCTTCAATTAAGACCAACATAGGACACGAAAGGATGTCACCTATCACTGTAAGATTTCCATATCCCATAGTGAACACAGATTAGGAGGACTGCCCCTCTTCCGTTGTAGATCTCCTTCTCCACACACAAGTCTCGAGCTCCACAAATTGCTCCAAGTTTATGAGACCCTTGAGCTCATCAAATTCCTCTCTTCCAAATACCTTTATCCATCAAGGTGTTTCTCATAGGGCTCCAACTTGGACACTATCACGGTGTCCTCCAGCATACCATAAGTGCCCAATATCGTCCACACATGGTCTTCTCTCACGCTTCCCTCCAACAATCCATGAGAGACCAAGTCCATGTTGTAGAATCTACACCTAGTTATGGAATCCCTACACTTAGGAGGTCCTTACAAATATTTGTCGACAGACTCCACCAATATGCCCTTTGTACTGCAATAGATGAGTGATTGCACAAATCTTGGCATCAACAACTTGTCCTCTACTAGGAAACCATCAACTCATCAACCAAGGGAACATATGCAACACACCTTAATAATGTACTCTTGCCTTCCAATTTGATGTGTCTGCTGTCACCTTGGCTGCTTGGTAGGCCTCCCAACAATCCATGTGGGATCCTTCGAACAAGTCCTAAGGCATCCTATGAGAAACCCATCAAACTGATCCAAGATACTGCCCAATCATTGTGGAACTATCACTGGTTTAGGGCATCTAACCATGAGGTATGCCCCTCCACTTGGATTTCCATAGGCTTCCCAAACTATCCACACTTGGAAAACACCCACTCAACAACAATTCAACATAGAAAGACCAACATACCTGTACTTATGGGCTTGTGTATTGTTGTAGGGTAACATTTTGGTCAGGGCAACATAGGAGACCCAACAACCTTCACAAAAAACTGTAACAATCCCTTCATTCACCGCAGTTTCCCCTCCTTCTTAATCCTTATGACTACGTTTCCTGTTCCTTTGTTCTAGAACCATATAATAGGCCTTACGACCCTCCTAGCCAGCCAAAAAAAGCCTTGCGATGCCTCCAATGTGACCATAGTACCTGTGGGCCATGGCTCAACAAACATGGATAAACCAACCTTGAATCAATACCAAAACGGTCCAGACTTGCTCAGATTCCTCTACTGCTCCCCGACCTCCATAAAAGGTCTCACATCTACCCAATATGATCCTCGTCCTTCTCTCCTTGAGTTGTGGCTTCCACATGTATTATTTTCACTATGAATGTTCCTCTTGGATGATTAGAATTACTCCTCTCCACCTCTATATATACACATAAAGAGAGATCCACGAATTCATTTGAAGAGACATGTCTCTTAGAAAAATTCACCAAGCCTACATGACTTTGGCTATCCATAATTTATTGACAACTTTAGAAATTCATAACTTCATTTCTAAAGCTCATATTTGAGTGATCATTAGAATCGTCTCTTCAAGATCTATCACCTCAAAGTTTCTCAAGCTCAAATTCATCATGGTTTTGACCCAAATCCCAATGGGTGCAAAACCCCATGCTTCGGTTCCAATACCACAATCCTACTTGTAGCGCTTTGACCTCCAACCCTCGAATACTAGGTCTTGGAGTACCTCCAATGCTATATAAAAATCAACACTCCCTCTTAGCGAGGGAGGTACTTCCAATACTAGGAAGAAACCATCATCATACGGTGACGACACTAGCCCAAAAGGAATCCATCACTGCAGCATACCATGTAGAATGAATTCAGAAACATTAGTAGTGCCTCTGCCTAATCATATCTGAACCTGAAGATCCCAAACCTCCATAGGGCTTCTCCCCCTAAGGCTAGACTCCCTTTGAGCCTATACAATCTCCACTAGCTCAGTCCTGCAAGCACTCATCCTCTTGGATCGAATACCACTCATGCAAATACCACCAATCCTAGATATGAAACATCATGATCCGATGAAGACTCTATCATTCAAAACCTATAGTCGATCACATGAAGCCATACCGATCAACCTAATCTCGTCCAATCAAAATAAACCCTCGAGCTATCCTAACCATCCATGACAAGTCAACGGAAGTCCATGATCAATAATCTGCCCTACAAAAAATTGTTGTTCACCAAGCTCACCACCAACCCACCAGAACTCCCAGCCCATCTCGCCATGTAACCTATCAAGACCACATCTCCATTTCCCCATCTAAACATGGAAAAACCCATGCTTCCCCTCAGCCTTTGCTGCGCCTTGCCCTCTATAAAAGGTCTCACATCTGCCAAATATGCTCCTCAGCCTTCTCTCCTTGAGTTGTGGATTCCATAAGTATTATTTTCACTATGAATGTTGCTCTTGGATGATTAGAATGACTCCTCACCACTTCTATATATACACATAAAGAGGGCTCCAAAAATTCATTTGAAGAGACATGTCTCTTGGACAAATTCACCAAGCCTACATGACTTTGGTTATCCATAAATAATTGTCAACTTCAAAAATTCATAAATTCATTTCTAGAGATTTGATTTAAGTGATATTTGGAGCGTTGGAATATTCTCGCCAAGCTCTGTGACCTCAAATTTTCTCAAGATAAAATTCGTCATGGTTTTGACCCAAATCCTGATGGGTGAAAAACTCCATGCTTGGTTTCAAAGCCCACAAGCCTACTTGTGGTGCTTTGACCTTGAACCCTTGAACACTAATGCTTGGAGTAGCTCCCAAGTTACACAAAAATAAACAGTTCCTCCTAGTGAGGTAGGTACTTCCATGACTAGGAAGTAACCATTATCATGTAGTGACGAAAGTAGCCCATATGTCATCCATTACTGCAGCATACCCTATAGAATGAATCTGACAATCTTGGTAGTGTCTCTAGCTCATCATATCTAAATGTGAAGATCCCAAACCTCCATAGGGTTGCTCTCTCTGATCCTACACGATCTCCACGGGCTCAGTCTTGTAAGCACTCATCCTCCTGGATCAAATACCACTCATGAAAATCCCACCAATCTCATATATGCAACATCATGATCCGATGAAGACTCTATCCTGCCAACCTATAGTCCACATGAATCCATCTCGATCAACCTCATCTCGTCCAAGAAAAAGAAACTTTCGAGATGTCCCAACCATCCATGACAAATCAACGAAAGTCCATGACCAGTAATCTTCCCTACAACAAATTGTTGTTCACCAGGCTCATCATCAATCCACTAAAACTCCCAGCCCATCTCACCATGTAACTAGTCAAGACCACATCTCCCCAATATCCTTCTCGGCCTTCTCTCCTTGAGTTCCAACTATACATATATTATTTTCACTATGAATGTACCTCTTGGATTATTATAATGAATCCTCTCCACCTCTATATATACACATAAAGAGGGCTCCACGAATTTATTTGAAGAGGCATGTCTCTTGGAAAAATTCATCCAGCTGACATAACTTTAGTTGTCCATAATTAATTGTCAACTTCAAAAATTCATAACTTCATTTGTAGAGCTCCGACTTGAGTGATGTTTGTAGTGTCTCGCTAATCTCTATCACCTGAAATTCTCAAGCTCAAATTCATCATGGTTTTTATCCAAATCCCGATGGGTGAAAAACCCCATGTTTGGGTTCTAAGCCCACAAGCCTACTTGTGGTGCTTTGACCTCCAATCCTCAAACACTAGGGCTTGGAGTACCTCCCAAGCTACACAAAAATGAACACTCCCTCTTAGCGAGGGAGGTACTTCCAAGACTAAGAAGTAACCATCATCATCCAACGACGACACTAAGCCATCTGACATCCATCGCTACAACATACACTATAGAATGAATCCAAAAATCTCACTGGTGCCTATGCCTCATCATATTTGAACCTGAAGATCCCAAACCTCCATAGGGATGCTCCCTCTGATTCTAGACTTGCTTTGAGCCTACACGATCTCCACTGGCTAAGTCTTGCAAGTACTCATTCTCCTGGATCAAAAACCACTCGAGCAAATCTCACCAATCTCGGATATGCAACATCATGATTCGATGACGACTCTATCTTGTCAACTTGTAGGCCATCACATGAAGCCATCTCAATGAACCTAATCTCATCCAAGCAAAAGAAACCCTTGAGTTGTCCAAACCGTCCATGACAAATCAATGGAAGTCCATGATTAGTAATCTTCCCTACAACAAACTTTTGTTAACCAAGCTCACCACCAATCCACCAAAACTCCTAGCCCATGTCGCCATGTAACCGGTCAAGACCGCATCTCCATGTCCTCAGCTGAACATGGAAAAACCCAAGTTGCCCCTTGGCCTTCTCTCTGTGAGTTGTCGCTTCCACAGGTATTATTTTCACTATGAATGTTTCTCTTGGATGATTAGAATGACTCCTATCCACCTTTATATATACACATAAAGAGCTCCATGAATACATTTGAATAGACATGTCTCTTGGACAAATTCACCATGTCTACATGACTTTGGGTGTCCATAATTAATTGTCAACTTAAAAAATTCATAACTTCATTTCTAGAGCTCTGATTTGAGTGATCTTTGGAGCATTGGAATTGTCTCGCCAAGCGCTATCACCTTTTATTTTCTCATGCTCAAATTCATCATGGTGACCCAAATCCTTGTGGGTGCAAAACCCCATGCTTTGGTTCCAAGCCCACAAGCCAATTTGTTGTGCATTGACCTCCAAACCTCGAACACTAGGGCTTGGAGAACCTCCCAAGCTATAAAAAAAATAGACACTACCTCTTAGTGAGGGAGGTACTTCCAAGACTAGGAAGTGACCATCATCATCCGACAACGACACTAGACCATCTGACATCCATCACTGTAGCATAATCTATAGGATTCTTTGTCTGAGTCTATACTTCCTCTAATCCTACACGATATCCACTGGATCAGTGCTGCAAGCACTCATCCTCCTCGATCAAATACCACTCACGCAAATACCACCAATCTCATATATGCAACATCATGATCTGATCAAGACTCTATCCTACCATCCTCTAGTCCATCACATGAATCCATCTCGATCAACCTAATCTCGTCCAAGCAATAGAAACCCTCGAGCTATCCCAACCATCCATGACAAATCAACAGAAGTCCCCGATCAGTAATCTGCCCTAAAACAAATTGTTGTTCATGAGGCTCACCACCAAACCACCAGAATTCCTAGCTCATCTTTCCATGTAACATGTCAAGACCACATATCCATCTCCTCAGCTAAACATGGAAACTCCCAAGCTTCCCCTTGGCCTCTGCTGCTCACTGACCTCCATAAGAGGTCTCACATTTTACCAATATGCTCCTTGGCTTTCTATCCTTGAGCTGCGGATTCCACGGGTATTATTTTTACTATGAATATTTCTCTTAGATGATTAGAATGACTCTTCTCCAGCTCTATATATACACATAAAGAGGGATCCACGAATTCATTTGAGGAGACATGTCTCTTGGACAAACTCACCAAGCCTACATGACTTTGACTATCCATAATTAATTGTCAACTTCAAAAATTCATAACTTTGTTTCTATAGCTCTGGTTTGAGTGGTCTATGGAGCTTTGGAATCCTCTCGCCAAGATCTATCACCTCAGATTTTCTCAAGCTCAAATTCATCGTGGTTTTGACCCAAATCCCGATGGGTGAAAACCCCATGCTTGGGTTCCAAGCCTATTTGTGGTGCTTTGACCTCACCCCCTTGAACAATAGGTCTTGGAGTACCTCCCAAGCTAAAAAAATTCAAAAATCCCTCTTAGCGAGGGAGGTACTTCCAAGACTAGGTAGTAACCATCATCATCCGACGACGACACTAGCCCATATGGCATCCATCACTACAACATACCCTGTATAATGAATCCGGGAATCTCAAAAATGCCTCTGCCTCATCATATCTGAACATGAAGATCCAAAACCTCCATAGATCTTCTCCCTTTGAGGCTAGACTCTATTTGAGCTTATATCCACTGGCTCAGCCTTGTAAGAACTTGTCCTCCTAGATAAAATACCACCCGTGAAAATCCAACCAATCTTGGATATGCAACATCAAGATCCGATGAAGACTTTATCCTACCAACCTGTAGTCCATCACATGAAGCCATATCGATCTACCTGATTTCTTCCAAGAAAAATAAACCCTCGAGGTGTCCCAACCATCCATGAAAAATAAATGCAAGTCCATGATCAATAATCTTCCCTACAACAAACTGTTGTTCACGAGGCTCACCACCAATCCACCAGAACCCCCAACCCATCTTGACATGTAACCTGTCAAGACCACATCTCCATGTCCTCAGCTGAACATGGAAAAACCAAGCTTCCCCTCAGCCTCTACTCCTCCTTGGCCTCTATAAAAGGTTTCACATCTTCCCAATATGCTCCTCGGCCTTCTCTCCTTAAGCTGCAGTTTCCACAGGTATTATTTTCACTATGAATGTTACTCTTAGATTATTAGAATGATCCCTCTCCACCTCTATATATAGAAATAAAGAGGGCTCCACCAATTCATTTGAAGAGACATGTCTCTTGGACAAATTCACCAATCCTACATGACTTTGGTTGTCCATAATTAATTGTCAACTTAAAAAATTCATAACTTCGTTTCTAGAGCTCTAACTTGTGTGACCTTTAGAGTGTTGGAATCATCTCACCAAGCTCTATCACCTTGATTTTTCTCAAGTTCAAAGTCACCAAGGTTTTGACCCGAATCTTGATGGGTGAAAAACCCCATGTTTGGGTTCCAAGCCCACAAGCCTACTTGTGGCGCTTTGACCTCAAACCCTTGAACACTAGGGATTGTAGTACCTCCCAATATACACAAAAATAAACACTCCCTCTTAGTGAGGGAGGTACTTGCAAGAATAGGAAGTAACCATTATCATCCAACGACGACACTAGCCCATCTAGCATCCATCAGTGCAACATACCTTGTAGAATGAATCCAGAAATCTCGGTAGTGCCTCTTCCTCATCATATATGAACTTGAAGATCCCAAAATTTCATAGGGATGCTACCTCTGTGGCTAGACTCCCTCTAATCCTACACGATCTCAACTGGCTCAGCCTTGCAAGCTGCCATCCTCCTGGATCAAATGCCACTCATGCAAATCCAACCAATATCGAATATGCAACATCATGATCTGATGAAGACTCTATATTTCCAACCTATAGTCCATCACATGAATCCATCTCGATCAACCTGATCTCGTCCAAGAAAAATAAACCCTCGAGTTGTCCCAACCATCCATGACAAATCAACGAAAGTCCATGATTAATAATCTTCCCTAGAACAAACTGTTGTTCACGAGGCTCACCACCAATCCACCAAAACACCCAACCCATCTCACCATGTAACCTATCAATACCACATCTCCATGTCCTCAGCTGAGCAAGGTGAAACCCAAGTTGTAACTTGGCGTCTCCTACTCCTTGCCCTCTATAAAAAGTCTGACATCTGTCCAATCTTCGTCTCGTCCTTCTCTCCTTGAGCTACGACTTCCACAGGTATTATTTTCAGTATGAATGTTTCCCTTGGATTATTAGAATGACTCCTATCCACCTATAAATATATACATAATTAGGGCTCCATGAATTCATTTGAAGATACATGTTTCTTGGACAAATTCACCAAGCCTACATGAATTTGGTTGTCCATAATTAATTATCAACTCAAAAATTCATAACTTTGTTTCTAGAGCTCTGATTTGAGTGATATTTAGAGCATTGGAATTGTATAGCCTAGCTCTATCACCTAACATTTTCTCAATCTCTAATTCATCATGGTTTTGACCCAAATCCCGATGGGTGCAAAACCTCATGCTTGGGTTCCAAGCTCACAAGCCTACTTGTGGCGCTTTGACCTCCAACCCTTGAACACTAGGGCTTGGAGTACCTCACAAGCTCCACAAAAATAAACACTCCCTCTTAGTGAGGGAGGTTCTTCCAAGACTAGGAAGTAACCATCATCATCCGGCGACAACACTAACCCATATGGCATCCATCGCTACAGCATACCCTGTAGAATGAATCCAGTAATCTTGGTAATGCCTATGCCTCATCATATCTTGATCCATGTAGATATTGGTGGCCACCCAACAATTCCACTTGGACTGCCACCATTGTTTCTTTTGGTTTTTCATTTTCCTTAATTGTAGCACAATTTACTATTTTTAGCAGTTTTTCGGGTCCTGAACTTTCGGAGTTATTTTGAGGCCCTAAACGACGTTTTTTTGGGAAAACTGGGAGCAAAATGGGTCCATGGCCTAATGTTTCTATTTCCAAAGTTGTAGTCCTTGGATAGATCATTCTAACGAGGTATTTTGTGCATCAAATAGAGATCGTATGCCAAAGTTACAACCCCGGGAAGTTGATGTACCAATTTACTCAAAACGGGGCCCACAGTTTGGCGCTTCATCTCCTAGGGTTAGGTTTTTGGATGTTTAGGGTTTTCCATTGTTTCTTAACAATAAAAAGGCCTTTGAGCCTCATTGTAAGATAGTTCAGAGGCATGTCACCACCACATCTCTTCTCAGAGATAAGCTACCATCGCCCTAGCTAGTTTATTTCCATTTCTGTTTGTAAGCATATTTCAGTATTTTACAGTAATGAAATGAAATATTATTTATGCTGCATCTCTGTATGTATGGTTATATTTGTAATTTATTGCGTTCCTATTTAAATCCAGATCAGTGGTATCAAAGCAGTCTGCTCTTTCTCTGTCTTTCTTTGCATGTCCCCAACGAGGTTGGGATATAAGGAGTTAGGGCTTAAACTGGTCAAACCTTTGCAAGAACAACCTCGCAAATCCTGATGGCCTCCCATGGCGGATGAAAATAAAGATGAGGGGGCAGGAGATCCTATCAAAATCTTGCTTGGAGAGGCCCTCGAGCGACAATGGAACGCGATGATGGACAAATTTTCCCAGATCCTTTAGCGGCTATCCAGGGGCAACACATCTACTTCTAGCAGATACTCTAGAAGCACCACACCCTTTAAGGTATAAGTTAACTTTGACATTCCCATATTTGAGGGTCAGATAGATGCAGACGCTGTAGATAAATGGTTAAATCTGCTAGAAGGGTATTTTTTTGTTCATGATTTTTCCAGTCGAGAAAATATTACTTTCGCTCTTCTCAAAGCCGCCCCCCACGTCAAGGACTGGTGGGAAACCTACTGCGAGCAGAAGGATGAAAGTACAACCTAACTTTTTTTAGCCGCACCCACCTGGAACTCATTCCAGGCTGCCATCAAGGAGTAGTACTATCGTGTGGGAAGCTATGAGGATCAATACATAAAGTGGACCATGCTGCGGCAGGGAAGGGACCAAGACGTGCCAGAGTTTACCAATATTTTCCATACCCTTTGCACAAAGTTGGGTATTAAGGATTCAGAGCAGCATATGGTACTCAAATACCACGGATTCCTGTACAGGTACATCCAGGACGAAATAGAATTCTTGAACATCTCCTTTCTCGACACGTCATACAGATATGCTGTCAAGATCGAGCAAAAGTTTAAACAGAAGAAGTGAGACTTTGGATCTGCGAATTTGAAGCAAGGGAAACGTGCCCCCAAACCACAAAACAAAGGACAAATCCTAGGTGGGGCGCCCAAAGACAACCCGCCGAAGATGCAAGCAAAGAACAATGCCGCGAAGCCGAAAAAGGACATTGGAAAGTGGTGTGAGTTCCATAAGAGCTCCACTCACAACACAAGTGAGTGTTGGGCCAAGCAGTCACTGGTGACCGAGCTAAAGGTTTCAGAATCAGATGCATGTTCTGATATGAAACCATCTCACAAAAAGATAGAAAAGATAGATCACCACCTCAGAATTCAGCCTCTTCGAGGGGGCAACCTCCTTTACATTACACAAATGAATGATTCTTTGATGATTCAAATGACAAAACCTCCTTTCTATATATAGGAGTCTAAGGAGTTATAATATAACTCAGCCGACCTAACAATAATAATATAAAGCCACAAAAATAACAATAGAGGGATTCTTTGGGGCACAATAATAACAATATGGGGATAATAGGGGCACAACAATATTAATAAGGGATATAACTACAATAGTAATGGGGTAATCACTAGTATTATAGGGACCTAACATGCTCCTCTCCTTCAAAAATTTGTTTTCCTCAATGCTTGAGTAGTTCTGGATGCTTCTGTATAAAATTCTCATCCTCCCATGTGGAATCTTCAGCGAATAAGTTCTTCCACTTGATGAGATACTCCGAAATTGATCGATTTCGTCGCTGTCGAGTTCTTGTTTCTGTGACTGCTTCCGGTTCTAATATAATTTTTCCTTCCTCGTCAAGTTCTGGCAATATTGTTTGAACTGGGAGCTTGTCACCTATAACCTTCTTTAAACATGAAACATGGAAAACTGGGTGCACTCGAGAAGCTGCAGGAAGCTCCAATTTGTATACCATAGTACCAATCTTTTGCAACACCTTGTACGGACTGTAATACTTTGGTGATAATTTATTATCCTTCTTAGCTTGCTTGAGGGACATTTGTTTATATGGTTGTAGCCGTACGAATACCCAATCACCTACATCAAAACTTCTTTCGCTGCGATGTTGATATGCCTGTTGTTTCATTCGATTCTGCGCCAACATGAGGTTATCCTTTAAGAGTTGGAGGACTTGTTGTTGATGCTCGATGTGATGTCCCACTGCTTGAACCTTAGAATTTTCTCTTAAATATGATGTGATGGATGGTGGTTGATATCCATAAAGTTCCATAAATGGGGTCATTTTTGTTGCTGTATGGAAGGAAGTGTTATACCACCATTTCGCTAGAGGCAACAATTTGACCCATTGTGTCTATTTATCAGATACAAAGCAACGAAGATATCCTTCCAAACATTTGTTTACTATCTCAGTTTTCCCATCAGATTGAGGATGATAAGATGAGCTATGAACTAACTGAGTACCAAGACAAGAAAATAATTTTGTCCAAAAATTTCTAGTGAAAATGGGATCTCTATCACTTACAATAATCTTTGGGTTTCCATGTAGCTTTTGAATTGTTTCCATAAATGCAGTAGAAACTGTACTGGCTTTAAATGGATGTGATAATGCACAAAAGTGTGCATACTTAGTAAGTCTGTCAACTACCACCATGATGACACTCTTTCCCTCAGACTTGGGTAAACCTGTGATAAAATCCATTAAAACCTCCTCCCAACGTTGGCTTGGAATGGATAAAGGTTGTAATAGACCCGGGGTCTTAATTGTTTCAACTTTATTTTGTTGGCAAACCAAACATTCTGCCACAAACTTTTGAATATCCGATTTAAGGCCATCCCAAAAAAATTCCTTCTTAACCTTGTGGTAAGTTTTTAAAAATCTTGAGTGCTCTCCTAAGGGAGAAGTGTGCAATTCCATAAGAATCTTTTGTTTGAGTTGGGAATTCTTACAGAGGTATAAGTGATCTTTGTACCATAACAAATCATTTTGCCAGCTAAATGTATCATATGTACTGGAATCTTGTTGTAACTTTTGAATAAGTGCCCACACTTCTTCATCATTCTTCCATTCCTCCCTTGCTTCGTTTATCCAATCTGGTTGGATAATAGAAATGGTGCACAACAATGCTTCCACATCCTCATTCTTTCTTGAGAGTGCATCTGCCACCACATTTTGCTTCCCTTTTTTGTAGATGATTTCAAAGTCATAACCCAACATCTTTGTGACCCAGTTTTGTTGCTCTTCAGAGGATAATCTTTGTTCTAAAAAGTATTTAAGGCTATCATGATCCGTTTTTACCTTGAAGTGTCTTCCCATTAGTTAGGGTCGCCATTTCTTAAGTGCATGTAGTATTTCCAACATTTCCTTCTCATAAATGGCTTTGTGTAAAAACTTTCCCTTGATTGGACGACTTTCAAAAGCAATGGGTCTTTCATCTTGCATTAAAACAGCACCAATTCCATTTCCTGAGGCATCACATTCCACAATAAAGGTTTTTGTGAAGTCCGGTGTAGCTAAGACCAGTGCTTGGCACATTGCCTCTTTAAGATGTTCGAAGGCATTTATTGCTTCTGGAGTCCATGAAAATGCATCTTTCTTCAATAATGTTGTTAGAGGTGCTGCTATTCTCCCATAATTTTTAACAAACTTGCGATAATACCCTGTCAACCCGAGAAATCCTCGCAGATGCTTTATGGATGTGGGGATTTTCCATTCCCTAATGGCTTTAATTTTTCTAGGGTCTACCTTAACTCCTTCATGAGATACAATATGACCCAAATATTCCACCTCTTCTACTCCAAAGAAACATTTGGATCTTTTTGCATATAATTGTTTCTCCTCCAATAGTTGTAGTACCCTGTCAACATGTTCAACATGATCCTTCCAAGACTTGCTATAGATTAGTATATCATCAAAAAATACTAACACAAATTTTCTAAGGAAGGGTTTGAAAATGGAATTCATCAAACCTTGAAATGTAGAAGGTGCATTGGTAAGGCCAAAAGGCATGACCAAAAATTCATAATGACCCTCATGAGTTCTAAATGTTGTTTTCAGAATGTCTTCAGTCTTCATTCTGATTTGATGATATCCTGAACGAAGATCCAACTTGGTGAAGTAAATTGATCCATGCAATTCATCCAGTAATTCATCAATGATAGGAATGAGAAACTTATCTTTAATAGTGAGCCTGTTGAGCTCCCTATAATCCGGACACATGTGCAATGATCCATCCTTCTTGTGCACCAATACTACTGGAGCAGAGAAAGAACTTTGACTAGGTTGAATTATACCAGCCTCTAGCATTTCTGCAGCCATACATGCAATTTCACTCTTTTGGGCATAGGGATATCTGTACGGCCTAATGTTTGGAGGAACACTTCCTGGAATCAGATGAATAGAATGATCATGATCATGAATAGGTGGGAGACCTTTGGGAGTCTCAAATACCTTGGAATGATTGTCCAAGACTTTTTGGAGATCTGGAGAAATAGATGATTTCGATGTGGAAACATCTAGCGAACATAATTGTGCAATTACACCTCTTTGTTCCTTTTTTAGAAGCTTTGTCATACCGTTAGAGCTGATTATCTTTCCCAGTTTCCCTGCAATACCCCTTAATTCAACTTCCTCTCCTTCCGCAAAAAATTTCATGAAAAGTTCTTGAAAATTAAAAGCTATTGTACCCAAGGATTGTAGCCATTAAACTCCTAGTACAACATCAACACCTCCCATTGGAATGGAAAGCATTGGGCTAGTCAATACATATTCTCCCATGGATAGCTTGATATTATGGCACTTTCCAGAGCAATTTATTGTTCCTCCATTTGCAGCCATCACTTGACACTCTGGTGCTGGATATAGGAAGCAATTCAATTCTTTTGCTACCTTACAATGAATAAAATTGTGGGTACTTCCTAAATCAATCAACACTATTACCTTTTTCTTCTTGATTTGTCCTTCTATCTTAATGGTTTGAGGAGTGGTAATTCCCGCCAATGCATTACAAGATATGGTCGGATTCATTTCTTCTTTATCTAGGCTTTGTTCCTGGAGTATATCCTCTTCTTTTGACCTTTCTTGCTCCTTTTCTTCTTCCTCTTGACAATCTATGTAGAATAATTTCTTCTCAGCACACTTATGACCCTTAGTGTATTTGTTATCACAACTGTAACAAAGCCCTTTTTCTCTTTTTTCTTCCAATTGTTGTGGTGTCAACCTTATAGTTTGTGGAATACTAGGGGCAACAACACTTCCATCTTTATAGTTGTGAGTGGTATGCTTCCTGGTTGCCATAATTTTTCTTTCTATTTTTCTTGCTAACCGGAATGCCCTCTCTAATGAATTAGGTTCCCAAAGGCGAGCATCATGTTGGATATTATCCTTTAAAGCCCCTATGAACACATCAATCCTATGCTCCTCTGGAATATTTTTTACCCTTATGTTCAATTTTTGGAACTCTTCAATGTGCTCCATTATTGAACCCTTTTGTTTGAGACTTATCAATTGGCTAAAAAAAGTGTTGCTTTCTGTATCCTCATAATGTGCTGTCAATTCTTCCATAAAAATTGCCCAAGTGATAATTTACTTACGAGAGCAAAGCCATTGATACCATACAAACTGATTTGGTTCCAAATATAAAGTTGCAATACGTACCTTTTGTGTGTTTTGCACATTATTGAGATCGAAAAATTGCTCCATCTGTAATATCCATGTTGCGGGATCCTTGCCATCAAACTTCCTCATATCGATTTTTGGAATATGGTGGGTCTTGGATCCAGCTTTAGAGAATATGAAATCATGATTAAAATTTCTTTTGTTCGCATCATGAGTTTCCTTTACTACCCTTTCACCATTTGTAAGTATTTCTTATAGAAAATTTGTCAAATCTATCTTCAAATCTGCCATGTCTGTCTTCAAATCTGTCTTCAAATCTGCCATGTCTCTCTTCAAATTTGTCTTCAAATCTATCTTCAAATCGTCCATATTAGCTTCCATTCCCTTTATCTTAGATTCCACGCCATTTATCTTAGCTTCTGTTAGCTTTTGTGAGAGTGACATTTGTTGCACTTGGTCTTGTAATTTTGATATATCATGTAGCATTTCTTCCTCTTCTTCATGAGTCATGCTAGAGCTTTCAGGTTGCTTACTAGGTGTTTGCATTTTCTTTCCTCAAGGAATCAATTACCGATAATAATGCTCTACTATGCCCTTTGAATTCCTTCAAAATAATTTTTCAAACCAAGCTTAAGCAAAAATTTTAAAAAATCGACACACCTTTTTCAATTTGTAGGAGCTCCATATTGCCTCTGATGTATCTCTGTAATTTCAAATTATCTAGTTTTGAAATTGTGATCTGTAGTAGCCTTCTGTGTCCTCTTTCTAATGCCACCAGTCTGATACAAATTGGATTCTCCAAGGAAAAGTTATGCCAAATCTCCCACAGTGACCTGATTATAGACTAGTTCAGTAGAGAGAACTTGTACGACATGCCACGTGTCCCTGTTTCTACCTTTGGCTCTAAAAAAATATATACAAGAAACTAAATTCCGTCCTCTTTCTATAACTTCTTACGAAACTTCAATCCGACGCACAAAGAGAAAGTTATGACGATTTTCCCCAGGTCACCTGTTTGGAATGTAATTCAGGAGTCTTCAAAAAGACCAATTTCCTCAGATCATATATCCGCAAATATAGCACAAAAATCTCTGAAATTCGGACCCAAGGTTCATTGTGATTTCATCTCAAATGGGTTTTTTTTTTAGCTTCTGAAACATCATAGAAAAAAAGTTATAGCAAAAATGCGACGATGACCTATTTGGAGCAGCAAAACCCTAGAATCCAAAGCTCTGATACCAAATGTTATGAAACCAGCTCACAAAAAGATAGAAAAGATAGATCACCACCTTAGAATTCAGCCTCTTTGAGGGAGAAACCTCCTTTACATTACACAAATGAATTATTATTTGATGATTCAAATGACAAAACCTCCTTTCTATATATAGGAGTCTAAGGAGTTATAATATAACCCAGCCGACCTAACAATAATAATATAAAGCCACAAAAATAACAATAGAGGGATTCTTTGGGGTACTGTAATAACAATATGGGGACAATAGGGGCACAAAAATATTAATAAGGGATATAACTACAATAGTAATGGGGTAATCACTAGTATTATAGGGACCTAACATGTTCTGACTCTGAGTCAGAACCCAATAAGGGGAATGACAAAGGGAAGCAGATTATCGATGCGGAGCCCAACGCCTCTGTTGCCACCACCAAGATCCAGAAGGAGGAACCCGAAGATCCAGAGGAGGAGGAGCACCTCTTCCACTCCCAGATGTGGGTAAAGCGCTCCCTGCTATAGTTCATTGTTGACAGTGGGAGCCAAAAGAACCTCATTTCGGTAGAGGTCGTGAAGCGGCTGGGCTTACTGACCACAACACATCCACAACCGTACAGCATCAGGTGGCTCACGAGTTATGGAATCTTCGCATGAGCCAGCAGTGTTGCCTTCCATACAACATCAAGGCCTTCACGGATGAGGTATTGTGTGACGTTTCTCCCCTTGATGTTTGTGATATATTATTAGGCCAACCATACTTTTGGAAGCGACATGATGTGTATGAATCAAGGCCTCGTGTTGTTATTGTTACTTTGGGAAATAAGTTGTACAGGATACCGGAGGTAGCGCCACCTACCGCCATCTCTTTGGTTACTACAAAACAATGCAGTAAGCTCATTTCCAAAGCCGGGAAATTTGTTTTCCTGATGATACGCCCTCAAGGAAAGAATAAGACAGTGGCCACTACCTCCAGACAGGGCCCCTCTGCATGAAAACTACAAATGGATAAGGTTGTGGACGAGTACGAGGACATCTTCACCTTCCCCTCAGGAATTCCTCTACACTGTCAAGTCAAGCACTCCATCGATCTAACCCCAGCTGCGCCGCTGCCCAATGGACCAATCTATCGGTACTCCATTCTGGAGAACGATGAAACCTAGAGGTAGATTCAAGAGTTGTTGCAGAAAGGTCACATCCATCCGAGTTCATCGCCTTGTGGGAGCCTGATTGTGTTGGTACAAAAGAAGGATGGGACTTGGAGATTCTGTATTGACTATCGAGCGCTAAACAAGATCACTATCCAGAATAGGTACCCGATCCCACGAATTGATGACCTCATGGACCAACTGAAGGGGGAAAATATTTCAGCAAGAACGATTTGAAGTCAGGATATCACCAGGTACCAATCGAAAATCTCCGATGTGTGGAAGACTGCCTTCAAAGCAAGGAGGGCCTTTTCGAATGGTTGGTTATGCCTTTCGTTTTGACGAATGCTCCTACAACCTTCATGAGGCTAATGGATGACATCTTGCGGCTATTCACCAACTCATTTGTAGTGGTATACTTGGATGACATCCTGATGTTCAGCCAGAGTTGGGAAGAGCACCTCCACCACATCTGACAGGTTCTCCAAACACTGCGACAACACAAGTTATGTGCCAATTTGGAGAAATGCACTTTTGGCATGACCTAGGTTCAGTATCTAGGATACATTATTGATGAACATGGGGTTGCATGTTGATCCAGCTAAGATCCAAGTCATTCTGGATTGGCCATCTCCAACCACTCTGATAGAGCTCCACAACTTTCTAGGTCTTGCCAACTTCTACAGTAGGTTCGTGTTGATATTTTCTCATATCACTTGGCCCTTGCGTCAAGTCACCAAGGGAGGAGCGAAAGAAAAATTCTTTTGGTTTGAATCTCAACAGAAAGCATTCACAGAGTTGAAACATCACCTCTGCTTGGCACCAGTGCTTGCATTACCAAACTTGCAACAACCATTTGAGGTCGAGATAGATGCCTCTGACTATGCTATTGGGGTAGTCCTTACTCAATATGGGCATCCAGTGGCATATCAAAGTGAGACACTTTCAGAAACAGTCAGGAAGTATCCCACTTATGACAAAGAGATGTATTCCATTGTCTAGGCCTGCCGACAATGGAAGCATTGCATTTTGGGGAAGGAAACAGTCATCCACATAGACCACCTGCCCCTGCAATTCATACAGACCCAAAGGAAATTTCAGAATGATTGCCATGTTAAGTTATGGTATGTTCTATGCTTAGAGTAGTTTACTTCTTTTTCTTATTATTATCCATAGATTAGAAATCACATGTACATTAAGTAAAGTGCAAATAGAACATTAAACGATCGACAGAAAACAAGCCAAGACAAGAGACACAAGATGTGGTGGCTAGCCAGGGACAAACCCCAATATGGGGAAACCCTTTGATCAAATATTCTTTTATCTTCAATAATTCAGCAGAGAGAAATAGTACATAAATCTGATTTACATCAGCAACAACAAACCCTAGATCAGCCCTCAACTAGGGCAGACAATATCTTGCAAACCGACCGTCGGATCAGCTTGATTCCTTCACCAAAAAATGCGGCCTTCTGAGGAGAGTCAGTTCCACCTACAGCGCAGTTCTAAGAGAGAGAAAGATGGTCAATGCTGGTCAAACTTCCAATTTGCAGTTGCAGCCCTAAATCTGCGTCCTTCCTTCCACACATGTGAGAGAAGAGTCCCTTTCTGCGCAGTAGGAGAAGAGCCTCTTTTCTGCGCAGGAGAGAGAGAGAGAGAGAGAGAGAGAGAGATGTGATGAGAGTAGTGTGTCCAAATGAGGAAAAGACCTCCTGTATTTATATACAAATGTTGATGATTGAATAGATGCGACTGTTGGGCTTCTGAGCCTACATGAGTTGCTGGTCGGCTTGATAATTATTCCATAATCAAAATAAATTCATATCTCCATAAATACTTATCGGAATCGGATGATCTTTAGATCAATCCTACACCTCTCGATGAGAGGAATCTAATAAAAATATTATCAGCCATGAATAAGATGACCCACATGGAGTTTGGCCCTAGTTTCCAATTTTAACACTCCCTCTCAACTAGGGAGAACTCCATCTGCAATTCGTCTGTTGGTCGCTACTATTCATCCATCAAATGCACTGCCCTATACAGCTTGACCCCTACTCTACTCTGATCTATTCTTCTTGCTCTTCTCTGTTCTATTTTTCCCTACTCTGCTCTGCTTTTCTCTGCTCTGCTTTGTCCAAATTATGAAGAAGAAGAAATGATCAAGGATGTATCGTACCATCCTCCATTGACTCAAAGTCAGTCTCAGAGTGTGTACCACTGGTCCCAGACTAGTCCTCAACCGACCCAAAGTCAGTGTAATAGTGGGTACAACTCCTACCACTGGTCCCAGACCAGTATCATCATCCACTAACTCAAAATCAATCTCAAAGTGTGTACCACTGGTCCTAGACCAGTCCTCAACCGACCCGAAGTCAGTGTCATAGTGGGTACAACTCCTACCACTGGTCCCAAACCAGTATCATTGATCCCAGATCAATGAAGGTCATCCTAGCATAGGGAGTATGGTAGATACAGCGATGTGTCCATCGGTACTACTATGGTCCCTATCCTCATTTCCCTGCTCATTGATCAGATGAGAGGTACTTCCCATGAGTCCCAGACTGCATGGGTAGGATGCCTCGATAGGAGAACTAATCAATCTTGTCCACAGGAGAGCGAATCATCCTGTCCCACAAGAGAGCGAATCATCTTGTCCACAGGAGAGTGAATCATCCTATCCATAGGAGAGTGAATCATCTTGTCCCACAAGAGAGCGAATCATCTTGTCCACAATTGCCATGGAGAACACATCATCCAGGCCTCACAAGAGAACTAATCATCCTGCTACACAATCGTCATGGAGAACACATCATCCAGATCTCATAGGAGAACTAATCATCCTGCTACACAATCGTCATGGAGAACACATCATCGAGACCTCACAGGAGAACTAATAATCTTGCTACACAATCATCATGGAGAACACATCATCCAGACCTCACAAGAGAACTAATCATCCTGCTACATAATCACCACGGGGTGTCACAGGGAAAGTTTTGATTCTTTTACCCTATACACATACACCACCAGGGGATGGTGAGTCACCCTGTGGTCATATGTCGCTCCAAGAAGTACCCCGCGCCCCCCCGGAGCTCCCAGAGCTCAATACATCATACAAGACCCTCATCATAGGGTCTTTGAATGACACCAAGTCGTTCTCGGAAAGTCAGGAATTTGACCTTCCCTAGGGGCTTTGTCAGGATGTCGGCGACCTGTTCATCTGTATCGATATGTTGGAGCCTTATTGCTCCTCGCTGCACCATATCTCGAATATAGTGGTACCTGATATCAATATGCTTGGAGCGATCATGAAATACAGGATTCTCTAACAAATGAATCCCACTCTGGTTGTCACATAGGATCACGATGGTATTCAATGTAAATCCAAATAGCTCACTGAAGAGCTTTCACAACCAGACTGCCTCACAGGTGGCCATTCTAGCAGCAATATACTTTGCCTTGGCAGTGCTCAAAGCCGCTGAATTCTCCTTCCTGCTCATCCAGGATATCAAAGTAGATCCCAAGGAGAAACAACACCCGGAAGTGCTCTTACGGTCCACCACATTGCCTGCCCAATCAGCATCAGTGTATCCAAGTAGTCTCACATCTCCAGCAGTGTATCTTAACCCATAAGTAATTTTGCCACGAAGATATCTCAACAGATTCTTGGCACCAATCTAATGTATGTGGTGAGGTTCAACCATATGTTGACTCAACGTGTTGACTACGAAGCATATATCTAGACGGGAGTTCACTAAGAACATTAATGCTCTGACGAGTTGATCATACTCGGTGGCATTTCGTAAAACAGGTCTAGCAGCGCTACTGCTTAACTTCTTAAAGTCAAGCTCCACCGGGGTAGTAACAGGCTTGCAGTCCACCATACCGAATCTTTCCAATATCTTCACCACATATTTTCCTTGAGATAGGAAAATTTCCCCTGGCTTCTGCCACACTTCAAGTCCTAGCAAATAGTGCATCAGTCCTAGGTCCTTCATTTCAAATTTAGAAGCCAACTCCCTCTTACATTTGTGAATGAGAGGGTCTGCACTTGTTAGAAAGAGGTCATCCACATACAGCACCAGTATGAGAGGTTTTTAATCTTCAACCTTAAAGTAAAGGTTAGGATCAGCTTCACTCCTAGTGAATCCTAACTTCATCAAGTAGCTATTGATCCTCTCATACCATGCTCAGGGTGCTTGCTTCAGCCCATAGAGAGCCTTCTTCAACCTGCATACATGAGATTTTCGATTATACATCTCAAATCCTTCGGGTTGCTCCACATAGACCTCTTCTTTGATCAAACCATGCAAGAATGTGGTCTTGACATCCATCTGATGTAGGTTCCATCCTTATGAAGCTGCAAGGGCTATGATCGAGCAGATGGTGGTATATCTGGAAACAGGTGCAAATATCTCGTCATAGTCTATACCTTCCTTCTGGGCGAAGCCACGAGCGACAAAACAAGCCTTATACTTTTGATTACTTCCATCTGCTACATGCTTTATCTTGTAAAGCAATTTAGAAGTGACAACTATCTTGTCCTGGGGTCTGGGAACTACTTCCCAGACATCATTCTTCATAATAGACTCATATTCTTTGATCATAGCATCCTTCCATACTTGATGCTTGACGGCATCTGAGAATGATGAAGGCTCATTTTGTATGATCTTGCTCATGATGGTCAGGTATCCCTGATACCTGTTAGGTTTCTTACTTTCACGGAAGGTTCCTCGGGGTGCAATGTGTCCTTCAGCATCATCGAGTAGCCCCCTAAGCCAAGAGGGCCTCTTCCTAGAAGAGGAAGGCTCAGGTGGATCAATAGGATCCATGGGTTCTTCCACATTAGGCATTGTTTCATCATCCTTTTCTTTTGGTTCCCTGGTGTCGGCTTCTTGAGAGCTCCTCAAAGTCGGAAGATTGTCCACCTTGCTGAGAGCCATATCTTCGTCAAAGGTGACATCATGACTAATCACGACTTCCCTTTGATAGGCTATATAGATTCTATAGCCCTTAGTATTTTGACCATAGCCCACGAAGATTCCTTTCTTTCCAGATGCACCCAATTTATTCCTTTTCTCTTTCGGCACATGAAAATATATAGGGCTTCCAAAAATTCTAAAATGAGATACGTCAGGTTTCTTGCCAGTGAACATTTCTTCAGGAGTCTTGGAACCCAATGCTTGATGAGGGCATCGTTTTTGTACATATACGGCGGTGTTTGCAACTTCGGCCCATAGAAACTTTGGAAGTCTTTGATCATGGAGCATGGCACGGATAGCTTCCACAATCATACGATTCTTCCTTTCCACCACACCATTCTGTTCAAGAGTATATGGTGTAGTAGTCTCCCTCTTAATGCCAGCCTCTTTACAAAAGTCATGAAACTTGTTAGATTCATATTCAGTCCCATTATCAGTCCTTAAGATATTGATCTTCTTTTCAGTTTGATTCTTGATCAAGGCTTGAGATGTGTCACAAGACATGACACCTAGCGGACTTCCTCCACCCTAATATAATGAATCAACTCGAAACCCAAGGGTGAAGGGATCTTTAACATTGTTTTTCCATACACGTACCTTGCCATTGCCGAAGGTCACCTTGTAGCCTTTGTCTTCTATTGCCGAGATGGACACCAGGTTCTTTTTGAGGTCAGGTACATATAATACATCCTGTAAGTGGATCATATTACCTTGATTCAATTTAAGAGAGACATTGCCTACACCTTTCACGGGATATTTCATATTATCTCCAAGGACAATTTCCAGGTTAGTTTCTTTCTCTATCAGATTACGGAGAACTTCTTTGTAACCAGTGAAGTGCCTTGAGGCACCACTATCAATAAGTCAAATTCCCAGCGAGTCCGAAGCAACAGAGGTAGATAGAGTAGCTGGTAGATAATATTCATCCTACTTATTGTCAATAGTGTTAGATTCATACCTGGAATTTCTAGCCTTCTTGAATGATTGTCCTCTTCCTTGATTTCTAGCACTCCTTTTACCTCTACTATTAGATTTTCCATTCCTTTGATTGCCATGAGAGGGATTTTGATCATCGTCCCAGTGTGAGTCCCTTCTATCAGGGCACTTCCTTGCATAGTGACCTTCTTTATCGCAAATGTAACATCGTCCTTTTCTTCCACCCTTAGTTCCAACCTTTCTTTTTGATTTATTCCCGAAATTATTTCTTTTCTTAGCATGAGAAGAAAAGGCAGCAGGAGGACCTTTAGGCATGGGCATTTCTTGCTCTTCTATCCTTGTTTCTTCTTGAATGCATCTTGCCATTAATTCCTCGAAACCAGGAATTATGTTATTTTTGAGAAGAGTAGTCCTGAACACGTACCATTCGGATGGTAATCCTCCAAGAGTCGTGAGTGTCATTTCCCTATCAGTAATAATATCCCCAATAGATAGGAGATCGTTCTTGATCTTGGTGATTCTTAAGAAGTATGCTTGCATACTCTCATCTTTGCCCTTCTTAATTTCCTTCAACTTATTTCTAAGAAACAAAACTTGATTTGCATCATTAACTTTAAATAAACTCACCAGTCTATCATAGATTTCCTTGGAGGTGTTTAGTTCAGAGATGTAGGCCACCAAGCGCTTGTCGATAGAGTCCCAGATGATTTTCTTTGTTTTGACTTCACCGGTTTTCCATTTGTTCCTGGCAGCAGCGGGTGCATTTGATGGAGGCTCAACAATATTGCTTCTCACATGGTCCAACACTCTTTGATCTTTTAAGGTTAGATCGAGAGAAATCTTCCATCCATGATAGTCAGCCTTCTCACGGAGCTTGTCTTTGGCAAGGAAGAGTGTTGAGGACCCCATTGTTCTTTTAGGATAGCCTTGCCAATCTTCTCTTCGGTGATTGCTCTTGCTCTTTCTCAGGCTTTGTCTTCACCTCAGCTCTGAAACCATGTTAAGTTATGGTATGTTCTATGCTTAGAGTAGTTTACTTCTTTTTCTTATTATTATCCACAGATTAGCAATCACATGTACATTGAGTAATGTGCAGATAGAACATTAAACGGTCGATAGAAAACAAGCCAAGACAAGAGACACAAGATGTGGTGGCTAGCCAGGGACAAACCCCAATATGGGGAAACCCTTTGATCAATTCTTCTTTTATCTTCAATAATTCAGCAGAGAGAAATAGTACATAAATCTGATTTACATCAGCAACAACAAACCATAGATCAGCCCTCAACTAGGGCAGACAATATCTTGCAAACCGACTGTCGGATTGGCTTGATTCCTTCACCAAAAAATGTGGCCTTCTGAGGAGAGTCAGTTCCACCTACAACATAGTTATGAGAGAGAGAAATATGGTCAACGCTGGTCAAACTTCCAATATGCAGTTGCAGCCCTAAATCTGCGTCCTTCCTTCCACATGTGTGAGAGAAGAGCCTCTTTTCTGCGCAAGAGAGACAAAGATGTGATGAGAGTAGTGTGTCCAAATGAGGAAAAGGCCTCCTGTATTTATATACAAATGTTGATGATTGAATAGATGCGACTGTTGGACTTCTGAGCCTACATGAGTTGCTAGTCGGCTTGATAATTATTCCATAATCAAAATAAATTCATATCTCCATAAATACTTATCAGAATCGGATGATATTTAGATAAATCCTACACCTCTCGACGAGAGGAATCTAATAAAAATATTATCAGCCATGAATAAGATGACTCACGTGGATTTTGGCCCTAGTTGCCAATTTTAACAGAAGTGGTCCACATACCTGCAATAGTTCCATTTGAATATCAAGTATAAGAAGGGTAGAACCACTGTGCTCAACTCTTGTGGGCACGAGACTTCTGATTGGCCACTTCTCTACAAAAGCAACCCAGAATTCGACCACACATACAAGACACTCTTGGAGGGTCAGCATGTTCTAGATTTTCACCTCCAAGATGCCCTGTTATGCCACCTGGGTCACCTTTGTGTTCCTTCAAGCGAGCGTGCCAAGATGATTTGGGAAGTGCACTACAGTCGGGCTGTTAGGCATTTCAGGGTCGAGAAAATGGTGGCAGTATTGCAGAAGTATTTCTATTGGCTGAATCTTCGATAGGATGTCGGGAAGTACATCAAATCCTGCACTCCCTACGCCATTTCCAAACCGAACATCAAGAAGCAAGGCCTCTATACCCCGCTTCCTACCCCTAGTCGACCTTGGGAATCCATCTCCATGGATTACATGTCGGGCCTTCCTTCTACTAAGCATGGAAACGACTGTGTTTTTATGGTCGTCGACAGGTTCTCGAAGATGGCCATTATGGCGGCCTACAAGAAGAATATCACAATAGAAGCCACTGCTAGACTTTTCTTTGAAAAAGTGTGGGTACACTTTAGGATCCCATAGTCTATCATCTCAAATCGGGACAGCGGGTTCCTCAGTACATTTTGGTCCAGTCTCTGGTCAACGTTGGACACCAAAATCACTAAGTCCACAGCCTTCCATCCCCAAACTGATGGTTAGACAGAGGTTGTCAACAAGATGATCGTACACATTTTACGCATGTACAACTCAAAGCATCCACGCACATGGGATGAGGGCCTCCCCTATGTTCAACACATATATAATCAGGCTCTCCACACCTCGACTGGCCACAACCGTTTTTAGGTGGGCTTGGAATTTCAACCACTATGTCCCATTGATGTGGCCATGCCATTTGCAGCTACTTAGGCAGATTCGGCTCATATTTAGTCTGAAACAGATAAGGCAAATAGCTTCATTGAGAACATCCAACATATCCTCTAGTAGGTCCATGACATTCTGGAGAAATCAAATGCCAAGTATAAGCAGCGACATGATCAACATCGGGTGCCACACAAGTTTTAGGTGGGCGACAAAGTCTGGTTGCATTTGCAAAATGAACGCCTTACCGGAGCCTATCAGAAACTCAGACCACTCCGATATGGTCCTTACACCATTACCAAGGCTATGGGAGACAATGCATTGAGCTCAGCATTTCCCCATTCCTTGGCTTGCACCCAGTGTTCAATGTGGACCGCCTTCAGCCATACTTTCCACCATTACTAGACACATCCGACATTACATAACATCTCACACCCACAGAGTTAAATCCAGATTGCATGGAACAAGCTGCAATTGATCATATCATGGACACACAAATCAAGCACACTCACCATCAGAATATCCAATTGTATCGAGTTGTGAAAGCAAGCCAACTCCTTCACCAGGGCAAGTGGCTCACGAGGGACCAAGTTCAACAGAAGTTTCCTCATCTCATGGAGGAACTCAACACAATGGGGACCATTGCTTCCTAAGTGGGGAGGAATGATCTAGGTGGATATTGGTGGCCACCCGCCAATTCCACTTGGACCCCCCCATTGTTTCTTTCAGCTTTCTAGTTTCCTTAATTGTACCACAATTTACTATTTTAGTAGTTTTTCAAGTCCTGAACTTGTAGAGCAGTTTTGAGGCCCTAAATGATGTTTTTTTGGAGAACTAGGAGCAACATGGGTCCATGGAACAATGTTTCTCTTCCCAAAATTTGTAGTTCTCGGATAGATCTTTCTAATGAGGTATTGTGCGCGTCAAAAGGAGATCGTATGCCAAAGTTACGACCCCGAGAAGTTGATGAACCAATTTACCCAAAACGGGGCCCATAGTTTGGTGCTTCATCTCTTTATGGTTAGGTTTTTGGATGTTTAGGGTTTTCCATTGTTTCTCAACAATAAATAGGCCTTCAACCTCATTGTAAGACAATTCAGAGGAATGTAGACGCCAAATCTCTTCTCAGAGATGAGCTACCATCGCCCTAGATAGTTTATTTCCATTTCTGTTTGTAAGCATATTTCAGTGTTTTACAGTAATGAAATGAAGTATTATTATGCTGCATCTCTATATGTATGGTTATATCTATAATTTGTTGCGTTCTTGTTTAAATCTGGATCATATCTAAACTTGGAGATCCCAAACCTACATAGGGATTCTCCCTCTAAAGATATACTCCCTTTAATTCTACATGATCTCCATTGGCTCAGTCCTGCAAACACTCATCCTCTTGTATCAAATACCACTCGTGAAAATCCCACCAATATCAGATATGCAACATCATGATTATGATGAAGACTCTATCCTACCAACTTGTAATCCATCACATGAAGCCATATTGATCAACCTAATCTTGTCCAAGAAAAATAAACCCTCGAGTTGTCCCAAACATCCATGACAAACCAACAAAAGTCCATGATCAGTAATCTTCCCTACAACAAACTATTGTTCATCAGGCTCACCACCAATCCATCAGAACGCCTAGCCCATCTTGCCATGTAACCTGTCGAGACCAATATCCGTGTCCTCAGTTGAACATGGAAAAGCCCAAGCTACCCCTTGTCCTCTTCTCCTCCTCAACCTCCATAAAAGGTCTCACATTTTCCTAATATGCTCCTCGGCCTTCTCTAGTTGAGCTGCATCTTCCACAGGTTTATTTTTACTATGAATGTTTCTCTTGGATGATTGGAATGAGTCCTCTCCACCTCTATATATACACATCAAGATGGATCCAGGAATTCATTTGAAGAGACATGTCTCTTCGACAAATTCACCAAGCCTACATGACTTTGGATGTCCATAATTAATTTTCAACTTCAAAAATTCATAATTTCGTTTCGAGAGCTCCAATTTGAGTGATCTTTGGAGCATTAGAATCATCTTTCCAAGCTCTATCACCTCAAATTTTCTCATTCTCAAATTAATCCTATTTTTTACTCAAATCCCAATGGGTTAAAAACCCCATGCTTGGGTTCCAAGCCCACAAGCCTACTTGTTTCACTTTTACATCCAACCCTCGAACACTAGCGATTGGAGTACCTTCCAAGCTACACAAAAATCAGCACTCCCTCTTAGAGAGGGAGTTACTATCATTATCTGGTGATGACATTAGCCCATCTGGCATCCATCACTACAACATACCCTATAGAATGAATCCGAAAATCTTGGTAGTGCTTTTTCCTTGTCATATCTGAACCTGAAGATCCAAAAAATTCATAGGGTTTCGCTCTCTGAGGCTAGAATCCCTCTTAGCCTACATGATCTCCACTGGCTCAGTCATGTAAACACTCATCTTCTTGGATAAGATACGACTCGTGCAAATCCAACCAATCTCGGAGTCACCAAGAAGAGACATGTTTCTTGGACAAATTCACCAAGCCTACATGACTTCGGCAGTCCATAATTAATTGTCAAATCCAAAATTAATAACTTCGTTCCTAGAGCTCTAATTTGAGTGCTATTTGGATCATTGGAACATTCTCACCAAGCTCTATTACCTCAAATTTTATCTTGCTCAAATTCATCATGGTTTTGACCCAAATTGCGATGGGTGCAAAACCCCATGCTTGGGTTCCAAGCCCACATACCTACTTGTGGCACTTTGACCTCCAACCCTCTAACACTAGGGCTTGGAGTACCTCCCAAACTAGAAAAAAACCCAACTCATAGTCCACATCATCAATTCTCATTTTGGAAAACAAGAATTTCCTATAACAAAATATATGTTGTTCAAACGCTCACTTGGAAAGGGGATGGAAACCATAGAGTGACAAAGTGGTGATTGTAATTCAAATTCTAGTACTAGAGTAGTTCAAAATCCAAGGTTTTAGGATCAAAACCAAATTTTTTTCCATTAAACCCTAAAACAGTAAACCTCCTTATCACTTCACCTTCATCTTTTAATAGAATGCTAGAAACTAGGACAATAATGAGAGGGGGGTGAATCAGTATTGTAGGAATTTTAATTTTTTCTTTCACTAGTAAAGGTTACTAGAACACCAATAAATACTTGAGCAACAATTCATATCAGCATAACAAGAATCAATCATTATAATAAAAAATAGAACGCATAAATTCTTCAAAAATTCTCTTCAATTATTTCCACAAAGGAAAGCTTCTACTTGTTACAAATTTCTTTGGTTACAACCAGAAGGAAGAGACTACTCCCTAATTTATCAACTACAAGTAAAAGGAGCTACAACCCCTAGTTTATCATCTACCATTAAAAGGAGAAACAACCACTAATTGTTTACTAGTCACTATTGCAAGGAGCTACAACCCCTAATCTACAAGATTCTACTTGTTTGACCTCATTGATTCATCTTTCATTCCATTTTCAAAATGAAATCTTGAAGGCCACTTCCTTTCATAAACATCAATCACTAACCAAAAACACCATAAAATCATCTTCATCAATCTCTGATCAATCCACCATCATTCACCTACGAACACAACATATAACCAACAACACCTGTTACAAATTTGATTTTGCTTATGTAGAAATTAGGACTAATATTTTTGGTTCTTGAACTTTAGCTAACTTCAACTCTTTTTCTTGCATGAACCTTTATTTTTTCCTTATCTACCACTTCTGTCAAGTATTTTGAATGTAGTCCTTAATTATTCTAACTCTTCTCCCTTCTCTCTGTAAGAGAAGTGATGAGCCTAGGTATTGCAACAAGAATGTTGCAACTCTAGGGCTACCAGCTTTACTTATCAACCCGGGGTTTGTACAAACTTGGAGATGACTGTGCTATATACACAAGTAGAAGTAAAGGTATTGCTTGTTGTCACTACTCATATGACAAGAGACCCCAGGGGTTCCAAGCCAGACTTCTATAGGGTCAGAAGAAGCTTGATTTTGATGGAAGGAGAGCAAACCTAGTCTAGGGGAGAGCTATTCTACTACAGAAATGAAGAAAGCAATCATGTAATGCTAATTTCCTAAGTTGCAGAAGTAAAAACATCAAAACTTAGACTAAGGGTTAAACAATGGAAACTAGGCTAGGTTTGTGTCTAAGCGGAAGAACGGTCGGAGATCAAAATGGTGGAAAGGGGATGTAATGAGCAACAGTGCATAAGAACTGTTGGATCAGGCGGGTGGAAAGCGAATGAACGGCTGAGATCAAATCACAGGAGGGTATGTAGGAAGATGGCCGAACATGGTTAACTAACGGGATGGACGGCTGAGATTATATCGCAGAATCAATTGGCAGATGGACGATGGAGATTATGGTCAAAAGGAACGTGCGGAAATGGTATCGGGTGAAGTGACAGCCATCAGATTAGGAGACAGATTGACGACGGAGATGGAAGCGGGCAAAAGAAAACGTGCGAAAATGGGAGAGCGGGTTTAGAGGGCGGTAAGCGGAATATCGCACGCCCTCAAATCTGTAAGCAGTTTTGTAGAATTTCACGCGATTAGCCTCCCCAACTGACACGTAGCATGGGGAAACCACTCATATCACGTGCCCTCGGCTGGATAACGATCGGATAGGAGATCCATGCAATATCACGCGAAGGCCATCAGATCTGGCAAGGCAGATCTACGGTGGGGAATGGACCGAGCAGGTTGGTGAGCAGGTTTGCAATAGTTGTCGGATAAGATGAGGCAAATTGACGGCAAGGATTTAAAGGGCGAAAAGTCAAATGCAAAAAGGAATTTGAGAGATGATTGGTTAGTTTCGCTGTGTGAGGCGATTTACTGGCAAAAATCGTTTAAACCTGGATTTAATAGCTTCTTCTCAGACGTTTCGTGCTGAAGGAGAATGACATGGGAATGTGAGTGAGGTTTGATGACAAAAAGAGAGTGAAGGGGCAGATGACCATTAAAGGGACAAAGTAATATGCAATGAACTTAGTGACTGCATCAAACAACAAACCCTCTGTGAAAACCAAAACCCTGTGTTTTTGGGGTTGCTGCAGGGTTTCTTCCTCACATCATGGTCCCAGAGGGAGGAGGTGAGGCCGAGACACCTGTGAGCAACCTTGTGGATCTTTTCTTTGCTACCAGGCTAATTGAAAGCATAAATGAAGCAAACTAGCACACAACTAATCTGTTTTGCACTATTGTAATGAGACTGCAACTATTAAGGCAAATGAATAGTAAACAGGAAGCTTCTTAAGTACATGAACAGGAAAGCCATAAATCTATCCTGAACCACTGTAATGAAAATGCATCTATTTAACCAAATGAACAATCAAACCATGCATCTATGCTACTACTGTAATGGGAATGAACTGCTTAAGTAAATGGATAGAAAGCAGGAATCTAGGCTATAATTATAATACAATAAAGAGGAGCTTTGGCTGCTACTGTCGGGCCCTAACCCAAGAGCTTCAGCCCTCTGAGTTAACTCAGCGCTGGCTCAAATCAAAACTCATCTTCATTATAGAATAACTGAATTAGATCAAACTGTTACAAGTCTCCACTTGACTATTGGTGACTGACTAGCTGACTAATGACTGGCTAAAAAAACTGAGGTCCTAAGCCTCTCTATTTATACATCTGAAGTCTCAACGACTTCCCTCAAAATTAGGGAGGTACAACTCCCAACTTAATGGTAAATTGTCCTTTCACTTTCACTAGCTCGGTTGCCTTCTAGTAGGGAGGCTGCTTGTACTTCCACTTGCTTGGTTGTCTTTTAGTACTCCTGATTTGGTTGTGTGTACTTTTAGTTGATGGAGGGATATTCGAATGGATGGGTAGTAAATGAGGAGGATTTACCTCCTGTAATTCCTCTCCCTTGTCCCATCTGAGTTTTTACCAAGGTCTTTTACCATAGTTCCTTGCTTTTACCTTTTATCCCTACATTTCCCTTGCTTTTATCCTTTATTCCTACATTACATGCACATTAGACCACAAAGCAAAATATCCAACTGTAACTCAACCTATAAGCAAAAGACAATCAAAAGTATGCAATAACTTGTGAGAATAGTTGGTTTGACTAAGCTAGGAGGTGAATTAAGGAAAATTAAGGCCCATATAATTACTTAATGATGAGACTCATCATCACCCCCCTACTGAAAGTGTTTCTCATCCTCTGAGAAACTCAATGGCTCTGGTAGCCTCTCTGACATCTCATGCTTTTGTTGTGGTCTTTTCTTCTTGTTTATAGCAGCCTGCTTTCCTTTCTCCTTCTTCCCACTGATATTCTCTGATCTTCAAGCTATGTGGCAGTGTTTTCCATCTCCTTTAGCAGGCATGTATATTATCATTTCTTTAGCAGCCTAAACATATCCTCATAATTAGTGTTTTAATCTGAAATTGCATCCATTGTTCTTTGAGGTAAGGAGCATAAGGTTTAGCTGGCATTCTATACTAGATGGCCTTCGAGGAGAGGTTTCATATACATGCTAGCTAGTTTTTTTGTTCTTCCCCTTTTGTTTCAATGCCTTCTGCCTCTTTGTTTTTTCTTGATTTCTTCTTTTTGTTGTTCTTGCTCATCTCCATTGGTTTCTTGCTTCGTTCCTCCTCTGTTTCAGCATCATCCTCCTTGTGTTCTTCTTCATCATGTCCCTCTATATTAGTTTCTTCCTTGTCCATCTCATCCCCATCTAGCTTTGTATCTTCTTTTTCTTGTTTTGCCTCCTCCTTACTGACAGAAGGACTAACACCATAGATGAAGGTTTTGATGTCATCCTTTGCTGGTAAGTCATTGAAGATTGTCCATGTTATAGGGATCCTGAGGTTTTGGAGGGAATAGCCTTTTTTAGAGGAAACTGACCACCTTTTTACTTACAAACCAACTACCTCTTAACATTTACACCTTTTGGTCAAATGATGCAGATGAGTGAGTGAGTAGGATACTTACCTATGGTCTTAATGAAACGCTACAAGTGTCAAAGATCAGAGGTGTTGTTGATGGTCATTCTTCCTCCTCCTCTGTTGTTTGCTGATGGTGTCTGTGACTGCAGATCTGATGTTGTTGCTACTGTGTAGTCATCTTTCATGCTCCTCTGCCATCTGTTGATGGTGTTTGTGACTATAGATCTGATGCTGCTGCTGTGTGGTCATCTTTATTCCTTCCCTGCTATCTGGTGATGGTGTTTGTGAGGATGCTACAATGAATGGACAGAGGGAGTAGGAGTATGTGTGAAGGCAGGGATGATGATAATGGATGAGGTGAGGGGTCCCTGCAGAAAATACAATTTTCACCTGAATTGGAGCAATGAAGTGAAAAACAATGGAATTTATGGAGGGATGCATGGTAAGGAGTGGAGGAGATGAACATATGTGAGGCAAGGCCCCCTTTGGATCTTCTCTTTGCTCCCTGATTGTCTTTCTTGTCCTCCTGCAAATAACAATTATGTTTTTTTTTATTATTATTATTATATTTTTTTGAAAAACACCTAGCCTGCCTCAGAGAGGTTTTCACCCTAGATATTTTCCCTGGGCGCCTCAAGGAAGGTTTTCACCCTAGTATCTTATTTTTATTTCCATTTTTCTCATCCTTGGGCCGCCTCATGGAGGTTTTCAACCCAAATATGGGACTCAGGTGCCTCATGGAGGTTTTCACCTGAATCCTTATTCTGTTTTTTCTTTTTCAATGACCTGATGAGGGAGGAGCTGAAACTTGCTCCACCATGGTCCATCACCACTGTCTTATTGATGTTGTCAATGAAATCTTGTCTAGATGAAGGCCTCTTATATAATTTAAATCTGTGTCCATTAACTAGTAATGGAATGGCTTCTTCATCTATAGTCCTGATTCGCACTGAACCATTGTCATGGCATCTTTCCACCACATATGGTTCGAGCCATCTTGTTCTTAGCTTGCCCTTGAAGTCTTTGTACCTTGAATCATACAATAATGCCCAGTCTCCTTCTTGAAATAGCTTCTCCTTAATATGCTTGTCATGCCAAATCTTTCTCTGAAGCTGAATTATCTCTGTATGGAGGAGGGCCTGCATTCTGAATTCATCTAGGCCATTCAAATGGAACAACCTTTCTTTTTGTGCATGACTGAGATCTAAATCTAGTTGGGCTACCATCCTCAATGTGTTATATTCAAATTCAATGGACAACAAAGCCTTTTTTCCATAGACCAGCTCATAGGGTGTAAATCTAGTGGTGGTCTTCCATGTTGTATTATAGGCCCAAGTGGCCTCAACTAGTCTCTCAACCCAGTCCTTTCTGCTGCTATTCACTACCTTGGTCAGGATGTTCTCCAGTGCTCTGTTGGTCACCTCCACTTTCCCATTAGCTTGTGGATGATAAGGAGTGGAGGTCCTATGCTTGATCTTGTGATGCTTGAGCAGTTCTTCAATCATGTTGGAGGTGAACTGGCTACCTTGGTCTGTGACTAGTTCTCTAGGGTACCCAAATTTGTAGAATATATTTTCCCTCAGGAACTCAGCCACCTTTTCTTCTGTTGCTGCCTTAATTGCTTTGGTTTCAGCCCACTTAGTCATATAATCAGTGCACACAATGATGTGTTGTTTTTTCTTTGAAGGAGGGTTGATAGGCCCAATGAAGTCCATGCCCCACTTGTCAAATGGTTCGAAAGTCACTTGAGGTTGTAGGGGCATTTCATCTCTTGGAGCCGGCTTTCCCATCCTCTGGCACTGGTCACACTAACTAACATATTTCTTCACATCCTGATGAAGAGTAGGCCAATAATAGCCTTCTTGCAACACCTTGAATGTCGTCCTTTTTTCTACAAAGTGACCTCCACAAGGCCCATCATGACAGGTTAGAAGGATGTCAAATACCTCCTCTTCCCTTACACATCTTCTCAAGATTTCATCGGGGCCGAGTTTGAATAGATTTCCCCCGATCCAGGTGAAAGGGGCACTTTTCTTGATTATCTTGCTTTTTTCTCTGGAGGGCAGGTTTGGTGGGAACTGTGCTGACACCAGATAGTTTGCTATATCAACAAACCATGGGGAGAGCACTAAAATAGAAAACAAATGCTCATCTGGGAACTGATCATCCACCATTCCTTCTTCACCTGCAGGTAGATTCATTCTAGATAGAAAGTCAGCAACAACATTTGCCTTACCAGGCTTATCAACGATAATTAGATCAAACTACTATAATAAAAGTAACCATCTTATGATTCTAGCATTTACATCTGGTTTTTTCATCAAATATTTAATGGAAGCATGATCAGTATGCACAAATGTTTGATAGCCTGTAATATAATGCCTAAACTTGCTCAATTAATGCACAATAGCCAGGAGTTCTTTTTTCGTCACAACATAGTTTAGTTCAGCCTTTGAAAGGTTTTTGCTGGTAAAGTAGATGGCATAAGGAAATTTCTCTTCTAACTGTCCTAAGGCTGCTCCTATGGCTTTCTGTGAGGCATCAACATGAATGTGAAAATGGAGGGCCCGGTTTGGGCCTCTAAGGAATGGTGCAGTGGTTACCTTACCCTTTAGAATGTCTAGGGCCTCTTGATAGCGCTTTGACCATATAAATTCAGAATCTTTGGCCAATAATCCAAACAAAGGAGAGGCTCTCTTGCTGAAGTCTTTTATGAATCTTCTGTAATATCCAGCTAGCCCTAAGAAACTCCTAACATCTCTTTTCTTTTGTGGAGGTGGGACCCTTTGAATGATTGCTACCTTTTTTGGGTCCACCTGCAGTCCTTGCCGAGATCTTGAGTGACCTAGCATAGTCCCTTCAGTCATTAAGAATTCACATTTTTCTAGACGGAGAGAGAGGTTTATCTCAATGCATTTGCATAATACTTTTCCCAGGTTAGTCAGGGCCTCTTGGAAATCACATCCATAAGGTGTAAAATCATCCATGTAGATTTCCACAGCGTCATGAACTAATTCAACAAAGATACTCAGGACTGCTCTCTGGAAAGTGGCAGGAGCATTGCACAGGCTGAAAGGAAGGACCCTATAGGCAAAAGTACCCCAAGGACAAGTGAATGTGGTCTTATCTTGGTCTTCTGGGCAGATTTGAATCTGGTTGTACCCACTGAATCCATCTAGGAAAGAAAAGAACCTATTCCTTCCCAGGCCATCTAACACTTGGTCAATGAAGGGTAAGGGAAAATTATCCTTCTTAGTGGCTTCGTTCAGCTCCCTATAATCGACACAAATCCTCCACTTCCCATTTTCCTTGGGAGCTAACACTAAAGGAGAGACCCACTCACTATCAGAGATAGGGTAAATGAACCCTACATCTAACAGTTTCTGTATTTCTTCCTTGACTATGTCTTTGAGGGATGGATTCATCCTCCTTTGTGGTTGCCTGACTGGCTTGCAACCTTCCTTGATGTATATGTGGTGAGTACACACCGAGGGGTGTACTCCCTTCATTTCCTTGTAGCTCCAAGCAAAGGCTTCTAAGTTTTATTTCAACAAGTTGCATAGTTGTTCCTCTTCTAAAGTAGAAAGAGATGAATTAATCTTCAAGGTTTTTTCTGGGCCAAATTCTATGGTTTTGACTCGGATTGGGTTGGAATCGGCCAAGCATAAGTCAATTGGACGACTGTTCAGTGTTTCCTTTACTTCTTCTTCTAGTGATAATGGACTAGGAGTTGGACTTTGGAGCAGGTGTTCAATTACATCGTCCTCATCTTGCTATCCTCCTCCTATGATGGCTTCCAAAGTATATAGTTCGGCAGAATAAAGCTCATCTTCTTCCTCCTCCTCCAACCATAAAGGTAAGTCATGTTCTAGGGAGGGTTGAGCAGGAGGGTATAGGACTAATTGTTTGGACATATGCCCATTCTTGATGGTCATATTCCCAGCTCTGCAGCTAATGTAGGCATCAGTTGTGGCCAACCATGGCCTCCCAAGGATGAGAGGGTAACCAGTTAGCTTAGCCTTAGGCTGGAGAACTAGGAAATCTACTGGGTACTCCCAGGAATCAATGGAGACCATCACATCCTCCACAATTCCCTCAGGGGTGACTATGGAATGGTCTGCAAGTTGCAGCATTGTTGTGGTCTTCCTTAATGACCCTTGGAGGTTAATCTTGAGCATGGTGTCCTTGATCATCACATTAATGGCAGCCCCAAGATCAATCAGAGTGTGTGGGACAATGGTGCCATTGATGTGGACATCGACTACAGGGCTTCCAGGGTCTAAGTATTTTGGACATATTGCCTGCCCCAGCATTAAGTCAGATAACTACCCAATGACATTAATGGTAGGGGAATCCCTTTTTCTTCTTCCTGGATGCTTAAAGCACTTCTCCTTAATCAATTTATTGTAAATAGACACATCTTTGATTGTCTGGAGAAGGGGAATCTTTACACATAGGTTTTTCAATTCTCCCAGAAGTTCAGTTTCTTTTAGGGTAGGCTGGTGTGGATGGGCTAATCTTTCAGGAAAGGGTGGATTTGATTTAAGGTTGCTTTCCTCTCTTTTTTCCTCAACCTCCTTATGTGGAGAGGGAGGTTGGTTATCTGGGATAATTCTCCTAGATCTCAGGTTGATCTCCTGAATTTCAACAGCATAAGCTGGGTATGATGTCTCTCCACCATATGTTTGTTGGGTCTGCATATTGTTTAGGTTTGGATTTGGCTGGGTAGGCATCTGGGGTTGTCTAGGTGGAGCACAGTTCAGGAGTTATAGTTGGGTATTTTATGAAGGCAATAGAGCTGGAACATTGTTGAATTGGTGCCTCCACCCCTGGGGTGGGGTATTCCACTGATGTTGTGGCTGATTGTAAGGTTGAAATGACTGGTTGGGTGGCTGGGAATGATATTGAGATGCATAGGACCAAGGAGGGGGTGTAGACCAGGAAGGATGAGCAGGGGGTCCCCAAGAAGGTGTAGTTGTGGTTTGGTTGGGTCTATAATATGCATGGGATGATCCTTGCATACCCTGCTGGTATGGTCTAGGCCTAGGAGGTCTCCTTTGGTTAATGTAGCAAAGCTGCTCAGTGACCCCTTCAGCTCCTTGATATACAACTTTGAGTCCAGGTAAGGAAGGGCACTTGTCTGTGGAGTGGTTTTCTTCACAGACTAAGCAAATCTCAATACAGTTTAATGGGCATTCATTCCTAGGATGCCTCCTGGTGCACCTAGGACAAAAGATGGCCAAGGATCTCTCTGCTTCCTCTTGCTTCCTTTTGATATTCATGGTATCCAATTGCAAGGCAAGGGTTTGCAGCATCTCACTTTTGAAGTCCTCCAACATATTTCCAATTTCACCCTTGATGGATGAGTTGGAAGATGGGGTATTGGCCATAGGTTGACTACTTCTACCCTTGTTTCTGGTTGCCCTAGAATGGTTTCTAAAGACAGTCTTGATGTCCTCATAGGGTAGTTGGTAGATATCTCCTCCTGCTAACATATGTAAGGTGTCTAGGATATCCTCCCTTACTCCTCTAAGCAGGACCAGCTTCAGTGACTCAAGGTCAAGTGTGCACCTGGCCCTTTTGTAACTGAGCTGGAATCTCTCTTCGTAGTCTTCTAGGGATTCATCCTGGCCTATGGTCATCCTGAAAATCTCATCTTTAGTGTCCTTTGACCTACAGTAGTCCCTATATTTGTTGTTAAAGGCCTGCTGCATCTGAGCCCAAGTTGTTATGCTATCTCCAGGTAAACCCATGAACTAGCACAATGCTGCATCCTTGAGGGTAGATGGAAATAGTTTCAACTTTTTCTCATCATCTATATAGTCATAGGTTCGGCAGACAACAAAAAACTCAAATAGGAAAGTGTCAGGGTCCTCTGTGGTCAAGCCATGGAAATGAGGTAGAGCAGAGGGGCTTATATTCTTCATTTTAGTGTCCCCATTGGTTTCCCTAATGGGGAAGGCACTCACAATTCTCCCTCTATCTCCTCTATCATTTAAGTGTTTAGCCATTGGTTCAATAGGAATGGGTTCTTCCTCTTCTTCTTCCCCTATAGGTTCCTCAAATGTGTCAGGTTGCTCACCCAAAGGGGATTCCAATTCGTTGTCATTGAAGAAGAAAGAAGGTTGATTGTTGGATGAGGTGGGGCTATTTGGTAAGAATTTTCCTGAATGATCCCTAATCCTACGAGGCATGAAAGGAAATGTTTTTGGGTTTCTTGTGATATTTTCTTTAAAGCTGGAAAGTACTCTGCAGAAAGGAAATTGCTGATTAAATGAAAAACTACTAACAGAATGGAAACTACTTTGCATAATGAAATTTCTTAATTGAGTGAAAACCCTAACAAAAGGAAACTACTTGCTGAATTGAAATTTTTGAATGAAAGACTACTAATAGAAAGAAAATTGCTTGCTGAATTGAAATCCTACTTGCAGAATGGAAAGGAAACTAGATTAACTTGCAGAATGGAAAGGAAAGTAGATAAATGACAAAATGAAAGAAAGAAACTAGATTACTTTTGCATAAATAAACTAATGGAAGAAAGTTGGACACTAGAAAATAGAAGAAAAGAGCAGTAATCACTACTACTCTGACACCTCCTCGGCAACGGCGCCAAAAAGTGATGAGCCTAGGTATTGCAGCAAGAATGCTGCAACTCCCAGGGCTACCAGCTTTACTTATCAACCCGGGGTTCATACAAACTTGGAGGTGACTGTGCTATATACACAAGTAGAAGTGAAGGTACTGCCTGTTGTCACTGCTCATCTGGCAAGAGACCCCAGGGTTCCAAGCCAGACTTCTATAGGGTTAGAAGAAGCTTGATTTTGATGGAAGGAGAGAAAACCTAGTCTAGGGGAGAGCTATTCTACTGCAGAAATGAAGAAAGCAATCATGTAATGCTAATTTCCTAAGTTGCAGAAATAAAAACATCAAAAATTGGACTAAGGGTTAAACAATGGAAACTAGGCTAGGTCTATGTCTAAGTGGAAGAAAGGTCGGAGATCAAAATGGTGGAAAGGAGACGTAATGAGCAACAGTGCATAATAATTGTTGGATCAGGCAAGTGGAAAGCGAATGAATGACTGAGATCGGATTGCATGAGGGTATGTAGGCAGATGGCTGAACATGGTCAACTAACGGGATGGATGACTGAGATTATATCATGGAATCAATCGGTAGATGGATGGCGGAGATCACGGGAAAAAGGAACATGCAGAAATGGTATCGGGTGAAGCAATAGCCATCAGATCAGGAGACAGATCAACGACGGAGATAGAAGCGGGCAAAAGAAAATGTGCGAAAATGGGAGAGTGGTTTTAGAGGGCGGTAAGTGGAATATCGCGCACCCTCAAAGCTGTAAGCAATTTTGTAGAATTTCACATGATTAGCCTCGCCGGCCAACATGTCACACGGGGAAACTGCTCATATCGTGTGCCCTCGTCCGGATAACGGTCAGACGAGAGATCCACGCAATATCACGCGAAGGCCGTTGGATCTAGCAAGGCAGATCTACGATGGGGAGTGGACTGAGCAGGTTGGTGAGTGGGTGTTCGATAGCTATCTGATCATCTAAGGCAGATCAATGACATGGATTTAAAGGGTGAAAAGTAAAACACAAAAAGGAATTTGAGCAGTGATTGGTCAGTTTTGCTGTGTGAGGCGATTTACTGGCAAAAACTGTTTAAACATGAATTTAACAGCTTCTGCTCGGGCATTCCGTGTTGAAGGAGAATGACATGGGAATGTGAGTGAGGTCTGATGACAGAAAGCGAGTGAAGGGGAAGATGACCATTAAAGGAACAGAGTAATATGCAATGAACTTAATGACCGCATCAAAAAACAAACCCTCTATGAAAACCAAAACCTTGTGTTTTTAGGGTTGCTTCAGGGTTTCTTCGTCACATCATGGTCCCAGAGGGAGGAGGTGAGGCCGAGACACCTGTGAGCAACCTTGTGGATCTTTTCTTTGCTACCAGGCTAATTGAAAGCATAAATGAAGCAAACTGGCACACAACTAATCTGTTCTGCACTACTGTAATGAGACTGCAACTATTCAGGCAAATGAACAGTAAACAGGAAGCTGCTTAAGTACATGAACAGGAAAGCCATAAATCTGTGTTGAACCACTGTAATGAAAATGCATCTATTTAACCAAATGAACAATCAAACCATGCATCTATGCTACTACTATAATGGGAATGAACTGCTTAAGTAAATGGATAGAAAGCAGGAATCTAGGCTAGAATAACAATACAATAAAGAGGAGCTTTGGCTGCTAGGGTTAGGCCCTAACCCGAGAGCTTCAACCCTCTGAGTTAACTCAGTCTCGGCTCAAATAAAAACTCATCTTCATTATAAAATAAATGTATTACATCAAAATGTTACAAGTCTCCACTTGACTATTGGTGACTGACTAGCTGACTAATGACTGGCTAAAAAAACTGAGGTCCTAAGCCTCTCTATTTATATATCTGAAGTCTCAACGACTTCCCTCAAAATTAGGGAGGTACAGCTCCCAACTTAATGGTAACTTGTCCTTTCACTTTCACTAGCTCGGTTGCCTTCTAGTAGGGAGGCTGCTTGTACTTCCACTTGCTTGGTTGTCTTTTAGTACTCCTGATTTGGCTGTGTACTTTTAGCTGATGGAGAAATATTTGAATGGATGGGCAGTAAATGAGGAGGATTTACCTCTTGTAATTCCTCTGCCTTGTCCCATCTGATTTTTTACCAAGGTCTTTTACCATAGTTCCTTACTTTTACCTTTTATCCCTGCATTTCCCTTGCTTTTATCCTTTATTCCTGCATTACATGCACATTAGACCACAAAGAAAAATATCCAAATCTAACTCAACCCATAAGCAAAATATAATCAAAAGTATGCAATAAGTTGTAAGAATAGTTGGTTTGGCTAAGCTAGGAGGTGAATTAAGGCCAATTAAGGCCCATATAATTACTTAATTATGAGACTCATCAAGAACCTAAGTTAAACTACTCAATTTTGTAAATCTTGAAAAATATAAGAGTTTAGTTGTAGTTCTAATTTTAGTTGTATGCTAATTCTGACCAACATACCAAATCAACTTTTAAATTTGTCCATGTCACTTTCTGAGTCTCTAATTCTAGATCAATCTGCCATTTACAGTTTAGCGCATTTCTTGTTTTGGTGTATTCTATCAAATATGGTGTAAATTTCCATGTTTCCTTCATTATCACTAAATTACACTGGAAACTGTGCATTGGCCCTTTTTCACATATAACCATGGAGTTGTGACCAAGCCATGATAAGTTGGAGGGATTAACCAGGCTAGATCTTTGCAGTTTAACATTTGTCGTGGTGGTTTAACGCACACCACCCTTTAGTGGTTTCGTGGTAAAGGAGAAGGGGGTCCTGCTTTGATATGGACTATCAATCTTCAATTGGTGGTATGAAAATACTTCCCAACATGGTGCCTCCCCTATTCATAACCCATTGAGGATCATATCCCCTTGCATTTTCTTTTATGAGAAGGTGCAAATGTGCTAAGCGATATCTGGCCAAGAACTTAACCACTCTTTAACCTCACCCTTCTATTAGCTCGAGGTCCTCCCACATCTTCAGCTTACATCATACCTGCATCATGTTAATGTCATTAGTGCCATATGATGCCTACTGAGTGGTGCCATGTGTCACTTATATTTGGCCCACTTGGCCACCCAAAAAGTTCAAATCAGCATGCCATGTGTCATCGACTTATATTACCACATCACCTATGTTTACATCATGCTAACGTCATCCCACTGTTTCTCCACGTGTGCATCCATATCACCAATTTTGGCTAATATAATCATGTCTTATGTCACTGTTAGGCATGGAATCCTCCTGAGGCATGTTTTGGGGCTCAAAGCCCATGCTTTGATTGAATGATGTTGTAAATCCCCGTGAATTAGAGGCACGGAAGTATGTTAGAGTCATAGGGTTGTCTGCCCTAGTTGTGTAATGTAATGTCAGCCTATCCATGGTCTGCGAACTATGGGATTATATAAATAGAGTGAGGCTCTAAGGGTAAGAAAGAACTACGTAGAGGATAGTGAAGAAGAAAAGAGAAAGAGTCTAAGTGTCTAAGTGTGTCGTGGGTCGTAGAGTGGGAGAAGGCTCTGCAGCTGAGTGTGCAAAGGCCTAGTAGTCCGCAGCTGAGTGCATAGGGTGGAGTCGAGTCTGTAACTAAAGGAAGATAATAATAAAGAGAAGTTTTACCTTAATTCCGTGTATCTGTTCTTGGGTTGTTACTCGTTTGATATGAATTTCAATTATACTGTTTATTTACTACGGGCACTTGTATGAATGATTTATATTGCTAAGTATACTTTACACATGCAAATAAGCTAAGTTAATCAACCAACAGTGGAATACTAGTAAGGACTTGGGTAATAACAGTGTTCAGCCCCAGAGTTGGGCTACGCAAAGGTAGCATCTCAAGCTGCGAGGTACGGTAAGGGCACGTAGCGACGTGTGCACAGGGTCGAACCGCGGACCACTTGAAATCATCAGACATCTCCAGGGTGCAGAAACGTGGTTCTAGCACCCTCCCATACTACTTCAGGTGAGACCTCAATCTGCGCTCCGTGGGCTGTTGCCGAAAGGGCCAGTAGTACCGGGATTTGTTTGGCTAAATAACCTCTGAAACTGGGTCAAGCCCCAACAAGCCAACAAATGGTTCTGTTGCAGGGACCGAGATCTGCATAAGAGATGTCTGATGTCATGTCACTGGAATCCGACAAAGAAAGAAATTGAAGGGTGGTTGGACAGAAAAAGCCACGAGTTCACTGTGCAGGAAAACAGGAATTGGAGAGTATCAAAGGAATAATGGTTAGAGTGCTACTTGTATACGGAAATCCACGAAATTTTCTTTGCATCCTTCCCCTCTGAATTGGATGAGTGGATCGTGAAGCCAACAGACAGTCAGGGAAGGGGTAGGCTCAACAAAACTATTGTGTGGAATCCAAATTTGGTGCACAGACCAGAAGCATTAGAAGATAAGATCGTGCGCACTATGGACCATTGGCTAAACCGAATTATAGGAGGGTTTATCGCCGAGTTCATGGGAGACACTTCAGTCAGCTACAGCGAGGCGGAATGATGCTTCCTCAGAGGACCGCGAAGTAAGTACGTTAAATCTTTGAACACTTGGATTAAGATGCTACTGTGTGAAAAGCGGGTTATGCAAATCAATTAATGTTTGGGGCTATGCGATGTGGGAGGATCTATAGAAACGAAGGTAGCGCAGAGATAGAAACGAGCCCCTTGATTTCACCCCGATGAGAAAGCGAGGAAGAGCTCGCAAAAGTTTCACCGAGAAGTGCGATCAGTCTAATAAGGCAGCGAATTCCACACATACCACCCCCACCTACACCACCACCAGTTTCACCATATTCACCCCCATCTCCACCCACACCACCTCCGCCACCACCACAGTTCAATATGGCGAGCGCAATAAAGTTGCCGGTATTCAAAGGAGTAGGGAACGAAGATCCAAACCAATTTTGGTTCGTGGTAAAGGCTGTATGGGAAGCGCAAGGAGTCACGGATGATAATATCAAGAAGGAAACATTGGTTAGCGCCTTATAGGATCGCGCACTGACGTGGTACATCAAGCATTCCAATGACCATCCAAACAAAGGGATCGCGGATATCCAAGCTGCGCTAAATAGGGAATTTAGCAAACCAAAATTAGAGACACAGTCGATTATTGGGTTTAAGGAAATCACGATGCTTCCAGGCGAGACCCCCTGGGAGCTGGATCAGAGACTGAAGGGTATGATTTGTGAAGCCAATATGACCTTAACAGATGGGCAGCACCGCGCATGGTTTGTAGCGTCACTAATGCCGCATCTAAGGACCGCGTTATCATAGTAGAAGCTATCCACTCAAGCCGAAGCTTTGGAGATTGCAATGAGACTGCACGAGACCCCAATACAAGATCCTAGCCTAGGAGTCCAACAGATCCACGCACAATTGAAAAACCTGTGTCTGGAGATGCAGAGTTTGAAACAGGATAGGACAACTCACCCAGAGGCACGTGAGGAGGTATGGTGCATAAAGTGCAAAGGCCAGGGACATGACAAGGACCATTGTCTAGTCTTTGCGAACTACCTGCCGGGAGGAGGGTTGATGCCATTGAGACCAGAGGCACAACTAGGACCGAGTGTGGTGCCTGCATTATGGTGCGTGATTTGTCAGATAGGAGGGAAGCATGCTGCAGATAACTACCACCTATTATAGAAGTATACACAGACGTCCCGGCAGTTGTTCTATAATTTATGTAGGTCAGTAGGCCATGATGAGTGCACCTATAGAAGTTATGAACTGATGATGGATCATACTCCTACCTACAGAGTTCAAACCGAAACATGAGCCCTCGATCAAAATGCAGGGATGGCGTGCACTGGATTTCAGGGGCACGGACGAGGTCGAGGCGGAATGGGACCAGGAAGGGGTCGTGGACAGTTGATTTGTTACAATTGCGGAGGGCCAGGGCATTATGCCCGCGATTGTACAAATCTGACAAGAGCATCATGTTTATATTGTACCCAGTTTGATCATGAGACGGAGGACTGCCCCACACTGATAGCGAGGTTGCGCGATAAAGGAACACTCCAGCCTCCCCCAACTCAGAACCTGCAAATGATGAGGTCTGAGCTGCGCAAGGAGGACCCGAATGTAAACATCGTGCTCCAAAGCGGTATCATGATAGGAGATGACAAGGGCAAGCATCCCGAAGAAAGTGCCTAAGTTCGCAAGGCTCCAACAAAGGAACTAGAGTTATATTTGGAGTGCGCGAAGGAGACATTCATGGAAGCTAAGAAGAGATTCATGGAGGCCTCCACTTCAGGAAGTAAAGACAAACTAGAACCAGAGATGGACTCATCATTGCTCACTACCTTTATGGAGACATGCATGAAGCTGCTACGCAACAACAAAGCAGTGAAAGGGCTGCTAGAACTCATCACTAGATGTGTTGGATCAGGGGAACCGCGCGTATTCCAGAAGCTCGGGAAACACACAACGCGAACAGGGAGGGAGACGATATTAACTGCGCAAATCAGAGAATATGAAATGGATCAAGTGATTTTGGATCTAGGATCGAATGCGAATGTCCTACCAAAGCGGACATGGGAGTGCATGGGCAGGCTCGCATTGTAATGGTCTCCTATTCAATTGCGAATGGTGAACTATCAAAAGATCCTACCAATGGGAAGATTGCAAGGAATAACGGTAGATATCGAAGGTGCGAGCGTGCTTGCAAATTTTGAAGTGATAGATATTATGGATGACAACAATCCCTATCCTATGCTACTGGGAATAGATTAGGCCACTAATATGAATGGAGTGATAAATATAAAGAAGCGCAAAATGTTTTTGAGAAAAAGTCACTGCATGTAGTGGTACCTTTAGACCCTACAGAAGGATCGCACTACACAAAGCCAGTGCACGATGACAAGAGTGACAACAATCTAGACGGTATCTACAAGATAACCACTGGGGAACATGATTGGGTGAATCCTACAACCAATGGCAGGATTTCGTGGGAGCGCGAAAGCTCCTGCATATCACATTTGGATGAGGAAATAGAACGATGGCAGAACCGGTTACACGAGGTAACCATGCTCAATTGCATCATGATGGTAAGATCACTGCACTGCGTGACCACAAAAGTAAGGGATCTACCTATGTATGATGGGTCCTAAACAAATTTGAAAGAGAGGTGCCAGAACAGCAACGAGTCGATGCTCTGAAATGGGTACTACGCGCTACACCCGCAAGGTGGTGCAATACGCACTAGTAGAATTTTGAAGACTGGCAGGGATGCAGAAGGATGATGCTCATGCAGTTTGGAAAGCCTCAGATGCAGATAAAAGTAAGGTATGATGGACGAAAGAGCCTGCGCTCCCACCTCTCTAGATGGGTACATGCGTATGGTAGGCAACCTACATGAACGCACACCGTCCTCACGATAGGAAATGGGACTGACAAGCCAGAGCAGGCAAGACGAGACCGCAAACGATGAAGTATGATAAGACCAAGCATGCCAAAGATTATCTGTGGGGAAGCCTTTGACAAGGTGTGTGAAGTGTTGAACATGGTCCACCATGTGAAACGCACTGACTGGGACCTGCGTGTACCAGCGGTTCTATGGGCTTATAGGACCATGTGCAAAACCCTGACCACGCAAGCACTTCTGAAGTTGAAGTATGAAGCAGGGGCTGTAATCCCTATGGAGCATGCAAAGCCTAGTCCACGCATAGCAGCACCCGTAGATATGATGGTCTGTGAAGCCCGGAACGAAGGAATCACATAGCCGTGAGAAACAGAACACATAGGACTTGAGGAAGAAATCTGACGGGGAAACTTTAGACTCCGTGAACTTGAAAAAGAAAGGGTATGATTAAGGAAGAAAAGCGCTATGATGGACGCAGAGGTCAAGAAGCTGGAGGACGAGATAAAGGAAGCATTTTTTGTCGAAGAACCTAGGATGGTAAGGCAAGGTGCGTACAATCATACTGACAAGTTTGAGCACTATCGCTGTGAATTGGTTAGTCTGCTGCCTTGGCTTGGATCGTATATTGCCAAACGAAGTGACTAGGGTAGCACGTTGCAAGTAGTAAAATGCGATGCCGACCACAACGATGGAAGGTGGGGATTCTCCACGAACCATGGTGGAGGACGGGATGGAGTCCCACACGGGTGGTGTGACCACCTGACTAGCCGTGGGAAGGACAGTCTTAGCACTCCAGGCAGTTGAAAGGAAACGTGGGACTATAAACTATTTTTCTCGGGGAACTGCGTGATATTGGGGATGTGCGCAGAAGTAGAGCGTCACAGGGTCTGCGTCCGCACACGGAGGGTTGTGCTGCCACGTGGATCGGCCAGAAAGTGACTGTTGAGGTCACTATTCATGATGGGATGTGCGACTTGAGGCCAAATGGATTGGGTGGCAGGCATTTAAGATGCGATTTATGGGCAAGATTTGGGAAAATCTGCCACCAAGAAAGCATTAATGAACAAGAATTGGGGGGAACGGTCGACTTCGAATTCAAAAGGTGCTATAAAACACAGAGGGCTATCCAGCAACCGACACTTAGTCATTTGAGAATTGAGCGATTGAACAGAGCCCTGAGCATTGTGAGTCGAGCGTTAATTCAGCCCTTGAAATCGCGAGTGACAAATTATAGCCCAGTAACGATGATAGTGACTAAAGATGGTTTGGGAATAGAAGAGGTAACCCCTGACAAGGTCGTGCAAACCCCAACAGTGGAAGATGTTCTAGAAGGTGCCGAGGTTGTGGCAGAGATCCCCAAATCACTGCGTACACCACAACCCAAGAAGGATAAGGAGGCAATTTCTCTCGTATGCATGTCCCCGAGGAACTCGTTGTGCAACAAACTATCAATGGAAGAGAAAGGGAAGCTGTCACGATAGACACAGATGAGGAAGAAGAAGATTTGCAGGCCCTTATCATTGCAGAGGAAGAAGACGAAGGCATGGAGGAGGATATTCAACCTACACACTCTGCGACAAAACTGCCCGCATATATCCCCCCACAAAAAGGGAAGGCCAAAGTGCCCAAGGACCTAGATGAAACCAAGAGTTCGCTCTAGACCCCGCTCCTCCCAGACGACCTTGTGTTTGAAGGCCCGCACCTGGGCTGCATGCCAACCATGAAGTTCAAAGATTGGGACCTCAATGACAGCGAGAAATTCCCTCACCTGGAGACTGGGAATCTCATGAAGCAGAACAGCACGAGGGTGGTGACAACATTAGAGCCACGAAAGTGGTTGCGCGGAGTGGAAAAGGCCGAGCTGTTGAACTTATTATGGGTGCCGCATTTCCACCGCGCGCCCATAACCATTTTCATCATCAGGCAGCTGCTTTGCCTGGTGCATGATGGGTATCTATGGCTGGAGGAGCCTATCCCCATTATGGCAGACCTAATTCACCACATTTCTTGGCTCCCCTACAAAGGAAAGGACCCCGCGACCATATCAGAAGGGAAAGGTAGTGATTTGGCCCTCGCGGAGGCCATGAAGACAAAATACAAGCTGGAGAAGAAGAAGAGGGGCTACGCTATCTCCAACATCAAGGACAAAGCGGTACGCGTAGCTACCCAAATCCTGGCTGGCAAAGTCATGCGAAAGTGTCGCGCAGACGAGGTACCTGCACTGGTGATCGCACTGGCCGAGCAGTGTGCGGAAGGAGTCCAGTTTAACTAGGTTGAATTCCTCTGCACAGAATTCTTGGAGAACTGTTGCAAAGCCCAGGAGTAGGGTAAAACCTTCCACTATGCATGGTTGTTGCTATCCATAGTGCTCATAGTGGGGGAACTACCGGAGGATAGTCAATTCCCCCCAATTGATAGAGATTTACCAGAGGACGCGAAGTACACTTCGCTCTGGGCCACGAAGGATGCAGAAAGAATATGCGACACCAAAATCTTCTCGGTGCTCATGGATATGAACAACCAAATGTGGATCAACTGGAAGCTGAGCCTGTCACCCACAATGTACAATAGTCTGTAGAGTTTTGCAGACTTTAAAGTTGATATGCACAACATTTTTATCAGGGCGTGTAAGGATCCAGCGAAGCGGTGGATGAAGTTACCTTTTGTAGCCACCAACGACGCCATTTTTACTATCTTGGAGACATGGCCTCCAGAATGGTGCGCCCCAGACCTTGTAGAACTTGAGAAGGCAGCAACATAGAAGAAGAAGGACGATCCCAAGCTGCACGTCACAAAATTGGCCGAGGAAAGGCAGAAGGAAACAATAGCAACTGAGGAAAGGGCAGCGCGCGAAGCAGCACAGAAAGTCACCAAGCAGAAGAAGGATGCAGAAGCAGCAACAACAGCACAGGCGATAGAGGCAGCAACCGTGAAGGCATACGAGGACCAAGCAATGTCCTCACAGGGGCAGGAGGCAGAGGAAGTGGAAATGACAGAAGGAAGCGCAGACCAAGGGACCGCATCCACACAGCTGAAGTGCCCACACGCAGAGCGAGCAGGACCAAGGAAGAAGGTCAAGGCCTCGAATTCGGCCATTAACCCGATCACCTTAACCAAAGGTGATCTGCATGACATCGGCGAGACGGTTCATGATGTCATAAATGAGGCCCTTTAGGATTTTATGCAAGAGCACCAGACTGTGTTGGGGGCCCTCAAGGTGTAGCTATAGGAGTTACAGGTGCGTCCCCCATAGGTGGGCACCCTTTCCACCCACCTCGCAGTAGGATCCTCCGCAACAGAATAGATGTTGTGCGCACGAATGGAAAACATAAGAGTGTTACTAGAAGGGGCCATAGTAGCAGCGAACGAGACCGATAGATTTGCGGTTAACATGATAAAAGGCCTTGGCCTTCATTTGGCTGCCCTTCTGCGAGAGACACTGTATCTGTTACAGGATGGGATAATGGCAAAACTGCACGCTAGGGAGAGCCATGCGATCCAAGTTCTCAACGAACGAAAGATAAACATGGAACAGCTCAATTTGCAGCGCGACGAATTGGTGTCGCAGAACCAACAGTTGGTGCAAGTGGTAAATGACGATTGTCGACGTGTCCCAGAGTTAGCCATCCCAGCAGATCTACCAGTAAAGGTGTGGATCCACAGGTTGGCAACCGAAGTCCGCGAGGCTAGAGAAGAAACGACCAAGGTTCAGCTAGAGCTGAATCTTCTAATCGCCGAGCTGCAGTTAAAGGTGCAGCCCTCCACTCCATCAGAAGTCAGAGAATAGTGTGCTAGCACTATCATAGCAAGATTGGAGGAAATGGGAAGTGTAGTGCGAGACTACACTGGCATGCTGGAAGACGCACTTGAGGTTCTCACGACTCTGTAGGAGGACCCCAACATCTAGCACTTGGAAACAGAAGTGCGAGAACTCCAGCAGCAATATGATAGTGTCCAAGGAGCTGCACAGGCAGTGATCCTCACCTAGCGGCTTGCCAGGATGCAGCAGACTAAGGCACTAAAGGAGCAAGTGGACACAACGCGACACAAGGAGGCAGTTCTCAAGGTGTGTGTTCAACCTTGGATTGATGAGGCCTTCACTATCACGACCAATATTGAGGGGAAGCTCGCACACATACAGGGGATGCACATGCAAATGTAGAGAAGCACGCCAGACACAGAGGTCTGAGAACAGCAGATACAACAAGCAACAACTCAGTGCACTGCAGATCTCAACACGGTTCAAGAACAGTTGGAGGGACTCTGCGCCAAGAGTGTCGCACCGACAGAGTGACTCAAGGGCGAGTCACGATGTTTGTGTTGGGGGCCTATTGGGCATGGAATCCCCCCGAGGCATGTTTTAGGGCTCAAAGCCCATGCTTTGACCGAATGATGTTGCAAATCCCCACAAATTGCTAGCGCTGAAGTATGTTAGAGTCATAGGGTTGTCCGCCCTAGTAGTGTAATGTAATGTCGTCCTACCCAAGGTCTACGGACTATGGGATTGTATAAATAGAGCGAGGCTCTAAGGATAAGAAAGAACTCAATAGATGATAGTGGAGAAGAAAAGAGCAAGAGTCTAAGTGTGTCATGGGTCGTAGAGTAGGAGAAGGCTCTGCAACTGAGTGTGCAGAGGCCTAGTAGTCCGCAGCTGAGTGCGCAGGGTGGAGTCGAGTCTGTAACTGAAGGAAGATAATAATAAAGAGAAGTTTTATCTTAATTCCATGTATATGTTCTTGGATTGTTACCTGTTTGATATGAATTGCAATTATATTGTTTATTTACTGTGCGCACTTGTATGAATGATTTATATTGCTAAGTATACTTTACGCATGCAAATAAGCTAAGTTAATCAACCAACAGTGGAATACTAGTAAGGACTTGGGTAATAACAACGTTCGGCCCACTAGTAGGGCTACACGAAGGTAGAATCTTAGGCTGAGAGGTACAGTTAGGTGCGCATAGCGACGTGCGCACAGGGTCGAACCGCGGACCACTTGAAATCATCAGACATCTCTAGGGTGCGGAAACCTGGTTCTAGCACCCTCCCATACTACTTCAGGTGAGACCTCAGTCCACGCTCCACGGACTGTTGCCGAAAGGGCTTGTAATATCGGGATTTGTTTGGCTAAATCACCTGTGAACCTAGGTCAGGCCCCAACATGCCAACAGTCACCCTTTGGATAGTCCATGTTGTCAACTTTGTAAAGCTAAAAGGTGGTCTCGATCCTCCGTTTTTCATCGATTTTCTTTATATAAATAAAATATTCAAAACATGGATTACATGGTCAGGGGTCAAAGAGTCCAATGAATATTAAATTTTTCACACCCGCCCTTCTCTCGACCTTGGACTCGTCTAGAAGTTAAACTAGGTCCCACAATGTCGGGTGTCGAGACTTAGAGCAATTTCCTAGTTATGCACATGTCGTAGCTCAGAACTCTCGACTAGGTTGAGGGCTTAAGTTTGACCTCTACCAACTACTCGACCAAGTTTGGAAAAACACAAAAATTAACACTAATCATCTCTACCACCATATTTAGCTGCAACCTTTGACTTTATTTATTGTCACCTTTGACTGACAATAACTTATGATCCAGGAGGCCATTCATAGAATTCCATATACCATTGGAAATCTCTTCCAAATCTCTGTCTATTTGAGTACTTTCTGAAATAACTTGAGATTATCTTTTAAACTGTAAATGGCTACAAATTATCTATTCATTAACCTTCTTTACCGTTACCATACTTGAACTGATCTTATTCTTTGATGATTCTTCTTACAACCATCTCTACATTTTCCATCATCTTATTTTCCTTTGCCATCAACAAAAACATATTTCTAACATCCTACCCCATTGGCATTGATGGTAACACGATAAGAAACAAGCATATGGGAACACCATAAAATCATGGAAGAAAAAGCAAATTGTAGTTCTTACTTCTCCTTCTTCTCACTTCTCTTTCTTCTCTCCATGTGGATGTTGCTCTCCCTATGATGCACTTCTCCTTTGGTGTACTGCTCAATCTTCTCATACTTCTCCCCCTTTTGGTACTACTCGTTCTTTGGTGTACCTCCCCCTTTTGACATCAATGGAAAATAATCTAATGTTCTCCCCCTATCAATAATCTTCCCTTGTCTTGTTGATCTTGTGACCTGGTTGCTTTAATTTCTTATGCTAAGTGCTTTCAAAGGGCTCTAGTTTTTCTCTTAAAAATGGTACCCATATCATTCTGCTGAAATCATCAATGATAAGCATAAAATATAATTTACCTGTGGTTGTTTGAGTTCTTGAAGGACCACATAAGTCCATATGTACTAGTTGCAATGGCCTATTTTATGAGTTCTCCTTGGGCATGAATGGTACTCAAACTTGTTTACCAATCTGAAGATCTCTAACAACATTATTCTTTCCTAACTTGAAAATCTGATCAAAATTCAAATTTCCAAGTCTTCTATGCCATGGACAACTGTCATTAATATTTGACAAACAACACCTCTTTGCCTTCTTTTGTAGGACATAGACATTATTGTCTGTTTTTACAACTTCAACTACTATTTCTCTAGTGCCCGCAGACATGATTTGGCAATTATTAGCTTTGAATAGCACATCGTAGCCTTGGTGACACATTTGAAACACACTAAGCAAAAAATTATGCTTCATCCCCTCAACAAACAACAAATTCTTGGCTTTACCTCTGCCATTTTCTAGACTGAAAATTACTTTACCAACAATCTTACCAGATGCATTATTTTGAAAGGTCACATTACCTTTATCAATTGGTTTCAATGATAATTACTTGCTTTTGTCTCCTGACATGTTTCAAGAACAACAATTCTCAACATTCCAATGACTACCTTCACTCTAAGCATATAAAACAATATTACAATTATTTGTTCTTTCATTTTCCTTCCAGACTTTAGGTTCCTGGCTTGTTTGCTTGATAGTTGGATCAACTATTTTATTTCTAAGTCTGTAATCAACTGCTCTATGGCCAAAATTTTGATAGACATAATATTGAATCAATTTGTTCAAAGGAGAGAATTGATTATTATACCTGATTCTGCTCATCTATTTCTGATAGATTGATTATTTAGTTGATAGCTTCTTCTTCGTGGCCTTAGCTATCTATATGATGAATTCACCCTACAATTTGTTTCCTTGTGCCCATAATTTGTGCATGTAAAACAATAACCTAGAAATATGTCTTCATACCTGGGAGAAAATGAATTTTTGAAACCTTCATGGTATACCCTCTAATAAATTTGATTTTCCTCTCCAACGTTGACCTTCCGTTGCTATGTGGGATCTTCCCTTACTCTTTGGGATTTGATCTATTGTTCAAATTGCCCCTCTCTTTTTTTGTTGATTAGGATTTTGCTGCAAATTGGGTTGCGTTGAAACATCTATGGCTACTGCACTGTCTCCATTTTTTGTTGTTTGCACAAAGTTAATCACTTTCTTGCTCTTTATTTCAGTTTTTGAGATTGAATCCGCTTCAAATCCAATACCTACTTTTTTATTTGAGACCCTTTGAGCATCAAGGATCTCATTCAAACTTTTAGTCCCTTTTGTAAATTTCTCATTGAATCTTAGCTGAGTTTTAGCTTTTTCAAGCTCTTTTCTCAGAGAAACAATTTCTCCTTCAAGCCTTTCACAAGCTTGACTTCTCTCCCTAAGATGCTAATTTAGAGTTTCTTGAATCTTCTTACCTTATTCAATTTGAAGGAGTAGATGTTCAATAGATTTAGCTTTTTCCTTGGTCGGGAATTCCTTTTTCATTTTATTTTTCTTCCTCAACCTTTGAATATCTTCACTGACCAACTAACCTGCTAGGACGACCTCAACCTCTTCTCGAACAGAATCACTACTCCTTCTTCTAGATTATCTATATCCACGAGCATAAATTCCTTTGCACACTCATGGGATTTGTGCTCATCTGATGATTGACTTTCCTCACTTTCAGAGGAGATAGAATCTTAGGTGTATAAGCTTTTATTTTTAGCCTTCTTTGTATCCTTTTGCACTTTTATAAACTTCTCTGTAGGGTCATATTGTTTCTTCTTCTTTTCAGGACACTTGGAAGCATAGTAACCAACTTTACCACAATTAAAGCACTTAAAAGGTAACTTACCTTTGTACTTTATTAAGCCTCTCTTAATCTTCGTCACAAACTTAGCATCCTCTTCATATGATTAACACCATGAATCATCATGTTCTTCCTTGGGCTTATTATCTCCTTTGAATCATGACCCTTTTGTTGTTGGCTTTCCATTCATAATTCACATCTCATAGGGAGTGAGAGTACCAAGTAGTTTATCCAAAGTGAGAGACTTCAGATCTGTCATCTCCTCAATGGTTGAAACCTTGGGATTAAATCTCTCAGGGAGAGATCTCAACACCTTTTGAACCATTACTATCTCTTCTAACTTTTCATCAACATGTCTTATAGTGTTGACAACCTTGTCATCTCTTAGAAAGTATTTAGCAATATATTCATCATCATGCATCTTCAAAGAATAAAATTGCATTCTAAAGACCTGAATTTTGGTTTTCTTTACCTTGTTGTCACCTTCATAGGAGATTCTCATCTTGTCCCAAATAGATTTTTGATCCGGATTTAAACAAGAACGCAACAAATTACAAAAATAATCATAAATACATAGATGCAGCAGAAATAATACTTCATTTCATTAATGTAAAATACTGAAATATGCTTACAAATAGAAATGGAAATAAACTAGCTAGGGCGATGGTAGCTTATCTCTGAGAAGAGATGTGGCGGCTACATGCCTCTCAACTGTCTTACAATGAGGCTCGAAGGCCTATTTATTGTTGAGAAACAATGGAAAACCCTAAACATCCAAAACCCTAACCCTAGGAGATGAAGCGCCAAACTATGGGCCCCGTTTTGGGTAAATTGGTACATCAACTTCCCGGGGTCGTAACTTTGGCATACAATCTCTGTTTGACACACACAATACCTCGTTAGAAAGATCTATCCAAGGACTACAACTTTTGGATGAGGAACATTTGTTAATGTTGCTACCATTTTTCCCAAAAAACGTCGTTTAGGGCCTCAAAACGACTCCAAAAGTTCATGACCCGAAAAACTGCTAAAAATAGTAAAATGAAAAAATGAAAGGGACAGTTGTGGGGGTCCAAGTGGGATAGGAGGGTGAACACCAATATCCACCTAGATCATTCCTCCCCCCTTAGGAAGCAATGGTCCCCATTGCATTGAGTTCCTTCATGAGATGAGGAAACTTCTGTTGAACTTGGTCCCTGGTGAGCTATTTTGCAACCTCTGATGTGTCCCCTAATGGTGGGAAGCATGGTCGAGGGCAGTCCACATTGAAAACTCGGTGCAAGTGAAGGAATGGGGGAATGTTGTGCTCCAAAGCAGTGTTGATAATAGCGGTATCGGGAAAATATCGGCGAGGGTCCAGAAAATATCTTATCGGCAATATCGGCGAAAATATCGGCAAATATCGACAAGCATAAAAAATGCATAATATATTCATTTTTTTCAGATTTCTAAACATATAAAGCAATAACAACATGAACTAAATACATTGGCACATAAATATGAAGCAAGCATTGATATATATATGAAGTCAAATAGAAATGATACATCAAACTTCAAAGGCGATACCAAATCCTGCTAATCCCCGATAATTGTCCAATCAAGGACTCAAACAAAATAACATCACATATATAAAACTTTAAAAGTATTTCATCATCATGAGTTATAAACTTATATGTAGCAAAAGTTGCAAAACAAATAAAACTAGCAGCTATCTATCTGAGACCATTGGCCTCTCCCTAGCAGCTTTCTTTCTGTCTTGTTCAGCAATTACTTCATGAGCTTTTGTGTATAACCTCTGCACTAGAAACCATACAAGGCATTACATCCGCATCATATGCAGAGAGTCTAGCCAGATGGTATTTCAATTGTGTAACCCCTCCTGACATCTTGGTCCCACACAAGTTGCATGATATATATGCCTGATTTGCCCCACCAACAGCCTTCCCATACTCCCAAAATGGGTCCAAGGCTTTTGGCATATTTGACATTTGTAGTGAACTAATTCAAACCTAGGGCACAAAAAAAACAAAAAATTGGCATTAAACCCCCCAACACAAAATGAAAAAATAACAAGTAATAACCACCTCATTCAAAAAAAATTACTACATTATTTGCATTTTGCAATGTGAATGAAAATGGAAATAAGAGGGTGCATAAGAAAGTTGAAAAAAAAAATGAAGCTTGCTGTCCAAATATGGAGAAAACCCTTGCATTGGTTCATGGGCATGAAAATCATAGCAAATGGAAAAAAACAAAGAAACAAAATGTTGGTAGGCAAAGAGGCAAGCAAGCATAACCCTAAATCTATGAAAAAATCATTAACATAGGGGTTTTTAAGAACATACATGTTAATGGAAGAAATGAAGTTTGTCTCACTATTCTTCAATCTTTGATCCACAAAAAAATCTTAATTGGTGGTGATAATCGTTGTTTGATCTTCAAACCCTCCTTGACAAGCACCACAAAACTCTTTCCCTTCCTTCTCCAACACTCAGAAACAGAAATGAAGAAAAAAAAACCAATTTTTCCTTTTTGTAGCCGCGGAAAAACACGCCTGGCGATATTTTATATCGTCGCGCGATATTTTTCCGAAATATCGCCGATATTTCGGAAATATCGCGATATTTTCGGGAGCCGAAAATATCGCGATATTTTCTCGGCGATATTTCGGCTCGCCGAAAATATCGCGATATTTACGCTATTCGGCGATATTTCGCCGATATTATCTACACTGCTCCAAAGCATTGTTTCCCATAGCCTTGGTAATGGTGTAAGGACAATATTAGTGTGGTCTAAGCTTCTGATGGGCTCTTGTAAGGTGTTCTTTCTGCAGATGCCACTAGAAATTGTCGGCCACTTTAAACTTGTGTGGTACCTGATGCTGATCATCTCGCTGCTTTTACTTGGCATTTTCCAGAATGGAGCGGTGATATATCAACCCATTGGGTAGAGGTGCTCTAGGAGTCATATCGAATGAATGCTTGACCTGACAGTGCAACGGTACCCCTGTGGGTGAGGAGAAGATGTTCCTGTATCCATCTGTTGTTGTTGTTGCATGGAGGAACCCTTTGCAGGGGTCATGGATGTGGCAATGATCTTCCCCTTATTTTGGGAGCGAACCAGATAGAAAATGAATTTCCTAGTCTAGGAGATGATCTTGCTCCATTTCTTAGCAGAGATCAAAGAAATGGCGGTAGGTGGGGCTACCTCTGGTATCCTGTATAATGTATTACACAAAGAAATAATAACAGCGCGAGGCCTTGACTCATACACAACATGTCGCTTCCACAAGTATGGTTGGCCTAATAATACATCACAAACATCAAGCGATGCAACATCACACAATACCTTATCTATGAAGGGCTTGATGCTGTAGGGAGGGCGGCACTGTGGGCGGACTGGAAGATCTCATCCTTGGTGAAGCCACCCGATGTTGTACAGTTGTAGGTGTGGTATGGTTGGTAGTCCTAGCCGCTTCATGACCTCTGCTGAAATGAGGTTCTTTTGGCTCCTACTGTCAACAATGAATTGCAACAGCGAACACTTCACCCACATCTGTGAGTGGAAAAGATGCTCCCCCTCCTCTGGATATTCGAGCTCATTCTTCTGGACCTTGGCGGTGGCAACAATGGCGCTGGGCTCTGCATCAATGATTTGCTTCCCTTTGTCATTCCCTTGTCAGGTTCTGACTCAGGGTCAGAACATGCATCTGATTCTGAAGCCTTCAACTCGGCCACCAGCAACTCGTTAGTCCGACACTCACTTGTGTTATGAGTGGGGCTCTTATGGAACTCACACCACTTTCCTGTGTCCTTCTTTGACTTTGTGGTGTTTTTCTTTTCTTGCGGCTTTGACAGGTTCTCTTGGGTCACCCCGCCTTGGCTTTGTCCTTTGTTCTTCGGATTCGCAGATCCAAAGTCTCGCTTCTTTTGTTTAAACTTCTGCTCAATCTTAACAGCATATCGGTACGCCATGCCGAGCGAGGAGATGTTCAGGAACTCCATCTCATCCTAGATGTACCTATGTAGGCAGCCGCGGTATTTGAGTACCAAATGAAGCTCAGAATCCTTGATACCCAACTTTGTGCAAAGGGTATGAAAAATATTTGTTAACTCCAACACATCTTGGTCCCTTCGCTGCCGCAGCGTGGTCCACTTTATGTATTTGTCCTCATAGCTCTTGACAAGGTAGTACTGCTCCTTGATGGAATCCTGGAATGAATTCCAAGTGGGTGCGGCTGAAAATAGTGAGCCTGTACTTTCATTCTTCTACTCACAGTAGGTTTCCCACCAGTCCTTGACGTGGGGGGCTACTTTGAGAAGTGCAAAAGTGATCTTTTCCCGACTAGAAAAATCATGAACAGAAAAATAACCATCTAGTAGGTTTAACCATTTATCTACAACATCTGCGTCTATTTGATCCTCAAATATGGGGATTTCAAAGTTAACTTGTGCCTTAAAGGGTGTGGCGGTTCCAGAGTAGCTGTTGGAAGCCGATGCGTCACCCCTGGGTAGTCGTTGAATGATCTGGGTAAAGTTTTCCATCATCGCGTTCCTCTATCACTCGAGGGCTTCTTCGAGCAAGATTTTGATAGGATCTCCTACCCCCTCGTCTTTCTTTTCATCCTCCATGGGAGTCCATCGAGATTTGCGAGGCTAGTCTTGCAAAGATTCGACCAGTTCAAGCCCTAGCTCCTTATATCCCTACCTCGTTGGGGACATGCAAAGAAAAACAAAGAAAGAGGAGAATACTCTAATACCATTGATCCAGATTTAAATAGGAATGCAAAAAATTACAAAAATAACCATAACTACAGAGATGCATCAGAAATAATACTTCATTTCATTAATGTAAAATACTGAAATATGCTTACAAACAGAAATGGAAATAAACCATCTAGGGCGATGGTAGCTTATCACTGAGAAGAGATGTGGTGGCTACATGCCTCTCAACTATCTTATAATGAGGCTCGAAGGCCTATTTATTTTTGAGAAACAATGGAAAACCTTAAACATCCAGAACCCTAACGCTAAGAGATGAAGCACAAAACTATGGGCCCCATTTTGGATAAATTGGTACATCAACTTCCGAGGGTTGTAAATTTGGCATACGATCTCCGTTTGACTCGCACAATACCTCGTTAGAAAGATCTATCCGAGGACTACAACATTGGGATAACGAACATTTAGCAATGTTGATACCAGTTTTCCCAAAAAAACGTCATTTAGGGCCTCAAAACGACTCCAGAAGTTCACGACCCGAAAAACTGCTAAAAAGAGTAAAATGAAAAGCTGAACAGGACAGTTGTGGGGGTCCAAGTGGGATAGAAGAGTGACCACCAACATCCACCTGGATCATTCTTCCCCCCATAGGAAGCAATGGTCCCCATTGCTTTGAGTTCATACATGAGATGAGGAAACTTCTGTTGAACTTGGTCCCTGGTGAGCTATTCTGCAACCTTTGATGTGTCCCCTAATGGTGGGAGCATGGTCGAGGGCGGTCCACATTGAACACTCGGTGCAAGCGAAGGAATGGGGGAATGTTGTGCTCCAAAGCATTGTTTCCCATAGCCTTGGTAATGGTGTAAGGACCATATCGGTGTGGTCTGAGCTTTTGATGGGCTCTTGTAAGGTGTTCTTTCTACAGATTCCACCAGACTTTGTCACCCACTTGAAACTTGTGTGGTACGTGATGCTGATCATCTCACTACTTTTACTTGGCATTTTCCAGAATGGAGTGATGATATATCGACCCGTTGGGTAGAGGTGCTCTAGGAGTCATATCGAATGAATGCTTGACCTAACAGTGCAACGGTATTCCTATGGGTGAGGAGAAGATGTTCCTGTATCCATCTGTTGTTGCTGCTGCGTAGAGGAACCCTTTGCAGGGGTCATGGATTTGGCGACGATCTTCCCCTTATTTTGGGAGCGAACCAGATAGAAAAGGAATTTCCTAGTCTGGGAGATGATCTTGCTCCATTTCTTAGCAGAGATCAAAGAAGTGGTGGTAGGTGGGGCTACCTCCAGTATCCTGTATAATGTATTACACAAAGAAATAATAACAGCGCAAGGCCTTGACTCATACACAACATGTCGCTTCCACAAGTATGGTTGGCCTAATAATACATCACAAGCATTAAGCAGTGCAACATCACACAATACCTCATCTATGAAGGGCTTGATGCTGTAGGGAAGGCGACACTACTGGCGACTCGAAGATCTCATCCTTAGTGAAGCCACCTGATGTTGTACAGTTGTGGGTGTGGTATGGTTGGTAGTCCTAGTCGCTTCATGACCTCTGCTGAAATGAGGTTCTTTTGGCCCCCACTGTCAACAACGAATTGCAGCGGCGAACACTTCACCCACATCCGTGAGTGGAAAAGACGCTCCCCTTCCTGTGGATCTTCGGGCTCATTCTTTTGGACCTTGGTGGTGGAAACAGTGGCGCTAGGCTCCACATCAATGATTTGCTTCCCTTTTTCATTCCCCTTGTCGGGTTCTGACTCAGGGTCAAAACATGCATCTGATTCTAAAGCCTTCAACTCAGCCACCAACAACTCCTTAGTCTGACACTCACTTGTGTTATGAGTGGGGCTCTTATGGAACTCACACCACTTTCCTGTGTCCTTCTTTGACTTTGTGGTGTTTTTCTTTTCTTGCGGCTTTGACAGGTTCTCTTGGGTCACCCCGCCTTGGCTTTGTCCTTTGTTCTTCGGATTCACAGATCCAAAGTCTCGCTTCTTTTGTTTAAACTTCTGCTCAATCTTCACAGCATATCGGTACGCCATGCTGAGCGAGGAGATGTTCAGGAACTCCATCTCATCCTAGATGTACCTATGTAGGCAGCCGCGGTATTTGAGTACCAAATGCAGCTCAGAATCCTTGATACCCAACTTTGTGCAAAGGGTATGAAAAATATTTGTGAACTCCAACACATCTTGGTCCCTTCCTTGCCGCAGCGTGGTCCACTTTATGTATTTGTCCTCATAGCTCTTGACAAGGTAGTACTGCTCCTTGATGGAATCCTGGAATGAATTCCAAGTGGGTGCGGCTGAAAATAGTGAGCCTGTACTTTCATCCTTCTGCTCGCAGTAGGTTTCCCACCAGTCCTTGACGTGGGGGGCTACTTTGAGAAGTGCAAAAGTGATCTTTTCCCGACTGGAAAAATCATGAACAGAAAAATAACCATCTAGCAGGTTTAACCATTTATCTATAACATCTGCTTCTATCTGATCCTTAAATATGTGGATTTCAAAGTTAACTTGTACCTTAAAGTATGTGGCATTTCTAGAGTAGTTGTTGGAAGCCGATGCGTCACCCCTGCGTAGTCATTGAAGGATCTGTGCAAAGTTTTCCATCATCACGTTCCTCTGTCGCTTGAGGGCTTCTTCGAGCAATATTTTGATAGGATCTCCTGGCCCCTCGTCTTTCTTTTCATCCTCCATGGGAGGTCATCGAGATTTGCAAGGCTAGTCTTGCAAAGGTTCGATCAGTTCAAGCCCTAGCTCCTTATATCCCGACCTCATTGGCGACATGAAAAGAAAAAGAGCAGACCGCTCTGATACCACTGATCTAAATTTAAATAGGAATGCAACAAATTACAGAAATAACCATAAATATAAAAATGCAGCAGAAATAATACTTCATTTCATTAATGTAAAATTCTGAAATATGCTTACAAAAAGAAATGGAAATAAACCATGTAGGGCGATGGTAGCTTATCTCTGAGAAGAGATGTGGTGGCTAAATGCCTCTCAAATGTCTTACAATGAGGCTCGAAGGCCTATTTATTGTTGAGAAACAATGGAAAACGCTAAACATCCAAAACCCTAACCATAGGAGATGAAGCACCAAAGTATGGGCCCCGTCTTGGGTAAATTGGTACATCAACTTCCAAGGGTCGTAACTTTGGCATACGATCTTCGTTTGATGTGCACAATACCTCGTTAGAAAGATCTATCCAAGGAATACAACTTTGGGATGAGCAACATCCATCCATGGACCCATGTTTCTCCCAGTTTTCCCAAAAAAACATCGTTTAGGGCCTCAAAACTGCTCCGGAAGTTCAGGATCCGAAAAACGATTAAAAATAGTAAACTAAAAAAATGAAAGGGACAGTTGTGGGGGTTCAAGTTGGATAGGCAGATGACCACCAACATCCACCTGGATCACTTTTGTAGTAGATAAATCCATGACCTTGACTAGTTTTGATTCAAGTAGGCCAATAAGCAGGGCATTCATAGCTTTAGCGTTACATGTAAATTCCGTCTTCTGATCCTTAGTGATCAAGGCTTGAGGCTTTTTATATTTTTCTTCCACTACATCCCATACATTATTTCCAAGTGATTGAATATCGGTTTTCATGCTTACTTTCCAAAGCACATATTTTGCTCCATTGAACATCGGTTCCCTCTTGGTATATCCACCTTCCTAGTTTTCCATGGTCAATATTTCTTCAAGTTTTTAAATTGATCTTGTAGTAACCTCACTCTAATACAAATTATTAGAAACTAGGATAGTACTGAAAAGAGGGGGTGAATCAATATTGCAAGAATTTTAAAATTTTCTTTTACTAGTAAAAATCACTAGAATACCAATAAATACTTCAGCAATAATTCATATAAGGATCAAAATAATCAATCATTAAAAGAATAAATAGAGCACATAAATTCTTCAAACTTCTATTCAATTATTTACAAAAAGGAAATCTTCTACTTGTTGTTACAAAGTTCTCTAGCTATAACAAAAAAGAAACTACTACTCCATGATTTATCAAATACAACTAAAACGAGATACAACCCCTAGTTTATCAACTACCGCTGAAAGGAGAAACAACCCCTAATTGTTTAGTAGTCACTATTGGAAGGAGTTACAACCCCTAATCTACAAGATGCTATTTGCTTTAACTCCTTGATTCATCTTTCATTCCATTTTCAAACTCAAATCATGAAGGCCACTTCCTTCCATAAACATCAATCACTCACCACAAACACCATAAAAATAACCTTCATCAATCTCTGATCAATCCACCATATCTATGAACACAAAATACAACCAACAACACCTCTTGAAAATTTGATTCCACTTAAGTAGAAATTAGGTCTAATATTTTTAGTTCTTGAACTCTAGTTAACTTCAGCTCTTTTTCTTGCATGAATTTTTATTTTTTCTTATCTACCATTTTTTTCAAGTCTTCTAAATGTGGTCCTTAAGTTTCTAACTCTTATCCCCTGTCTCAATAAGAGAACCTAAGTTAAACTTCTCAATTTACAATTCTAGAGAAATATCTAAGTTTAGTAGCAATTCTAATTTTAGTTGCATGCTAATTTTGGTCAAACTTCAAAAACAACTTGTAAATTCTTCTGTGCCACTTTTTGAGCAACTAACTCTAGATCAATCGATGTTTTACAGTTTAGCGCACTGCTTGTTTTGGCAGCTTCTATCAAATATGGAACAAATTGCAAAATTTCCTTCATTTTCGTTGAATTGCAATGGCACCTATGCATTGGCCCATTTTTCAATATAAACATAGAGCTATGACCAAGCTAAAACAAGTCAGAGGGATTAATGAGGTCAGAGCTCTGTATTTTTCCATTTACCACTGGTGGTTTAACGTAAACCCCCCTTTAGTAGTTTTGTGGTAAAGGGGAAGGGGTTCTTACTTTGATATTGACTACCGATCTCCAATTGGTGGTATGGAAAATAATTCCCAATGTGAGGCCTCCCTTGTTCTTAACTCGTTGAGGATCATAGATCCCCGCATTTTCTCTTATGATATGGTGGGGAAGTGCGGTGCTAGATCTAGACAAGAACTTGAACACTCTTTAACCTCGCCCTTCTACTAGGTCAAGGTACTGCCACATCATCAAATTATGTCATGCATGCATCATGCTAATGTCAACAATTCCACATGGTGCCTCATGAGTGGTTCCACGTTTCAGTTATATTTGGCCCACTTGGCCACCTAAAAAGTTCACATCAACATGCCACATGTCCTCGGTCTTTATTTCCATTTAACTTGTGCTTATGTCATGCTACCATCATCCCAATGTGTCTCCAACTGTGAATCTTTATCACCTCTTTCATCCAATATAATCACGCCTTGTGTCATCCTCTAGTCAGTCCTTGTTGTCAACTTCGTATGGTTGAAAGGTGGTCCCAGTCCCTGGTTTTTCATTAATTTTCTTTATAAAAATAAAATACTGAAAACATGGATTACATGATTGGGGGTTGGAGAGTCTAAAAAATATTAAATTTTGCATACCTGCTCCTGCTCCTGACCTTCGACTCGCCGAGAAACCTGATTGGGTCCCACAAGGTCGGGGGTCGAGGGTTAGAGAGATTTCCCGACTGCACACCTGCAATAGCTGTTGACTCTCGACTAGGTTGAGGGCTTAAGTCTGGCCTCTGCCAACTACTACGTTCAGTTTGAAAAAACACAAAAACTGACACTAAATTCACTATATCACCATGTTTATGTGCAACCTTTGACTTTATGGCTTGTCACCTTTTACTAACAATAACTTATGATCTGAGTACTTGCTAAAATAACTTGAGATGATATTCTAAACTGGAAATGGCTCCAAAGTCTATGTTCCTTGATCATATTTTCCTTTACCATACTTGAACTAATTTTATCCCTTGGCCATTTTTCTTGCAACCATTTCTTCCTTTGTCATCATCTTCTTTTCCTTTGCCATCAATTACAACATATTTCTGACATAGAAAACATTCTAGTGCATTATGGTTATTTAAAGTAAATTACGCATTTAAAATAATTTTATTTAAAATTTTAAAAATTCAATTTTATAAGGATTTTGAAATATTTTAATATATTTTTTATATTCATTATTATTAAAGTCAGATAAAAATTATATAATACCATTTTTTTTTCAAAATTAAGTTTGCATTACCTCAAACTTTTGAAATACATCACCCAACCATCAAAGTTCATCCAATGATCAATCTTAATCTACCTTGAGGGGAATTGAATATGTTGACCAATCACTTAGGATCAAGTATAACAAAATAATGTTAAGTATTTGTTACTGAAAATCTACTAGAGATATCATGAATTGAACTACAAATAGGAGAAAAATAATTGCTAAAAGAAATTTTGTGTAATTAAGATTTTGAGGAAGTCACTCGAGAAAGGTCTTAGGAACTTGTTTCGGTAGGAGTAGGGGATTTTAGTTCACACTAAAGATGACTTTCTAGGTGAGCTAGTTGTAACAACCCCTGGTGAATTTTCCATGTAAATAAAATAATCCCAAGGTCAAGGGACACGTATTCCAAGATGAATGTTGGGAAAAACATAGTGATGTGTATCATTGGTGCTTAATTAATGGTTATGGAAATTGGCAAAGGCAAAGTGGCAATAATTGGCATTTTATTTATGAAATAAAAAAAAGGAGAAAACGAAGGTGAAGAGACACAGATTTGTAAATTGAAGAAAAAATGAAGTAAATGAAGAAAATAGATGCCTCAATGATAAAAAGGCTTCTGAGGATTAGTTCACATCTTTTGTTGGTTAAGCTTTTTTCATTTCTGTCTTTGGATCTCCCATTCATTCTCTCATACTCTTGCACACTTAGAGTATTCTTGGAGCTTTCTTAGAGCACGTTTGCATACACTGGATTTGGAGAAAGAAGGCAAAGGATAGGAGGAAAGTGCAAAGGAACAATTGGATCAACAACTATAGTTGGATTCCTTTGTAGGTAACAGGTTGCATGTGTGATTTCCTTGTTGTTTTATGGATGCATGATATGTGCATGTGATTTTTTGGTTATGCATTTTCATTGACATGGAGATTTTCCTATATTGATAATGATTTTAGCCTTTCCTTGCCATTTCCTAGACATCCATGGTGTTGTGGGTTTTTTCCACTTCAATTTTTTTATTCTTGCTCATAATTCCTTGTGGTTGTGGGTTGGAAAAAACACTTTAGAATCCATGGAACAAGTTGGGTTGAGTTACTACTCCTAAAGCCTAGGTTGGGACAAATTCTTTGGAGCCCTTGGTAGGTTGAGTTACTGAGTCCCTAAAGTAGGGCTGGATAAATGCTCTAGAGCCTTGGGAGGATGTGGGTAGAGTTACTAATACCTAGATCCCTCGAAAACTTCAATAGAGACCGATTTGGTTGGTGTTAGTGATGTCCAGCCGTGTAGGTGGAATCATTGTTGTTGAGGGTTGAGGTAGTTTGTCCTCTAGAATACCTGGTTTGGTTTTATCTTGGTTTATTCCATGAGATCTCACCTTCGTACTTATAATCTGGTGTGGGGGTGATTGTCTAAAAGAGAGATTTGGTTTGGCCCAATCTATGGTCGGGTGGTACGTGGAAGTCCCTGACTTGGTTGGTATTTTCATATATTAATGAGAGTTATTATTCTATTGTGTTTCATGTATATTTGTAGCAATTATGTTGGTGATATTATGGTTGAGTTTCCAAGGTTCCTATGATGGTTATTTACTGGTTATTTATTGGTCACATGATGTATGTAATTTATGGATCTTGTCATCAATGGTTTAGTTATTGATTTGTTGGTGAATGTATGGACTAATTAGTGTTATTGCAGCTATGTGGAGAGGGAATAGGGACTTCTTGGTGATTCTCAAATGAATATTAGACTATTATGATCAAATATGTATTCTTTACCTGTAGCTTACATGTTTTCCATGTGTTTGACAAAATTTCGAGTGTGTTCTAGGTGGTCTAGGTCAAGTTTCTAACTAAAGTTCAAATGTTTAGATTTGGTATCATGTCTATTATAATTCTGGAAAGTCCTAAGAAGTTTTGGGTAGTGTTCTAGAAGCTGACCTAGAATTGCAACTTATATCTCCGGAGTGCACCCTTCGAATTGGGAAAGTTGGGACACAACTGCATGGAAGTAGTGTTGTGCATGCGGTTGGATGCCTTACAGTGCACCTAGGCCTTTTCATTCATGTGGTTGGGAGCCTAGGTTAGTGAAAAAGAGCCTTAGCTCAAGGTTTGGTCACTTGGGGAGGTCCTTTAGCCCTTTAGTGTCCTGTAGCCTTGAGGGATGTTGTGAGTTGTCAGTTTGTGGTCAGTTATAGGCCCCACTTCCTTAATTGGATCTTGGAAGTCGGGTCATGTCATAGTAACTCTTCATCCCATGTTTACCCTCGTAGGCCTACGAAATTGGGTAAAAATGGGAAGGGGTGGTTATAGAGTGGTATCAGAGCTTCCATGTCTAAACACTTGAACTAGATGGGATGGATGTGATTGTTGTGTATGCATGTATGATTGTATATGTGTCTATCATGCATGGATGTTGGGTGTTTCTCATGGTGGTAATTGTTGGATTTGTGTAATCATGTATAGGTTGATGATGTTGATGCTGAGATAATTGATAATTTGATTTCATTATATATTCAGATATTGTGCTAATCCGCATTGACTGTCCTAACGAGATAGCCTCCCGTGAACTTCGCTGAGGTATGTTGGATTATGTTTATCTTTGGTTATCTGACAAGGTATGTTTTCATGAAGTAGAAGGCCAGAGATGACAAGAAAAATGGTGGATTATAGTTCATGTGACTCTCCTTACAGATTAGATGAGTAACACAAAGATGAGTACTCCGCTGACATAGTAAATACCTTGAGAAATTTCAAGGTAGAAATTAGAAGTTGTAAGGTGGATAATGATAGCATCATTCGATCACAGGAAATAATTGCTAGATCATAGGAAAAGGAAGCAAAGGTCAATGCAGTGATTCTTCATAGTTTATCATATTTCCAGAGATAGGATAGCCACGAATCAGTTATGGGCAGGAGGAAATGACTAATGGGGCATATGGTAGCAGGTCTCATGGTGGGAATAGGTCATATAGGGACGAAACAATCATAGGTGGTAGATGGATGGATACACTTGACAAGAGAGGTAGTGTATATGGTTTCTATTCTAGTTCTAGTTCAGATAGGAAACATGTTTATCATTGTTATCATCCTTATAAGAAGAGTGAGAAAAAATACTTTCTGAATGAGTTAAAGAAAGAAAATCCTCCTACCTTCGATGGAAGATGAGAAAGCATGGATACTTGGGATGAAGAACTTATTTGATTTGCATGATTATACCTAGAATATGAAAGCTAGGATAGCTATTTTTAGTCTCAAAGGAAAAGCGAACATTTGGTGGGAAGATGTGAAGTGTGTCAAAGGCATCAAGGTAGAGGAGTTGAGTTGGCATGAATTCAAGAGGCTTTCCAGAAAGCACTTTTAAGAGCGATATTATGACAATAAGGCTAAGGAGTTGTATGAGTTGAATATGGGATATATTACACACGAAGAGTATAAAACCAAGTTTCTAGAGCTATTGAGGTATGTACCATATCTCAAGGATGAGAAAACAAAGGTTCAAAGATTTTTTAGTGGATTTCCATTAGCATTTAAGGATTAGATTGAGTATGATGAGCCTCAAACATTGGAGGAATTAATTGGGATGATTATCATATAGTATGTTGTTGGGTATGGATTAGTTGTACATTAATAGGATTAAGGTAGAGTTTTATGAGAAGGCTGTTGAGTGCTTGGATGATGATGGAGATATGATAATCTTATAGGATAAGAAGAATCCTACATAATTGTGAATGGTTATAACTATGCAGGAAAAGCATAGTAGTAGGAAAGGGTGTGTATTGTTTCCAGTTCATAATTCGAGTGACAAAGGAAATGATTTTGAAGATATTGAAGTCTTGAAGAGGTATTTGGTTTTGCAGCAGCTTCAGGATGTATTTTCCATAGATATTTTGAGTTACCGCCTCATAGGGAAGTGGAATTTTCTATTGAGTTGATGTCAGGAGCAAAACCAACGTCAAAGGAACCATATAAGATGAGCACTATAGAGTTAGTAGAATTGAATTTGAACATTAAGGAAATCCTTGATAAGGGATGCATAAGGCCAAGTGTGTTGCCTTGGGGTGCATCAATATTTTTTGTGAAGAAGAAATATGGTACTCTCAGGTTATGCCTTCATTACAGGCAGTTGAACAAAGTGACTATCAAGAACATGTATAGTTTGTCACAGATAGATGACTTTTTTTATTAGTTGAAGGGAGAAACATTGTTCTCAAAGATTGACTTGAGATTGGAATATCATCAAGTACACATCAAAGAAGAGGACATCTACAAAATTTCATTCTATACAAGGTATGGGAATTATGATTTTGTGGTAGTTCCTTTTGGTCTTACGAATGCTCCAACTACTTTCATGTGTTTGATGAATAGTGTGTTGCATCCTTATTTGGACAAGTTTGTGATAGTATTAATTGATGACATATTGATATACTCTAATAATGAGGAAGAGCATGCAAAGAATCTAAAAATAGTGTTAATATTGATGATAGAGCATCAATTGTATGCTAAGCTTAGGAAGTGCAATTTATTTCAAAGAAAAGTTCATTACTTGGAACATGTTGTTTCCAAGCAAGGTCTAGCAGTGGACCCGGAAAATATTAGTGTTATCATGGGGTGGGAAACTCCTAGATATGTGGATGAGGTCATATCATTCATGGGAATGGAAAGTTACTACAAGTAGTTCATCAGGAAATTATCATAGATTTTGCTATCCTATTACGTATGTCTAGCGAAAAGGGAAGAAGTTTGAATTGACTGAAGAGTGTGCAAATACTTTTAAGTAGTGGAAGCAGTTGCTTACAAATTCTCTAGTCTTGAAGATTCCATATCTAGATAAAGAGTTTGAGGTATGTACAGATGCTTTCAAGAGAGGGCTTGGTGGATTCTTGATGTAAAAGGGACAAGTGGTATGCTATGAGTCAAGGAAGATGAATGAGCATGAGTAGAATTATGTGACACACGATCGTGACTTGGCAACTATCATTCATGCATTGAATATATGGAGACACTATCTTCTTGGAAGGAGGTTCATCTTGATAAGTGATCATAGTGGACTGAGGTACTTGTTTTACCAACCTAATTTGAATGTCGGACAAGCTAGATGGTTAGCTACTATTAGTGAGTTTGACTTCAATGTTAGCTACATTAAGGGATAGGAAAACAGGATTGCAACTGCTCGTAGTAGAAGTGTATAGGTTAATCACATTGCAGTAATGAGTTCTTATGGGATAGACTTGTAGGAGAAGATCTTGCAAGCAGGACAATATGATGACATGTATTAACAACTTAAGCACAGGTTATAACAACAGGGTGAAGGTGATAGGTATGAGGAGTATTATCTCACAGAAAATGGATTGGTCAGATTCAGGAACAATATTTATGTGCCATATGACAGTGAGCTCAAAAATCTTATCTTGAGGGAATTTCATATCAATCCATATTCAGGTTACCCTCATATCAAGTCGTATTCAGAAGATAATGAAAAAAATTAATAAATTCTATCATTGACCGAACTTGAAGAAAGAGGTGGTTGAGTTTTTTGTGAGATGTTTGGACTATCAATAGGTAAAAGAAAAGTGTCAACATACGTGTGGTCTATTGCATCTGACTCCAATTCTATAGTGGAAATGGGAGGTCATTTCCATGGACTTCATTACAGGTTTACCAAGGACATCGAAGCAACTTGATTCGATCATGGTTATTGTCACACAGAATAAGTCGATCTTGCGGACAAGATAGACCTTCCTAGAATCTAAAGAAGACCTAGTGACAAGCAAACCAACCAGACACTATCTTCCTCTAAATATGCTTTAATAAACAATAGCAAACAAGTGTTTTTAGGGCCTACCTTAGGTCCAACGCTAGCTTGTGGATGCCCTCGCTCCTTCGATCCAAATGAGCTCCTTTTCGCGGATCTACAAACACAAACAAGGCAAACAAATTAAATAGCATGTGAAAAGCCAATTTCATAAAACATATTTAACATGAAAGTCAAGGAGTCCATGAAACAAATAACATAAGATACTTGTTGAGAAAAATGAGTTTGATTTTATTAATTCAGAAGAAGAACCTTACAACCTTTGCCTTGACGCTGTACAAGCTCCTCCCAGGGTCCAGCAAGAAGTCTCCTCTACTTTGACAAGTTTCACTCACTCCCCAATGAAGCCAAAAAGGTATGTGATCTCTCCTCTTTAGGCTTAACTAGGAAGTCTTGATTTCACCAGCATTTACCCTAAAAATTGTTCAGCTTCTAACCTCCTTAGCAACCAGACCAATGCCTGTATTTATAGTGCAATGGAGGGAGGTTACTAGGTCATCCTTCAAAGGGATAAAGCCCTCCTTCAAAGGGATAGCTCCTCTCATCAAGGGATTAGCTCCTTCTCTTTTGGGATGCATGAACCACCTCAGAGCGAACAATCCACGTCAAAATTCCTTCTAGAAACCTCTAGAATTAACCCAAAGTGAGTTTTTTAAGATAAAACTTGCGCCTTTTGACTTTCACAGGGGTCCGCACCTACACCGTTAGGGACAGAGCGGGTAGGTACGCAACTTGCATACACAGAAGGTGCGGGACCGCAGGTGACCATGAGAGAAAGTGCGGAACCAGAGTTACATTGATTTTTAGTGTCTTTCTCTCATTTCCAAAGCTTGATTTGAAGAGCTGAGGTCTGAGACTTGCTTAGGAGGACAGTACAAGTAATGATAGACCCATACTGACTGCAAATAATCATGATGACGATATTTTTGTGTAACAGATTGCCCCCTAAAGTGCGAAGTCTGTAGTAGATGAGGATTTCTTATCATTTAGGAAGAGTGAAGTACTTTATCATTTCGAGAATAATCTTGTGGAGAACCCGGTTGGAACCTGTAAAAACATTCAATGCAAAATATATATATGAGATCATATCATCGCTGAGGTAGGCATTCCCATGCTCAGATCAAAACTGACTAGAAAAACTAACTACTGCTCTGATACAGGAATGATCTTGTAAAACATCACAAGTATAGACTCATGTGGACACAGTATGGACGCAGCCATCTGTTTATGAATAGTCCATTATATAATGAATACAAAATTCCTCGCAGCCTAGATTGTGGAAACTAGATCCAAGGTCTTCATTTCTACTTCCCGAAACAGTACGATTCTATCCATGCGAATGAATGTTTTGATGTCGAACATGGTAGAAACCACTTGATTACCAGTCAATGATGTAAACTGTTAACAAGTGTGAGAGAAAACACCAGTGATGTCAATGGCTCTCAAAGTACCCAGTACAATCCATGAGATGCGAATAAATGTGTCGATGTCGAGCATGTCACGGAATCCTTTGATCGAAAGTCAATAATGTAAACTGTCGTCAAAGGCGAGAAACCTGCCATTGATGCATGCAGATCTCAAGGTACTAACGATTCCTAGATCACCTTTCTAGATAATGGGTTGATGTCGATAGAAAGCGATCCGTCATAAGCAAGCCCACAACACGAAATCATAAAACAAGTTGAAGAAATTTAGTTGCAAGAACTGACTCAGGGATGGTCAAGATGGATGATAGATATTTTGCAGATGAATGGCTTATTGGCAGTGACCTCTTGAACACGTAATGACACAACAGATGGTTTGGTGACAATTGACCCAAAGTTAATACCCAGAAACCGGCTGAAAACTTTCAATGTGGTTTGATCAACTGTTAGGCAAAGGATTTCCCAACCCAGGTGAATAAAAGTGTCGTGTTCAAGAGTGGTTACAAAGTATGACAAACAGGCTCATTTTTCCCTCTTTTCCCCCACCATTTCTGGCAAGTACCTCTTTATTTTTGACAAGCTTGAGGAGGATAACATTTGCTTGATTATAAGCTCATCCTTCGGATGAGTCCAACTTAGTTTAAATTTGAACCCTAAGAAGGAGTGGTTCGTTCCTGTTTGTAATTGAACAGGTCCTTTACTGTGAAATTTTAACGAGTCCAGTATAGGAGAAACTCGGCGTTTTTTCAATTTTAGAGAGTCTGAAAAAACTTAAGAAGACTCCAGGGTTGACCTTTTTCGTAAATTTGTGTCTCTCAAGCCCGAAAAAGTATAAAATAATACTTGAGAGAACCGCTTGATATTTTACAACCAAGGAGTACTTTTCGTCATTAGTGCCCTTGACCTGAAAAAGTAAAAAAGCGATCAATGACACGTCATTTTATAACCAGTATCGAATTTGAAACGACAAAAATCCGGCAATCTTTTCATATTTTTACGGTCGGAAAAGAGCTGTAAGGGGACCGTATTTTAATTCCGTTTTAACGAATTTAAAAGAAACACTCGGCAATCTTTTCATGTTTCAGGAGTCAGAAAAGAGCTTAAAGATGACTCTACATGTTTTTCTTTCGAAAATGGTAGATTTCACCCGAATAATCCTTTATTCTGCACAAAAACACAAACATTACTCATACCTGTTTGAAATGGATAAAAACGTCGCAAAATACCTTTTCAAAGTGAAACATAAACAAATTTGCGATTTATTTACTCAAAAAACTTATAAAGAGGGCCTTTGTCGATTCATCTTTACCGTTTGGGTTTAGGTGAGAAAATAGTGCTTTTGCTTAGAAAACTTCCCGTGAAGATTGCGGAAAATCCAACCGTCGGAATCGAGTGCCGTCTTCTCCAGGTAATCCACATCATCCTACTTTTCATTTTTAACCGTTTAATTTTTTGTTTTAGTCCTTTAATTTATTTTTTGGGAGGGATTTTAGGCGCAAAACCCGCACACGGGGGCTCGCAGGTTTACCATTGCGGACCCGCGGACCCCGTCTTTTTGTCCATTGGGAAAAAGCTCGGGGTCCGCACCTTCCGTGTAGACAAAGTGCGGTCCCACGCACTGTGTCTAACCCAGAGGGTGCGTACCCCGCCGCAATGGTTTTGAACCCAAAGATTCTCAAAAATGGACCAATCAAAATGTTTTCTAGCAATTTAATTAATCTTTATACTTGATGCAGAGAGTACATCATGCTAGATTGGCGTGAACGAGAGCATGAGGACGTGGATGTTGCCGCATGGAATCATCAGCCTTCACTTGATGCTTTGAGGGCGTGCGAACTATACAAATTCTGGGCCATTCCTGGCATGAGGGCTCAGGTGGATTTCTTACAATGGCTGGTTAACAGATGGAGCATACAGGACCAGTGCTTCTTCATTGGCGGCCACTAGCTCAAAATCGAGCCGGCAGACATATATTTCTTGACTGGTTTGCCTAAGAGAGGCAAAGACTTGACTCAGCACGGGACTAGGCCAGGTGGCCAATCTATCGATAGCCTCCGGCTAGAGTACTGCAACAGCCAGGCTAGAGACAAAGGGATAGACATAAAGACCATATCCCGTCCTGAACTCATGGTGATTGCGTTTACTGTCACCAGACTTTGCAGAGCTGCCGCATTACATATTGCCACCGGATCCCAGATGCGTATGGCAGTTGATTGCTTTCGAGGCACCATCTTCAACTGGTGCAATGCCGTGTTGGCCAATGTGAAAGGCCAACTGACCAGGGCCAAGAACGGACGACTAAAGACCTTTGGTTATGGGGCTTTGGTTGTGAGTTTTGGCCTGGAGAGGGTTCCTATGCTGATCCCACAACACCTTACTATTGGAGCTGGGCTTCCTCGAGAGCCCAAACTGATGCGATGGGTCGCAGTCATGGCCCGTCACCTGGACGAGAGGACAGAGGTTGCTCGGTTCAAACCTAAGTATTTCCAATGGCTGGAAAACCAGGTCTTTTCTATTCAGGACTTCCCTTACGCTGGGATAGATTTTCGTGGTGACCTAGACATTGTTCTTCCACCAGGAGAGCAGTGGGACGAGTCAGGTAAAATCCTTTTCAACTTTTTCCTATTTTAATTTTTTTTGTTTTTCCATCGTCTCAAAACTGATAGTAAAAATTTCAAATGCAGATGTAGGTCCACAGCGACCAGCCGCTCTCCGGCCTTTCGAGAGGAGGCAACCAGTTGCACCCGCGCCAGCCCCACAGGACGAATCAACAGAGGTTTTGGTCGAGTTAGAGGGTCATCTCGAGCGCTTGACAGGAGATATTCCTGAGACCACTATAGATGACATTCCTCGTCGACTTCAGCGCTATGTGATTGGAGTCCCAGGACCTTTTAGGAGGTTCCTTTGCAAGGTGGCCCATGCAGTGGTTTCTTATAGAGATCATCACCAGTGATAGGATGATCGCCTACATGTGACATTTTTGTTTTTTGTACTTATCATTTTTGCCGATCATAAGGTGTTTTTCAACCTATGATCGAGGACGATGTATTTTTTGACACACTCCTATATATATATATATATATCACTATTACCGGCTTATCTTGTAAATCATGTTATGGAATGATTTTAAATTCACATGTATGATTATTGCAAATGTCTATTTAACATTCGAGAAGCAATTGCATCTGCTAATGTATTTAAAGACCTTGGAATATGCTGATATTCAATATAATCAAATTCACGTTCCAAGAGACGCACTCTCAAAAATAATCTTAATAACACTAGATTTCTAATGGCATACACTCTATTAAGCTGTAATACAACGAGTTCAGAATCTAACCTCACTACCAAACGCCGAATCCCAAATGAAATAGATTCAGACAATAACTCAATCACTGCACTATACTCGGAAATGTTGTTCGTTGTTTGACCGAGGCTTACCCCATGCATAGATACCAACTCGTCAGAGGGCGAATAGATAACCCAAGCTGCGGAAGAGATGTTTCGTGTATTACGACAAGCACCATCAGCAAAACCAATGTATGTTTGGAGAGGCATCGACATCTGCAATATCAAGAGTAAAACCAAGATAAGCAGGAATAATGACGAAAAACACTCTCTAAGCTAAGCACACTGTTTAAACTAAAACACACCAGCTAGAAAGAAAAAACTATCCTAACTAAAAAATCTCCATACCCATTCTTTTAAGCATAATACCTCTTCAAGTAAAGGCCATTTCTGGGTTTACCCAAAGAGTCCCCATCAAAGTCTACCAATTCATAAGCCCCTTTGGCTAGCTTTCGCTTGACAACATAGGGACCATGCCACATAGGAACGAATTTTCCAACGCCTAATTTATCATTAGCTTGATCATAAACTAAGACTAGATCTCCTTCCAAAAAATTTCGAGGGGTCACATTTTGATCATACTGAGCTTTTATCCGTTTTGCGTGAGTCTCGATCGCCAATGCAGCATCACGTCGATTCTCATCTAATTGAGCCAAGTATAACAAACGCTTTTCCTCTTCGGAAGTGGCTTGTTACACCAAAAAATGTCACCATGACTATTTGCAGTTAGTATGGCTCCATCCACTGTCATACTATCCTACTTGGCAAGTCTCATGCCTCTGCTCTTCATGTCAAACTTCAAGAAAGAGAGAAAAGTCATTTAAAGTCAATTATCTCTGGTACGCAGTTTCTCTTAGCCTTACCTGCGTGTACGCAACCCAAGTTCACAATACCTGCGTACTTCTACGCTCCGTATGTAAAGGGGTGGGTGCGTACCCCTGTAAAGGTCAAAAGGCGCAAGTTTCATCTTAAAAAAGTTACTTGTGGTCATTTCTAGAGCATTCTAGAAGCTTGTTTGACGTGTATGAAGTGCCTCCAGATGGTTCATGTATCCCTACCAAAGAGGAACTTATCCCATCAAGAGGGGAGCTATCCCATCCAAAGAGGGTCTTATCCCATTGATGGTGGACCTGAATAACTTCCTCTAGAGCACTATAAATACAGGCATTGGGCCAAAGGGAGGAGAGGTTAAAAGCTGAACATTCCTAAGGGTAGATGCTGCTGGAATTAGGACTTCCTTGTAGAAGCTTGTGAGGAGAGATTACCATCTTTGCTTGTTTCATTTGGAAGTGGGTGAGCTAATAAGAGTAAAGGAGAACTCTTGTGGACCCTGGGAGGGACTTGCACAACACCAAGTCTCAGGTTGTAATGGTTCCTTTTGTTACCTTTTAATACAAATAAGTCCATTCTTCTCAACAATTTGTTATTTATGAGTTGTTTCATATACTCCTTGGTCTATATGTTAAATATGTTTTATTTTATGTGATATTCAGGTGCTATTTAATCGTTTGATTGTTAGTGAATGCAGGTTTCGAAGGGAAGGAGGAGCTCATCCGGATCAACAAAGCTAGACTACTACAACAGCGTTGGGTTACAGGTAGGATCTAAGCACTTGATTTCTCATATTGTAAATGCATATTTAGTGAAGGATTGCTCTTATTTGTCTTGTTTGTCACTAGAAAGTCTTAGGCTTCTAGGGAGGTTGGTTGTGTCCGCACTAACGACTCTTTCCGCATGACAAAATGGCAACTCCACTGGAGAATCCATGAATGTGTTTGAATTCTTTTTGAGTTGATATTTTGGTCTGAGAAAAATCGCTTGTTTTCTGATTTTTGGTTGTCTAACTGTGTATTTGGGTGGGTTAGCTTAGAGTCAATTTAGATTTTTATTTTTCTTAGCTTTGCCAGCAGTACGCAGCCTCTGAGTTAGGCACAGTGCGTACTTGTACGCACTGCGCCTTTGTGCACAGGGTGTACCCGCGCCTGTGTCAACAAATCACCTGCGTACCCTTGTCAAATTTGAGAAAATTTCATTTTTCCTCTTTTTGCTCTTTAGATTTTGTTTTTGATTTGTTTTACTGCCCAGATCCATTGCTTTACTATCAGAGATCTTCACCTAAACTTGTCCCGTTAGTGTCAAGGGTTTTGGTGGAATTCATAGAGATTTTGCCTTAGGGTTTGATTTTTAACTGGTCCTGTAGTGACTTTGGCGTTAGAGGTTGTCAAACTTTGGATCTCCCTGGTTTTGATCAGTCCTCTTAGGAGTCGAGCATGTCATAGAAGTCACCCTTGTGAGAGACCTACCTTTGTGTCTTCTCTTTGCGAATCTCGAAAAGTTTGTTTGTTAAAACCTTGAATTTCATTCTTGAGAAAAAAGAATAAAAAGATTTTGATTTTGTTTTTTGATTAGTTTATGATTCTGCATGAACTGATCCTTAGTTGCATTTTGACTGAGTAAAACATCCGGGAATTATCCTTGTAGGCTTTTGTCCTCATTATTTTTTGCTTTTAGGTAAATTTCCTTTTAATTTGCTTTTGAGTGAATTTGATTTGATTGCCTTAGATTTGTTAAATTTGATTTGATAAATAGTTTTACATGCTTTATTAATATAGAAAAAACACAAAAAATTCTTTTGGAAAAAGTTTGCTTTGGTAGCATTTGTAGTCTTTTGGGAGAAAAAGGAAATTTCGTGAAGTAATTAGTGGTCATGAGTTGTATGTTTTGAAAAGATAAAGAAATTGTTTCTTTGATTGTCTTTGCCAAGAAAGTTGTTTTCTATAAAATTTGCATTTTCCAACTCTCTTAGCTAGGAGATTCATTGAAAAAGAAAAGTAGTGTAAATCATCTTAGGTGCATCTTTGTAGTGGTTGCGAGTCGAGTCTACACACCACCAGTTTCATCTCCACTACCTTTTTGTCTTTAAGAAAAACCATAAAATTAATGCTTAAAGTAAAATCAACTTAGTAACTTTTATTTACTAGGGCTCTGAAACACCAATTTAGATCAGGCTAGTGTCTTGGAGTAGGAGAGTAATTAACTCTCCAAGACAACAAAACCAAACAAGTAGCTTATCTTGTGATAGAATAAATCCAATTGTTTCATCTGTACTCTAGGAAAGCTCCTCTTAAAGGAGAAGCACGAGCTCGTGTCTGAACTAGTGAGGGGATCAATCCTCCCTCGTTGGGAACGATGCCAGACACGCATGTATTACAAACGGTAAACCTCAGATTAACCATTGTCGAGGAGCCAGGGGTCACTTGTCGGTAAACCTTGGATTATTGTCAAGGAGCCGGCAAGGGGATTGAGCTTGATACTCTGCCCTTGCGTGCTGTCGGAGTGTAGACTATTCCCCCAGGTGCATTTGTTGCTGTTGGTAACCTTAGTGACCATTATCTTTAGGATTCTACCGAGGTGACGGTGGAGGGAAGATCCCACTGTACCTGGAGCAGACGTCGGCTAGACTCACTTGGATTTTCCGGGGGGTTCACTTCACTCGAGACGGTTAAAGTGGAGGAACTTGTGCCGGTCTATTCATTAAGCAGGTTGTCGGGGTAACTGTTCCACCCGCCACTTCTGTACTGAATCCGACGATGTTGGGTTTCATCTCCAACTAGCGTTTTTGGTCCGGAAGGCTACTGTTTGTGCTTGGTTTGATGCCCTAGATTCTTTAGGCGTGTGATTCAAATTTGTTTGGTTCTTTAGAGACTTTAGGTGGTTTGTTTTGAGATTTTACTTTGTTTGCGTGTGCAGTAGTTAAAAGTTTTTAACTGTGGCGGAATTACCGAGACAGTCCCGTCGACTTCAGGGCAAGTCTCCTGAGGTTGTTTCCGTGGCTGAATTGTTGAGGAAATCCCGTAGACTTCGGGGTGAGCCTCCTCAAGACGTCCCAAGTCATTACAAAGGTTTAAAGGTCCTTGTTACTCCTAGTGGTAGTAAAGTAGGTTCACCTGAAGAAGGAGAATCGTCATTGGTAGTCCATTCAGATTACCAAGGTCTAGAAACAGGTTATAATCCTGAAGTTGTTGCAGTTTCTGAGCTTGCTGGTAGTTTTTCATCTACTAGTGATATAGGTGAAGAACCTGAAGTATCTGAACCCGTTACTCCAACTTCTAGTGCACCTGATTCACCTAGGGTAGAAAGAGTCATCACCGAAAATCTTCCTGCTGGTTTGATAGCTATTGAAGAACTTGCTCCAGAGGAAGAATTAGGCGTATCTATCCTTGAAGATCAACCTACTATTGATCTAAGAGAGCGTGAATCTATCTTTTACAGTCCTCCTAGAAGTACTACTTGGTACCTTTCGTTAACCAATTATTTAGACAACTCAGGGATAAGTTTTTCTCCACCTCGAACTCCTTTTCCACCTGGAGGTATTTATACTCCTGTAAATATGTCTGGTCAGTCGTCCGTGTTCACTCAATCTCCTGAATCTTACTTGTACGGCGGTCCTTCTGTTCCCTCCAGGTATCAGTCACTTTCTGGTACCTTTGCGGGGGCATCTCCTCAACCCATTGATCATGGGTTATTAGCTGGAAACAATGGTAATAAACCATTGGGCGTAGGGGACATTTACATGATGTCAGGTTCAGTTCCCGGTTCTCAACCTCAAGGTGGCCAATTACCACCTGGGGGGCAGCCTCAATTAACGCCTGGGGGGAAACCTCAAGGTACACAAATTGCATCTGGAGGGCAACCTCAAGGACAATATGTACCCATAGTACAATACATGCCTCAAGGTCAACCCCAGCCTCAATATGTACCCCAAGGTCAACCTCAGTATCAATATTTACCTTAAGGGTATCAACCTCAAGGTCAAGGTCAACCTCAGTATCAATATTTACCCCAAGGTTATCAACCTCAAGGTCAATACTCGAGTCAAGGTTATCAACCACCTCAAGGTCAGTCATATGTTCAAGGTATGGGAACTGTGCCTTTCAGTTATCAAACCTATCCTCAATCCGGTTATGGATCTCAGTATCCTCAACCTGTTATGGGTCAATACCCCAGAATGATAGTGTGGGATACATCACAAGGTCAACAGGTGTTGCAGCCAAGTATACAGTTGTTACCTCAAACTGGACAACCCATAGTTTCTGGTTCACCCCAGCAACCGCAACCTGTCCAGTCAAATATTCAAACCTCTGTAACTTCGGTAGTTACTCAGCCGCCAATTGCACCTAGTACTCCATCTCAAATGACTGCTGCAACTACCGCAACATCTACCGCACTTACTTCTGGAGTATCGACAGCTCCGGTTTCTACTGTCTCTGCAACCACTCCTCAGACATCTTTACTGTTGTATGGATCTACGATTCAAACCACGGTCCAGATGCCTGTAGGTCAGCCTAGTTTAAGTACTGTTGTAACAAGTCAACCTCAATTTACCTATCAACAATACCAGGGACAGTACCAATTCGGTCCTGCTGTTCAACAACCAGTTTACCAGTATCAGCCGTATCCTGGGTACACTTATCAGCAACCTCAACAACCCCAGTACGGTCCGGTTAATCCTGGTTTTCCAGGAGGATATAATATCCCGAATGCGATTCCTGTTCCAAGTTATCCTGGATATCCTCCTCCTGGGACTGGTCTTGTGACACAAAGTTTTAGGGATCCTAATCGGCAATTACCGTTTATCGCAACTTTGGATTTACCAGACTTGACGCGCCTAACGAACGATCCAATACAATATCTCCCGTTCTGGCCGCCAATGCCAAATAAGTTGCCCAGTGATATACCCAAGTTCGAAGGTAAGTCTGGAGAGGATCCGTCCAATCACGTGATGACTTACCACCTCTGGTGTGCTTCAAATTCCATCTCGGATGATTCGATCCACTTACGTCCTTTCCAGCGTACGCTCATTGGTCTCACGACCAAGTGGTACATTGAGTTACCACGAGCCTCTTTTTACAATTTTAGTCAGTTAGCTACCTCGTTCCTAACTCATTTTCAGTTGCCGGTCAGATACGATAATGGTACTGAGTTATTAACTTCATTAAAACAATCGACGTCCACTTATATTTCCAATCATATCCATGAATGGAGACGTCGACGGCGATTAGTGAAAGTTTTTATTCCGGACCAAATCTTAGCTGAATGGTTTGTAAAATCATTATTACCAAAGATTACTGAAGACGTAGCTAAGGCCGGAGTAGTTACTGAGGAGCAAGTTATTGCTCAAGCCCAGTACCTTGACTTAGTTTACACTCAGTCGGGTACGTTGCACGAGAAGATCCCAGATCTTCCTAAGTCGAATCAAATCGTTGCTGCTCTTCGGGGTCTCATGCTGCTGATGGCATGATTGGTACGGTGAATACTAAAAATAAGAAGAAATCCTCAAAGAATTCTTCTCCAATAATAACCTTACCAGACTCCCCGACAGGAGAGTCTTCTCTTGAAATTACCGCTGACATTCACGCTATAGAGTCATCTACGGCTAAATCAAAAAACGGTGGTAAGAAGAAAGGCAAGAAGAAGGATAAAGCAGACAAGGCTCCAAAGGAGAAAAAAGAGAAGTCGGAATCTAATGACGAAAAGCGCAAACCTCGCTATCCTTGTTTAATTTGTGAAGAAGATCATTTCACAAGAGATTGCCCTCATCGGGCAGAGGTTGTGAAAATCGTTAAAGGTTCCCCAACTTCTGATGTTTTGAAAGATCCATTTCCAAATCAGGAGAGTAAAATGATAGGTTCTTCCTCGAGTGCCAGTGAAGAACCCATATTGATGATGTCTCATGTACGGATTGCGTCTCGATCGCAAGATTATGGTAGTAAGAGTCCTGTTGATGGCAAAGAAGCAGAATCTTCTCATTCTAATCCATCAACCTCAGCTCCCGGTTCCGATCCACTACAGATCGAGAAACCTAACCCAGACTTGGTAATCAAACCGCCCGCCAAGGGTATACTTAGAAAGTCTACTTTCAATCCACATGCGAGAGCAGCTCAGAATTATAACATTGTTGAGGATTTAGCTGTTTCACCCTCAGCAATGTCGGCTTTGGAAGTGATGCAATCATGCCCATCACAACGAAAATTACTCTTGTCGGCTATAGGAGCTGTTGATATTCAGGACCCGAATCTGATAATCTTTGATCTAGAAAATAGTACACCGCGTCTCCCTCATCAGATGGCTTTCCAGATCCCAGTGATAGTCAAAAACAGGCCAATTCATCGGACTGTAATTGATGAAGGAGCTTCTACGTGTATTATGTCGATTCAATGTTGGATATCGCTTGGTTCTCCTTCACTGAACCAATCCCCGACGATTCTTAAGGCCTTTGATGGTCGTGGGTTCCATCCATTTGGCATTCTATAGGATTTGCCTATAGGGGTTGAAGGAAAAACCGTTAGTCTAGATGTGGAGGTGGTTGATGCCCCTCTGGACTACAACCTTCTTTTGGGTCGAAGTTGGTCTTACGCTATGACAGCGGTCGTTTCATCGGTTTTCAGAGTTATAAAGTTTCCACACAATGGTAAAATCATGACGATAGACCAGCTGGCTTACTTTTCATCCGACCCAGCCTCTTCAGAGAGTATCCAGCATGTCGGTAAAACGACTATCCCTTACAAGGATGTTGGTGTAGGATTAGTTAAAGATTTCGGTTTACTGGGAACTTTTCCTTTCCCTCCAATCAACGCAGACCCTTCATTCGCAACCATTCATATGATTACTTCAGACACTATTATTTACGATGATCCTTGGATTGTCCCATCTGAATCTGAGATAGACTCATTCGGTGATGCCATGCCTTTGAGTCCATATGAAATTGCTTATGAAGCCGTGCAGTCTTTTATCGACTCGCGTTCAACCCAAATCGACCAAATGAATGTGGTCCGTGAGGAATCACTTTTCACATCAACCTCAGAACGGATAACGTTTCCTGAAGTTGTGTCATCTGACGAACAACTTCGCGAAATCCTAAGTGTAGACGATCTACCATGAGAAGATCTTCATCATCGATCTTCGTTTTTACCTAAGGGTGATGACTTTGAAAATGATTTTTCATCAATTTTTACAGTTGAATATGTCAAGGATGCTCAGAATCCCACGAAACATCCTGATTCAGAGTTGAATTTGGGAAACATTTCCCAAACAATTTCCATTGACATTTCAGTCAAAACCGGAATTATTGAGAACATTCATATAGGTGCCTCGTGTACAGATGACGAAATTCAAACATACAAGGTCCTATTTCAAGAATTCCGCGACGTGTTTGCCTGGTCCTATGAGGAAATGCCAAGAATTGATCCCTCCATTGTTGTTCATGAAATCAAGACCTACCCGGACGCTAAACCCGTTCGGCAACGTCTGCGACAGATACACCCTAGGAAAGCGGCTGCGATTAAAGCAGAAGTCGAGAAGCTGTTGAAAGCAGGTTTCATTTATCCAATCCCGTTAACGGATTGGGTATCGAATATTGTTCCGGTTAACAAGAAACAAGGAACAATAAGAATATGCATCGACTATAGGGATATAAATCGTGCTTGTCCAAAAGACAACTATCCTATGCCCTATATTGATCAAATAATTGATGATTGTGCCAGCAGTGAAATATTTTCCTTTATGGACGGTTTTTCCGGTTACAACCAGATCAATATTCTACCTGCCGATCAACCAAAAACGGCTTTCATTTTTCCCTGGGGGACATTTGCTTACTGCAAATTACCTTTTGGACTTAAGAACGCCGGAGCCACTTTCCAATGGGCAATGTCTTACGCGTTTCACGACATCAAGCACATTGTGCAACCGTATCTCGATGATTTGCCTGCTCATTCTTTACATCGAGCTGATCACCTTGTTCACTTACGCGCTATTTTTATCGAATTCAGTTGAACCCACACAAATGTGTCTTCTGCATAGAAGTGGGACGATTGCTAGGATTTGTCGTTTCAAAAGCCAGCATCCGCGTCGATCCCTCGAAGGTCAAAGCTATCATCAAATTGCCTCCTCCTTCGAGTTTGCGCCAACTCCAAAGTTTGCAGGGGAAATCAAACTTTTTACGTCGATTCATTCCTAACTACGCCGAGGTTACAAAGGGTTTCACCTGGTTGTTGAAACAAAATGCTCAATTCTCTTGGGATGAGATAGCTCAGAAATCTTTTGATGCACTTAAGCACGCGTTGACCCATGCACCGTTGCTGCATCCTCCCAACTACAACCAGGACTACTTTTTATATCTCGCCGCCTCCCACTCCACCATTGGAATGGTCTTAGTTCAGGAAGACGAATTCGGAATGGAACATGTGATATATTATCTTAGTAGGACGTTAAATCCCACTGAGCTAAAATATTCGCATGTGGAGAAATTGGCCCTGGCAGTTGTTTAGGTTGTCCAACGTTTTCGTCATTACATTCTTCTCCATAAAACTATAGTGATTTCAGATTGCAACCCTATGATCTATATTTTGACTAAACAATTGCTAGGGGGCAAGTACTCCAAATGGATTGTTATCCTGCAGGAGTTCGATTTGGAGTTCGAGAAGACCAAGTCTAAGAAATCCTTAGTTTTTGCCGAGTTAATGTGTGATTTCCCGCGTGCTGACACAGAAACAGTGGCAGAAGAGCCCATTGCGGACGAATCTTTGTTTCTTATCAGCACTTTAGATCCGTGGTATGGGGATATAATCGTCTATCTCCAAACCCAATCCTTTCGGCCCGAAGCTTCAAAGTCGGAACGTCGGAAAATTCGATTCCAAACCCAACATTACAAAATTATTGGAGATACTCTTTATCGTCATGGGGCGGACTTGGTTTTTCGTCGTTGCTTAACTCATGAAGAGGCAGAAAGGGTTCTGAATGACTGTCATTCTGGAGCATGTGGCGGTCATATGTCTGGGTATGCCACAGCTCAGAAGGTGTTGTGTGCTGGCTATTTCTGGTCGTCCATGTTTAAAGATTGTATCATTGCGGTCCGAAAATGCCACAACTGCCAAGTGTTTGATCACAAGATGCGCGCACCACCTGCTCCTCTCCACCCTATAATTGCCGTTGGTCCTTTTGCTAAATGGGGTATCGATTTTATTACATGTAACCCTCACTCGGCCGAGGGGCATGCGTATATCATCCTTGCGGTTGATTATTTTACTAAGTGGGCCGAGGCGATGCCTACATTCGAGGCAGATGGCAAGACAGCTGCGATTTTCGTATTCAATCATATTATTGCTAGGTTTGGTGTCCCACAAGCGATAATCACTGACCATGGGTGCCATTTTCGAAACATTATGATGACAGAACTTACAAGCCAGCTTGGTTTACGCCATGATAGTTCTACTCCTTATTATCCGCAAGCAAACAGTTTGGTTGAGTCCATCAACAAAGTTCTAGTTATCATGATCCGACGAATCATTGGCATTCATCGATCGAATTGGCACAACATGTTATTTTCAGCGCTTTGGGCATACCGAACCTCAGTGAAAACATCAACAGGGTTCACTCCTTTCCAACTAGTTTATGGTTTGGAAGCAGTGTTGCCCATTGAATGCGAAATCCCATCACTTCAAATGGCTATCGAATTACTCCCAGCTACTTCCGAAGAGGAGAAGTGTCTGTTATACTTAGCTAAATTAGATGAGACTCGACGTGATGCTGCTTTGGAAATCGAGACTCACGCAAAAAGGATGAAAGCTCAGTATGATCGTAACGTGACCCCTCGTAATTTTTCGGAAGGAGACCTAGTGCTATTATATGATCAAGCTAACGATAAATTAGGTGCTGGAAAATTCGTTCCCATGTGGCATGGGCCCTACATTGTCAAGCGAAAGCTAGCAAAAGGGGCCTATGAGCTGGTAGATTTTGATGGGGACTCTTTGGGTAAGCCCAGAAATGGACTTTACCTAAAGAGGTATTATGCTTAAATGGTGGGTATGGAAATTCAGTTAGGTTAGTTAGCATAATTTTTCTTTCTAGCTGGTATGTTTTCTTAGTTTAGATAGTTTGCTTAGTTTAGACAGTGTGCTTAGCTTAGAGAGTGTGTTTTTCGTCGTTATTCTGGCTTATCTTGGTTTTACTCTTGATATTGCAGATGTCGACGCCTCTCCAAACGTACATTGGATTTGCTGATGGTGCTTGTCGTAGTACATGGAATATCTCTTCCGCAGCTTGGGTTATCTATTCGCCCTCTGACGAGTTAGTTTCTATGCATGGGGTGAGCCTCGGTCAAACAACAAACAACATTGCAGAATACAGTGCAGTGATTGAATTATTATCTGAATCTATTTCATTTGGGATTCGGAGTTTGATAGTGAGGTTAGATTTTGAACTCGTTAATAGAGTCTATGCCATTAGAAATCCAATGTTATTAAGATTGTTTTTGAGGGTGCGTCTCTTGGAACGTGAATTTGATTACATTGAATATCAGCATATTCCAAGGTCTTTAAATACATTAGCAGATGCAATGGCGTCTCGAATGTTAAATAGACATTTGTAACAATCATAAATGTAAATTTATAAACATTTCATCACACATGTTTAACAAAATAAGTCGGTAATAATGATATATATAGATAGGAGTGTGTCAAAAATATACATCGTCTTCGATCATAGGTTGAAAAACACCTTATGATCGACAAAAATGATAAGTACAAAAAACCAAAAATGTCACATGTGTCTACAAAAGTGACTAGCCAATCACTGGTGGTGCTCTCTATATGAGACCACTACCCGCGCTACCCTACACAGGAACCTCCTGAAAGGTCCTGGGACTGCGACCACATAGCGTTGAAGTCGGATAGGAATATCGTCTATAGTCGTCTCTGGTATATCCTCCGTGAGACGCTCTAAGTCCTGTTCCAGCTCGGCTAAGGTCTCTGCGGCCGCGTCCTGTGGGGCTGGTACTGGTGCAACTGGTACTCTTCTCTCAAAAGCCCGGAGATTGGCCGGACGCCGTGGGCGTACATCTACATTTTGAAAATTTTTTGCTGTCAGTTTTGAGACGATATATAAAAAAACAAAAAAAATAGATAATTTAAAAACTTGTGAAAAATGAAGTACCTCTGTCGTCCCATTGTTCTCCCTGTGGAAGAACCATGTCCGGATCATTGCGAAAATCTACTCCGGCATAAGGAAAATCCTGAATCGCAAAGACCTGGCTCTCCAACCAGTGAAAGTAACCCGCAGGAAATCGGACAACTCCCGCTCCCTCATCAGGATGCCGGGCCATTACCGAAACCCACCGCGTCAACTTAGGCTCCCGAGGAGGCCCAACTGGAACAGTAAGATGCTGGGGGATCAGCATTGGAACTCTCTCTAGGGCAAAGCTCACAACTAAAGGCCCATATCCAAAGGTCTTCAATTGTCTGTTCTTTGCCCTAGTCAGTTGGCCCTTCATATTGGCCAACACAGCATCGCACCAGTTGAAAATGGTGCCTCGGAAGCAATCTATAGCCATCCGCATTTGGGAACCAGTGGCTATGTGCAAAGCGGCAGCACCGCAAAGTCTGGTAACTGTAAAGGCAATTACCATAAGTTCAGGTCGGGATATGTATTTGATTTCTATCCCCTTCTCCTGGTTTTGATTGTTGCACCACTCTAGCCGGAGACTAGCAAGGGATTGGCCACCCGGCTTAGTCCTGAATAGAGACAGTTGCTCGCCCCTGTTAGGCAAGCCAGTGAGAAAATATATGTCGGAGGACTCTATCTCGAGCTGGTGTTCTCCGATGTAAAAACATTGATCCTGAATATTCCACCTTTCAACCAGCCACTCTAAGAATGGCACCTGGGCCCTCATGCCAGGTATGGCCCAGTACTTGTAGAGACCGCATGCCTTTAAAGCATCAATGGAAGGTTGATGACCTATTGCGGCCAAATCGACATCTTCGTGTTCTCTTTCACGCCAATCTAGCATGGTGGGCAATCTACACACCAAAAAACATTGATTAGAATTCATTAAATCAAATTTTGATGGTTAGGTTTTGAGTTTGGGTTTTGAAAATCCGCTTTGCGCGGAGTACGCACCCCGCGTTCAGAAAACAGAGCGTGGGTACGTAGCTGTTCTAAAGGTGGGCTGCATACTCCGACCATTTTCCCATATACGAAAATGTCGGGGTACGCAGGTCACCCATGGGGCACCTGCGTCCCCCGAAAAGCGGACCCTAAAACCCCAAACCCTCCAAAAAATCAAACTAAAACTTAAAATGGAATTCTAAATGTATGAAATTGAAGAGGAGGATGTTGTGAAATACCTGAAAGAAACGGCGCTCGATTCCGACGGTCGGATTCTTAGCAAAGTCCACGGGAAGTTTCTTGTCAAAAGCCCTTTTCTCACACTCAACAGTAAAATGGTAAAAATGACATGGTAAAAAGTCTTTTTATAGGTTTTTTGGACAAATGAATGCTAAGTTTGTTTATTTTTCACCATGAAAGGATATTTTTCAATGTATTTTTTTTCCCATCTTAAACAGGTATGAGTAATGTGTTGTTTTTGTGCAGGACAAAAGGATTTTAGGGTAAAATCATCATTTTTCACGAACCAAGACATCAGAGTCATCTTTTAAGCCCTTTTCTGACTCCAAAAACATGAAAAGATTGCCGAGCATTTCTTTTACACTCGTTAAAATGGAATTAAAAGACGGTCCTCTTATAGCCCTTTTCTGACCGTAAAAACAAGAAAAGATTGCCGGATTTTTGTCGTTTCAAATTCGAAACTGGAAATAAAACGACATGCCTCTGATCGCTTTTTACTTTTCAGGTCAAAGGCATTAATCATGAAAGTACTCCTTGGTCGCAAGATCAAGCGGTTCTCTCAGGTATTATTTTAAACTTTTTCGGGCTTGGGAGACACAAATTTATGAAAAGGTTCACCTTGGAGTCTTCTTTAGTTTTTTCAGACTCTCTAAAAATGAAAAACGCCGAGTTTCTCCTATACTGGACTCGTTAAAATTTCACAGTAAAGGACCTGTTCGATTACAAACAGGAACGGACCACTCCTTCTTAGGGTCCGAATCTAAACTAAGTTGGACTCATCCGAAGGATGAGCTTATAATCAAGCATATGTTATCCTCCTCAAGCTTGTAAAAAATAAAGAGGTACTTGCCAGAAATGGTGGGGGAAAAGAGAGAAGAATGAACCTATTTGTTATCCTTTGTTACAGAAGAACCTTATCACCGCTCTTGAACACGACACGTTTCATTCACCTGGGTTGGGAAATCCTTTGCCTTAAAGCTGATAAAACCACTTTGAAAGTCTTCAACCGTTTCTGGGTATTAACTTTGGGTCAATTGTCACCAAGCCATCTGTCGTGTCATTATGTGCTCAAGAGGTCTCTGCAAATAAATCATTCATATGCAAAATACTTGTCATCCATTTGACCATCCCTGAGTCAGTCCTTACAGCAACATTTCTTCAACTTGAACAATGATTTCATGTTGTGGGCTTGCCTGCAACGGGTCGCTTTCTATCGACATCAGCACATTATCTAGAAAGATGACTTAGAAATCGTCAGTACCTTGAAGTCTACATGCATCAATGGCAGGTTTCTCACCTTTGACGACAGTTTACATCATTGACTTTCGATCAAAGGATTTCGTGACGTGTTCGACATCAACCCATTCGTTCACATTTCATGGATTGTACTGGGTACTTTGAGAACCATTGACATCACTGGTGGTCTCTCTCACACTTGTTAACAGTTTACATCATCGACTGGTAATCAAGTGGTTTCTACCATGTTCGACATCAACTCATTTATTCGCATGGATAGAATCGTACCAATTCAGGAAGTAGAGATGAAGACCCTGGATCTAGTTTCCACCATCCAGGCTGCGAGGAGTTTTGTATTCATTATATAGTAGACTAACCATAAACAGATGGCTGCGTCCATACTTTGTCTACAAAAGTCTATGATTGTGATGTACTGCAAAATCATTCTTGTATCAGAGCAGTAATTAGATTGTTAGTTAAAGTTTTCAATCTGAGTATGGGAATGCCTACCTCAGCGATGATATCATCTTATATATGTATTTTGTGTTGAATATTTGCAGGTTCTGACCGGGCTCTCCGCAAGATACTCCTTGAAATGATAAAGTACTTCACCCTTCCTAGCTCATATAAAACCCTAATCTACTACAGGCTTCGCACTTTAGGGGGCAATCTGTTACACCAAAAAATGTCACCATGACTATTTGCAGCTAGTATGGCTCCATCCACTGTCATACTATCCTCCTTGGCAAGTCTCATGCCTCTGCTCTTCATGTCAAACTTCAAGAAAGAGAGAAAAGTCATTTAAAGTCAATTATCTCTGGTACGCAGTTTCTCTTAGCCTTACCTGCGTGTACGCAACCCAAGTTCACAATACCTGTGTAATTCTACGCTCTGTATGTAAAGGGGTGGGTGTGTACCCCTGTAAAGGTCAAAAGGCGTGAGTCTCATCTTAAAAAAGTTACTTGTGGTCATTTCTAGAGCATTCTAGAAGCTTGTTTGACGTGAATGAAGCGCCTCCAGATGGTTCATGTATCCCTACCAAAGAGGAACTTATCCCATCAAGAGGGGAGCTATCCCATCCAAAGAGGGGCTTATCCCATTGATGGTGGACCTGAATAACTTCCTCTAGAGCACTATAAATACAGGCATTGGGCCAAAGGGAGGAGAGGTTAAAAGCTGAACATTCCTAAGGGTAGATGCTACTGGAATTAGGACTTCCTTGTAGAAGCTTGTGAGGAGAGATTACCATCTTTGCTTGTTTCATTTGGAAGTGGGTGAGCTGATCAGAGTAAAGGAGAACTCTTTTGGACCCTGGGAGGGACTTGCACAACACCAAGGCTCAGGTTGTAATGGTTCCTTTTGTTACCTTTTAATACAAATAAGTCCATTCTTCTCAACAATTTGTTATTTATGAGTTGTTTCATATACTCTTTGGTCTATATGTTAAATATGTTTTATTTTATGTGATATTCAGGTGCTATTTAATCGTTTGATTGTTAGTGAATGCAAGTTTCGAAGGGAAGGAGGAGCTCATCCAGATCAACGAAGCTGGACTACTACAACAGCGTTGGGTTACAGGTAGGATCTAAGCACTTGATTTCTCATATTGTAAATGCATATTTAGTGAAGGATTGCTCTTATTTATCTTGTTTGTCGCTAGAAAGTCTTAGGCTTCTACGGAGGTCGGTTGTCTCCGCACTAACGACTCTTTCCGAATGACATGGCTGGAAGTAACTCGATGGCCATTTGTAGTGACGGGATTTCGTACTCAATGGGTAACACGGCTTCTAAACCATAGACTAGTTGGAAAGGAGTGAACCCTGTTGATGTTTTTACTGCAGTTCGGTACGCCCAAAGCGCTAAAAATAGCATGTTGTGCCAATTCGACCGATGAATCCCAATGATTCGTCAGATTATGATAACTAAAACTTTAAGGAATTTAGACTTCTGTGATCCATAACATTGTTTAGATAATCTTCGGCAAAATCACATAACCAATCTTTTGTCGACGCGTTTCGAACCAACCAGTGTGGTTCATCGTCAGGACAAGTTGAAGAACCAATCTGGCCTAGCTTGCTTAAATAGAGGTGCAGAGACTCCAGGGTTAAAAATACCAACGGCTAATTTTGACCAATGACCCTAGTCAAATTAGTTAAATTAATATTTACCTATTTTTTGTAACTTTTTATAAAGGCGTTAATTAAAAATATAAATAATAAATCAGTCTAATATTAATTAATTAATAAGAGAGTTCTAAGTAGTACCCTATCTAATAATCTAACGGTTATATCGCATTTATTTATTTCTACAAAGTAATAAACCCTAATAGGTATGGTAAGAATGGTAATACCTTTTTAGAATATATTATTTCTATCTATTATTTACATTTAATAAGTTATATATGCTTATTAAATGATATATAATTCCAAATAAATTGTTAACTCTTAATTCTACCTAGAATTTTGCTCCTTATGGTAAAAATCATAAATTAGGGTTATTAAAGACCAAACCAATATATCGTAAATATCTATAAGACCCCATGGTTAAATACTTAATATTTTAAGTTTAAATATACTCACACTAATACTATTAATAAAATACCTTACCCATAAACCTACCTTAATAATCCATATTTAATTTTGATGATAAATCTTTAATATTATGATATTAAATATTAATACTATTAATCTATCATAATGATATTAAATATTAATACTATGATGATAATACTATCATAATATACCCATAAACATACCTTAATAATCCATATTTAATTTAATATTATGATATTAAATATTAATACTATTAATATATCTTATTGATATTAAATATTAATATTATGATGATAATACTATTAATCTAACATAATATACCCATAAACCCACTTTAAAGATCCCTATTTAAGTTTGATGATAAATATTTCAATAAAATTAATTACTCGACATAAGCTAAAGGCCAACTCAATTCTAGGAAAATAATAGAATACTAATGAAATAAGGAAAATCAGAATTTAATCAAAAGACCGCCCAAAAGAATGAAAAAAGGGTTAAGGTTAATTCACCAGGAAGCCCGAAAGACTAAAAAACACCAAAATAATAGGATAAACATGCCAAAAGAGAAACAAGGAGGACAGAAACCTAGAGACAAAATACAAAGGAGAATGAGGAGGCTAGGAAGACAGGGCTGGGACCCAGCAACGGCTAATCTTCCAGCCATCATCCCTATTGAGATTGCTCGGCCTTTTCTCAATCTCCAGGGCCTCTCTAAATTTGCGATGGTGAAACTGCGGAATCTTGGCAATGACTTGAGCCTCCTCTATGCATACATGATGCATAGTCTTCCCTGCATGCTCAGCCAGGGCCGAGGACTTGGTCCTACCATGTCTTAAGTCAGCAGAATGCTCGCTGATCCGCTGATTGATAGAACGACCAGTTTCACCAATATAGGGGGTCCCACAGGAACAAAACTTTGTTGATGGACTCAACCAGACCATTCGCTTGTGGATAATAAGGGGTTGAACTATCGTGACCTAAACCAAGCTGGCCTGTAAGTTCGGTCATCATAATGTTTCGAAAATGACGCCCATGATCAGTTATTATCGCTTGCGGGACACCAAACCTAGCAATTATATGATTGAACACGAAAATTGCAGCTATTTTGCGGTCTGCCTCGAATGTAGGCATCGCCTCGGACCACTTAGTAAAATAATCTACCACAAGGATGATATACGCATGCCCCCCAGCCGAGTGAGGGTTACATGTAATAAAATCGATACCCCATTTGGCAAAAGGACCAATGGCAATTATAGGGTGGAGTGGAGCAGGTGGAGCGTGCATCTTACGATCAAAAATCTGGCAGTTGTGGCATTTTCGGACCGCCGTAATACAATCTTTAAATAAGGACGGCCAGAAGTAGCCAGTGCGCAATATCTTTTGGGCTGTGGCATACCCAGACATATGACCGCCACACGCTCCAGAGTGGCAGTCATTTAGAACCCTTTCAGCTTCCTCGTGAGTTAAGCAACGTCGAAAAATAGAGTCCGCCCCACGGTGATAAAGAGTATCTCCAATAATTCTGAATTGTTGGGACTGGAATCGAATTTTCCGACGTTTTGGCCTTGAAATTTCTGGCCGAAAAGATTGGGTCTGGAGATAAACGATGATATCCCCATACTACGGATCTAAAGTGCTGATTAGAAACAAGGATTCGTCCGCAATGGGCTCCTCCGCCACAGTTTCCGTGTCAGCACGCGGGAAGTCACACATTAACTCCGCAAAAACTAAAGATTTCTTAGACTTATATTTCTCAAATTCCAAGTCGAACTCTTGCAGGATAATGATCCATTTAGAGTACTTGCCCCCTAGCAATTGTTTGGTCAAAATGTAGATCATAGGATTGCAATCCGAAATGACTGTAGTTTTACGTAGTAGAATGTAGTGACGAAAATGTTGGACAGCTTGAACGGCTGCCAATGCCAATTTATCCACATGTGAGTATTTTAGCTCAGTTGGATTTAATGTTCGACTAAGGTAATATATCACATGTTCCGTTCCGAATTCGTCTTCCTGAACTAAGACCATTCCAATGGTGGAATGAGAAGCGGCGAGATACAAGAAGTAATCCTGGTTGTAGTTGGGAGGATGCAACAACGGTGCATGGGTCAACGCGTGTTTGAGTGCATCAAAAGATTTCTGAGCTATCTCATCCCAATGGAATTGAGTGTTTTGCTTCAACAACCGGGTAAAACCCTTTGTAACCTCGGCGTAGTTAGGAATGAATCGTCGTAAAAAGTTTGCTTTCCCCTGCAAACTTTGGAGTTGGCGAAGACTCGAAGGAGGAGGCAATTTGATGATAGCTTCGACCTTCGAGGGATCAACGCGAATGCCGGCTTTCGAAACTACAAATCCCAGCAATCGACCCGTTTCTATACAAAAGACACATTTTTGTGGGTTCAACCGAATACGATAATGCCTACACCTCATAAATATTGCTCGTAAATGGACGAGGTGATCAGCTCGATGTAATGAATGAGCAGGCAAATCATCGAGATACAGTTGCACAATGTGCTTGATGTCATGAAACGCATAAGACATCGCCCTTTGAAAAGTTGCTCCGGCATTCTTAAGCCCAAAAGGTAATTTGCAATAAGCAAATGTCCCCCATGGACAAATGAAAGCCGTTTTTGGTTGATCGGCAGGTAGAATGTTGATTTGATTGTATCCGGAAAAACCGTCCATAAAGGAAAATATTTCGCTGCCGGCACAATCATCAATGATTTGATCGATATAGGGAGTTGGGTAATTTTCCTTTGGACAGGCTCGATTAATGTCCCTATAGTCGATGCATATTCTTATTGTTCCATGCTTTTTATTAACTGGAACAATATTCGATACCCAATCCGTTAACGGGATCGGATAAATGAAACCTGGTTTCAACAATTTTTCAACTTCTGCTTTAATTGCAGCAGCTTTTCGTGGGTGAATCTGACGCAAACGTTGCCGGACGGGTTTAGCGTCCGGGTAAGGCTTGATCTCATGAACACTAATCGCGGGATCAATCCTTGGCATTTCCTCATAGGACCAGGCAAACATGTCACGGAATTCTTGAAATAGGGCCTTATATAATTGAATTTCGTTATCTGAACACGAGGCGCCTATATGAATGTTCTCAACAATTTCGGGCTTAACCGAAATGTCAATAGGAATAGTTCAAGAGAAGTTTCCCAAATTTAACTCTGAATCAGGATGTTTCATTGGATTCTGAGGTTCCTTGACATATTCAGTTGTAAAAATTGATGAGAAATCATTTTCAAAACGATCACCCTCAGGTAAAAACGAAGATCTATGATGGAGATCTTCCCATGGTAAATCATCTACACATAGGATTTCACGAATTTGCTCATCAGAGTGAACAAGTTCAGGAAACGTAGTTAAATCCGAGGTTGATGTGAAAAGTGATTCCTCACGGACCACATTCATTAAGTCATTTTTGGTTGAACACGAGTCAAAAAAAGACTGCACGGCTTCATAGGCAATTTCATATGGACTCAAAGGCATGGCATTACCAAATGAGTCTATCTCAAATTCAGAAGGGACAATCCAAGGATCATCATACATAATGGTGTCTCATGTAATCATATGAATGGTTGCAAATGAAGATGATGCATTGATTGGAGGAAAAGGAAAAGTTCCCAGTAAACCGGCATCTTTAACTAATCCTACTCCAACATCCTTATATGGGAGAGTCGTTTTACCAACATGATGAATACTCTCCGAAGAGGTTGGATCGGATGAAAAATAAGCCAACTGGTCTATTGTTATGATCTTTCCATTATGTGGAAACTTTATTACTCGAAAGACCGATGAAACGACCGTTGTCATAGCGTAAGACCAACTTCGACCCAAGAGAAGGTTGTAGTCTAGAGGGGCATCAACCACCTCCACATCTAAACTAATGGTTTTTCCTTCAACCCCTATAGGCAAATCCTGTAGAATGCCAAAAGGATTAAACCCACGGCCATCGAAGGCCTTTAGAATCGTCGGGGATTGATTTAGTGAAGGAGAACCAAGTGATCTCCAACACTGTATCGACATAATACACGTTGAGGCTCCCTCATCAATTACAGTCCGGTGAATAGGCCTGTTTTTTACTATCACTGGAATCTGGAAAGCCATTTGATGAGGCAAACGCGGCGTACTATTTTCTAGATCGAAAATTATTAGGTTCGGGTCCTGAACATCAACAGCTCCTATAGCCGACAAAAGTAATTTACGTTGTGCTGGGCATGATTGCAGCACTTCCAAAGCCGACATTGCTGAGGGTGAAACAGCTAAATCCTCAACAATGTTATAATTCCGAGCCGCTCTCGCATGTGGATTGAAAGCTGACTTTCGAAGTATACCCTTGGCAGGCGGTTTGATTACCAAGTCTAGATTAGGTTTCTCGATCTATAGTGGATTGGAACCGAGATCTGAGGTTGATGGATTAGAATGAGAAGATTCTGCTTCTTTACCATCAACAGGACTCTTACTACCATAATCTTGTATGGGACATCATCAGTCGCAATCCTAACATGGGACATCATCAATATGGGTTCTTCATTGGCACTCGAGGATGAACCTATCATCTTACTGTCTTGAGCCGGAAAAGGATCCTTCAAAACAGCAGGAGTTTGGGAACCCTTGACAATTTTTGCAACCTCTGCACGATGAGGGCAGTCTCTTGTAAAATGTTCATCGTCACAAATGAGACAAGGATAACAAGGTTTGCATTTTTCATCATTGGATTCCACCTTTTCAGGTTTCTCCTTTGAACTTTTGTCTGTTTTATTCTTCTTCTTTCCTTTCTTCTTCCCACCAGATTTTGATTTGGCTGTAGATGACTCTACAACGTGAATAGTGGCAGAAATCTCTGCAGAAGAATCTCCTGTTGAGGAATCAGGCAAGGTTATAATAGGAGAAGAATTCTTGGAGGATTTCTTCTTACTTTTAGTGTTAACCGTGCCAATCATACCATCAGCGGCATGAGATCCCGAAGGAGCTGCAACGATTTGATTTGACTTGGGAAGATCGGGGATTTTTTCGTGTAACGTACCTGACTGAGTATAGACCAAGTCAAGGTACTGTGCTTGAGCAATGACTTGCTCCTCAGTAACCACTCTGGCTTTAGCAACATCTTCAGTGATCTTTGGAAACAAAGATTTTACAAACCACTCGGCCAAGATTTGATCCGGAATAAATACCTTCACTAAACAACGTCAACGTCTCCACTCATGAATATGATCTAAAATGTACGTGGATGTCGACTGTTTTAGCGAAGTTAACAATTCCATGCCATTGTCATATCGGACTGGCAACTGAAAATGAGTTAAAAACGAGGTAGCTAACTGACTAAAATTATAAAAAGTGCCTCGCGGTAACTCAATGTACCACTTGGCCGTGAAACCAATTAGAGTGCACTGGAAAAGTCTAAGACGGATTGAATCATCTGTGATGGAGTTAGACGCACACCAAAGGTGGTAAGTCATCACATGGTTTGACGGGTCCTCTCCTGATTTACCTTCGAACTTGGGAATGTCACTGGGAAACTTATTCGGCATTGGCGGCCAAAACGGAAGATAATTAATGGGATCGTTCGTTAGGCACGACAAGTCAGGTAAGTCCAAAGTTGTGATAAACGGTAACTATCGATTAGGATCCCTAAAACTCTGGGTCATGAGACCAGCCCCAGGAGGAGGATATCCAGGATAACTAGGAATAGGAATCGCTTTCGGGATATTGTATCCTCCCGGAAAACCAGGATTAACCGGACCATACTGGGGTTGTTGAGGTTGTTGATAAGTGTACCCAGGATACGGTTGATACTGATAAACTGGCTGCTGGGCAGCAGGACCAAATTGGTACTGTCCCTGGTACGGTTGATAGGTGAATTGTGGTTGACTTGTGACAACCGTACTTAAACCAGGTTGTCCTACAGGCATCTGAACCGAAGTCTGAATCGTAGATCCAGACGGTGGTAAAGATGTATGATGAGTATATACAGGAACAGTAGAAACCGGAGCTGTCGATACTCCAGAAGTAGGTGGGGTAGACTGAACAGATGTAGCAACAGCTGTAGCAATCATTTGAGGCGGAGTACGAGGTGTACTAGGCCCAGATTGAGAAACTACCGAAGGTACAGATGTTTGAATGTTAGACTGGACCGGTTGATGGGATGTACCAGAAACTAAGGGTTTTCCAGTTTGAGATGACAACTGTACACTTGGCTGCAACACCTGTTGGGTTTGCGATGGATCCCACACTATATTCATTCCGGGGTACTGACCCATAACTGGTTGAGAATATTGAGGACCATAACCGGGTTGAGGGTAGGATTGATAATTGAAAGGTACATTTCCCGTTCCTTGAACAAATGTTTGACCTTGGGGTGGTTGTAAACCTTGGTTCGAGTATTGACCTTGGGGTTGATACCCTTGAGGCACATACTAATACTGAGGTTGACCTTGAGGTATAAATTGATACTCGGGTTGACCTTGGGGTACATATTGAGTCTGGGGTTGACCTTGAGGAACGTACTGTCTCATAGGTATGTACTGTCCTTGAGGTTGCCCCCCAGATGCAAATTGTGTACCTTGAGGTTGCCCCCCAGGCGTTAATTGAGGCTGCCCCCCAGGCGGTAACTGGCTACCTTGAGGTTGGGGATTGGGAATAGAACCTGACATCATAAGAATGTCTTCTACACTCAATGGTTTATTACCATTGCTTCCAGTTAATAACCCTTGCTCAATGGGTTGAGGAGATGCTCCTAGAAAAGTACCAGAAAGAGACTAATACCCAGAGGGAACAGATGGACCACCGTACAAAAAGGATTCAGGCGATTGAGTAAACATGGACGACTGTCCTGACATATTTATGGGAGTATAAAAACCTCTAGGTGTTGAGTGATAAGGAGCACGAGGTGGTGAAAAACTTAACCCTGAGTTTTCTAAATAATTAGTCAAAGAAAGATACCAAGAACTACTCCTAGGTGGACTGTAAAAAATTGATTCACGCTCCCTTAGTTCAATGACAGGTTGATTTTCAGGGATAGGGATGCCTACTTCTTCTTCTTCCGGAGCAAGTTCTTCAATAGAAATAAGTCCAGAAGGAAGATCTTGAGTGATTACTCTTTCTACCCTAGGTGAACCAGGACCACTAAAAGTTGGAGAAACAAACCCTGATGTCGGAGTAGCAGCAAATTCACTTTCAGGCTCGGATATTTCGGGTTCTTCACCTATATCACTAGTAGATGAGAAGCTACTAGCGATTTCGGACACACACACTGACTGTGGATTATATTCTGCTACTGGCGTTTGAAAATCAGGATGTACTATCAAAGAAGATTCTCCTTCTTCCGGTGATCCAACTCTACTGTCTCTAGGAGTTAGGAGGACTTTTAAGCCTTCAAGTTGGCTCGGTACTTCCTCAGGAAGTTGGCCCCGAAGTCTACGGGACTTCCTCAGTAACTCAGCCACGTTTATAATCTCAGGAGACTGGCCCCGAAGTCTATGGGACTGTCTTGGTAATTCAACCATAGTTAAAGACTTTTAACTACTTCACACGCAAACAAAGTAAAATCTCAATGAAAAACACCTAAAGTCTCTAAAGAACCAAACAAATTTGAATCACACGCCTAAAGAATCTAGGAGATCAAACACACACAAACAGTAATTTTCCGGACCGAAAACACTAGTTGGTGATGAAATCCAACGTCGCAGAGTTCAGTACAGAAATGGAGGTTGGAACAGTTACCCCGGCAACCTGCTTAATGAATAAACTGGCACAAGTTCCTCCACTTAACCATCTCGAGTGAAGTGAACCCCCCAGAAAATCCAAGTGAGTCTAGCCGACGTCTGCTCCAGGTACAGTGGGATCTTCCCACCACTGTCACCTCAGGAAGAGTCCTAAAGAATATGGCCACTAAGGTTACCAACTGAGACAAATAAACCTAGGGGAACAGTCTACGATCCGATACGCACGCAAGGGCAAAGTAGCAAGCTCAATCCCCTTGAAGGCTCCTTGACATAATCCAAGGTTTACCAACAAGTGACCCCAGGCTCCTCGACAATGGTTAATCTGAGGTTTACCGTTTTTAATACGTGAATATCTGGCGTCGTTCCCAATGAGGAAGGATTGATTCCTACACTGGTTCGGACACAATCTCGTGCTTCTCCTTTAAGAGGAGCTTTCCCAGAGCATAAATGCAACAATTGGATTTCTTCCCTACCACAAGATACAACGACTTGTTTGTTTTTACTGTCTTGGAGAGTTAATTACTCTCCTACTCCAAGACACTAGCCTAAGCTAAGTTGGTGTATCAGAGCCCTAGAAATAAAAATGTTACTAGGTGAATTTTACTTTAAGTGTTAATTTTAGTGGTTTTTTGTTTAAGTCCAAAGGTGCGGAGATGAAACTCGTGGTATGAAGACTCGACTCAAAATCACTAAAAATGCACCTAAGATGATCTAAACAATCTTTTTCTCTTCGATGAACTTCTAAAACTAAGAAAGAGTTTGAGAATGCAAATACTTTGTAAACACAAATCTTTCTCAATTTAACAAATTAAAAGAAGAGCTTTTCCTTTCCAAAGCACTCAAAACGAGACAACTAATTATTTCACAAAAATTTCCCTTTTTCGTTTCAAAGCACTCAATCACTACAAAAAACAAACTTTTTCTCAAAAGAGATTTTTTATATTTTGTAAATAAAACACTCAAAACTAATGAAAATGACTAACTTTGAGAGCTACAAATTATAAAAACCTATTTGAAGTCGAAGCCTACTAAAAGTCTTTTATAAGGATGTTTTACTCAGCTAGATGCAAGCTAAGGACTAATTTATGCAGAATCACAAATCAGTCAAGAACAACCAATTTCGTTTTCTTTTTGAAAATGAAAATCCAAACTCTCAAACACAAGCTTTTCGAAGTTTTGAAATGAGAAAATACAAAGCGGATTCCTCAACAAGGGGAGATTTCATACATGGTCAGACTCATAAGAAGGCTGGTAGACACTAAGGTGATCTGAAGTCCCTACAGCCTCTAAGCTCAGAGCCACTACACAACCAAAACGAAAAACAAACCCAACAAGCAAAACTCCTAGGAATTTCACCTAAAACCCTAACACTAACGAAATCAATCCAAGGAAAGTTTTTGACAGGGTACACGCAGGTCTGGGCAATGGCTAAAACCTATAAACAAATTCTAAACTGATAAAAAAGAGAAAATTTTAAAATTTCTCAAAACTTTGACAGGGTACGCAGGCAACCTGTTTACACAGGTGCGTTCACGCTCTGTGCACAAAGCAAAAGCGCGTATAGGTACGCACTGTGCTTAACTCAGAGGGTGCGTACTTCTCCCAAAACTATGAAAAATAAAAACTAACTCAAGATTAACTAAAATCACCCAATCCCACAGTCATCAAGCCAAAAAAAGAAACAAAAATACAGTTTCTCAGGTCAAAGTATAAACAAGGAAAACAATCAAGTCCCCAGTGGAGTCGCCATTTTGTCACACGGAATAAGTCGATCTTGCGGACAAGATAGACCTTCCTAGAATCTAAAGAATACCTAATGACAAGCAAACCAACCAGACACTATCTTCCTCTAAATATGCTTTAATAAACAATAGCAAAAAAGTGTTTTTAGGGCCTACCTTAGGTCCAACGCTAGCTTGTGGATGCCCTCGCTCCTTCGATCCAAATGAGCTCCTTTTCGCAGATCTGCAAACACAAACAAGGCAAACAAATTAAATAGAATCTGAAAAGCCAATTGCATAAAACATATTTAACATGAAAGTCAAGGAGTCCATGAAACAAATAACATAAGATACTTGTTGAGAAAAATGAGTTTGATTGTATTAATTTAGAAGAAGAAGAACCTTACAACCTTTGCCTTGACGTTGTACAAGCTCCTCCCAGGGTCCAGCAAGAAGTCTCCTCTACTTTGACAAGTTTCACTCACTCCCCAATGAAACCAAAAAGGTATGTGATCTCTCCTCTTTAGGCTTAACTAGGAAGTCTTGATTTCACCAGCATTTACCCTCAAAAATTTTCAGCTTCTAACCTCCTTAGCAACCAGACCAATGCCTGTATTTATAGTGCAATGGAGGGAGGTTACTAGGTCCTCCTTCAAAGGGATAAAGCCCTCCTTCAAAGGGATAGCTCCTCTCATCAAGGGATTAGCTACTTCTCTTTTGGGATGCATGAACCACCTCAGAGCGAACAATCCACGTCAAAATTCCTTCTATAAACCTCTAGAATTAACCCAAAGTGAGTTTTTTAAGATAAAACTTACGCCTTTTGACTTTCACAGGGGTCCGCACCTACACCGTTAGGGACAGAGCGGGTAGGTACGCAACTTGTATACACAGAAGGTGCAGGACCGCAGGTGACCATGAGAAAAAGTGCGGAACCAGAGTTACATTGATTTTTAATGTCTTTCTCTCATTTCCAAAGCTTGATTTGAAGAGCTGAGGTCTGAGACTTGCTTAGGAGGACAATACAAGTAATGATAGACCCATACTGACTGCAAATAATCATGATGACGATATTTTTGTGTAACAGTTATAGTTAACAAGTTGAGTAAGGTAGCTCACTTTATTGCAGCTAAGTCTACGAATTTAGTTAGTGAGGTAGCTTAATTTTTCATTAGGGAAATAATGAGATTTAATGGTCTTCCTAAGAATATTGTGTTCAATAGAGATTCCAAGTTCACTTCCAAGTTTTGGAAAGAGCTTTTTACAGGTTTCAAAATAGATTTGGATTTCAGTATTGCTTATCATCCACAGACAAATGGACAAACAGAGAGGATCAATAGGATTATTTAGGACATGTTGAGGATGTGTGTCATGAGTCAACATTGGAAATAGGAAGAGTATCTTCCACTGGTAGATTTTTTGTATAATAACAGGCATCACAAGTCCTTGAAAATGATTATGTTTGAGGCACTTTATGGGTAGAGTTGTAATACTCCTATCATCTGGAGTGATATAGTGAACAAGGTGTTGATTAGTCTAGATATGTTGGAAGAGATGGAATAGGAAATGCAGGTTATTAAAAGGAATATAAAGGAAACACAAGACAAGAAGAATATTTATGCAGGACAACATAGGGTATTTTAAGATTTTTAGGTTGGGGAACATATGTACTTGCGCATCAAACCTAAGAGGATCTCCTTGAGGATTGGATCATGTGCAAAGTTGGAACCTTGGTATTCCGAGCCTTTCGAAATCATTGAGAGGATTGGACCAGTGGCCTAAATACTCTCACTACCTCTGAAAGTGAAAGTCCATGATATTTTCCATGTTTCATTACTTGAGAAGTATGTCTAGGATGTTGATCATGTGATTGATTAGTCTTTATTGCAGGTGTGACCAGAGGGAGAAGTCGAGCCAAAACCACAATTCATATTGTAGTGGAAATAGCTTATGCTCCATAATAGAGAAATTGAGTAGGTTAACGTGTATTCGAGGCACATTGGGCCTAATGAAACTATAAGGGATATAATGGCTCAAATGTGGGATATCTATCATTCATTATTTAATGGTTCAAGAAAATGGGTTTTTTGGTATATGTATATATGGATGTTGTTGTAGATACCACAATAAGTTGTGTTATAAAGATTCAATTAATAGTATGATTGTCATATTTGTTATGTTGGTCATGATTTTCAATAGTTGTTCATTGTAAATACTTCATCAAGTTATGCTATAAAGATCCATGGGAATTCCATTTTTTTTTCAGTGGTTTCTTGGTCATAGGTGTCATAAAGCACCGAGGACAGTGTTCCCCCAAGGGATGTAGGTTTGTAACAACCCTTAGTTGATTTTCCATATAAATAAAATAAGGCCAATGTCACGAGAAACGTATTCCAAACTTAATGTTGGGAAAAACATAGTAATAGGTATCGTTGGTGATTAATTAATGGCTATGGAATTTTTCAAAGGTATCGGCAAAGGAAAAGTGGCAATATTTGGCATTTTATTTATGAGATAAAGGAAAATAGGAGAAAACAAAGGTGAAGAGGCATATATTTGCATGAGAGGGAAATTCAAGGAAAAATAAAGGAAAATGAAGAAAATAGAGGCCTCAATGATAAAAATGATTATGAGGATTAGTTCACAGATTTTTCTTGTTAAGATTTTGTCAGTTCAGCCTTTGGCTCTCTCATTAATTCTCTCATTCTCTCATACTCTTGCACACTTAAAGTATTCTTGGAGCATTCTTGGAGCAATTTGGCATATATTAGATTTGGAGAAAGAAGGAAAATGAAAGCAGGAAAGTGCAAGGGGACATTTGGATCAACAACTGGATTTATTTGCATGTAATAGGTTGCATGTGTGATTTCCTTGTTGATTTATGGATGCATGGTATATGCATGTGATTTTATAGTTATGTGTTGTCATTGGCATAGAGTTTTTCCTGGATTGACAGTGGCTTTAGGCTTGCCTTTCCATTTCCTTCATAGCCATGTTGTTGTGGGTTTTTTCCGCCTATTTGTTTTCTGATAGGTGCTCATAATTCCTTATGGTTGTGGGTTGGAACAAACACTCTTGAAGCCCTTGAACAACTTGGGTTGAGTTACTAGTCTTGGATCCTAGGTTGGGAAAAACGCTCTGGAGCCCTTGGTGGGTTGAGTTACTAGTCCTTGGAGCCGGGTTGGACAAATGCTTTATATCCCTAGAAGGTTGTTGGTTGAGTTACTAGTTCCTGGAGCGCCAGATAGCTTGGGTAGAGACTGATTTGTTTGGTTTTAGTGATGTCCAACCATGGAGGTGGAATCGTTTTGGTTGAGGGTTGAGGTGGTTTGGCCTCTAGAAGCCCTAGTTTGGTTCCATCTTGGTTTATCCCATGAGATCCCATATTCATGCTTGGAATATGGCAGAGGGGTGATTGGCTGAAAGAAAGATTTGGTTCAACCCAGTCTATGGTCGGGTTGCTCGTGGAAGTATCTGACTTGGTTGGTATTTTCATATATTCATGTGAGCTATTCTTCTATTATGATTCATGTATATTTGTATCAATTATGTTTGTGATATTATGGACAGTTTCCATGGTTCCTATGTTGGTTATTTACTGGTTACATGATGTATGTTATTTATGGCTCTTTTCATGAATGGTCTAGTTGTTGATTGGTTGATCAATGTATGGACTAATAAGTGTTATTGTAAATATGTGGAGAGGTCATAAAGCCTTCTTGGTGATTCTAAAATAAGTCTCAGACTATTATGATAAGATATGCATTCATGACATATAGCTTACATGTTTACCATGTGTTTAACAAAATGTCTAGTGTGTTTTAGTTAGTTTAGGTCAAGTTTCTAACTCAAGTTTGAATATTTAGCTTTGTTGTCATGTATATTATGATGCTAGAAAATATGAGACATTTATGGGCAGTGTTATGGAGGTTGGCCTGAAATTGTGGCTCAGATCTTAGGATCGCACCCTCTAAACTAGGAAGTTGGGTCACAACCACATGGAAGCAGTGTTTTACATGCAATTGTAGGCCTTCCACCACACCCATGGCTTGTCATGCATGCATTTGGGAGCCTAGGTTAGTGAAAAAGAGCCCCAGCTCAGGGTTTGGTCACCTAGGATGGTCCCTTGGCCCCTGAGTGTCCTGTAGCCCTGAGGGATGTTGTGAATTGTCATTTTGTGTTCAGTTGTAGGCCCCCCTTCCTTAACTGGAGCTTTGAGGTCAGGTCATGTCATAGTAAATCTTTATCCTATGTTTACCCTGGTAGGCTAGTGAAATTCGGTAAAAGTGTGAAGGGGTGGTTACACTCTCTAAGCATCTAAACTAACCAAACAAGAGCATTTGTATCACTGTACCTGGTTTATTTTGTTCAAGAAAGAGAGATATCAGTATGGTCTTCCTAGTTCTCATTTAAGACCCTTCCCAAAAGAGTTTTCATCTTCCAATGGAGGTGATGGAGTTCAAATACTAGCTCTATATTCGCCTAATATGACTAGGGCAAGGAAACAATTAGCTACCTCCTCAAGGATTTCAGATTCAGAATACACTTGATGATCATTAGTTGTGAGGGTTTCAAGTTTGAGAATTTCATCATGAATATCAGGAGGCGTAAAAGAGTGAAAGATAGTTAGAGCTTCATGGGCCTAGGCTTCGGCTCGTGGCCTACATTAAGGGCCTCTACTGTCAACTCCCTAGTGACTATGCATATATTTCCAGGGCATATTACATCAATAGAGTAAAAGGGAAAACCATATAATATAGTTAACTCACAACATATCGGGGTTTATTAATGTTAGGTCCCTATCCTACTAGTGTAAACCCTTATTGTTATTAGTGCATCCCCCTTATTGTATTATTGTGCCCATATAATCCCCATGTTGTTATTATTGTACCCCATAGAAGCTCCCTAGTGACTATGCATACATTTCTAGGGCATATTGCATCAACATAGTAAAAGAGAAAACTACACAATATAGTTAACTCACAACATATCGAGGTTTATTAATGTTAGGTCCCTATCCTACTAGTGTAAACCCTTATTGTTATTAGTTCAACCCCCTTATTGTATTATTGTGCCCATATAGTCCCCATGTTGTTATTATTACACAAATGCACAATTCTTGGATGATACAAATGATAAGACCTCCTTTCTATATATAGTAGTCTAAGGGGTCCCAATACAATCAGAGCCTACATAACAATAATATTGTAGGGGTCCCAAGGTGTAGGACATAGAACACCCCTAAAGAAATTAAGACAACATGACGAGACTTACACAACATAAACGCAAAGACATAGAAAGAAATAATGGAGCTACAAAGATAATATTGTACCTTAATATAACCATCCTTCTTTGCTCAAGCCAAAAAATTTGTAAGAATTGAATGCAAGGTGACACCACCAACATCTTTGCAGTCTAGAGCCAATTAACTCCACATATACCCATAAATTGTAGTCATTTTGTGCACAAAATCAAACTCTGGTCTAATATCTAGGATTCTAAGTGAGTGTTTGTTTCCTTTGGACTCATAGGTTTAATTAGCTTACATGTAAACAAAGTACACCTATACTTCAGAGTGGAAAGGATTATAGGAAAACCATATATTCTAGAGAGCGGGTTCTCTCCTCATAGGACAATTGAACTAGAGAAAACGTAACATCATAATGAATGGAGAATAAATAGGTCATATGTGTTATGCATAGGGCATGCTAGCCATGCCACCCTAACTCTCAAATGTTGTGGGAGTAAACATGGTGGTGGGCACCCCCCCAAACTCCATCACAACATCACCCATCACCCAAATTAGGGCTCGTATATCAACATCTAGGATAGGTTGTGAAGATTTTTTCCAGCTAGATGTCTCCCCTTCAAACCAAGATGAAGTTGAGTAGAGTTCATTATCTTGACACCCCAGGTTGGGCAAGAAATCAACAGATTTGTTTCTTCTTCTCATAGAAAGTGAAACTATAAAATAATAAATTTCTTGGAGTATCATCAAAATATAAGAGATGATATGCTCAAGTCCCCATCTTTGTAAAAAAATTCCATAGTCACTTCATTGATGATTTTCCAGACAATCTCTATAACTAGTTGAGACTCCTTGTCAACTTGGGGTTTTGAGTATCCTTCATTGATCACCAAAGTCAAATCTATTTCTAGGTAAATGAATTAGTTTGCATTGTTGCTTATGACACCACAATTGGTATCATTTACCTTCAATTTTTAGCTTTTCCAATTGCGAAATATCCCTCCATATCCCTCTTGACTAGGATTACCTTTAGAAGCACCATCAAAATTTAATTTCATGAAACCCTTGGGGGGGAGTGAAGGAGGAAGGAGAGGACATATTGGGGGAGGGTAACTTAGGAGGAAGGAAGGATGTTGGAAACTAGATCACCACTAAGAGGGAGGGTGAATCAGTAGTGTGGGCACTTATACACTTTTCCTCCAATTATTTAATCTTTAAACATGCATAAATTGAAACATATAATTAGATATTAGTGCATCAAACATAAACCAGTAACAACGAAAGAAATCACACAATGGATAGGTATATTTTGGTGGAAAACCCTTTCCAGGGAAAAAAACCACCCGTTGTTGTTGTGTTTCTCAAGTTCTATTATGTCTAGAAAATTCTTTACATATGTATATATACATGGCTACTATCAAATGGAAATTGTTTCTCATGTGGGTCTATAGACTAGCATAAGTTGAAGGCCACCACGATTAATGATCCCCACTCAGTTACTCCTAAACTATAAATCGATTCTATGGACTCCAATTTGTTGGAGGATACCACGACCAATGAGCCTCATCGAGTTTCTACCGAACTATCCAAGCACCACTAGATTGAGAAAATTTCTCACTAATATCGATTTCACGGAGTCCACCAACTCCACTCCTCTATGTGGTTCTTGTTACATACATTTTCATACTGTAACTGAGAACTGCTCAACATGAGCACTACAGCAACGGATCATCAAATCTGTAAAAATTTCTCATTTCCCACCCCGGTTTTCAGTTTCACCTTATTTCTCCCATAATAGTTAAATGCCCTTTCCCATATTCATACATTCAACAACAGAAAAAATAAATTTTGCTGAAAACACAAATTCTGGAAAAATTACAGAATGCTGGAAAATGCAGAAATAAAAATCAGCACATACAAACAACCATTTAACTCATTTAAACACAGTGATTTTTGGTCAAGGTGACCCTGGAAAAACCCCCTACAACTCTTGGGGAAAACTAGTTCGAAAGCTCCTTATTTCTGGGAAATGCTTTTTACAGTGAAAGAAAATATTCAGCAAAAATCAGCAAGCAAACTTTTACAACTTATCTCGTTTTCCATGCCTCACAGCCAACTGGAAAAAACTAGAAAACAACAAAACTGAACAGAAATAAATGTTGTACGGCCTCCTCGATTTTTGTGCCAAATTTCAGCCTTAAATGCTATTGTACGGCCTGCCTAGAAAAGCATGCAAGCTGCCATAAGTGCGCTGTACGGTTTCCTCGATTTCTGTGCAGGAAAAAAACAGCCGTACAACTATACGGATTTTCCTTGAAATGCGTGCCAAGGTACAGCCACTTGCTGTACGGATTTCTGCTCCCCGAATTCTGTGCACTTGTTGTACAGATTTCTATAAAATCGTGACCAATGTCTACCTTTCACTGTGTGCTAACTCAGCTGTACGGACTTGCTGAAATATTGCCTTGGAATGTGTGCCAAGTTGCTGCCTCCTTCTCCTCACTGTCCAGAAATCTCCCTTGCTCTCTTGCTCTCCTTCTCTCAATCTGCTCATGAAAGAATGAATGACCTTTTCCTCCTTTTCCTCCTTTAATCTAACCCTAAGAGACTTTTGAGGAATCCCTAAATCCAATGGCTAAAATAGATTGAGATCTAGGGCTAAGATTAAATTCTCATTTAAATCTCACTTTCTATTTTTTAATTCACCCCACTTTAATAAAAACCTAATTAGTCATTTATTTCCAAAGTCACTTTTCCTTTCTAATTTTACATTGACTTTATTAAAGTCACTTTAAAATTAGACTTTAGTAACTTTATCACTTAAAGTCACTTTTAAATTAGATTTGACTTTATAAAAATTATAAAGTCACTTTAGGAGAAAAATTAAATTCTTTTGGACACTTTTCCCTAGGCCAAAGATCAAAGCCTTAGGGAACCACCTGTCCTCTGGTACCAAATTTCAACACTCCCTCTTACCGAGGAAGGTGTTCCTCACCACACCCATCTTGTCTCTGAAGTAGACATGCTTGCCCCGTGGTAAGGCTTTGGTAAGAATATCTGCAACCTGCTCATCAGTGGGAATATACTCAAGCTTCACAGCTCCCTTCTGAACATAGTCTCTGATGAAATGATATTTGATCCCGATATGCTTTGACCTGTCATGAAATACTGGATTCTTCGTGAGTTTAATGCAACTCTGATTATCACAGTAAATCACTGAAGGTCTCAACGACTGACCAAATAAGCCAAACAACATCTTGCGAAGCCAGATGGCCTCACAACTAGCTAGACTCGCTGCCATATACTCTGCTTCCGCTGAACTCAATGCTACTGACTGCTGCTTCCGGTTGAACCATGACACTACTGCCGAACCCAACCCAAAACAGCACCCTGAAGTGTTCTTCCTATCAAAAGCACAACCTGACCAATCAGAATCAGTATAACCTACCAATCTCACTCCATCCCCCTGCCTGTAGTCCAGACCATAATCCACTATCCCCTGCAAGTACCGCAAAATGTGTTTTGCAACCACCCAGTGAACCTTCCTAGGCTCACACATAAACTGACTCATCGTGTTGACTGCAAAACAAATATCCGGTCTAGTGTTGACCAAATACATCAAGGAACCAATCAGCTGCTTGTACAATGTGGGATCCACCAACTCGGAATCCGAAGCATGAAGCTTGTTCCAGTTGGTGATCATTGGTGTCGACATGGGTTTACAATCCTCCATGTGGAATCTGCCAAGGATGTCCACAATATATTTCCCCTGCCCCAGGAAGAAATGCCCCTCCTCCTGCCACACCTCTAAACCCAAAAAGTAATGCATCAAGCCAATGTCCTTCATCTCAAACTCCGCCGCAAGATCTCTCTTGCAGTGCTCTATGAGTCTCTCTGCACCTGTAATGACCAAGTCATCCACATACAGCACCAGAATGAGAGGCTCATCACCTATCACAATATAGTAAAGGTTCAGATCTGCCTCACTCTTTGTGAAACCCATCCCCTGCAAGTATGTATCTATCCTGGAGTACCAAGCTCTGGGAGCTTGCTTCAGGCCATAAAGGGCCTTCTTCAGTCTGCACACATGGGACTCCTTCCCAGCTCAAAGCCCTGTGGCTGCTCAATGTACACCTCCTCCTATATGAAGCCATTGAGAAATGTAGTCTTCACATCCATCTGGTGGATCTTCCAACCCATCTCTGCTGCTATCGATATAATGGAGCGGATCGAAGTATATCGATCCATGGGAGCGAAGGTCTCCTCATAATCAACTCCCTCTACCTGGGAGAACCCTCTAGCCACAAACCTCGCTTTGAATTTCTCAATGCTGCCATCTGCAGCATGCTTTACCTTGTAAAGCCATCTGGAAGTAACCACGGATTTGCCCTCAGGCCTCGGCACCACCTCCCAAACATCATTCTTCATGATAGAAGAATACTCCTCCTGCATGGCCTCTCTCCAGACCTGCTGGCTAGCTGCCTCCTCATAGCTAGAAGGCTCAGAGTCAAGGATGTTGGTAGCCATTGCCATATAGCTACAAAACCTCTCAGGTGGTCTACTCTCTCTGACCGACCTCTTAGGCTCAACAACAGATGTGGCATCTCTCAAGGTGTCCTGAAGCCACTTGGGCTTCCTCTTCCCTGAGCGCACTTCTCCCATTGGAGAATGAAACTCCTCCTCCTCATCATCATCAGGAGCCTGAACTCCTGACTGTCTGTCTGTTGTCCTCCTGCCTGCACCTGAACCTGTAGAAGCTGAGGTACCGTGTGAACTGTCCATCAATGGACTCCCTAGTGAACTACTCTGTGGACTGCTCTGCATGCTACCCGGAGCACCACCCCTCTGGCTCGGCGAGCCAGTGCTCACTGACGGACCTGACATCCTCATAGATGTACCTCTGGATCCTCCTGATCCTTGCCCACTGGATCCCTGCGACTGACACAACTGCTGCTGAGGGTTTGGCTGATCCAGATACTCTAACTCCCGTGACCTCCTAAAGGCCATGTCCTCCTCGAACTTCACATCCCGCCTGACAACAACTTTCCTCTGTGCAGGAATGTAAATCCGAAAGGCCTTTGAGGTCTCACTGTAGCGCGTAAAGATACCCTTCTCTGCAGTGGGCTCTAGTTTGGTCCTCTTCTCCTTGGTTATGTAGGAGTATTTAATGCACCCAAAGATACGAAGATGACCAATATCAGGCTTCTTCCCAGAAAAAGCCTCCTCTAGAGTCATGTGCCCCAAGGCACGATGCGGACTCCTGTTCTGCAAATAAATAGCTATGTTGCAGGCCTCTGCCCACAAGAAAAATGGCAACCCCTAATCATGTAACATGGCTTTGGCAGCCCCTCCGATGGATCTGTTCTTCCTCTCTGCAACCCCATTCTACTGGGGGTTGTAAGGAACAGTGAACTCCCTCCTAATGCCTGCCTCTACACAATAGTCAACAAACTCTCCAAGGGTGTACTCTCCCCCATTGTCCAACCTCAGGGACTTGATCTTCCGACTTGTCTGTGTCTCCACAAGATCTCTAAACTGCTAAAACCGCTTGAAGACCTCACTCTTGGTCTTCAAGAAATAAATCCAGGTCCTCCTAGAGTGATCATCAATGAATAAAACATAGTACTCATATCCACTCAAGGAAACATGAGACATCCGACCGCTCACATCGGAATGAATCAAATCAAGTATCCCAGTCGCTCTGCTATCACTGCTGGGAAAAGGAGATTTGGAAAACTTGCCCATTGCACAGCCTCTACAAGTATCAAAGTGATCAGTACTGAAATCTGGCACACCTGTAGTGATCTCCCGCAAGGTCCTCAAGGCTCCATGATACATATGCCCCATCCTGCAGTGCCAAATCTCACACAGCTCAGAAGTGCTAGCTCTACTGTCGGTACTACTGCTCAATGCCAAAAAGGGCTGGAATGCAAACTTGTACACCTTTGCATGGTGTACACCTATCACTCTAGCTGAATCAGCTGGAGTGCCCAGGGGATACATCAACACCTGTCCTCCCCTGAACAGTACCTCATCCTTTGTCCTCCAAAGCTGAGACGGATATGAGGTTCTTCCTCATCCCTGGCACATAAAGAACATCTGACACCTTCAAGGGAGGTTTGGACTCCCTCTGAAATGCCAGTGTCCCCACACCGACTGCTCTAACAACTCTGTCATCGTCGAATACTACCTCTCTATCAGTGCCACTCTCTGAAAGCTCTGAGAAGTACTCACAGACTCCTGTCATGTGACGTGAAGCCCCACTGTCCACATACCAGATACCCAAAGATGCTCTGCTAATCGAGGGAAAAGCATGCTCCCTCTGAACCTGTGTGGCAGGTGATCCTGCACTAGAGGACTCACACGCAGTGAACCCAAACTCCCGGTCAAAACGATCTGCAAAGTCCTCAACCTCTACTGAAGCTGCCAAGCTCTGGTTCTTCCCCTTCTTCTTCTTCTCCAGACACACAACTGCATAGTGTCCCATCTTTTGACAATTCCAACACTTCACCTTGGAATAGTCCTTCTGTGTGTTACCCTATTTACCTTTACCTTTGCCTTTGCCCCCACCATTGCTTGTGGAAGCCTGCTTCTTCCCTTTGCCTTTCTTGCCTCCTGCCAACAGTGCTACATCCTCATCCTGCTCAACTGGCTTGGCTGCCCCAAGCTGACCTTTCCTGATCTCTGTCTGAATGAAATCATCCCAAAACCTCTCCCATGTGGGAAGTATCTCACGTGCACAAACCCCATCAGCAAAGTTCATCCATGAACGGGGGAGTCCATTCACTACAATCTGCACTGATCCAGGTGGATGTTGGTGGCCACCCACCTATCCCATTTGGACCCCCACAACTATCTCTTTCAGTCTTTTCAGTTTCCTAAATTGTAGCATAGTTTACTATTTTTAGCAATTTTTCGGGTCCTGAACTTTAGAGCCGTTTTGAGGCCCTAAACGACATTTTTTGGGAAATCTTGTAGTGCTCAGATAGATCTTGGTAACGAGCTATTGTACGCGTCAAATGGAGATCGTATGCCAAAGTTACGACCCCGGGAAATTGATGTACCAATTTACCCAAACGGGGCCCACAATTTGGCGTTTCATCTTGTAGGGTTAGGTTTTGGAATGTGAAGGGTTTTCCATTATTTTTCAATAATATATAGGCCTTCGAGCCTCATTGTAACACAGTTCAAAACAGTTCAAAGGCATGTAGCCGCCACATCTCTTCTCATAGATAAGCTACCATCGCCCTAGCTGGTTTATTTGCATTTCTGATTGTAAGCATATCTCAGTATTTTACATTAATGAAATGAAGTATTATTTCCACTGCATCTTTGTGTTTATGGTTATCTCTATAATTTGTTGCGTTCCTGTTTAAATCCAGATCAGTGGTATCAGAGCGGTCTGCTTTTTCTCTGTTTTTCTTTGCATGTCCCCAACGAGGTCGGGATATAAGGAGTTAGGGCTTGAACTGGTCGAACCTTTGCAAGACCAGCCTCGAAAATCCCAACGGCCTCCCATGGCGGATGAGAAGAAAGACGAGGGGGCAGGAGATCCTATCAAAATCTTGCTCGAAGAAGCCCTCGAGCAACAAAGGAACGCGATGATGGACAGCTTTGCGCAGATCCTTCAGCGGCTACCCAGAGGCGACGCATCGGCTTCCAACAGCTACTCTGGAAACGCCACACCGTTTAAGGTACAAGTTAATTTTGAAATCCCCATATTCGATGGTCAAATAGACGCAGATACCGTAGATAAATGGTAAAATCTGCTAGATGGGTATTTCTCTGTTCATGAATTTTTCGAGTCGGGAAAAGATTGTTTTCGCTCTTCTCAAAGCAGCCCCCCACGTCAAGGACTGGTTGGAAACCTACTACGAGCAGAAGGATGAAAATACGTGCTCACTATTTTCAGCCGCACCCACCTGGGATTCATTCCGGGATTCCGTCAAGGAGCAGTACTACCATGTCAAAAGTTATGATGACAAATACATCAGATGGACCACACTGCGGCAGGGGCGGGACCAAGATTTGCCAGAGTTCACAAAAATTTTTCATACCCTTCGCACACAATTGGGTATCAAAGATTCTGATCTGCATCTGGTACTCAAATACCGCGGCTGCTTACACAGATACATCCAGGAAGAGATGGAGTTCCTGAACATCTCCTCGCTCGGCACGGCGTACCGATACGATGTCAAAATCGAGCAAAAGTTCAAACAGAAGAAGCGAGACTTTGGATCTGCAAATCCGAAGCCCAAAGGACAAACCCAAGGCAGGGTGACCCAAGACAACCCGTCGAAGCCACAAGAAAAGAACAACACCACGAAGCCGAAGAAGTACACAGGAAAGTGGTGTGAGTTCCATAAGAGTCCCACTCATAACACAAGTGAGTGTCGGACCAAGCAGTCGATGGTGGCCGAGTTGAAGGCTTCCGAATCAGATGCATGTTCCGACCCTGAGCCAGAACCCGACAAGGGGAATGGCAAAGGGAAGCAGATCATTTCTGCGGATCCCAGTGCCACTGTTGCCACTGCTAAAATCCAGAAAAATGAGCCTGAAAATCCAGAGGAAGGGGAGCGTCTTTTCCACTCACAGATGTGGGTGAAGGGTTCGCCGCTGCAATTCATTGTCGACAGTGGCAGCCAAAAGAACCTCATTTCAGCAAAGGTCATGAAGCGGTTGGGCCTACCGACTACACCACACCTGCAGCCGTACAGTATCGGGTGGCTTCATGAAGGATGAGATCTCAAAGTTCGCCAGCAGTGCCGCCTTCCCTACAGCATCAAACCCTTCACAGACGAGGTATTGTGTGATATTACACCTCTGGATGTTTGCGATGTATTATTAGGCCAGCCATACTTGTGGAGGATACATGTTGTGTATGAGTCAAGGCCTCGTGCTGTCATTATTTCTTTGGATAACTCATTATACAGGATACCAGAGGTAGCCCCACCTACTGCCACCTCTTTGATCGCTACTAAGAAAGGCAGCAAGCTCATCTCGCAGACTAGGAAATTTATTTTCTGTCTAGTTCGCTCCCAAAGTAAGGGGAAGATCATTGCCACTTCCATGACCCCCGTGAAGGGTTCCTCCACGCAGCAGCAGCAGCAAAGGGATACGGTCATGACAGCACACAGGAACAACTTCTCCTCACCCACAGGGGCACCACACAAGTTTCAGGTGGGCGACAAATTTTGGTTGCATCTGCAGAGAGAACGCCTTACCAGAACCCATCAAAAACTCAGACCACTCCGACGTGATCCTTACACCAGCACCAAGGCTACGGGAAACAATGATTTGAAGCACAACATTCCTCCATTCCTTCACTTGCACCGAGTGTTCAATGTGGACCGTCGTCGACCATGCTTCCCACCATTTCTGGACACATCAGAGATTGCAGAACAGCTCACCAGAGACCCAGCTCAGCAGAAGCTTCCTCATCTCAGGGAGGAACTCAACGCAATGGGGACCATTGCTTCCTAAGGGGGGAGGAATGATCCAGGTGGATGTTGGTGGCCACCCACCTATCCCATTTGGACCCCCACAACTGTCTCTTTCAGTCTTTTTAGTTTCCTAAATTGTAGCACAGTTTACTATTTTTAGCAGTTTTTCGGGTCCTGAACTTCCGGAGCCGTTTTGAGGCCCTAAATGACATTTTTTGGGAAATATGGGGGCAACATGGGTCCATGGACCCATGTGTCCCGACCCAAAGTTGTAGTGCTCGGATAGATCTTTCTAACGAGCTATTGTACGCGTCAAACGGAGATCGTATGCCAAAGTTACGACCCCGGGAAATTGATGTACCAATTTACCCAAACGAGGCCCACAATTTGGCGTTTCATCTTCTAGGGTTAGGTTTCGGGATGTGAATGGTTTTCCATTATTTTTCAACAATATATAGGCCTTCGAGCCTCATTGTAACACAATTCAAAACAGTCCAGAGGCATGTAGCCGCCACATCTCTTCTCAGAGATAAGCTACCATCACCCTACCGACACATTTGAGGATGACAATATTTGGGTGATCGACAGTGGAGCATCAAGACATATGACTGGTGAGCACAAGAAAATAAAGACATTTTCAAGAGGAAAATATTCTTACTCCATTGAGTTTGGTGACAAAAAGAGCTATCTTATGAGAAAAAATAATCAATCTCACTGGAGTTGGAGAATGGAGGAAATATTCATCTCAGCTGCATCCTATTTTTTCTATGTTTGCATAAGAATATACTTTCCATTTCATGTCTAGAAGATAATGGATATAGAATTGATTTCATATATGGAAAGGTTGTAGTATGGGATAAAAACTCTAGCATTGAAAATAAAAATATGATTAGGATCCGTGAAGGAAGACTTTGCATATTTCTAATTCCCCTCTCTCAAGATTTTATTCACATTGAATTTATCCCATGTAAAGATTGGCATAGAAGGTTTGGTAACCTTCACTACAAAATCATACCAACTCTAAATTCAATGGTGAATGGCATCTCTGAACTCAAGGAGGATCATGAAGGAGTATCCAAGGGACGTGCATTGGGAAAAAATACCAAGAGACCATTTGGAAGCAGTGCTTCAAGGTCAAAACAAATTATGGATCTCATTGATTCCGATGTTTGTGGTCCTATGTCTCCAAAGTCTCCTAGAGGTCATCTATATTATGTAACATTCATTAGTGACCATTCAAGGAAAAATTGGGTTTATTTGATGAAATCCAATGATGAAGTATTGACAAAATTTCAAGAATTCAAAGTTGAAGTGGAGAAACTTACAGAAAGGAGAATAAATATATTAAGGTCTGATAATGGAGGAGAATATACTTCAAAGGAAATCATAGCCTTTTGTAAGGAGTCTAGGATTAAGAGGGAGCTAATAGTCCCATACAATACTGAACAAAATGGGGTTGCAGAATGAAAGAATTGATCTATCGAAGAAAGTGTAAAGACATGTTACATGATCATTATTTGCCAAAATTTTTGTGGGATGAAGAAACTAAGGCTTTTATATAAATTCAAAATCGAATTCCCCACGGGTCACTAGATAACATGACTCTCGAAGAAGCATTCACTAGGAATAAACCAAGTGTGGACCATCTCCAAATTTTTGGATGTCTTGTAACTATTCATGTACCAAAGGAAAAGAGAAAGAAATTGGATCCTTTAGGCATGAAGGGAACATTCGTTGGCTATAGTAATACTTCAAAGGAATATGGGATCTACATAAAACGGTACTGAATAGAAGTTAGTCAAGATGTGCTATTCGATGAAATTATTGCACTTAAGAAATCAAAGGATCTCCCATTGGACTTTGATGATGAAGGACTTCCTATATTTGAAGAGGAAAGTGCCAACGAGGAAGAAGAATCAAATCATGAAGATGATGGTCCTAGTAAACTTATGCAACGTGTGTTCATCCCTGAAAATAGAAAGAGACCTAACTAGTTGAAATATATTCTATTAGATGCATGGGGACATGGAGCAGCCAAAGGCACATTCAAGGAAAGTAAGAATCCCAAAAGATATTATGGGTATGCAATATATATAACGAATAATAGAAGAAGAGGCATCCACCTTTGAAAAACTTGTCAAAAACCAAAAATGGAAGGATGCCATGAATGAAGAATATTAATCTATAATGAAAAATGGAGTTTGGGAGATTGTACCTAGGCCCGAAGACAAATTTGTGGTAACTTCAAATTGGTTCGATAAGATTAAACATGTCTTAGATGGAAGTATTAACAAGTATATGGAAATATTTGTGGCTAGCTTCTTCTCTCAATAAGAAGGCATCGAATATGAAGAGACATTCGAACCTACAACAAGGTATACAACTATGCATTTGTTGGTCTCCTTGGAAACATCGATGGGATGGAACATCCATCAAATGGATGTCAAGACTGTATTCTTGAATGACACAATTGATGAAAAAGTCTATATAGAGAAAACCCTAGGATTTGAGGTCAAAGATAGATAAACTTATGTTTGGAGGTTGAATAAGGCATTATATGGCCTCCAGCACTCACCAAGGGCATGGTATGCAAGGATGGATACATACCAACAAATATTGGGCTTCACAAAGCATTCTACTGATCTAGATCTCTATATCAAGGTTGTGAAAGATGAGCCTGTAATAATCTTAGTTATGTGGATGACCTCCTCATGATAGGTGTGGAAGGTGGCATCTAAGAATGTAAGAAGCAACTAGTAGTAGAACTCGACATGTAGGATCTAGGGTCGATGCACTATTATTTGGGACTCAAAGTTTGGCAGAGACCTGATGAGATTTATCTAGGTCAAGGAAAGTATGTGATAGAGATGTTGAAGAGGTTTGACATGATGGATTGCAAACCTATGAATACTCCCATGATCACAAAATTGAAGAGGCTAAGAATTTCTTAGTCAATCCCTATTGATCCAACCAAGTATAGACAATTGATTGGCTCGTTGATGTACCTGGTAAATAATAAACCATACATAAGTTTCGTAGTGAATATTCTCAGCCAGTTCTAGGTAGAGCCCAAGCATGATCATTGGATAGAAACCAAACATATATTGAGATATCTGCAAGGAAAAATCCACTACTTCCTTAAGTATGACAAGAAGAATGATGTCCACTTGATTAGATATATAGATTCTAAATGGGGAGGCAGTGAGCAAGATTAAAGAAGCACTACAGGAGGGTGTTTTAGTTTGGGATCCTCCATGGTCTCATGGATGAGCATAAAGTAAGAATTGGGCTCTTTGATTAGTGTTGAGGTTGAATATATTGCAGGCTATGAAGTAAGAAGAGAAGTTGTCTAGTTGAGGAAGTTGTTGTCTGACTTGTTTGAAGGACCAATGGACCCTACAGTGATACATTGTGATAAAACCAACTGTATAAGGTTGTCTAAGGACCCAATGTTTCATGGAAAGGCAAAGAATATAAATAACAAGTACTAATACATTTCAAATTTGGTGCAGTATGGTATGTTGCAGCTACAGTATATATCCACCGATGAGCAGGTAGCTGATATATTAACAAAATCTCTTCCTAATAAGAATCTTGTTTATTTCAGAGACAAGCTTGGTCTGGTTGATATCCTCCCTACTTGAGAGGGAGAGATAGACACATCATTATTGTCTTCACCTAGGAAGAAAGAATGGAGGATTGGGTAAGCATCTGACATCTGATCCCCTTTGAGGATGAGGTAGGGCATCCAACATAAGAGTAGTTGTAGAGGACCGATATTCTTTGAGGATTGGCTGTCCAAGATAAGAACAGTCTTGGAAGGACATACTTCGTGAACACCTAGGTGGGGTATGTGCCTTAAAATACAATGATGATGGTGTTTATAAATCATTGGTCTTGCCAACATTGTGCTTTGATATTGTGGAGATATAAAATTGTTAGTCAAGGCCTTGCGATGTGACATTGCTGGTTTTTATGATGCTAAACAGATGGGTTACCAATTTGACTCTTCTTATGAGATCTCTTCAGATTGAGAATATCCATGTACCATTTATGAATACCTCCTTAGTTAAGAGGGAGTGTTGAAAAATGTATAAATAGGTTCGGTCTTCATAAATATGAAATGTACTTTTGATTCTTGTGTATTGTAAAAATGAAATAAAAAATATTATTTCTATTTTAGAGCATGGGTTTCATGCTCAAGGTCTTTGATTTTAGAGGTGAATCACCCATTGAGTGCTTTCAGGGTTTGTTCTAGGTCAAGAAGTCAAAAGATTCATTTTCATAAGTTGAAGACCCCATCAAGCACATTATGACTTGTAAATATAATTAATTTTATATTTAAAAGTGTCAAAATACCCTCCAACTCCAAGTCGACCTGACAGCTAATAACTCAACCTATTCTGAGGAGCCTCATCCACCTTATAAGCCTATATAAAGGAGGGAACTCGACCTTATTTGGACACACATTCACCTCTCATCATCTAAGCAAAGGAGAAAAAGAAGAAGGCTAGAAAAGGAGGATAAGAACGAAGGAAGAAGTGTTTTGGGCTATTTCCCTCTCTCTATCTCACACATGCAAAAAAGGAAGGCTAGGGTTTACTACTTCAAGGTTGAAATTCTTAGGTTGTTGGAAGAGGATCAAAGTTGTTGGAATAGGAGCCTAATATGCCACCTACTAGCTCTAGACAAGGAAGCAAAGCAAGCGAAGTTGTTGTGAGTCCTTAGAAGGCTAAATTCTGCTCACGCATGTGGATGCAGTAGCATTTGTAGGGGCCAAATATTTCAGACTTGTAGTAGAGGCTGAAATTTTGTAGTTGGGGGTCGAAGTGGTGTTGTTGGAAGATATTTGAATGGGTTTGACTTGACAAATGAAGCACATCATCAAGAAGGTCGGACTTGGTCTTGGAAGGGTATTGGTCTTGGTCTAGAGTTCTTGGAATTCATCAATTAAAGGATATATAAGAAGAGAAGAGATTTATGGGTTTTCCTCTTAAGTGGAGAAGTTTTGGCCCTGGCTTGAAGCCTATATCCTGTGTTATTATGTACCATTTTTCATCTTGTTTTGGTAGTTTTTTGATGATAAGAACAAACATAATAATAAGAGAAGAAGCTAATAAACATATTAATAAGAGAAGAATCTAATAAGTAAGAAAAAGTAAAAATACATCACAAGCAGTTACCAAAAATAGATAAATCATCCTAACTATTTCCCTCTAGTTTTATCAATATTTATCCCCCTCTTCAATCCATATGGATCTAGTTTTTAGATGCCATAATTCCTTTTCCCTATTGGGTGTGTGTTATATTCTTTCCATTCCTAGCTCCATTCACAATATGGTGTGGTAGGAACAACAGGGGGGGTGATAACCCCTCCTGCAGAGGGTTCAAGGCAGTGCCAAAAATGGGCAATTTTACCCATGGTTTGTGCATGGTTTTACACATGGTGGTTTTACCCATGGTTTTGTAGATCCGGTCAAAGAAACTATAGTTATATTCTAATCTAGGGTTAATGGATTAGGGATTAATGAATGCTTTGACATTTATATAATGCATTATAACATTAAACAAAATATAATGAAAAATCTATTTGGTTTTCCAAGTTTTGAGTTCTAGGAGGAAAATATTTGTGTATATTTTATGTTCGTGTCATTTTATATTTTCTATTTTTTTAAATTCATTTGCAAGTATTATCTGTACAGGGTTAGAACCTAGATTTAGTATCATAATAGTTTTTCCTTCAAGGGGGTGCCTTTGCAGCTAAGGAGTTTAGCTTGGGCATATTATAGACCCTGTTACAATGGGATATCTTTCAAATCGATTCTTGTGGTGAAAGGAAATAGCAAAAAGTGGAAAGATAAAGATCAAGAAAATTAGCAGATAAAGTTTTGAGCTATGGAAGCTCAAGATGAAGGATCTTTTGGTGGATACTCGATGTGGTTCTGCTTAGAATCATGAAAAGTGGGTACTCATTGGATGTGGAATTTAAGTCCACATCCAATCACGGGGGCTTCACTCAATGAAACTTTGACCTATCATGTGTGTTCATGGCATATTAAACAATACCGCTAATTTGATTACATATTGGAAAATACCCATAAAATCACATTATTTAACCCCCTAGCAATACGAACCCAATACACCTTCCCAATTTAAAAAACCCCTACTTCCACTAGATATTGTAGGTATCCATTTTTTTATTAACATTTTTCATACCCCTTTATATTTTTTCATTAACTTTGAGCTCCATTTTTTTTACCTACCAATATAAAAACCCTTTACCCCCTATATATCCCCCAATATATTATGTCATTTTTTCCTCAATATATATCCCCCAATATGAACCCACATGGTATGGTATTTCTCCCCCAGTGAAGCCCCTGTGCATCCAATGGGTGTCTACGTTTGACATTTGAGTAAGATTATAAGGAGATAAGCCAAAAATACAATTAAAGAAATATTTTTCTCCTTTTCCCTCCAAAATATTTACCCCTAGGGATGAAATAATCATCTTGAATCTTATTGGTTCTTATAAAGTTGATTTTGTTAGGACATTTTTTTAGGCCCGTTTTTCACCACAAAATTACCCTAACAAGAGAATGTTGATGGAAAAGGAAAGGATCATTCTTAGTGGTGTTGGGTTAGGACATGAATTCTAGGCAAAGGAAGTGGATACTACATGTTACTTAACTAATACATCACCTTCTCAACGTTCGAGGATAAGACTCCACATGAGGTATTGACTAGTAAGAAACCCTCTCTCTCACATCTTAAGGTATTTGGCTACAATGCATATGTAGGTGTTCCAAAGAAGAAAAGAACCAAGTTGGACTGTAAATTTGGAAGGTGCATCTTTATTGGGTATAAATATGGTTTAAAAGGTTATAAGATTCGGAACCCAGAAACAAACAAGGTTTTGTATACTGGAGATGGTGTATTTAGAGAAGTGAAGGATTTCATGAAACAAGAAGTCCTACCAAGTGGAAAGGAACCAAAAAAGATAGAGTTTGATGTGAAGGATGAAGAATTAATTTCCATAGAAGAGTAGGAATCAAAAGAAGAAGAACCAAACACTTCAGTTTTGAGGAGAATAGTTTGGGAAAGAAGGCAGTTAGAAATGTATGTTTCAGTTGATTTCTGTTCAAATTTTTCTTTATCAATTACTGATGATGGTCCTAGAACTGTCAAGGTGGGAGTGGATTTAGAGGATGAAAAACTCTAGAAAAGGCCATGGCTAAAGAAATGGAATCCTTGGACAAGAATGAGTCTTGGGATTTGGTGGAGTTTTCGGCTAGAAGAAAACCCATTGGCAACAAATTAGTGTCTAAGAAAAATATGAATGTAGAATTAAGAGTGGAGAAATACAAAGCTTATTTAGTAGTAAAAGTTTACTCCTAGGTGCTAGGAATTGATTTTGGTGATATTTTTTCTCCTACTGCTAAGATAGGTTCTATTAGATTACTTTTATCAATTGCTACTTCTTTTGATATTGAGGTAGAACATATTGGATTTGAAGACAACATTCCTTCATGGGGATCTACATGAAGAGATCTACATGAAGTATGCAGAAGGAATTACAATTAAGGGAAAGAACAAACTGGTATGTAAGTTAAAAGTGTCTTTATATGGGTTAAAGCAATCACCAAGGATGTGGTATTGAAAATTTGATACATATATACAAGGAATTGGCTTCACAAAGATAAAATCATATAATTGTGTGTATTAGTTGGTGATCGCGTTATTTATTTTGTCTTATATGTGGATGATGTGTTGATAATTGGAAATGACAAAGAAAGTATCCAAGATGTGAAGATCCAGTTGTCCTCTAAGCTCAACATGAAGGATATTGGTGCTCCAAACTTTATTCCGGGCATTGAAATTAAAAGAGATTGGTCAAAGATAGAACTTTGGTTAAATTAGGGGAAGTATGTTGAGACAATATTGTAGAGGTTTAATATGTAGGATAGTAAACTGGTGAAGGTTCCTATTATTGTAGGTGTAATACAATCTACAAAACAATGTCCCAAGGCATATGAATAGGAATAGGACATGTCCCATGTTTCATATGCAAGTGCAGTTGGAAGTTTAATGTATGCAATGGTCTATACTAGACAAAACATTGCACATGTGGTGGGAGTATTGAGCAATTTTATGTCAAAACTAGGGAGAAAGCATTGGACAATAATAAAGCGGGTTTTCAGGAATTTGTGTTGCACTAGTGATTATGGTTTGTGCTACCAAAGAATACCATGATTTTATAGAGTGTTGGTCATATGTAGTTTATTTGATGCAAACTAGGTTGGAGATCTAGATCACAGAAGATCTATAAGTGGGCATGTGTTTAATCTATTTGGAGAAGAAATCAGTTGGATGAGAAAGAGATAGATTGTAGCGGCACTTTCAACTACAAAAGCTTAATACATGGAAACCACTCATGCAAGCAAGGAAGAAGTTTGGTTACATATATTATGTTAAAGTATGGGGTTCATACAACAACCTGTAAAGATAGAATGTGACAACCAACGTGCACTTTCGTTTGAAAGAGCCATGCTTACCATTTGAAGGCAAAGAATATTGATGTTTAGTATGAATTTGTGAGAGATACAGTTGAAGACAAAAAGGTGTTTCTATTAAAGGTGGACACTTTGAAGAATGTTGCAAATGCATTGACAAAGTTTGTGAACACTGAGAAGTTTTCATGGTGTAGACAACATATGTTACTGGCCTACATTGATGACTATGTACTCTTGCAGGTCCTTATGTGCAAAGAAAACGAAAAGTGGGAGAATGTTGAGTATGTGTTATATTCTTTGCATGAATAGCTCCATACATTGGTGTGTTGTAGGGGGGGTGATAGCCCCACCCTACCAGGGGTTTGCAGGGAAATGGTAGCCCCCCTACATGGGGTTTGGTGTAACACCTTGAAAAAGAAAAGGTGGTTTTTCCCATGGTTTTGCGCACGGTTTTACACATGTTGGTTTTTCCCATGCTTTTGTAGATTAGATCAAAGGAAATAAGTTTATATTCTAATCTAGGGTTAATGGACTAGGGTTTTATGAATGCTTCAGCATGTATATAATGTATTGTAACATTGAAAGGAATATAATGAAAAATCAATCTGGTTTTTCGGTTTTGGGTTCCAAGAGAAAAATATGCATGCATATTTTTTATTCTTTCCATTGTACATTTTCGATTTTTTAAGAATTCATTTGTAGGTATTATCTGTATAGGGTCAAAACCTATATTCGTGAGACAACAATTCTCTTTTGGAATCTTCTAGTGATCCTAAAGGTTTGATATCTTCCTTAAAAGGACACCTAAAACATTTGAATGAAAAATGGAACTTATTTAAGATTCAACTTCTTTTACAGAAGGCTCTTATTTCTCTTTAAATATTTGCCAACAATTTTCATTTTCCTCTTCAAAAATTTAACGTTTTGGGAGAATTGTTATATACATGGGATATAACCATCATCTTTAAGGTGAGTCTAGTTTCCTTCAAATAACTTAATTAATTCATCTTCTTTCGGCGAGGAACAATTTAATTTGAATGGTGCAAGGGGCTTATCCTTTTCAGTCACAATTCTGGGGAGAATTGGGTAGTGGTATAGTATCCCACCCAAATCCATGGAGACTTTAAGAAGTAGATCGATGGAGCTTATGGATTCAAAGATGAAAAATATATTGTGTCCCTTTGAAACTAAATCATAAGGGGGATCAAATATTCTTCTGGGTAGAAGAAAAATTGATGGTATTTACAGCAACTTGATGGAGAGCTTCAAAATAATGAAGAAATAAAAATTCCAAAGGGTTCGATCTCAAATTAGTCCCCTATAATTCACTTATGTAAGAAATGAAATTTAGGAAATCTTTGAGGATGAAAGGAGGGTGACACATGATACCAGATATTGTCATTTCATCACAAAAGTACTTCTTGTTTGTGTATGGACCATAAACATTTAAAACTTCCAAATTGTATTGAACTCTCTCATTTCTAGTTCCACTAATATAACATTTTTTTTGTAGCATAAGAATCTCCTTGAAAGAATGCTTCCAAGTATAGATAAATCCTCTAGACAAGTCATTTGAATTGAGAGAACAAGAATACAAATTTTTTAACCATGGTTCAATAATAGACCGATATTTTTGTCCTAATTTCATAATTTATTTTAAGAGAAAAATGTCAGGATTGTGGGATATCAAGAGCTTCTTGAGGATTAGTTTTCTTAGGGATCCCAAAACTTCCTTACAATTAGTGATAAGATTACCATTTTTCGATCCCCATAGGCATTTTTTTGGCTCTGAGGACCCCATATGGCATTTTTTCTACCTTATGTTGTCTTTTTCTTTTTGTTGAGCCTTCGATAGGAAATAATTTCTTCTAACATGTCCAACCAAAGGGGAACCCTCCTTTCATCCGCCTTTCAAAATATTATCTTGGGAGGATTTGAACCTTGATTGAAGCTCATAATAATTTCCATTGTCCACATTTTTACAAATAATATCCTTTATCCTGTAATTCCAATCTAGTTTTGTAGGCAAAGAGGAAGCTTATTCAAAAGAAGTGGATTTTGAATATGACACAATATATAGGAGGGTAGATTGAGAATTGAGGTGTGAGGCAAGGTAGGTGTTGTAGCCACTACAGCAACCCAGAAAATTTGACCTTTTTAAAATTTTGGGGAATGCCTTTACTATACCTCCTATCACACTTTGACTATGGTTTCCTATGTTCTAACTCTTCCTTTGACCTATCTAGCGTTTCCTTGGGTTCTAGCAAGTCTAGCCCTAAAGTTTCAAGGCTTGTATTTTATTGACCTAATCACAGGTCGCAATCACAAATTTCAATGATAGTCTCCCCGACTACTAAAATCATGATTTATGACATGTATTGAGCTCATATACGCTCTAGGTCACAGATTGTGTCCTAAAAGTGCAGTGATTTATCACTAAGCTCTATGACTGCGACTTGCGACCTCTCTATACCTATCACACGCAATCAACACAAGATCACATTTCTGACATGTGACCATCCTCACACATGATGTCACTTTATATAATAAAGTCACTTCATTTCTATTTTGTCCTGCCTCTACGACTAAACGAGCAGACCTTACTCTAGCTAGAGTATGCGATTGTGGATTGGTAAGTAACAATTTCCCTCTGCAATCATTACATTTTACTTAATCGACAGGTGTTCAATTTTTTTGTTACCCTATCCCTACACACTTATACACTTAGTGTCCAACCCCTCCTATTACCTTTATGCATAGGAACCAAACCATCATTCACCCTCGATTCTCCTCTATGCTTCTAGACTCAGTGCTTGTGGTCAAATACATCATCCCCTAGTATACCATGTTGTGACCATTGGTGTTCACCTTGGTTTGTGCTAAGATTTTTAAATGTAGTTATAGTCATCAAATCAAGTTCATGAACTTGAACCAATGACTTGATACCATTTATTTCCATGTGTTTGTGACTGGAGTATGCTTGAAGGAGATTGCAATTGGGTTAAATTTTAATTGTTATTTTTTGTTTCCATCGTAGGGTTTATTCCTTTGGAATTGTGTGATTGCATGTGTGTATGGTGTGATTGTATTTGTGAGGGATACATGGAAAAGGAGTGTGTGGGGGGTGGGTGACTTAGAAGGTTCAACTAACATGGCATAAAGACCGACGTTGGAGGGTGATGCATTGTAGTGTGTTTGTGTGGTACCCTTTGCACCCCCGTCAAAATTGTTGTTGAAATTTTTCGAATTCTGCAGGGGACTTGAGAAGGTACCACGTGGCCCCCTCTACATTGCTTCACATGATTAATGGTCATGCTAGTTCACGGCACGGAGTACCTTGGTTCATTGGCATATCCACAATCATATTTCTATGGTGGTGCCACCCATGATTTCCCACACCCGTTTCCAATGTTTTCGCACATTTGTGAGGCTGTGTTAGTGCATGTTACCAATCATACTAGCAGAGGTCCTAGGAGGGGATCTTAGAGGGAAACTACTAGGTTAAGGGAAATAATGGAGCTATAGCCCACTATCACCTCAGCTAAGGCTTCCTGCTCTTTAAGGACTTTCACCGATGGGAGGAGACCTAATATAAAGGGAATCACTAGATGAGTAGGTTAATGAAAGGATAAGGAGTGATTCTTGAGGCGTATTCACTAGAGAGACTCAATTGTATGGTTTGCTTGTTAGAGAAGCAAGGTGATAGTCTCTTTAGGAAGGGATAAGAAGGTCTTTGAGGTTAGGGTTTGAGAGTATATCTTATCAAGGAATTCCATAGACTCAATAGGCCCTTTGAATGCTTAAATTCTAACTGATCTTTATGAAATTGGAATCAACATGTTGTGGGACCTCAAAAGAACAAGTGGACCCAAATTTAGGTCAAGGATATGGGGTTGATCAACCAAGGATTTACTTGAACTAATATTGGAAGGGAAAAGGATTAAAGAAAGAATATGTTTTTGGTGATTTAATGTTATGATCCTAATGATGTCTCTAGCCAATGGGAAACCAAGGGAAATAATCGATCTTCAAGCTAGGGCTTGAAATATCTCAAGATCCCACTGTCAGAATTTCGTGAAATTTGGAGAGAATCTAGAGGATACACCAGCGCATTTGTGGGCAAGAGATCGAATTATTTTGATGGATAAATCGTGAGAAAAGTGATGCCCTAGGTGACCTATGGAGTCTAGGCCTAGAAAAATAGGGGAAGGTGAGGAAAATAAGCTTTGAAAGTGATCACCCATGGAGAGTTAGTGACTTGTCCTTTGGGAGAGATGGAGTCAAGGAGAATTTATGGTTTGGAAGGAGTTCACCCAATCAAGGAGGCCTTAAAACAACTTCGCGAGGAATTTGTAGAAATTATTTGTAGATCTAAAACTGCTCATGTAATTTACTGAAGCACAATACTCAAATCTACTCTACTTAATTGTGGAATTTAATTCATGATCGAGAACACAAATCATAAACATGAACGAAGCTTTATCACACATACACAAAGATTTATCTAGGGGAAAGAAACTACTCAAAACCCCTTCCTATCTGTATTATATTAATCAAAGAATAGAGATGAAATACAATGCTTTCTCAACCCTCAACACAACCTGAAAATGTATCCCTCTGCCTCACTGACTGACTGTGGCCAACACTTAGCCAATTTTTAAGCCTTCCAATCTCCTATTTCCTTGCATTTTTCCTTGAGGAATTAAGCCCTTATTAATTAGGAAATTCCTCAATTGGAATTTCGCAATCCTTTAGGCTCATCCTTTGATTGCATGCACCACTTGTACAACTTGGAATAGTCTATAATTGATAGTACACTACCCTTGAACCTCTATCTCAACTGGGTGACTCGATTTCTCTACATGCACCAATTATTTTAGTTTGATTAATCAGTTAACTAAATGATCACTGAGTTGTGACTGAAGTCACACACTACTACTGGAACTTCCACGAGTTCCTCTAACAGTTGGAACTAGTTTAACTAACAATAACTCAATTTAACTTAAATATACTGCTCGAAATTAAAAATCAATCATACTATACTGAAATCAAGCCTCTCCAACTCAAATTAACTGAGTTAACTGAGTGATAAGTGCCATGTCACCTCAGATAACTACCTCCAAGATTTCTGCTGAAATAGAAATTCGAATTCTCTCTGGTTTGACCAAGGAAAAGTCAAACAGATATTTTCTTGCTACATTTTCAACACTCCCTCTCAGCAAGAAAGGGATTATCCACTACCCTTATCCCGCCTCTATGGAACTCAAATTTTCCTCTTCAAAAATCCTTTGTCAAATTGTCTGCATCTTGTTCCTCTGTAGGAATGTATTCCAATAACATGGTCCGCCTCTGTACACAATACCATAGATGGTGATATCGGATATCGATATTCTTGGATCAATCATGGAATATAGTTTTTTCAGTGAGTTTATACAACTCTATTTATCATAGTAGGATGCATCATCTGACCAAATAACCAACTAGAATATTTCTCATCCAAATTGCCTCACATGTTCCTTGACTGGAAACCTTGTATTCTACTTCTGCTGAGCTGAGTGCCACTGATCTTTGCTTCCTGTTGTACCAGGAAACTGATGCAGACCCAACACTGAAAATTCCTCTTGATGTGCTCTTCTGGTCTGATGGAATCCCTGCCCAATCTGTATCTATGAAGCCTTGAAGCTTCACTCCTTATGTTCATCTGTACCATAGTCCAAACTAGGTGGTACCTTTGAGGTATTGCAACACATGTTGTGTTGCCTTCCAATACAATTTGGTTGGCCTAACCATAGATTGACTAAGCTATTTGACTTCATAGCACATATATGGTCCTGTGTTCACCAAATACATAAGTGAACCCACAAGTTTCCGATATATAGTATCTTCCACTTCCTCACTTGAATTGGCATCCTCTTTCCTCCAATTCCCTACTAGATGAGTCTCCATTGGTTTGATATTCTCCATGTGGAACTTCTTCAGTATCTCATTAGCATACTTTCTTTGAGAGACAAATATTTCCCCATCTCCTTTCCATACTTCCAAACCGAGGAAATAATTCCTTAGTCCCATGTCCTTAATTTCAAATTCTCTTGCAAGGTCATCCTTGCAATATCTGATCAACTTCTCATCACTAGTTAAAATTAAATCATCAATATATAGCACAATAATCAATAATTTAACTTCAACCATAATATGATAATTTTTTGCATATGTTTCACTTTTGGTGAAGCCCAGCCCGGTGAGATAACTGTCGATCTTGATGTACCAAGCACATGGTGCTTGCTTGAGTCCATACAATGATCGCTTGAGTCTGCACACATGCGACTCTCTGTTGAAGGTCTAAAAACCTTTTGGCTACTCAATGTACATCTCCTCCTCAATAAATCCATTGAGAAATGTTCTCTTCACATCCATTTGGTGGATCTTCCACCCCATTTGCACAACCAATGCTAGAATTGATCTGATGAATAAGTACATTTCTACTGGAGAGAAGATATCCTCATAGTCAATTCCCTCAACTTGAGATAACCCCTTGGTGACAAATCCAGCCTTGTGTTTCTCTATTCTTTTGTCTGTTGCATGATTTACCTTGTGAAGCCATCTCGAACCTACCACTGATTTATCTTCTAGGCTTGGGACCACTTCCCAAACACTATTTCTGACAATGGAATTGTATTTCGCTACCATAGCATCAATCCATACAGGTTGCTCTATTGTTTCCTCAAATGAGGATGGCTCAGTCTCTACAAGCTTAGTCATAAGAGCCATGTATCCAGTGTATCGATTCAGTGACCTCCACTGCCTGCGTTGTGAAGTGGGTGCTCCCACATCCTCTCTAGCATCATGCAATAATCTTCCAGCTTCCCCAGTTCGTTTCCTTCCTTCTCTGGATATCTTTACTTGAGTGGTTGTCTCCACTCTCTAATCCTCTGCTTGTGGTTGTTCCACAACTACTTGAGGTTCTTCCTTTGGAGCCAAAATATCTTGATCGAGCCACAACTAAAGCTCCCTCTCAAGAGAGCACCTCTTTCCTTCTCCTCATCAACCTTCACATAACTTCGAAAAATTGTCATTCTGAGGGACGGAAAGTACACACGATAGTTTTGAGGTGTTTCTGTGTACCCTACAAATATCCCAAATTCTGTTGTTAGCTCTATCTTTTTCCTTGATTCCTTGGAGACATGGTAGTATACATATGCTCCAAAGATCCTGAAGTGTGACACATCTGGTTTCTTCCCTGAAAAATCTTTTTTCTGGTGTACTCATGCCAAGAATCTGATGAGGACTCATGTTTTGCAAATAGACCATTGTGTTTCATGCTTCAGCCCACAAGTGTAGTAGTAGGCCTTGGTCATGCAACATTGCCCTTGCTTCTCCCACAATACTTTTATTCTTCCTCTTAGCCACCCCGTTCTACTATGGGTTGTGGGGTGCTATCAACTCCTATCGAATTCCTTCATTTGCATAGAATTTTTTAAACTCACTCGACATGTACTCACCAGTTGGAATTCACCCTCAAATGAAGGAATTTGACAGGAGTTGGCAGCACCCTACTCCAGTCCATCTCTCAAGATTTCCTCCACTCATTCGCCATACTTTCCCAAACTGCCCTAATTTCTACATTCTTGTGCAAAATTGCTTCCTTGACCTTTGAACAAATCCAACCATCTCCTTCACTCCTGATCTTCATTTACAAGGTCCTAGACCCCTTAACATCTCTATCCAACCTTCATTTCCCTTTTCCCACCATTTTTCCACCTTCAAACCTCCAAAAACCACTTTCGGCCTCTTCCTGTAGATCCCCTGCAGCCTCCTGTAGAAGTTCATGCGAGTGATTTTTCGAAGTCTGATCGCAGTGGAAATCTCCAGAAGGGTACTAGGGACTCCTTAGGTCCTCTCCACACCTTCCCAACCTCCTGCAAACGCCCACTCCATTTCCTTTCGCCACTAAACCTCTGCATAGTCACAAATAGTTAAAGCACAAGCATAATAATTCTGCATAAGATTGCTCAAAAGTACAAAAAGATGATTTTTCCATATTTTCCTTCAGAAGTAGCTTGAACACATGCATTTTACCTTTTCAGTAGTCAATGGCATCCATTTCAGTAGTTTCCATCTCTTTTCTTGCAAAAGTAGGGTTAGTGGGTAAAACTAGGGTTTGCGTTTCCTTTCAGTTTTCATCTTCTTTCTGCAAGTAGACTAGCCTCTTTTGAGTTAGCTTTCTTCCATCACAGTTAAAAGCTTCTTCTGAGAACTCATAGAAGTTGGCTTGAGCTCCTTGCAATAAGAGCTAGTACTTGTGCATATAGCACCGTCGCTTCCAAGTTTGTTACGAACTACCGGGTAGATAAAAATAAAGTAGGGAGTCCCAGGAGTTGCAGCATCATTGCTGCAATACTGGAGCTCACCAGTGGGGTGATTCATCACCAGCCAAGGGTTGGGATAATCATAGTTTCCTTAATGATGGAAGGGGCTCATCTAGGGCCCATAGGAACTAGGGTGATGGCCACGGATATGGGGTAGAGCTCATGATTTCCTTTTCCCCACACACTAAATTTGTATGTCCCAACCATATTTTTCATCTTGTGGTACATTTCCTATTGAGAGTGGACAAATTATGCTTTTTCTTTTCTTTTTAGTTGCATCAACCTTTGGGGATTCGTTCTAGGCCTAACCCAAGGTGTGGACAAGGGGAGGGGGAGGCTAAACTTATGTGGACCTAGTGGACACATGTGGAACCCAATGGGAAAAGAGATGAATGGGGCTAAAATTAGTGGAAGGGGAGTGATTTTGGTGGTATTGGGAAGCGGGACCACACAACCAAAATCGAGGTTTCCCATGTAGTACCAACCCTAAATCCAATGGCCAGTAAAGGAGATCCCATGGGACTAGGACGCAAGGCTAACCATGAAATTGGGCAGTGGAGACAAGAGTACAAACCTAACCCTCTTTCTACCAAATCCCCCCACCAATCCATGCCAAAAAGTTCCCATGACAAGTAAAGAAAATTACTTAACTACACCAATGAAAATCCATACCTTTGGGGTCAGGAGGTCCACCTTCAAACATACCATCATAAAAACTGGGCAAGGGACCACATGACTGGCTCAAGTGGCAGAGATGATGGCACATCGAGCTATCTGGTGGATGCAAGGGGTTGTTGGATTCCAACTAAGGAACATATACGAGAACAAATGTCTCATATATACACTATCCACAGGTGGTGGGTAACATCTAGCTCCAACTCGGACATGAGCTCTCGAACAGGTGCACGAAGTTGCTCGAACGGGAGGTCAGGAGAATGCCAACAATCTCTTGGTACCGGAAACCTGTTGCCTGCACATATCAAAGACCAAGCACACAGGGCAACATGTTTTGGTGGTGTCTTATGATCACCCATACTTAGTATTAGGCCATAAAAAATCAACAAGAAAGTAAAATTGCAATTTTAATATAAATTCACCTAATCTATAATGAAAGTATCATATGGTATTAGTTCTAATGAGAAGATGAGCATGCAATGCATCCCACCCTAACATGCATATGATACAATGTCAAGTGCTAAGTATAATCATTGATCCAATGCAACCAACATGTCAATTGATTAGTGATAAAACATATGCTTCTATGATTATTTATGCAGTAGAGCCAAAAACACAAATGGGAAGAAAAGTATGAGGGATTATGAGGTAGGGATGTGGGAAAATGAGAGACCCATATGCTACAGAAAGAAATCTCGAGGGAAGGAAAAGTCACCAATTGAGAAGATTGAATTTGCTCCTCTAACCAGAAGATGGAAATGTCATTGACCAAGTACATAAATATTTGATGAAGAACTATCTCAGGCCTATCATCCTCGAGGTAAGAAGGAACGAATGACTTAGACATATTTAAGGATGATATTATTTTGGCTATTGGGAAAACAAGAGGTGAAATCATCGTTGTATTTGGGGGGAAACCATGATTCTTAATTTCTCATGGGGGAAACCATCTCTTCATCAAAGCTAGCGGAATAAAAATCATCACATCCATCTATCTCAGGGATGGGGACACAAAAAGGGGAGGAATGTAGTACAAGGGCTATTAGAATTATCCGAAATGGTGGAAAGTTGTTCTTGTTTGGCCGAATTGTCAGCATCTTGGAACATGAAAAAGAGACCTTTCCAATCTTTAGGAAGGACATCAGAAGGAATGACACTGATAATCGAAAGTGGTGAAGCATTTTATTCTTCTTTGGGTTCATTTTTTAGGGTTTGAGACATCATGGGGCCTTCATACCCATTTCCCCAATCAACAACCCAAAAATCACTCATAAATTCTTCATCCACTTGATGATCATGATCTACCTCAGAATCATCTCATCATGCATTTGTTGTTGGTTAAGCTACAATTCATTTTCTTCTTTGCTAGGCAAGGAGAACTTTTCCTCTTTCCTATTCTCTTGGAGGACGACAACTAAGGTATCTATTACATGATTTTGGTACAATGCTTCTAAGAGGAGAGCATTAGTAGGGTTCTTACCATATTCACATTTCATTTTATAGATCTTCTCCTCTTGCTTGTATAAATGGAATAATAATTCATTAGCATTATATTCACTTACTAACCTCCTGCATGACCTACTATATTTGTCCATTCTTTCTTACGATATATGGAGGCTTTTAGGATCAAACTCTTCGTCATCCTCAAAGGAGATGTTTTCCAATTCATAGGCCTCATTTTCATTACAATCCTCGAGGTATTCATTGATAAATTGACCTTGATGACCTTTATATCCTTCCACAAGCATAAAACCATATTCAATCACTTCCTCCTCTCAAAGGGCCATGTCCAACATTTGGCATATGTCTTCATGAGATTGGAAACCCGACCCTTTATGCAGCACGAAATGTACAACCAAAATTGAGAGAGAAGGAATTATTTTAGGCTCACATGACTCAAGTCAATCGGTATTGGGGGTGATGGATAGGCCAAACAATTCCATTTGGTCACAAGGTTGAGTTATATTTTTCCTTGAAAGATACCTCACGAACCTTCCAATGTGATTAGCTGCGGAATGTGGATCCCCATCGAACAATGGCATATTATTCATGGATTTCAATGAGGGATATCTCAGGGTCCATATCATATCTATGGTGGGAATATATGTGTTCAACATGTTGTTGGGTCTTTAATGACATGGGAGTCGCCAAGGTGAATCAAATTACCTTGACAAATGCTTGCTCCACTCTACAATCATTGACCTCGGAAAACAATTAAGAACTAGGGCTTGGTTCTTCCAATGGAGTCGCGAAGAATGATATATCAATATTGTCGTATGGAGAACAAGACGTGTCTTGTTTCCCCAACGACACTGCTAAAATTTTATCTCAAACTAGTATGGGTCCTAGGAGGGGATCCTAAAAGGCAACTACTAGGTCAAGGGTAACAATGGAGTGATAGCCCACTGTCACCTCAGCTAAGGCTCCCTTCTCTTTAAGAACTTTCATCGATGTGAGGAGACCCAATATAAAGGTAATAAATGGATGATTAGGTCAATAAAAGGATAAGGAGTGATTCTTGAGGTCTATTCACAAGAGAGACTCAATTGTATGGTTTGCTTACTCGGGAAGCAAGGTGATAGGCTCTCTAGGAAGGGCTAAGAAGGTCTTTGAGGTTAGGGTTTGAGATTATATCTTATCAAGGAAGTCACTAGATTCAATAGGCCCTATGAATGCTTGGATTCTAAGTGATCTTTATGAAATTGGAATCAACAAGTTATGGGACCACAAAAAGCCAAGTGGACCCAAAGTTACGTCGAGGATATGCGGTTGATCAACAAAAGATGTACTTTACCTAATATTGGAAGGGAAGTGCATCAAAGAAAGAATCTTTTTAATATTATTTAATGTTATGATACTAATGAGGTCACTAGCTAATGGGAAACCAAGGGAAAGAATCAATCTTCAAGCTAGGGCTTGAAATATCTCAAGATCCCACTGTTAGAATTTTGTGAAATTTGGAGGGCCTCTAGAGAACACACCAACGCAGTTGTGGGAAAGGGATCAAATTATTTTGATGGCTAAATCATGAGAAAAGTGATGACCTAGGTAACCTATGGAGGCTAAGCCTAGAAAAATAGGTAAGGTTAGAAAAATAAGCTTTGAAAGTGATAACCTATGGAGGATTTTTGCATCGTCCTTTGGGAGAGATGGAGTCAAGGAGAATTTATGGTTAGGAAAGAGTTCACCCAATCAAGGGAGCCTTAAAACAACTTTGCATAGCATTAGGGCATGAGAGCAACTGCTTCAATAAATTTATACTTCAATTTGCAATAACTGACGACTTATCGAGATGTATTTATCACAAATTATCTCTAGGAACATTCACCCATTCATACATGGCCCATGACATGATGTAAGGCTATAAAAGATCACAATTTCCACTAATTCGTATAGAAAAGCAATAAATTTCATGCTTTTATAGCGAAAATCCCAGCAACATTCATGTGACAAAGTAAATAACAAGAATAAGTATGAAAAGAGCACTTACATGTATAAAAGAGTATATCCAATCATCAAAGTATGCCAATAATGAAGCTCCAAGACAAGAAAGAGATATTCAAACATCAAAATTCATTCATAACATCCAAACTCATCCTCCGAAAGGGATAGCGAAAATCTCACAAGAGAAAATAACTCAATCCAAGTGATGATGAATGAGAGAGAATGACTCTCTTCTATTTATACAATCCTCTAAGGTATTCGAATAACCTAAATTGCACTGATAATGCCCCTAGAATAAAATAATGTGCATAATAGCAATACTTTTTGGTGACAAGCCCACCAAAATAGCTCAATAACATAAGAATAAACCTCTCCTAATGAATTCCAAGGGGTGCCATGATGTAGAACTATCCTCCAAACATAGTGGACAAGGAGTTGGCCCCTTGTTTTCCAAGCAAGAACTTGTGGTGCTCCCAAGTGGGTGTGGGGACACAAGGACATCCTCATGGGTCTCCAAGTGGATCAAAAATTCATATAGAACATCATTAAGGGCTAGGATGATGACATAATCTCTCCCTCTATAGCGGGAGATATCCTCTATACCCTGGAACATCTGCCAAGTGTGTGGTGCATGCGTAGAGCCTATTGGGCATGGTGGACCAAGTACATCATCCTCATGCAAAGGTGGAACACAAACAATTAACGAGCAGTGTTAGGAATCCATGAAGTTGGCTCTGTTATGGTGGAGGTCCATGGCTCTCAACGCTCGCCCTATAAGTTCAAATGTGGCCCTCTGGAGGGATAAAACCCCGTATAGGGATACCAAGCCCCAAATGGAGACCCACCTGCAATCCTACATAAACTCCAATGCATCCCCTTGCCCTCCAATACAACAACTCATTAAAATATTCAAGTAAAGGAGCTTACAAGTCATGGGATCAATGGGGCACTTCATGGTGGCATGCCCTTCCATAGTGGGCTTTAGCATGTACAAATGTATCCAAGCTTAATAGGGGTTTGATCAAGGACCCCATTTAGATGGTTTCGACCTTTAAAGGGGGTGACTTGTCCATGATACATCCGTAAAGTGGTAGGTGGAAAATGATATAATAATGTAATGAAGTGGGGATTAGGGGAATCATCTAGACCACATGTCATGGTACAAGGGTAGCTATAATAGGGGAAGCCCACACCTGAGTATGTGAGTAGGATGGAGAAAATCGTGGTACATGTGTTACCCCAACCTTTGTTTTTCCACCCTTCTTCATATGCCTTTTTCCTTTGATTGATTTTTCTTCATAATTGCTCGGAGCTCTAGGGGATGAGAGCATGATGTGTACTATATAGCACTGGATACCCCCTTAAGGTGGGGCAGTTCATCGTCCACCACGGTTTGGGACAATCATAGGTTCCTTAATAATGGAAGGGGCTCATTTAGGGCCCATAGGAACTATGGTGATGACCATGGATAAGGGGTAGAGCTCATGTTTGAGGTTTTCCCATACGCTAAATTTGTATGTCTCGACCATCTTTTGCATCTTCTAGTACATTTTCTATTGAGAGTGACCAAAATGTGCTTTTTCTTTTCTTTTTAGCTATATCAACCTCTACGGCTTCGTTCTAGACTTGAACTAAAGTGTGGACAAGGGGAGGGGGAGGTTAACCCTGTGTGGACCCAGTGAACACATGTGGACCCGGATGGGTAAAGAGATGAATGGGGCTAAAATGAGTGGAAGGGGAGTGATGTAGGTGGTATCGGGCAGTGGGACCACACAACCAAAATCAGTGTTTCCCATGTAGTGTCAACCCTAAAACTAATGGTCATTCAAGGAGATCCCACGGGACTAGGACACAAAGCTAATCGTGAAATTGGGTAGTGGAGACAAGAGTAAAAACCTAGCCCACTCTTTCTGACGAATCCCCCCACCAATCCATGCCCAAAAGTGCCCATGACAAGTAAAGAAAATTACTTAACTACACCAATGAAAAGTCGTACCTTTGGGGTTGGGAGGCCCACCTTCAAACATTCCATCATAACAAGTGGGAAGGGACTACATGGTTGGCTCAAGTGGCGAAGATGATGACACATCAAGCTATCTGGTGGCTGCAAGGGGCTGCTAGCTACCGGTTGAGGACTATCTAGGGGAATTTTTTTCTCCTATATACATTATCCACAGGTGGTGGGTAACAATGCCCACTTGTCGGTGCCGCGGGTGCCCACCTGGTAGAGCTTTCCCCTTTGGCCCTTCAAAACATGGAACATTAAAACCTAAAATCTTGTTCATGTAGCAGCCTGACCTTGAAATCCATGATGCTCATGAGCTCCATTTGGCCTTGAGAACTTCTGAGGAGAATTTCTCAAGAGATAGTATGATTTTGGCACTGACATATATAATATAACAAAAAGAATGAATATATATATGCGTGTGTGTTGATTTCTAGTGTCTTTTCTTTGAGAGGTTTGATTCCTCTCAACCTTTGATAGATCCACAATTAAGATAGATCTATACTAATATTAATAGATTCAAATCTAAATTTATATATATATATATATTAATTATTAACCTATACAATAACAAAATTACCATACAAATTATGAAATAACAAATAATATTATATAAATAAATATTTATTTTATATATTTATAAAATACCATTTAAAAACTATCATACAAATTATTAAATATTAAATAAAATCATATTTGAAAAATTATAAAAATAATATAAGGAAATTTATAAAGAAATGATGAGGAGCTTTTTCTAAATCCGTTGACGTCCAGGTAGGAACGACTCATATGTTCTATATGAGGAGATCACGTGCTTCTGAGTAAAGTTCGAGTATCCTGAATTGAAATTTAGAAGTGAAGCAAATAAATATGGGAATGGTATATTATAAAATCAGAACTTCACAATCAAGTTATCAAATTCATGCTCGTTGTTCTAGGGTGGACGTGGACAGCGATGTTTTGGGTTACGGGATTATTATAAATATGTTTTGTTATTAAAACAATTGCATCCCGCGGATCTATAAACCGATCCTCACACGATTCGCAATTCAGGTTAGGCAAAATGGCTAAAATTCAAAGTCTAAGGACGCTCTGCATCTCTTTCATTTCAATCTATCCAATGATGATCATTGGAGTTGCAGGAGCTTCACCAAATCTAGGAAGAAGCAGTTTCCCCAATGGTTTCAAATTTGGTGCCGCTTCATCTGCTTATCAGGTTCCACTTTTATCGCTACTTTTTTCGGCTAATTCATTCATTGTGTGAATGTGGAGGCTCACAGGTATGTTAATTTTTTTATTTGCAAATATTGTTAGAGTGTAAAATACACGGTGTTAATTTTTATAGTTTTATTTCTCATTACTTTAATATATTCATTTTTTTGGATATTATTTTTCTATTTAAAATATTTTTTAATTTTTATTTTAAAATTAATTTCATCATTGAACTTATTATAATCTAAGTTTTTTTAAATTTATTAAAAGTCAATGCAATTTAATTTGATAAAAAAAAGGAATTACACATCTTATTATAAAATGGACCATTTTGGTTAACAAAATTTGCTTATATATTAATTTTAGAATATGAACTTATTAAAATTGAATAATCTCAAATCCTAGGAAATTGGTGGGCACGGGCTGCAATCTAATTTTTTAAATTTATTAAAAGTCAATGCAACCTAACTTGATAAAAAAAAATTACTAATTATATCATAAAATGGACCATTTTGCTAAATAAAATTTGCTTCTATATTAATTTCCCCATCTAATTAGAATATGAACTTATTAGAATTGGAATAATCTCAAATCCCTAGGAAATTGGTGGGCAAGGAGCTGACACGAATCTAATTTTTTAAATTTATTAAAATTCAATGCAGCCTAACCAACTGTGTAACACAAAGCATATGCTCAGCATATTCCCTTCAGAATCGTTGATGAGCATTCCTCTCTCCTATTCTCTTGGAGGACGACAACTAAGGTATCTGTTGCATGAGTTTGGTACAATGCTTCTAAGAGGAGAGCATTAGTAGGGTTCTTACCATATTCACATTTCATTTTATAGAGCTCCTCCTCTTGCTTGTATAAATGGAATAATAATTCATTAGCATTATATTCCATTACTAACCTCCTGCAAGACCTATTATATTTGTTCATTTTTTCTTGCGATATATGGAGGCTTTTAGGATCAAACTCTTTGTCATCCTCAAAGGACATGTTTTCCAATTCATGGGCCTCCTTTTCGGTACAATCCTTGAGGTATTCATTGATAAATTGACCTTGATGCTCTTTATATCCTTCCTCAAGCATAAAACCATATTCAATAACTTCATCCTCTCAAAGGGCCACGCCCAACATTTGGCATATGACTTCATGAGATTGGAAACCCGACCCTTTATGCAACAAGATATGTACAACAAAGATTGAGAGAGAAGGAATGCTTTTAGGCTCACATGACTCAAGCCAATCGATATTTGGGGCGATGAATAAGACAAGCAATTCGATTTGGTCACAAGGTTGAGTTCTATTTTTCCTTGAAAGATACCTCACAATCCTTACAACATGATTGGTTGCGGAATGTGGATCCCCATCGACCATTGACATATTCTTCATGGATTCTAACAAAGGATATCTTAGGGTCCCTATCATATCTATGGTAGGAATATATGTGTTCAACGTGTTGTTGGGTCTTTAATGACATGGAAGTCGTCAGGGGTGAATGAGATTGCCTTGACAAATGATTGCTCACCCTACAAGCATTGACCTTAGAAAACAATAAAGAACCAGGGCTTGGTTCTTCCAATGGAGTCGCTAAGAATGATATATCAATATTGTCATATGGAGAACAACAAATGTGTCTTGTTTCCCCAGGGACTATGCCAAAATGTTGTCTCAAACTAGCAGGAGTCTTAGGAGGGGATCCTAAAGGGCAACTACTAGGTCAAGGGAAATAATGGAGCTATAGGCCACTATAACCTCAGCTAAGGCTCCCTGCTCTTTAAGGACTTTCACCAATGGGAGGAGAAATGGCATAAAGGGAATCACTAGATGAGTAGGTTAATGAAATGATAAGGAGTGATTCCCAATGCCTATTCACTAGAGAGACTCAATTGTATGGTTTGCTTGTTGGGGAAGCAAGGTGATAGGCTCTCTAGGAAGGGCTAAGAAGGTCTTTGAGGTTAGAGTTTGAGAGTATATCTTATCAAGGAAGTAGCTAGACTCAATAGGTCCTATGAATGCTTGGATTCTAAGTGATCTTTGTGAAATTGGAATCAACAAGTTGTGGAACCACAAAAGGCCAAGTGGACCCAAAGTTAGGTCGAGGATATGGGGTTAATCAACCAAAGATGTACTTTACCTAATATTGGAAGGGAAGTGGATCAAAGAAAGAATATTTTTTTGATTATTTAACATTATGATCCTAATGAGGTCACTAGCCAATGGGAAACCAAGGGAAAGAATCAATGTTTGAGCTACGGCTTGAAATATCTCAAGATCCCACCGTCAGAATTTCGTGAAATTTGGAGGGCCTCTATAGGACACATCAACACAGTTGTGGGAAAGAGAGAAAATTATTTTTATGGCTAAATCATGAGAAAAGTGATTCCCTAGGTGACCTATGGAGGCTAAGCCTAGAAAAAGAGGGGAAGGTTAGAAAATTAAGCTTTGAAAGTGATAACCTATGGATAATTTGTGCCTTGTCCTTTGGGAGAGATGGAGTCAAGGAGAATTTAAGGTTAGGGAAGATTTCACCCAATCAAGGAGACCTTAAAACAACTTTGCAAGGCATTAGGGCATGAGAGCAACTGCTTCCAGAAATTTATACTTCAATTTGCAATAATTGATGACTTATCGAGATGTATTTATCACAAATTATCTCTAGGAACATTCACCCATTCATACATGGCCCATGACATGATGCAACACTATAAAAGATCACAATTTCCACTAATTCGTATAGAAAAGCAGTAAATTTCGTATTTGTATAGCAAAAATCCCAGAAACATTTATGTGACAAAGTAAATAACAAGAATATGTATGAAGAGAGCACTTACATGTATAAAAGAGTATATCCAATCATCAAAGTATGCCAATAATGAAGCTCCAAGACAAGAAAGAGATATCCAAACATCAAAAATCATCCATAATATCCAAACTCGTCCTCCAAAAGGGATAGCGAAAATCTCACAAGAGAAAATAACTCAATCTAAGTGACGATGAATGAGAGAGAATGCCTCTCTTCTATTTATACAATCCTCTAAGGTATTTGAATAACCTAATTTGGACTAATAATGCCTTAGAATAAAATAATGTGCATAATAACAATACTTTTTGGTGACAAGTCCACCAAAATAGCTCAATAACATAAGAATAAGCCTCTCAAGAGGGCATAATGTCTAAGGGGTGCCATGATGTAGAATTGGGCTCCAAACATAGTGGACAAGGAGTTTGCTCCTTGTTTCCCAAACAAGAAATTATGGTGCTCCCAAATGGGTGTGAGGGCACAAGGACATCCTCATGGGTCTCCAAGTGGATCAAAAGTTCATGTAGACCATCTTTAAGGGCTAGGATGATGACATAACATCTCCCTCTACAACGGGAGATATCCTCTGTACCCTGCAACATTTTCCAAGTGTGTGGTGCATGCGTAGAGCCTATTGCGCATGGTTGACCAAGTACATCGTCCTCATCCAAAGGTGGAACATGAACAATCAATGAGCGGTGCTGGGGATCAATGAAGTTTTCTCTGCTATGGTGGAGGCCCATGGCTCTCAACACTCACCCTACAAGTTCCAGTGTGGCCCTTTGGAGGGAGGACCCCATATAGGGATACCAAACCCCAAATGGAGACCTACCTGTAATCCTACATAAGCTTCAATACATCCCCTTGCCCTCTAATACAACAACTCATTAAAATAATCAAGTAAAAGAGCTTACAAGTCATGGGATCAATGGGGCACTTCATGGTGGCACACCCTTCCGTAGTGGGCTTTAGAATGTACAAATGTCTCCAAGCTCAATAGGGGGTTAATCAAGGACCCCATTTAGGTGGTTTCGACCTTTAAAGGGGGCGACCTGTCCATTGTACATCCCTAAAGTGGTAGGTGGCAAATGATATAATAATGGAATAGAGTGGGGATCAAGGTAATCATATAGACCGCATGTCATGGAAGCCCACACTTGAGTATGTGAGTGTGGGAGGGAGAAATTGGGTAGTGGAGACAAGAGTACAAATCTAGCACACTCTTTCCAATGAATCCCCCCACCAATCCAAGCCCACAAGTGCCCATGACAAGTAAGGAAAATTACTTAACTACACCAATGAAACGCCATACCTTTGGGGTTGGGAGGCCCACCTTCAAACATTCCATCATAACAAGTGGGCAGGGGACCACATGGCTAGCTCAAGTGGCGGAGATGATGACACGTCAAGCTATCTGGTCGCTGCAAGGGGTTGCTATCTACCAGTTGAGGACTATCTAGGAGAAATTTTTTCTCTTATCTACATTATCCATAGGTGCTGGGTAACAATTCCCACTTGTTGGTGCCTCAGGTGCCCACCTGTCGGCGCCCACCTGGTAGAGCTTTGCCCTTTGGCCCTTCAAAACATGGAACATTAAAACCTAGAATCTTGTTCATGTAGTAGCGTGACATTGAAATCCATAATGCTCATGAGGTCCATTTAGCCTTGAGAACTTCTGAGGAGAATTTCTCGAGGGATAGTATGATTTTGGCACTAACATGTATATTATATAAAACAATATATATATATCGTCTTTTGGTAGAGAAATTTGATTCCTCTCAACATTTAGTAAATCTATAATTAATAATTTCAAATCTAAATTTATATTTACTTTTTTTTATTTACCTAATATAATAATAAAATTTCCATACAAATGATCAAATAACAAATAATATTATATAAATAAATATTTATTTTTTATATTTATAAAATACCATTAAAAAACTATCATACAAATTATTAAATATTAAATAAAATCATACATGAAAATTTATAAAAATAATATAAGAAAATTTATAAAAGCAGTAATTTATAAAGAAATGATTATAATAGATTTTCTAATTTTAAGTGTTCGCATATATCAACGACATGCGATTGTGTTGGTAAAAATAAATATGAAAACGCAGATGTCGGAGCTAGTTGCTTTTTCTAAATCCGTTGACCTCCAGGTAGGAGCGACTCATATGTTCTAAATCCGTTGACCTTCAGGTAGGAGCGACTCATGAGGAGATCACGTGCTTCTCAGTAAAGTTCGACTATCCTGAATTGGAATTTGGAAGTGAAAGCAAATAAAATATGGGAAGATATATTATAAAATCAGAACTTGACGTGTGAAGTTATTAAATTCATGCTCGTTGTTCTAGGCGGATGTGGACGTGGGCAGCTACGATTTTAGGACAATGTGGGTTACGGGATTGAAAAAATTGCATCCCGCGGATCTATAAACTGAACCTCACACGATTCGTAATTCAGCTGAGGCAAAATCGCTAAAATTCAAGGCCGTAGTCTATTTAGACTGAGGAATTGCTCAGAAAGTTATAGAAATTCCTGTTATATTTAGAGAAAATTTGACAAAGATTTTTGTAAATTCAAGTTATAGTTGTTAAATTTCAAAATTTTAGGTGTCCTAGACGTTTTTTTATGGTGCTGAATCCATTTTTATCATCAAAAACACGATTCAAACACTGCCTCTACAAGTTTTTTTGAAATTTTGCCACTTTTAACCATCAAGACAATTCTTCCACCTCGTAGACTACTCCAAATTCAAAATCTAAGGACACTTTGCATCTCTTTCATTTCAATCTATCTAATGATCATTGGAGTTGCAGGGGCTTCACCAATGCTAGGAAGAAGCAGTTTCCCAAAGGGTTTCAAATTGGGTGCTGCTTCATTTGTTTATCGGGTTTCATTTTTATGGCTATAAAAAATATTATAGCATAATTTTATTTTAATTATAAATTTAACATGAGAAAAAATGATCAAATTTCTTTACCTGTAAATTTTTTAAAATGCAAAATACAATAGGTTAATTTTCATTGTTTTATTCTATTTAAAACATTTTTTATATTTATTTTAAAATTAATTTTCCATTTAATTAAAATATGAATTTATTAGAATCAATGTTTTTTTTTAATTTATTAAAAGTCAATGCAACTTAACTTGATAAAAACAAGGAATTACACATCTTATTATAAAATGGATAATTTTGCTAAATAAAATTTGCTTATATATTAATTTCCCCATCTAATTAGAATATGAACTTATTAGAATTGAATAATCTCAAATTCTAGGAAATTGGTGGGCAGGGGCACCAATCTAATTATTTAAATTTATTAAAAGTCAATGCAATCTAACTTGATAAAAAAAAGAATTACAAATTTTATTATAAAATGGACTATTTTGCTAAATAAAATTTGCTTATATATTAATTTCCCCATCTAATTAGAATATGAACCTAGAATTGGAATAATCTCAAATTTCTAGAAAATTAGTGGTTAGGTAACCATTTATTAAAAGTCAATGCAACCTAACAAACTTTGTAACACACTACAACCATTGATAAACATTCAGAAAAAGTAGCTGCTAAGCCTGCTAAGCCCTTCAGAATCAATCGAAACTGTCAATAAAAAAATAGCGAATAGATTCTCATCCAACTTCAGTTGAAATAAGAAACCTCTGACAAAAATTACCTAAGATCTAGATCTATAAACTGAAATTTCACACGATTCGCAATTCAGCTAAGGCAAAATGGCTAAAATTCAAGGTCTAAGAACGCTCTGCATCTGTTTCATTTCCGTCTATCTAATGATCATTGGAGTTGCAGGAGCTTCACCAAAGCTAGGAAGAAGCAGTTTCCCAAATGGTTTCAAATTTGGTGCCGCTACATCTGCATATCAGGTTCCACTTTTATCATTAGTCCCTTCCACTAATTCATTCATTAATGGATTAAGTAACCCTCTGGTTTTTTTGTTTCACTGGTAATATTCTGAACTTGCAAATTCTAATTGTGTAACAGGTGGAAGGAGCTGCGCATGAGGGTGGGAAAGGCCCCAGCATTTGGAACACATTCTCCCACATTCCAGGTTAATTAGTGCATACCACGAGGTGGGTAATTTAATTTGGTGGCATGTATTATGTATTTATTGGTTGTTATTGAACGTTAATGCAGGTAAAATTGCCGATGGAAAGAATGGGGATGTTGCAGTAGATCAATACCACCGCTATAAGGTACAAATTAAAATTATTTGAAGAGTTGAAGCATTTTATTTCAGAACCTGAGTGTAATTGATTTTATGTTTGAGAATATTTCAGAAATGTGATAAACCTAAACGAAGTTTATGGAATGGATTTATTTGCAATTTCATGCAGGAAGATGTTCAGCTTCTTAAATACATGGGAATGGACGTCTATCGCTTTTCTATTTCATGGCCACGCATATTTCCCAGTACGTTGAATTAAGGAACAGTGATATGTTTACCTATAACACTACAATGGATTGTAAATGGCCTCTCATTTATTCTTTAAAATTTCCAGAGGGCTCTCCCAGACACGGAGGAGTCAATGAAGAGGGAATTGCCTATTACAATAATCTCATCAACGAGCTGCTCAAAAATGGTATATGAAAAACAAATGTTAGCTACCCATGTGAATAGTTTGATGTATATAACTACATGGCCATTTATACATGGATTTGAGTTTTGATGCAGGTATACAGCCTTTTGTTACACCGTTTCACTGGGACACACCACAAGCTCTGGAGGATGAGTATGGGGGATTCCGTAGCAAAAGAGTAGTGTAAGATTCACTCTCATAATTTTGTTGTAAATTCTTCTGAAATATCGAGACATTTGCTTCTGATGTATATTGATCACTCTTTCAGGGACGACTTTGGCTTCTTCGCAGAAGAATGTTTTCGAGCTTTTGGAGACCGTGTGAAGTATTGGCTAACTATAAACGAGCCATTTGTCTTCTCAGTATATGGCTACGATTTAGGGTTTCTCGCACCCGGCCGCTGTTCACCTCCATTTGGAAACTGTACAGCAGGAGATTCTGCAACGGAGCCCTACACTGTAGGGCATAATTTGCTTCTTGCACATAGCGCCGCCGTAAAAATATATCGGACCAAATACCAGGTGAGGGATTATGCTCTGTTTTAGATATTTAAACTGAATATATATATATATATATATACCACTTTGAATATCTATTTGAAAATAAAATGCAGGCGAAGCAGAGAGGTTCTATCGGCATAGCGCTTGTAATGCCCTGGATAGTGCCGTATTCAAAGAAGTCTTTGATTGATCAACAGGCTACCCAAAGAGCACTTGACTTCACAATAGGGTGGTATGCACAATATCTGTATGAATTTGTCTTCCGCATTAGTATAGATTTTATGTCTTCCGATTGTAATGAACTAATGGTACCGTATTCTTCTCATTGTATTTGGTTGATTAACAAGCTACCCAGAGATCGTTTGATTTCACAATAAAGGTGGGGAGAGATAAATAAAGAGTTATGATAATTTGATGGAAAAATTTAAAGTGAAATTTTGATTTATGTTATTTAAATTGGTTTTTTGATTGCATATATGGATTCAGCACTCTGAAGAACCTCCTTTAGAATGTGCAGGGGTTATCCTTTAGAATGTGCAGGGGTTACCCATCAAGTTTGTGATTTCAATAAAAATTAGACCAGAAAAACCTACCTGAAATTTTTTCTAAAAAATCACACTAAAAACAACTAAAATAAATAATAAATAATAAAAAAGAGTTACTGACATATTTAAATCATTGGACGAATAGACAGGTGGTCAGTTTTTATTAAACATTTAAAGGGCTATAAGAGTCAGAGTTATTTCTGAAGCTTCACCTATAGGCCTGTAATGTAGAGTATACAAGTAATATGAAAAAAAGTTTTATTATTAATTTCTGTTAGGAAGTTTTTGTATTTGAAATTGATTTATAAGTCAAATTGTTGATTTTCCTTTTTCCCTTTTGTTAAATTTGATTTAAAATTCGATTTAGTTATTATTAATTAGAATTTTAATTAATAATTAATATTTCAAAATTTATAATATAAATAAAAAGTCTAACTGGACATAATAATCATTGATTGATTCTATAAACTCGATTTGATTCATCTCTTTTAAGTTCTAAAGTGTTTTTTCACATTACAGGTTTTTAGATCCCTTGACGTCCGGGAAATACCCTGACTCTATGAGAAGGCTGGTGGGAGCACGTTTACCCCGATTTAGCCGTGAAGACGCGAAAGATTCAAGAGGCTCATTTGACTTTCTTGGTTATAATTACTATTCAACACAGTATGCGGTCAACATTCCAATTCCACCAAATCCCCTGCACACTGACTATATTCTGGATGCCCGCGCTAATGTAACATGTAAGTGGAATCTGTACTCAGGAAAGAACTATTCTAATCTCCATTTGTTGCAAAATTATTATTTTCATTGTAGATTTAGGAATATTTGGAAATGTAAGAGATAAAAATGAAATAAAGTAGATTATATAAACTAAAGTTAAAGAATATTTTGAAAATTTACAATTGGGTATGTTAACTAAAATCAACTGTTTCACTATTTATATTAATCAATTTTTCTGAACATTTCAGAATTTATTCAATTTCAAACAAATATCAATTAAGTAATATCGAATATGTTTTGGTACTCAAACTTTCTTGTGGATTGCCATATTTATTAGGTATTGTATAAATTTTGACGTCAACATAATTGTTGGTGGTTCAGATGAAGTAAATGGACATTTCATTGGATCGACCGTAAGTATGTGGTTAATATATATATTTAATTTGACTATAAATTTTATTAAATTAAATTATATGTAGACATGAATATCCGTTTGCAGGAGGGTGTGAGTTTATTTAGATCTTATCCTGACGGAATAAAGGATGTAATAAATTATACGAAGCATCGCTATAACAACCCTCCCATTTACATCACAGAGAATGGTGGGTGAACCTTCAATCATTGAATAACAATTTTATAAAGAGCTATGAATTTCATGGTTATTCAAAACATATATGGGTTTCAACAGGATATGCGGGTTTTGACAGCGGCACAACCCCGCTGGAAAAGGCGTTAAATGATTCGAATCGAGTGAAGTACCATTATGAACATCTATCAAACTTACTGGAGGCCATAAGGTGCGTTGCGTTCAACATAAGATTTAGCTGTTATTATTTGTTTGAGAATGGTTATTGACGTAATGTCATAAAATAAATGACAGGGACGGCGCTGATGTCCGAGGTTATATTCTGTGGTCGCTGCTGGACAATTTCGAATGGTTTAATGGATATAATGTTCGATTTGGTTTACATTATGTGGATTACAAGCACAATTTAAAGCGATATGCGAGGGCATCTGCATATTGGTTTAAACACTTCCTCAAGATTTAAAATACTTTGTGCTTTAAATTTGGACTAAACAAATAATTAAATGCATGCCTGTGTATGTTGACAAAGCTGGGCATATCTTTTGTCTTTGAATGTTAAACTGACAAGCATATTTTTCTGCCCAATTGGCATCTTAAGTTTTATTTAAAATTATCTTTTGTTTTTGAAGGTTGAAAAAGTCTATCCTAAATGCTTCATGGTTTATCTTCCGGAATAGTTGTCTACAAATTATGTTTTTTCCTTGAAAGTTATGGAAATTTTGATTATATTTTCAAAAAATTTAGCAGGGATTGATTTGTATAAATCAAAGTAAAAGCGGTCAAAGCTGTCAAAATTCATAATTTTAGGTGCCTAAAAAGTTTTTGATGGTGCTAAATCTATTTCCACAATCAAAAACATAATTCAAACACTGCATCTACAAGATTTTTTGAAATTTTTTTGGGACATTGTTAACCATCCAAACAATTCCTTCACCTCCTCACACAACTCAAGTTGTAAATGTTGGTTGGTTCATCACTGTAATTATCATTTAAAATTATTGTTATGGTTACTGATTTTTTGTTTTTAAGATGAAAAAAGTCTATCTTAAATGGTTTATGGTTTGTTTTTAAAAGTAGTTATTTGTAAATGTGTGTTGGTTTATCGTTATAATCATGATTTCAAATTAATATCATGGTTAATGTTTTTCGTTTTTAAAATAGAAAAATAAATTATAGTTTTAGTAGAAACTATATATTGCAAAGTTTTGATAAGGTTTGTTTATAAATTTTATCTAAAAAAAATGGGTCTTGGAACTAAATTGAAAATTAATGTATGGCAAAAGAAACATCAAAATAAACCATCTTTGTCTAAGTTTTTAGATGTTAAACTCTATGGTCATTGTTGGGTGGCTATTCACAAATTCATAGATATCTAGATTGTTTGAGTGACATTGCACACATTAGTACATAGAAGAGGCTTTTAAGACCATATTTAAGATAATTTCTGAGTAAATTATATTAACTTGAGACAAAAAACTGTAAGTTGTCTTAAATACTTTCTTTAAGCTAATGCCTCAAATTATTATCTTAAAAAATTATCTCTATAAAGACAATATAGAACATAAGCATTACTATCTGAGACAATTCATTTGCTCTCAAGAGACTACAGATATGATTAAAGACATATTGTCTCTATAAAGACAATGTCTTAAATTCCAATTAATGTCTCTATAGACACAATATGTATTTAATTCAAGTTATTGTCTCTCTAGAGATAATAAAAAAAATTCTTTAGAAAGAAATATAGAATGTGAATCCTTTTGTTTCTTTTTGTAACTAATTCATGTTAGGGTATGATGGAATCTAATCACCAACCTCCTCCTTGCTAGGTAGGTGCTTTTCCATTAAGCTAGCACCCTTTAAATAAATCGGTTATCTCGATCATAAAACATTAAAATCAACAAGCCAAAATGTATTGTCATATTAGTGAAGAAAAATTGTGTTACCTATTGTTACATGAAGAATTTCAGAGAAAAGGAAAAATTTGTACATGGTACTAAATTTCAGGTCATTTAATGGGCTAAATTTCACAACACTTATTTGTCAACCCAGGTCCCAGGGTAGGTATAATATCGATATTAACACCAAGGTTGAGAGCCTAATGAATGGTTTATACACTATCATCACGAGGTGGGTCAAATAAAGACAACAAATCAACAAACTACCAAAAACCTTCTAGGTTGCCCTTTCTCTTCTTTGTAACTTGCTCCGATGGTTTAGAAGGTATAATGATTTTGTTAACAGTAGTTCGTATTGATCAAATGAACACAGGAAAACGTAAAACCAAGTCTATGGTTGTGAATTTTATTAATTGAATAGCATACCCGCTTTGCCACATCCATAGATCGAAGTCCATGGGCTGCAAACTTATCCATCATTGAGCGTACCTTATTTCTCAAATCTGCAATGAAGTAGAAAAATGCAAGGATATATGGCATAGAGAGTTAGGAGCCAAAACACTCACAAATATATCAAGATAAATATCTAATGGAAGTACAATATGTTCTTTCTAAGTACCAAAACGATTACAAATAATTTTTAGTCCGATATTGTATATAGAAAAGCTATTACAAATAAGTTTTTTGTCCATTATTGAGAAGTTATGCACATTTCACTTACATCTATAATCTAGATAAATCTACCTCAACTCCAAAATATTTAAACATCTAGAATTTACATTTCAATTGTTTTTAAACCCTCTTCTTACTTAAGAGATCTAGTATTAAGATAATCCTAACTAACCACTACTCAAACTTATAAACAAGTGATGTTCATACTAGTCTTCCATACAAGATAATCTTGAGAATGAATCACCTGCTTCAGTGCTCCTTTTCTAGCCCTATGTCAATTTCCCTTAGATTCAATGTAAGCATTGTGCGCTTATCTACAAGATTGAAAAGTAGGAAGTGAACTTCGGTAATGTTTGCCTAAGTCTGTAAGTTGAAAGTTAAATGCCACCAAATTAGAAATAGTAACAAAAGATATATATGGGCTAGTAACTTGAAACATGTTTTGATTCATCAATGCATTCTATGTCTAGAAATGGAAAACTATTGTGGTAATTTAGTACCTGCTTGGGATTTTCTAGCATGCCTACAATGGTTGCTTCGATTGCATCTTGGTTCTCTATTCTGCAAGCTCGAGCTACTAACAATAATAAAGTTCCCTTTTCAATGTCCTTATAGAATACCTTCTTCATTAATTATCTGTCAAAATTATGGTGTAGATTTGCAACTGGTAATGAAATTTCAATCAAAATCACAAGACACAAACCCACTCTACTACTCTGCAGAATTCAATTCAAAATTTAGAACATCAATCACAAACATGAAATTAGAAATAACACACATGCACATAGTATTTTTCTAGGGGAAAACAATCTTCTAAAAACCCCTTTTCCTGCTTGCATTAATATGATGAATAGAGATGTATTACAATTGCTATCTCAATCTGAGCTCAACCTACGAGTGAATAACCTATCTCTTTTCTCACTAAGAAGCTCTGACCCATACCTAGTCAATTTTTGCCTCTGCTTGATCCCCTATTTCCTTGCACAATTCCTTGAGAAATTAGGCCCCTATTATTTAGGAAACTCCTCCAAAATTATTACGCAATTCCTAAGGTTGATCATCAGACTGCATGAAACACCTGTACACTCAAGACTAGTCTACAACTGATGTTACATTACCTTAGAATCTCCACCATAGTTGGGGAACTCGAATTCTCTACATTCACTAGCTATTTTTGGTTGATTGATCAGTTAACTAGATGATCATTGAGTTAGATCAAAGTCTCACTACACAACTGAGTTTCCATTAGTTCCTTCAACAGTTGGAACTGGTTTAACTAAAAACAATTTGAAATAATTGACTTTGATTGCTACAAATTAGCAATCACACATGCTCAACTGAACTCTAACTCTTCCAACTCGAATTTACTGAGCTAAATAAGTGACAAGAGCCATGTAACCTCAGTTAATTTCATCCAAGTTGTCTATTGATGTGGAAATTCAAATTTTCTCAATTTAATCAAGGCAAAACCAAATTGAAAATTTCTTACTGCGTTTTTCAACACTCCCTCTCAGCAAGAAAGGGATTATCAACCACCCCTATCTTGCACCTATGGAACTCGAACTTCCCTCTTGACAAGGCCTTTGCCAATATGTCAACATCTTATTCCTATATCAGAATGTATTGTATCAACATTATTTGCTTCTGCACATAGTCTCGTAAATGGTGATACCAGATATCTATATGCTTGGATTGATTATGAAATAAAGGATTCTTAGAGATCTTAATGCAACTCTAATTATCACAATAGATCATAGTTGGATCCATCATCTAAATAAATAATCCCACAAGTATCATTCTCATCCAGATCTCATTTTATGTTGCTTGACTTGTAGCCATGTATTCTACTTCTACCGAGTTGAATGCCATAGATATTTACTTCATGTTGTAACAGTAGATAGCCGCAAATCTAACACTGAAAATTCCACCTGATGTAATCTTTCAATCTCATGGAATCCTCGCCCAATCTACATCTGTGAAGCCACACAACTTCACTCCCTCTATCTATCTGTACCATAGTCCAAACTGGGTAGTGCTTATGAGGTACTGTAAAACATGCTTAGCTATCTTCCAAAATAATTTGGTTGGCCTAACCATATCTTTGCACACCTAGTTGACTGCATAGCACATATATGGTTGTGTGTTCACAATATGCATTAGTGAACATACTAGTTGCCGATAAATGGTAACATCCACTTCTTCACCTGAAGTGGCAGCCTCCTTCCTCTAGTTGGTCACCAGATTTGTCTCCATGGGTTTACAACATTCCATGTGGAATCTCTGCAATATCTCATTTGCATACTTTCCTTAAGACACAAACAGTTCCCCATCGCCTTGCAATACTTCCAACCTGAGGAAGTAGTGGATGAGATCTATCTCCTTCATTTCAAATTCCCTTGCAAGGTCCTCCTTCCAATATTTGATCAGCTAGTCATAACCAGCTAAAATCAAATCATCATCATATAAGACAATAATAGGAAATTTACCTTCTACCAAGATGTGATAGAGGTTTGTATATACTTCACTTATATGCGCTGATGTTCGAGGTTAAGGGTTGTGCGCTTATCTACAAGATTGAAAAGCAAGGAGTGAACTTCGGTAATGTTTGCCTAATTCTGTAAGTTGAATGTTAAATACCAGCAAATTAGAAATAGAAATGAAAAGATGTATATGGGCTAGTAACTTGAAACATGTTTTGATTCATCAATGCATTTTATGTCTAGAAATGGGAAACTATTGTGGTAATTTAGTACCTCCTTGGGATTTTCCAACATGCCTACAATGGTTGCTTCGATTGCATCTTAGTTCTCTATTTTGCAAGCTTGAGCTGCTAACATAATAAAGTTCCCTTTTCAATTTCTTTACAAATTACCTTCTTCATTAATGTTCTGTCAAAATTATGGTGTAGATTTGCAACTGGTCATGAAATTTTAATCAAAATCACATGACACAAACCTACTCTACTACTCTGCAGAATTAAATTCACAATTTAGAACATCAATAACAAACATGAAATTAGAAATAACACACATGCACATAGTATTTTTCTATCTAAAAACCCCTTTGCCTGCTTGCATTAATCTGATGAATAGAGATGTATTACAATTGCTATCTCAATCTGAGCTCAACCTACAAGTGAATAACTTATCTCTTTTCTCACTAAGAAGCTCTGACCCATACCTAGTCAATTTTTGCCTCTGCTTGATCCCCTATTTCCTTGTGCGATTCCTTGAGAAATTAGGCCCCTATTATTTAGGAAATTCCTCCAAAATTATTGTGCAATTCCCAAGGTTGATCATCAGACTACATGCAACACTCGTACACTCAAGACTAGTCTACAATTCATGTTACATTGCCTTAGAATCTCCACCACAGTTGGGGAACTCGAATTCTCTACATTCACTAGCTATTTTTGGTTGATTGATCTGTTAACTAGATGATCACTGAGTTAGATCGAAGTCTCACTACACAACTGACCTTCCACTAGTTCCTTCAACAATTGGAACTGGTTTAACTAAAAACAATTTGAAATAATTGACCTCGATTGCTACAAATTAGCAATCACACATGCTTAACTAAACTCTAACTCCTCCAACTCAAATTTATTGAGCTAACTAAGTTACAAGAGCCATATAACCTCAATTAATTTCATCCAAGTTGGCTGCTGATGTGGAAATTCAAATTTTCTCAATTTAATCAAGGCAAAATCAAATTGAAAATTTCTTGTTGCATTTTTCAACACTTCCTCTCAGCAAGAAAGGGATTATCAACCACCCCTATCTTGCACCTGTGGAACTCAAACTTCCCTCTTGACAAGGCCTTTGCCAATATGTCAACATCTTATTCCTATATCAGAATGTATTGTATCAACATTATCCGCTTCTGCACATAGTCCCATAAATGGTGATACCATATATCTATATGCTCTGATCGATTGTGAAATAAAGGATTCTTAGAGATCTTAATGTAACTCTGATTATCACAATAGATCACAATTGGATCCATCATCTGACTAAATAATCCCACAAGTATCATTCTTATCCATATCTCATTTCATGTTGCTTGACTTGCAGCCATGTATTCTGCTTTTGTCGAGTTGAACACCATAGATCTTTACTTCCTATTGTAACAGTAAATAGCTGCAGACCTAACACTGAAAATTCCACCTGATGTAATCTTTCAATCTCATGCAATCCTCGCCCAATCTGCATTTGTGAAGCCACACAACTTCACTCCCTCTATCTATCTGTACCATAGTCCAAACGCGGTAGTGCTTATGAGGTACCGTAAAACATGTTTAGCTTCCTTCCAAAATAATTTAGTTGGCCTAACCATAGCTTTGCTCACTTGGTTGACTGCATAGCACATATATGGTTGTGTGTTCACAAGATGCATCAATGAACCCACTAGCTGCTTATAAATGGTAACATCCACTTCTTCACCTGAAGTGGCATCCTCCTTCCTCTAGTTGGTCACCAGAGTTGTCTCCATGGATTTACAACACTCCATGCAGAACCTCTGCAATATCTCATTTGCATACTTTCCTTAAGACACAAACAGTTCCCCATCGCCTTGCAATACTTCCAACCTGAGGAAGTAGTGCATGAGATCTATCTCCTTCATTTCAAATTCCCTTGCAAGGTCCTCCTTGCAATATTTGATCAACTTCTCATAACCAACTAAAATCAAATCATCAACATATAAGACAATAATAATAAATTTACCTTCTACCAAGATGTTATAGAGGCTTGTATCTGCTTCACTTTTGGTGAAGCTTAAACTAGTGAGATAACTAGCAATCTTAGTGTACCAAGCATTGGATGTTTGTTTGAGAGCATACAATTCTCGCTTGAGTCTACACACATGAGACTCCCAATTAAATGTTTCAAGACCTTCTAGTTGCTCGATGTACACCTTCTCCTCAATAACCTCATTGAGAAATGTTGTTTTTACATCCATCTGGTGGATCTTCCACCCCATCTGCACAATTAGTGCAAGAATTGATCTAATGGATGAGTACCTTTCTATAAGAGAAAAGGTCTCCTCATAGTCAATTGCCTCAACTTCAGAGTACCCCTTGGCCACAAGTCTAGCCTTATACTTCTCTATGCTTGTATCTGCTGCATGCTTAACCTTGAAGATCCATCTCGAACCCATAATTGATTTATCTGTTGGTATTGGGACCACTTCCCAAACATTTTTCTTTACAATGGATTTGTATTCCTCCACCATTACCTCAACCCGTACAGGTTTCTCTACTGCTTCCTCAAAACATGATGACTCAGTCTCTACAAGATCAGTCATTAGATCCATGTAGTCAGTGTATCAATCAGGTGACTTCCTCTACCTGCATAAATTTGAAGGAGATCCCACATTCTCCCTCACGTCCTGCAAAATTGTATGAGCTTCCTTGGTTCTTTTTCTACCTTCTCTAGATGTTTCTGCTTGAGTGGTGGTCTCCACTCTTTGCTCCTCTACTTGTGGCTGATCCACAACTTCCTAAGGGTCCTCCTTTAGAGCTAAAATCTCCTCTTCTGGTGGGATCTGAAGCTCCCTCTTAAGAGAGCATCATGTTGCTTTATCCTCATCAAATTTTACATCCCTTTGCACAACTGTCATTCTGAGGGAAGGTAAGTACACACGACAGTTGTGAGGAGTTCTTGTGTAACTCACAAATACACCCAATTTTTTTTTCGACTCAAGCTTATTCCTTGATTCTTTGGATACATGGTAGTAAACGAAGGCTCCAAAAATCCTAAAGTGCGAAACATCCATCTTTCTCCCCAAGAAAGCCTCCTTAGGTGTAAACATACCAAGAATTCGATGAGGACTTTGATTCTTCAAATAGATTGTTGTGTTGCAAGGCTCTGCCCAGAAATGCAATGGTAGGCCTTGGTCATCCAACATAGCCCTATCACCTCCCACAATGTTACGATTCTTTCTCTCAGTCACCCCATTATGTTGTGAGTTGTCGGGTGCTGTCAACTATCGTCGAATGCATTTTTTCGTATAGAAATGTTTGAATTCATTCGACACATACTCACCTCTATTATCGCTCCTAAGAGCCTTCACCTTCTTGCCAGTTTCTTTCTCAATTAGTACCTTGAATTCCATGAACTTGGAGAATGTCTCATCTTTCTTCTACATGAAGAAGATCCAACACTTCCTTGAGAAGTCAGCAATAAAAATGACAAAATATTTGCGTCTGGAAGTGGAGGCTTTGGAGAAAGGTCCATAGACATCAAAGTGGATCCTTTCTAAGACTACATGTGCTTTTCTATCCCGATCATGGAATGTGGATTTTGCATACTTCCCCAAGGTACATCCTCTGCATACATCTTGATGCTCAAGTACTCCTTTAGGGAGGCCATCGGTTATTTGTTCCATAATCCTCAAAGTGTCATGATGAAAATGGCGAAGTCTTTTGTGCCAAAGTTCACCGACATCACGACCCTGCACTTTGTCTGCCTTAGTGCTTAATGCAACACAATCTTCCACATATTGCTTATATAGGTGAACATTGATCTGCTTCACTTGTCTCATGGCTATGTGTCTTAGGAATTCTTTCCCTTTTCTAAAGATCACATCATAACCACAATTTTCCAGAACTCCAACAAAGATGATATTTTTCTTTAGGCACAAAATGAATATGACATCCTTGAGTTTGAGAGGGGATTTTGACTCCCTTTGAAAGGTGATTTTACCAACCCCAGTCATGTTGTACCTTCCGTTGTCCCCTAGCTTGATGTGCATTTACAACACTTTCTCCTCCAGGTCACTTGAAAAATCTCTACACCTTGTCATGTGGAATAATTCACCTGATCCCAAGGGCCACACGCTCCCCATCATTGTGCTGGTCATGCATGTGATAAGGTTAAATTCAAGCTCTAACTGTGAAGCCAAGGCTTCATCTACTACTCCTCCTAAGGTCTTCTTACTTGCCCCTTTGTGTGGACAATTCGAGACATAATGCTTGAATTCATGACAATGGAATCATTTAATTTTAGACAACTCTTTCTTCTTTCCCCCTTGGATAGAATTTGGTTTGGATTGAGATTTCTTCCCTTTTCTCTTCTTTTCGTTTCCAGCCAATGAAATTTTTTCTTCATCCTCTCCCTTGGATCGAGTGCCATCTCTAGTATTATGCCTTATTTTATCCTATTCCAAATAAGACCATAATCATTTCCAACTCAATAGTTTCTCCCTCTCGTTCACCGAATATTGGTAGCTATGCTAGCTCTTGGGAAGGCCTAGAAGGGCTAGGCTTACCAAGTCATATTCTGCAACATTAAAACCAACCCAACCAAGTTCATCATGAACTTGTGTAAATCTTCCTAGATACCATGGGATAGTGTCATTCTTCTGCGTCTTGATATTTCCAAGTTTATCCTTGAGTGCCAACTCCCTGTGGTCACTACTATTCTCAGAAAATAATGTCAACCTTTCCAAATTGGGAATGGAGTTTCTTTCCCGTGGATATTTGAGACAATGTGATCCCGTACTCCCTCTAGGATTATTCTCCTCACCTTGGCTACATATTTCTTCCCCTGAGCAAGATTTTGGGCATCATATGCCTGTGGTTTTGCAACATTTGTCTTGATGTATTCTAGCAATCCATTTTCATCCAATATTTCCTCCATACGATCCTTCCATGCGATGAAATTAGATCTGCCTTCCAAGGCATATTCTAGCCTCTGCCCATTGAAGGTCATTTTCCCAACTCTATAGAGATCCTGCTACACTAAACTACAAATTCAATTCTCCTGAGAAACAACTTTGACACTCCTGCTCTGATACCATGTACAAATTATGGTGTATATTTTCAACTGCTCATGAAATTTTAATCGAAATCACAAGACACAAGCCTACTCTATTTCTCTTTGGAATTCAATTCACAATTTATAACATTAATCACAAACATGCAATGATAAATAACACACATGCACATAGTATTTTCCAGGGGAAAGCAGTTTGCTAAAAACCCTAGTTCCTACTTGCATTAATCTAATGAACAAAGATGTATTACAATTGCTAGCTCAATCTGACCTCAACCTGCAAGTGAATAACCTATCTCTCTACTCATTGAGAAGCACTAACCTAGACTTAGTCAATTTCTGCCTTTGCTTGAGCTCCTATCTCCTTGCACAATTCCTTGAGAAATTAGGCCCCTATTATTTAGGGAATTCCTCCAAAATGATTTCACAATTCGCAAAGTTGATCATCAAACTACATAAAACACCGATACACTCAAGACTAGTCTACAATTTATGTTACATTGCCTTGGAATCTACACCACAATTGGGGAACTCGAACTCTCTGCATGAAATAAATATTTTAGGCTTATCGATTAGTTAACTAGATGATCATTGAGTTAAACTAAAGTCTCACTGCACAACTAACCTTCCACTAGGTCCTTCAATAGTTCAAACTAGTTTAACTAAAAGCAACTTTAAATAAATGACCCTGATTACTACAAATTAGCAATCACACATTCTTAACTGAACTCTAATTCCTCCAACTTGAATTTACTGAGCTAATTGAGTGACAAGATCCATGCCATCTTAGTTAACTGCATCCAAGTTGTTTGTTGATGTGGAAATTCAAATCTTCTCAATTTAATCAAGGACAAATTAAATTGAGAATTTCTTGCTGCATTTTTCAATGTGATCGACCACAGGAAAATATTTTTTAGACATATGATTGGTATTAAAGAATTTGAACATGAACATTGAAACTTTCCTATGACAAAAGGAATCAAAATAATCTAGAAATATGAGAACAATGGTGCTACATTCATCCCTAAATCAAATAACCTCAATAAGATTCTTATCAACTGTTAGGTCCCTATAATATTAGTGTATCCTACATATTGTTATTTTTGTGCCCCATGTAGTCGCCATTTTATTATTCTTGTTCCCCGTAGAAGTCCACTATTGTTATTGTTGAACACTTACATTATTATTATTATGTAGGACCTTCTTATATTGTGACCTGTTAGACTCCTATATATACCAAGGAGGTCTTGTCATTTGTATCATCCAAGAAATTTTCATTTAAGTGATGTAAAAGGAGTTTTCCCCCTCAAAGAGGCTTATTTTCAAGTTGTTGATATATCTTTTCTTCCTTTTTGGTGATTTGGTTACATAACATTTGGTATCAGAGCTCTGGATTCTAGGGTTTCGCATCTTCAGACAAATCATCTTGGAATTTTTATTATAATTTGTGTCACCATTTATTGTCATGGTATCGATACCATCTTTAAACAGTGCGTCACCCATGATGAGGCTGAGAAAGCTCTAAACGAATGCCATGCTATTGCTTGTGGTGGACATATGTCTAGATATGCCACTGCCTAGAAGATCTTACATGTCGGTTACTTTCGGCCTACTGTGTTTTGAGATTGCATCATTGCGGTCCAAAAGTGTCACTCTTGCCACATCCATGATCGTAAAACTCGTGCTCCACCTGCTCCTCTACATAGTGTTATCGTCGTTGGACCTTTTGCAAAATGGGGCATGGACTTTATGACATGTAACCCTCACTCGGAAAGGGGTCATGGCTACATCAATGTGGTGGTAAATTATTTTACTAAATGGGATGAAGCAATGCTTACATATAATAACACCAGAATAACATCTTCTTTATTTCTTTTTAATCATGTCATTGCTAGGATTAGTGTACCACAAGCCATTGTTATATACCATGGGAGACAATTCTAAAATCACATGATGTCTGAGATTACTACCAATTTGGGCCTTCAACATGAGAACTGAACTCCCTATTACCCATAGGAAAATGGGCAAGTAGAAGCTATTAATAAAGTTTTGAAAATAATACTACAATGCATGATAGGGATCCACAAATTAGATTGGCACATCATCCTTTATGCAACTTTGTGGCCATATCGAACCTCTATCTAGACTGCCATTGGATTCACACCCTTTCAATTGGTGTATGGTCTAGAGGAAATCCTTCCCATCGAATGCAAGATTCCATCTTTGAAGCTTGTTATTGAACCTCTCCCCAAAACTTCTGTAGAAGAAGAGTGTCTCTCTTACATATAACACATTTAGATGAAGCCCATTGCAATGCCACAATGGAAAATGAGGCCCATAAGAAACGTATCAAAGAACAATATGGCAAGAATGTTAAACCTCATGCCTTCTCGAAGCGTGATCTAGCCCTTCTGTATGATCAAGAAGTTGATAAGTTACGATCTGGGAAATTCAAACCAATGTGGTTAGGCATGTACATAGTTAAACATGTTCTTTCAAAAGGGGCTTACGAGCTCATTGATTTTTATTGAATTCCCTTGGCACAACCCATAAATGGGTTATACCTCAAAAAATACTATGCTTATATCATCTTTGCGTAGTCATTATGTACATATTGTATATGTGTGTGAGTATGTTTGCACTATGTTTCCTTCGAAGTTTCCTACTGTCTCTGTTAATTTTGGATTATTTTTTATTTTCATATGGCGACATTCCTTCAGCCATATGTTGGTTATGCTAATGGCGCTAACTGTAATACTCATAATCTTTCCTCTGCAGCATGGGCTATTTATGCTCTGAATGTCGAGTTACTGAGTTCATAAAGGAGTTGTATTGGTTTCTCTACCAATAACATTGCTAATTATAACACAGTGATCGCATTATTATCTAACATTCTTTCATTTGGAATTTTCCATTTGATCGCCAAAGTTGATTTGCAACCTATACTACTACATTTGAATAATGTTTATTCAGTCTAAAGTCCAACTATGCTTTGCATGTTTTTAAGGGTTCGCTTTCTAGAAAGACATTTTGATTACATTCAATATCAACACATTCCTAGAAGTATAAATACATTATCTAATTCATTGGTGAATTATGTTTTATACAGACATTTGCAGCCTATGTAAACATTTCAATTCACATCACACATTGAACAAGAATAGAGTAAATAGGGAACATCAATAGATAAGTGTATATATATATATATATATATATATATATATATATATATATATATATATTTTGGTTTTACAAAAATTGTGTCTGAGACACATATGGCCACATGGCCTATACTATCAAAATACATGCAGACAAAATATGGCTCTATGGCCTCCTAGTAGACTAGTCCCGATGGTGATCATAGTAATAGATAACTGCATGGGAAACTTCGCACAACAAATGGTTGATGCGCTCTAGAACTCCAATGTTGTATTGTTGTAGTCTCATAGAGATTTGATTGACCCTCGTCTCAAGTATTCTATGGGTCAATCCCTCAATGTGGCACTCAAACTCTACAAGAGTCTCAACCACGTTGAGATCTTGCATCTCCTCCTCTGCTCCTACAACAACTTGCGCTCCAATATGTGCAAACTGTGGCTCTCCTCATCGCTGAAGATAAGATGATCCCACTAGTCGAACATGCCCAATATCTGCATGTGAAATCAATAGTTAGTATTTGATACATGAAAAACATAAAAATAAATATAAATAAATAAATAAATAATTAATTAAAAAAAAAAAAAAATAGTCAAGATGGCATTGTGTTACCTATATCTCCCCATTGTGTGCCTTTAGGCAAAATGAGCTCTAGATCTCCTCGGATGTTATTTCTGGCATAGGGATAATCCTCCATCATAATGAGCTACATCCACAACCATCGAAAGAAAGTAGGTGTGAAAATCATCGAAGATGGACCTGCATGAAGACACATGAGATCTACCCATTGCCTCATTTGTGGAACCCTGGGACCTAGAAGCCCAAGCTCAATATGTTGAGGTTGAAGTACTGGAATCCTCTCTAAAGAAAATGATACCAAAATGGATCCATATCCAAAGTTCTTCAGTCGACCATCTCTTTCCCTATTCAGTTGCTCCTTCATATTTTCCAACACCCCCTTGCTCCAGTTAAATACAATAGGTTTTATACACTCCAATGCATAGTGCATGTGGGACTTGCTGGCCAAAGGAAAGGTAGCACTTCTAGCCAACCGAACAATGAAAAATAGGTTCATCTTGAGATTCACATCCTTAATATCTATTTCCATGTCCTTTGTTGGCTGAGAATGAGGTCTACAGTGAGTAGTTATATAATCCTTAACAATTTCATCCCCTCTTCTCATCCCAGATAATGAGATAGGAGCTCCTCTCTAAGATAATCCTATTAGAAAACAAATATCCTCAACCTCCATCCTGAGAGAGTGTGCTCCAACTCTAAAGAATTTTCTTTGAATATCCCATGCCCTGACCAGATATTCCAACAACTCAAGTTGAGCTCTCATCCTTGGAAGACAAAAAAACTTAAGGAGTCCACAATTTCTTAAGGCTTGTATTGGGTCATTGGAAGCTTCTAAAGCTTGGGACTCATGTTATCTTTCTCTCTAAATTAGAACCATTTTTTCTCTAGTAGATACCTACAATATCATGAGAGAGACATTTATAAAGAATCTTATGCAAAAATTTGAGAGAAATTTAAGTGAATTTATAAAAAATTCATTTTTTGAACTGCGCTCAGCATACTTGATTTTAAGAGGGCATAGTGCTTCAGTGCACCTCCCCTTTCTAGGAGGGTGCGTCGAGGCACTCTTCCCAGTGTTAATTGAAAAAGATCGACACACTTTTTGATACCATTTGGGTGTGATGGACCTAGGGCATAAATATAAGACCCTAAAATCATTGAAACTCACAAAATTTTGCACGAAATCAAAAATGGAAACCATGAAAAGAAAGAGAAAGGATAGAGCTTCTACCTAGAACTGACAACAGTTGAAATGGTCCACCGGTTTGGTTGCAATCACTTACTAAAGATTAAGGGTAAAAAGCACTCAAAGCATACTCATAAGAGGTAAAAATTAAAATTGTAAAAATGAATTTACTTTTGGTCTATTTATGGTCAATTTTATTATTATTTTATTATATTTTTATTATTTTGACCTAATTTTACCATATTACATGTATTTTTAATCTTTTGATGGTGTTCTGAGCAGGTTTAAAGTTATTTGAAGGATCTTTTTGACGATTATAAATTCAATATAGGTCATTTTGATGAAAGATCATACTTTTATTACTTTTTAGTGATCTGTAAAATCAGGAAAAAAGAACCCCCTGGAGTCCTCTTTCAGCTCTTTTCAAACTCCCTAAACATGAAAATATTATCAAGCACTTGTCTTTTCGAACTTGTTAAAGTAAATAAAAAGACGGCTACTCAGTATAATTTTAACCCTTTTCTGGACTAGGATAAACTATTTACGGAAAATGAATACCTCAATCGAACATGATTAAAAGGTTCTCCTCAGTATTGTTTTATGCCCTTTTGGACTCAAGAGGCTAAATATAAGAAAATGAACTTATGGAGTTTTCTTTTTCGGCTCTTTTTCAAATTCTCTAGACATGAAAAAGGAATCGATTTACACCTTTGCTAGACTTGTAAAAGCATTAAACAACATTGGACTTGTAGAACATGATGGGACTGAACCGATCCTTCCTAGGGTTTGTTAAAAATATTCAGAGAGATTCATCAAAAGGATGAACTTATAGATCAAGCATATGTTATCCTCCTCAAGCTTGTAAAAAATAAAGAGGTACTGACCATAAATGGTTGGGGAAATTTGGAAACCAGGGTACTTAACCTATTAATGGAAGTGAGTTTCTTTTGAACATGATATTCTTTCACTTCATCTCTGTGACAGTTGGGTTGGGAAATTTTATTGCCTCTTTCGTTAATCATACCATGTTAAAATCCTCCACATTCACTTTTGGGTCAATGCTGCAAAATCCATAAAGTGTCGCTGATATGCTCAAGAGAATTTCTTCAGTTGATATTTGCCACAATACCTTTAAGCCTGCAGTCATGTCTGTCATTCTTGAACCAGTTCCACATCAGAATCATTCAGTCTCAAATCTTGATACCCATTTTATGTCATTGATGGGGGTTACATCAATTCCCCCTACAAGTCGCCTCTTGTTGACATCAACTCATTATCTAGGAAGTTGACTTAGAAACTCCCTTTCATACCTTGGGGCTTTCATACATCAATGGCAAGTTTCCTTATTCTCAGTGACATGTCCTCATCACTACCCTTCGACCGGAAGATTTTGTCTGGTGTTCGACTTCAACTCTTCTATTCACACCACATAGATTTTACTATAGTACCTTGAGAGACATTATCATCATCGGTGGTTTCTCTCGCATTTGTTAACAACTTACATCATTGACCGGTAATCAAATGGTGTATACCATGTTTGACTTCAACTCATTTATTCACATGGTTAGGCTCATATTATTGAGTGAATGAGATAGAAGACCTCAAATCTAGTTTCATCCATCTGGGCTACATTTTAGGATTCATTCAAGATTACAAAGTATGATGGATATGATCATTCAGACAATCATCCAAGCATGGGTCCACAGTATGTTGTCAGTGGACGAGACTTCTTGATCATTGTACAATTAATATTGGCTTATATGATGAGCATGGGTATCCCTCCCTCAATAATGATATCATGATGATAATATGTATTGTAACATATGATTGATATCGACTAACTTTTTATTGATCCAGACTTGTCATAAGGTAAAGCACTCTAGGGGGGAATCTGTTACAGGCCGTTTTGTCACATCAGCCCAAAAGGCCTAAAAATCAAATCAATCAACATCCATGAACACTTTTTCATAATCCCTTTGCAAAGCCCTAGGCATCAATTCTCCAAAAAGTTTGAGTCTCTGGGTCTATCTGGTGAAAAACCATATTTTTAGGCTTAACGCACCCTATGTTATTTCCCACCAATGTTGGGTGAAAGTTTCTCCATTCTGTACTAGCGTTGATCAGCACTAGTTTCTCCCTTCTGTAGGTGCGCCGATTTAAAAAATTAAAAAATAAAAATAAAAATAAAATAAAAATAAAATAAAATAAAATAAAATAAAAAATTCAAAGCCTCTTCTTGTAGAAGCTTCTAAGGTGGTTTTAACTATTTACCATAGATAGAGATCTTGAATTCCTATCTGATCCTATCTTGGAGACCTTATCTCTTATCCCTTGAGCTTATCCTCCCCTCATATGTGGATCTCAAGCCTAGATTGGTAAATCCTAAACTACCATGTTTACCCTATAAATTTACTGCCTCCCATAGAGTATGGGTTGGATTTTGGAGATTGCTAGTGCCCTCATGTTGTTTCTTTGAGCTTAAGGAATCATCATCCATTTGCATTAGGGTTGAGTGTGAAGGTTTGCTTTGTGACAAGGAAGGACAAGTCAAGTGGGGAGACACATCTACAAAGTCAGCTTCTATATATGGTTGTAACTCTCTCCTTTATTTATTAATACAAAAAACATCATTTTTTTCCAATACTTATGCTATGCTTATGCTCTTGTATTTCAATGCCATGTTGAATCAATGAATAGAGATATTTGATTATGCTACGTTGATATTATATTTCCTTTTCTTATTTTAGTCATTGTTGTAGGTTCCATTTATAACATGTGGAGCTAGAATTGGAGCTTACAAGAAAAACAGAGAGAAGGAATTGCTTCAAATTCCAGGTAGGTTCCTTTTTCGTATTCCAATTTCTCTAAGAAAAACATTGATTCCTTTTGTCTTCTGTTGTTCTAGATCAAACCACTAGATCTAAGGAATTCATTTTTGTCTGCAAAAGTGAAATTCCATAAAACATGATTGTGGAACCTATGTAGATTGTGCAAGGAATCATGGATATGAGAGGTTATCTCAACTTATGAATATCCAACTCAACCCTTCGCATAGGTCACATGTCACATATATTCCCATGGCTTAAACATGCATATCCTAGACCTTTCCCGCATGAAATCCTATAGTTAATAATTCTACATAGGTTAGTAGTTGTACAATTCCTACAATTGATACAAGGAGCCCATCCCTCGATATCCCTTTAACCAGTATCCAGACAATAACCTTGACAAGAAATGGAAAATTGGGTTCATTCTTTATGTATTAATATAATCATACATGACAACCAATAGAGCCATAATAATAAGAACTAAATTCAAACATAAATGCCACCCATGATAATCACCATTAAAATCATCACTACACATGAATCACACATATGAGAGCCAAATTTGTTATCAAACCCTTTATTCATAATGATCAACAAGAGATAATTAAATGTAATACACAAGATTGAGGGAAGAACTTAGAAAACTTGTGCTCAATTAATACTTTTGGCCAATGCCATAATCTTTAGACCCATACAAGATTTCACACAACATAATATCTTATAATTCTTCATAATATTCCTCAATAAACTCATAATATACAAAATGGGATATACCAGATTGGGACAGAAACAATAAACCAGAATTCCCCATAAAAGCACTCGAACTATAATCGAGAACAAACTTCAAAACCCTTGATTAACAAAAATCATCCCTTTTATCATGGATGTTGATCAGATCTAGCATGGAGAATATTTTGTTAGCTCAGCCTACCAGCTCATCCAACTATGCCATTCTCACACGTTCCCTCCTCAATTGTCTCATGCTGTATTCCAAGAAAAATATGCAACATCATCCCATGTTTAATTTCCCTAAAGTGTTGGCAGATACTTTGTCTCTTGTAGTAAAAAAATGTTACTACACATTTTCCCATTGAACATCCCTCCATCGAACCTTTGTGCAATCTTATGCTCATGGTGTCTCCTCTATCCTATGCAGTGCTCTTGTTCTTTGGCAAAATTTTGAAAAAAAACACCGATGCCCCCTTCCTCCTCAAAGTGTTTCCTCTATCTCCTCTTAGCCCCATTAGTTGGCATTCCATGCCAACAGGCCACATCATCTAAACCTATATATACTACATGTCAATGTGCCATGTCAACGCGCCATGTTAACATGATCATCAATTACCATGTCACCAACATCATTTTACCTACAAAGTTTGGGGTTTGTTCCATATAACCATTGCATGGTTTATTGAGCTAGCATTTGAATCTAGGTTTTTCCAAAAGGAGCAATTTAAATAATTTGTGTATTCTTGGACTTCCAAATTCCTACAAACAACAAAATTTTGGATTCTTCAGATATCTAAATTCTATCAATGAATGGGAAAGAGTCTTGGTAACCAATAAAAAATGTGAGTTGTTAGATTCTTGAGCTTCTGGATATCTATATTTTTTCAAATGAAGGGGAATATTCTTAGTAATCAATGGGAAGGAAAATTTTTGGATTCTAATCTTTAGCGCCTTTCATTTATTTATCATTAGTCAGAATCATTGTCAGCCCATATGACTAAGGGCTATAGCCAAAAATTTAAGCCTAAACAAATGACATTGTATTGCTACATAAACGGCATGAAAGCATAAATTTCACAACAAAGAAGAATTTAATCAAAAACTTATATATTATATGTGGAAGCATTCTAATGGGGTAAAAAAATCAAAATGCATATCTTGAAATTTAACAAAATTATGACCAAATGAACTTTCAAATGATATTTTCATAACATGTATTGGAAGGAAACATATAATTGGCTATCTTAGGAAACTACCAATAAAAAATTGTCTATTTTTTAAAAGAGGTGTCATATAAAAAGAGAGGAGGATTATATAACGATATATTAAAATATTTATTCCACTTCCCCAATTCCACAAGTGATATAGAAAAAGAAAATGTAGATTTATGTAATATACATTCTTTCTAACATGTGTCAAAATTTATAGATTTAGTACTTCAAATGACACGTCAATTTTCTAATTTTTTACTCATAACATATTCAAAATATAGAGCTAAAATAATTCAACGAATTATTAGATGTAGAAGTTGAAACTTCTCTAAATGCAACATATGATCAACAAAATGCAGCAAACTGAGCAATTTCCACCCAACTGTAGTACTTTGTTGAAAAACTCCAACCTTTAACCAGGTCATGATACCACTAGGGCAAAGTAGGAATAATGGTTATGAGTTTAGTCTACAAAGAATTCAATCATGATAAATTCCATTGCAAAGTTTTCCAAAAGACAAAGTAAGTACATGCACCCACACTACCAGCTTCTCACAACACAAGCAAACTTCCTTCTTTGTTTCTTAGTCCCTCAAAAATATTTTCTTCTAGTTCTTTTTAGTGAGGAAATAGATAAGTCCAACCAATGTCACAAAACTTCCTTGAATATTTGTTGGTTTCCTAGCTCTTTCAACAAGTATATTTACTTTATTTCATACTTGTTCTTACCTTTATGTTCGTTGCACTTTGTTTTCTACTCTTCCCATCTCTAAAATTTCTCTCCTTTTCTTTGTCTTTTACTAGCCTCCTTCTCAATCGAATTTCCCATGCATCCCTCCTAGTATGAAGTCTACCTTGATACATTTTGCTCCAAGAATGTAGGGGAGACACTTTGCCCAAGTATAACCATAATGACTTAACTCTAATTGGTTTTCTCCACTATTCATAACTTAAATTAGGCGAAGATAATAAGATAAGATAGATATAAAAAACGATAAAGAATATATTAGAACTCACTGTATTTTCTCATTTGTGATATCATAGCCTCTATAAGCATCATCATTTTATTAATTGCAAAAATTAAAATATTTATATCTATATCATAGTTGTCATTATAAGAAAAAAAAAAAAGAAAAAGTTACATCATAATTATATTAAGATCTACATTTCTCCATAGAAATTGAATAAATAAACTTAATATTTAATAATAAAAAATATATATTTGCTCTTTATAAAATTATAATGTTAAATCAAAAGATCAAAACATTACATTTACTTAGAATATTATACCTGATTATGTTACATTTACTTAAAATGTTATATCATAGTTAGGTTAGAGTATATATTTCTCCATAAAAATGGTACAAATAAATTTAGGAAAAATTGCCGAAATAAATTTAACTATTAATAATATGTTTTATATAAAATTTAAAAATGAAAGCATTGCAATTCTCAATTTGAAGACAAGTATAAGGTCATTCGGATTCATTATTATTTTGAAGCATTATTGTTATAATTTTATTTTTAAAAAACTTTAGACCAACAAAGGTATTTATATAGATTACGGTCTATCTTTTTGAATTGTGAGTAATTGAAGCACTCTTATTATTTTGAAGCATTATTAGACACATTATTGTTATACTTTTAGTTTTAAAGACTTTAGGATGATCAAAGGTATTTATATAGATCACTGTCTAGGTTTTTGAAATGTGAAGCAATTGAAGCACTATTATTACATGTGTAAACCCTTGTTACAATTATATTTATAGAATTATATTTTAAAGATTTGCACTTGATATAGAGTTTATAGAGATGATTGTTTATGTTTTTTATTTTATTTTTTTAACTGGGTTGAATTTAAGTCGGGATAATTTTAATCTTCAACAGAATAATGATTTAATATAAAATTAATAAAGATATTTATATAAATAATTATTTATATTATATTATTTTATTTTTAAGTTTAAGTTGGACCAGAACTACTGTCTATATTTTCTTATTGAAAAATCATTGAAGCACTATCACTACATTTTTAAATCCATACTTTTATGAAGAGTATATTCATAAAGTATATTCTGAAGTCTTGCACATAATATAGAGTTTACAAAGATGATTGTTTATGTTTTTTTTGTGATGTTTTTGTTTTATTTTTTTAAACTATGTTGAGTTTAACCTAGTTAGTTTCAATATTAGAAGATTTAGGATAAGTGGGACACCATTATTAAGATTGTAAAAAGTTTATTAAAATTGTGCAAAACTGTTTTACTGAGATGTTCTGCAAACTCCATTAAGATTGTACAAAACTCTTTTAGTGAAGATTTAGGATAAGTGGGACACTATTATTAAGATTGTACAAAGTTTATTAAAATTGTGCAAAACTGTTTTACTGAGATGTTCTGCAAACTCCATTAAGATTGTACAAAACTCTTTTAGTGAGATGCACTGGGTCAAATATAAATTCATTTTAAATAATGAAATAACTTAATAAAAAATAAACTTAGCACCAACCAATTCATTTACGCCTCATGGATAGATAATCGTCCAAATTATGGTTATTGTATGAAATTTCCAACCTTCCTGGCAAAGTTTTTCCCTAGAGATTAGCAAAGCTCCAAGTCCCATGGCGATTTACATGGATCCCGTCCCACATTTTTAGCTTCAAATTCGTGCAATGAACGTAGATTGTGTGTTACTATTTTGTATAGTTGCAAGAAATATGTAGGAGTTGTTTTTAGTGGGATTTTTTGAATTTTTTGGTGTCAAAACCAAGTAAAAAAAAATTGAGCTGAAATCTTGATTTGTGTTATTTAAACTGGTTTTTTTACTGTATGTATTGATTCAGTGTCCTGAAAAACCTCTACAGCATTTCAGAGATTACTTATTAAACTTGTGATTCAATAAATTCTTCTCAAATTTTAGAAATATTAAACCAGAAAAATACAACAAAAAAATTTCTAAAAAATCACACTCACCACGGTGGCACACACCCTACTAACAATTATTTTTACAAAAATTATCGCATGTTGCGGCGTTGTCAGAAAGAGGTCAGTATGGTCGACACCTTGCATGACTTGAGGTTTAAATTTCAATCATCAGTGTCCAAATTGAAAGACAAATCGGAAGCAAACTATAAATTCCTGCAGGGTGCTCAAAGATAACGCGGAAGATTGCAGGAGTTCTCGGTCTACCTCGCCCACTCTATATATGCTTGCTTTCACTCACTGATCATTGTACCTGCAACAGCTAACCCGAGGCTGGGTAGAAGCAACTTTCCAAAGGGTTTTAAATTTGGTGTTGGGTCATCTGCTTATCAAGTTCCACCTTCATCACTTTTACTCACTGTACTTATATTTCTTAATTAAAATTATGTAGCCCTCTGCCTTCATCATTTTTTTGATGTTTAGGTTGATTATAATTGTTTTATAGGTGGAAGGAGCTGTTCTAGAAAGCAGGAGATAAGATAAGATAATTGTATTTATGTTTAATTAATGATTAAAAAGTAGGTCAAAGGGACTGTTGAGTATAATGATGTCCATAAAATGCAGGAGAACCAAACAATCTCTTATGAAAAATATAATCCATGAATATAAAAGGTACAATACATGAATATAAAAAGTACGATGCAAGAACATAAAAGACTCAATGTATGGAATGCCCTAACGAATAGGATCAAACCCATCTCTCCTAATATCTGATATTGACTGAACAGCACTGAAAAAAATTCGACAAAGTTTGCTGTCTTGATGAAGGGTCAGTGGGAGGTGGGGACTGTCCAGTAACTCATTGTCAGGGGGAGTTTGTGCACTGGTGAGGTTTGGAGGACCTAGTCCATCTCACAGGGATAGATCTGAGATGGTTTAGGCTACTGGGGTTTTGTGTGGTGGGGTGAGATCCTCACTGATCTAAAATCTGGATATGAAACGATAAAGTCTGGATATGAAACGGTATCAATCGTTTGTTCTCTTTGTGCCTGTGTCTGAGAGGTCCCGGCATTTGGAAACATTCTTCCATATTCAAAGTTCATCACTGACCTACATGCGTCATTACCAATATGAAGAGTTGAATATTTTAATGGGATGGTTTATTCATCTATTGTTGTGGAGCAATTTAATTATTAGTCTTATTTTGGTGGGTTTGTTTGGCTTTTTTTGAAGGGAGATTATGAATATTTAGTTAATTTTTATATTGTGGTAGTGATTTTTAGATAGTTTTTAAAATATAATATTGAATGTATAAAAAATTTAGTATTTTTTTTTACATTTGCTTATTTCTATTGCCGAAATTAACTATTCCCAGATATCTTTACAAGATTTTGTTTTTTCCTTAAGTAAAAATCATTAACTATTCCTAAAAATCTTTACAGAATTTTGAGTAAAAAAACCACAAATTCTGGTTTCGATAAAATTCTTGCCAAATTGCAGATTAAAAAAAAAAAACAAAACAAAAAACAACTTCCTACCACGTTTCCGGTAAAAATGAGCAAGAAAAAACGTTCACTTATACCACTGCTTTTGATGCAGGTAAAATTTCAGATGGAAAGAACGGAGACATTGCACTCCATCAATACCACCGCTACAAAGTACAAATTAAAATGATAAGAAAACTTGAAGCACTGAATTCCGAATCTGTCACTATGCATTATTTTATATTTTAAGAGTAGCGGTTAGAATAATTTTATTCCTAATTTGTACCATGTCTTAGAAATTGTAATTACTCTAGCATTTAGAGTTGGTTAAATATCGAGAATCAGTTGACTGAGTAATTGAGTGATTGAATATTTGAATCTTGAGTCAAGTCAAATTAAGTGATAAACTACTTTTAAAGTGTGGTTGTATATCAAGATATTTTAGAGAAGTTGCTAGTTGAAAAAGGATAAATAATACCCTTCACCAAAGTCATTGTAAGAATCAAGTTTTCGTGTGATGAATAAAAACGCTGCAACTCGTGTGTTTTATGTGTGAATTTCTACTTTATCTCCCGTACCTTTCCAACCAATTTGTACGCTGCAACTGGTGTATTTTATGTGTAAATTTATACTTTATCTCCCGTGCCTTTCCAACCAATTTGTATCACAGACTGAAAAACTCACTGGTATCAAAAAGCCCTAAAACAACAGCGTGCAAAGCTTTAGAGTCTAACTGATTAAGCCGAGGATAAAAAAATAAAAACCGCTGTGGAGCGATACGCTGTAGCGTGTGGTTTTTTATTTTTGAATAGAATGAAGGCCGCAGCCTCAACGCATCAAGCCGAACGTTAAAAGGTTTTCTATTGAAGCGAAAGAGTTTCGTGGCCGCCTCCGCCTCAGCTTTCGCTGACCGTGGCTGCCGCTGTTTTGTATCCAATCAAAATAAAAAAGAATCAGAGGGGGGCGTTACCGTGGCCACACAGCAAAAGGCCAAACTCAACCGGTAAACAACTCTGTGAACAATTATGAAAGTCTCTAATTTTATTGGTGGTCATAATTTTTTTGAAGGTAACGTCGGCCAGACTCAAAATCGTTACATAATCTAAAGTCAAGGAGTCTGATGCAGGGGCATCTAGCTGGCAGTTCAAGACGAAAGGAAAAATTGTTTGGTCTCTGAAGAGAACATCAGAGGAATTTGCTGAGTGCACAATGTGGTTGTTTTTCTTTTTTGTTTGTTTAATTTAATAAAGAACAGTAAGTAGGAAGGTAGAGGATTAATTAGGACAATTGTTGTCAATAATTGTTTTTACTTTCATGATAATAATGTAGGACAATAACAGTTCTTGGAACTAAAACTATGTAACCAACAAAATGTAACCAACAGCAGTGGGAAGAAAACAGTTCCATACAGTCATTTTAAAAAAGGAATAGAACACAATTGTAAGGTTCCACTTTTTGGAGAGTAAGTGAAAAAGCTAATGAAATACATCTCTGAGCACACAGAGATTTCTTTCCAACATCTTGTGACTGTTTAACTATCTACATGTCATTCTGTTGATTTCCAGTAACAGTAAAAGTCTAGTCATTGTTTTATTCTACAAGCATATACACATACATGTGTTTTGAATTGCATTGATTCAAGTAGGCCTACGAAACCAAATGAATTGCAGACATAACTCAAGAACGCGTTGCAGAAACAGGGCATACAAACCCTAAACCTAACAAGCATACAAACGCAGAGGAGTCCAGGACAAGTCGTATATTTCGAGCATTAAAATACAGATAAGGCACAAGCATTTACGAACAACAAATCAAGCAAAATATCCAGGTATGCCTGAAGAGTAAACCCATTGTTTTATTTATAAAATAAGCACGAGAAATCTCTGTTCAGTCATACACAGTTTCAAAACCTTGTTCGAATAATTATACAGTCCATACAATAACATATTACAAGTTCGAAGGTAACATAGCGTGCGGGCCTAGAGACCCTAAGGCTGAACCTACAACAACTAACTAACAGAACAGCTGTGCATGCCAATGGCTTGTGACTTCATATAGTCGACAGCTTAAGAAATCTTTGAAACAAGAATTACAATAACCCAAGCCTACGACATCGAATGCAAATGATAAGAAAAACAAAGAACGACTCTACCCAGGTCTAGCCGGAGTCTCGAATAGCCGAATTCCGAAACCCTCCAGGTCATTATACCTACAACGACAACCAATAACCGAAGTTCATGAGTGCTGTGAGACAGAGGAAGTAAAAACCAAAGGAAAAAATGAAACCAAGGTTTGAAATTACCTGGCAGAGCCAAGCTGCAGTCATGGCAGTCAATTAGGGTTACCCTGCTCACAGAGGAGCAAAAAACATCAGTCAACTGAGGGAAAAGAGGAGATAACTGACAACATAGAACCGGAGAACTTACCTTTGCATCACTGAAGAAGTCGAAGCCGAGAACTGCAACCGCATCCTGTACAAAACCGAGGGAAGACAACCAGGGACTCAACAACTGTCGCCTAGAAAGATTCAAGACCGGAAAGAGTCGCATTATCCAGCAAACAACCACATTAGCATCACACACAGAGAAAACGCAGAGTTTAACCAACAAACTACAGTTTCACAACTGCCCACAAGAACAAGTGCAGACAAAGCAACGTGAACGAAATTAACAGGTTCAACAGAGGTTCATACAGACAGAGGACGACATTTTCAGGTCAAGAGCCGAACCAGAGCACAATAACAGCAAAAAAAACACACAGAAACAACCATAGCATATCAAAACGCAGAGCTCTCAAACTCAACAAACATGCATGCAAATGACCAACGTTAGGGTTTGATCTCCCATACCAAGGCGGGGTTGACAATCCCAAGAGGTGGACACTTGTCCATCGACTGTAGTGTAAAGTACCAATCATAAGTGCGGACCCCAAAACCAATTTAAAATCATTACAATCAACCGTCAAATGAATCAACATTGCATGTAATCCAATTGCCATCATTTAATTCCATTTATTTACGCATTATTAACTTTGGGTAGTGTGACAAGGTGGGCTGGACCCATCAAGTGGTATCAAAGCAGGAAGTTGAAAGAGTTAGGATATGGAGGTTGGAAGACAAGGACGTGGGAGAGGTGGGTGTAGAGTAGGATTTGAAGCACTGAGGGAAGAAATAAGGACCCTTACTGCTCATTTAGAGGCAGTGGAGGCAGGAAAGAGAAGGGATCTAGAAATCGGAGATGACAGCGAGGAGGAAGCAGTAGTTACAACAGATGGATTAGACGAGGAAGCACAGGAGATAAGATTTCTGAGGTCAGTTTTGTTGGCCAGCAGCAAGCCCAAACAGGAGATTCCTAATTATGATGGCAGCATGTCCACCGAAGTCCTGTTGGACTGGATAAGCGAGTTGGATAAGTATTTTGAAAGTGAAGAGATCAGCGAGGACCAGAAAGTCAAGTTCGCTGCAACCAAATTGAAGGGACATGCAGCCTTGTGGTGGGATAGTGTTCAAGCAGAGAGAAGGAGAATGAATAAGCTACCAATAAATAAGTGGTCAAGGATGGTGGCCAAGCTGAAAGGCAGATTTCTGCCTAAGGATTACCAGGTTGCACTTTACCGACAAGTGCAGAACTTAAGACAGAAATGCATGATAGTAAAGGAGTATACAAAAGAATTTTACCAGGTGAACTTGAGGGCTGGTTATACCGACGACACTCCGGAGAAGACAACAAGATATGTAAATGGTTTGAGGCTGGAAATACTAAATGAAATCAGTATTCTTTCCCCAAGAAACATAGAATAAGCCTATCAGAGTGTTGTAAAGGCTGAATAAAAGATTAATAGAAAACAAAATAATAGGAGAGGATGGGGAACCGATAGAGGACAAGGATAGTCCTATGGCAGAGGGCAAACTGCCAGTAATAGCGAAGAGGGCAGTAGCACCAAGGCTTCAGGAACAGCAGAGAAAGGAGATAGCACTAGAGGTGGCATATCAGCAAGGAAGAGGGAATGGCAGAGGTAGAGGAGCTAATTTCCAGTGCTACAGGTGCCACAAGTGGGGGCACAGATCTTTTGAATGCCCTAAAGTAGAGCAAGCTGGCCAGAGGGGAACATTTGTTGCACAGCCTGAGGAAGCTGAGGCACCGCCCCAAGAAGCAGAAAATGTAGCGGAAACGGGGGAGGCCTTGGTTCTAAACAAAGTATTGCTGAAGCCAGCCAAGGAAACTGCTGAGCAGACCCAACGGAAAGCACTGTTCCGGACAGTTTGAAAATCACACGGAAAGTGCTGCAAATTGATCATTGACAGTGGGAGTACAGATAATTTGGTTGCCACCGAGATGGTGGAGAAGTTGGGATTGAAGCGGCTTAAGCACCCCACCCCTTACAAGGTGTCGTGGCTACAGAAAGGCCACCAGCTATTGGTTGATGAATAGTGTGAGGTTGAATTTCACATTGGCAGGTACAAGGACAAAGTTATCTGTGATATCATGCCAATGGACGTGTGTCACATACTGCTGGGAAGACCATGGCAGTATGATTGGAAGGTGGTACACGATGGGAAGATGAATTGCTACAAGTTTGTTAAAGATGGAGTCAAGCATACGCTTGTACCCATCAAGGAACAGGAGACAACAGAAGCAAGTGGGACAAAAGTGTTGTTAGTAGGTGGAAAACAGTTTGTGAAACAGATCGAGGAAAACGAAGTGAATTATGCTATTGTGAGGAGGACAAAGACAATGCCGTTGCACACAGAAATGTCTGAATTACCTGCAGAAATTCAAAAATATCCTATAGGAATTCAAGGACATTGTAGTTGATGATTTTCCAGACAAGTTTCCTCCAAAAATAAGCATCAGTCATCATATCTATTTCATACCCGGAGCAAGCTTACCAAATAAGGCAGCATATCGGATGAGCCCCAAAGATATTGAAGAGATCAGGAAGTAGGTGTAGGAGTTGCTAGATAAAGGGCTGATAAGGGAAAGCTTGAGCCCTTGTGCATTACCAATAGTTCTCGCTCCCAAGAAAGGAGGAGAATGGCGGATGTGCATGGATTCATGGGCCATCAACAAAATCACCATTAGTTACAGGTTTCCTGTTAGGCCCCTATACTATTAGTGTAACCCCCTATTGTTGTTAGTATAACCCACTTATTATATTGATGTACCCATGTAGTGCCCATATTGTTACTATTGTGCCACATAGAAGCCCACTATTGTTATTATTGTGCCCTTACATTATTATTGTTATGTCGGCTCTGATTATGTTATAACCCCTTAGACTCCTATATATAGAAAGGAGGTCTTTTCATTTGTATCATCGAAGAATTGTTCATTTATGTAATGTAAAGGAGGTTGCCCCCTCGAAGAGGCTGAATTCTAAGGCGTTGATCTATCTTTTCTATCTTTTCTTGAGTTGGTTTCATAACATTTGGTATCAGAGCTTTGGATTCTAGGGTTTCGCTGCTCCAAACAGGTCATTGTGGCATTTTCTCTATAACTTTTTTCTGTGATGTTTCAGAAGTCGCAAAAAAAACCCATTTGAGAAGAAATCGCGCTGAACCTTGGGTCTGAATTTCAGATCTTTTCGCGCAATATTTTCGGAGATATGATCTGAGGAAGTGGGTCTTTTTGCAGACTCCTGAATTACACTCAAAACAGGTGACCTGGGGAAAATCGTCATAACTTTATTTCTGAGCATTGGATTGAAATTTCGTAAGAAGGTACAAAAAGAGGATGGACTGTAGTTTCTTGTGGGTGTTTTTCAGATCCAAAGGTCGAAACAGTGACTAGTGGCACGTCGTACAAGTTCGCTCTACTGAACTAGTCTATAATCAAGTCACTGTGGGATATTTCACATAACTCTTCCTTGGAGAATCCAATTTGGGTCAGACTTATGGCATTGGAAAGAGGACACAGAGTGCTACTGCAGGTAACACATTCAAAACTAGGTGATTGAAAAGTACAGAGTTACAGTCGTTTCAAGGTCGAGCTCCTAAAATCAAGAAAAAGCAAGATGAGGAAGTTTGATGGCAAGGATCCGGTAAATTGGATACTTCAAATGGAGAAATATTTTGATCTACATGGTGTACAACTGTTACAAAAGGTATGTATTGCATCTTCATATTTAGAACCAGATCAATTTTTATGGTATGAAGGGCTTTGTTCTCGTAAAAAACTTGTTACGTGGTCAATTTTCACGGAGGAAATGATAGCACATTATGAGGATACAAAGAGCAACACCTTCTTTAAAGCAACACCACAACAATTGGAAAGAGTAAAAGGGCTTTGTGACATAATGGAAAGAAAAATTATGGAAACCAGGAAGCATACCCCTCACAACTATAAATATGGAAGTGTTGTTTCTCCCAGCCTTCCACAACCTACAAGGGTTACACCACAACAATTGGAAGAAAAAAGAGAAAAAGGGCTTTGTTACAATTGTGATAGAAAATGCACTAAAGGTCATAGGTGTGCTGAGAAGAAATTATTTTACATAGAATATGAAGAGGAGGAAGAAAAGGATCAAGAAACATCAAAAGAAGAGGATATACGCCATGACACCACCCCAAACAAAGAAGAAATGAATCAGACCATATCTTGTAAAGCATTGGAAAGAATTACCACTCCTCAAACTCTCAAGATAGAAGGACATATCAAGAAGAAAAAGGTGCAAGTAGTGAAAGATCACATCGAGAAAGAAGAAATGAATCCAACCATATCTTGTAATTCAATGGACGAAATTACCACTCCTCAAACTATCAAGATAGAAAGACACATCAAGAAGAAAAATGTTCAAGAAGTGAAAGATCACATTGAGCATCAAGAAATGAATCCAACCATATCTTGTAAAGGACGGGAAGAAATTACCACTCCTCAAAAGATAGAAGGACATATCAAGAAGAAAAAGGTTCAAGCAGAGAAAGATCACATCGAGCATAAACAACAAGTTCTCCAACTTTTAAAGGATAACGCCACTTCGTTGCAAAATCAAACGAAACAACAGGTAGATCAACATCGTAGTGAAAAATGTTTTGATGTAGGTGATTGGGTATTTTTACTGCTACATCTCAAGCAAGCTATTTATGAGAAGGAAATGTTGGCAATACTACATGCACTTAAAAAATGGCGACCTTACCGAATGAGAATACTCTTCAAGGATGAGGATGTGGAAGCATTGTTTTTTGCTATTTATATTATCCAACCAAATTGGATAAATGAAGCAAGGGATGAATGGAAGAAGGATGAAGAAGTATGGCCACTTATTCAAAAGTTGAAAAAGATCCCAATTCAAGCAATATTGTCAGAAATTGAAGAGGAAGGAAAAATCATATTGGAACCTGGAGCAGTCACAGAAACAAGAACCCGACAGCTACGAAATCGATCAATTTCAGAGTATTTCATCAAGTGGAAGAACTTACCCGCTGAATATTCCACATGGGAGGACAAGAATTTTATACAGAAGCATCAAGAACTACTCAAGCGTTGAGGACAACGCTTTTTGAAGGAGAGGGGCATGTTAGGCCCCTATATTATTAGTGTAACCCCCTATTGTTGTTAGTATAACCCACTTATTATATTGATGTACCCATGTAGTGCCCATATTGTTACTATTGTGCCACATAGAAGCCCACTATTGTTATTATTGTGCCCTTACATTATTATTGTTATGTCGGCTCTGATTATGTTATAACCCCTTAGACTCCTAAATATAGAAAGGAGGTCTTTTCATTTGTATCATCGAAGAATTGTTCATTTATGTAATGTAAAGGAGGTTTCCCCCTCGAAGAGGCTGAATTCTAAGGCGTTGATCTATCTTTTCTATCTTTTCTTGAGCTGGTTTCATAACATTTCCCCTACCAAGGATGGACGATATGATGGATTGTCTAAGTGGGGAAGCATATTTCACAAAGATTGATATTAAGAGTGGTTATCATTAGATCCGGATTAGAGAAGGAGATAAGTGGAAGACAACCTTCAAGACTAATGAAGGGATGTACGAGTGGTTGGTCATGCCATTCGATTTGAGTAACTCTCCTAGTAATTTTATGAGGTTAATGAACGAAATGCTGAGAGAGTTCATCGGAAAGTTTTTGATAGTGTACCTTGATGACATATTGATTTTCAACAGGACTAAAGAAGAGCACCTTCAACATGTTTGAAGAGTGCTGGAGAAATTGCAGCAGAATAAACTACTGATAAATTTGAAGAAATTTACTTTCGTACAAAGAGAATTGGTTTATTTGGGCTTTGTAATTGCAGAAAACAAATTGAAGATGGATCCAGAAAAGATTGCAGCAATCGTTGATTGGCCATCTCCGAGAAGCTTATTTGAGGTACATATTTTTCATGGGTTGGCGAGTTTTTTATCGCAAATTTATAAGAAGTTTTAGTGAAATATACGCGCCTACGCTGGACACCATAAAAAAGGCCAGTCATCCTTTTTGTTGGACCAAGGCAGCAGAGGATAGCTTTCAGCTCCTAAAGTAGAAAATTACAGAAAGGCCGATTCTAAGGTTACCAGATTTTAATAAGCTTTTCTAGGTTCGATGTGATACAAGTGGTATAGATATTGGTGCTGTAATCAGTGAAGAAGACAAACCTGTTGCATTTTTCAGTGAGAAATTGGATGAAAGCAGGCAGAAATATTCCTCATATGACAAGGAATTTTATGTCGTCCAAGATTTAAAGCATTGGAGATGCTACCTGCTGGGGAATGAGTTTGTGTTATTTTCTGATAATTCAACGTTGCAATATGTAATGCAACAACACAAATTGAACCACAAGCATGCCAAATGGGTGGAATATTTGCAGAGTTTCACCTTTGTGTTGAAACACATCAGCGGGCAGGCCAATAAGGTGCCAGATGCATTGTGCAGAAGAGCCTTGCTCTTACAGGAATGTACAATATAGGTGTTTGGTTTCGACCATTTGAAATATTTGTACTAGACCGACACAGATTTCAAAGAGGCCTTTGAAGCCTGTCAAAATCCCGTGTTGAGGAACAAAAGTCCATGGTTGGACTACAACTTGCAGGAGGAACTACCGTTTAGAGGGGGACAGTTATGTATCCCTGATTGTTCGATGAGATAAAATATTATGCGAGAGAAACATAGTGGAGGTCTAGCCGAACACTTCAACATAGACAAAACTTTGGAGCAACTCGGACACTTCTATTACTAGCCAAGAATGCGAAGGGATGTACAGCGGTATGTGAACAGGTGTAAAGTTTGCCAACTGGCGAAGGGACATAGTCAAAACATTGGACTTTACACACCACTACCTGTTCCAAGTAGACCATAAGACTCAGTCAGCATTGACTTTGTCTTAGGACTACCTAGAACATAGTGAGGTTATGACTCAGTGATGGTGGTGGTAGACAGGTTTTCGAAAATGGCGCATTTCATCCCTTATCGAAAAACTAGTGATGCCACTCACGTAGCTCACCTGTGTTTCACGGAGATTGTTAGATTACACAACCTACCCAGGTCTATTTTTTCTAACGGGGACGTAAAATTCATAGGACACTTTTGGCGCACCCTGTGGAAGAAGTTGGACACATAGTTGAACTTCAGTTCTGCATATCATCCGCAGACTGATAGGAAAACAGAAGTGGTGAACAGGAGTTTGGGGAACTTGTTACGGAGCTTGACTGGGGAAAATTCACGGTTATGGGATCGTGCTCTCGCTTAGGCCGAATTCTCTTATAAGGATTCACCGAACCGCAGCACCGGACACAGTCCATTTCAAATCTTGTACGGCATGCATTCTCGTGAAATACATGAATTGCGGGATCTGGGAAAGTTGGAGAGGAGGAGTGCCGATGGAGAATATTTTGCTGAAGCGATGAGTGAACTACATGAATAGGTGAAATTAAAGTTGCAGGACAACGTGCAGAAATATAAACAACAAGAAGATTTAAAGTGGTGAGAAGTCCAATTCAATATAGGTGATGAAGTCCTTGCACACTTACACAAAGAACGGTTTCCTAAGGGCGCGTATAACAAGCTAAAATTCAAGAAGATTGGTCCCTGCAAGATTTTGCATAAATTCTCAGCCAACGCTTATGAGATACAGCTGCCACCTGATATAGGCATATCACCTATTTTCAACGTGGCAAACCTATTCCCATATACTGCCAACCCAGAGGAAGACAGTGTGGTACGGCCAGAACGGGACACCCAAGTTGGAGACAGTTCTTGGATGAGGCACATGCCTTCGGCTCAACCCCATGAGATCGAGAAGATTCTCGACACACAGGTAGCCAAGAGGACTTGCAGGAAAGAGTATCTGCGATACCTTGTCAAGTGGAAGAACCGTCCAATTGAGGATAGTTCGTGGCTCGACACGGCACAGATACAGAAGGCTGGTTATTCTGTGGAGGAGCTCATGGAACAGAGCCATGAATTTTTCTTACCCCGGGAGCCTGATGCAGGAGCATCTAGCTGACAGGTCAAGACGAAAGGAAAGGTTGTTTGGTCTCTAAAGAGGACAGAAGAGGAATTTGTTGAGTGAACAATGTGGTTGTTTTTTCTTTTTTTTTGTTTATGTTGTTTAATTTAATAAAGAACAGTACGTAGGAAGGTAGAGGATTAATTAGGAAAATTATTGCAAGTAATTAGTTTTATTTTCATGATAATAACGTAGGACAATAACAGTTCTTGGAACTAAAAATATGTAACCAACAGCAGTTGGAAGAAAACAGTTCCATACAGTCATTTAAAAAAGGAACAGAACACAATTGTAAGGTTCTACTTTTTGGAGAGTAAGTGAAAAAGCTAATGAAATATATCTCTGAGCACACAGACATTTCTTTCCAGCATCCTGTGACTGTTTAACTATCTACATGTCATTCTGTTGATTTCCAGTAACAGTAAAAGTCTAGTCATTGTTTTATTCTACAAGCATATACACATACATGTGTTTCGAATTGCATTGATTCAAGCAGGCCTACGAAACCAAATGAATTGTAGACATAACTCAAGAACGCGTTGCAGAAATAGGGCATACAAACCCTGAACCTAACAAGCATACAAACGCAGAGGAGTCCAGGACAAGTCGTATATTTCGAGCATTAAAATACAGATAAGGCACAAGCATTTACAAACAGCAAATCAAGCAAAATATCCAGGTATGCCTGAAGAGTAAACCCACTGTTTTATTTATAAAATAAGCATGAGAAATCTCTGTTCAGTCATACACAGTTTCAAAACCTTGTTCGAATAATTATACAGTCCATACAATAACATATTACAAGTTCGAGGGTAACATAGCGTGTGGGCCTAGAGACCCTAAGGCCAAACCTACAGCAACTAACTAACAGAACAACCATGCAAGCCAACGGCCTGTGACTTCATACAGTCGACGGCTTAAGAAATCTTTGAAACAAGAATTACAATAACCCAAGCCTACGACATCGAATGCAAATGACAAGGAAAACAAAGAACGACTCTACCCGAGTGTAGCCGGAGTCTCGAAAAGCCGAATTTCGAAACCCTCTAGGTCGTTATACCTGTAAGGACAACCAACAACTGAAGTTCATGAGTATTGTGAGACAAAGGAAGTAAAAATCAAAGGAAAGAACGAAACCAAGTTTTGAAATTGTAGCTTAGTAACTGGAGAAGCCACAGTAAAAACCGTTTTTCGTCAATGTTTGAAATCCCAACAGGGATCCATCATCAGGACTATTTTGAATGTTGATAATAGAAGAACTCAATTGCGGCAGCTCTTCTTGCTATCTTCACCCTAAATTTTTTGAGTAAACTGGTTTCACTCCATATATCCCCTCCGCATAGGGAAATGATTCTGGATTTAAGACCTTTGTGGTTAATATCTTGTAGCTTAGTAACAGGAGAACCCACAGTAAAAACCATTTTTCTTCAATGTTTCAAATCCCAACAGGAATCCATCATCAGGTCTATTTTGAATGTTGATAGTAGAAGAGCTCAATTGCGGCAGCTCTTCTTGCTATCTTCACCCTAATTTTTTCGAGTAAAATGATTTCACTCCATATATCCCCTCTGCATAGGGAAATGATTCTGGATTTAAGACCTCTGTGGTTAATATCTTGTAACTTAGTAACCGAAGAACCCACAGTAAAAACCATTTTTCGTCAACGTTTCAAATCCCAACAGGGATCCATCATCAAGAGTATTTTGAATGTTGATAGTAGAAGAGCTCAATTGCGGCAGCTCTTCTTGCTATCTTCACCCTAAATTTTTCGAGTAAAATGATTTCACTCCATATGTCCCCTCTGCATAGGGAAATATATATGGAGTGAAATCATTTTACTTGAAAAATTTAGGGTGAAGATAGCAAGAAGAGCTGCCGCAATTGAGCTCTTCTACTATCAACATTCAAAATAGTCCTGATGATGGATCCCTATTGGGATTTGAAACATTGACGAAAAATGGTTTTTACTGTGGGTTCTCCGGTTACTAAGTTACAAGATATTAACCACAGAGGTCTTAAATCCAGAATCATTTCCCTATGCGGAGGGGATATATGGAGTGAAATCATTTTACTCGAAAAATTTAGGGTGAAGATAGCAAGAAGAGCTGCCGCAATTGAGCTCTTCTACTATCAACATTCAAAATAGTCCTGATGATGGATCCTTGTTTGGATTTGAAACGTTGACGAAAAATGGTTTTCACTATGGGTTCTTTGGTTACTAAGTTACAAGATATTAACCACAGAGGTCTTAAATCTAGAATCATCTCCCTATGCGGAGGGGATATATGGAGTGAAATCATTTTACTCGAAAAATTTAGGGTGAAGATAGCAAGAAGAGTTGCCGCAATTGAGCTCTTCTACTATCAATATTCAAAATAGTCCTGATGATGGATCCCTGATTGGATTTGAAATGTTGACGAAAAATGGTTTTTACGGTGGGTTCTCCGGTTACTAGATTCTCATGGTTGTCCATCAATTTATTTGATTAATTTAGATAAAAGGAATTATGTATAAAACCCCCTACTCTCTTTGATTTGGGTAATCAAAAGCATAATTAGCATTGGTTTGTTGGTTAATCAATTATATATTGTAATAATATTCCTAGTTTTCCATATATAAAGTTCCATTCCACCCCTAATTCAATCAATGGTGTGTTTAGTATCCAATTTTCTTTTTCTTTCATAAATCAATGTCTTGCCAAAGGAGATAGCCCCCCCTCCTTAGCTAGGGATTATATGTACTCATATTGTAGTTATAACATTATTTATAGTTCACGTTATCAGCACCAAATTCTAACTATTGCAACTTTAATACTTTATATTTTTGCAACTTTATATCATAGGTTTATTACTATAACTTATTTATTAATGTCCTCAATCGCCATGATCCCCTTCCCTTTCCTTTCCTCCCCTTGGTCCCTCCATAATTCATTTCACTAGTCTCTTTTCCTTATGGTTTTTGACCTATTATTCTCCCATTACACTTTCTTTACTGTCATTAATGTATTTTCCCTAAACCTTATTATTCCCCTCCCCCCCCTCTTTTTACCTCACCTCCCCTCCCCATTCCCTCTCCTTTCCTTTCCTCTCCCTGGTTTCCCTCTATTTCATCCTTTTGACCTATTCGTCCCCTTCTCTTATACCTTACCAATTTCTTCCTGTTCCTCTTTCCCACTTATCCCTTATCCCTATCCCTTATTATCACTAACCATGCAACCCCGCAACCCCTCTTGTATCCTTGATCCACTTTATTACCATTGAGATATCCATTTACATCCATCCTTGTCACTTGTCCCATGATTTTATAATTATTATAGTTGTAATCCTTTCAATAGTATTAATTATAGTAATACTTTATATATATATATATATATATATATATATATATATATATATATATATATATATATATATATATATATATATATCATTATTAACCTTTAACATGTTTATAAACATCTTATTCTAACTTGAATGATTATACTTATTAATATTACTAATAATAGTAACATTATTATTATTATTATTATTATTATTATTATTATTATTATTATTATTATTATTAACAACTCATTAAAAGTTCTAATATTTTAATAACAAGAATTTATAATAATATCACTATATATGTAAGGATGAGTTTTAACTCCAATTAATATTATTCATAGTGATATGTTTAATATAACATAATATTTTTATTAATACTTTATTAAAATATTAATAATACTTGTCTACAGGGTTTTGGATAGATGATGTTCAGGTGCATTGTTAAGGAACTCCTAGATGTTAAATCAATGTTGCAATTCGCTGCCCCATTCTGGTGTTATTCTTGAACATGACCATGATGTAGCCTCGCCGTTGTCAAACTCACAAAAAAAACATATTAATAATACATTAATAAGGTATTATACTTAACTTCAATGGCAATATTAATATTAATAATAACCCAATATTACATGGTGCTTTTTAATATTTTATTTAGCTCTAATATTACCTGTTTTCAATATTAGTAGTTATAATATTTAAATTAATATTAGTGTTTCAATACATAAAAAAATAAAAAAATAAAATAAAATAAAATTACTAGATACATTAATTTACCCTACATCTAATTTAATAGACATTTATTCATATTTTTATATTTTTGTTTCATAGGTTATTTGTCGTATGTTTCATGAGCTAACCTGTCACCTTCCCCTCTCCTCTTCCCTTCTCATCCACAACATCTCTTCTATATATATTTATCTCTCAAATGTATTCGTTCCCTTAGAATTTTTGTTGTGATGATGGATCCTCTTTCAAATTAGAAACATTGACATTTATCTTTCAATACTATGGAAAATTTGATGTCTCAATCCGCCATTAATGTTGTTATTAATTCTGAACTGATCGTTATTGTGAGATTTATATAGCAATTTGTGACTTAGGTCATTGCTACAACTCTGCACTAATGTTAGAATACTTTGATTTTAAGAATTATGGTTCCTATGTTTTCAATTTGGTTTAGTTTAATTATTGTGTTTATAGTATTTCATTCATGGCCTTATTTCTTTTATAAACAAAGTTTGGTTTGATATTTTGTGATATACTACATTACGTTTCACATGAGACTACATTTATGTTACAACAACCAATATGATCTTAATATTAGAACAACTCATCTTTGATACTTGTGTCATTTACTTTCTACATGTGTAAATTTACTTTCTAGCAATTTAGCTCAAGAAGTGTGCTCTTTACATTCCTACAAAGTGTGGATTGGATTACAAGTGTTTTTTGGATTTCTCTTGGTGACTTGTGAAAGCAGGTTAATATCTTTCCCAATGACATGTATTTAGAATACTACCACTACATATTGTACTAGCACAAATGGTGCACCATTGTTCACAAGTTCCATATGAACCTTAGTTGATAATTAAATGTCTAGACTTTTGTTTGTATTTTTGAACAATTAAAAGGTAAGTGAAAGGCTCATCATTTTTGGCATCATTTCTGGGTGAATATAAAAATTGTAGTTATTATTTTATCGCTTGATTATGTTTTTATTGCTTGTTTTAGAAAATTGGATTTCATTTTCAACATATTAATGCAATCAATATATATATATATATATATATATATATATATATATATATATATATATATTATCTTACCTGGGATATAATGTCTCTTTAATTTTTCATGCCTAGAGTTAGAGATCGGCAAGGTAGATTTACCAAAAACCCCAAAAAATCTAACATTGCAGGTCAGTCTGAAGAGGAAAAGGGCCACAGTCAACCAAATTACTTAACACTCCCACAACAAGCTCTCTTTCCAAAAAGAATCCTAAAATCGCTATCCAGAAGCCCAAGGTTGTACAAGCTTCATCATATGCACCAATGAAAACTCTATTTTCTAAAAATCTAAATATTGAGCATTTCCACTTTGAAGAGCTCAATTTCCCAAACTCTCCTAAAGCACCTTTTGAGGAATAAAACAAGCCCTATGAAGAGATGGACCATGAAGTGAAAGAAGCAATAACCACCTTCAAATTCATTACACTATTTCATGAGTCTCTATAAATGGATCATCTACACTTGGAGTCAACTGAAGAAAAAATGCTTGTAAAAGTACCAAAAACACTCCAAGGATAAAGAAAAAAAGGAAGAAATCCTTCGAGTTGGCACAAAATGATGATGGAATTATTGAATATTATGTTGAAAGGCTTAACTACAATATTCATATAGAAAGGTTGGAAAACCTGGCTCCTAAGACGGTACATGTCTTGTTATTAAGGGATTCCATATGATTGCATTGAACTCCTTAACTTGATGGGAGGTGGATATGTCTCTCAACAACCATATGATATCATTATCAAACTACGTTGAAGATATTCTATGGGAACTTTAAAATATACTGAAGGATCCAAAGATATACTAACAAGAGTTGGAAAGACTAATGGTAGTGGGGTTACAAGAGTATAAATTGGGAATATGTTGGAATATTTTAAAATTGATATGGACTCCTAATTAGATATGCTGCATATGAACAGGAAGAAAGGGGAAGCAGAATTGTCATGGAAATATTTTTGTCCAAAGTGCAAAAGGAATAACCCACTCAAGGAGTGTCTCTTAGACCAAATTGAGACGCTTAATGTGTAGTGAGGACCATGTTACTAGAAAGTGTCCATACTTGCCAAGACTTAAAGCTACATACCAATAAACCAAGGAGCTAGAGTAGTTATGTTTCATTTCTCAAAAATAATATTGATATCCAAAGCCTCATGGTATGGTCCAAGACCAATCTCAATATTTTAAATCATATTGTATTAATCCTTTTATGCAGTGTTCTTCTCCTACATGTTTCTTTTCTTTCTAACCATGGATGGTTCCTCCACCCCAAAATAAACATTGGAAACAAGGGTGGATAAATCCCTCTTTTGGAGGCCCTCAACATCCCATAATAAAACCTCCCATGCAACTTTCTCCCTCTCCGCAAATGCAACCATCTACATCGACCCCTCCTCAACCACAACTACCTTCACAAACCTTTCCTAACCCTAATAATGATAAGGTATCCAAACCATCCCATTGATAGTGCTAGATAATCTACTAACATTAAGGGGGGTCTCCCTGGTATGAAGTCCCAATTAGACCTCACACCATTTCCAATTGGAGCCCCATCTAGGATACCGGCCCAACTTCCATCATGTATGTGTTTTTATCTTGGATATAAGAGGCAAACAGATAAGTGTGATACCAATTGTAACATGTTATAAGAATGGGGACAAAATCATCCCTCCATTGATGACTTGTAGAACATGATATGAGAACATAACAAAAGCGTAATGAGTGAGAGGATGTTATGAAACCAGCTCAAGAAAAGATAGAAAAGATAGATCAACGCCTTAGAATTCAGCCTCTTCGAGGGGGCAACCTCCTTTACATTACATAAATGAACAATTCTTGGATGATTCAAATGACAAAACCTCCTTTCTATATATAGGAGTCTAAGGAGTCACAATATAATCCAGCCGACCTAACAATAATAATATAAAGCCACAAAAATAATAATAGAGGGATTCTATGGGGCACAGTAATAACAATATGGGGGCAATAGGGGCACAACAATATTAATAAGGGGTATAACTACAATAGTAATGGGGTAATCACTAGTATTATAGGGACCCAACATGCCCCTCTCCTTCAAAAAAGTGTTGTCCTCAACGCTTGAGTAGTTCTGGATACTTCTGCATAAAATTCTCATCCTCCCATGTGGAATCTTCAGCGGATAAGTTCTTCCACTTGATAAGATACTCTGAAATTGATCGATTTCGTAGCTGTCGAGTTCTTGTTTCTGTGACTGCTTCCGGTTCCAATATAATTTTTCCTTCCTCATCAAGTTCTGGCAATATTGTTTGAACTGGGAGCTTGTCACCTATAACCTTCTTTAAACATGAAACATGGAAAACTGGGTGCAATCGAGAAGCTGCAGGAAGCTCCAATTTGTATGCCATAGTACCAATCTTTTGCAACACCTTGTACGGACCATAATACTTTGGTGATAATTTATTATCCTTCTTAGCTTGCTTGAGGGACATTTGCTTATATGGTTGTAGCCGTAGGAATACCCAATCACCTACATCAAAACTTCTTTCACTGCGATGTTGATCTGCCTGTTGTTTCATTCTATTCTGTGCCAACACGAGGTTATCCTTTAAGAGTTGGAGGACTTGTTGTTGATGTTCGATGTGATGTTCCACTGCCTGAACCTTAGAATTTTCTCTTAAATATGATGTGATGGATGGTGGTTGATACCCATAAAGTGCCATAAATGGGGTCATTTTTGTTGCTGTATGGAAGGAAGTGTTATACCACCATTCAGCCAGAGGCAACCATTTGACCCATTGTGTCTGTTTATCAGATACAAAGCAACGAAGATATCCTTCCAAACATTTGTTTACTATCTCAGTTTGCCCATCAGATTGAGGATGATAAGATGAGCTATGAGCTAACTGAGTACCAAGACAAGAAAATAATTCTGTCCAAAAATTTCCAGTGAAAATGGGATCTCTGTCACTTACAATAATCTTTGGGTTTCCATGTAGCTTTTGAATTTTTCCATAAATGCAGTAGAAACTGTACTGGCTTTAAATGGATGTGATAATGCACAAAAGTGTGCATACTTGGTAAGTCTGTCAACTACCACCATGATGACACTCTTTCCCTCAGACTTGGGTAAACCTGTGATAAAATCCATTGAAACCTCCTCCCAACGTTGGCTTGGAATGGATAAAGGTTGTAATAGACCCGGTGTCTTAATTGTTTCAACTTTATTTTGTTGGCAAACCAAACATTCCGCCACAAACTTTTGAATATCTGATTTAAGGCCATCCCAAAAAAATTCCTTCTTAACCCTGTGGTAAGTTTTTAAAAATCCTGAGTGCCCTCCTAAGGGAGAAGTGTGCAATTCCATAAGAATCTTTTGTTTTAGCTGGGAATTCTTACAGAGGTATAAGCGATCTTTGTACCATAACGAATCATTTTGCCAGCTAAATGTATCAGACATACTGGAATCTTGTTGTAGCTTTCGAATAAGTGCCCACACTTCTTCGTCATTCTTCCATTCCTCCCTTGCTTCGTTTATCCAATCTGGTTGGATAATAGAAATGGCACACAACAATGCTTCCACATCCTCATCCTTTCTTGAGAGTGCATCTGCCACCACATTTTGCTTCCCTTTTTTGTAGATGATTTCAAAGTCATAACCCAACATCTTTGTGACCCACTTTTGTTGCTCTTCAGAGGATAATCTTTGTTCTAAAAAGTATTTAAGGCTATCATGATCCGTTTTTACCTTGAAGTGTCTTCCCATTAGGTAGGGTCGCCATTTCTTAAGTGCATGGAGTATTGCCAACATTTCCTTCTCATAAATAGCTTTGCTTAAAAACTTTCCCTTGATTGGACGACTTTCAAAAGCAATGGGTCTTTCATCTTGCATTAGAACAGCACCAATTCCATTTCCTGAAGCATCACATTCCACAATAAAGGTTTTTGTGAAGTCCGGTGTAGCTAAGACCGGTGCTTGGCACATTGCCTCTTTAAGATGTTCAAAGGCCTTTGTTGCTTCCGGAGTCCATGAAAATGCATCTTTCTTCAATAATGTTGTTAGAGGTGCTGCTATTCTCCCATAATTCTTAACAAACTTGCGATAATACCCTGTCAACCCAAGAAATCCTCGCAGATGCTTTATGGATGTGGGGATTTTCCATTCCTTAATGGCTTTAATTTTGCTAGGGTCTACCTTAACTCCTTCATGAGATACAATATGACCCAAATATTCCACCTCCTGGACTCCAAAGAAACATTTGGATCTTTTTGCATATAATTGTTTCTCCTCCAATAGTTGTAGCACCCTGTCAACATGTTCAACATGATCCTTCCAAGACTTGCTGTAGATTAGTATATCATCAAAAAATACTAACACAAATTTTCTAAGGAATGGTTTGAAAATTGAATTCATCAAACCTTGAAATGTTGAAGGTGCATTGGTAAGGCCAAAAGGCATGACCAAAAATTCATAATGACCCTCATGAGTTCTAAATGCTGTTTTCGGAATGTCTTCAATCTTCATTCTGATTTGATGATATCCCGAACGAAGATCCAACTTGGTGAAGTAAATTGATCCATGCAATTCATCCAGTAATTCATCAATGACAGGAATGGGGAACTTATCTTTAATAGTGAGCTTGTTGAGCTCCCTATAATCCGGACACATGCGCCATGATCCATCCTTCTTGTGCACCAATACTACTGGAGCAGAGAAAGAACTTTGACTCGGTTGAATTATACCAGCCTCTAGCATTTCTGCAACCATACGTTCAATTTCACTCTTTTGGACATAGGGATATCTGTACGGCCTGATGTTTGGAGGAACACTTCCTGGAATCAGATGAATAGCATGATCATGATCACGCATAGGTGGGAGACCTTTGGGAGTCTCAAATACCTTGGAATGATTGTCCAGGACTTTTTGGAGATCTGGAGAAATAGATGATTCCAATGTGGAAACATCTAGCGAACATAATTGTGCAATTACACCTCTTTGCTCCTTTTTTAGAAGCTTTGTCATACCATTAGAGCTGATTATCTTTCCTGGTTTCCCTGCAATACCCCTTAATTCAACTTCCTTTCCTTCCGCAGAAAATTTGATGAAAAGTTCTTGAAAATTAAAAGCTATTGTACCCAAGGATTGTAGCCATTGGACTCCTAGTACAACATCAACACCTCCCATTGGAATGGAAAGCATTGGGCTAGTCAATACATATTCTCCCATGGATAGCTTGATATTATGGCACTTTCCAGAGAATTTATTGTTCCTCCATTTGCAATCATCACTTGACACTCTGGTGCTGGATATAGGAAGCAATTCAATTCTTTTGCTACCCTACAATGAATAAAATTGTGGGTGCTTCCTGAATCAATCAACACTATTACCTTTTTCTTCTTGATTTGTCCTTCTATCTTGATGGTTTGAGGAGTGGTAATTCCAGCCAATGCATTACAAGATATGGTCGGATTTATTTGTTCTTCATCTAGGCTTTGTTCCTGGAGTATATCCTCTTCTTTTGACCTTTCTTGCTCCTTTTCTTCTTCCTCTTCACAATCTATGTAGAATAATTTCTTCTCAGCACACTTATGACCTTTAGTGTATTTGCTATCACAACTGTAACAAAGCCCTTTTGCTCTTTTTTCTTCCAATTGTTGTGGTGTCAACCTTATAGGTTGTGGAAGACTAGGGGCAACAACACTTCCGTCTTTATAGTTGTGAGTGGTATGCTTCCTGGTTGCCATAATTTTGCTTTCCATTTTTCTTGCTAACCTGAATGCCTTCTCTAATGAATCAGGTTCCCAAAGGCGAACATCATGTTGGATATTATCCTTTAAAGACCCTATGAACACATCAATCCTATGCTCCTCTGGAATATCTTTTACCCTTATGTTCAATTTTTGGAACTCCTCAATGTGCTCCATTATTGAACCCTTTTGTTTGAGACTTATCAATTGGCTAAAAAAAGTGTTGCTTTTTGTATCCTCATAATGTGCTATCAATTCTTCCGTAAAAATTGCCCAAGTGATAAATTGTTTACGAGAGCAAAGCCATTGATACCATACAAACTGATTTGGTTCCAAATATAAAGTTTCCATACGTACCTTTTGTGTGTTTTGCACATTATTGAGATCGAAGAATTGCTCCATCTGTAATATCCATGTGGCAGGATCCTTGCCATCAAACTTCCTCATATCGATTTTTGGAATATGGTGAGTCTTCGATCCAACATTAGCATCTATGGAATCATGATTAACATTTCTTTTGTTCTCATCATGAGTTTCCTTTAGTACCCTTTCACCCTTAGGACCATTTCTTGTAGCAACTTATTCATATTTATCTTCAATTCGTCCATGTTTGTCTTCAAATCTATCTTCAAATCATCCATATTAGCTTCCACGTCAATCATCTTAGCTTCTACGCCTTTCTTTAAACAGTCCGTCTTAGCTTCTACACCTTTCTTTAATCCATCCATCTTAGCTTATACATCTTTCTTTAAACCATCCATCTTAGATTCTGTTCCTTTTTGTGCAAGGGACAATTGTTGCACTTGGTCTTGTAATTTTGATATATCATGTTGCATTTCTTCCTCTTCTTCATGAGTCATGCTAGAGCTTTCAGGTTCCTTACTAGGTGTTTGCATTTTCTTTCCTTGGGGCATCAGTTACCGATAATAATGCTCTACTATGCCCTTTGAATTCCTTCAAAATAAATTTTCAAACCAAGCTTAAGCAAAAATTTAAGAAAATCTACACACCTTTTTTCACTTTGTAGGAGCTTGATATTGCCTCTGATGTATCTCTGTACTTTCCAATCATCTAGTTCTGAATTTGTGAGCTGTAGTAGCCCTCTGTGTCCTCTTTCCAATGCCACAAGTCTGACCCAAATTGGATTCTCCAAGGAAGAGTTATGTGAAATATCCTATAGTGACTTGCTTATAGACTAGTTCAGTAGGGCGAACTTGTACGACGTGCCACATGTCACTATTTAGACCTTTGGATCTGAAACATGCATACAAGAAACTACAGTCCGTCCTCTTTCTGTACCTTCTTACGAAATTTCAATCCGATCCCCAGAGAGAAAGTTATGGCGATTTTCCTCAGGTCACCTGTTTTGAATGTAATTCAGGAGTCTGCAAAAAGACCAAATTCCTCTGATCGTATCTCTGCAAATATCGCGCTAAAAGCTCTGAAATTTGGACCCAAGGTTCAACGCAATTTCTTCTCAAATGGGTTCTTTTTGCGACTTCTGAAACGTCACAGAAAAAAAGTTATAGCGAAAATGCCACGATGACCTATTTGGAGCAGCGAAACCCTAGAATCCAAAGCTCTGATACCAAATGTTATGAAACCAGCTCAAGAAAAGATAGAAAAGATAGATCAACGCCTTAGAATTCAGCCTCTTCGAGGGGGCAACCTCCTTTACATTACATAAATTAACAATTCTTGGATGATTCAAATGACAAAACCTCCTTTCTATATATAGGAGTCTAAGGAGTCACAATATAATCTAGCCGACCTAACAATAATAATATAAAGCCACAAAAATAATAATAGAGGGATTCTATGGGGCACAGTAGTAACAATATGGGGGCAATAGGGGCACAACAATATTAATAAGGGGTATAACTACAATAGTAATGGGGTAATCACTAGTATTATAGGGACCCAACAGAGGATACCATAAAGAAGAATCAAATAGTTGAGACTAACTAAGACATACACATGTAAGAGGGTGATAGAGACCAAACGAAAATTATTTCACAATTAATCACTAACATTAACATTGAATGAGGAACAAATATTAAAATCCAACACACCAGTTGCATGAAACAAAATAGTTCATAAACATGTAACCAATGTGTAAACCCACATACATCAACGGCAAAAGAATGAATATTCATTACAAGTGTCATTAACATGTATGAGAATCAATGCATGAATTGAAATCTTCTCATTAATATTGTCACCCATTCAAGTACAGGTACACAAGCTTGTCAAAACCCAATAGTGGGATGTGTTAGTTTTGTAGAAATTCCCTATAGATTCAAACTCCATATTGTAATATGCTAATAAACATGACTTGAATATACTCTACTCATCAACGGAAACAATAAATGATTCATGAAATCACGAAGCATAAAATAGAAATAATTTAATCACATATAACACAATAATTTTATGGGGAAAACCACAACTTAAAACCCCTACTATATGTATATTGCATTAATAAAAAAATATGAGAATATTACAATTCTTTTCTCAAGCCTGAGCAACCTTTACACTATCTCTATCTATCTCACTAGTTCCCAGACAAGCTCAAGCCAATACTTAGCCAATTTTTCTTCATTTCAAGCTCCTATTTCCTTGCGCACTTTCCTTGGGAATTAACCCATATTTAATTGGAAAATTCCTCAAATATGAACTGTGCAACCCTCATAGGAATTCCTCTGGTTTCATTCACCACCTGTACAATTCAGATGATTATACAATTGATATTACACTATCCCTGAACTCTAATCTCAACTGGGTCTTTCTCTGATATGACATGCATGATTTAATTATGAGTGAATATTCAATTTACAGGTTGATCAGTGCTGGTTACACCCACTACTGCAGGTTACAGCCCACTAGTGGATCCCCCACTAATTCCTCCATTAGTTGGAACTAGTTTAAATGAATTTAACTCAATTAAATTGAATTAAATAATTTCAACTCAAAATAACTCGACCAGGGCTCCTAAAAAACAAGAGACACTCTACATGAATCTAGTTGGACCCTTAACTCGAATTAATTGAGCCAACTAAGTATAATTAACTTAGTTAACTATTACAAGTTGTCATGAGATGTGGAATTCCAATTTAATTCCTAATTTAATTCAAGGGAAAAATTAAATTAGGATTTTCTTGTTGCCTTTTCAACACTCCCTCTCAACAAGAAAGGGATTATCTGCTACCCCGATCTTGCCTCTACGAAACTCGAATTTTCATCTTGACAATGCCTTTGTAAGAATATCTGCATCATGTTCCTATGTAGGAATGTACTCCAACAACATGATTCTCCTTTGCACACAATCTCATAGATGGTGATACTGGATGTCGATATGCTTTGACTGATCATGAAAAAGTAGATTCTCCGAGAGTTTGATATAACTTTGATTATCATAGTAAATCATTGTAGGATCCATCTGCTGACAAAATAACCTAAAAAGGATCTTCCTCATCCAAATAGCCTCACAAGTTGCTTGACTAACAACCATGTACTATGCTTCTGATAAATTGAGTGCAACTGATCTCTGCTTCTTGTTGTACCAAGAAACTATTATTAACCCAATACTGAAGATTCCCCCGGATGTGCTCTTCCTATCAGATGGACTCCCTACCTAATCAGCACCTGTGAAGCCTTGAAGCTTCACTCCCTTTGTCTGTCTGTAGCAAAGAAAAAACTGAGAGGTGCCTCTGAGGTATCTCAACACATGTTTAGATACCTTCCAATAGAGTTTGGTTGGATTAACCATGGATTAACTAATATGGTTAACTAAAAAACACATGTCTAGTCGTGTGTTCACCAAATACATAAGTGAACCCACAAGCTATCTATTAATAGTAGCATCCACTACTTAACCTAAAGTAGCATCTTCCTTCCTCCAATTACCTGCTAGAGGAGTCTCCATCGGTTTTCTTCTCTCCATGTGGAACTTCTTCAGTATCTCATTGGCATACTTTCCTAGAGAGACAAATAGTTATCTATCTCCTTGCCATACTTCCATACCAAGAAAGTAATCCATGAGCCCTTGGTCCTTCATCTTGAATTCTCTTCCAAGATCCTCTTTGCAAGATTTTATCAACTTCTCATTACCTATTAAAATCAAATCATCAACATATAATACTATAATCAACAATTTACCTTCAACCACAATATGGTAAAGGTTTGCATCTGCTTCACTTTTGGTGAATCCCAACCCGATAAAATAATTGTCAATTCTGGTGTACCAAGCATGGGGTGCTTGTTTTAGTCCATACAATGCTCACTTGAGCTGCACACATGTGACTCTCTGTTGAAGGTCTCAAATCATTCTAACTTCTCAATATATACCTCTTCCTCGATCATGTCATTGAGGAATACTATCTTCACATCCATTTGATGTATCTTCCATCCCATCGGCACTAAGAGTGCTAGAATAGATCTAATTGAAGAGTACCTTGTTACTGGAGCAAATGTCTCCTCGTATTAAATTCTCTCCACATGAGAGAATCCACTAGCCATAAATATGGCCTTGTGTTTATCCACACTCCCATCTGCTGCTTGCTTTACCTTATAAAACCATATGGAACTCACCACTGACTTGTCTATTGGTTCTGGGACCACTTCCCAAACATTGTTTCTGATAATGGAGTCATACTGTTCAACCATGGAATCAACCCATACTGGTTTCTTTGCTTCTTCCTCGAATGAGGTTGGCTAACCTCTACACTCTCACTCATCATAACCATGTATTTAGTGTATCGATCTAGTGACCTCCTCTTCCCATGTTGTGATGTGGGTGCTCCCACATTCTCCTTAACATCATGCATCAATCTGTCAACCTCTCTGGTGTGCTTCCTTCCATATCTAGAAGTATCTACATGGGTGGGTGCTTCCACTCTCTGCTCTTCTGCATGTGGTCGCTCCACATCATCCCGGGGTTCCTCCTTTGGAGCTAAAATATCCTCATCTACATGTAACTTAATCTCCCTCTCAAGGGAACATCCCATGGCCTTCTCTTCATCGAACTTCACATCTCTACGAACCACTGTCATCATGTTGGATGTAAGGTACACCCGATAGTTGTGAGGTGTATAAGTGTACCCCACAAATATGCCCAAATCAGCTATTGGCTCTAGATTTTTCCATGCATCCTTGGTAACATGATATTAGATTAATGAACCAAAGATATTCAAGTGTGCCACATCTGGTTTCTTACCTGAAAAAGCTTCTTCTGGTGTACTCATCCTGAGAATTGAATGAGGGCTTATGTTCTGTAAATAAACAGTTGTGCTGCATGCTCCGACCCACAAGTGCAATGGGAGGCCCTGATCATGTAAAATCACTTGTGCAGCTCCCACAATACTTATGTTTTTCCTTCCATCCGCCCTTGTGGGTTATGAGGTGCTATTAATTCTTGTCGAATTCCTTCTGATGCACAGAAGTTATTGAATTAATTAGACACATATTCTCCATTGTTATCACTTCTGAAAGCTTTAACTTTCTTGCTAGTATATTTCACGACAAGTGCTTTAAATTCAAAAAAAATAGTGAATGTCTAATCTTTCTTCTGCATAAAGAAAATCTAGAACTTACAAGAAAAATCATCAACAAATATTACATAATACCTGTGCTTGGTCGTGGATGTTGTCGAGAATGGTCCACACACATCTGAGTGAACTCTATCAAGGATCACTTGCGCACGACCGTATTTATCATGAAATGAATATTTGGTGTACTTCCCCAATGTACTCCCCTTGCATGTGTCTCTCTACTCTAGCGTGCCCTTGAAAAATCTTGTAGAAATTTGTTGCATGATATTCAAGGCTCTGTAGTGCAAGTGACCCAATCTTCTATGCCACAACTCACCGATGTCTCGGTTCTACACTTTCTCTGCTTTTGTGCTCAGAGAAGTGTAGTATTCTAAATCCAATTTGTAGAGGTTCTCCACTCGAACCCCGATCTACTTCACCTGTCCTAAGGCTATGTGACAAAGGAAAGCCTTTCCCTTGCTAAATATCACATTGTAGCCATGGTCCTCCAACATGACAACTGAAACCAAATTCTTCTTCAAACCTGAAACATACATGACATATTTTAATGTGAGAGTAGAACCAGACTCCCTCTGAAAGGTAACAATACTAATGCTAATCACTCTATACCTCCCATCATCTCCCACCTCGATGTGCATATGGAGGTCCTTCTCCTCCAATTCACTGAAGAACTCTTTGTTTCAGGTCATATGGATTGAGGCTCCACTATCTAGGTACCATACACTACCCATCACCGATGTCACCATACAAACGATGAGGGTGAAATCCAATTCAAATTTTGAAGCAAGAGCTTCACCTGTCACTCCTCCTGAGGGCTTCTTACTGACCTTCTTGTGCAAACATTTTGTGGCATATTATCCCAGCTCATGACAGTGAAAACATTTAATCTTCAACATGTCCTTCTTCTTGCTGCCCTGACTAGAATCTAATCTGGAATGGGATGACTCCCCCTTCCCTTTCTTCTCCTTTCCAGCTAAGGCATAATGATCATCATCATTATACTTGGATGAGGATCCATATCTGGTGTTATTCCAAATCTCTTACTGTACCAAGTCAAACGACAATCGCTCCCACTCTGGTAGCTTCTCTCTCCCATTAACAGAGTCCTGGTAGTTTTTCCAGCTCTTGGGAAGGCCTAGAAGAGCTAAGCTCACTAGATCATCTTCAGAAACTATAACATCGACACTTCCAAGATCATCCCGACATTGGGTGAACTTATTCAAATACTTCAGTATTAGTTTATGAGAGATTTTTCGGCATAAATCACAAGATCTATCATTTGTCAACGCGTTTCGAACCAGCCAATGTGGTTCATCGTCAGGACAAGTTGAAGAACCAGATCCAGCTTTGCATGTTAAATAGCATGAGCAGAGTCTCCAACGGCTAGCTAGGCCAACGGCTAGAAAGGAATAGGGTCCTAACCTCGAAAAAGGATGAATAAATAAAATAATTTAATATGAAGTTAGTTGAAATATGGGACCAAATAAATAAATAAATAATATAATTTAATTGGTTGTTAAAAGGGGGTTAACAATTACATAGAAACTAAAAATAAATAAATAAATAAAAGAAATAAAAATAAATAAATAAATAAAAATCAAAAATAAATAAATAAAATAAAATAAAATAAATAAAAATAAAAATAAAAATAAACAAATAAATATAATAAAATCCTAGAAATAAAATAAAAATATATATAGAAAAATAAATAAATAAATAATAATAATAATAATAAAATAAATAATCATTTAAATGAATTATTATTAATAATATTACTATTACAATTTATTTAATAGTAAATAACTAAATATTAGGTTAAATAATAATAATAATAATAATAATAATTTAATAGTAAAGAATTAAATATTAGGTTAAAAATAATACTAATAATAATAATAAGAAGAAGAAGAATAATAATAAAAGGAGACTAGAAACGATGGGAGGGGAAGAGGATGGGTGGAAAAGAAGGAAGCGACTAGGAAGAAAGAGCAGGGACCCAACATCTACTGATATTCCAACCATCCTCTCTATTGAGATTGCTCGGCCTCTTTTCAATTTCCATAGCTTCCCTAATTTTCCGATGATGGAATTGAGAAACCCTAGCAATCACACTAGCATCTTCAATACAAACATGATGATTGGTTTTTTCTGCATGCTCAGCTAAAGCCGAAGACTTTGATCTCCCATGCTTCAGGTCAACTACGTGTTCACTAATCCTTTGATTGATGGAGCGGCCCGTCTCACCAATATAGGGGTCCCACATGAACAAGGGATAATATATACCCCTTTCATATCTTTAGGGTCGATAGGATCCTTTGCTGATCTGAGGGACATACGATTGGTGTTAAGGGGCCTAAAGGTTACAGGGATACTATGCATCTTGAGAATCCTTGCAATATCATCAGTGGTCCCCTCAACAAATGGAATATGGAGACTAGGAATACGCTCCTTCGGTTCCCTTTTAGTAAGAGAATTCCTGGCGGCTTTTATGAAAGCCTTCTGTCCCATGTATCTACTATAACCATTCTCAACAAAGACGTCAAGGAGATGGGATTTTTCTTTCTCAAAGCTCTTTTTATCCGAGATCCTTAGGGCTCTGGTAGCAAGGGTATTAAGAACCCTCATTCAATATTGTGTCTCCCTTCTCCATCTTGATTTTTTGAGCTTGTCCTTCAGTGCCAACTTCTTGTGGTCATTGTTGTTTTGAAATAGGTCTGTCAAGGCCTTCCACATTGCAAATGTATTTTCCTTACCATATAGATTCAAGACAATATGATCTCTAACTCCTTCTAGGATAATACTTCTTGCCTTTGCCACACATTTTCTCTTTCTCTATGAATTCCTTAAGCCCATTGTCTTCCAACACTGCCTCCATCCTATCATTCCAAGAAATATAGTTTGAACTACCCTCAAGGGCATATTCGAGTCTCAATCCGTAGAACGACATCTTGCTGGCTCTAAAGTATGATACCGCAAATTCAATTTCTCATGCAAAAGAAAAACTCTTGTTCTCCTCTTCTATAGTGATTTCAATCTTACACCATGTAGAAATTCCTTGTAGATTCAAATTGCAAACCGTAATATGCTAAAACAGTTGACTTTAATCTACTCTACTCATCAGTGATAACAATAAATGATCAATGAAATCAAAAAGCATAAAAGAGAAAGAATTCAATCACACATAACACAATAATGTTTTGGGGAAAGCCACAGCTAAAAAACCCTACTATCTTTATATTACATTAATCAGAAAATATGAGAAGATTATAATGCTTTGCTAGAGCTCGAGCAACCTCTACACTACCTCTATCTATCTCACTACTTCCCAGACAAGCTCAAGCCAATACTTAGGCAATTTGACTACCTTCCAAGCTCCTATTTCCTTGCGCAATTTCCTTTGGAATTAGCCCATGTTTAATTGGGAATAACAAATATGAATTTCTCAATCCTCATAGGCCTTCCTCTTGTTGGGTTGTGTTATATTCTTTCCATGACTAGCCCATGTAGTCAACAGGGGGTTAGAGGGGGGGCTCCATTGTTGCACCGATTACGCAGCAGGGTGTTCATAGGGGGTTTGAGGGGGCGAGTAGCCCCCCTCTACGAGGTTCAGGGCAGCACCCCGGGGAATTTTTTTTTGGACCCTATATTAGGTGGGGCAAACCTACCTATGGTTTTTTGCACGATTTTTGCACATGGTTTTGGGCGCAATGGTTTTCGATCCATGGTATTGGATGCTTTGGCATGTATATATATGTATTGTAACATTGAAAGGAACATAATGAAAAATCAATCTGGTAATCCCAGTTTTGGGATCCAGGGGAAAATCTCTGTGTATATGTGTTTTAAGTGTTATGATCTCGCTTTTTTTATTTTTTGTGTTTTAGAATTCGTATGCAGGTAATTTCTATACGAGGTTAAAACCTACACCTCTGATTGCATGCACCACCTGTACAATTCAAATGATTATACAACTAATAGTGCATTGTCCCTGAACTCTAATCTGAACTGGTTCTTTCTCTAATCTGACGTGCATAAGTTAATTATGAGTGAATCTTCAGTTTACTTGTTGATTGGTGTTGGTTACACCCACTACTGCAAGTTACACCCCACTACTGGATCTCCACTAATTCCTCCACCAGTTGGAACTAGTTTAACTGAATGTAACTCAGTTAAACTAAATTAAACAATTACAACTCAAAATAAACTCAACGAGGGCTCTTAAAAAGCAGAATATGCTCTACATGACTCTAGTTAGACCCTCAAATCGAATTAACTAACCCAACTAATTCAAATTAACTTAGTTAACTATTACAAGTTGTCATGAGATGTGGAATTACAATTTAATTCAAGGACAAAATTAAATTAGGATTCTCTTGTTGCATTTTCAACGAGCTTAAATTATGATGGTAGCACCAGATAAGTTTTCTAGCCTTAGATGGTGCTAAGAGACTAAGGAACACAGGATCTCCAATACCTAGAAATGGGTTTGGGATATATGGCTTTGAAACACCTTAATTAAGTTAATTAGCCAATAATTAAATTATTTCCTAAGTTTAACTTAGGAAAGTTGATTAATTAAAATCAATTAATTAAGGATGTTCGATTTCTCTAGATACTTCTATTGATGAAATCTAATTTATCTTAGTCATTGATGAAGATTTAATCTTGGTTGTTGAATTCTCAACAAGAAATTATAAGAGCGGCTCGAAGGGATGGAGATAGACACAATTGTGAGAGCATTGGTTATCTTGGCAGGTCGAGCTACCCAGCAGCTTAAGTGAGGGCAAAGTTCGAGGCATAGGGAAAGCATCAGAGAGAGGGAGCAACAAAGAATTAGAGAGAAGGATTTTGAAGATTTTTCCAACATTTCTCCAGTGCCAAATTGGCAGGAGACATGAGGTCGAATTATCTATAGAGAGAGCCACAAAATCTAGTGCAAATAGCTAGAAAACCTAGTGCGATTTACTGGAAGAGCCATAAATCAACAAATAGAGGTCGTATCTATTTCCTGGAAGAGGTACAAGTGGTTTCTAGTAACAGATGGAGGTAGGATGACTCACTTATATTGAAATTCTAGGCAGTACAAAATTCCCAAGGACAATGTGAATTCCAAGTTGCAGTACAAGTAGCCAGTATGGGGTTTGAGCAAGAAAAGGGAGGTCAATTTATTTAGTAGAGGAGACCTAAGATATACAGATTATTTAGGCCGTATGTTCATCGGAGGATTTCCAGTTGGGCATCTACTTTAATGTACTCTTAAAATTTGTTGTATAATTATAAAATAAACCCTCATCTCCTAAATCAGTTTTCCATTCCGAGTTTTCTCGATGACTATTAGTCCAAAAATATTGCGTTAATATTTGTGTGTGTGCATCTATTTCTCATTTCCATATTTTACTTATGTGACATATTTTTACTTTGAATAATTTCAGTGTGATTTATTCATTATTTTTCATAAAACAAATAAACTGCTAATCAGTTAGAATAATAAACTCTAGTTGTTGCAATTTAAGAAAATTTCACATGGTATTAGAGTATTATTGATCATATCTAAGGCTTATAGGCAAAATATCAGTAGATTGTGTAGTTTCAGAGGGATATCTGAAGCCCAAGACTTATATCAGCGTAGGCCAAGCCATTGGTGCGAATTGCAGGGTGGGAAATTTGATTTCCAGATCCAGTCAAAGGAAAAGTTTGAATAGCCTCAAAAGAAGTGTTTGCAAGCCATGTGGTTGCTAGAAAGTAGTTATGGAAAGCAGATTAGTTGATTCGTAGAGCATATCTGGGCACAAAATGTTTGCGGTAATGGTTGCAGTTGCAGATCTATGTTGGGAAGGAAGAGAAAAGCACTTAGAGGATATTCCCATATTTTCTCACAGGGTTTCTAGTTTCTAGTTTTTAGGAGGAGATATGCAATTTCCAGCAATAGTAGTCTAAGTTGGACTTTCCAATCATCCAGTGTGAGCTTTATGAGCATCAGTGCATGTGTCAGATTTCGAAGGAGGACATATAGAAGGTAGAGCAAGTTACCCATTAGGAGAGTAGTATGCAATGCTAGTTCCGGGAAGAACACTGGAGGAAAGTGAAATATTAGATCTGCAAATACAAGAGAAGATCTACACATTTCTAGCAAGAATTGCAGGTGTAAGCTGAGCTAGTTGCTATTAAGAGAGGAGGATTTCCAGTGTATAATTCTCTAGTATTCTTAGAGTCATAGAAAAGGCCAATTTTTTTCTACGGAAGGAAGCTAAATCAAGCAAATTGAATAGTTAAATTACCAAGCTATGATATGTAATGCAGTAATTTCATCTCCAATTGTTGATCCTATTTCCCGTAGGAGGTGCGAATAGCTTTAGAGGTTGAGGGAGGCAACATATTCATCGAAACTATTTTTTGTTAGCATTTCCTAGTGATCAATATGAATTAGAGGATCTAGTGTAGGTTGTAGGATCTACTACAAGCTGCACGTAGAAGGGTATGAGTTTGCAGAGGAGGACAAGTTGATTTATGCAGAGGAAACTGAGGGTTTCTATAACAATTGGTTAGTTGGAGGAATGCGAAATATCCACTTACTTGAGTTCATGTTAGAAGGAAATAATTTCTTGTAACATGTCCAACCAAAGGGGAACCCTCCTTTGATCTGCCTTTCAAAATATTATCTTGGGAGGATTTGAACCTTGATTGAAGTTCATAATAATCTCCATTGTCCACCTTTTTACAACTAATATCCTTTATCCTATCATTCCAATCTAGTTTTGTAGGCAAAGAGGAAGCTTATTCAAAAGAAGTGGATTTTGAATATGACACAATATATAGGAGGGTAGATTGAGAATTGAGGTGTGAGGCAAGGTAAAGTGTTGTAGCCACTACAACAACCCATAAAATTTTACCTTTTTAAAATTTTAGGGAATGCCTTTACTCTACCTCCTATCACACTTTGACTATGGTTTCCTATGGTCTAACTCTTCCTTTGACCGATCTAGCGTTTCCTTGGGTTCTAGCAAGTCTAGCCCTAAAGTTTCAAGGCTTGTATTTTATTGACCTAATCACAGGTCGCAATCACAAATTTCGGTGATAGTCTCCCCAGCTACTAAAATCATGATTTTTGACATGTATTGAGCCCATATACCCTCTAAGTCATAGATCGTGTACTGAAAGTGCAGTGATTTATCACTAAGCTATATGACTGCGACTTGCGACCTATCTATACCTGTCACACGCAATCAACACAATATCACATTTCTAACATGTGACCATCCTCACACATGATGTAACTTTATATAATAAAGTCACTTCATTTCTATTTTGTCCTACCTCTACGACTAAATGAGTAGACCTTACTCTAGCTAGACTATGCGATTATGGATTGGTAAGTAACACTTTCCCTCTGCAATCATTACATCTTACTTAATCAATAGGTGTTCAGTTTTTTGTTACCCTATCCCTCCACATTTATACACTTAGTGTCCAACCCCTCTTATTACCTTTATGCATAGGCACCAAACCATCATTCACCCTTGATTCTCCTCTAAGCTTCTAGACTCAGTGCTTGTGGTCAAATACACCATCCCCTAGCATAGCATGTCGTGGCCATTGGTGTTCACTTTGGTTTGTGTTGAGATTTTTAAATCTAGTTATAGTCATCAAATCAAGTTCATGAACATGAACCAATGACTTGATACGATTTATTTCCATGTGTTTGTGACTGGAGTATGGTTGAAGGAGATTGCAATTGGGTTAAATTTTAATTGTTATTTTTGTTTCTATCGTAGGGTTTATTCCTTTGGAATTGTGTGATTTCATTTGTGTATGGTGTGATTGTATTTGTGAGGGATACATGGCAGAGAAGTGTGTGGGGTGTGGGTGACTCAGAAGGTTCAGTTGACATGGCATAAAGACCGACATTGGAGGGTGATGCATTGTACTATGTCTGTGTGGTACCCATTGCGCCCCCATCAATCTTGTCATTGAAATTTTTTGAATGTTGCGAGGGACTTGAGAAGGTACCACATGGCCCCCTCTACATTGCTTCACATGATTAATGGTCATGCTAGTTCATGGCATGGAGTACCTTGGTTCATTTGCGTATCCACAATCATATTTCTTTGGTGGTGCCACCCATGATTTCCCACACCCATTTCCAATGTTTTCGCACATTTGTGAGGCTGTGTTGGTGCATGTTACTAATCATACTAGCAAAGGTCCTAGGAGGGTATCTTAGAGGTAAACTACTAGGTTAATGGAAATATTGGAGCTATAGCCCACTATCACCTCAGCTAAGGCTCCTTGCTCTTTAAGGACTTTCACCAATGGGAGGAGACCTAGTATAAATGGAATCACTAGATGAGTAGGTTAATAGAAGGATAAGGAGTGATTCCTAAGGCATATTCACTAGAGAGACTCAACTGTATGGTTTTCTTATTAGAGAATCAAGGTGATAGTCTCTCTAGGAAGGGCTAAGAAGGTCTTTGAGGTTAGGGTTTGAGAGTATATCTTATCAAGGAATTCCATAGACTCAATAGGCCCTTTGTATGCTTAAATTCTAAGTGATCTTTATGAAATTGAATCAACATGTTGTGGGACCTCAAAATAACAAGTGGACCCAAATTTAGGTCAAGGATATGGGGTTGATCAACCAAGGATGTACTCGACCTAATATTGGAAGGGAAGAGGATCAAGGAAAGAATATGTTTTTGATTATTTAATGTTATGATCCTAATGAGGTCTCTAGCCAATGGGAAACCGAGGGAAATAATCGATCTTCAAGATAGGGCTTCAAATATCTCAAGATCCCACCGTCAGAATTTCGTGAAATTTGGAGAGAATCTAGAGGACACACTAGCGTATTTGTGGGCAATAGATCGAATTATTTTGATGGATAAATTGTGAGAAAAGTGATGCCCTAGGTGACCTATGGAGTCTAGGCCTAGAAAAAGAGGGGAAGGTGAGAAAAATAAGCTTTGAAAGTGATCACCCATTGAGGATTAGTGCCTTGTCCTTTGTGAGAGATGGAGTCAAGGAGCATTTATCGTTTGGAAGGAGTTCACCCAATCAAGGAGGCCTTAAAACAACTTCGCGAGGAATTTGTAGAAATTATTTATAGATCGGAAACTGCTGATGTAATTTAATAAAGCACAATACTCAAATCTACTCTACTTAATTGTGGAAGTTAATTCATGATTGAGAACACAAATCATAAACATGAACGAATATTTATCACACATACACAGAGATTTATCTAGGGGAAAGCAACTACTAAAAACCCCTTCCTATCTGTATTACATTATTCAAGGAATAGAGATGAAATACAATGCTTTCTCAAGCTTGAGCACACCCTGCAAATGTATCCCTCTGCCTGACTGACTAACTGTGGCCAACACTTAGCCAATTTTTAAGCCTTCCAATCTCCTATTTCCTTGCATTTTTCCTTGAGGAATTAGGCCCCTATTAATTAGGAAATTCCTCAATTGGAATTTCGCAATCCTTTAGGCTCATCCTCTGACTACATGCACCACTTGTACAACTTGGAATAATCTATAATTGATATTACACTACCCTTGAACCTCTATCTCAACTGGATAACTCAATTTCTCTACATGCATCAATTATTTTAGTTTGATTGATCAGTTAATTGAATGATCATTGAGTTGTGACTGAAGTCACACCCCACTACTGGACCTTCCACTAGTTCCTCTAATAGTTGGAACTAGTTTAACTGACAATAGCTCAATTTAACTGAAATAGATTGCTCGAAATTAGAAATCAATCATACTATACTGAACTCAAGCCTCTCCAACTCAAATTAATTGAGTTAACTGAGTGATAAGTGCCATGTCACCTCAGATAACTACCTCCAAGATTTCTGCTGAAATAGAAATTTGGATTCTCTCTAGTTTGACCAAGGAAAAGTCAAACAGAGATTTTCTTTCTGCATTTTCAACACTCCCTCTCAGCAAGAAAGGGATTATCAACTACCCTTATCCTGCCTCTATGGAACTCGAATTTTCCTTTCAAAAAAATCTTTGTCAAATTTTCTACATCTTGTTCCTCTGTAGGAATGTATTCCAATAACATGGTCCGCCTCTGTACACAATACCATAGATGGTGATATCGGATATCTATATTCTTGGATCAATCATGAAATACAGTTTTTTCAAAGATTTTTATACAACTCTATCTATCATAGTAGGATGCATCATCTGACCAAATAACCCAACTAGAATATTTTTCATCCAAATTTCCTCACATGTTCCTCGACTGGAAACCTTGTATTCTACTTCTGTTGAGTTGAGTGCCACTGATATTTGCTTCCTATTGTACTAAGAAATTGTTGTGGACCCAACGCTAAAAATTCCTCTTGATTTGCTCTTCTGGTCTAATGGAATCCCTGCCCAATCTGTATCTATGAAGCCTTTAAGCTTCACTCCTTATGTTCATATGTACCATAGTCCAAACTAGGTGGTACCTTTGAGGTATTGAAACACATGACTTGTTGCCTTCCAATACAATTTGGTTGGCCTAACCATAGATTGACTAAGTTATTTGACTGCATAGCACATATATGGTCATGTGTTCACCAAATACATAAGCGAACCCACAAGTTTTTGATATATAGTAGCTTCCACTTCATCACTTGAAGTGGCATCCTATTTCCTCCAATTCCCTACTAGATGAGTCTCCATGGGTTTGATATTCTCCATGTGGAACTTCTTCAGTATCTCATTGGCATACTTTCTTTGAGAGACAAATATTTCCCCATCTCCTTTCCATATTTCCAAACCGAGGAAATAATTCCTTAGTCCCATGTCTTTCATTTCAAATTCTCTTGCAAGGTCCTCCTTGCAAGATCTAATCAACTTTTCATCACTAGTTAAAATTAAATCATCAACATATAGCACAATAATCAATAATTTAACTTCAACCATAATATGATAATTTTTTGCATATGTGTCACTTTTGTTGAAGCCCAACCCAGTGAGATAATTGTCGATCTTGATGTACCAAGCACATGGTGCTTGCTTGAGTCCATACAATGATCACTTGAGTCTACACACATGTGACTCTCTGTTGAAGGTCTAAAAATCTTTCGGCTACTCAATGTACACCTCCTCATCAATAAATCCATTGAGAAATGTTCTCTTCACATCCATCTGGTGGATCTTCCACCCCATCTACGCAACCAATGCTAGAATTGATCTGATGAATAAGTACCTTTTTACTGGAGAGAAGATATCCTCATAGTCAATTCCCTCAACTTGAGATAACCCCTTGGCCATAAATCCAACCTTGTATTTCTCTATGCTTTCGTCTGTTTCATGATTTACCTTGTAGAGCCAAGTCGAACCTACCACTAATTTATCTTCTGGGCTTGGGACCACTTCCAAAACACTATTTCTGACAACGGAATTATATTTTTCTACCATAGCATCAACCCATATAGGTTTCTCTACTATTTCCTCAAACTCTATTGTTTTCTCAAATGAGGATGGCTCAGTCTCTACAAGCTTAGTCATAAGAGCCATGTATCCAGTGTATCGATCCAGTGACCTCCGTTGCCTGCGTTGTGAAATGGGTGCTCCCACATTCTCTCTAGCATCATGCAATAATCTTCCAACTTCCCTGGTTCATTTCCTTCCTTCTCTGGATGTCTTTACTTGAGTGGTTGTCTCCACTCTCTGATCCTCTGCTTGTGGTTTTTCCACAACTACCTAAGGTTCTTCCTTTGGAGCCAAAATATATTGATCAAGCTACAACTGAAACTCCCTCTCAAGAGAACACCTCATTTCCTTCTCCTCGTCAAACTTCACATAACTTCTAAAAATTGTCATTCTAAGGGACAGAAAGTACACACGATAGTTTTGAGATGTTTCCATGTACCCTACAAATATCCCAAACTCTATTGTTGGCTCTATCTTTGTCCTTGATTCCTTGGATACATGGTAGTATACAGATGCTCCAAAGATCCTGAAGTGTGACACATCTAGTTTCTTCCCTGAAAAAACTTTTTTCTGGTGTACTCATGCCAAGAATCTGATGAGGACTCATGTTTTGCAAATAGACCATTGTGTTGCATGCTTCAGCCCACTAGTGTAGTAGTAGGCCTTGGTAATGCAACATCGCCCTTGCTTCTCCCACAATACTTTTATTCTTCCTTTTAGCCACCTCCTTCTACTATGGGTTGTGGGGTGTTCTCAACTCCTGTCGAATTCCTTCATTTGCATAGAATTTTTTAAACTCACTTGACATGTACTCACCTCCATTATCACTCCTAAGAGCCTTCATTTTCTTGCCAGCATCTTTCTCAACAAGTGCTTTGAATTCAACGAACTTGGAGAATGTATGGTCTTTCTTTTGCATGAAGTATATCCAACACTTCCATGAGAAATCATCTACAAATATAACATAATATTTGGGCTTGACAATGGAGGTCGTCGAGAATTTTCCAAAAACATCAGAGTGGATCCTTTCAAGGACTACATGAGCCTTGTTGTCCCAATCATTGAAGGAGGATTTTATGTACTTTCTCAAGGTACACCCTTTGCATTTATCTTGCTTCTTTAGTTCTCCTTTGAGGAGGCTTATGGTAATTTGTTGCATGATCTTAAAAGTTCCATGATGCAAATGGCCAAGTCTTCTATGCCATAGTTCGCTGGAATCTCGACTCTGCACCTTCTCTACCTTTGTGGTCAATGCAACACAATATTCTACATCCAGCTTGTAAATGTTCTTCACACAAACCCCAGTCTGCTTTACTTGTCCCGTGATGATGTGTCTCAAGAATGCTTTCCCTTTGCTAAAGATCACATCGTAACCACGATCTTCCAACACAATGACGAAAATCATATTCTTCTTTAGATCGAGTACAAACATCACATCTTTGAGCTTGAGAGGGGAGCCAAATTCCCTCTGAAAGGTGACTGTACCAATATCGGTCATGTTGTACTTTTCATCATCTCCCATATTGATGTGCAGATAGAAATATTTCTCCTCCAAGTCACTAAAAAATTCTTTGTTCCCCATCATTGTGGTTACAATGCATGCAATGCGGGTGAATTCCAACTGGAATTGTGAAGCCAAAGCTTCACCTTCCACTCCTCCTAAGGGATTATTTCTTGCCTTCTTTTTTGGACACTTCGTGGCATAGTGCCCTAGTTAATGATAGTGAAAGCACTTGATTTTGGGCAAGTCTTTCTTCTTGCCCCGTTGACTAGAATCTCCTTTGGATAGGGATTTCTTCCCTTTCACCTTCTTTTCCTTTCCAACCAAGGCACATTTTTCTTCATCCTGACCCTTAGATGAAGTCTCTTCTCTATTATCCTGCCTTACTTCCTTATGTAGCAAATCACACCATAGGCGTTCCCAATATGGTAGTTTCTCCCTCCCATTCACTGAATCTTAGTAGTTGTGCCAGCTTTTGGGAAGGGCTAGCCTTACCAAATCATCTTCTACAATAGTAATCCTAACACTACCAAGTTCATCATGATAGTGTGTGAACCTACTTAGGTATCGCGGGATGGTGCAACTCTTCTTCATCTAAATATTTTGAAGCTTGTCCTTGAGTGCCAACTTCATGTGGTCATTATTGTTATGGAATAAATATATCAATTCTTGCCACATTTCATACGGAATCTCTTTCTCGTGAATATTGGAGACAATATGGTCTCGTACTCCGTTCAATATGATCATCTTTTCCTTGAGTACACACTTCTTCCATTCTGCTAGATTTTGAGCATCAACTGTTATCGGATTCGGCATATCAGTATCAACAAATTACTTCAACCCATTATCTTCTAGCACTTCCTCCATGCAGTCCTTCCAAGAAACATAATTTGAGCTTCCCTCAAGGGAATACTAGAGTCTTAGTCAATAGAAAGCCATCCTACTAGCTCTGAAGAATTGATCCCTCAAATTCGGTCCTCCTGCAATAACAATTTTGAAATATCTTTTCTACTATGAATCCTACTTTGATACCATGTAGAAATTATGCGTAGATCTGAAACTGCTTATGTAAGTTACTAAAACACAAGACTCAAATCTACTCTACTCAATTGTGGAAGTTAATTCACGATCGAGAACACAAATCATAAACATGCACGAAGATTTATCACACATAAACAAATATTTATCTAGGGGAAAGAAACTGATCAAAACCCCTTCCTATATGTATTGCATTAATCAAAGAATAGAGATGAAACACAATGTTTTCTCAAGCCTGAGCACAACCTATGACTGTATAATCTATCCCTCTGACTAACTGACTAACTCTGGCCAACACTTAACCAATTTTCAAGTCTTCCAAGCTCCTATTTCCTTGCATTGTTCCTTGAGGAATTATGCCCTTATTAATTAAGAAATTCCTCAACTAGAATTGTGCAATCCTTTAGGCTCATCCTCTAAGTGCGTGCATGACCTGTACAACTTGGAATAGTCTACAACTAATAGTACACTTCCCTTGAACCTCTATCTCAACTAGGTAACTCAATTTCTATACATGCATACATTATTTTAGGTTGATTGATCAGTTAACTGAATGACCACTAAGTGAGTGACGAGTTCCATGTCACCTCCGTTAACTACCTCCAATATTTTTGTTGAAATATAAATTTGAATTCTCTCTAGTTTGACCAAGGCAAATTCAAATTGAGATTTTCTTGCTGCATTTTCAACAATATTAGGGAATGAGAGAAGCTGCTTCAAGAAATTTATACTTCGATTTGCAATAATTGATGAATTATCGAGATGTATTTATCACAAATTATCTCTAGGAACATTCACCCATTCATACATGGCCCATGACATGATGCAATGCTATAAAAGATCACAAATTCCACTAATTTGTATAGAAAAGAAGTAAATTTCATACTTGTATAGCGAAAATCCCAACAACATTCATGCGACAAAGTAAATAACAAGTATGAGCATGAATAAAGCACTTGCATTACAAAAGAGTATATCAAAAATCAAATTATGCCAATAATGAAGCTCCAAGACAAGAGAGAGACATCCAAACATCAAAATTCATCCACAACATCCAAACTCATCCTCCAAAAGGGATAGAAAAAATATCACAAGAGAAAATAACTCAATCCAAGTGATGATGAATGAGAGATAATGTCTCTCTTCTATTTATACAATCCTCCAAGGTATTCGAATATCCTAATTTGGACTAACAATGCCCCTAGAGTAAAATAATGTGCATAATAACAATACTTTTTAGTGACAAGCCCACTAAAATAGCTCAATAACACAAGAATAAGCCTTTAAAGAGGGTAGAATGATCAATATAGTGAGTCATTGGGCCTTTGAGGAAGCCTAATGAAGTGCAAGGGGTGCCATGATGTAGAATTGGACTCTAAACATAGTGGAAAAGGGGTTAGCCCCTTGTTTTCCAAGCAAGAACCTGTGGTGCTCCCAAGTGGGTGTAAGGGCACAAGGACATCCTCATGGATCTCCAAGTGGATAAAAAATTCATATATACCATCTCTAAGGGATAGGATGATGAAATAATCCCTCCCTTTGTAGTGGGAGATATCCTTTGTACACTGGAATATCTGCCAAGTGTGTGGTGCATGCATGGAGTCGACTAGGCCTGGTGGACTAGATACATCATCCTCATCCGAAGGTGGAACATGAGAAATAAACGAGTGGTACTAGGGATCCACTATTTTTTCTTTGTTATGGTGGAGGCCCATGGCTCTCAACACTCACCCTACAAGTGCCAATGTGGTCCTCTAGAGGGCTAGGACCCTGTACAGGGAGACCAAGCCCCAAATGGAGAGCCATCTCCAATCCTGCATAAGATTGAATATGTCCCCTTTCCCTCCAATACAACAACCCATTAGAAAAATCAAGTAAAAGAGCTTACAATCCATGGGATCAATGGGGCACTTCATGGTGGCATGCCTTCCACAGTGGGCTTAGTCATGTACAAGTGTCTCCAAGCTTAATAGGGGGGTCAATAAAGGACCCCATTTAGGTGGTTTTGACCTTTAAAGGGGGTGACATATCCATGGTACATCCCTAAAGTGGTAGGTGGAAAATGATATAATAGTGGAATGGATTGGGGATCAGGGGAGTCATCCAGACCACATGTCATGGTACAAGGGTAGATATAATAGGGGAAGCCCACACTTAGGTATGTGAGTGTAGGAGGGAAAAAACATGGTACATAAGCTACCCCGACCTTTGTTTCTCCACCCTTCTTCATATGTTTTTTTCCCTTTGATTGGTTTTTCTTCATAACTACTTGGAGCTCCAGGGGATGAGAGCATGATGTGTAGTATATAGCAGAGGATACCCCACTAAAGTGGGGCAGTTCATCACCCACCAGGGGTTGGGATAATCATAGTTTCCTTAATGATGGAAGGGGCTCATCTAGGGCCCATAGGAACTAGGGTGATGGCCACAAATAAGGGGTAGAGCTCATGATTTCCTTTTCCCCCCACACACTAAATTTGTATGTCCCAACCATTTTTTTCATCTTGTGGTACATTTCCTATTAAGAGTGGACAAATTATGCTTTTTCTTTTCTTTTTAGTTGCATCAACCTTTGGGGATTCATTTTAGGCCCAACCCAAGGTGTGGACAAGGGGAGGGGGAGGCTAACCTTATGTGGACCTAGTGGACACATGTGGAACCTAATGGGAAACGAGATGAATGGGGCTAAAATTAGTGGAAGGGGAGTGATTTTGGTGGTATTGGGAAGCAAGACCACACAACCAAAATCGATATTTCCCATGTAGTACCAACCCTAAATCCAATGGCCAATAAAGGAGATCCCATGGGACTAGGACGCAAGGCTAACCATGAAATTGGGTAGTGGAGATAAGAGTACAAACCTAGCCCACTCTTTTTGCCAAATCCCCCCACCAATCCATGCCCAAAAGTTCCCATGACAAGTAAAGAAAATTACTTAACTACACCAATGAAAATCCATAGCTTTGGGGTCGGTAGGCCCACCTTCAAACATACCATCATAAAAAGTGGGCAAGGGACCACATGACTGGCTCAGGTGGCGAAGATGATGGCACATCAAGCTATCTGGTGGATGCAAGGGGTTGTTGGATTCCAACTAAGGAACATATACGAGAAAAAATGTCTCATATATACACTATCCACAGGTAATGGGTAACATCTACCTCCAACTCGGACATGAGCTCTCGAAGAGGTGCACAAAGTTGCTCGGATGGGATGTCAGGAGAATGCCAACAATCTCTTAGTACCAGACACCTATTACTTGCACATATAAAAGACCAAGCACACAGGGAAACATGTTTTGGTGGTGTCTTATGATCACCCATACTTAGTATTAAGCCATAAAAAAATCAACAAGAAAGTAAAAATGCAATTTTAATATAAATTCACCTAATTTATCATTAAAATATCATATGATATTAGTTCTAATGAGAAGACGAGCATGCAATGCATCCTACTCTAACATGCATATGATACAATGTCAAATGCTAAGTATAATCATCGACCCAACGCAACCAACATGTCAATTGATTAGTGATAAAACATATGCTTCTATGATTATTTATGCATTAGATCCAAAAACACAAATGGGAAGAAAAGTATGAGGGATTATGAGGGAGGGATGTGGGAAAATGAGAGACCCATATGCTATAGAAAGAAATCTCAGGGGAAGGAAAAGACACCAACTGAGAAGATTGAATTTGCTCCTCTAACCAGAAGATGGAAATGTCATTGACCAAGTACATAAATATTTGATGAAGAACTATCTCAGGCCTATCATCCTCAGGGTAAGAAGGAATGAATTACTTAGACATATTTAAGGATGATATTGTTTCAACTATTGGGAAAACAAGAGGTGGAATCATCGTTGTATTTGGGGGGAAACCATGATTCTTCATTTCTCATGGGGGAAACCATCTCTTCATCAAATCTAGCAAAATAAAAATCATCACATCGATCTATCTCGGGGATGGGGACACAATAAGCATAGGAATGTAGTACAAGGGCTATCAGAATTATCCAAAATTGTGGAAAGCTATTCTTGTTTGACTAAATTGTCAGCATCTTGGAACATGAAAAGGAGACCTTTCCAATCTTTAGGAAGGACATCAAAAGGAACGACACTGATAATCAAAAGTGGTGAAGCACTTTATTCTTCTTTGGGTTCATTTTTTAGGGTCGAGACATCATGGGGCCTTCATACCCAATTCCCCAATCAACAGCTCGAAAATCACTCATAGATTCGTCATCCACTTGATGATCATGATCTACCTCAGAATCATCTCATTCCTCATCATGCATTTGTTGGTTAAGCTACAATTCATTTTCTTCTTTTCTAGGCAAGGAGAACTTTTCCTCTTTCTTCTTCTCTTGGAGGACAAAAACTAAGGTATCTGTTACATGAGTTTGGTATAATACTTCTAAGAGGAGAGCATCAGTAGGGTTCTTACCATATTCACATTTCATTTTATAGAGCTCCTCCTCTTGCTTGTATAAATGGAATAATAATTCATTATCATTATATTCCCTTACTAACCTCCTGCATGACCTACTCTATTTGTCCATTCTTTCTTACAATATCTGGAGGCTTTTAGGATCAAACTCTTCGTCATCCTCAAAGGAGATGTTTTCCAATTCATGGGCCTCCTTTTCGGTACAATCCTTGAGGTATTCATTGATAAATTGACCTTGACGACATTTATATCCTTCCTCAAGCATAAAACCATATTCAATAACTTCCTCCTCTCAAAGGGCCACATCCAACATTTGGCATATGCCTTCATGAGATTGGAAACTCAACCCTTTATGCAACAAGAAATGTACAACCAACATTGAGAGACAAGGAATTATTTTAGGCTCACATGACTCAATTCAATCGGTATTGGGGGCGATGGATAGGCCAAACAATTCCATTTGGTCACAAGGTTGAGTTATATTTTTCCTTTAAAGATACCTCACGAATCTTACAACGTGATTGGTTGCGGAATGTGGATCCCCATCGAACATTGGCATATTATTCATGGATTTCGATGAGGGATATCTCAGGGTCCATATCATATCTATGGTGGGAATATATGTGTTCAACATGTTGTTGGGTCTTTAATGACATGGGAGTTGCTAGGGTGAGTCAAATTGCATTAACAAATTCTTGCTCCGCCCTACAATTATTGACCTTAGAAAACAATGAAGAACTAGGGCTTGGTTCTTCCAATGGAGTCGCGAAGAATAATATATCAATATTGTCGTATGGAGAACAAGACATGTGTCTTGCTTCCCCAACAACGCTGCCAATATTTTATCTCAAACTAGTAGGGGTCCTAGTAGGGGATCCTAAAAGGAAACTACTAGGTCAAGGGAAACAATGAAGTGATAGCCCACTGTCACCTCAGCTAAGGCTCCTTTCCCTTTACGGGCTTTCATAAATGGGAGGAGACCCAATATAAAGGTATTAAATGGATGAGTAAGTAAATAAAAGGATAAGGAGAAATTCTTGAGGCCTATTCACAAGAGAGACTCAATTGTATGGTTTGCTTACTCGAGAAGCAACGTGATAGGCTCTCTAGGAAGGGCTAAGAAGGCCTTTGAGGTTAGGGCTTGAGAGTATATCTTATCAAGGCAGTCACTAGATTCAATAGGCACTATGAATTCTTAGCTTCTAAGTGATCTTTGTGAAATTGGAATCCACAAGTTGTGGGACCACAAAACACCAAGTGGACCCAAAGTTAGGTCGAGGATATGGGGTTGATCAACCAAAGATGTACTTCAACCTCTGGGGCTTCGTTCTAGGCTTGAACTAAAGTGTGTACAAGGGGAGGGGGAGGTTAACCCTGCGTGGACCCAGTGAACACATGTGGACCCGGATGGATAAAGAGATGAATGGGGCTAAAATGAGTGGAAGGGGAGTGATGTAGGTGGTATCAGGAAGTGGGACCACACAACCAAAATCAGGGTTTCCCATGTAGTGTCAACCCTAAAACTAATGGTCATTCAAGGAGATCCCACAGGACTAGGACACAAGGCTAACCATGAAATTGGGTAGTGGAGACAAGAGTAAAAACCTAGCCCACTCTTTCTGATGAATCCCCCCACCAATCCATGCCCAAGAGTGCCCATGAGAAGTAAGGAAAGTTACTTAACTGCACCAATGAAAAGCCATACCTCTGGGGTTAAGAGGCTCGCTTTCAAACATTCCATCATAACAAGTGGGAAGGGACTACATGGTTCGCTCAAGTGGTGAAGATGATGACGCGTCGAGCTATCTGGTGGCTGCTAGCTACCAGTTGAGGACTATCTAGGAGAAATCTTTTCTCCTATATACATTATCCACAGGTGGTGGATAACAATGCCCACTTGTCGGTGCCCCAGGTGCCCACCTGTCTGCACCCACCTGGTAGAGCTTTGACCTTTGGTCCTTCAAAACATGGAACATTAAAACCTAGAATCTTGTTCATGTAGTAGCCTGACCTTGAAATCCATGATGCTCATGAGCTCCATTTGGCCTTGAGAACTTCTGAGGAGAATTTCTCGAGAGATAGTACGATTTTGGCACTAACATATATATTATATAAAACAAAAAGAATGTATATATATATGCGTGTGTGTTGATTTCTAGTGTTCTTTCATAAAGAGATTTGATTCATCTAAAAAATTGATAGTTCCATAATTAAGATGGATCTATACTAGTATTAATAATTTCAAATCTAAATTTATATATTTTTTAAATTAACCTATACAATAACAAAATTATCATACAAATTATCAAATAACAAATAATATTATATAAATAAATATTTGTTTTTTATATTTATAAAATGCCATTAGAAAACCATAATACAAATTATATATGAAAATTTATAAAAATAATATAAGGAAAGTTACACAGAAATGATTAGGAGCTTTTTCTAAATCCGTTGAGGTCCACGTATGAACGACTCATATGTTCTATATGAGGAGATCACGTGCTTCTGAGTAAAGTTCGAGCATCCTGAATTGAAATTTGGAAGTGAAGCTAATAAATATGGGAATGGTATATTATAAAATCAGAACTTCATAATGCAGTTATCAATTCATGCTCGTTGTTCTAGGCCGACGTGGACGTGGACAGCGATGTTTTTATGACAATGCGGGTTACGGGATTATTATAAATGTGTTTTGTTATTAAAAAGATTGCATCCCGCGGATCTGTAAACTACACTGTTAAATACAGTGTAATAATTTTCATTGCAATTTTTTTTTAAAGCGTAAAATACACTGTTAATTTTTATTGTTTTACTTTTAATTAATTTAATATATTTATTTTTGATATTAATTTTCTATCTAAAATATTTTTTATTTTTATTTTAAAATTAATTTTCTCATTTAATTAAAATATAAAGTTATTAGAACACACACTACAGGGGTTGATAAGCATTCAAACGAAGCAGATGTTGAGCATGTTCCCTTCAAAATCAATCTAGACCGTCAATTAAAAAAATAAAATAAAAAAGTGAATCAGGTGGCGGAGATGATGGCACATCAAGGTATCTGGTGGATGCAAAGGGCTGCTCGATGCCAACTAAGGACCATCTAGGAGAAAAATTGTCTCATATAAAAACTATCCACATATTGTGGGTAACATCTAGCTCCAACTAGGACATCAGCTCTCGAAGAGGTGCATGAAGTTGCTCGAATGGGAGGTCATGGCACCCCCAACAATCTCTTGGTAAGTAGACCTATTACCTTCACATATCAAAGACCAAGCACACAGGGAAACATGTTTTCGTGGTGTCTTATGATCACCCATGCTTAGTATTAGGCCATAAAAAATGAACAAGAAAGTAAAAATGCAATTTTAATATAAATGCACCTAATCTATCTTGAAAATATCATATGATATTAGTTCTAATGAGAAAATGAGCATGCAATTCATCCTACTCTAACATGCATATGATACAATGTCAAGTGCTAAGTATAATCATAGATCCAATGCAACCAGCATGTCAATTGATTAGTGATAAAACATGTGCTTCTATGATTATTTATGCAGTAGATCCAAAAATACAAATGGGAAGAAAAGTATGAGGGATTATGAGGGTCAGAGGTGGGAAAATGAGCGACCCATATGCTACAGAAAGAAATAACGGGGGAATGAAAAGACACCAACTGAGAAGATTGAATTTGCTCCTCTAACCAAAAGATGGAAATGTCAATGACCAAGTACATAAATATTTGATGAAGAACTATCTCAAGTCTATGATCCTTGGGGTAAGAAGGAATGAATGACTTATACATACTCAAACATATTTAGGATTATGTTATTTTGGCTATTGTGAAAATAAGAGGTGGAATCATCATTGAATTTGGGGGGGAAACCATGATTCTTCATTTCTCATAGGGAAACTAGCTCTTCATCAAAGCTAGGGGAATACAAATCATCACAGACATATATCTCAGGGTTGGGGACACAACAAGGGGAGGATTTATCAAACATGAAGAAAAACCCTTTATCGGTGGCATTGCTAAAGGAAGCATCTTTCTCAATCTCATTAGTACAAGCACTATCAGAATTATCCAAAATGGTGGAAATTTCTTCTTGTTTGGACGAATTGTCATCATCTTGGAACATGAAAAAGAGACCTTTCCAATATTTAGGAAGGGCATCAGAAGGACCAACACTGATAATTGGATGTGGTGGAGCACTTTCTTCTTCTTTGGGTTCATTTTTTTGGGTTTGAGACATCATTGGGCCTTCATACCCAATTCCCCAATCAACAACACAAAAATCACTCATAGATCCTTTATCCACTTGATGATCATGATCTACCTTAGAAACATCCCATTCCTCATCGTGCATTTGTTTTTGGTTAAGCGACAATTCATTTCTTCTTTGCTAGGAAAGGATGACTTTTCCTCTTTCCTCTTCTCTTGGAGGACAACAGCTAAGATATATGTTACATGAGTTTGTTACAATGCTTCTAAGAGGAGAGCATCACTAGGTTTCTTACCATATTCAATTTTCATTTTATAGAGCTCCTCCTCTTGCTTGTATAAATGGAATAATAAATCATTAGCATTATATTCCATTACTAACCTCTTGCAAGACCTATTATATTTTTTCATTCTTTCTTGCGATATATGGAGGCTTTTAGGATCAAACACTTCGTCATCCTCAAAGGACATGTTTTCCAATTCATGGGCCTCCTTTTCGGTACAATCCTTGAGGTATTCATTGATAAATTGACCTTGATGCTCTTTATATCCTTCTTCAAGCATAAAACCATATTCAATAACTTCCTCCTCTCAAAGGGCCATGTCCAACATTTGGCATATGACTTCATGAGATTGGAAAACCGACCCTTTATGCAACAAGATATGTACAACAAAGACTGAGAGAGAAGGAATGATTTTAGGCTCACATGACTCAAGCCAATCGGTATTGGGGAAGATGAATAAGACAAACAATTCGATTTGGTCACAAGGTTGAGTTATATTTTTCCTTGAAAGATACCTCGCAATCCTTACAACATGGTTGGTTGCGGAATGTGGATCCCCATCGAGCATTGACATATTCTTCATGGATTCTAACGAGGGATATATTAGGGTCCCTATCATATCTATGGCAGGAATATATGTGGCCAGCATGTTGTTGGGCCTTTATTGACATGGGAGTCGTCAGGGGCGAATGAAATTTCCTTGACAAATGATTGCTTCACCCTACAATCATTGACCTTAGAAAACAATAAAGAACCAGGGCTTGGTTCTTCCAATGGAGTCGCTAAGAATGATATATCAATATTGTCATATGGAGAACAACAACTGTGTCTTGTTTCCCCAGGGATTGTGCCAAAATGTTGTCTCAAACTAGCAAGGGTCTTAGGAGGGGATCCTAAAGGGCAACTACTAGTTTAAGGGAAATAATGGAGCTATAGCCCACTATCACCTCAGCTAAGGCTCCCTGCTCTTTAAGGACTTTCACCAATGGGAGGAGAACGGGAATAAAGGGAATAACTAGATGAGCAAGTTAATGAAATGATAAGGAGTGATTCCTGAGGCCTATTCACTAGAGAGACTCAATTGTATGGTTTGCTTGTTAGGGAAGCAAGGTGATAGGCTCTCTAGGAAGGGCTAAGAAGGTCTTTGAGGTTAGGTTTTGAGAGTATATCTTGTCGAGGAAGTAGCTAGACTCAATAGGTCCTATGAATGCTTGGATTCTAAGTGATCTTTGTGAAATTGGAATCAACAAGTTATGGAACCATAAAAGGCCAAGTGGAGCCAAAGTTAGGTTGAGGATATGGGGTTGATCAACCAAAGATGTATTTTACCTAATATTGGAAGGGAAGTGTATGAAAGAAAGAGTTTTTATTATTATTTAATGTTATGATCCTATTGAGGTCACTAGCCAATGGGAAACCAAGGGAAATAATTAATCTTCGAGCTAGGGCTTAAAATATCTCAAGATCCCACCGTCAGAATTTCGTGAAATTTGGAGGGCCTCAAGAGGACACACCAACATAATTGTGGGAAAGAGAGAAAATTATTTTTATGGCTAAATCATGAGAAAAGTGATGCCCTAGGTGAACTATGGAGGCTAAGCCTAGAAAAAGAGGGGAAGGTTAGAAAATTAAGCTTTGAAAGTGATAACCTATGGAGAATTTGTGCCTTTTCCTTTGGGAGAGATGGAGTCAGGGATAATTTATGGTAGGGAAGAGTTCACCCAATCATGGAGACCTTAAACCCCGGATGCAGGTGATTAGGGCGATGGGACGGGAGTCGGGGGCTGGCCACATGCCATCCCTCAACCATCACATGGCACCCCAAGCGAGCAACTGGATAGGACAAAGAAGGTTTAAGGCGAAGGGACCTGGGACAGTTAATGCCCGGAGAGTGCACTCGATCCAGAGCAAGGCAGCAGTAATGGCGGATGGGATCCCGAGCAGGGTAGGTGAGGATGAGGAGAATAAAACTGGGCTGGAGCAGGGAATGTTGGTTGTGATGCATTCGGCTGGCCTCTTTGTCGTTGAAGCGGTCCCTTCTCAGACGGACGGGTCCATCACGTGGCTGGTTCTTGCAGTTGATAGTCTGGTTCACTTGGTAGTTTGCTGGAAGTCTCATCCCACTATGGTGAGACCCCGACAGCGGATGCTAAGCCGTCGAGGCTCATCCAGAGGAGGGGGTTCGCGTAGACCTGAAAGGGATAGTGCTGGGCATTGTTGCCACTACAATCTTGTAAGCTCCATTGAAGCCACCCCCCTACACTCAGGTCAACACATGGATGCAGGGGCTTCCGGCTCGGCCACCTTGCCGGCTTTTGGTTCCACCATCTTCAATTTCACCAGCTCAACGATAAACCCAAGAATCAGCGCGCATGTTTCCATTCTGTTCATTGAGAATCCTCCAGAGGTTGATGACCCCATAGATGCTCGGGAGCAAGGGATGCAAGACTACCCTGGGGAAGCAGAGCAGGCTCCGACAGCTGAGATGGAGCAGGAAGCAAAGGGTCGGGTTACTGACAAGGAAAAAGCCAAGCATACCCAGAATGCTCCAAACGCGGAAATTGGGGAAGAGGAAGCGACCTCTCCTACTGGAGCTGAGCCGGATTACTATGGGTGGTGCCCAATTGTGGAAGAGCAACCAGACGAACCGAACGAATGACGGCGCCAGCGCTCATGCTTCACCAAGTCGTTCAAGGTCCCGTTATCGTTTTCTGTTTTGTTATCTGTTCAGTTAGTGTTTTCTGGGGTGTTATAGCTGTTGGGTATTTTGTGTTATTGACGAGAGCAGGAATTGTCTCCCCTGCGCAGGAGGATTTGGTTGGCACCTTTTTTTCTAAGGCCCCTGCGAGGGCCATCGTCTATGGGCAGTCTTGGTATTTCAGTGTACTACCCCTGCGAAGGCTTGCTGTGGGGGACTATGTCTTGGTTTCTGTCAGTCTTAGTTTCTGTCTCTGTCTGGTGCCCCTGTGAGGGAAAGAGCATACTGGTTTCACCTGATGTAATTTTGAACTCTGTACATATTTAATAGATTAGCCTTTTTACCGAGAAAAAAAAATCATGGAGACCTTAAAACAAATTTGCATGGCATTAGGGCATGAGAGCAACTGCTTCCAGAAATTTATACTTCAATTTGCAATAATTGATGACTTATTGAGATGTATCTATCACAAATTATCTCTACTAGGAACATTCACCCATTCATACATGGCCCATGACATGATGCAACACTATAAAATATCACAATTTCCACTAACTCGTATAGAAAAGCAATAAATTTCGTACTTGTATAGAAAAAATCCCAGCAACATTCATGTGACAAAGTAAATAACAAGAATATGTATGAAGAGAGCACCTACATGTATAAAAGAGTATATCCAATCATCAAAGTATGCCAATAAGGAAGCTCCAAGACAAGAAAGAGATATTTGAACATCAAAATTCATCCATAATATCCAAACTTGTCCTCCAAAAGGGATAGTGAAAATCTCACAAGAGAAAATAACTCAATCCAAGTGATGATGAATGAGAGAGAATGCCTCTCTTCTATTTATACAATCCTCTAAGGTATTTGAATAACCTAATTTAGACTAATAATGCCCCTAGAATAAAATAATGTGCATAATAACAATACTTTTTGGTGACAAAGCGCACCAAAATAGCTCAATAACATAAGAATAAGAATCTCAAGAAGGCATAATATTCGAGGGGTGCCATGATGTAGAACTGGGCTCCAAACATAGTGGACAAGGAGTTTTCCCTTTGTTTTCGAAGCAAGAACTTGTGGTGCTCCCAAATGGGTGTGGGGGCACAAGGATATCCTCATGGGTCTCCAAGTGGATAAAAAATTCATGTAGACTATCTTTAAGGGCTAGGATGATGACATAACATCTCCCTCTATAGCGGGAGATATCCTTTGTACCCCGCAACATCTGCCAAGTGTGTGGTGCATACGTAGAGCATATTGGGCATGGTGGACCAAGTACATCGTCCTCATCCAAAGGTGGAAGACGAAAATCAACAAGCGACGTTGGGGATCCATGAATTTTTCTCTGCTATGGTGGAGGCCCATGGCTCTCAACACTCACCCTACAAGTTCCAATGTGGTCCTTTGGAGGGAGGATCCCGTATAGGGATACCAAACCCCAAATTGAGACCCACCTGTAATCCTACACAAGCTTCAATGCTTCCACTTGCCCTCTAATACAACAACTCATTAAAATAATCAAGTAAAAGAGCTTACAAGTCATGGGATCAATGGGGCACTTCATGGTGGCACACCCTTCCATAGCAGGCTTTAGAACGTACAAATGTCTCCAAGCTCAATAGGGGGTTAATCAAGGACCCCATTTAGTGATTTCGACCTTTAAAGGGGGTGACCTGTCCATTGTACATCCCTAAAGCGGTAGGTGGCAAATGATATAATAATGGAATAGAGTGGGGATCAGGGTAATCATATAGACCACATGTCATGGAAGCCCACACCTGAGTATGTGAGTGTAGGAGGGAGAAACTCATGGTACATGTGTTACCCCAACCATTGTTTTTCCACCCTTCTTCATATGCCTTTTTCCTTTGATTGATTTTTCTTCATAATTGCTCAAAGATCTAGGGGATGAGAGCATGATGTGTAGTATATAGCACTGGATACCCCCTTAAGGTGGGGAAATTCATCGCCCACTAGGGTTTGGGACAATCATGGGTTCCTTAATGACGGAAGGGGCTCATTTAGAGCCCATAGGAACTAGGGTGATGGCCATGGATAAGCGGTAGAGCTCACGTTTGACATTTTCCAATACACAAATTTTGTATGTGTCAACCATCTTTTGCATCTTGCAGTACATTTCCTATTGAGAGTAGCCAAATTATGCATTTTTCTTTTCTTTTTAGCTGCATTAACCTCTAGGGCTTTGTTCTAGGCCTGACCTAAGGTGTGGACAAGGGGACGGGGAGGTTAACCCTATGTGGACCCGAAAGGGTAAAGAGATGAATGGGGCTAAAATTAGTGGAAGGGGGGTGATGTATGTGGTATCGGGAAGCGAGACCACACAACCAAAATTAGGGTCTCCCATGTAGTGTCAACCCTAAAACTAATGGTCAGTAAAGGAGATCCCACGAGACTAGGACACAAGGCTAACCGCAAAATTGGGTAGTGGAGACTAGAGTACAAATCTAGCACACTCTTTCTGACGAATCCCCCCACCAATCCATGCCCAAAAGTGCCCATGACAAGTAAGGAAAATCACTTAACTACACCAATGAAAGCCATACCTTTGGGGTTGGGAGGCTCGCCTTCAAACATTCCAACATAACAAGTGGGCAGGGGACCACATGGCTGGCTCAAGTGGCGGAGATGATGACATGTCGAGCTATCTCGTGGCTACAAGGGGTTGCTATGTACAGGTTGAGGACTATATAGGAGAATTTTTTTCTTCTATATACATTATCCACAGGTGGTGGGTAACAATGCCCACTTATTGGTGCCTCAGGTGCCCACCTGTTGGCGCCCACCTGGTAGAGCTTTGCCCTTTGGTCCTTCAAAACATGGAACATTAAAACCTAGAATCTTGTTCATGTAGCAGCGTGGCATTGAAATCCATGATGCTCATGAGCTCCATTTGGCCTTGAGAACTTCTTAGGAAAATTTCTCGAGAGATAGTACAATTTTGGAACTAACATATATATTATATAAAACAAAATGAATATATATATATAAAGTGTTTTTTGGTAAAGAAATTTGATTCCTCTCAACTTTTGGTAAATTTATAATTAATAATTTCAAATCTAAATTTATATTTACTTTTTGTTATTTACCTAAATATAATAACAAAATTTCCATACAAATTATCAAATAACCAATAATGTTATATGGAAAAATATTTATTTTTTATGTTTATAAAATACCATTAAAAACTATCATACAAATTATTAAATATTAAATAAAATCATATATGAAAATTTATAAAAATAATATAAGGAATTTATAAAAGCAATAATTTATAAAGAAATGATTATAATAGATTCCCTAATTTTAAAAAGTGTTCGCATATATCAACGACATGCGATTGTGTTGGTAAAAATAAATATGAAAACGCAGATGTCGGAGCTAGTTGCTTTTTCTAAATCCGTTGACCTTCAGGTAGGAGCGACTCATGAGGAGATCACGTGCTTATCAGTAAAGTTCGACTATCCTAAATTACCTGAAGCGACTCATGAGGAGATCACGTGCTTCTCAGTAAAGTTCGACTATCCTAAATTGGAATTTGGAAGTGAAGCAAATAAAATAGGGGAATGGTAGAATTTCACGTGTGAAGTTATTAAAGTCATGCTCGTTGTGCGGATGTGGACGTGGACAGCTATGTTTCTAGGCCAATGCGGGTTACGGGATTATTATAAATATGTTTTGTTATTAAAAAAGTTGCCTCCCGCGGATCTATAAACTGATCCTCACACGATTCGCAATTCAGCTAAGGCAAAATGGCTAAAATTCAAGGTCTAAGGGCGCCCTGCATCTGTTTGATTTCAATCTTTCTAATGATCATTGGAGTTGCAGAAGCTTCACCAAAACTAGGAAGAAGCAGTTTCCCAAATGGTTTCAAATTTGGTGCCGCTACATCTGCATATCAGGTTCCACTTTTATCATTAGCCCCTTCCACTAATTCATTCATTAATAGATTAAGTAACCCTCTGGTTTTTTTGTTTCACTGGTAATATTCTGAACTTGCAAATTCTAATTGTGTAACAGGTGGAAGGAGCTGCGCATGAGGGTGGGAAAGGCCCCAGCATTTGGGACACATTCTCCCACATTCCAGGTTAATTAGTGCATACCACGAGGTGGGTAATTTAATTTGGTGGCATGTATTATGTATTTATTGGTTGTTATTGAACGTTAATGCAGGTAAAATTGCGGATGGAAAGAATGGGGATGTTGCAGTAGATCAATACCACCGCTATAAGGTACAAATTAAAATTAATTGAAGAGTTGAAGCATTTTATTTCAGAACCTGAGCGTAATTGATTTTATATTTCAGAATATTTCAGAAATGTTATAAACATAAACGAAGTTTATGGAATGGATTTATTTGCAATTTCATGCAGGAAGATGTTCAGCTTCTTAAATACATGGGAATGGACGTGTATCGCTTTTCTATTTCATGGCCACGCATATTTCCCAGTACGTTGAATTAAGGAACAGTGATATGTTTACCTATAACACTACAATGGATTGTAAATGGCCGCTCTCATTTATTCTTTAAAATTTACAGAGGGCTCTCCCAGACACGGAGGAGTCAATGAAGAGGGAATTGCCTATTACAATAATCTCATCAACGAGATGCTCAAAAATGGTATATGAAAAACAAATGTTAGCTACCCATGTGAATAGTTTGATGTATATAACTACATGGCCATTTATACATGGATTTGAGTTTTGATGCAGGTATACAGCCTTTTGTTACACTGTTTCACTGGGACTTGCCACAAGCTCTGGAGGATGAGTATGGGGGATTCCGTAGCAAAAGAGTAGTGTAAGATTCACTCTCATAATTTTGTTGTAAATTCTTCTGAAATATCGAGACATTTGCTTCTGATGTATATTGATCACTCTTTCAGGGACGACTTTGGCTTCTTCGCAGAAGAATGTTTTCGAGCTTTTGGAGACCGTGTGAAGTATTGGCTAACTATAAACGAGCCATTTGTCTTCTCAGTATATGGCTACGATTTAGGGTTTCTCGCACCCGGCCGCTGTTCACATCCATTTGGAAACTGTACAGCCGGAGATTCTGCAACGGAGCGCTACACTGTAGGGCATAATTTGCTTCTTGCACATAGCGCCGCCGTAAAAATATATCGGACCAAATACCAGGTGAGGGATTATGATCTGTTTTAGATATTTAGACTGAATATATACCACTTTGAATATCTATTTGAAAATAAAATGCAGGCGAAGCAGAGAGGTTCCATCGGCATTGCGCTTGTAATGCCCTGGATAATGCCGTATTCAAAGAAGTCTTTGGTTGATCAACAGGCTACCCAAAGAGCACTTGACTTCACAATAGGGTGGTATGCACAATATCTGTATGAATTTGTCTTCCGCATTAGTATAGATTTTATGTCTTCCGATTGTAATGAACTAATGGTTCCGTATTCTTCTCATTGTCTTTGGTTGATTAACAAGCTCTCCAAAGATAGTTTGATTTCCCAATAGGGGAGAGATAAATAACGAGTTATGATAATTTGATAAATAACGAGTTATGATAATTTGATGGAAAAATTTGAGGTGAAATCTTGATTTATGTTATTTAAACTGCTTTTTTTTATTGTATATATGGATTCAGCACTCTAAAAAGCCTCTAAAGCTTTTATAATGTACCAGGGTTACCCATCAAGTTTGTGCTTTCAATAAATTCTTGTCAAATTTTATAAAAGGTAAACCAGAAAAACTTACCTGAAAATTTTTTTAAAAAATCACACTAAAAACAACTAAAATAAATAATAAATAATAAAAAAAAGTTACTGACATATTTAAATCATTAGACAAATAGACAAATGGTCAGTTTTTATTAAACATTTAGAAGCGTATAAGAGTCAGAGTTACGAGGATTCTGCTTAAAGCTAGCTAGTAGAAGTTATTTATGAAGCTTCACCTATAGGCCTGTAATGTAGAGTATACCAGCAATATGAAAATAAATCTTATTATTAATTTTTGTTTAGAGTTTTGTTATTAATTTTTGTTTAGAGTTTTGGTATTTGAAATTGATTTATAAGTTAAATTGTTGATTTTCTTTTTTGCCTTCTGTTAAATTTGATTTAAAATTCGATTTAGTTATTATTAATTAGAATTTTAATTAATAATTAATATTTTAAAATTCGATTTAGTTATTATTAATTAGAATTTTAATTAATAATTAATATTTTAAAATTTATAATATAAAGAAAAAGTCTATCTGGACATAATAATCATTGATTGATTCTATAAACTCGATTTGATTAATCTGTTTTAAGTTCTAAAGTGTTTTTTCACATTACAGGTTTTTAGATCCCTTGACGTCCGGGAAATACCCTGACTCTATGAGAAGGCTGGTGGGAGCACGTTTACCCCGATTTAGCCGTGAAGACGCGAAAGATTCAAGAGGCTCATTTGACTTTCTTGGTTATAATTACTATTCAACACAGTATGCGGTCAACAATCCAATTCCACCAAATCCACTGCACACTGACTATATTCTGGATGCCCGCGCTAATGTAACATGTAAGTGGCATCTGTACTCAGGAAATAACTATTCTAATCTCCATTTGCTGCAAAATTATTATTTTCATTGTAGATTTAGGAATATTTGGAAATGCAAGAGATAAAAATGAAATAAAGTAGATTATTCGATTTCATTGCTGTAAATATTTTGAAAATTTACAATTGGGTATGTTAACTAAAATCAACTGTTTCACTATTTATATTAATCAATTTTTCTGAACATTTCAGAATTTAGTCAATTTCAAACAAATATCAATTAATTAATATCGAATATGTTTTGGTACTCAAACTTTCTCGTGGATTGCCGTATTTATTATGTATTGTATAAATTTTGACGTTAACATAATTGTTGGTGGTTCAGATGAAGTAAATGGACATTTCATTGGATCGACCGTAAGTATATGGTTTATATATATATATATTTTAATTTGACTATAAATTTTATTAAATTAAATTATATGTAGACATGAATATCCGTTTGCAGGAAGGTGTGAGCTTATTTAGATCTTATCCCGACGGAATAAAGGATGTAATAAATTATACGAAGCATCGTTATAACAACCCTCCCATTTACATCACAGAGAATGGTGGGTGAACCTTCAATCATTGAATAACAATTTTATAAAGAGCTATGAATTTCATGGTAATTCAAAACACGTATGGGTTTCAACAGGATATGCGGGTTTTGACAGCGGCACAACCCCACTGGAAAAGGCGTTAAATGATTCGAATCGAGTGAAGTACCATTATGAACATCTATCAAACTTACTGGAGGCCATAAGGTGCGTTGCGTTCAACATAAGATTTAGGTGTTATTATTTGAGAATGGTTATTGACGTGGCTCTGCTACTTTGCAATGTCATAAAATAAATGACAGGGACGGCGCTGATGTCCGAGGTTATATTCTGTGGTCGCTGCTGGACAATTTCGAATGGTTTAATGGATATAATGTTCGATTTGGTTTACATTATGTGGATTACAAGCACAATTTAAAGCGATATGCGAGGGCATCTGCATATTGGTTTAAACACTTCCTCAAGATTTAAAATACTTTGTGCTTTAAATTTGGACTAAACAAATAATTAAATGCATGCCTGTGTATGTTGACAAAGCTGGGCATATCTTTTGTCTTTGAATGTTAAACTGACAAGCATATTTTTCTGCCCAATTGGCATCTTAAGTTTTATTTAAAATTATCTTTTGTTTTTGAAGGTTGAAAAAGTCTATCCTAAATGCTTCATGGTTTATCTTCCGGAATAGTTGTTTACAAATTATGTTTTTTTCCTTGAAAGTTATGGAAATTTTGATTATATTTTGAAAAAATTTAGCAGGGATTGATTTGTATAAATCAAAGTAAAAGCAGTCAAAATTCATAATTTTAGGTGCCTAAAAAGTTTTTGATGGTGGTAAATCTATTTCCACAATCAAAAACATAATTCAAACACTGCATTTACAAGATTTTTTGAAATTTTTTTGGGACACTGTTAACCATCCAAACAATTCCTTCACCTCCTCACACAACTCAAGTTGTAAATGTTGGTTGGTTCATCACTGTAATTATCATTTAAAATTATTGTTATGGTTACTGTTTTTTTGTTTTTAAGATGAAAAAAGTCTATCTTAAATGGTTTATGGTTTGTTTTTAAAAGTAGTTATTTGTAAATGTGTGTTGGTTTATCATTATAATCATGATTTCAAATTAATATCATGGTTAATGTTTTTCGTTTTTAAAATAGAAAAATAAATTATAGTTTTAGTAGAAACTATATATTGTAAAGTTTTGATAAGGTTTGTTTATAAAGTCTGTCTAAAAAAATGGGTCTTGGAACTAAATTGAAAATTAATGTATGGCAGAAGAAACATCAAAATAAACCATCTTTGTCTAAGCTTTTAGATGTTAAACTCTATGGTCATTGTTGGGTGGCTATTCACAAATTCATAGATATCTAGATTGTTTGAGTGACATTGCACACATTAGTACATAGAAGAGGCTTTTAAGACCATACTTAAGATAATTTCTGAGTAAATTATATTAATTTGAGACAAAAAAAAAACTGTAAGTTGTCTTAAATATTTTCTTTAAGCTAATGCCTCAAATTATTATCTTAAAAAATTATCTCTATAAAGACAATATAGAACATAAGCATTACTATTTGAGACAATTCATTTAGTCTCTCAAGAGACTACAGATATGATTGAAGACATATTGTCTCTATAGAGACAATGTCTTAAATCCCAGTTAATGTCTCTACAGAGACAATATGTATTTAATTCAAGTTATTGTCTCTCTAGAGACAATAAAAAAATTCTTTAAGAAGAAATATAAAATGTGAATCCTTTTGTTTCTTTTGTAACTAATTCACGTTAGGGTATGATAGAATCTAATCACCAACCTCCTCCTTGCTAGGTAGGCACTCTTCCATTAAGCTAGCACCCTTTAAATAAATCGGTTATCTCGATCATAAAACATTAAAATCAACAAGCCAAAATGTACTATCATATTAGTGAAAAAAAATTGTGTTACCTATTGTTACATGAAGAATTTCGGAGAAAAGGAAAAATTTGTAAATGGTACTAACTTTCAGGTCATTTAGTGGGCTAAATTTCACAACACTTATTTGTCAACCCAAGTCCCAGGGTAGGTATAATATCAATATTAACACTAAGGTTGAGAGCCCAGTGAATGGTTTATGCACTATCATCACAAGGTGGGTCAAATAAAGACAACAAATCAACAAACTACTAAAAACCTCCCAGGCTGTCCTTTCTCTTCTTTGTCACTTGCTCCGATGGTTTAGGAGGTTTAATGATTTTGTTAACAGTAGTTTGTATTGATCAAATGAACACAGGAAAACTTAAAACCAAGTCTATGGTTGTGAATTTTATTAATTGAATAGCATACCTGGTTTGCCACATCCACAGATCGAAGTCCATGGGCTGCAAACTTATCAAGCATCGAGTGTACCTTATTTCTCAAATCTGCAGTGAAGTAGAAAAATGCAAGGATCTATGGCATAGAGAGTTAGGAGCCAAAACACTCACAAATATATCAAGATCAATATCTAATGGAAGTACAATATGTTCTTTCTAAATACCAAAATGATTACAAGTAATTTTTAGTCCGATATTGTATATAGAAAAGCTATTACAAATAAGTTTTTGGTCCATTATTGAGAAGTTATGCACATTTCACTTACATCTATAACCTAGATAAATCTACCTCAACTCCAAAATATTTAAACATCTAGAATTTACATTTCAATTGTTTTTAAACCCTCTTCTTACTCAAGAGATCTAGGATTAAGATAATCTTAACTAACCACTTGATCTGATATTCACCCTATGAGTGCCATCAGTTAAAGATTTATTAAACTAAAGGTATTACAGACTCATGTGCTGGTGTGTGTGTTCTGTGTTATTGAAACAACAGATCGATCAGATTGCCAATACACAGAAAATAAAATGGAAAGACAATAGAGAAATACAGTAAGCAACACAAAGACACAAACAGTTTTAATAAGGAGTTCACCCTATTCTCCAGGGCTACGTCTCTGGTCCAGCTTCAGTGGTGGCCTTGTTTTATTGTGTCTTTCAGCAAAGAAATTACAATACAGGGACTCAATATGAATTCTCCTGAAGTAGATTTTGCTTGGCAGAGTGGTTCTTGGATTCCCCAAGCCACTTGGAGTACACTGACTCTTCTTCTTCCTACCAGCTCTGTGACCCTTGGTCTACAGTGGAAAGAGCCAAATGTGATGCTTAGTCCGAACAGATTCCTCTATGGGAAGGCTTGAATCTTCAAGCTCTCTGGTGCTCGACGCTACCTGTGGTTAGCTCGGCCCTCTGTCTCTTCTGCTTCGCTTTACTGTTCTTTGTGTTCAATCCTCCTCTCAGGGTTCGCTGTTCACTGTCTCTCTTGGTCGCTTGGACTCCTCTCAATTCTGATTCCAAATCAACTCTAACTAGTTCGACTGTCTCTGTTCATGGCTTTAGCCATTCGATCCCCTATGCCTGTTCGGTTCCTCTTCCGCCTGTGTCTATTCACCTTCTGCAGCTACGCTTGGAGTTCCTTGCATTCGACGTCATCATGAACGCTCAGGGAGTGGCCACTTGTCCTCCTCTAAATGGTGCCAGCATGCTTCATCGATTCGTTTCTTCAGTTACACTGTGGATGCATTCTTCCTCCACCGTGGCGGTCAAACGAATTCCAAATCCCTTTAGAACACGACTTAATTCCCTGTTGATTCTGCTTCTTTCCATCGAGCGCAATCTCAACCGTCCGATCTGGGCCCTCCAGATCCGACGCCATACGCACGTTTCGCGCGGTTGACTTGCTCGACCGATAGCGCGCGATCAATGGCGGTTTTCTCTCACCTCTGCCTGCCACGCGTCGATCGGTGTATGGAATCGCTCTGCTCCTATCCAAAACCTCTTACCGTTCAAGGGCACCCCGATCAAAACTGCCAGTTTCCAGAGTGCAGGTCCCGCCTTTGTACTTTAGCGCTTTTACCTTTTCCCGCTCGTGGTCCTCCGGTTCCCCCATGTGACCGGGTGCTTGGGCTTTCCCATTTTGGCCCTGTTCGCTTAGTGATGTGCGATTAGGCGCATCAAAAACCTCGCCCTTTTTCCATTCCGGGGCTCCCAGGGGCTACTTTGGCCTCCTGCGTGGTCTCCATGGGCCTCGGTCAACGCACTTTGACCGAGGTCCTCATCGTTCCACGTCGGCTGCCATGGCCACTGGTTCAGGGTGTTTTTGATACTGTTTTGGATTTCATTAGAGATTTGTTCGACCTGATTCAGTCATGGTTCTTGACAGTCTTTCTATGGATCCAATTCGGATCACGGCCTCCCTACTGAAAAATCTTTTGGACCACCAAAAGTTGGTTTTCAAGCATCGACTAAGTGAGGATATTGTTTCTTCACTTGTCCAATCTCAATCCACTTTGCGCTGCTCGACTTTGAACCTTTGAGCCCAATCCTGAGGTACTCAACTTCTCCCCTGCGCGTTGTCCTCACCTTCTTGTCCAGCACTGTGTCTTCCTGCAACTCATTGAGGTATTCAGGTAGCAGGTCATCAATAGAAGGAAATTGACTTTGCTCTTCAGGGTCCTCAATCATTGAAGGTTCAAACAATCTCAAACAATCCGCATTTACGACTGAGTAGATGTGCATGTAAGCTAGTAGATCAAGGCGAAACGCATTTTCACCAATCTTCTCAAGTATCCTGAAAGGTCCATACCTGATAGGCTTTAGCTTTTTACCTTCACCTTGCATCTTGTCCTTGCTGATATACAGCCAGACTTGGTCTCCAACTTGAAAACTATGCTCCATCTGATGCTTATCATGCCTAGCCTTATACTTGGCCTGGCTCTTTTCCAGCTGTTCCTGTACTGCCTGATGGATCTCCTGGATCTATTCAATGAACCTGGTTGCCTTATCCACATCACTGTGCCCATCAACCATGGTATCTTTACCAAAGACAAAATCCAAAGGAGACCTTGGTGTGAAACCAAAGCAGGTCTCAAAAGGAGATCTCTGTGTAGAAGAGTGTTTGGCTCTGTTGTAAGCATGCTGCACATAACACAAGTGTTCATCCCAGAGCTTAGGATGTTTACTGCAATAACCTCTCAGTAACTGGATCACAGTCCTGTTTACTACTTCTATCTGGCCATCTGTTTGTGGATGAAAAGTTGTGCTTTTCTTTAACTTGGTGTCCATCAGTTCCCATAGACTAGACCAAAACTTCCCCACAAATCAGGTGTCTCGATCAGATATAATGGAAGTGGGTAATCCGAAATGAACCCATACATGTTCAAAGAACAATTTTGTAGTCTGTTCAGCTGTGACCTGTTTACTACAAGGTATCAAAATGCACATTTTGCTGAACCTATCCACAACAACGTATAGATAATCATGACCTTTCCTAGATTTAGGCAGTCCTCCTACAAAATCCATGGAAACACTTTCCCAAGGGTGAGAAGGGACTGGCAATGGAGTGTACAAGCCTAGTTTTCTATTGCTGGGCTTGCTTTTAGCACACATGGCACACCCTCTTACATATCTAGAAATTGTCTCATTCATTTTCGGCCAATAGCAGAATCTTTGCAGTTGTGCAACTGTTTTGCTTACCCCAAAGTGACCTAATATCAGAGAAGTGTGTGCTTCCCTAATTATCTTTATCCTCTCAGTTTGTGGAATGCAAAGTTTCCCACAATGGTATAAGAGTCGGTCCTTTATATGATAGTCCAATTCTTCTAATCTTTTGCCTTGACTCAAAGTTGCATATACATCTTTAAAATCCATATCCTGAGCATATTGTTCTATATAGCTTTCATGTAGTACAGAATTATGCTTAAGTATGGTAGATGCATTTATAATGGGTCTAGATAACATGTCTGCAACCTTGTTATGTATGCCCTTTTTATATCTGATGACTAAGTGAAACTGTTGTAGAAAACCCATCCACCTGTAATGTCTTGATTGTTGCAACTTAGTTTGGGAGTGTAGATATTGAAGTGGCTGATGATAAGTATGCATCACTATCTCTTTTCCCATTAAATAATGTTTCCATTTTTTCACACTTTGAACTAATGCAGTAGGATAGTTAACTACTGCAGGATTAAAAGTCTCAGAATGATAACATATGGGTTTGCCATGCTGTGTCAACACTGCTCCCATGGCATAGTCACTGGCATCAGTTTGGATCTCAAATGGTCTTTGCAAATCTGGCAGTGCTAGTACAGGTGTTGTACTTATTTTTTCTTTCAAGGTGTCGAAGGCTTTCTGATGTTTGCCTCCCCACTGAAACACCTTATTCAATCCTGTTAAAGCATGTAAGGGAGCTGCAATCGTGGAGAAGTTAGAGATGAACTTCCTCCAATATTGTGCTGCTCCTAAGAAGCTTCTCACTTCTGTAGTAGACCTGGGTTTAGGCCAGTTTACAATGACTGCCACTTTAGAGGGATCTATTTTCAATTCACCTCCCCCTACTATGTGACCCAAGTAGTTTAGAGATGTTTTGCCAAATTCACATTTTGAGAGTTTAACATAAAGTTTTTCTCTTTTCAAAACATCTAATGTCTTCTTAACATGCTTTAAATTTTCTTCCCACGTTTTACTAAAAATCAGAATGTCATCCAGATACATAATAACAAAATCATCAAGAAAAGGTCGGAGTACATCATTCATTAATCTCATGAAAGTAGTAGGAGCATTAGTTAAGCCAAAAGGCATAACTAGCCATTCATACAATCCCTGCTTTGTTTTGAAAGCAGTCTTCCATGCATCTTGCTCTGTAACTCTGACCTGATGGTATCCACTGTGCAAATCCAACTTGGTGAAATAAACAGCTTCTTTTAATTGATCTAAGAGATCATCTATGCGAGGAAGGGGATAACGATTCTTGATTGTTATCTTATTCAATGCTCGGTAATCAATGCACATTCTCCACGAGCCATCTTTCTTTCTCACCAAAACGATTGGTGACCCACATGGTGATGTGCTAGGCCTAATGAAGCCCTTCTTGAGCAACTCCTACACCTGCTTCTTGATTTCAGCATTCTCTAAAGCAGACAACCTGTACATCCTAATGTTAGGCAATGGAACATCTTGCTGCAAAATAATATCATGTACTATTCCCTTTTTGGGTGGCAGACCTCTAGGTTCTTGAAACAAGACATCATACTCTGAAACAACCTTTTCTATATCAACTTGTTGTTCATCATTACAACCCCCAAATACATTGGTTTTATCAGGTTTCTTTTCCTTTACAACCACCAGTAAGAATTGTTTGCTTGAATTAATCATTCTTTTCATCTGCCCTGAGTTTATGAGAGTATAGTTATTCTTGAGCTTATGAGATCTTACAAAGTATTCGATTCCATCTTTAACCAGTAGATACTTGTTCTCAGCTCTATAGAAAATACCCTTTCTATCGTACAAGTAAGGACTTCCTAAAACAATTTCACATATATCCAAAGGAATTATGTCTAACTCAACCTCATCTACAAATGCTGACCCAAAAGAAAACTTGAGTTTGCACTGTCTAGTCACTTGTAGTTGTGCTTTATCATTCAACCATCCTAATGGGTATGGTTTCTTGTGAGGTGTAGTTGCTAATCCCAATTTCTTTACAATTGCTTCAGAAATCAAATTTACTTGAGAGCCACTATCAAACAAAGTATCAATCTTTTGATTTTTGGAAATAACTCGAATATGGAAAAGCTCATGTCTTTTTCTCTCATTTTCTTCATCAACAACAGATTGAGCAGAATTACTAGTAGATGCTTCAGAATTCTTACCTTTTATACCTGTGGCTGCTACGGTTGTTTCATCGCCCGAGTCTGACCCCAAATCTCTCTGAACAGCTGCAACTGTCTTCTTCTTCTTGCTCTCGGACTTCTTAAGTCTCAGCTCTGGATGCAGAATCCAACAATGCTCATCATCATGCCCCTCCTTTTTACAATGAGTGCATGAAGCTTTGGCTTTCTGTGCAGTGTTAGCCTTCCTTGCTTTCCACTTCTATTTTCTTTTCTCCTTGCTCTTGCTTACAGTGGGTTGGGATGGTCCCCCAACTTCTGGATTGCCATTCTTTCCTCTAGCCTCTAGATGAGTAGCTTGTACAGACACCTCATCTATACTAGTGGGATTAAACATGAGGATGGTATGCCTCATGTAGTTGTGTAGACCACCAATGTACTTCAAAAGAGTCTCTGGTGAGTCTAGTGAGATACCCAACGTCAATGCTCTCTTTCTGAACTCTTGAGTATACCCTTGTACACTTTGCCCCTTCAACTGCCGAAGAGTTTGCCAACTCATCATGGCCTACTGCATGTAGGCCAATGGATAGAACTGTTTCCTGATTGCAGAAACGAAGTCACTCCAGACAGAGATGGTCTTACCATGGCTTTTCATATCAGCTTGGGTTCTACCTTCCCACCAAACCAAGGCAGTGCCTCCTAGGCATAGGCTTGCCAGCTGAATCTTACTCTTGTCTGAGTTTATGTTCTGTACCCTGCAATACACATCAATTTGTCTAATCCAATTGTCCAATTTTTCGGCATTTGGCTCTCCATCATATATAGGCAAATCAAATTTAACATCTAACTTAATCAAAGATGCTTTCTTATTATGTACAGGGCTATTAGGAGGTGTGAGAAAGTTTTCCTCTTTCCCTTTTCCTTTGGAGTTGTCATGGAAGTGAGACTCATCTTCTCCTTTCTCTTGCTTAGAGCCTGATGCATCTTCCACCTTTTGCTTTCTAAAGTCTCGGTACATTTCTTCAACCATGGACTTCATAGCTAGGAAACTCTCTATGAATTGAGGGTCTGGCCCCATAGAACTTTCTTCTGACATGGTCTTTCGAGGATAGACTCTCCCAATTTCAGGATTAGTTTCCACCAACTCTCCTTCTCCTAATTTGAGCTTTGATCTTGTGAGCATTCATAGCTATACCAACACAAGCTTGTCTAACCTTACAACCTTATGCTCTGATACCACTTGATCTGATATTCACCCTATGAGTGCCATCAGTTAAAGATTTATTAAACTAAAGGTATTACAGACTCATGTGCTAGTGTGTGTGTTCTGTGTTATTGAAACAACGGATCGATCAGATTGCCAATACACAAAAAATAAAATGGAAAGACAGCAGAGAAATACAGTAAGCAACACAAAGACACAAATAGTTTTAATAAGGAGTTCACCCTATTCTCCAGGGCTACGTCTCCGGTCCAGCTTCAGTGGTGGCCTTGTTTTATTGTGTCTTTCAGCAGAGAAATTACAATACAGGGACTCAATATGAGTTCTCCTGAAGCAAATTTTGCTTGGCAGGGTGGTTCTTGGATTCCCCAAGCCACTCGGAGTACACAAACTCTTCTTCTTCCTACCAACTCTGTGACCCTTGGTCTACAGTGGAAAGAGCCAAATGTGATGCTTAGTCCAGACAGATTCCTCTATGGGAAGGCTTGAATCTTCAAGCTCTCTGGTGCTTGACGTTGCCTATGGTCAGCTCGGCCCTCTGTCTCTTTTGCTTGGCTTTACTGTTCTCTGTGTTCAATCCTCCTCTCAGGGTTCGCTATTCACTGTCTCTCTTGGTCACTTGGACTCCTCTCAATTCTGATTCCAAATCAACTCTAACTAGTTCTACTATCTCTGTTCATGGCTTTAGCCATTCGATCCCCTATTCCCGTTCGGTTCCTCTTCCGCCTGTGTTGATTCACCTTCTGCAGCTGTGTTTGGAGTTCCCTGCGTTCGGCGTCATCATGAACACTCAGGGAGTGGCCACTTGTCCTCCTCTAAATGGTGCCAGCATGCTTCATCAGTTCGTTTCTTCAGTTACGCTGTGGATGCGTTCTTCCTCCACTGTGGCAGTCAAACGGATTCCAAATCCCTTTAGAATGTGGCTTAATTCCCTGTTGATTCCGCTTCTTTCCATCGGGCGTAATCTCAACCGTCCGATCTGGGCCCTCCAGATCCAATGCCATACGCACGTTTCGCGCGGTTGACTTGCTCGACCGATAGCGCGCGATCAATGGCGGTTTTCTCTCACCTCTACCTGCCACGCGTCGATCGGTGTATGGAATCGCTCTGCTCCTATCCAAAACCTCTTACCGTTCAAGGGCGCCCCGATCAAAACCGCCGGTTTCCAAAGCGCGGGTCCCACCTTTGTACTTTAGCGCTTTTACCTTTTCCCGCCCGCGGTCCTCCAGTTCCCCCACGCGACCGGGTGCTCGGGCTTTCCCATTTTGGCCCTGTTCGCTTAGCGATGCGTGATTAGCGCTAATCGCGCATCAAAAACCTCGCCCTTTTTCCATTCCGGGGCTCCCAGGGGCTACTTTGGCCTCCTGCGTGGCCTCCTCCTCGTCGTTCCATGTCGGCTACCATGGCCACTGGTTCAGGGTGTTTTTGATACTATTTTGGATTTCATTAGAGATTTGTTCGACTTGATTCAGTCATGGTTCTTGACAGTCTTTCTATGGATCCAATTCGGATCACCATTACTCAAACTTATAAACAAGTGATGTTCATACTAGTCTTCCATACAAGATAATTAGGTTTTCATATGGATAATCTTGAGAATGAATCACCTGCTTCGGTGCTCCTTTTCTAGCCCTATGTCAATTTCCCTTAGATTCAATGTAAGGGTTGTGCACTTATCTACAAGATTGAAAAGCAGGAAGTGAACTTCGGTAATGTTTGCCTAAGTCTGTAAGTTGAAATTTAAATACCACCAAATTAGAAATAGAAACGAAAAGATATATATGGGCTAGTAACTTGAAACATGTTTTGATTCATCAATGCATTCTATGTCTAAAAATGGAAAACTATTGTGGTAATTTAGTACCTCCTTGGTATTTTCCAGCATGCCTACAATGGTTGCTTCGATTGCATCTTGGTTCTCTATTCTGCAAGCTTGAGCTACTAACAATAATGAAGTTCCCTTTTCAACGTCCTTACAGAATACCTTCTTCATTAATGATTTGTCGAAATTATGGTGTAGATTTGCAACTGGTAGTGAAATTTCAATCAAAATCACAAGACACAAACCTACTCTACTACTCTGCAGAATTCAATTCACAATTTAGAGCATCAATCACAAACATGAAATTAGAAATAACATACATGCACATAGTATATTTCTAGGGGAAAACAATCTTCTAAAACCCCCTTTGTCTGCTTGCATTAATATGATGAATAGAGATGTATTACAATTGCTATCTCAATCTGAGCTCAACCTACAAGTGAATAACCTATCTCTTTTCTCACTAAGAAGCTTTGACCCATACCTAGTCAATTTTTGCCTCTGCTTGATCCCCTATTTCCTTGCACGATTCCTTGAGAAATTAGGCCCCTATTATTTAGAAAATTCCTCCAAAATTATTGCACAATTCCTAAGGTTGATCATCAGACTGCATGAAACACCTGTACACTCAAGACTAGTCTACAACTAACGTTACATTGCCTTAGAATCTCCACCACAGTTGGGGAACTCGAATTCTCTACATTCACTAGCTATTTTTGGTTGATTGATCTGTTAACTGGATGATCATTGAGTTAGATCGAAGTCTCACTACACAACTGACTTTCCACTAGTTCCTTCAACAATTGGAACTGGTTTAACTAAAAAAAATTTGAAATAATTGACCTCGATTGCTAAAAATTAGCAATCACACATGCTCAACTGAACTCTAACTCTTCCAAGTCAAATTTACTGAGCTAAATAAGTGACAAGAGCCATCTAACCTCAGTTAATTTCATCCAAGTTGTCTGCTGATGTGGAAATTCAAATTTTCTCAATTTAATCAAGGCAAAATCAAATTGAAAATTTATTGCTGCATTTTTCAACTCTCCCTCTCAACAAGAAAGGGATTATCAACCACCCCTATCTTGCACCTGTGGAACTCGAACTTCCCTCTTGACAAGGCCTTTGCCAATATGTCAACATCTTATTCCTATATCAGAATGTATTGTATCAACATTATTTGCTTCTGCACATAGTCCCGTAAATGGTGATACCAGATATCTATATGCTTGGATCGATTGTGAAATAAAGGATTCTTAGAGATCTTAATGCAACTCTGATTATCACAATAGATCACAGGTAGATCTATCATCTGACTAAATAATCCCACAAGTATCATTCTCATCCAGATCTCATTTTATGTTGCTTGAATTGCAGCCATGTATTCTACTTCTGCCGAGTTGAACGCCATAGATCTTTACTTCATGTTGTAACAGTAAATAGCTGCAGACCTAACACTGAAAATTCCACCTGATGTATTCTTTCAATCTCATGGAATCCTCGCCCAATCTACATCTGTGAAGCCACATAACTTCACTCCCTCTATCTGTCTGTACCATAGTCCAAACTGGGTACTGCTTATGAGGTACCGTAAAACATGCTTAGTTGCCTTCCAAAATAATTTGGTTGGCCTAACCATAGCTTTTCTCACCTGGTTGACTGCATAGCACATATATGGTTGTGTGTTCACAAGATGCATTAGTGAACCCACTAGCTGTCGATAAATGGTAACATCCACTTCTTCACCAGAAGTGGCGTCCTCCTTCCTCTAGTTGGTTACCAGAGTTGTCTCCATGGGTTTACAACACTCCATGCAGAATCTCTGCAATATCTCATTTGCATACTTTCCTTAAGACACAAACAGTTCCCCGTCGCCTTGCAATACTTCCAACCTGAGGAAGTAGTGCATGAGATCTATCTCCTTCATTTCAAATTCCCTTGCAAGGTCCTCCTTGCAATATTTGATCAGCTTCTCATAACCAACTAAAATCAAATCATCAGCATATAAGACAATAATAAGAAATTTACCTTCTACCAAGATGTGATAGAGGTTTGCATCTACTTCACTTTTGGTGAAGCCTAAACCAGTGAGATAACTATCAATCTTGGTGTACCAAGCACAAGATGTTTGTTTGAGAGCATATAATTCTCACTTGAGTCTACACACATGAGACTCCCAATTAAATATTTCAAAACCTTCTGGTTGCTCGATGTACACCTCCTCCTCAATAACCCCATTGAGAAATGTTGTTTTTACATCCATCTGGTGGATCTTCCACCCCATTTACACAACTAGTGCAAGAATTGATCTAATGGATGAGTACCTTTCTATAAGAGAAAAGGTCTCCTCATAGTCAATTCCCTCAACTTCAGAGTACCCCTTGGCCACAAGTCTTATACTTCTCTATGCTTCTATCTGTTGCATGCTTAACCTTGAAGATCCATCTCGAACCCATAATTGATTTATCTGTCGATATTGGGACCACTTCCTAAACATTGTTCTTTGCAATGGATTTGTATTCCTCCACCATTACATCAACCCATACAGGTTTCTCTATTGCTTCCTCAAAACAGGATGACTCAGTCTCTACAAGCTCAGTCATTAAAGACATGTAGTCAGTGTACCGATTAGGTGACCTCCTCTACCTGCAAAAATTTGAAGGAGGTCCCACATTCTCCCTTGCGTCCTGCAAAATTGTATGAGCTTCCTTGGTTCTTTTTCTGCCTTCTCTAGATGTTTCTGGTTGAGTGGATGTCTCCACTCTCTTCTCTACTTGTGGCTGATCTACAACTTCCTGAGGGTCCTCCTTTAGAGCTAAAATCTCCTCTTCTAGTGGGATCTGAATCTCCCTCTTAAGAGAGCATCGTATCACTTTATCCTCATCAAATTTTACATCCCTTTGCACAACTGTCATTCTGAGGGAAGGTAAGTATGCATAGTGTTTAGTCAATTTAGTGTTCCTAAATTGATGTCATTAATTGTCAACCCAGGGCTCGTAAGCTGATGAAGTGAAGGTGTACTATATGTACTTAAGCAACCTCTTAGAGCTTTTTGTCGTTTGGGGGTGTTGTTTGTGGTTAATTTATCTTTCTAAGATGGAGTGGTGATTTATAAACAGATGAGTGATGGTGTGTGTAAAGTGAATTCTAGATGAGTGAGAGTGTGTGATTAGTGATTTCTAACTACTTGCTGAAAAGGAAAAGCTTGAAGGAAATAAGTAACTTGAAATAACTTGAAAGCAAAGAACCACTTTCTAATGGCATTAGACACCATTCATGCTGCTGCAAATAAAAGGTAAGAAAATCACTTAAAAGACCAATGATAAAGTTTATCTCTTCCTAACTCTCTGCCTCTAACACATAGTACTGTGTAAGACACGATTAGGAAGTAGCTAAAGATAAGTCTAAGAAATGAGAAAAATGAGAAAAATCTACTTTAAAGACTAGTTATGATGTTCAACTCTCTCTAACTCTCTGCCTCTAACACATAGTACTGTGTAAGACACGATTAGAAAGTAGTTAAGGATTAGTCTAAAAAGCACCCAAAGCCAGCTGCAAGTTATTAATATTCTGATCTCTAAAAGATAGACAATTTATGATAAAGAGATCATTCATATGTTAGCAAACCACTTTGAGAAATAAAACTAAAAATCAGCTATGAAAATAAAGTAAAGGCAGCAACTTGAATCTGTCAACTAAAACTACCACTAGATATTTAAGCAAATACACAAACACAAAATCAATCCCGGGTTTAAAAACCTGCAAAAGAACAATGCTGATCAGCTAAAAAGAAAGGCTGGAAATGAAATAACAAGAAGGTAAATTACGCTGTACATGTTTCAACTAAGAGAAATGCTGAATAGAAATAAGGAAATGCTGCATATAAAATACATAAAATACTTTACAAGGCTAACATGAACAAGGGCCCTCCATTCATATCATCCAAAAGAGACTCAAGGAATTGGAAACTTCAAAACAGCATTGTTTCTATTACTCCATGTGCAGAAAAATACAGTCCAGAGTGCTAGAACAGCACTATAAAAACAGAGACTTCGAATGCTCTAAATTAACAACAAGTTTATAAAATGCAGCAACTGAAAAAGTAACCTTCAGCGTATGCGAACGCTAGTTTTATAGGCATCTGAAAGATGGCCTAATGCGTACAGCTAAAACTGGAAAACTAACTAACTGTCATGTGTAATTAAGGATCAAAACACGTCATAAGTCTGCGTGGATGAGCTGGAGGTTCTGGTCGTTATGGGCATTGAATCCAGAGTTGGATTATGTCCCCCACGGCCTGCATAAGACGGACAAGTCACCGTTTGAACTGACGTGACCCAACAGCTTACGTATCACCGTTAAGCTGCCTTTATTGACCGTAACTTGACCCTCGTTGACCGGAGGTACAGATGACGTGGATGGCTGAACAGATAGCACAGGAACCTCAAGCACCTTGATTCCTAAGTGCCCATGTGGCTCATTTGGCAAAATGACACGTGGAACCTTGAGATTAACAAAAAGGCTGCGGGATCATCAGATGGCTGCGGAATCAGCAGATGGCTGCGGAATGCCTGTAAGTATGTCAAAATCTAAACAAAACAGTCACACATTAGCAAAATCCCTAAATCATGCTTAATGCCATCATATGTAATGATCTGGGTGAGTTTATAATGAAAATGAGGCAAAAGAGAGAGGTAAGTGATGAAAAACAGTAGGTAATAGTGGATGATGAGGTGTAAATTAGAGGCTCTACATACCCCCACTACGAGGGCATTGCATGTCCTCATGCAATAAAAAACATTGCTCAGTCCACCTGTTGGGATGCCTCTGCCAAGACATCCAACCTTCTCTTCTTTCTCTGTGTGGCCACATTAACCCTTGGTCTTTTCATCAAACACCTGAATTTCAGATTGATTAAAGCTCTGTTTAATTTTCTGCATCTCTTCTTGAGCTTTTTGTTTTTCTTCTGCCATAGGCCCATATGAAGCATGGTGTTATCTTGAACCATCTTGTCCACATTGCTCTGTATCTTCAGTTTTTCATTTTCTTGTTTGATGTGGCGATTTAGTACCTCTAGTTCAAATATTTCCTGCTTCAGTGATTGGATTTGTTGCTCCAAGGGTTGAGCAGTGCTTGGCCCAGCCACTGCTTGTTCCAGCGTCTCCAGGTAATTATAAACTTCTTTTTGATCAGGGTCAACCTCAAGTGACCTCCTTGGGCTATGCTCATACTGAAATTCGAATCCTTGTTCAAATTCAGGCTCATGCTCAAATGGACTTTCCTCCCGTGGAGGACTGGTCTCTACATACTCAGCGTGTGAAGGACTTTTCTCCAAGTCAAGACTTGTAGCACCTTTTTGAGGTGTGCTCAAGTCAATGAAGAATGGCTGTTTACCCTTTGTGGCCCCTACTTTTCTGTTTTGTAATCTGCTGCTCCTTCTCACAGAGGTGGTACTCTGTTTTTCTTTTGGTACTTTTTGCTTTTGTTTTTCCACCTTTTTGGAAAGAGCAGCTTTATGGAGTTGAGCCAATCTTTGTGCTAAGGGCTGAGTGTCTTCCTCACTAGAATTCTCAGGAGTGAGGTAAGTTTCTTGAGCTATGGATTTCCCTTTATCTTTCTTTTGTTTCTTCTTACTCTCTTTTCTCTTTTGAGCAATTTCTTGGGCAAGTTCTGAAAGAGTTTCTGTGATAATTCCTTGAGCTGTTTGACCAATGTCCACAGCAGGCTCAGGATTAATATCATGTTCAGAATGATGTACATCAGTTTCTTTTACAATCTGCTCTTGAACAGTTTCCTCTTGGACAACAGTTTCCTCTTGGACAACAGTTTCAGGGGTAGCCTCCTTTCGTTTTCTTCTACTCTTTCTAGGCACAGAGGTTTCTCCTGCTTCCTCAAAATGGTTTCTCACAAGAAATTTCTCCCAGGTATCTCTTTTTGCTTTCAACTGTTCCTCAACTAGCATTTTAACAAGACCATGATGACATAGATGTGATTCAATGTTTGTTGGGTTCTTTTGGGCCATTGAACACATTTTTCTAAGACTTGAGAGTAGAAAATATGGAAGGTTAATATCATCTCCTAAGAAATGCATCATGACTTTGGCATGGTAAACATATAAGACTCCAAACCTTCCCTCACAAGTAAAGAATTTTTGCACTAGTAACAGTAAAGTTGTCCATTCTTCCTTGACATAAGTAACAGGAATCCCTTTTGTAAAAATGCTGGTATCCATACCTGGGTTCTTCAAGATTTGCTTCCACTGTTGGTCTTGTACTGATCGGTTTTTAAACCATCTTTCTCCAGTTTGTGGAAGTGAGGTAGCTTGTGCTATGCTGCTCTCAGTGACTGTGAACTTTAAATCCCCTATCTCCACTTGATTATCTTTATCTCTGAAGGAGGATGCAAAGGCCTTCGTAACTTCTTTGTGGTAACCTCTGAACTTTTGGATGCATTGTAGCCAGTTTGCTTTTTGCAACGCTTCTTTAACCTGAGGATATCCATCCAGAAATTTTGAACCCTCTGGTTCTGTCCTTAAGAGTTTCCCCATTGGCTCTACGGCTCTGTTCTAAAACACGGCTTCAATAGTGGCCTTAACACAATAAATTTACGGCCTTGACATAGTGGATTTACGGCCTTAACACAGAGGATTACGGCTCTTGACTCTTGATACAGCCATAACAGACTTTCACTGGTGATCAGAATTAGCAGAGAGGAATAAAACAGAGTATGGTTAATGGTGGCAGCGTAGTGAGCACAGCGTGAATGGAATGAAACAGCGTGGAAATGAAACAGCGTGAATGGAATGGTATGAGCGTAGGAGGGTAGAAGGGTTATGAAATGATGAGTAGAAATGGCTAGGTCCTTAAGTTTCGGGCGTAGATTTACACTTGGCTGCGGGATTATGTCATAGAGAGACGTAGTACAGTAGGCTACGTCACTTAGGTACGAAAGCCTTAATGAAAGAAGCAGCCGCAAGTGAATTTCAAAATCGTGGTAATCAAGGACTGATAGATTTGGGAAATACGTGGATGTATGGTCGCATGATAGGGGAAACTGGTAATCATTACATGTAGTGGCAAAAAAACATAACCCAGAAAACTTTGCAAAATGAGATAACCGTAAGTTTAGGATTTAAATCATACCTCAAATCCGTGCTTGGATTTGCTTTTGATGATTTGCCACTAACCCTTCATTGATTTATTGTTGTTGCATGACTCTTTCCATTTATTGTTAATAACTTCTGAACTGTAAATTTTTTTTTTCAAACAGACTATGTTTTTCTTATGCAGGTGCAGAGGGCTGCGGAATGGCTGAATGGCTGCAGAATTGCCAAACAGCTGCGGAAACTGCAGTGGTAACCTCCGGCTGCACAAAAACAACTTTAGCTATCTAAAAATGACTTTATTGATGGAATGGAATGTAGTGAACGGATGGATGGATGAAAAAAAAATGAAGTGGAGTGAAAATGAATGAAATGGTGGATGAAATGGTGGTAATGATGAAAATGAGATGGAATAAGGAGAGAAAGAGAATTTTTCTTTTGGAAAACATGAGGTGTCAGGTGACCCTGATTTTCACCTCAGGTTTTCTGCATGAGACTGCCAATCAGAGATTGGTTTTCAGGCTCATACATTTATTCTCTTTTTTTTTTTTTTCAAAAACCAAAGATTAGGCTGATGGAGGAGAAGAATCCTTCTCCACCAACCTGATTGCAGAATCTTCTTTAAACAACTTGACAAACTCTTCTTTTGAGAATGGCTTTTGGTAGATTTTCAAGCGATGTCCATTCACAATAAGAGGAGTATGAAATTCATCAATAGTTTTCACTCGAACTGCTCCATTATTAAAGACTTCATCAATCTCATATGGCCCAAGCCAATGAGTTTGAAACTTTCCTTTGAAGTCTTTGAACTTTGAATCAAACAATAGAGCCCAATCTCCCTTCTGAAACTTTCTTTCTTTGATATGGCGATCATGCCATTTAGATCTTTGGTGCTGAACTAGATCGGTCCTTAGAATTGCATCTTGTCTTATTTCATCTAGCTCATTTAGCTGGTCCATTTTGTGTCTTTGAGCTTCTGAGAGGCTCATTCCCAATTGGACTGCCATCTTGAAGGTCTTGATTTGGAACTCAATGGGGAGCAAGACTTCCTTCCCATAAACAAGTTCATAGGGAGAATGTCATGTTGTGTTCTTCCATGTAGTTCTATAGGCCCACAAGGCTTCAGGGAGCCTTTCCGCCCAATCTCTTCTATGAAGATGAACAGTCTTGGTGATAATGCCTTCAAGAACTTTATTGGTAGATTCCACTTGGCCATTTGACTGCAGATGGTATGGAGTAGATGTTATGTGCTTGATCTTATATTCCTCCATCAGCTTCTCCATCAATTTAGATGTGAACTGGCTGCCCTGATCTGTTACAATTTCCCTTGGGACACCAAAACGAGTGAAAATATCCTCAAAAAGAAATTGAACAACTGAATTTTCAGTGGCAGAAGGCAATGCTTTTGCTTCTACCCACTTAGTAACATAATCAGTACAAACCAGTATATACTTCTTTTGCTTTGATGGTGGATTAATTGGTCCAACGAAATCTAGAGCCCATTTCTCAAAGGGTTCGATGCATACCTGAGGCTGTAGAGGCATTTCATTTGAAGGAGTTGGTTTCCCAACTCTTTGGCAGCTGTCACACCTTTTAACATACTGCTTTGCATCTTTAAAGAGAGAAGGCCAATAATATCCTAGAGAAAGGATTTTATAGGCTGTCCTCTTGTCAGCAAAGTTCCCGCCGCATGGTTCATCATGACATGCCTTAAGGATGTCAGGCATTTCATCTTCCCGAACACACCTTCTGATTATACAATCTGGCCCTGTTTTGAACAATTCATTAGAAATCCAAGAATAATGTGCACTCTCCTGAATGATTTTCCTTTTCTCATTAGGAAATAAGTGTAGAGGAAGCTTCCCTGTAACAAGATAATTAGCCATATCTGCATACCAAGGAGTCTTGGTAGTCACTGCAAACAAGTATTCATCTGGAAACTTATCTTCTACTGGAGAATCTTCATTAGTGTTTTGGATTCTAGACAAGAAATCAGCTACTGTGTTTTGTTTTCCAGGTCTATCTAACACAGTAATGTTGAATTCTTGTAAAAGTAAAAGCCATCTTGTAACTCTACCATTAGTGACAGGTTTGTTCATTAAATATCTTATGGCAGAGTGATCAGTATGGACAAAGGTTTCATAGCCGGTTATGTAGTGTCTAAACTTGTTGATTGCATGTACCACAGCTAAGAACTCTTTTTCTGTAACAGTATAATTTAACTCAGTGGGAGTCAAATTTTTACTTGTGTAATAAATGACATAAGGGATCAAATCCTTTTGTCCCAAAACAGCTCCTAGAGCTGTATCTGAAGCATCAGTAGAAATGTGGAAAGGGAGTTTCCAATTTGGCCCCCTTAAGATGGGTGCTTCAGATATTCTAGTCTTTAAAGCTTCAAAGGCAGATTGACACTCAGGATCCCATTTGAACTCACAGTCCTTGGTAAGCAATTTGAAAAGAGGGGATGCTATCTTAGTGAAGTTTTCAATAAATCTTCTGTAATACCCAGTAAACCCAAGAAAACTCCTAACATCCTTTTGGCAATTTGGAACAAGTAACTTAGAGATGACTTCAACTTTGGATCTATCAACCTTAATCCCATCTCTTGAAATATGATGTCCTAAAACAATCCCTTCAGTAAACATCATAAAACACTTTTCATGACTTAAAGAAAGATTTGTTTCCTTACATCTTACCAGTACTTTTTCCAAATTTTCCAAAGCTTCTTCAAATGTATTACCATAAACTGTGAAATCGTCCATGTATACCTCTACACAATCATGAATCAGATCTGAAAAGATTCCTAGTACAGCCCTTTGAAATGTAGCGGGTGCATTGCACAATCCAAAAGGGAGTACTCGGTAAGCAAAAGTTCCCCAAGGAAAAGTGAATGTGGTTTTGTCTTGATCTTCAGGTGCTACCTGAATTTGATTATACCCACTAAAACCATCCAAGAATGAGAAATACTTTTTACCTGCTAAAGTGTCTAGTACCTGATCAATAAAAGGTAGAGGGAAATGATCCTTTAAGGTTGCCTTGTTCAATTCTCGATAATCAATGCAAACTCTCCATTTACCATTCTTTTTGGGCACTATAACCAAGGGAGAAACCCATTGGCTATCTGAAATGGGGTAAATGAAGTTTACCTTGAGCAATTTCTGGAGTTCTTCTTTCACGATTTCCCTAAGGTTTGGATTCATCCTTCTTTGTGGTTGCCTAATAGGTCTGCTATTTTCTTCAATGTAGATGTGATGAATACAAGTCTTAGGATCGATTCCTTTCATGTCAGTGTATTCCCATGCAAAGGCAGTGGAATGTTTTTGCAATAGTTTAGTTAATTCTTCTTGTTGTGGTCTTCCCAAGTTTTTGTTAATGTTCAATGTTTTTCCTGGAAGGATTTCAACTGTAGAACTACCAAACTCTTCCATTGAGAAGAGAGACATCTGTCTAGAGGAGAGATATTCAATATCTGCATCCATCTGAAAATGTGTAGAGTCATATTCTAAAGATACTTCAAAATTTTCTAATGTATTTAGAATTTGACTGTCTTCACTAATCTCAGAGATGGTTAGAACAGGTTGAATAGTATCTTCATCCTCTACCCATTCATCTTCTCCTATTTCTGTTATAGCTTTTGTTGGGGGATACAAGTTGAATTTCTTGGTGGAATTACCATCTGAGATATACATGTCCCCAGACCTACAGCTTATGAAAGCATCAGCTGTGGCCAGCCAAGGTCTTCCTAAAATAAGAGGATGTCCTCCTAGATTATTCTTGGGAGTTAAAATCATAAAATCAACTGGATATTCCCAAGAATCTAGAGAGACTGGAATATCTTCCAATACACCATCAGGTTTAATGATTGATCTATCTGCAAGCTGCAGCAAAGTAGGTGTAAAGAGAAGGTTAGGAAGCTTTAACTGATCCATGGTCTGTCTACTCATGATATTGATCGCGGCTCCTAAGTCAATCAAAGTATTTGGGATTTCAACCCCATTAATATGAGTTTTGACAATAGGGCTACCGGGATCTACATATTTTTGCATGGTAATCTTACCCATCATTATGTCTGCAATTTTTCCAACTAGATGTATCCTTTTAGTATCTCTGGTTCTTTTTACTGTTTTCTTCAAACTCAACTCCTTTATTGTCTTCGCTAGAATGGGAATTTCCTTAATGGCTTGTAACAAGGGGATCTTGATACAGACATTCTTCAATTCATCTAGGAAATTATAGTCAGGCACCCATATCTGCTTTTCCACTCCTTTGTCAATTTGTAACCTTTCAGGAAAAGGAGGTGTAGCTAAAGATGTAGGTTGCTCAACTATGGGAGTTGTAGAGGTTGATTCTTTTTCTTTTTCTTTTTGGATATTTTGGTTTTGAAGTGATACTTCAGAACCTTTATTGGCTTTGAGAGATTCTTCCTCAAAAATGCTTGGTTGTTGAACACTTGTAGAAGGTTGGTCTAGGATTCTACCTGATCTGAGTTGTACTTCATTGAGAGGAACAACCATATAGGTAGGGAATGGTTGACCTTCCATCATGTAAGCATTTTGAGGGTTCCTATTATTTGGATTTGGTAATGGCTGAGAGGGAAGTTGATTTGACTTCTGTTGGGAGAGTTGAGAATTTTGATTTTGTGGAGGAAGTTGTTGTTGTTGAGGGTATGGCAATGATAGTTGTTGACCTTGATTTGGAAGTTGTGGAGCTTGCTGATTCTGAAATGATGGAGGATATTGATAGAATTGAGCAAGTCTCGCATAAGGATTTTTCATGCTTTGCATCCATGCTTGAAAAGCATTTTGAGGTTGAGGCCAAGGTTGTTGCCAAGGATTCCAATTTGGTTGGGATTGAGAATTCATAGAGTTGTTAAACCCTTGATTCTGTTGTCCTTGCCAAGGTCTCCTTGCAATAAAACATAGAGATTCAAGTGTATCTGGATCCTCTTGAAAGACTGCTTTGAGGCCAGGAATTGAAGGACAATCCTTGGTCTCATGAGTTTCTGAGCAAATTACACATGTTTCTACAACGTGTGCATCTAAGGGACATTCCCTTAAAGCATGTTTCTTTCTACACTTCGGGCAAAAGATAGCCAAAGCCTCAGCTTCTGCTTTTTGTTTATTGTGAATCTTAAGGGTATCGAGTTGTTCACTGAGACTCCCTAAGATGTCAGTTTTAAATTCATCAAGCATACTGCCGATTTCAGCCCTACTCACTGATCCTGTTGCAGATTTATTTGCCCTAAGGAGAGAAGGATCTCTAGGCCCTTTTTGAGTTTTTGATTTGCCCCTTGAGAGATGGATACAAAGTTCTGCTATATCATTGAGAGAAAGTTGAGAAATATCCCCTTTCCCCATCATGTTTAAGATGTCTATCCATTCATCCCTAATGGCTTTTAATAAGAGGGCTTTTAAGGTCTCTTCATCCAAGGTACTCATTTTTGCTCTCTTCAAATTATATTGAAATCTTTCAAGTAGATCTTCTAAGCTCTCATCTTCTTTTTGTATCATTTTAAAAACCTCGTCCTTGTGATTAGTAGGCATACAATAGTCCAAATACCTATCCAAAAATGTCTGTTTCATTTCATCCCAGGTCCTAATGGATTGAGTGAGTAACCCCATGAACCATTTCAAAGCTTGATCTTTTAATGTTGAGGGGAACAATTTGAGTTTCTGAGTATCATCCAGATAGTCATAAGTTCGACACACAACTTCAAACTCAAATAAGAATGTTTCAGGGTCCTCAGTTCTTAACCCATGGAAGTTAGGGAGGACAGATGGTGATATGTTTTTCATGGTGGCTCGGGAATCCTCATTAACAATGGGAAACCCAAATGAATTATCCCCATCTCTATTTCCTCCTCCAAGGGGACCTCTACCTCCATTATTGTTATTGTTGTTTCCTCCTCCTCCTCTACCCCTACCACCTCCTTCTTCTTCTGCCATGATGATTCTCCTAGGGATTTCAAAATCTTCTGGTTCCTCTACAAAAGGTGAATGAGAAGAGATTTCTCCTTCTTCTTCAGATGATTCTACTTCCTCAATTACAATTGGTCTTCCTGTAGGAGAAAGAGAAGAGTCTCTTCCTGGTTCAAACTCAATAGAAGGTGTAGGAGAGTCAACTCTTGGCTCTTGAATTTCAGGAATTCTAGGACTAGGAGTTTCGGTTGGAGATAAGGGGGGTGTATCTTGTCTATCCCTTGAAGCAGATGGACTTGTAAAAATTGAACTTCGAGCTCTAGCTAAAAACCTTCCCCTAGAATCTCTAGCTCTATGCATGTCATTTTTTATTATTTTCTTCAAGTCAAGTTAATAGTTCTTTTTCTGATCTTCCAGTTCACTCCAGGTGCAAGAAGAGAGCATACTCAAGAAACTACCGAGTTAATAACTTTCTCTTTTCTGATCCTCCAGATCACCTTGCAGTGCAAGAGGAGAGCATACTTTGATAGGTTATCAGCTTCTTTCCTTGAAATTTTTATGTTTTTTTTTTCCAAGAAGATGGCTACTTAATTTCACTTCCCCGGCAACGACGCCAAAATGTTTAGTCAATTTAGTGTTCCTAAATTGATGTCATTAATTGTCAACCCGAGGCTCGTAAGCTGATGAAGTGAAGGTGTACTATATGTACTTAAGCAACCTCTTAGAGCTTTTTGTCGTTTGGGGGTGTTGTTTGTGGTTAATTTATCTTTCTAAGATGGAGTGGTGATTTATAAATAGATGAGTGATGGTGTGTGTAAAGTGAATTCTAGATGAGTGAGAGTGTGTGATTAGTGATTTCTAACTACTTGCTGAAAAGGAAAAGCTTGAAGGAAATAAGTAACTTGAAATAACTTGAAAGCAAAGAACCACTTTCTAATGGCATTAGACACCATTCATGCTGCTGCAAATAAAAGGTAAGAAAATCACTTAAAAGACCAATGATAAAGTTTATCTCTTCCTAACTCTCTGCCTCTAACACATAGTACTGTGTAAGACACGATTAGGAAGTAGCTAAAGATAAGTCTAAGAAATGATAAAAATGAGAAAAATCTACTTTAAAGAGTAGTTATGATGTTCAGCTCTCTCTAACTCTCTGCCTCTAACACATAGTACTATGTAAGACACGATTAGAAAGTAGTTAAGGATTAGTCTAAAAAGCACCCAAAGCCAGCTGCAAGTTATTAATATTCTGATCTCTAAAAGATAGACAATTTATGATAAAGAGATCATTCATATGTTAGCAAACCACTTTGAGAAATAAAACTAAAAATCAGCTATGAAAATAAAGTAAAGGCAGCAACTTGAATCTGTCAACTAAAACTACCACTAGATATTTAAGCAAATACACAAACACAAAATCAATCCCGGGTTTAAAAACCTGCAAAAGAACAATGCTGATCAGCTAAAAAGAAAGGCTGGAAATGAAATAACAAGAAGGTAAATTACGTTGTACATGTTTCAACTAAGAGAAATGCTGAATAGAAATAAGGAAATGCTGCATATAAAATACATAAAATACTTTACAAGGCTAACATGAACAGGGGCCCTCCATTCATATCATCCAAAAGAGACTCAAGGAATTGGAAACTTCAAAACAGCACTGTTTCTATTACTCCATGTGCAGAAAAATACAGTCCAGAGTGCTAGAACAACACTATAAAAACAGAGTCTTCGAATGCTCTAAATTAACAACAAGTTTATAAAATGCAGAAACTGAAAAAGTAACCTTCAACGTATGCGAACGCTAGTTTTATAGGCATCTGAAAGACGGCCTAATGCGTACAGCTAAAACTGGAAAACTAACTAACTGTCATGCGTAATTAAGGATCAAAACACGTCATAAGTCTGCGTGGATGAGCTGGAGGTTCTGGTCGTTATGGGCATTGAATCCAGAGTTGGATTATGTCCCCCACGGCCTGCATAAGACGAACAAGTCACCGTTTGAACTGACGTGACCCAACAGCTTACGTATCACCGTTAAGCTGCCTTTATTGACCGTAACTTGACCCTCGTTGACCGGAGGTATAGATGACGTGGATGGCTGAACAGATAGCACAGGAACCTCGAGCACCTTGATTCCTAAGTGCCCATGTGGCTCATTTGGCAAAATGACACGTGGAACCTTGAGATTAACAAAAAGGCTGCGGGATCATCAGATGGCTGTGGAATCAGCAGATGGCTGCGGAATCAGCAGATGGCTGCGGAATGCCTGTAAGTATGTCAAAATCTAAACAAAACAGTCACACATTAGCAAAATCCCTAAATCATGCTTAATGCCATCATATGTAATGATCTGGGTGAGTTTATAATGAAAATTAGGCAAAAGAGAGAGATAAGTGATGAAAAACAGTAGGTAATAGTGGATGATGAGGTGTAAATTAGAGGCTCTACACATAGTAGTTGTGATGAGTTTTTGTGTAACCCACAAATACCGCCAAAAAAAATTTCAGCTCAAGCTTCTTCCTTTATTCTTTGGATACATGGCAGTAAACAAAGGCTCCAAAAATCCTAAAGTGCGACGCATCCATCTTTCTCTGCAAGAAAGCCTCCTTAGGTGTAAACATACCAAGAATTTGATGATGACTTTGATTCTTCAAATAGACTGTTGTGTTGCATGGCTCTGCCCAGAAATGCAGTTGTAGGCGTTCGTCATACAACATAGCCCTATCATCTCCCAAAATCTTACGATTCTTTCTCTCATCCACCCCATTTTGTTGTGGGTTTTCGGGTGTTGTCAACTATCGTTGAATGCCTTTTTTCATATAGAAATTTTTGAATTCATTTGACACGTACTCACCTCCATTATCGCTCTTGAGAGCCTTCACCTTCTTGCCAATTTCTTTCTCAATCAGTACCTTTAATTCCATGAACTTGGAGAATGTCTTATCTTTCTTTCACATGAAGAAGATCCAACACTTCCTTGAGAAGTCATCAATAAAAATGACAAAATATTTGTGTCTGGAAGTAGAGGCTTTCAAGAAAGGTCCATAGACATCAAAGTGGATCCTTTCCAAGACTACATGTGCTTTTCTGTCCCGATCATGGAATGTGGATTTTGCATACTTCCCCAAGGTACATCCTCTGCATACATCTTGATGCTCAAGTACTCCTTTAGGGAGGCCATTGGTTGTTCCATAATCCTCAAAGTGTCATGATGAAAATGGCCAAGTCTTTTGTGCCAAAGTTCACTGACATCACGACCCTGCACTTTGTCTACCTTAGTGCTTAATGCAGCACAATCTTCCACATCTAGATTATATAGGCGAACATTGATCTGCTTCACTTGCCCCATGGCAATGTGTCTTAGGAATTCTTTCCCTTTGCTAAAGATCACATCATAACCGCAATGTTCCAGAAATTCAACAAATATGAGATTTTTCTTTAGGCATAAAATGAATATGACATCCTTGAGTCTGAGAGGGGATCTCAACTCCCTTTGAAAGGTGATTGTACCAACCCCAGTCGTGTTGTACCTTCCATTGTCTCCTAGCTTGATGTGCATCTACAACACTTTCTCCTCCAGGTCACTTGAAAAATCTCTACACCTTGTCATGTGGAATAATGCACCTGATTCCAAGGGCCACACACTCCCCCTCAATGTGTTGGTCATGCATGCGATAAGGGTAAAGTCAAGCTCGAACTGTGAAACCAAGGCTTCACCTACTGCTCCTCTTGAGGTCTTCTTTCTTTCCCCTTTGTGTGGACACTTCGAATAATGCCTAAATTCATGAAAATGGAATCATTTAATTTTAGAAAACTCTTTCTTCTTTCCCCCTTGGCTAGACTTTGGTTTGGATTGAGATTTCTTCCCTTTTCCCTTCTTTCCCTTTCTAACCAATGAAATTTTTTCTTCATCCTCTCCCTTGGATGGAGTGCCATCTCTAGTATTCTACCTTATTTTATCCTATTCCAAATAATACCATAATCATTCCCAATTCGATAGTTTCTCCCTCTCGTTCACCGAATATTGGTAGCTATGCCAGCTCTTAGGAAGGCCTAGAAGGGCTAGGCTTACCAAGTCATCTTCTGCAACATTAAAACCAACCCAACCAAGTTCATCACGAACTTGTGTAAATCTTCTCAGATACTACAGGATAGTGTCATTCTTCTGCATCTTGATATTTCGAAGTTTATCCTTGAGTGCCAGCTTCCTGTGGTCACTACTATTCTCGGAAAATTATGTCAACGCTTTCCAAATTGGGAATAGAGTTTCTTTCCCATGGAGATTTGAGAAAATGTGATCCCCTACTCCCTCTAAGATTATTCTCCTCACCTTGGCTAAATATTTCTTCCATTGAGCAAGATTTTGGGCATCATATGCCTGTGGTTTTGCAACATTTGTCTTGATGTATTCTAGCAATCCATTGTCATCCAATATTTCCTCTATACGATCCTTCCATGCGATGAAATCAGAGCTGCCTTCCAAGGCATACTCTAGCCTTTGCCCATTGAAGGTCATTTTCCCAACTCTATAGAGATCCTGCTACACTGAACTACAAATTCGATTCTCCTGAGAAACAACTTTGACATTCCTGCTCTGATACCATGTACAAATTATGGTGTATATTTTCAACTACTCATGAAATTTTAATCAAAATCAAAAGACACAAACCTACTCTACTTCTCTATGGAATTCAATTCACAATTTATAACATTAATCACAAACATGAAATGATAAATAACACACATGCACATAGTATTTTCCAGGGGAAAGCAATTTGCTAAAAACCCCAGTTCTTGCTTGCATTAATATGATGAATAGAGATGTATTACAATTGCTAGCTCAATTTGAGCTCAACCTGCAAGTGAATAACCTATCTCTCTGCTCACTAAGAAGCACTAACCCAGACTTAGTCAATTTCTACCTTTTCTTGAGCTCCTATCTCCTTGAACAATTCCTTGAGAAATTAGGCCCCTATTATTTAGGGAATTCCTCCAAAATGATTTCACAATTCCTAAGGTTGATCATCAGATTGCATAAAACATTGATACACTCAAGACTAGTCTACAATTGATGTTACATTGCCTTGGAATCTCCACCACAATTGGGGAACTCGAACTCTCTGCATGAAATAACTATTTTAGGTTGATTGATCAGTTAACTGGATGATCACTGAGTTAAACTAAAGTCTCACTTCACAATTAACCTTCCACTAGGTCCTTCAATAGTCGGAACTAGTTTAACTAAAAGCAACTTTAAATAACCGACATTGATTACTACAAATTGGCAATCACACATTCTTAACTGAACTCTAACTCCTCCAACTTGAATTTACTGAGCTAATTGAGTGACAAGATCCATGTCATCTTAGTTAACTGCATCCAAGTTGTCTGTTGATGTGGAAATTCAAATCTTCTCAATTTAATCAAGGAAAAATCAAATTGAGAATTTCTTGCTGCATTTTTCAACATGATCGACCACAGGAAAATATTTTTTAGGCATATGATTGGTATTAAATAATTTGAACATGAACATTGAAACTTTCCTATGACAAAAGGAGTCAAAATAATTTAGAAATGTGAGAACAATGGTCCTACATTCATCCCTAAATAAAATAACCTCAATAAGATTCTTATCAACTGTTAGGTCCCTATAATATTAGTGTATCCTCCATATTGTTATTTTTGTGCCCCATGTAGCCACCATATTATTATTCTTGTTCCCCATAGAGTCCACTATTGTTATTGTTGAACCCTTACATTATTATTATTATGTACGACCTTATTATATTGTGATCTATTAGACTCCTATATATACCAAGGAGGTCTTGTCATTTGAATCATCCAAGAACTTTTCATTTATGTGATGTAAAAGGAGTTTTCCCCCTCAAATAGGCTTATTTTCAAGTTGTTGATCTATCTTTTCTTCCTTTTTGTGATTTGGTTACATAACATTTGGTATCAGATCTCTGGATTCTAGGGTTTTGCATCTTCAAACAGGTCATCTTGGAATTTTTATTATGATTTGCGTCACCCTTTATTGTCATGGTATCGATACCATCTTTAAACGATGCGTCACCCATGACGAGGCTGAGAAAGCTATAAACGAATGCCATGCTAGAGCATGTGGTGGACATGTGTCTAGATATGCCACTGCCTAGAAGATCTTACATGTCAGTTACTTTTGGCCTATTGTGTTTCGAGATTGCATCATTGCATTCCAAAAGTGTCACTCTTGCCACATCTATGATTGTAAAACTCGTGCTCCACCTGCTCCTCTACATAGTGTTATCGTCGTTGGACCTTTTGCAAAATGGGGCATAGACTTTATGACATGTAACCCTCACTCGGCAAGGGGTCATGGCTACATCATTGTGGTGGTAAATTATTTTACTAAATGGGATGAAGCAATGCCTACATATAATAACACCGGAAAAACATCTGCTTTATTTCTTTTTAATCATGTCATTACTAGGATTAGTGTACCACAAGCCATTGTTATATACCATGGGAGACATTTCTAAAATCACATGATGTCTAAGATTACTGCCAAGTTGGGCCTTCAACATGACAACTGAACTCCCTATTACCCACAGGAAAATGGGCAAGTAGAAGCTATTAATAAAGTTTTGAAAATAATGCTACAATGCATGATAGGGATCCACAAATTAGATTGGCACCTCATCCTTTATGCAGCTTTATGGGCATATCGAACCTCTGTCTGGACTGCCATTGGATTCACACCCTTTCAATTGGTGTATGGTCTAGAGGCAATCCTTCCCATCGAATGCAAGATTCCATCTTTGAAGCTTGTTGTTGAACCTCTCCCCAAACTCCTATAGAAGAAGAGTGTCTCTCTTACATCTAACATGTTTAGATGAAACCCAGTGCAATTCCACAATGGAAAATGAGGCCTATAAGAAACATATCAAAGAACAATATGACAAGAATGTTAAACCTCGTTCCTTCTTGGAAGGTGATATAGCCCTTCTGTACGATCAAGAAGTTGATAGGTTACGATATGGGAAATTCAAACCAATGTGGTTAGGCATGTACATAGTTAAACATGTTCTTGCAAAAGGGGCTTACAAGCTCATTGATTTTTATTGAATTCCCTTGGCACAACCCATAAATGGGTTATACCTCAAAAAATACTATGCTTATATCATCTTTGCGTAGTCACTGTTTACATATTGTATAGGTGTGTGAGTGTGTTTGCAATGTGTTTCCTTCGAAGTTTACTACTATCTATGTTAATCTTGGATTATGTTTGATTTTCAGATGGTGACATCCCTTTAGCCATATGTTGGTTATGCTAATGGCGCTAGCCATAATACTCATAATCTTTCCTCTGCAACGTGGGCTATTTATGCTCTGAATGACGAGTTAGTGAGTTCATAAAGGATTTTTATCGGTCTCTCTACCAATAACATTGCTAATTATAGTGCAATGATCACATTATTATCTAACATTCTTTTACATGGAATTTTCCATTTGATCGTCAAAGTTGATTCACAACTTGTAGTACTACATTTGAATAATGTCTATTCATTCTAAAGTCCAACTATGCTTCGCATGTTTTTAAGGGTTCGCTTTCTAGAAAGACATTTTGATTACATCCAATATCAACACATTCCTAGAAGTATAAATACATTATCTAATTTATTGGTGAATTATGTTTTATACAGATATTTGCAGCCTATGTAAACATTTCAATTCACATCACACATTGAACAAGAATAGAGTAAATAGGAAACATCAATAGATAACTGTATATATATAAAAGTTTGGTTTTATAAAAATTGTGTCTGAGACACATATGGCCACATGGCCTATACTATCAAAATACATGTAGAAAAAATATGGCTCTATGGCCTCCTAGTAGACTAGTCTAGATGGTGATCATAGTAATAGATAACCGCGCAGGAAACTTTGCACAACCACTGGTTGATGCGCTTTGAAACTTTAATGTTGTATTGTTGTAGTCTCATAGAGATTTGATTGACCCTTGTCTCAGGTATTCTATGGGTCAATCCCTCAACGTGGCACTCAAACTCCTACAACAACTTGTGCTCCAAGATGTGAAAACTGTGGCCCTCCTCATCGCTGAAGATAAGATGATCCCACTGGTCGAACATGCCCAATATCTGCATGTGAAATCAATAGTTAGTATTTGATACATGAAAAACGTAAAAAAAAATTGTAGAATCTCAAAAAAAAGAAAATAGTCAAATGGCGTTGTTTTACCTATATCTCCCCATTGTGTGCCTTTAGGTAAAACAAGCTCTAGATCTCCTCAGATGTTAGTTCTGGCATAGGGATAATCCTCCATCATAATGAGCTACATCCACAACCATCGGAAGAAAGTAGGTGTGAAACTCATCGAAGATGGACCTGCGTGAAGAGACATGAGATCTACCCATTGTCTCATTTGTGGAACTCTGGGACCTAGAAGCCCAAGCTCAATATGCTGAGGTTGAAGTACTGGAATCCTCTCTAAATAAAATGATACCAAAATGGATCCATATCCAAAGTTCTTCAGTCGACCATCTCTTTCCCTATTCAGTTGTTCCTTCATATTTTCCAACACCCCCTTGCTCCAGTTAAATACAGTAGGTTTTATACACTCCAACGCATACTGCAAGTGGGACTTGCTGGCCAGAGGAAAGGTAGCACTTCCAGCCAACCGAACAATGATAAATAGGTTCATCTTGAGAGGTAAATGATTCACATCCTTAATATCTATTTTCATGTCCTTTGTTGGCTGAGAATGAGGTCTATAGTGAGTAGTTATATAATCCTTAACAATTTCATCCGCTCTTCTCATCCCAGACAATGAGATAGGAGCTCCTCTATAAGATAATCCTATTAGAAAACAAATATCCTCAACCTCCATCCTAAGAGAATGTGCTCCAACTCTAAAGCATTTTCTTTGAATATCCCATGCCCTGACCAAATATTCCAACACCTCAAACTGAGCTCTCATCCCTGGAAGCCAGAAAAACTTGAGTCCACAATTCCTTAAGGCTTGTATTATTGTTGGGTCATTGGAAGCTTCTAAATCTTGGGACTCATGTTATCTTTCTCTCCAAATTAGAACCATTTTTCTCTGGTAGATACCTGCAATATCATGAGAGAGACATTTATAAAGAATCTTATGCAAAAATTTGAGAGAAATTCAAGTGAAAATAAAAAATTCATTTTTTGAACTACGCTCAACGTACTTGATTTTAAGAGGACATAGCACTTCAGTGCACCTCCCCTTTCTAGGAGGGTGCGTCGAGGCACTCTTCCTAGTGTTAATTGAAAAAGATCAACACACTTTTTGATACCATTTGGGTGCGATGGACCTAGGGCGTAAATCTAAGACCCTAAAATCACTGAAACTCACAAAATTTTTCATGAAATAAAAAATGGAAACCATGAAAAGAAAGAGAAAGGATAGAGCTTCTACCTAGAATTGACAACACTTGAAATGGTCCACCGGTTTGGTTGCAATCACTTGCTGAAGATTAAGGGTAAAAATCACTCAGATCTCACTCATAAGAGGTATAAATTAAAATTGTAAAAATGAATTTATTTTTGGTCTATTTATGGTCAATTTTATTATTATTTTATTATATTTTTATTATTTTGACCTAATATTACCATAGTACACGTATTTTTAATCTTTGGATGGTGTTCTGAGAAGGTTTAAAGTTATTTGAAGGATCTTTTTTACGATTATAAATTCAATACAGGTCATTTTGATGAAAGACCATACTTTTATTATTATTTAGGGATCTGTAAAATTAGGAAAAAAGAACCCCCTGGAGTCCTCTTTCAGCGCTTTTCAAACTCCCTAAACATGAAAATATTGTCGAGCACTTGTCTTTTCAAACTTGTTAAAGTAAAGAAAAAGATGTCTACTCAGTATAAGTTTAACCCTTTTCTGGACTAGGATAGACTATTTACGAAAAATGAATACTTTAATCAAACATGATTAAAAGGTTCTCCTTGGTATTGTTTTATGCCCTTTTGGACTCAAGAGGCTAAATATAAGAAAAGGAAACTTTGGAGTTTTATTTTTCACCTCTTTTTCAAATTCTCTAGACATGAAAAAGGAGTCGAGTTACACCTTCGCTAGACTTGTAAAAGCATTAAACAATGTTGGACTTGTCGAACATGACGAGACTGAACCAATCCTTCTCAGGGTTCGTTAAAATTACCCAGAGAGATTCATCAAAAGGATGAACTTATAGATCAAGCATATGTTATCCTCCTGAATCTTGTCAAAAATAAAGAGGTACTAACCATAAATGGTTTGGGAAATTGGGAAACCAGGTTACTTAACCTATTAATGGCAGTGAGTCACTTTTGAACATGATACTCTTTCACTTCATCTCTGTGACTGTTGGGTTGGGAAATTTTCTTGCCTCTTTCGTTAATCATACCATGTTAAAATCCTCCACATTCACTTTTGGGTCAATGCTGCAAACTCCATAAAGTGTCGTTGATATGTCTAATATAACTTATTCAATTGATATTTGCCACAATACCTTTAAGCCTACATTCATGTCTTTCATTCTTGAACCAGTTCCACATCAGAATCATTTAGTCTCAAATATTGATACCCATTTTATGTCATTGATGGGGGATACATCAATTCCCTCCTGCAAGTCGCCTCCTATTGACATCAACTCATTATCTAGGAAGTTGACTTAGAAACTCCCTTTCATACCTTGGGGCTTTCATACATCAATGGCAAGTTTCCTTGCTCTCAGTAATATGTCCTCATCACTACCCTTCGACCGTAAGATTTTTTGTGGTGTTCAACTTCAACTCATCTATTCACACCACATAGATTTTACTATAGTACCTTGAGAGACATTATCATCATCGGTGGTTTCTCTCGTGTTTGTTAATGAATAACATAATTGACTGGTAATTAGATGGTGTATACCATGTTCGACTTCAACTCATTTATTCACATGGTTAGACTCGTATTATCGAGTGAATGAGATAGAAGACCTCAAATATAGTTTCATCCATCTGGGCTACATTTTAGGATTCATGCAAGATTACAAAGTATGATGGATATGATCATTCAGACAATCATCCAAGCATGGGTCCACACTATGTTGTCAATGGATGAGACTTCTTGATCATTGTACAAGTAATATTGGCTTATATGATGAGCATGGTTATGCCTCCCTCAACAATGATATCATGATGATAATATGTATTGTAACATATGATTGATCTCGACTAACTTGTTATTGATCCAGACTTGTCATAAGGTAAAGCACTTTAGGGGGAAATCTGTTACAGGCCATTTTGTCACATCAGCCCAAAAGGCCTGAAAATCGGATCAATCAACATCCATGAACACTTTTTCGTAATCCCTTTTCAAAGCCCTAGGCATCAATTCTCCAAAAAGTTTGAGTTTCTGGGTCTATCTGGTAAAAAACCATATTTTTAGACTCAACGCATCCTATGTTATTTCCCAACAATGTTGGGTGCAAGTTTCTCCATTCTGTACCAGCGTTGATCAGCACCAGTTGCTCCCTTCTGCAGGTGTACCAATTCTAAAAATTCGGGAAAATTACAAATATTTTTAAAGCCTCTTCTAGAAGCTTCTAAGGTGGTTTTAACTATTTACCATAGATAGAGATCTTGAATTCCTATCTGATCTTATCTTGGAGACCTTATCTCTTATCCCTTGAGCTTAGCCTCCCCTCATATGTGGATCTCAAGCCTAGATTGGAAAATCCTAAACTACCATGTTTACCCTATCAATTTATTGCCTCCCATAGAGTCTAGGTTGGCTTTTGGAGATTGCTAGTGCCCTCATGTTGCTTCTTTGAGCTTAAGGAATCATCATCTATTTGCATTAGGATTGAGTGTGAAGGTTTACTTTGTGACAAGGAAGGACAAGTCAAGTGGGGCGACACATCTACAAAGTCAGCTTCTATATATGGTTGTAATGCTCTCCTTTATTTATTAATACAAAAAACATCATTTTTTTCCTATACTTATGCTATGCTTATGCTCTTGTATTTCAATGCCATGTTGACTCATTGAATAGAGATATTTGATTATGCTACATAGATATTGTAGTTCCTTTTCTTATTTTAGTCATTGTTGTAGGTTCTATTTATAACGCGTGGAGCTAGAATTGGAGCTTACAAGAAAAATAGAGAGAAGGACTTGCTTCAAATTCCAGGTAGGTTCCTTTTTCGTATTATAATTTCTCTAAGAAAAACATTGATTCTTTTTGTCTTCTGTTATTCTAGATCAAACCACTAGATCTAAGGAATTCATTTTTGTCTGCAGAAGTGAAATTCCATAAAACATGATTGTAGAACCTATGTAGATTGTACAAGGAATCATGGATATGAGAGGTTATCTCGACTTATGAATATCCAACTCAACCCATTGCATAGGTCATGTGTCACATATATTCCCATGGCTTAAACATGCATATCCTAGACATTTCTCGCATGAAATCCTATAGTTAATAATTCTACAAAGGTTAGCAGTTGTACAATTCCTACAATTGATACAAGGAGCCCATTCTTCAATATCTCTTTAACCAGTATGCATACAATAACCTTAACAAGAAATGGAAAATTTTGGGTTCATTCTTTATGTATTAATCTAATCATACACGACAACCAATAGAGCCATAATAATAAGAACTAAATTCAAACATAAATGCCACCCATGATAATCACCATTAAAATCATCACTACACATGAATCACACATATGAGACCCAAATTTGTTATCGAACCCTTTATTCATAATGATCAACAAGAGATAATTAAATGTAATACATAAGATTGAGAGAAGAACTCAGAAAACTTGTGCTCAATTAATACTTCTGGCCAATGCCATAATCTTTAGACCCATACAAGATTTCACACAACACAATATCTTATAATTCTTCATAATATTCCTCAATAAACTCATAATATACAAAATGGGATAGACTATATTGGGATAGAAACAATAGACTAGAATTCCCCATAAAAGCACTAGAACTATAATCGAGAACAAACTTCAAAACCCTTGATTAACAACAATCATCCCTTTTATCATGGAGGTTGATCAGATCTAGCATGGAGAATCTTTTGTTAGCTCAGCCTACCAACTCATCCAACTATGCCATTCTCACACATTCCCTCCTCAATTGTCTCACACTGCATTCTAAGAAAAATATGCAACCTCATCCCATGTTTAACTTCCCTAAAGTGTTGGCAGATACTTTGTCTCTTGTAGTGCAAAATGGTTACTACACATTCTCCCATTGAACATCCCTCCATCGAACCTTTGTGGAGTCTTATGCTCATGTTGTCTCCTCTATCCTGTGTAGTGCTCTCATTCTTTGGCAAAATTTTGAAAAAAACCACTGATGCCCCTTCCTCCTCAAAGTGTTTCCTCCACCTCCTCTTAGCCCCAATAGTTGGCATTCCATGTCAACATGCCACATCATCTAAACCTATCTATACTACATGTCAATGTGCCATGTCAACGCGCCATGTCAACATGGTCATCAATTACCATGTCACCAACATTATTTTACCTACAAAGTTTGGGGTTTGTTCCATATAACCCTTGCATGGTTTATTGAGCCAGCATTTGAATCTAGGTTTTTCCAAAAGGAGAAATTTAAATAATTTGTGTATCCTTGGACTTCCAAATTCCTACAAACAAAAAAAATTTGGATCCTTGAGATATCCAAATTCTACCAATGAATGTGAAAGAGTTCTGGTAACCAATAAAAGATGTGAGCTGTTAGACTCTTGAGCTTCTGGATATCTATATTTTATCAAATGAAGGGGAATATTCTTAGTAATCGATGGGAAGGAAAAGTTTTGGATTCTAATCTTTAGCGCCTTTCATTTATTTATCATTAGTCACAATCATTGTCAGCCCATACAGCTAAGGGCTATAGCCAAAAATTTAAGCCTAAACAAACGACATTGTATTGTTACATAAACGGCATGCAAGCATAAATTTCATAACAAAGAAGAATTTAATCAAAAACTTATATATTATATGTGGAAACATTCTAATGGGGTAAAAAATCAAAATGCATATCTTGAAATTTAACAAAATTATGACCAAATGAACTTTCAAATGATATTTTCATAAAATATATTGGAAGGAAACATAGAACTCTCTATCTTAAGAAACTACCAATAAAAAAATTGTCTATTTTTTAAAAGAGGTGTCATATAAAAAGAGAGGAGGATTATGTAATGATATATTAAAATATTTATTCCACTTCTCCAATTCCACAAGTGATATAGAAAAGAAAATGTAGATTTATGTAATATACATTCTTTCTAACATGTATCAAAATTTATAGATTTAGTACTTCAAATGACACATCAATTTTCTAATTTTTTACTCATAACATATTCAAAATATAGAACTAAAATAATTCAATGAATTATTAGATGTAGAAATTGAAACTTCTCTAAATGCAACATATGATCAACAAAATGCACCAGACTCAGCAATTTCCACCCAACTGTAGGTACTTTGTTGTAAAACTCCAAACTTTAACCAGGGCATGATACCACTAGGGCAAAGTAGGAATAATGGTTATGAGTTTAGTCTACAAAGAATCCAATCATGATAACTTCCATCGCAAAGTTTTCCAAAAGACAAAGTAAGTACATGCACCCACACTACCAGCTTCTCACAGCACAAGCAAACTTCCTTATTTGTTTCTTAGTCCCTCAGAAATATTTTCTTCTAGTTCTTTTTAGTGAGGAAATAGATAAGTCCAACCAATGTCACAAAACTTCCTTGAATATTTGTTGGTTTCCTAGCTCTTTCAACAAGTATATTTACTTTATTTCATACTTGTTCTTACCTTTATGTTCGTTGCACTTTGTTTTCTACTCTTCCCATCTCTATAATTTCTCTTCTTTTCTTTGTCTTTTACTAGCCTCCTTCTCAATCGAATTTCCCATGCATCCCTCCTAGCATGAAGTCTACCCCGATACATTTTTCTCCAAGAATGTAGGGGATACACTTTGCCCAAGTATAGCGATAATGACTTAACTCTAATTAGTTTTCTCCGCTATTCATAACTTAAATTAGGCGAAGATGATAAGATAAGATAGATATAAAAAGCAATAAAGAATATATTAGAACTCACTATATTTTCTCACTTGTAATATCATAACCTCTATAAGCATCATCATTTTATAAATTGCAAAAATAAGAATATTTATATCTATCTCATAGTCATTATAAGAAAAAAAAAAGTTACATCATAATTATATTAAAATCTACATTTCTCCATAAAAATTGAATAAATAAACTTAATATTTAATAATAAAAAATATGTATTTGCTCTTTGTAAAATTATAATGTTAAATCAAAATATCAAAACATTACATTTACTTAGAATGTTATACCTGATTATGTTACATTTACTTAAAATGTTATATCATAGTTATGTTAGAGTATATATTTCTCCATAAAAATGGTATAAATAAATTTAAGAAAAATTGCCGAAATAAATTTTAAAATTAATAATATGTTTTATATAAAATTTAAAAATGAAAGCATTGCAATTCTCAATTTGAAGACAAGTATAAAGTCACTCGGGTTCATTATTATTTTGAAGCATTATTGTTATATTTTTATTTTTAAAAACTTTAGACCAACAAAGGTATTTATATAGATCACGGTCTATGTTTTTGAATTGTGAGTAATTGAAGTACTCTTGCTATTTTGAAGCATTATTAGACACATTATTGTTATGCTTTCAGTTTTAAAAACTTTAGGCCAACAAAGGTATTTATATAGATCACTGTCTAGGTTATTGAATTGTGAAGCAATTGAAGCACTATTATTACATGTGTAAACCCTTGCTACAATTATATTTATAGAATTATATTTTAAAGATTTGCACTTGACATTTATATTTTAAAGATTTGCACTTGACATAGAGTTTATAGAGATGATTGTGTATGTTTTTGGTTTTATTTTTATTTTACTTTTTTATCTGGGTTGAATTTAAGTGGGGATAATTTTAATTTTGAATAGAATAATGATCTAAATATAAAGCTAATAAAGATATTTATATTAATAATTATTTATATTATTTTAATTTATTTTTAATTTTAAGTTTAAGTTTAAGTTGAAGTTGGACCAGAACTACTGTCTATATTTTCTTATTGTAAAATCATTGAAGCACTATTATGACATTTTTAAATCCATACAATTATATTCATAAAATTATATTGTGAAATCTTGCACTTGATATAGGGTTTACAAAGATGATTGTTTATGTTTCTTGTTTTATTTTTTTAACTATGTTGAGTTTAAGCTAGCTAGTTTCAATATTAGATTTAGGATAAGTGGGACACTATTATTAAGATTGTACAAAGTCCATTAAGATTGTGCAAAACTTTTTTAGTGAGATGTTCTGCAAAGTCCATTAAAATTGTGTAAAACTTTAAGTGAGATGTCCATTAAGATTGTGCAAAACCTTTTAAGTGAGATGTTCTAGGTCAAATTTAAACTCACCTTAAAATAATGAAATAACCTAATAGAAAATAAACTTAACACCAACCAATTCATTTACACCTCATGGATAGATAATAGTCCAAATTATGGTTATTGTGTGAAATTTCACTATCTTGGAAAAGTTTTCCCTAAAGATTAGCAAAGCTCCAAGTAGCATGTGATCTTTTCTTTTTTCTCATGGCGATTTACATGGATCCCGTACCACATTTTTAGCTTCACATTCGTGCAATGAACATAGATCACGTGCTACCTATCATGTATAGTTGCAAGAAATATTTAGGAGTTGTTTTTAGTGGGATTTTTTGAATTTTTTGGTGTCATAATCAAGTGGAAAAAATTGAGGTGAAATCTTGATTTGTGTTATTTAAATTGGTTTTTTGACTGCATATATGGATTCAACATCCTGAAAAACCCCTAGACCACTTCGATTGTGCAGGGATTACCCATCAAACTTGTGATTGAAATAAATTCTTACCGGATTTTAGAAAAATTAGACTAGAAAAATACAGCAAAAAAACTTCGAAAAAATCACACGCACCATAGCTATTATTATAATAGCTACAGAAATTATCGCATGTTGTGGCGTTGTGAGAAGGAGGTCAGTATGGTCGACACCTTGCTTGACTTTAGGTTTAAATTTCAATTATCAGTCTCCAAATTGAAAGACAAATCGGGATTGGGAAAACCATAAAAAAAATCGGAAGAAAACTATAAATTCCTGCAGGGGGCTCAAAGATAACGCGGAAGATGGTAGGAGTTCTAGGTCTACCTCGCCCACTCTATATATTCTTGTTTTCACTCAATGATCATTGTAGCTGCAGCAGCTAGCTGAAGGCTGGGTAGAAGCAGCTTTCTAAAGGGTTTTAAATTTGGTGCTGGGTCATCTGCTTATCAGGGTCCACCTTCATCACTCTTTATCACTTTTACTCATTGTATTTACATTTCTTAATTGAAATTATGTATCCCTCTGCCTTCATCATTTTCATGATGTTTAGTTTGATTATAATTGTTTTACAAGTGGAAGGAGCTGCCCGGCAAGGCGAGAGATAAGATAAAATAAGATAATTGTATTTATGTCTAACTAATGACCACAAAGTAGGTCAAAGGGAATGTTGAGTACAATGATATCCATAAAATGTGGGAGAACCAAATAATCTCCTATAAAAAATACAATCCATGAATATAAAAGGTACAATGCAAGAACATAAAAGACACAATGTATGGAATGCCCTAACGAAGAGGATCAAACTCATCTCTCCTAACATCTGATACTGACTGAAGAGCACTGAAAAAATTCCACAAAGTTTGTTGGCTCATTGTATGGGGGAGTGGAGGACCTAGTCCGTCTCCCAGGGACAATTCTGAGATGGTTTAGCTACTGGGGTTTCATGTGGCGGGGTGAGATCCCACGGATCCTCACTGGTCTAGAGTCTGGATATGAAACTGTATCAATTGTTCTCTTTGTGCCCATGTCTGAGAGGTCCCAGCATTTGGAAACATTCTTCCATATTGAAGGTTCATTACTAGCATACATGCGTCACTACCAATATGAAGAGTTGAATATTTTAATGGGATGGTTTATTCATCTATTGTTGTGGAGCAATCTAATTATTAGTTTTATTTTGGTGGGTTTGTTTGGAATTTTGTGATAATTTTTTAGGGAGATTATGAATTTTTAGTTAATTTTTATATTGTGGTAGTTATTTTTAAATAGTTTTTAAAATATGGTCTTGAATGTATAAATAAATTTAGTATTTTTTAATCTTTTGGACATTTGATTATTTCTATGGCCAAAATTAACTATTCTTAGAGATCTTTACAAGATTTTTTTTTTTTTTAAGTAAAAATCATTAAGTATTCCAAAAAATCTTTACATAATTTTTAGTAAAAACCCAAAAATTCGCATTTCCAGAAAATTCTTACCAAATTTCAGATAAAAATAATCAAAAAAACAAAAACAAAAAAACTTCCTACCACATTTCTTTTGATGCAGGTAAAATTTCCGATGGGAAGAATGGATACATTATAGTCGATCAATACCACCGCTACAAAGTAAAAATTAAAATGATAAGAAAACTTGAAGCACTGAATTTTGAATTTGTCATTATGCATTGTTTTATTTTTTAAAAGTAGTTGCTTGAATAATTTTATTCGTAATCTGCAGCATGTGTTAGAAATTGTAATTACTCTCACATGTGGAGTTGGCTAAACATAGAGAGTCAGTTAACTGAGTGATTGAATATTTGAGTGTTGACTCAATTCAAGTTAAGTGATACACAACTTTTAGTGTGTGGTTGCAAGTCAACATATTTTAGGCAAGTCGCTAGTTGGAAAAGGATAAATACCCTTCACCAGGGTCATTGTAAGAATCAAGTTTTTGTGTGATCAATAGAAGAGCCGCAGCTCATGTGTTTTATGTGTGAATTCATGCCTTATCTCCTCTGCCTTTCCAACAAATTGATATCAGAGCCTGAAAAAAAAATTGAGATCTAAAAACCCTGCAACTGCATCCTGCAGAGCTTTATTATCTAACTGATTAAGCCGAGAATAAAAAATAAAAATAAAAAACCGTTGTGGAGTGATACGCTGTAGCTTTTGAACAGAGTGAAAGTCGCGGCCTCAATGCATCAAGCCGAATGTTAAAAGCTTTTTTATTGAAGCGAAACTGTTTTCGTCATCGCCTCCGCCTCCGCCTCTGCTTCCGCTAACCGTGGCTACCGCTGCTTTGAATCCAATCAAAATAAAAAAGAATTGGAGAGGTTGGTCATACAGCAAAAGGCAAAACTCAACTGGTAAACAACTCTATGAGCAATTATGAAAGGGAGTAGTCTAACAAGGCAGAGGAATTGTCCGGTTTCCGTCGCCGTCCGGAAAAACGTTCGGCTCCAGCCGTCGGCAATTCCTCCGCCCTTCGCCACCCTCCGCGAGCTCCGCCACCCTCCTCCACCCTCCGCTACATTTCTGCATTAAAGTCCTGATTTGATCGGAGCTGGTCTGACAGAATTCGCGCTGCCGAGAGTTAATGCACGTTTCAATTCGAAATTTTGCAAACCGCAGGCTGCTCCCCTAACCATTCGGAGAAGTGCAGAGAATGTACCTGCGCATTCAGCATTGGCGCAATGAAGGCAACACCTTTACCATTCAGAGAAGCGCGGAGAGTATGAAATACCCAGGGAGGAAAACTGAAAGAGGTGTTGCCGATTCTGCAGCAGAGGATGTTGGAGTGGTGTGGTGTACGTACAACCGGGTGTTGTAGGAGTGTGTTATGGAGAAATAATGGGAAGAAGCCAAATTTATCCAAGCCCACATGATCCGAACCGGATTCAATGCAGATACAATTTTAGCAACTAAGCTTTTGGGACTGTATTCCAAGTGCGGGAATTTGGCAGAAGCTCGCCAAGTGTTCGATGGAATGTTTGAACCGAATGTAGCCTCATGGACTGCTATGATCGGTGCTTACTCTGGGTATGGATATGGTGAGAAGGCGTTGAAGTTGCTTTATGAGATGCAATGTAAGGGTGTTCCATCAGATGAATACACGTTTTCCACTGTTCTCGTTGCTTATGCAAACTCGCCAAGTCTTGGAGATGGCAAGGAGATCCATAAAGAAATAGTTAGGAATGGGTTCCATACTATTGTTTTTGTGGTAAGTGCACTTGTAAACATGTATGCTAAATGTGGATAGATAGGGGATGGACGAACGGTATTTGATGAAATGCCTGAACGAAATTTGGTCTCATTGAATGCGATTGTTGCAGGGTATGCATAGAATGGGTTTGTTGATGAGGCTCTGAAGCTCTTCTCGGAAATGCTAGAAAGAAACGTGGTTTCATGGACAACAGTGATTGCCAGATGTGTGCAGAATGGATGCATTAATAAATCCCGGGAACTATTTGAAAAAATGCCTGAACGAAATGTGATCTCATGGATGACGATGATTTTAGGATATTCCCAAAAGGGAAAAATTGAGGAGGCGCTGAAGCTGTTTTGGAAAATGCCTCATCAGAATACGGTTTCTTGGACGGCAATGATTACTGCTTCCGCTAAGCATGGCCATGCGGAGGATGCCCTTAAATTGTTTGGTCATATGCATTAAACTGGCATTCGGCTTAATCAATTTTCTTTTGCCAGTGTTCTCTCTGCTTGTGAAAATATGGGATCTTTGAAACATGGCAAAGAGATCCATGAGAGCATAATTAGAAGCAAGTTGCATTCCAATGTTGTTGTTGGGAGTGCCCTTGTAGACATGTATGTCAAATGTAGGGGCATACATGAAGCACGCACCGTGTTTGACAATTTGCCTGAACAAAATGTCGTTTCCTGGAATGCAATGATTGCAGCATATGTGAAGTATGGCTATGTCGACGAAGCTGCAAATCTCTTTGTGAAAATCCTTGTTCGGGATGTGGTTTCATGGAATGCAATGATTGTTGGATATATACAAAATGGGTATCTTGATGAAGCAGTGAAGCTGTTTCAAGGAATGCCAGAACGAGATATTGTCTCGTGGAATACAATGGTTGCAGGTTATGTATAGAGTGGGCATTTCTATGAGGAATTGACACTTTTTCAGGAACTGCAATCGACTGATATGAAGCAAGACTTGGACACATTTGCCGATGTGCTTCCAACATGTGCCAATTTGGTAGCTCTGGGACATGGCAAGTTGGTCCACAATTGTATAGTTAAAAATGGATTTCAATCTGATCATGATGATTTTGTGGGTAGTGCCCTGGTAGACATGTATTCCAAATGTGGTACTATAAAGGATGCATGTCAAGTTTTTGATAGAATGCCTAGACGTGATGTGATTATGCCAAGTGCCTTAATGGTTGTGCTAAGCCTACTATTGTTCCCCTTTTTGTAATTTATCTTAATCCTTCGGTGATGAAAAATTAAAATATGGTTTCATCTTTTATGAAATATCCTAATCTTTTTGCAGACAATAGATATTGGTAAAATTATAATTTCTATATATTAGAGGATCATGTTATTAACTTATTAGCATATTCAAATTGGACTGTTACGTTCAATTCTATTCTAATAGAATAATTTTCTTTTGGATATTGTTCTATATAATATTTTCTGTCTCTAATTTTTTGAAAAATGTCATTTCTTTTTCTAGATCTATCTTGAAATTGATTGTGCCACTACAAACATATTGCAGTAGGAAGAAGTTTCTTAGCTTTTCCTAGATCGAAACGATTTTATCTTTCATATAAGGACCTGTTTTGGGTGCATTGATTAGAAGGTTAATAAGTTCTGTAAATCATGTGAATCAACACACCATTAGATGTTATTCACCATTTCTGATGCCTCAAATAAAACTGGAGGAGGAAAAGAGACAATACAAACAGAGTATAGCATTTTTCACCATTCCTAGATCAGGAATAGCTTCTGCCTTGAGGATTGAGCTTATACTCAAGACCATATCGGAGAAAAACTATAGAAAAAAGCTCTGGATTCCTGCAAAGCAAATCACCCTTTTGAATTTGTAGATAATTTCAAGGAATGTTGCCAGTGGGAAAAACATCATAATGGATGAAGGCTATTGCTGATTGTTGCCAATGGGAATGTTGTTGACTGAAGTATATTACTTAAGCAGTACTCCATCTGATTATAATTTATTACCATGATAAAAGCTTGTTTGTTGACCAAATCTTTGTTTGAAATATTTAGATCACACATTGATCATTAAGTCTTAAACATAAGGTCTTCATTACCTATAACACTTACATTTTTGGATGTCTTTAATATTTTGTAAGGAACTATTTAGTTTATGGTCCAACGTGATGTCTTATTAAAATACAATTGCTTTAAAGTCCACAATAGGGTCTTTAAGCCACCATTATTCCTCTACTTAATTATTGTCTTATTTACCAATAATCAAACTTATTTCATGGTTATTCCAAACATAAAAAGGAAGATACCAAAATGGAGTGGAGCTGAACATCAAAAGTTTGGAAATATAACAGATTGCTAGCAAGAAATTCACTGCAGTGGATTTCATTATATTCAATTTATTACAAAATGCTAGAATTGTTTCCTCAAGACCATGGAAACTGCCACAGTATTGAATAATACTTCCCTTGTGCTTCCAGAGCATCATTTCATGTAATGATGCTTATACAAAAGGTAAATTAATCTATCACAGCTTTATCACTTGTTGTACAACTGGAAGTTGGAAAACCATGGACTAGATAAAATACAAGCCTTCAACCATGACCATCACTTCCATGATGCGTTTTACAACAAAAAATTTGTATAGATAAACATTGTGTGCTTGGCAAAAGACCACATTGTGTGCTTGGATGAGAATTGCATGCTTGGAAAAATACCACATTGTGTGCTTGGCTGAGAATTTATGTCTTCCACATTGAGGTTGAATGCATGGACAATCCTGGTTGGAAGCAGAACTGTAGAACAATCTAAAAAAAAGAGCATTCGCGTTAAAACTTTGAAAATTAATCAACACCATCATTATCCTAGCAGACCATAAACCATATGTGACCAGGAACATCAACACGCATATATACACGAGCACACAAGATCAAAATAAACACTTTTACCGAACACACAACTAAAAGATAACAACTGACGTTGATTTGGGCAATAAGACAGTTAACACTTTATCACAAGCATAAAAGGACAGAACATCGTTCCTAAAAGGAAAGATTCCTTTGACAACATGAACAGATGCAATCCAATGAATGTTGGCCATGTTTTTTTAGGGTAACCATTTGCTAAGCAGGACTAGACTTGAATGAAAGGGCTTTCTACAATGTATGTTTACATCACAACTCTACTAGTAGTCTGTCCTCAAAGATTCTCGGTGCTGCCATAATATATGTGAAATTTATAGCAGGCAATCATTATGCTCACATTCCACTACTCGTGGCAAAAGAGATGTGTTAGAACAAAGAAAAGGAAATGAAATCTTCAATACCAACACAAACACCAAGACCACTAGTGAAAGTGATCTTGTCCGGCCTCATCCCTGCCCTCAACATTCGGAGAAAATAACTAAGTGCCTTCTCCCCATCCCCAGTGTTTTCATATCCTGCAATGATTGAATTCCAAGAAACCAAGCCCTTCTCAGGCTTTTCGTCAAACATTTGGCAAGCAAACTCAATTTCACCTTGTTTAACATATCCTGTAATCGTGGTATTCCATGAAATAGCATTCCGCTCATACATTTTGTTAAACACTTGCCGCACATCATTGACACTTCCACATTTAGCATACATGTTGATGAGATTGTTTTCTACAAATACATTTGGCTCTAACCCACTTTTTATCATATGGGTATGGATCCACTTACCCTCTGCCAAGGCTTTTGTGTCAACACATCCCTGCAAGAGACTGGCATAGGTGACATACCCTACCTGAAGGTCCCCATAATACAAAAGCTTCATGGCCTCCTTTCTCAGTCTCACCCAAGCGCCCAGAACGGCCAAGAAGGTCAATCATGCAGGCATAGTGGTCTGTTTTTGGGGATGATACAATGATCTCGAGTCATAGATTCAAAGTATAAACATTCAATGTTCTAGACGATATTTGGTCATATTTATTAACAAATTTTGCCTAAATCCAGTTAGAAATTGTTGGAATTGCAGCTTTCAGCTGATGAATTTGCACAGTTCCAATGTTTTAGGGGTTTTTCATGGAGCCAAATCTATTTATGCATTCAAAAAGAAAACCTACAATTTCACAAACAATTGTATAGCCAGATTCCAGTGATGATTGCTAGAAATAGTGAGACAGAACTTGTAGACTAGAGTGTTTGTTAGGTAGCTAAACCCAACATGAGCATTGGAAAAAACATTGAAGAGCCTCTACACCTATGCCATCCTCCAATAACATGTTGGTATTATAAATCCAGATTTGTCCTAGGCGTGAGGCTAGCAAAAGAACCTCCATTGTGAGGTGAGACATCCCAAACCTCTCTACCATAGCCATAATCAAACTCACCTTGCTCATATAAGGGTGGCTTAATCTACCTTGATTTGTGATTAATCCCAATAAAGCATTTCATTCTCCCATGAAAAAGGATTTTGTCAACAGAAAGAGAATGCAATTAGGAAGGATAAAGATGCAGAAAATCAAGGAAAGAAAAATGATCAATCTGGAGAACAAGAGGGGACTGATGACTCAAAGATGCAGAAAGCTGAGTGAATGCCTTCAACTCTCACTGGATTTTTACATGGAAGCCAACTTTAGAAGGGCTCTACAGCCTTGCTGTAATCACAATTTTGTAGTCCATACTCCAAAATGTTATTTGTTGTGGCCACTTATATACAGGTCCTTGTTTCATGCAATGAAATTTAATGTTTTATATTTCAAAATCTTTGGCTCAAGGTCATGATTTTGGAAGTTTTTTTTTTATTATTTATCAATCAAACAGTCAAGTACTCCTAAATCTTACATATGTATCCAAGATCTCCGGGTATTTCTGCTTATTTTGCTTATTACAGATTCATTGCTTCAAGAGTTTGCATATTTCTCAGTGCTTTTGTAGGATTCTTTGGATCGTGTTAATGTATTATGTTTAATTTATAATGTCCTTTGAGATCTACTCGGTGCGTATTGAAAAATGAGTTTTTTCAGCCAGATATTTTATCAAGGATGTGTTTTACAGATCTCATTTCTGAGTAAGCAGTCCTGAGCATAGGCTTCATAGGCTTATTGGGTTTATTGAATCTTGTTGTGTTCAGTAGCTTCATTTTACACAGGTTGATAATTAAACTTGTCAAGATAAATTATTCTATAACAAGTTTACGTACATTTTAGAAATTTTCAGGGAGCTTAATGGAGTTTAGTCAAAGTTATTCTGAACAACCTCCTTAATTGATCTCTATTTGAAACAAAGCAAAACTATGTATGTCTCTTTCCCTGCCATTTGGACTTCCTTATTCATATGGTTGTTAGGCCCCTATACTACTAGTGTAACCCCTTATTGTTATTAGTACAACCCCCTTATTATATTGTTGTACCTATGTAGTCCCCTTATTGTTACTATTGTGCCCCATAGAAGCCCACTATTGTTATTATTATGCCCTTACATTATTATTGTTATGTCGGCTCTGATTATATTATGACCCCTTAGACTCCTATATATATAAAGGAGGTATTTTCATTTGTATCATCGAAGAATTGTTCATTTGTGTAATGTAAAGGAGGTTGCCCCCTCGAAGAGGCTGAATTCTAAGGCATTCAACTATCTTTTCTATCTTTTTGTGAGCTGGTTTCATAACATTTGGTATTGGAGCCTTGAATTCTAGCGTTTCACTGCTCCAAACAGGTCATTGTGGCATTTGCGCTATAAATTTTTCTCTGCGACGTTTTAGACGCTAAAAAAAAGACCATTTGGGTCGAAATTGTTATGAACCTCGGGTTCAAATTTCAGAGCTTTTCGCGCTATATTTTCGGAGATATGATCTGAGGAAGTTTTCCTTTTTGCAGACTCCCGAATTTCACTCCAAACAAGTGATCTGGGGAAAATCGTCATAACTTTTGTTTCGACAATCAGATTGAAATTTCGTAAGAAGTTACAGAAAGAGGACGGATTGTAGTTTCTTGTGTCTATTTTTCAATTACTAAGGTCAAAACAGTGACACGTGGCACTTCATACAAGTTCGCTCTTCTGGAAAGGTCTATAATCAGGTCATCTTGGGAGATTGTGCATAACTCTGCCTTGGAGAATCTAAATTCGATCAGACTAGTGGCATTGGAAAGAGGACATAGAGGGCTACTGCAGGTCGCAATTTCAGAACTAGATGATCCGAAATTACAGAGATACATCAAATTCAATATTGAGCTCCTACAAAGTGAAAAAAGGTGTGTAGTTTTTTTTTTTAATTTTGCATAAGCTTGGTTTGAAAAATTAGTTTGAAGGAATTCAAAGGGCATAGTAAAGCATTATTTTCGGTAATTGTTGCCCTGAGGAAAGAAAATGCAAACACCTAGTAAGCAACCTGAAAGCTCTAGCATGAATCATGAAGAAGAGGAAGAAATGCAACATGATATATCAAAATTACGAGACCAAGTGCAACAAATGCCACTCATTCAAAAGTTGCAAAATATCCCAATTCAAACAATATTGCCAGAACTTGAAGAGGAAGGAAAAATCATATTGGAACCTGGAGCAGTCATAGAAACAAGAACCCGACAATTAGGAAATCGATCAATTTCAGAGTATCTTATCAAGTGGAAGAACTTACCTGCTAAAGATTCCACATGGGAGGACAAAATTTTTATACAGAAGCATAAAAAACTACTCAAGTGTTGAGGACAACACTTTTTGAAGGAGAGGGGCATGTTAGGCCCCTATACTACTAGTGTAACCCCTTATTGTTATTAGTACAACCCTCTTATTATATTGTTGTACCCATGTAGTCCCCATATTGTTACTATTGTTCCCCATAGAAGCCCACTATTGTTATTATTATGCCCTTACAATATTATTGTTATGTCGGCTTTGATTATATTATGACCCCTTAGACTCCTATATATAGAAAGGAGGTATTTTCATTTGTATCATCGAAGAATTGTTCATTTGTGTAATGTAAAGGAGGTTTCCCCTCGAAGAGGCTGAATTCTAAGGCATTCAACTATCTTTTCTATCTTTTTGATCAAAGACCCACCATATTCCTAAAATCAAGAAAAAGCGAGATGAGGAAGTTTGATGGCAAGGATCCAGTGAATTGGATACTACAGATGGAGAAATATTTTGATCTACATGGTGTACCATTGTTACAAAAGGTATGTATTGCATCTAATTTCTTAGAACCGAATCAATTTCTATGGTATAAAGGGCTTTGTTCTCGTAAACTACTTGTCACATGGTCAATTTTCACGGAGGAAATGATAGCACATTATGAGGATACAAAGAGAAACTCCTTCTTTAGCCAATTGATAAATCTCAAACAATAAGGGGTTACACTAGTAGTATAGGGGCCTAACAATGGTTCAGTCCATGAAATTAACCTGAATTATTCAAGAACTCCAGTGGTTGCTGGGAGCTTTACATTAGACATATTTTGTGTTCATTTTGCATTGTCTGTTGCAATATGTCAATGGTAGAATCTTACACATTCTTTCTTCATTTATGTTGAACTTCTTACATTACAAGCTTTCAAAAGGTTGTTCTTTTCTGTTCTAATTCAACATGTTTCTCACAAAATCTAAATCACTTGTGGCTTAAACTAGTGTAAAGGAATTTGTTTACTATCAACATTATCCAAAATACTCAATGATAACAAGAACAGGTTTGGTGTGAAGCTTAAGTAGCTAGTAGCTAACTATTATTGGTGTGTCCTGAAATTTTTATATAGAACAGCTTGTTGGTAACTATGACCTCTTTCTCATATACACAAATGCCATTGCATGGTAGGGTGTAAAATTCGGTTCTGCTATGATTTCTTAGTCTTAATAACTCATACCTCTTTCTCATATACCCAGATGTCATTACATGGTGGTATAAAAGTCTGTTCTGATGTAAGTATATAATTAAATTTAGATACACATTCACCAGTGCTTTTGTATCCTTTGTTAGTATGTAGAGATTTATAAGTGTATTGAATTTAACAACTATGATTAGTATAAATTTATACTGATTCATTATCATCCCTTCACAGCGATATGCAAATGCAACAACAACGTTAGATTTTTATTTTTTTACAAATTATCATCTCTTCACAGGATATGCCAAATTCCAATACAATAACAATGTTAGATATACTCACTTAAGAGTGTTTTTCTTTCCAGACATCAAAAGCTCATCATCTTACTAGGGGGATTCTAACCTGAGTGGGGAGGATAATGTCAGCTCTGCCCAACCACCTAAGATAACTCCAATTAACTAATCCCTGATACAAATTATTCCAAAACAAACAATTTACCCATTAAATCTTAATATCCCTAACACTATTTTTAAGGACAAATTATGATATATACGTATTCTTGATATTTCAAAGTTATAAACAAATTTCTTACCTACTATTGATATTCGGAATAGTTGATTATTCATTTTACTTCCCAAAAAAATTAACAAATGGCATAATCTCTGTATTCAGATAAAAACAGAAGCTGTAAAATAATACTATTTGTTATAGAGGTAGAATGAAAATGAAATATAAGACTACTGTAATATTTTGAATAATTTTTGGCCATTGTAACCCTCTCATCCATTATACACAATTATACACAACCATTGGTGTTGAGACTGATACACAACCATTGTTTTTGGCCCATCGGAAGGTTGATGTGTTAATTCCCTATTGAAATCCGATCAACTATCTGGCATTAGTTAATTTGTATGAGAGTTGAAATTTGTAAGTCATGTGGATTCAACTGAATGCTGATATGTTTTTGGGGTTTCACCTTTTGGTTGAGTCCCAACATCTTTTTGGTGATGCAACCCTTTTTGTTAAATGCTAATCATTAGAGATCTACAATTCATTTACACTAGTAGTACTCAAACCTCACCATTTTTTTCCCAACATCGATGAAACTTTTAGGAATATCACTGCAATATTCTTTCAAGGGTTTATGGAATGGCGTTGAAGTGTTGAAAATTTTCTAATTTTTCACTTTTCCACCAAATGCCGATAAGCAGGGTAAAGCACACTGAGAGAATATTTTTCAAAAGCACTGAAATGGATGAAAATTGAACCTTTTAATTCTCTTGATGCACTGGACCTGTCATTAATGGTGGATTTAATGTTTTGAGCTGCATTTAAGTGTGAAGATTCAGAGAATCTGAACGTAATGACTAGATACCTAGATTCAACCATTGCTATTTAAATCCACACTCAAACCTTCAAATTACTCACTCTGCCTTATGTTTGAATGATAAACATTGTTACCTCTATGCCCTGAGATGTCTGAGTTGCACAAATTACCAGCCATAGGAGGTAAAATTCTTGGTTGTTCATTGATTTTCTTGTCATCTTATCATTGGTAAGTATTTAATTATTTTTAATTCCACCAATGCTGGGTGATTATAGATTCTGTCAAGATGTTTAGAATACCCCCCCACCCCATTTTGTTAATGCGAAGACAGTGAGTTTTAGGGTATAATATTAAGTATTTTGTTCCAGGAAAATGCTGTCAAGGAGGGCTTCCATTTTGGAATCCCTGAAAAGGCTAAATGGGAAGGGAAAGAAACCATCGTAGGCATATGATCCAACATGGGTGGGAGAGGCCTAGGTAGGGCTATCAAGGAATGTCAAGTCAGTGATCAAGTTTCCTCCGAGGAAAATGTTCGCATAGGTATTGTCATATAAGGACACTGAGCTAAGCACAGGGACAAAGGTCCTCTTTTTTTCCAGAAGAAAAACCAACATCTTTTATTAAAAATAAAAGAGGTTACAATCCCTTGAATCTATAACGCTCAGAAAGAGCTCAATATAGCCAAAAACATCGTCAGATATAGTAGAGGAAAACAATACAACAAAAACCAGAGGAAAACCTCCAATCCGATAGCCGGGAAAGAAACCTGAAAATGCCCAAAACAAGTCCAGAAGGACCATACCACTGAAAAACAGATAGACAAAGTCTGCTTGCGATCTTTAATAATCTAGTTTAGTGACGTGAGTAGTGCAGGAAAAATGCAGAACCTGGTGTATCTCTGTGAGATGTGAAAAATGCAGAATTCACAGTATCCGTGAGCTCTGTCTGGTTACAAGTTCTGAAGGCATGCGATGGGGCCTCCGTGCATGGTTCAAGCCTCAGTTTGAATTTCAGCAACCAAATGCAGATGCCCGCGGTGCGACATGACCCTGAATCGTCCAGACAGGAGGATTTGTCAGACAGATACTAGTCGGAGTTAATGCGGAAGGGTTGAAGGGTGGCGGAGGAATGTGGAGTAAGCAAAAGTGGTGGAGGGTGGCAGAGGGAATTCCCGATTGCCGGAGCCAGAAGTTTTTCCGGGCGGCACCAGAAACCAAGCAATTCCTCCGCCTAGTTAAACTACTCCATTATGAAAGTTTTTATTTTTATTGTTGGTCATATTTTTTGAAGGTAACATGGGCCACTCAAAATCTGTTTACATAATCCAAAGTCAAGGAGTCACGTGGGTTTTTTATTAAAAAGTTTTTTAATTAAAAAATATTTTTATTGCAAGGAGCCATAAACGATTTGATAAAAGGGCACGAAAATTTGTGGAGTCACTGTGAGAGTTGACTCAAGAAATTTTGTTGGAGTCACATGGTAAAGCTTTTCATATAGTGTTCAGGGACTTTATATAATGTGAAGAGAAAGTGGAAAGTTGAGCATAAAGGTTTGTAAAGAGTGGAAAGTTGAGTATAAAGGTTTATAAAATAATTTTTCGGGATTTTTTAAAGGTTTTTTTGGAAGAGATTTATGAAAAATGTTTTTTTTTGAAGAGAATAAAAAAAAGGAAAAAGGGCTTTTATTGACAAGAGAATTTAGGGCTATGTAAAAGTCTGTTTATTTGTAAAAAAAATTGACTTTTTGTCAAGCATCACAGTGTTTTGGGTGAAGATTGTGCCTTACGGGAGTGCATATTAAAAATCATGTTTTCTTTCGGGGGCGATATGAAAGATAGCCTCATACAATTAAGAAAGAAGCTATAAGACAGAGGAATGACAACAGTCATGGGTCGCAAAGCGCGACTGAAGAAGACTAAGAAAAGGAATCGAAAAGAAGAGGCAAAGATCATTGTCATGGTTAGAGAGGTTCAGGCTGCAGCCGAGGAACTGAAAAGTCTAGCAGAAGGCAGAAAAGAAAGTTAGGGTGATTGCTGGAGATTTTATTTGCTACCACCTCTGTTGTTTACAGGTAAATATTTTGATCATTGGCTTATCAAAATGCTGACTTTTCTTAGAGCTAAAGAGTTAATTGAGTACGGGTCTAATAAACCATATGATGAATAATGTGATGCTTTAGCATTGAATTTATAAAACATGCATTGGACGAGAAGTGTTTGTGCAAGGTAGCAAAAGTTACAACTTCCAAGGAAGGATGGATGTTCCTGGAAGCAGAGTTTCCTGCAAGGGGGAGTGACATGCAACAACAGGTTATGTCACAAGCAAAGAAGTCAGCCGCAGATTTGAGATTATATGAGCAAGACTTTAAGAGGAAAACAGAGCTTGGAGGACCCCACTCAAAAGTGGATGATGGTTATCAAGACCATAAAATTGATACCCATTATGCAAGCATGCACATGGATGAAGAAGATGCAACAAATATTGCAGAGAGAGAAGCAAAAACCTCTATATGTGAAGCAGAGCAAGAGCATATAAATGCTCAAGGAATCCATTGTAACATGGATGATGTAGATGATTGTGAATCCCACTGTGATGAGACACATGTGGATGATGACTGTAAAGTGAGATGTGAATTGGTGAATCCAATCACAACTGATGGATTTGGTGAAGTTGAAATTGTCAATGAAATTGACAATGAGCACATGCATGCTCGGATATCCCACCATAGTGTGGATGAACATTATATTGATGATATGTGTGGTTTCTTTTTTGAAACAGGGATTGATTGTGGCAATATGGTAAGCGCAATGTTTGATGAAACATTGAAGGGTGAAGTTGCCACTGTAGCAACAAAATATGAAGCAATTGGAACTTCTCATGAAGCAGTATGTCATCTAGCAGTAGTTGATGATCAAGAACAAAATAAAGTGATTGAAGAGTTTTTGATGAGAATATCCACTGACCACATAATAGTGGAAGATAGTTTCAGTGAAGTTGAAAAGAAAGTAGAGAAGGAAGAGGAAGAGCAGGAAGCTCTCACTGAAGAGCATAATAAAGATGTTTTTAACATTGTTTTGAATACACAGGTGTTCAAAATAGCATGGGAAAAGAAGTTGAAGGCAAGGTTGTTAATAAATTTGATGCAAATTTGAAGCTCATTGAAGAATGGATTCAGAAACCAATAAAACAAATTGATGCAAGTGTTAAAGTAGCAACTGGTATAAAAGAATTGAATGAAATGGTGAATGATGATCTTGAGTGTGCAGATTACAGGAAAAAAAACAGTAGTACCTGATGATGAAAGTGAAAAGAATGATATGAAAGACAAATATGAATGCATTGAAACCATTTTTCAACAATGGAGTCAAGCAGAGATATGATTGTGCTATCAAGAAATATGGCAGAAAGAAAGTCAGGATTATGAACCGCAAAAAGCATAGAAAAGAAGACAGTTTGAAGATGTAATTTTGTGGCAGTTGTCCATGGTTGAACAAATATTTGAAGAGGAAGGTGTACTAGAAAAGATCAGATCGTGTTTCAGCACAAATTCAAGAAAACAAAAAGAAAAATTGCAACAAAAACAAGTAAAGGAATATGGAGCCTACAACAAGAACCCACAATAGAGAATGAAGCAATTTCGAGGATATAAAATTTGGAAGAAGAGAAAAAGAAAATGAAAAATTGTTAAAGTCTTGAGTCATTGTAAGCCTGGCAGAGACATAGACCAACAGGCATGTTTGAGTGATAATTGAGTCAATTTCTGTTATAAGTCTAGCATGCATACTTGAGTTATGTTGAGTCATACGGTCGTAATTAAGGGGGAGTGTTAGAAATTGTAATTACTCCCACATGTGGAGTTGGCTAAACATAGAGAGTCAGTTAATTAAGTGATTGAGTATTTGAGTTTTGAGCCAATTCAAGTTAAGTGATAGATGACTTTTAGTGTGTGGTTGCAAGTGGATGCATGATCCAGGTCCAGGTGTGACAAAGGACCCTTCCAAGACCTTTTACTTTCGTGATGTGTTAAATTGCATTTTTAAAAAAACATAAATAAATACATTTGCATGTTGTAAAGAAGAGGAACATGACATTCATCACCACATGAAAACATAAGTCGTTGATAATGGAGTTCTTCCAGGAGGGACTACATCTTTGGGCCCCGGTGTCAAGATGGTGTAGGCTGTTGCATTAAGTGCTGTCAATAGTGATGATTTACATAAGAGGTGATGTCGCTATCATACAAGGAAAATGCCCTCACGTATGAGTGGCTCCAAGAGATGTTCCGCTACAGGAACTCTCACTCAAAAAGGACTCCTATCAGCATGACACAAACTCATGCATGATGACAATGAACATCCCGCCAACATGGCATAAAAGGGATTTCAATGCAATCATACATGGCAACACATGAATATCCCATCAACATACAACAAAGGGATCTCAAACGAAACATGACGAATCATGACAACGAGTACATCCTGCTGATGATTCCGCATCACATCAAGCAAGAATCATGAAAACAAGTAAGAAACAAGATCCCGCATCAAACATCAAATAGGGATCTATACAGCACAATGCATCTCATAGCAAAAAGAAGTACATGAACACACTGCATATACCTCATATCCTGGGGCCATCTGAAGAAAAGGATGTCAAACTGCTAAAGCTAACCGTACCATCAATATCGCGGCATCGAATCTCATGGAATGGCTGCTTACATGTTAAATGCTGACACCTGCACTCCACTTAGAAAGGTGGCTGAAAAACGAAATGAGAAAATGGAAAATCTGAATACACCATCAAATTTATGGTGTCGAATAGTGCAAAATCGACTGTTAAATTTCTGAATTCTGAGAAAGTGGAATTCTAGAGCTTAAGGAATCTTTTAGATTCCCCCTAGATTTCTTAAAGATTCCCTCCTCCGAGTCCTCTGCAAATATGTCACTCAGATCAGGAAACTGACTGTGCCATCGGGTTTGTGTCGCTGAGAGGTGTAAGATCGACATAAAATTTGTCCAATTTGGGCACTGCAAAAATTTCACCCTCCTAAGAATTTTGCCCAATCATAGTTCTACCTGCAAATAAATTAATTAAAAAAAATCTTGCCTCGATTTCCGTGTGCACTGTTGGTTCCTCCATGCCTGGGTGGATTGGGAAAATGGTGGGTTTATATCAATTTTGTGGGTGGCTTAAACAATAATATGGTTTGGCGCATTGGTAATAATAGGACTTTGTTGAGGAGGGGTCAAGGGGTCAAATCCCGCCCCTCCCAATTAACCCACATAACAAATTTTTGGTTAAAGTTAGGGTGGCAGGTCCACTGTCTTGGGTGGCCTGCCCCCATTTCCACCGGCTGTTGTGGTATTTATGGGAGGTTCCGGGGGCGACGGGGTTGACAGCCCGCGCCCCCACTATGTTTACGGTGCTCGTTGAGAGGGTTATCGGGTGTGGGGTCATGGCCACCCACCCCGCTTCATAAATGTTGTTTGGTGCGGTTGGGCCGGTGGGGGTCACGGCCCGTCCATCCTTTAATAATTTTTCTTTTGTTAATACAATTTGGGGTGGTGGGGCTGGTGGCCCACCACCTCATTTATATATATATTTTAATTTTTATTATGAATAAGGCCATTTCGAAAATTCCAAAATTTGACTGAAGGAGTCAAATTAAACAGGCCACAAATTCGCCCAGAATTTGGCCGGATTCCGTCCACCAGAAAACTTCCAAATTGTGTCTCCATTAAGCCTGCCCAGTTAGCAAAAGTCAACCAAAACTTTGATTGGCTCATTCTCCCTCATATGAGCTCGGATTGACGAACCGTTCACACCGCTGTGATCAGGACGACGAGATCTACGCTCTGGTCCTGGTTCAAAAGCATTTTGATCACTTTGATTTTCAAGCTTCCATAAGCCCTCTTTGTCCTGTGTGTCCCTGGAGCCACTTGGATTAATCCTCCCCACTGAAGAGCTTTTGGTCCTCCAAAAGCACGAAAAATAATTTGCAACTTATTTGTACCTTGTCTGCATCACAAGCGTCTTGAAAGGTCTCACTTCCATTTCCTTCACCTTTCTTCTTCGGAGCCTTAAGCGATGAGCCGACACCTGCAACCTCTACAACCTGTAGTACATTGTTTTGCAAATTACATGCTTGACTTTCATGACCAACTAATGACCCAAGCGTCCCACACTTTCCACGTGTTTATAATGCATACTCGGTGGTCAAGTTTACATCAAGATGGACACAATACTTCAGCTATAAAAACAAGGCCAACATATCATTGTTGCTTCAACAAGTGATGGAAAACACATCATCACTGCAACACATGATTTACAACAATATGACCAAACACCATTTTTGCTTTGACAAGTGATGGAAACACGACATCACTTTCACAGCTTATCATGCAACTCAAAATAAGACTAGACATCATTGTTGTTGAACAAGTGATGGAAAACACATCATATCTTTTACATTTTAAAATGAAACAAATGATTTACAAAAGCACGACCATGACAAGATAACATATCCGGAAACCATTTTTCACTTATCGTTATGAATGGTTCATTCCCCTATGGTGGTTTTGCTTGTCGAACAATTGTTTCACCTGGTTCATGCATCGACACTTTGTCTTTAAGGCGCTGCTCTGGATGGAGCCTCCAACATGTGGCTCTTTGATGGCCACTTCTATCACAATGACTGCAATAGGTCTTCTTCCTCCAGATCTTCTTAACATGTTTCTTTACCTGCTGTTGAGAGGGTCTTTCATGCCTCCTCCTTTGGTGTGCTGTTATTCTTTTCCAACACTTAGAAAATGTATGGTTATGTAATCCACAAAAGGTACATGTTTTTCGATGCCATGTTTTATGCCCATTTTTAACAACATGATTATAATTGGAATGAACATTCGAATGTTGAGAGTGGTTATACCTTTCCTTGTCGTCTCTGGTGTAAGTATGGCGATGAGAGCTTGTCTCAGCTCTCTCCTTGCAACGGGCACTGCCAGGGGATGATGGGGATGTGTTCCCAACATTCTCTTTCCTTGACGATTTCAGTGACGTCTCGAAAGCATCTGAGACCTTCGATCATTCTCCCTCGGTGTATCTCAACCCTGCAAATTGAGGTCTCTGTACAACCTCCAATGGTGGAGTTATGCCTTGGTTAGTAACACCAAGTTCTTTTTCCTCCTCGTGCCTCGTCCTGGTAAGGAGCCTCATGTTTGTCCCTGTAATTGGGATCTCCACATCTCCAACAGAAATCATACTGTTTGAAGACGAAACCGAAAGGAAATCAACATCTTTTACCTCCTCTATCGATTTGGAAAGAACTGATGAGGGCTTCTCATCATCTTTTGTTGGTGGTTTGCTAACTGTCTCGGCTCATTCCCCAACTTCCTTTCTGACATACCCCAGTCCTGCATGATGGGGTAATTCTTCTACTTTGATGGGGTTGATAATGCCTTGGCCATTAATGCCCAAGCCTTTTCACTCATACCCCATTCTTTTCAACCGTTTGGAGCTAATTCATGTGGTATGATTTTCAAAAACAGCGAAATCGTCATCAGGAAACATACATGAAGATGGAGAACTACTTTTTACCTCACATAGGTCATGCTACAACTTTTCCAAGGCCTCGTCCTTAGCTTGTAGCTGTCATACCAAACTCTACTTTTCCTCTTTCTCTTCATGTAGAAGCATCTTCAATTCAGCGTTCTCTGTTTGAAGATTATGTTTTTTGTGCTTTAGTTCTTCTAGGGCCTCTTCCGTCGCTCGCAACTGAAGTTGCAATCGCTTCTTTTCATCTGTCTCTTTCTGTAGAGTTTCATACATTATTTCCACCCTTTTGGAAATTTTGAGCATGGACTCATACATCGTCTTTTCATCCTCTGTCGCTGCACATTCCATTGTTCACGCTTGCAATTCTCATCCACGCAAAGACTGCTCTGATACCACTTGATCCAGGTCCAGGGTGACAAAGTACCCTTCCAAGACCTTTTACTTTCATGATGTGTTAAATTTCATTTTTAAAAGAACATAAATGAATACATCTACATGTTGTAAAGAAGAAAAACATGACATTCATCACCACATGAAAACATAAATCGTTGATAACGGAGTTCGTCCAGGAGGGACTACGTCTCCGGGCCCTGGTGTCAAGATGGTGTAGGTCGTTGCATTAAGTGCTGTCAATAGTGATGATGTACATAAGAGGTAATGTCGCTGTCATACAAGGAAAATACCCTCACGCATGAGTGGCTCCAAGAGATGTTCCGTTACAGGAACTCTCAGTCAAAAAGGACTCCTATCAGTATGACACAAACTCATGCATGATGACAATGAACATCCCGCCAACATGGCATAAAAGGGATTTCAATGCAATCATACATAATGACACATGAGTATCCCATCAACATACAACAAGGGGATCTCAAACGAAACATGACGAATCATGAAAACAAGTACATCCCACTAATGATTCCGCATCACATTAAGCAGGAATCATGAAAACAAGTAAGAAACAAGATCCCACATCAAACATTAAACGGAGATCTATGCAGCACAATGCATTTCATAGCAAAAAGAAGTACATGAACACAATGCATATACCTCACATCCTAGGGCCATCTAAAGAAAAGGATGTCAAATTGCTGAAACTGACCGTACCATCAATCTTGCGGCGTCGAATCTCATGGAATGGTTGTTCGCATGTTGAATGCTGACACCTCCACTCCACTTAGAAAAGTGGTCGAAAAATGAAATGAGAAAATGGAAAATCTGAATGCAGCATCATATTTGTGGCATCGAATAGTGCAAAATCGACTGTCAAATTTCTGAATTCTGAGAAAGTGGAATTCTAGGGCTTAAGGAATCTTTTAGATTCCCCTTAGATTCCTCAAAGATTCCCTCCTCCAGGTCCTCTGCAAATTTGCTACTCATATCAGGAAACTGACTGCGTTATCGGGTTCGTGTCGCTGAGAGGTGTAAGATCAACATAAAATTTGTCCAATTTGGACACTACAAAAATTTCACCCTCCTGAGAATTTTGCCCAATCATGGTTCCCCCTGCAAATAAATTAATTAAAAAAAATTCTGCCTTGATTTCCGTGCATGCTCCTGGTTCCTCCATTCCTGGGTGCACTGGGCAAATGCTGGCTTTATATAAATTTTGTGGGGGGATTAAACAATAATATGGTTTGGCACAGTGGTAATTATAGGATTTCGTTGAGGAGGGGTCGGGGGTCAAATCCCGCCCCTCCCAATTAACCCACATAACAAATTTTTGGTTAAACTTAGGGTGGCGGGTCCACTGTCTTGGGTGGTCCACCCCCATTTTCGCTGGTCGTTGTGGTATTTATGGGAGGTTCCGGGGGTGGCGGGGTTGACAGCGCGCGTCCCCACTATGTTTACGGTGCTTGTTGAGAGGGTTTTGGGGTGACAGGGTCATGGCTGCCCACCCTACTTCATAAATGTTGTTTGGTGCGGTTGGGCCGGTGGGGGTCATGGCCCATCGGCCCTTTAATAATTTTTCTTTTGTTAATATAGTTTGGGGTGGCAGGGGTGGTGCCCTGGCACCTCATTTATATATATATTTTAATTTTTATTACGAATAAGTCCATTTCGAAAATTCCAAAATTTGACCGAAGGAGTCAAATTAAACAGTCCACAAATTCACCTAGAATCTAGCCAGAGTTGGCCGAATTCCGTTCGCCAGAAAACTTCCAAATTGTGTCTCTATTACCCCTGCCCAGTTAGTGAAATTCAACCAAAACTTTGATTGGCTCGTTCTCCCTCATACGAGCTCGGACTGACGAACCGTTCACACCGCTACGATCTGGACGACGAGATCTACACTTTGGCCCTAGTTCGAAAGCATTCTGATCACTTTGATTTTCGAGCTTCCATAAGCCCTCTTTGTCTTGTGTGTGTCCCTAGAGCCACCTGGATCAATGCATGTCAAGATATTTTAGGCAAGTCGCTAGTTGGAAAAGGATAAATACCCTTCACCAGGTTCATTATAAGAATCAAGTTTTTGTGTGATCAATAGAAGAGCCGCAACTCATGTGTTTTATGTGTGAATTCATGCTTTGTCTCCTCTGCCTTTCCAACAACATGATGTTTGGATTCTCAAATACATGGGAATGAACATGTATCATTTTTTTATATCCTGGTCATGCATATTTCCTGGTAAGTTGAATAAAGAACCAGTGTGTCCATATATATAAAAAAATCTACAATGAATTTTAACTGTTGGCTTGCATTTTTTATATTTTATAATGGGTTCGCCAAGACAGGGAGGAGTCAATAAAGAGGGCATTGCTTATTACAGTTATCTCATCAATGAGCTGCTCAAGAATGGTATTTAAAAACGAATTCTTGAATGGAATCAAGAAGTTGATTCTTGAATAGAAGCAAAAGGAAAAGGGCAGATAGAAATTTTTACCTAGTTGCACTATTTATACCCGTGTTTTAGGTCATGTCTGGTGGCCTTGTTCACCAAAGCAAATGCTCAGAAGCCAACTTCATCCTTGACTTGAACCGGATGTCCTTGTGGTTCGACATGTGCCTGTGGTGGACAAAATGAACTATTTCATCTTGTGGTGGATGGAATCCATGTCTTGTGGTGGATGGAATCCATGTGAAGCACCCACTGTCCAATTTACCAACAAATATTAAAATCAACACTCAAATTCAAAATCCATTTTAGAACTACTATGGCTTCAGCTATCAAGAATCCCAAATTGTACACAGCACCACATCCATCTTATCACAAACGGGATTAGCCCCATTTAAATCAATGCAGGCTAAAACCTATAGTTTGTCTTAAATCTTTGGTTAGCAGACACAAACTTCTTAAACCCTGTAATGTCGGAGTCGCAGAAAGAAAGAGACAAGAGTCAACCAGGATATAACGTTAAAACCCTAACATCTATTGATGGAAACCCTAAAGATCAAGAATGAAAAACCTATTATCCTTTGCAGAAATAATTAAATTAAATTGAACAAAAATGGAAGCAACCACTAAACTTAGTGGCGAGCTGCTTCCTGGGAGCCTTTCGTCCAGTGGACTTACGAGTTGTCAGCATGGTAAGAGCCATGGAGCCAAACTATACATTCCAATAAGGATTGGAACTAACATCCAGAGCACGAGAAAGAGGCAACCTGGATATAACGTTAAAACCCTAACATCTGTAACTTCCTCCTTACCAATTGAGTGTGATTGATGCGTTGTCTAACAAATCCTCTTTCGTCTTTGCAAGAACATTACCTAGTGGCTGAAGGATTCTTCTTTAGGTTCTCTGCTACAGGATATTCTTGAACGAAATTAGGAAGCCGATTCTTGAATAGAAGCAAGAAGCCATTAATGAGGGTTAGGGTTTCAATGGATCTACAATTTTAAAAACCCGAAGCTAGTCCAAACTAATGGAGTGGAGGGAACAATTGCAATTTTTTTTTCGCCAAGGCGAGACTTTCGCTGTGCGGGGATATAGAGCTGAGAAAAATAAAGAATAAGGTTAACAGGAAGGTTACCTCCTGTGAGCATCATGGCGGTTTGATAAAGAAATCCCGCGAGCTTTCAGTGTTGTGCGATGCAGATGTGGCACTTGTGATTTTCTCCAGCGCGCAAAAGCTTTTAAAAGTAACTACACAATTTCTCTAACTATTTGAGAGGAATCAATTTGATGGTAGATGGATCTGCGTAACAGTTGGGGAGTTTTTGCCCAAAAAAAAACTTACAACATAAAAAATTTAATAATTAATAATTAATAATAGATTTTATATTAAATCTAGATTGACTTTCAATTTGAAGAAGTATAAGGTCACTCATATTCATTATTACTTTGAAGCAATATTAGACGCATTATTGTTATTTTTAAATACTTTAGGCTGACAGAGGTATTTATATAAATCACTGTCGATGTTTTTTAATTGTAAAGTAACTAAAGCACTATTATTACATGTGTAAACCCTTGTTATATAGAATTATATTTTAGACTTGCAGTTGACATGAGGTTTATAGAGATGATGGTCTATGTTTTTGGTTTTGTGTTTTATTTTATTTTTTTAAATGGTTTTTGTTTAAGTTGAGATAATTTTAATGTTAAATAGAAAAATGATTTAAACATAAAGCCAATAAAAATATTTATACAAATAAATATTTATATTTTTTTTATTGTAAAATTACTAAAATACATTTGTAATAATTATATTTATAAAACTATATTTTAAAGTTTGGCAATTGACATAGTGTTTATAGAGATGATTGTTTATGTTTTTGGTTTTGTTTTTTATTTTATCTTTTTAACTGGATTGAGTTTAAGCTCGGAAAGAGGTATTTATATAGATTGTCGTCTATATTTTTTTTATTATAAAGTAATTAGATCGTCATTACATTTGTAAATTCATATAATTATATTTATAGAATTATATTTTAAAGTTTTATGGTTGACATAGAGTGTATTGAAAGAGTTAGGAATCCATATAATTATATTTTAAAGTTTTACAGTTGATATAGAGTTTATTGAAAGAGTTAGGGCAGAAGAGTCTGTTTCTAGATTTCAATTATGGAGATCAAATTACAACTAAGATGGAGCTAAAAACTCAAAAAATTCTTAAGATTTACATTCACCGGGAGTTGCGGAGTAACACTGTAAAACATGTAACTAAGATGTTTTATGCGCCCACCACAAATTGCCCCACGATTTTCTCTCTAAAACTTCTCAAACTTACACCCTCCACTAAGCTAAAGACCTCTTCATACATGTATATTCAAAACATACATTTCAACACATTATTTTATGACAAAGTCAAAGTATTAAGACATAGTATGGGTGCAGATGTTGCGAAGTGTAAGTAACAATTGCCGAATAAATGTTCGACCATAGTTTTTCACCCACCCTTCATTAAGTGCACATTAGTTATTAATTACTTGATGTGTGTTGCAAGAATAAATGTTGAGAATTTGTACTCCTACTCAGAACTTCATTTAATATGTCCTTCAGACTCCAAATAAAATCCACAAAAGTTCTACTTGGTTGATTTACACATGTACAACATGTATGGTTGCTGTCAATTTATTTAACGCAGTGGTTGGGATTAATTTTCCAACACTCCCCCTTAGTCACAACTGTCACCATTAACAATTCCCAAACAATCTATGAGATAAACAAATTTTTCACGTGCCAATGGCTTTGTGAAGATGTCTGCAAATTGTTCTTGTGACCTGCAGTGCTGCAACACAATTTCACCATTGTTAATCAATTCTCTAATAAAATGATATTTAACATCAATGTGCTTAGTCCTCTTGTGAAAAACATAATTCTTTGATAGTGCAATTGTGGAATTGTTGTCGTAGAAAATAGTTGTTGTTCCCTCTTAGTCGTGGCATAAATCCCTCAACATTCTTCTCATCCAAACTACTTGGCACGTTTCTGCTGTTGCAGCGACATATTCAGCTTTTGCTATTGACATTAACATTATTGACTGCTTCTTGGAGGCCCATGAAATGATTCCCGAACCTAAATGAAAAACATATCATGTTGTGCTCTTTCTATCATCAACACTTCCTACTCAGTCACTATCAGTGTAACCAACCAACCTAAAATCATTTGTAGTGGTGTACAAAATACCTATTAGCTCTGCTACATACTTTGAGATTTGAGGGTCAAATGCATGTCTGGTCGTGTTAGTTATGCTCACCAAGGACTTGTATCAGTCATCTTTCTCTCCCCCCCCCTTATTCCGCTCATACTCTCATACCCCCCGCTATCTCTTTTTTCCTCCAAAACCCTGTATAAACCCATTTTCCCTCAGGTCCCCGAGCGAAGTTTAAACCCATAAAACCATGATCACATGACCGCACACTTTCACAAGCCCTTCCCCCGTCGCATCCAATGAAAACTCGTGCAATCAAACCCGCGCCGTCCGATCATCTCCGCCGCGATCGGACGACAGTCGCTCCTCCCGCGCCTTCGAACCACCCGCGTGATAACTCGCAATCAAAGCGGTTTCCGTCACGTCCCGTCCGCCACGCGTCGTGCGTTGACTGGAATCACGCACCTGTGTATGATTACCGCGTAGCCTCCATCGGCGGTGAGAGCAATACTGCCCACCGCCGAAACTGCCCATCCCCGCCGGTTAACCCCCGCGCATCTCCTCCACCCGATGGCCGTTGGATCAGTCTGCCCGAAATCCAACGACTCACGATTGTCCACTCCCGCTTCCACCCGATACCTCCGGACGAGAGATATTCGATGTCCATTCATTTGATCCAATGGTTGATACTTATTCTCGTCCTGCCTATACATTCGCCATGCAGTCTTCTCGCCCTTGACCTATCCCATGCATCCGAAGGACAAAGGTAGCCAGTGTCCAGTACTCGACGTAATAGATCATCAACAACTGCATTCAAGAGGCAATATGGCCGAGAAGGAAAGGTACAAAGTCAAGCAGGTAAATGCATTTAATGGTTATGGGATTGCATCCCATATAACAGTCCACCTGCCCGAGAAGGACAACAGAGCATCCAAGAAGATCAATTTTGTTCACTACAGCAAGCAATTGCACTCAGAAGTTTTGCCAGGCAGTTAAAGCGGTTGGTGGTCCATTAAGACCCCTCCACGTCTAGAATAACAAAACATTTTTGTAATCAAACTCTATATATACCCAGAAACAAGATTTAATCAGGGTTGATGGTTGTTGTTTTGATGTAAGGTTCAACTTCTGGAGACTGTAACTACTTTGATACTTGCAGCGTCTCATCTTCATTTTCAGCTAATACAAGCTTCTTTTGTTGTTAATTGCTCACTTTTCACTTCTATTCTGTTCTAGGTTGTGCCTGTTATGCAGTTTCATGAACTCTTGATGTTTAGCATTAGAGGAGCTGTCATCCTACCTCTGTGTTAAAATCTTGTAGATATCAGTGAATGTGTTGTTCAGGTTTCTGTTAACTTAGTGCCAGAGAGCTGTCATCCTGTCTGTGCATTAGGAAATAGATTTGCAGACCTCTTTACTGGTTGCAGCCGGCCATCACATGGTCTTGTGCATCTGCTGGTGTGGTCAGTATTCTCCATATTCACCTAATCCTTAAACTGTGAGTAATTGGTGGTCTAAAGCCTTGTAGTCTGGGGGTGTTCACGCATGTTTGGAGTTAAGCATAGTAGAAGTGGTTATCTGGCTTGAACAAGCATCATTCCTTCCATTCATCCATTTCCAACATTAAGTTGAGTTTGTAATGTTCCCGAGCATCTCCGATATACAACCTAGGAGAGTTTCTTTGGGTGATAACATTAATTGGCGCCGTTGCCAGGGAGAGGAGGTTGAAGCTCAGCTTCCCTGGGAAACGACACAGTTCCGGCTTTGATGATAGACAAGGTCTGGACACATTTTTGGTTGTAATCATCTATCTGGCGACTCTACTGGAGAACCTACTTGGTGGCGACTCCACGTTATAGTTCTGGCTCAGTTTGTGAGGCATGCTTGGAGGAATCCTCAGAAATCACCAGCTGACCCAGTGCCTGACCCTGAGAAGATTGTTAAGCTGAAGAAAGCATCACTGAAAGGAGCATCAGGATCAGGTAAGCCTAAAAAATCTTATATATCTCTGCAAGAGAATATTATAGCTGAGGATATACAGTTTGAAGATTTAGAGCCTAGCACTGTTAGTAAAGAAATACCTTCAGAGATTCATACAACTCCTTATTCAGCCAGTTCCCCTTTGGATTTCAATCCAAAGAAAGCCTCCCATACAGTCCATCATATTCCTTTGTGTTTGTCATCTACTTCATTGCTTCCTACCGTTCAATTTTCCAGTATCCTTCCATCCATCCCAATCATGGCAGGTTAGCAAGCTCCCATGAAGATGGAAAGAATCATAGCTGCCAGGTATGGACCCTTGGTCTTGCCTGTTCCTTTGAATGTCATGCCTGCAGGAGAATATCAAAAATATATGCCCAAATTCACTGGTACAGAGGGAGTAACGGCTGAAGAACACCTTGAGTCTTTTTACAGTTATGTTGATAACTTAGATATCAGTGAAGATGATGTGTGGATGAGAGTATTTGTCCAGAGTCTTGATGGAGAAGCTAGAAAATGGTTCAGAGAACTGCCCCATAGGTCCATTGCTGATATTGAAGCCCTAGATGATGCATTTTTGAAACACTGGGGAGATAAAAAAGACTTGTTGTATTACCATACTGAGTTTGGTAACCTAAAGAGGGAAAATGGGGAATCATTGCCTGATTTTAATAAAAGATTCAATCGTATGTATAGTAAGATACCAGCTAAAGTAAAGCCAACCCCCACCTCTGCCAAACTCGCCTATGCCAATTCTTTTGACTCTGATTTCTGCCTGCTTTTAAGAGAAAGAAGATGTGCCACTCTAGCTGAAATGCAAGATGCAACACTAGAGGTGGAATCTAATATTATGGCTGCAGAAAAGCTTAAAAGTCATGCTGATAGAAGGAGGCAGAGAGGTGAGGCTTCTTCTTCCTCTGCTTCATCTTCAGAACCCAAATTAGATAAAATGACTAAAATGATAGAGTCATTGGCTGCTGAAATATCTAAGCTGAAAGTTGAGCAGAGTTCTGGAAAGGCAAGGTTTCAAAACACATTTGCTCCAAGAAACCCAAATCCATTCAGAAGAGCAAATGAACAGTTACAAATCATTCAAAGGGGTAAAGAGACAAATGAAGAACAAAAGGTTAAAGCTCCTTTCCAAAATGTAGTCATGGAGGAGGAGCAGTTCGAAGATGAGGATGAAATTCGTTGCATGGAAGATAAGGGCAGTGCTGCCTTTTTGACATTGGTTGCATATGAAGAATCATTGCTGCAGAACCAAAATAGTCAAGAGTGGGACAGAGAGGCTGTTCTACAAACTGATGAGTAGCAAAGATACAATCTGAGGTCAAAAGCAAACAATGTCAAAGAGAGTCCTCCCCAAAAAGCTGCGGTCCAGACAGAGTCACAAAATATCAAACAAAAAATATCAGCAGTTGATCCAGTCATCCTCAAAGCACCAGCTCAAGAGGTAAGAGGTCCTGACAAGTCCCCTTCCCCTTTCTGCTTTGAATCAGAAGTCCAGAAGTTAAAAATATCTATGCCTCTGATAGAACTGGTAAAGAGTGAAGTTTTTAGAAAGCCTATCCTTGATGCCCTTGAGCTGAAAGCCACACAAACCTCCACTGACTATGTCAATTTGCAAGATGATAAGCCTGCAGTTGTGCTCAGTCCCCTGATCGAACCTGCTGATAATAATTCTCCATCATTTTATGTCTCCTTGACCATTCATGAAAAAATCCTCCACAATTTCCTGCTAGACACAGGGGCCAGCCACAATCTGATGCCTAAAGCTGTCATGGAAGAGTTAGGCCTTGATATCACTAGACCTTATCATGACTTATTCTCATTTGATTCAAGAAAGGTAAAATGTCTAGGATTAATCAAAGACCTAGCCATTACCCTAACTCAGTTGCCCATGAAGAGCATGATGATGGATACTGTGGTAGCAGATGTCCCTCCTAATTTTGGCATGCTGTTGTCTAGAGGATGGATTAAGAGACTAGGTGGGACATTACAGAATGATTTATCTTATGCCACTGTCCCAGTTTTTGGAGGAGAAAGCAGGAGATTGTACAGAGAAGCACAGCTGGCCTAGATCATCAGTGATGAGAAGAATCCTTCTAATCATCCTATATACGCTGTGGACACCGACTTTGGAGCTTGCATTCTCCAAATTGAAGAATCCCAGAAGGCCTCAATGCAGATCAAGAAACCAGCCAATCAGGCCGAGGGAGAACAAGGAGGTCTGGTTTGGGAGATGTTCTTTGATGGAGCATTTTCCAGGGAAACGGTAGGAGCAGGGGTGGTGCTGATATCTCCAAAACAAGAAAGCACGCATATGTCTTTTAAGTTGGCTTTTCAAGTCACAAACAATATCGAAGAGTATGAGGCTCTGATATTGGGTCTCAATGCAGCTAAAGACAGAGGAATCAGGAACATAAAGGTGTTTGGAGATGCTGATCTAATCATTCAGCAAGTGAATAAAACCTTTCAAGCAAACCACCCAAGGCTGAAAGCATACAAAGATGAGGTATGGAGACTCAAAGATTCTTTTGATAATTTTTGTATCTCATACATCCCTAGAGTCAAAAATCAGCTTGCTGATTCCCTTGCTGTGTCTACTAGCAAATTTATTCCCACCATGCCTCCCAGACTAGTTTATGAAGTTCAAATGAAATATAGACCATCCGTGCCTGATAATGTCCAGCATTGGAAAGTCTTTGAAGGTGATGATGAAGTAAATAGTTTCCTACAAGTCATTGATGAATTTTCTGAAATGCAAATTGACCAAGAAAATGAAGCCTTGGAAGAAAGCCCTAAATCCCAGCTTAGAAATAAAATTGGCAAAGATAGTATTGTCCAACTTCCCAACAATCATATACCTAAGAGTTTAATTCCTCTAGAAAGACTATTCGACCAGAATGATGTGCCTTATAAGGTTGCCCAAAAAGAATATCAATCTGCAGTCTGTAAGCATAATATAGGGAGTCCAGGTTAGCCAAGATACATAAATCTGTCCACTCATCTATCTGCTGCCCAAAGTGCTGAATACTGCAATTTAATGAAGCAATTTGCTGATGTCTTTGCCTGGGAATATAGTGACCTGAAAACATATGACAAGAAGATCATCCAGCATAAAATCCCTTTAGAGAAAGACACCATACCTTTCAAGCAAAAGCTGAGACCAATAAACCCTTTGCTCCTCCCTTTGATTGAAAAAGAAATAAAGAAGTTACTGGCTGCCAAAATCATAGTCCCTCTCAGATATTCAAAATGGGTAGCCAATCTAGTAGTGGTGAGGAAGAAAAGTGGAGAAATCAGACTCTGTGTTGATTTCAGAAACTTGAACAAATGCTCCAAGAAAGACAACTATCCTCTGCCCAAGATGGAGCATCTGCTGCAGAAAGTCTCAGGAGCCAAAGTGATGTCTTTCCTGGATGGATTTTCAGGCTATAACCAGGTTGCTGTACATCCAGATGACCAAGAGAAGACTGCATTCACCACTCCTTGGGGCACTTTTATGTATTCCAAGATGCCTTTTGGATTGATGAATGCTGGAGCCACCTTTCAGAGAGCTATGGATATAGCATTTGTGGGGGAGAAGGACAAGTTTGTCCTTATCTACCTTGATGATATAACAGTATACTCCAGTAGCCATCATGACCATTTACAGCATTTAAAGAAAGTGTTCCTGAAGTGCAGAAGGTTTGGGATTTCAGTCAATCCTAAAAAGTCACAGTTTGCTTTAGAAGAGGGCAAGCTGTTAGGACATGTTGTTTCCGCTGCAGGTGTCAAAATTGACCCAGAAAGAGTAAGAGCAATACAGACCTTTTATGTCCTGAGATCAAAGAAGGATATCCAGTCCTTTCTGGGCAAAATAAATTTCGTGAGGAGGTTTATTCCTAATTTTGCAGAACTGATAAAGCACATTACCTCCATGTTGAGAAAGGGGTCGGAGATCAAATGGACTGATACAACAAGAAAATCCTTTGAGTCCATTAATAAAGCTATTATGGAAGCTTCTACTTTAATCAACCCAGATTACAGCAAGGAGTTCCACATATTTTCTTTTGCCTCTAATGACACCCTTGCAGTAGTTTTATTGCAAGCAGATGAAGAAGGTTCAAAGCATCCAGTGGCATTCTTCAGCAAAACCTTAAGGGATGCTGAGCTGAGGTATGATATTATTGAGAAACAAGCATATGCTCTTATCAAGTCTTTGAAAGCTTTCAGAGTTTATATTCTACATTCCAAGATAATTGCATATGTACCCTATGCTTCAGTAAAAGATGTCTTAACACAGCCTGATGTTGATGGAAGAAGGGCTAAATGGACTGCAAAGTTAATTGAATTTAATATAGAATTGAAGCCCACCAAACTTGTCAGAGGCCAGGGTCTTCCCAGACTATTGGCTGAAGAAAATTGTAGAATGTTAGACATAAATCTCATGGACACAATTCCAGAGAATGGTCAAACAGAAGAAGAAACAGTTGAACCAGTAAAGAATTAGTCATTGGTAGAAAATCTAGCTTCTTGTGATTGGTACTCTGCGATAGCTAAATTTTTGCTGAAGCTAGAAATTCCTCCAGGCCTTAGTTCAAGCCAAGTCAGAACTATTAAGCTTAGGGTAGCAAGATATTGCATACATGAAAATATGCTTTACTGGAGAGATCCCTCTGGAATTCTGCTAAGGTGTCTGGACAAAGAATAATCCATCGAGGTCATGCAGCAGTTCCATTCCAGCATGTGTGGAGGACACCACTCTTGGAAAACTACAACCCACAAGATTCTCAGAGTTGGGTACTATTGGCCCACCTTATTTTCTGATGTATTTTCATTTGTTAAATCATGTGATAGGTGCCAAAGATTTGAAGGGAAACAACAATTGAAGTCCCTGCACTTAAAACCCATACATGCTAGTGGCCCTTTTCAACAGTGGGGCTTGGATTTCATTGGAGAAATCAATCCACATTCCAGTGGCCAGCATAGATGGATATTAGTAGCCACTGATTACTTCACTAAGTGGATTGAAGCAATCCCTTCCAGAAAGGCTGATCATCATGTGGTCATGAGGTTCTTGACAGAGAATATCTTCACCAGATTTGGCTGTCCACATAAATTGATCACAGACAATGCAGCAGCCTTCAGGGAAAAATAATTGGTGGACATGTGTGACTCGATGGGCATTAAACTGGTTCATTCCACCTCATACTACCCTCAAGGCAATGGTCTAGCAGAATCTTCCAACAAAAGCTTGATAAGGATAATTAAGAAGTTATTGGAGGATAACAAAAAGAATTGGGATTCTAAGCTCAAATTTGCACTGTGGGCTGACAGAGTAACCATCAAGAAATCCACAGGGAATTCTCCATTCAAGTTGGTATATGGAACTGAGGCTGTATTTCTAATTCAGTTAACCCTCCCTGTGGCAAAGTTCCTACAGGAAGAACAGAATGAGGAAGAAGACATGGCAAAAAGGATCATTGATTTAGCAGAGGTACATCAAATCAGAGAACAACTAGTGGAAAGGTCAGCAGCACATCAGAAGAAGATCAAGAAAGTATTTGACAGAAAGACAAGAACATATAATTTTCAGGTTGGGGACTTGGTCCTTAAGTGGGATGTACTGAAAGAGAAGAAAGGCAACCATGGGAAATTTGATGCTTTCTGGACAAGGCCTTTTATCATTTCTCAGATCCAAGGGAACAACACCTTCATATTGCAAAGTATGGAAGGAGAGACAATTTTTGATGGCCCAGTTAATGGGCGTTTTCTGAAAAATTATGTTATTTAAGGTCTTTGGCCTTAAAGTGTAAATATGGTGTTTTATCAGTTTTAGTTAGACTCCATGCCCAATGGAACACTAGGAAATTTTGCTATTTTATTTTCACAGGAAAGGCATTAATCTGCAAGTTCTCAAGACCTCACAGGGAGGATCTCATCCCCAGAAGGAGCCAGTGTTAGCTCTGCTACATACTTCGAGATTTGAGGGTCAAATGCATGTCTGGCCGTGTTGGTTATGCTCACAAAGGACCCGTATCAGTCATCTTTCTCTTCCCCCCCCTTATTCTGCTCATACTCTCATACCCCCTGCTATCTCTGTTTTCCTCCAAAACCCTGTATAAACCCATTTTCCCTCAGGTCCCCGGGGGAAGTTTAAACCCATAAGACCGTGATCACATGACCGCGCGCTTTCACAAGCCCTTCCCCCGTCGCATCCAACGAAAACTCGTGCGATCAAACCCGCGTCGTCTGATCATCTCCACCACGATCAGACGACAGTCGCTCCTCCCGCGCCTTCAAACCGCCCGCACGATAACTCGCGATCAAAGCGGTTTCCGTCACGTCCCGTCCGCCACGCGTCGTGCGTTGTCTGGAATCGCACACCTGTGTACGATTACTGCCTAGCCTCCATCGGCGGTGCGAGCAATACTGCCCACTACCGAAACCGCCCATCCCCGCCGGTTAACCCCCGCGCATCTCCTCCGCCCGATGGCCGTTGGATCTGTCTGCCTGAAATCCAACGACTCACGATTGTCGACTCCCGCTTCCTCCCGATACCTCCCGACGAGAGATCTCCGCTGTCCATTCATTTGATCCAATGGTTGATACTTATTCCCATCCTGCCTATGCATCCGCCATGCAGTCCTCTCGCCCTTGACCTGTCCCATGCATCCGAAGGACAAAGGTGGCCAGTGTCCAGTACTCGGCGTAATAGATCATCAACAACTGCATTCAAGAGGCAATATGGCCGAGAAGGAAAGGTACAAAGTCAAGCAGGTAAATGCATTCAATGGTTATGGGATTGCATCCCATATAACAGTCCACCTGCCCGAGAAGGACAACAGAGCATCCAAGAAGATCAATTTTGTTCACTACAACAAGCAATTGCACTCAGAAGTTCTGCCAGGTAGTTAAAGCGGTTGGTGGTCCATTATGACCCCTCCACGCCTAGAATAGCAGAACATTTTTGTAATCAAACTCTATATATACCTAGAAACAAGATGTAATCAGGGTTGATGGTTTTTTTTTTGATGTAAGGTTCAACTTCTGGAGACTGTAACTACTTTGATACTTGCAGCGTCTCGTCTTCATTTTCAGCTAATACAAGCTTCTTTTGCTATTAATTGCTCACTTTTCACTTTTATTCTATTCTAGGTTGTGCCTGTTATGCAGTTTCATGAACTCTTGATGTTTAGCATTAGAGGAGGTGTCATCCTACCTCTGTGTTAAAGTCCTGTAGATATCAGTGAATGTGTTGTTCAGGTTTCTGTTAACTTAGTGCCAGAGAGCTGTCATGCTGTCTGTGCATTAGGAAATAGATTTGCAGACCTCTTTACTGGTTGCAGCTGGCCATCACATGGTCTTGTGCATCTGCTGGTGTGGTCAGCATTCTCCATATTCACCTAATCCTTAAACTGTGAGTAATTGGTGGTCTAAAGCCTTGTAGTCTGGGGTTGTTCACGCATGTTTGGAGTTAAGCATAGTAGAAGTGGTTATCTGGCTTGAACAAGCATCATTCCTTCCATTCATCCATTTCCAACATTAAGTTGAGTTTGTAATGTTCCCGAGCATCTCCGATATACAACCTAGGAGAGTTTCTTGGGGTGATAACAATACCATACTCATTTGTCCCATTGACATACCTTAGAATCCTTTTGGCTACTTGCCAATGTGTCTCGTTGGGTGTCTCCATGAACCTTGACACCATGCTTACTGCATACATTATATCTTACCTAGTTGTCATTAAGTACATCAAGTTTTCCACCATACTTTTGTATAATGTCGGATTGACATTGTTGCTGCAATCTTCTTTGCTCAACTTTAACCCCATGACAGTTGGAGTTGGTGTGGGCTTGCTTTTCTTCATATTAAACCTCTCCAAAATGTTTGCTACATACTTTGCTTGAGAAATAAAAATACCATTTTCTGTTTGCTTCACTTCTATGCCCAAAAAATACACTAACAACCCCAGGTCAGTCATTTCAAACTCACTTTTCATGACTTCTTTGAAATCAGCGATAAGGAAATCATCACTCCCTTTAAAAATAGAGTCATCTACATATAAGACAACAATAAGAAGCTTACCGTCACTCTCTTTGATGTAGAGAGTAGGTTCACTGTCACATTTTTCGAAGCCATTGTCCAACAAGTAAGCATCTATCCTGCTATACCATGCACGTGGTGCTTGCTTCAACCCATAAAGAGATTTCCTCAACCTATACACCTTGTCTTATTGGCCTTCTACCTCATAACCAGGTGGTTGTGCAACATATACTTCCTCTTTCAACACTCCATTCAAGAACGTTGATTTTACATCCATTTGATACACTTTCCATTTATGTTGTGTGGCAATCGACAACACTGTACGCATTGTCTCCATCCTCACGACTGATGCAAATGTCTCTGCATAATCTCTTCCATGATGCTGCTTGTATCCTTTGACAACTAGCCTTACTTTATGCCTTTGAATCTTTCCTTCAGCGTTTCTCTTGGTCATATAGATCCTCTTCACTCCAATGACTTCTTTTCCTTGCGGAAGTTCTACTAACTCCCATGTCTCATTCTTTTCTATTGCTCCTATTTCTTCATCCATTGCCGCAACCCATTTTTCTTCTTTGACTGCATCCTCAAAATGGATTGGGTCATCTACATGACAAAGCAATGCAAATAAGGAATTCAAGCCTGCACTACTATCAACTTCATCTTGGTAATATATTTCACTTAATTTTCTGAATTTTTGTCTTCTTATGCTTGTGGAAGATGGGCTTGACATGTCACTTTATGTTGTGCTTGAGGTAGATGACGTTGCGGATATTTGTGGTTTGATTGGAGTAGTACTTTCTTGACTGCGCGACACTGTCTTATTATTTGTTGATAGTGTTACTTGGTGATTGCTTTGTTGTGCTTGAATAGGAGTATAAGGAGTCATTGTTGAGGAATTGCTTTTTGTGGTCAATTCCTCTTTGTTTTCATGTGGTATACATGTTTTCACATTGATTATCTTCTCCAAACTTTCGTCCAATGCTTCATCTTCTATGAATTGTACATCTCTGTTGATTATGACCTTCTTAGTTGATGGATTGTAGAGCTTGTATGCCTTGGATTCATCGCTCTATCTAACAAATATGCGTTTCTCCCCCTTGTTGTCTAACTTCTTCCTTAATTCATCTGGGACATTTTCATACGCCGCACATCCAAACACTCTCATATAAGTGACTATATGCTTTCTTCCACTCCATGCCTCTTCAGGAACCATATTCTTGACACTTTTGGTTAGACACCTATTAATGATATATGTTGCACAAGCGATAGCTTCAGCCCAATATTCATTTGGAAAATGCTTTGCCTTTGACATACTCCTTGCCATTTCCATAATGGTCCTATTTTTTTTCCCTGACACCATTTTGTTGAGGTGTATACCTTGTTGTAAATTTTTTGAATTCCATGCTCCATGCAAAAATGTAGGAAATCATTTGAGATGTATTTTCCACCTCTGTTAGTCCTCAAGGCTTTGATGTAGTGTTCACTTTGCTTCTCAATAAGAGCTTTGTATTGGCAGAAGCGCTCAAACACTTTATTTTTCTATTTTAGGAAGTAGTCCCATGTCTTCCTTGTATAATTATCTATGAAAGTCAAAACATAATAGCTTCCACCAATTGATGGTGTTTGCATTGGTCCACATAAGTCTGAATGGACAATCTCCAAAGGTTCATTTTCCCTTATTGACTTTCTTGTTGGAAATGTATTTCTATGTTGTTTTCCCAAGATGCATCATTCACATAAGCTGTCCAATTTTTCTATGAGTGGCAATCCCTTCACCATGCCTTTTCTATGCAGAAAATTCAAACCTCCAAAATTGAGATGACCAAATCTCAAATGCCATAACCAATTTTCATCTGACCTCTACTTGAAAGTTTACTTGTGTGACAGTTGCAAATTTTCTTTCATCCTCTTGTGAATTCATTAAAAGTTGTGCTTGGGCACCTTCTTCTTCCAAATCCATTTTTATCTTTAGGGGGAACATTCTAGTGTTTGTCATCTTAACTTTTGCAATCAGTTGTCTGCTTGGAGACTTATCCAAAATTGTGCACTCATAATTTTTAAAAAAGACATTGTATCCCTTTTGCATGAGTTTCCCAATGCTTATGAGGTTATTCTTCAAACTAGGGACAAAATAAACATTTGAAATTTACTTCTTCTCCCCCCTCTTTGTTAGAATATTGATTCTTCCTTTTCCCATGACAAAGGCTTTTCTATCAATCCCTAATGTCACTTTAGATTTCACATTTTCATCTAGATTGGAAAACATTTTTATATTCCCTATCATGTGGTTACTGCATCCTGAATGTAGGAGCCATACATCCCTTTGTTTTTCTTGTGCTACATTACAAGTTAAAAATACGCTATATTGGTTCTGATTTTCTTTTGTGAAATTTGCACTTGGTCTGTTACTTATGTCATGGTTCTTCTTTCTAAATTCATTTGCTTAATGATCATACTTCTTACAATAATGACATTGAACTTGAGATTTGTCATACCTCCGACCTTGTGATTGATTCTGGCTTGGGCCTTGACTTGAATTTTGATTTTTGTCCCTTCCACTTGAGCTTGAAGGGCTGCCTCTTCCACCTCTGTGTGGGCTTCTTCCTCTTCCTCTAGTATATGATCTTCCTCTTCCTCTAACTTGACCAAATGAAACTTGTGTCTTGAAGGCATGCTCCAATGAGGATTTTGTTGCTCTATTTAGTCTATGTTCATGAGAAATTAGTGATGCATGAAGCTCATCCACTGAAAATTGTGAGAGATCCTTTGTCTCTTCTATGGCCACAACAATGGCATCAAATCTTGTTGGAAGGCTTCTCAAAATTTTCTCAACTATTCTCCTTTCCTCAAGTGTCTCACCATGAGACCTGATTTGAGTAACCAATCCAATTACTTGTGTAAAAAATGAGTCTACATTCTCAGACTCTTTCATACAAATTGTCTCAAAGTCTCTCCTCAACATTTGTAGTTTTGTTGTCTTCACTTTTTCCATGCCTTGGTAGGCTGTCTGGAGGTGTCCCATGAATTTGTTGTTGCTGCAATTCTTAGGAAAATACTTTCATGAACTGCTTGAAAAATATAAAAGAGGGCTTTTGAATCCTTCTTCATGTTGTCCCTGAACAAATCCTTTTCTTCTTGTGACAAGGCATTGTATGTTGTTGCATTGTTGGTTCTTGGAAACCATTCTCCACCAAATCCCAAATATCTTGGGAAGAAAATAGAGCCTTCATTGTTATAACTCAGTAGTCATAACTTTTACCATTAAAGTGAGGTATTTGAGGATTAGTGAAGCTTGTGCTTGATGTTGCCATTTTAACTGTTAAAAATGAACTTTCCGCCTGCTGGTAAATATGCTGGTAAATAGGCTCCAAAAATCTGTCTTCAAAACAATTTTTAACTCCTAGTAAAAACGCTTTTTCTTACACTAATAGATTTTAACCTGGCTCTGATACCAGGTGAAAGAGTTGCCATTTTAACTGTTAAAAACAACTTTCTCCTTGCTAGTAAATACACTCCAAAAATCTGTCTTCAAAACAATTTTTAACTCCTAGTAAAAATGCTTGTTCTTACACTAACAGAGTTTAACCTGATACCATGTGAAAGAGTTAGGGGAGAGGAGTCTACCTCTAGACTTCAAATCGCGCCACCTAGTAAAAACGCTTGTTCTTACACTAACAGAGTTTAACCTGGCTCTGATACCACGTGAAAGACTTAGGGGAGAGGAGGTATCACGTGAAAGAGTTAGGGGAGAGGAGTCTGCCTTTAGACTTCAAATCGCGCTGAAAGAGTTAGGGGAGAGGAGTCTGCCTCTAGACTTCAGAGTAAAATAGAGTGGTTGCGCGGTTGCGTGGTAAAAATGAAACATCATATTCTAGAGACATACAGCAACAAACTATACTTTAGATTTTAATTTCCAAACACATGAAAATACATTGGCATGATAAATGGAGGTTGCACTCCTTCACCAAGTAAAACAAGAATTCTTTTTGAGATTTACATTCACCAGGAGTTGCCAAAAATACTCACACTTGTAACTAAGATGTACTGAGATTTACATTCACTAGGAGAAGTTACAGAAGTAAAACTTGTAACTAAGATGTTTTAGGCACACACCACAAATTGCTCCACGATTTTCTCTCTGAAACTTCTCAAACTTACTCCCTCGACTAAGCTAAAGACCTCTCCATACATGTCTATTTGAAGCATACGTTTCAACACATTAATTTCTGACAAAGTCAAAGTATTAAGACATAGCAACACATTAATTTCTGACAAAGTCAAAGTATTAAGACATAGTATGGGCGCTTTTACAAAATATATGATTTTGTGAACTTGCAGATGTTGCCAACTGCGGAATAAATGTTTGACCATACTTTTTCACCAAGTTTTCATTAAGTGCACTTTCGTTATTAATTACTCGATGTGTGTTGCTGAATGGAGAATTTGTACTCCTACTCATAACTTCATCTTTACTGCGGAATAAATGTTTGACCATACTTTTTCACCAAGCTTTCATTAAGTGCACTTTCGTTATTAATTACTCGATGTATGTGTGTTATAGAATGGAGAATTTGTACTCCTACTCAGAACTTCATCTTTCCTTTAGCCTACAAACAAAATCTGCAACCTGCAAAAATTCTACTTGGTTGATTTACAAACAAAATCTACAAAAATTCTACTTGGTTGATTTACACTTGTACAACGAGTATACATGTTGTGAGTTTATTTATTGATTAATTTTCCAAACATTTATAAAAATAATAGTTTATATTTTTTGTTTTGTTTTTTAAATATAAAGTTAAATTAAACTAGTTTCAATATTAGATTTAAGCATCAATGAAATATTATCACTAAAATTGTGCAAAATTCTTTAATAAAATGTTATATATCAAACTTGAGCTCATCTTAAAATAGTTTAATTCTCTAAAATGAAATAACCTACTAAAAACTAAATCTCACACCAACCAATTTAATTTAGGTACACCACGTGGATAGATAATTGTCCGACTTCAAGTTATGGTTATTGTATGAAATTTCCAACCGCTTTGGAAAAGGTTTTCCCGAGATATTGGCAAAGCTGCAAGTCACATCATCATGTGTTTTTTTCTTTTTCCACATGGTGATTTACATGGATCTCGTGACCCAGGGGTTAAATTTGACGGGTTTGACGGGTCCCCTTACCCGTCACGGAATTCTTTTAGGACGGTTTTATATTTAAATTGCCCTTCATATGACTTCTAATATTTATTTTTACCATGCATAATATTTTTTATATAAAAACATAATTAACAATAATTTATCATTTTTTATTCTTAAAATTTATAAAGTAAAATAAAAAATTAACAAATAAAGTGGACATTCGAGCACAGGGTACCTCAAGTATTCTCATCTCATCTAGCGTATGGAGATCACATTGACTGCATTATCATCTCTTCTAGCTTATAACCAACACATCTACTATGTTATCATCTCTTCTAGCGTATCGACATCACATCGACTGCATTATCATCTCTTCATCCACTACGTTATTATCTCTTCTGGCATATCGAAAGCACATGAAAGGTGTAACATGAAGTCACAGGGCATAAAACCCTCACAACAGTGATAAGAACTAATCGCTCTTCCACATACATTATATACATGTCGAGTACTGTGTGAGAAGGCGGGAATTGAAGCATGTGGTGTGGATGCAAAGCATACCACATCGAATGCGGCTATGTTACCCACGAGGATCAAGGTCAATGTCACACTCTCGACACTAAAAAAACAAACCTTGATATTTTCTCTCACAAAGGTTGCATTAGATATGGGGTGAAAATCGCTGCTTCTTGAACTTTAGAAGATATTGGGATGATAGGAATGCCTCGTGGACTTGGAAGCTTGCACACAGGATTCACGCAAGTCGAAGCTTCACATGCGACACTGGTAGCTGAAATTATTACCGATTTATCCACAACCATCACATGTGTAGTTGGAACCATACATGTAGCACAACGCATGCTCACTATGGCTAAAATGTCGAATCCTCAACATTCTCATCCACCCTTCCCTCTTTGCCATGCTGCAATTTTTAATAGATAGTTAAAAAATAATAAAATGAAATTATTACCGACTTATCCACAACCATCGCATGTGTAGTTGGAACCATACATGTAGCACAACGCATGCTCACTATGGCTAAAATGTCGAATCCTCAACATTCTCATCCACCCTTCCCTCTTTGCCATGCTGCAATTTTTAATAGATAGTTAAAAAATAATAAAATCGATCTACCTCTGCCCATTTCTGCCCCAAATCTTTTAGAGGGTACTCTGAAACACGTTAAAATTAGTTGGAGTATTAAATAAATGAATTTAAATGTGACACAAAAACTTATGCATTGTCTTATAAGTCTGAGAGATAACTTTAAATTCTGTGCATATTTACACTTAATTTATTATTTAATAAATAATTTACTATAAATTTATAAATAAGTTTAATAATCTTTATTAATTCAATCCTAATAAGTGTTGTCAATAATTATGATTCGTTTATCATTTAAACTAAAACAATATCACTAAATAATATTAAAAAAAAATTACATATTGAGATTTAATTGTATTTAACCCAGGTAATTTGGAACCTATAATCCAATACCATAATGGAGATAATATGGAACTTGTGGTCTAATACTTGAGCTTCACATAATTTTTCAATATTGTTGAATGATTATATAAAATTAAATAGGAGCAAATTTTATAATTCACATATAGTTTTGAGGATTAAGTAAAAGTTGTGTAGGTTTTAAAATTATTTATTTATAAATAATGGTTAAATAAAATAAAAGGAAATAAATTTGACCACGACACAAATTTTGTGGGTGCATGGCCGCGTTTGTGATGGTAATTTAAATTTACCTACCCGGGGTCATTTTGCGATTCAGACATATCCCAGTGTCAGCTAAATATATATTTTTGCGATTCAGACATATCCCAGTGTCAGCTAAATATATATTTTATAAATAAATATATATAAAATTTAAAACTTTTCATTTTTTAATATACCCGTCATTTTGACTTTTTTTTCAAAATTATTTGCAAGTTAACCTTCACATGTATATTTTAGAATTAACTGTATTTTACGGTTAAAAAGCGGAAAAACGAGTAAACCGGCGTCAAATTTAAAGCCTTATCTCGTCCCACATTTGTAGCTTCACAGTCGTGCAATGAACGTAGGTACAAGGAATATTTATGTATTGTCTGGCGCGCACCACAGAAATTATCGAATATTATGGCGTTGTCAGAAGGAGGTCAGTATGGCCGACACCTGGCACGACTTTAGGTTTAAATTTCAATCATCAGTCTCCAAATTGAAAGTGCAATCGGGATTGGAAAAACCATCAAACAAATTTGGAAGCAAACAATAAATTCCTGCGGGGGCGCCTCAAAGATAACGGCGAAGATGGCAGGAGGTCTAGATCTACCTCGCGCACTCTACATATGCTTGCTTTCACTCAGCTATCTGCTGATCATCGTAGCTGCAGCAGCTTACCCGAGGCTGGGTAGAAGCAGCTTCCCAGAGGGTTTTAAATTTGGTGCTGGGTCATCTGCTTATCAGGTTCCACCTTCTATCACTTTTACTCACTGTACTTACATTTCTTAATTGAAATTATGTACCCCTCTGCCTTCATCATTTTCATGATGTTTAGATTGATTATAATTGTTTTACAGGTGGAGGGAGCTGCCCGGGAAGGCCGGAGAGGTCCCAGCATTTGGGATACATTCTCCCACATTCAAGGTTCATTACTGGCATACATGCGCCATTACCAATATGAAGAGTTGAATATTTTATTGGGATGGTTTATTCATCTATTGTTGTGGAGCAGTCTAATTATTAGTGTTTTTTTGGTGTGTTTGTGTGGAATTTTGTGATAGAATTTTTAGCCAGATTATGATTTTGTGATATAATTTTTTAGGGAGATTATGAATTTTAGTTAATTTTTATACTTTGGTTTTGATTTTAGCTAGTTTTTAAAATTGGTTTTGAATGTATTAATAGATTTAGTATTTTTTAATTTTTTGGACATTAGATTTTTGCACATTAACGATGGCAAAAAATTTCTATAATCTTTACCAATTTTTTAATAAAAATGCAAAACTCAGAAATTCTTACCAAATTTCAGATAAAAATTATCAAACTAACTTAAAAACAAATTCCTACAAAAATTTCTGGTAAAAATGACCAAGCAAAAAAGTCTTAGTTATACCACTGCTTTTGATGCAGGTAAAATTGCCGATGGAAAGAATGGGGACATTGCAGTCGATCAATACCACCGCTACAAGGTACAAATTAAAATGATAAGAAAAATTGAAGTACTGAATTTCGAATCTAGCACTATAATTGTTTTATTTTTGTAAGAGTAGCTGCTGGAATTATTTTATTTGTAATCTGCAGGATGATGTTCGGCTTCTTAAATACTTGGGAATGAACATGTATCGTTTTTCTATCTCCTGGTCGCGCATATTTCCTAGTAAGTTGAAATAAGAACCAGTTTGCCCATACACATATATAAATCTGCAATGGATTTTAACTGCTGGCTTCCATTTTTTATATTTTACAGTGGGTTCGCCAAGACAGGGAGGTGTCAATAAAGAGGGCATCGCTTATTATAATAATCTCATCAACGAGCTGCTCAAGAATGGTATTTAAAACAAATGTTAGCTACCCATGTGAAGAGCTTTACGTATACCTGGCCTTTTATACATGGATCTGAGTTTTGATGCAGGTGTAGAGCCTTTTGTTACTCTGTATCACTGGGACTTGCCACAAGCTCTGGAGGACGAATACGGTGGATTTCGTAGCAAAAAAGTTGTGTAAGATCCGCTACCGTAATCCTGTTTCACGCTTCGTAAAGGTCAGAAAACATGGTAATTCTGATATGATTTTAATTTCCAGGGACGACTTTGGCATATTCTCAGAAGAATGCTTTCGTGCTTTTGGAGACCGTGTGAAGTACTGGGTAACTGTTAACGAACCGTTGATCTTCTCATATTTTTCTTACGATGTGGGGCTTCACGCACCGGGCCGCTGTTCGCCTGGATTTGGAAACTGCACTGCGGGAAATTCAGCGACAGAGCCTTATATTGTAGCCCATAACATGCTTCTTGCACATAGTACCGCTGTAAAAATATATAGGCATAAATACCAGGTGAGGTTATGCAGTTTTAAAAATCACACTCTGGAATATAATCTGAAGATATACATCAGTTGAATAACTGTTGGCAAAAAAAATGCAGGGGAAGCAGAAAGGTTCCATTGGCATAGCACTTGAAGTGGACTGGACGGTGCCATTCTCAAAGTCTCTGCTTGATCAAAGTGCTGCCCAGAGAGCAATTGACTTCAGAATAGGGTGGTATGCAGAGCATGCCATGTTACTAGGATTTGATTGATATCTGATTTTTTACTTCAGAATAGGTTGGTATGCAGAGCATGCCATGTTACTAGGGTTTGATTGATATTTGATTTTTTACTTCTCGTATGCAGAGCATGCCATGTTACTAGGGTAGGGTTTGATTGATATTTGATTTTTTACTTCAGAATATAGGGTGGTATGCAGAGCATGCCATGTTACTAGGGTTTGATTGATGTTTGGTTTTAGAAGGTTAAAAAGCAGTTTAGATTTCCGATTTTAAGAATATTTATTTTATGCAGAGCATGCCATGTTACTAGGGTTTGATTGATGTTTGGTTTTAGAATGTTAAAATGAAGTTTAGATTTCCGATGTTAAGAATATTTTGAAATAAATAGATAAGAGGGAAGTTAATTATCTGATCTTATTCTTGTTTGATAAATTCTGAAATCTCTAATTGAGATAAACATGGTCAGCAATTGAAGTTGTTATATGACTCTGGCATAAAACACTATGCATCTTTATCTCAATTACAGATTTAGAAATATCTCTTGAAAAAAAATAGACAATTGACCTAGTTCTTGTCCACAGCATTAATAATATTCTCAAATCTACAATCTATTCTCTAATTTACCATTGGGATAAGTTCAACAAAGAGACAATGAAACTAATAGCAATAATGCATTTTGGCTACAGGTTTTTGAATCCATTGACATCAGGAAAATACCCTGATTCCATGAAAAGTTTAGTAGGAGCGCGGCTGCCACGGTTTACCGATGAAGAGTCAAAAGAGCTGAAAGGTTCATTCGACTTCCTCGGTTTTAACTACTATTCCACGCAATTTGCAATCAACAATCCCAACCCACTAAACCCACTGAAGACAGATTACGTTCTTGATGCCCGTGCTAATCTATCCTGTAAGTTTAGTTTGTGCTCAATAATGGCAAATTACTAAGCGATCTGTGGTTCATCCATCTCAGCTGCAACTTTCCGTATTGAAACATTCTTGGTTTTGTATATGTTGTGTGTTTCAGATGAAGTAAACAGAGTGTACATTGGATCCAGTGTAAGCACTTGAGTTTTTCCTTAAGAAGTTGATTATTTGACTACTGCACAACAAACTTATTGGAATTCTAGTAAAAGATGTCCTTATCTGCAGGAAGGTGTCAGCGCTTTCAGGTCTTATCCCGCTGGATTGAAGGACGTAATAAATTATATAAAGCACCGTTATAACAACCCTCCCATATACATCACTGAGACTGGTATGTAGATGCAGAGTAATCTTTATATCTATTGTCGACCTCAGAAATATTTATTTTGCAATCAGGCTAATAGGAATGAAGTAAAAAAAATTGATCTCACTGGTACTGATAAGAGTGAAGCTAAAAAATTACTTCATTTTTTTGAAATATTTCCAAAACTAATCATAAAAACAAAGTAGTTTATCGGATTTTGGATAGAAAGTAATCTAGTGCTTTGTTAAAGTAATTAGGGCTCCCCATTAAAATAATATATTAAACATGATAAAAGTATTGTCCAACCAAACTTAAAAAAAAAAACACAAAATACACCATTAAAATAAATTCAACACTTCCAACCTCGAAATAAATTCAACACTTCCAACCTTTTGAAAAAGAAATCTATGCCGTCAAAAAAATATGAATATGATGATTGAAAATACCATTAATTTCAACAGGATATGCTGATTTTGACAATGGTACAACCCCGCTTGAACGAGCATTGAACGATTCTGGGCGAGTGAAGTACCATTTTCGCCATTTATCTTACTTAATTCAAGCCATTAGGTATGTATGTGAATCCTGTAATTATTTGAGTTCGATTTCCATCCTATTCAAGCTGTGAAGTATATATGTGAATGCTGTAATTATTTGAGTTTTAGGGAGGGTGCGGACGTGCGAGGATACCTGGTTTGGTCGTTTCTGGACAATTTCGAGTGGGCGAGTGGATACAATTATCGATTTGGTTTATTCTATGTGGATTACAGAAACGGTTTAAGACGACATCCCAGGGCATCTGCAAAATGGTTTCGAAACATTCTTAAAGAATAATTCATGGTTTGTTTCGCGGCAGGGAGGAGCTGGAAAACCCCAGAAATTTACCCAAACTACAAGGATTATATCTGAGCCAAACCTATTATTGTAGATATTAAATTTGATTCATATTGCACTTAGGAAATAACATATTTTAATGTTGACAGGGTCTCTGCAATTTAGTTTTACACACAACTCTAATGTTCTTTTCAATGAAAGCTGAAGTTTGAATTTTGGATTGTAAGATGATAACGCTGTTTTTTGTTCCAACCGCTGAAACACAATGGAATGAACTTTAGTTTTATAAAATAAAATAGATGGACATTTTTATCCCACATCGATAAAGCTGCGACGCACTGACAACTCTGTTACCCTGTTAAGGAATTAAAATAAAATGTGAACTTTATTTCACAGAGATAAAGCTGAGCTTTGATGAAATTGAACGATTTAGACATTTAGTTTGCAGCGCTATAAATACATTAAAGGGTAAACTCTAGCTTTACTTTGTTAGAGAATTGTCACCTTCTTATGAGAAATTATTATTAATTATTATTACTAGGTTGAGTGGATGAGACATTAAGGTGATGTTTGAGATCACTCGATGTTTGAGATCACTGGTCAGAATGATAGAAATTATTATTAATTATTATTACTAGGTTGACTTTGTTAGAGAATTGTCACCTTCTTATGAGAAATTATTATTAATTATTATTACTAGGTTGAGTGGATGAGACATTAAGGTGATGTTTGAGATCACTCGATGTTTGAGATCACTGGTCAGAATGATAGAAATTATTATTAATTATTATTACTAGGTTGAGGATGATGATGGATGAGACATGAAGGTGATGTTTGAGATCAATGGTCACAATAATACTAGAATAATGAGGATGATGATGAGGATGATGATGGATGAGATATCAAGGTGATGATGATGAGGATGATGATGGATGAGATATCAAGGTGATGTTTGAGATCACTGGTCACAATAATACTAGAATAATGAGGATGATGATGGATGAGATATCAAGATGATGTTTGAGATCACTGGTCAGAATAGTGGGGAGTTAGATTTGATAATTTTTTTCATCTAAATTTAAATATGAGAATCTATTTAATTTATTATAATAATTTTTTTATAATATTAATGGGGAGTTAGATTTGATATTTTTTTCATCTAAATTTAAATATGAGAATTTATTTAATTTATTATAATAATTCTTTTATAAAATATTAGGATTTATAAAATTTTATAAAATATTAAGATTTATAAATATTTTATAAATGTATTATCTAATTATTAGTTTAAATTTTTAAGGTCTACAACTTATTTTCTATTTTGTAAATTAGGTAAATCAGGTCGTAAAGGGATTTGAAGCTTGGATTTTGATCACCAATTGAGCTAACCCTCTAAACATATATGTTGGTCTTATGAAAATAATAAATTTATTATGATGATGTTGATTAACGTACACTGAGAACAATAAGGTCTAGTGGACCTTAAGAATAGAGATTAATTGAGGCTTTTTAAAATTTTATTTCTATGGTGAATAGAGATTAATTGAGGCTTTTTAAAATTTTATTTCAATTTTGAAATAGAAGGGAGATTGCTACACTTCTAGTGATTGAACAAGTCAAGAAATAGAAGGGAGATCGGTGATTGAATATGTCAAGAAGGTTGGTAGTGTGGCTGACTATAATTTTTATTCTTAATAAAGATTAAATTTCAATTATACTTTAAAATATATATATATATATATATATATATTTTTTTTAAACAAGAATTGATGATAGAGAGATAAGTGCATATAAAACAATTTAATTAATCTAGAAGGGAAAACAATAAAATAGGTAAATGGAATTTAAAAGTAATTATTGTAAATACATAATGGAAGTGTAAGCTTAAGTTATCTTAAATGAGCTAAGTTAGTGGTATCAATCAATATCTATTGGAGATATGGGTTTGATAGGTGTTACCTTTGGAGGTGGTCATTTAGGTGACAATCATATTCATGAGTGGCTAGGAGCGTATGATTGCGTGTAAGCATTAATGAGAGCTTGACAAAACTAGTTGGAAGTTGGGGGAGGCATATATATTCCTTGAGGAAGATATACATATCATTATTATTTAGGAGGATACAACAATCTTGGAGTTGTTAGTGCAAAAGGAGGAGGACCATATTGCTAAATAAGATAGGGTCTATGCTAGGTTACAATGAATTTATGGGGGGATGAGAGCTCCAATTCTTTTTAGACTTCTTAAAGAAGTAGCAACTAACATAACACTTGATCTTCGTAGAAATGATGGTTTTATTGAGGAAGAACCCTTCAAGATCCAAGGTATGTTTGGTGATCATTTTTACAATGATTTTTTTACTTTATCCTTTAAGAGAGGTAGTTTTTCCTCTAGTAATTCTTGTCATAGGGAAATGCCACACAATTGCACTATTGTAGATTTTGTTAGGTTGGATTGGGATTTCGTGAAGGATTAACTTTTTGCATCCCTTTGGTTTATGTGGAATGGTAAATATCCATGGATTAATGGAATGCCTTGCGATTTCTACAAGGCTATGTGGGATATTGTGGGAATGACATTAGACATTTGGATTTGGAGGCATTTACCTCAACATGTTTGATGAAGAGCATAAATTAAGGTTTGATCAAGCTCATTCTCAAGAATGCTACAAGGGACACCATTAGGGGATGTCAACCAATAACTTTATTGAGTGTTGTTTACAAAATAGTGGATAAAGCTAAGGCACTACAAGTGAGGGATGTTTCCAAGAAAATTTTGTATAAAAAGTAGACAAATTCTGTTTAGTGGTGGTTTATCTTGGGTATAGTGATTTTGGCTTGGGAGGCATGGAGTAGATTAGGAATTCTAGACAACAACCTCTTTTCATAAAAACTATTTTTGATAAAGGATATGTTCATATTGACTAGGATTTCATTATGTACATTCTATCTTGTTTGTGTTTTGGTTCATTGTGTCTATGAAAAATATAATCTCTCTTTGTGTTCTTCTGCACTAGTCAATTAGTTAAGGATGTCAATTAGCACCATATCTCTATGTTCCCACTATTGATCCCCCTAGTCATTTGTTTAATGTTTCTTTTTAATTGAGCGGAATATTGGAAGTATTTCACATTGACATTATTTTGAGATGGTGCATAATCGCTTTGTAGGGGATTCTCTACAATCTATGTGAGATGGCTAGGATTTAATGGCTAGTGCTAGAGATTACTAATCCATGTTTCGATAATATTACAAGATGAAGGTTACTAATCATAAGATAAAATACTAATTGGTTATCTTGACGAGCCTTTGGTGTGAGGCTTTCTATGGTCATTATGTGGGATTGTTGTTTGGAGTGTTTGTAGCATAACTTTTTTTTTCAATATAAAGATCTTTTATATGTAGGAAAACTAATTATTGTGAGAAGGACTTACACCTCACATATTTATTATGTATCTTGTTGGCTTTTAAGTAGGGCTTATTTTAACAAATTAGAGTAGCTTCTATGTTTGTAATTGTAGGCCAAGTTTGGTGGCACTTAGGGCCTCCTTATGGTACTTAGAATGTTTTCATTATGCCTTAGGATGTGTGACATTTAGGGTTGATCAATATTGGAACTCAAGGTAGCACCTTGGCTACCACATGGGTGATTGAATGTCTCAACGATTGCTCCCCCTGATAGATGGTGTAGAGGCATTGTCTTTCCATGGCACAATGTATTGGTAAGACCATGGGATCTTTTAGAATGTGTGATATAATATCACTCACAACTTTTGAGTCTCGGGTTCTTTTATTACAAATACTTAGGAAACATGGAGAAAGGTAGAGACCTTGATGAAATGATATATGTTATGTAGTTAGGAAGGATGGGATTTGACTAGAAGATTAAGTTGAAGTCAAAAAGTGTAAGGGACATGTTCTATACATTCCCCAATTTTAGGGGGTGATAACTAATGACACAAATATTTTTTATTGAATGTATTTGTGGGATGCTACTCTCTCCTTGAAGGATTGGAATGCATTTCTCAATAGTTTTCCTTGTATTCTATGGACTAACATATTACTATGGAGATTATCTATGTCATTCCACAAGATAGGACTAGTTGAAAGTGAATATCGATATTCATAGTCCCTTTTGGCATGATTGGGAGTCAAGATTTAGGTTCTCCTTAGAATAGTATGGTTATTGGAGGATGTACTTTCTTATTCATCAATGGCATGACTTGAGGCCCATTCAGTTCACTATCAGTCTCTATTAATGCAAAGAGATTATGGATGAGGAGATTGCATAATGTGTGGTTGATTAGGGTTAGCTACAAACTCTAGGTGTTCATGTGGATAATAATTTACCAAGACCATCCTAATAATAAAAATTTGTAAAAAGAAATCTCATAGAAGAGCTTTTCCCTTCTAGGCTTAGGATAAAAATATTGAAGAACCTCCTTTGGGATTTTTATTTTTCCAAGTCTTGCTGGGATTTTGTTCATTTTGAGGATTTAACCATGTTGTAGGGAAGATTATGTTAGAAAGTAGTGTTATTAGGTGATTCTAGATCTCTAGTTTTCTCTTCACTCAAAGGTGTTTGGAACTTCTTAAAGATTCCTTATTTTTTCATTTGTAAATTGGGAGAAAATATGATTTTGTGAATGAGGCTAGTGATGGATGCCCAAATTAACAACCTTTTAACACCCATATAATACCTATTTGTCCATATTTCCCCCCTTTCCATCTCATCTTAATACCTTTCTCATCCAAAATTAACACGGGGACTTCACTAAATGATCCTCTGACATAACACGTGCATTCATGGCATACTAAACAATACCCTTAATTTGAATACATCTTGGAAAATGTCTCCAAAAATCACTTTGTTGAACCCTCTACCAATACGAACCCAATACACCTTCCTAATTTAAGAAAACCCTATTTTCACTAGATATTGTAGGTATCCATTTTTTCATTAACATTTTTTATACCCCTTTATATTTTTCATTAACTTTGAGCTCCATTTTTTATACACAACATATAAAATCCCTTTACCCCCTATTATATGACCAATATATTATGTCATCTTTTCCTCAATATATATCCCCAAATATGAACACACGTGGTATGGTATTTCTCCCCCAGTGAAGCCCTTGTGAAAATGATGCACTTTTGGTCAAGGTATGATTATACTCTTAATATGCCATTTTAGTGCCATTCTTATGAATTTTTAGGAAATTATCACCTTTCTGTACAAAAAGTGGTATATAGGACATAATATTGCATAAGCACCTTCCAAGTGTAGGCATTGCAACTTTCTCAACAATTGTTGTAATTCCCTATGAAGACATAGGTTTTGTAACTCCTAAGTGTAGTTGCTACAAATCTACCTAAGAACAGATGTTGAAACTTTAAGTTGTGGTCACAAGTGCTACAACTCTAAGTTTTTATCATCGTTGTTGCAACTAAACATTATATGACTCTCGCCTCACTCTTAATACAACTCTGTGTGTTGTGACTCTTTCCTCACCATGATGTGACTCTTGCCTCACCATTCTATGAGTCTCACCTCACTTTGTTACGGCCCTTGACTCACCTATGTTGAGAATATCTCCTCAATGGAGATGTTGCAACTCTCACCACAACAACTGTTGCAACTCTCGTTTAGGCTCATTGTTACAACTCTACAAAAAATGTGTTCGCTCATTAGTCAAATGAACAAATGTTTCCAATGGATCAATTGGTAATTCAACAACCATATTTATTTATAGATAAAAGCGACAAAAGAAAATAGGCACTTTGAAAAGGAAAATGGCTCAGCCATCACTTGTCACATAACTAATTAAGTTAGCTTGTTCCTGATTTCGCTATCTTTTGGAAATTTGATGTAATAGGATGGAACAACTTGATTCTCATGGTTGTCCATCAATTTATTTGATTAATTTAGATAAAAGGAATTATGTATAAAACCCCCTACTCTCTTTGATTTGGGTAATCAAAAGCATAATTAGCACTGGTTTGTTGGTTAATCAATTATATATTGTAATCATATTCCTAGTTTTCTATATATAAAGTTCCATTCCATCCCTAATTCAATCAATGGTGTGTTTAGTATCCAATGTTCTTTTTCTTTCATAAATCAATGTCTTGCCAAAGGAGATAGGGCCCCTTCCTTAGCTAGGGATTATATGTACTCATATTGTAGTTATAACATTATTTACAGTTCAGGTTATCAACACCAAATTCTAACTATTGAAACTTTAATACTTTCTATTTTTGCAACTCTATATCATAGGTTTATTACTATAACTTATTTATTAATGTCCTCAATCGCCATGATCCCCTTCCCTTTCCTTTCCTCCCCTTGGTCCCTCCATAATTCATTTCACTAGTCTCTTTTCCCTATGGTTTTTGACCTATTATTCTCCCATTACACTTTCTTTACTGTCATTAATGTATTTTCCCTAAACCTTTTTATTCCCCCCTGCCCCCCCCTCCCCCCTTTTCCCCCCTCACCTCACCTCCCCTCCCCATTCCCTCTCCTTTCCTCACCTCCCCTCCCCATTCCCTCTCCTTTCCTTTCCTCTCCCTGGTTTCCCTCTATTTCATCCTTTTGACCTATTCCTCCCCTTCTCTTATACCTTACCAATTTCTTCCTATTCCTCTTTCCCACTTATCCTTTATCCCTATCCCTTATTATCACTAACCATGCGACCCCTCTTGTATCCTTGATTCACTTTATTACCATTGAGATAACCATTTACATCCACCCTTGTCACTTGTCCCATGATTTTATAATTATTATAGTTGTAATCGTAACATTAGTATTAATTATAGTAATACTTTATATATATATATATATATATATATATATATATATATCATTATTAACCTTTAACATGTTTATAAACATCTTATTCTAACTTGAATGATTATACTTATTAATATTACTAATAATAGTAACATTATTATTATTATTATTATTATTAACAACTCATTAAAAGTTCTAATATTTTAATAACAAAAATTTATAATAATATCACTATATATGTAAGGATGAATTTTAACTCCAATTAATATTATTCATAGTGATATGTTTAATATAATAAAATATTTTTATTAATACTTTATTAAAATATTGAGGAAAGTAGAAGGTTACATTTAGAATAACGACGGCTCTGAGACGATGCGGCGAGGGTTTCTGGAGGATTAGGGTTTGAGGCGGAACGGCTACGAACAGATTGGCATCGAAGACTAGGGCAGGGGGACCTTGCTCCTCTTGCGCTTGACCAAATCAGAGATTGCAGATAAGGGCGAAAGGTAGGAATCAAAACAGAGGGAGCTGATGGTGAAATGGCAGTAGAAGCGGGGAGGGGAGAGATCCCCTCCTACAAAAACATAACAGCAGGGGAGTCAAGCAGAAATGGAGCGCAAAGTGGCTCAAGGAAAAATAACAGAGATCCTCCAGTAATGGGAGCCCGATGGCAAGCGGGATTAAGCGGCAAATGTCTCCCAAGAGCACTGAAAAAACCCAGGTTCGTAATTCCGAATAACAAACTCGAAGAATATAGAAGTTATATGAGAGATCATGCTTTAATTTGTAAGTTTGTAGGGTTTTGGCCGTCTGAAAAGGATCTGTCCAAATGGATACAGTAGAGGTGGAAACCTAAGGGGCATATAGATTTGAAATTGGGGGCAAAGGGTTTTTTCACAGTCATATTCTCAAATCTGGATGATAAGGAAAGAGTCTTCGAGGGAGGACCCTATTTCATGAACAATGCTGGTTTATTCATGCGGCATTGGGAGGACTGCTATAATCCAGACAAGGAAAAAATGTTAGCAGCACCCATTTGGATCAGACTGTTTGGACTACCAATGGAGTTTTGGGACCCTGAGATCCTAGAAGGAATAGGTAATACAATCGGAACATTTGTTAAAGTAGCAGAGACCACCAAAAGAGGACAATACACATCCTATGCAAGGATATGTGTATACATGAATATAACAGAGCCGCTACTGGAGTCCATTGAGTTAGAATACCATGACGAGATTTGGAAGCAACTAGTGGATTACGAACACATCCCATTCTGCTGTAGAAGATGCCATGAATATGGTCACCTCTTCAAACAATGCCCTTTAAATGTTGCAAAGGAATCAACTGAGAAGAAAGAAGAAGAGAAGAAGGCAACAGAGGCAACCGAAGGGACGAAAGAGGGTTTTAAAGAAGTTCCCATAAGAAGAAAACCTGTAAAAGGACCGCCTATGATGCAACCACCAGTCAAAACAATGCCATTGGAAAATCAAAACAAGTTTAAGGCTCTTCAAGAAGAGGAAAGGGGGATGGAAAAGGAGGAAAGCGATGAGGAACCTATGGAACTATCAAAAGAAACAAAAGAACAAGACTCAATCCAGATAAACATGGAACAAGGAGGGGTAAAGGAGAATTTGGACCTGCTAAATGAACAGACTCAAATGGAGGTTGATCCTCAAAAAGATAGAGGAAGTGACGAGGAACGAATAATGAGAAGATTGTTACAGGAATGGAGGAACCTAGATGAAATATTTATACCAGAAGAACAAAAGCAATTATATAAAGAGATGTTCCAAAAATACAAGGAAAAGGTAGGAGTACTTTCTGCAAGTCAACCAGAACAAATAGGAGTGCAAGGGTCTCAGAGTATCGGAATGGGCAGTACTGGCAAAGGAGGAAGGAAAAGAGGTAGGCGTCCAATGAGTGAAACCATTCAAGTGGTAGGGGAGATGCTGGTTAATTCAGGAAGAGTCATACCTCTCTCAGAGGTATTTCAACAACCGTAAAAAATATTAAAATGATAATCACAAGCTGGAATATCAGAGGTCTCAATAGCAAGGGAAAACAGAGATATCTGAGGGATAGGTTGAAAAAAGATAAACCTAGTATAATGATAATTCAAGAAACCAAGATTAGTACCCAGAAAATGGAAGAAATAATGAGAAGATTTAATACTCATTATGAGATAATGGGTCAAGATGCAGCAGGCACTGCAGGAGGGCTAGTAGTCCTATGGAATCCTGAGGAAGTTCAATTTGAAAACTGGGTCAGCTTCCCTTGAATCCTTTCAGGAACTTTTAGAATGATAGGTTCGTCGGAATGGATAATCCTTACAGGTGTATATGGCCCGCATTTATCAAGTGAGCGCAGAAGCTTTCTTCAAAATATGAAAACAATTCGAAGGTTGTTCCGGAGATGCCATGGATTGCAGGTGGGGACTTTAACATGATTACAACCACAACGGAAAAATGAGGAGGATCAAAAAGACCAGACCAAGACATGGAAGCCTTCGGTGAGATGATATTGGAGCAAAGACTGGTTGATATTCCTACAATAAATGGGATCCATACATGGAAAAATAGAAGAGGGAGCCAAAATCAAATTGCATCAAGACCGGACAGATTTTTAATATCGAAGCAAATTATAAACAGAGATATATTCTTAGAAACTATGATCCTTCCCGCAATGGGCTCAGATCACTGGCCTATCAGGCTAGAAATTGACATCAAGTCGAGCCCAAAAAGATGTCCCTTTAGGTTTGAAGCGTTTTGGCTTAGGAATCAGCAGTTCATGCCAAAGGTGGAGGAATGGTGGACCCAGAGCCAACAAAGAGGAAGAAGCAAGATGCAGACCTTCCAACTAAAACTAAAAGAAATCAGAGAAAAAAATAAAAAAATGGAACAAAGATGAATTTGGGAATATATTCTTGGAGCAGCAGCATTTAGAGCAAAAAATGTGAGTGCTGCAACAAGAAATTATATCAGAAGGCCGAAGTGAGGAAAAAAGCAGAGAAGAAGGTATAGTGATAAGCCAACTTGAGGAACGGAGAAAACAGGAAGAAATATTATGGAAGCAAAAGTCTCGTATAAACTGGCTTCGTGAAGGAGAAAAGAATACAAAGTTCTTCCACCAAGCCATGATCCAGCACAGACAAAGGAATAGAATTTTCTCCATCAAAAATGAGGAAGGGCAACGTATAACTCAGCATGAGGAAATGGAACAGGTTCTAGTCAGATACTTTAAAGACATCCTTACTGAACCTCAAGAGGACAGAGAAGAAGCTATAGGAAGGGTATGCAACGAAATCCCAAGAATGATCACGAGAGACCAGAACTTAGCCCTGATGAGGGCAGCAACCCTGGAGGAAGTGGAGGAAATAGTGAAAGGGATGAAAAAAAATAAAGCCCTAGGACCAGACGGATTTACCATGGAATTTTACCAAGCAGGCTGGCACTTCCTAGGGCAGGACATCCTGGAGGTGATAGAGGAATCTCGCAGACACCAGAAGGTATGGCCTGGTTTAAACTCAACTCTTTTATCTCTTATTCCTAAATCTGCTCACTCGGAAACTGCCCAAATTTTCCGTCCTATTGCTCTTTGTAATGTAATATATAAAATTATCGCTACTTTAATGGCTAAGAGATTGAAACCAATTCTTTCTAGCATAATCTCCCCGGAACAAACTGGGTTTGTGGAAGGGAGACAAATTCTAGACGGCTTGGTGGTATCCCAGGAAGTGATTCATTCTCTGAAACAAAAAAGGAAATGGGAATGATGGTAAAATTGGACCTCTCAAAGGCGTATGACCATCTAAATTGGAACTACCTTAAAACAATCCTAATGGCATTTGGCTTTTAAAATAGATGGGTAAACTGGATCTATGATATGATATCCACCCCCAATTTCTCCATTCTCTTAAATGGGTCACCAACCTCGACTTTCAATGCCACAAGAGGACTGCGACAGGGAGATCCTTTATCCCCATTCTTGTTCATAATTGCAGCGGAAGGACTGGGACGATACTTCAAAAAAGAACCGAGATAGAGGAAAATCAAAGGACTGAAGCCATGGGGAAACAACTTACCAATTACTCATCAGCAGTTCGTTGATGACATTATGCTTTTTTGTGCGGTCTCACTAAGAGAAGTTAAGAGGGTAAAACGGATTCTGGACCTCTTCATGGAAGCATCAGGCACGAAAATTAACAAGGACAAATCATGCACATTCCTCTTCAACACACCAGAAGCAGTCAAAGCCCACCTGACTAGAATTCTGGGCTTCTGCTCTGGAGAATTACCTACAAAATACTTGGGAAATCAATTAGCATTAAACCCTCTAAGGATAGCAAACTGTTGAGAAACTCAAGAACAGACTGGAAAACTGGTCCTTCCGATCGCTGAACATAGCGGGAAGACTAGTGCTCCTTAAATCAATTCTTCAAGCAATTCCTATCTATCCTCTTTTGGAAATGGCGGTCCCCAAAGAAGTATGTACAAAAATGATGGAAATATTTAGAAAATTCATCTGGGGAGGTCCAAAACAGCAAAAGAAATGGGCCCTAATATCGTGGAAAGGTGTAATAAAGCATAAGGAAGAATGGGGACTAGGTCTCAGGGATCCGTCCACTTTGAACCAAGTTCTAGGAGCAAAGCTGTGGTGGAGATGGATGAGGAGTGGAGAAGATCTATGGAAAAAGATTTGGACCCAAAAATACAATATGCTCACAACTGTTGAAGGCATTCTTAGATTCCAAGGGGATCCACAATATGGGACATGTCCAGTCAAAATAGAGATATTATAGGCAGACATTCTTTCTGGTAAATAAGGAACGGAAATATAGCCAAATTTTGGGAGGAAGCTTGGCAGTAAAGAGAGAGAATGATAGGGATACAAGCCCTGCAAAATACTTATCAGAAAGCTACAGCAAAGGGGTTAAATTATGTTAATGAATATTGGAAAGAAGAAAGGAAAGATGAGGCCGGGCGAACTTGGAGGAATCCGGAAGAATGGGACAGCAACATAAATCCTGAACAGAAAGCGATACTTGTAAAAGAAATGGAATCAAGAAGAATCAAAATTAGAAGAGGCCCGGATATACTTTGATGGGGTAGATCCACAAAGGGAACTTTCACGGTAAGGGAAGCCTACTATCTAACCACCCGTCAGGAACAAGAAGAGGATGCACTAGGGTGGAAACAAATATGGAAGAACAATTGGTGGCCAAAGGTAACTTTGTTTGCTTGGTTAGTAGGAAAAGGAAGAATCTTGACTTGGGATCAGATACAGAAGCGAGGATTCTATGGACCTCCTAGATGTAGCCTATGCAAAAGGGACAAAGAAACACAGGAACACCTCTTGAACTCATGCCCTATTGCCCAGCAGCAATGGGAAGAAGTCAGGAACCTTTTTGGAAAGTCAAACAGGGATCCCCTTGACATCAAACAAACCATCTTCCAATGGGGGAAAGGTCAATTCTCAAGCCCGGTGGTTAGGAGAGCCTGGAGTCTAGCAATGGGATTTAATATATGGCTAATATGGAATGAAAGAAATCAAAGAATATTTCAAGACAAAGAAAACCCTCCAGAGATGATTTGGAAGCGAACCCAAAAACTCATAAGAGAAACTATTCTATCGGATCCCTGGGAGGAGGAGGACTGGAAAACAACCCTAGAGGAAGGCCGAATCTTAGCCAGCCTAAATCTGGAGTATGGCATGGTTTATCCTCAAAAGAAAAGAAATCACAGCATTCAGAACCAGAGCCCATCCAAATTCAAATGCCCTCGTGAAAACTTCATCAAACTAAATTTTGATGGGGCTTCTAAAGGAAACCTATGGCTAGCAGGATTCAATGGCATTTTCAGAGATAATCAAGGACAAACCAGATGGGTTTATGCTGATCGGGGGGCATAATGAGTAATAATGAAGCTGAATTGATGGCAGTTTACCAAGGCATCAGAATAGCAATTAGAAACGGATATACCAAGCTGGAAATTGAAGGAGACTCACAGCTAGTAGTAGAGATGCTTAGGAAATTGAATAACGGGAAGGATTGGGAACAGGTAGCGAAGAGCTGGAGGACGGCAGGACTAATTCAGGACCTGGTAGATATAATGAAACACATTGACTACAAAATCATTACCCATGTTAGAAGGGACGGTAATAAAGCAGCAGACTTCCTATCTAACTGGGGTTGCAATGAACATGATGGGAAGGTAGACAATATATGGCCAACTCATATAGACAAGCCACGATGGGAGACCCTCAATTTAATCATTACTCAGGATGATAATGAGATTACAACTTCATGATAAAGGCTACAGATGGCCCCCGATCGGGGTGGAAGAGGCGGCAACATGTGGGAACATAATGAAGGTAGGAAGGTGGCAACGCAGGTCACCACGCAACAGTATAATTACACAGGACGTTGGGACGGCCTACAGGCTAGGCAGAATCCCGAGGAGTAGAGGCGAAAGAGCAATGAAGGAGGAAGGTGGTAAAAACGATGGCGATCAAATGATGGGACGTCGGGTAGCTGGCACAGGATTAACAAGGGTAGGAGAAGGCGGACTTGAAGACTGCATGAGGCAAAGAAAGGAGATGAAGGGAGTTAGAGGCTGGGAGGCACGCTCTGCAACCTGTCAAGGAAAGAGGTATGAATGCGTGAAATTGTCCACTGCTTTCTCTCATATCACTAGCAAGATTAAGGAAATGAGAAGAAGTTTAACTGTTGCAGAAGGTCGACGAAAGGATAGGGATCAGAAACTCATATATTTTAATATCAATCAGAAGACAAAGTGTGGGAGAATGAGAAAGGCTGGGGTCGAACTGAGCAAGGAAGGGAGTTAGATAGGTCAAGATAAGAGCATGCAAGGTTCACGGTGGGATACCGATCAGGGGCAGTCGGAGACGGAAAAGCAGATGGTTCGGGAGGAAGAGAAGACCCCCGAGCAGATTTACCAAGTCCATTCGAGGAAAGGAGGAATGGGGAAGGTCAAAAATCCCGAAAGAGAGCAGCAAGGGGAGGGAACGAACCTGGAAAAGAAAACTAAGGGGCCTGGAGGTGAGGAATTTACAGGGAACGCATCCTTCGATGTTGGGCAGGGAAGCAGGGCAGCTGCCAGGAACAAATCAACTCGCCCAGGTCATGGAAGAGGGCGTAGGGGCAGAGGAAGAGGTTGTCAAACCAACAGACAGGAACAGAGACCCCCATCTCCAGTTTGCCAGAGACGAGGCCGTAAAACCATGAGGCATATGGTGCAGGAGGCAGAAAAGGCTTATAATGAAGGAACCGATGCCGATATCCGCAGGATAATCCAAGAACTAGAAGCAAATGCAATGCAGGAAGATTCAGAACCAGAGATGGAAGACTGGGGTAACCTGATTCCTGACCTGGGTAATACCAGGGGACGCCTGTCTTTATACAAGCAGGCCTTACATGTTTACTGGGTGTTGAAGAGATTACTGGCAAAGGCAATGGAATAGGTGGCAGCGGAAATGGCAGAGATGGCTCAGGGCATTCCTAATTTGAGGAGAGAAATGAAGAATCTTCAGATAACTCTGCTCATGCAGGACAGCAAGCTGGAGGAGATTCAACAACAACTGAAGAAGATTGTTCCAGTGACAAAAGATGAAGGCACTCCACCTGAAAACATGGTAGATTAATCCTTCTAGCTGTGCTCATGGTTTTCCTTGATAGTTCGCCGAGAACAAGCTCTCTTTTTTCTATCTATAGTCTATAATGTCGATAGGAAATCAGATTAGCATTTTTGACAGTATCGTTTATTTGGCATGGATAGGAAGACTTATTCTTTTTTGTTACTGGTCGGCTTATAAAGACTTAAGGTGGTCAACAGACTCGGTTTCCCTTCGGGGCAGGTTGAGGCCACCAAATGTTTGTACTTATTTCAACCTGGTTAAATAGAAAATCAAAGGTCCTACTTTAGCTTACAAAAAAAAAAAAAAAACTTTATTAAAATATTATTAATACTTGTCTATGGGGTTTTCGATAGATGATGTTCGGGTGCATTGTTAAGGAAATCCTAGATGTTAAGTCAATGTTGCAATTCGCTACCCCATTCCGATGTTATTCTTGAACATGACCATGATGTAGCCTCGCTGTTGTCAAACTTACAAAAAAAAAAACATATTAATAATACATTAATAAGGTATTATTCTTGACTTCAATGGCAATATTAATATTAATAACCCAATATTACATGGTGCTTTTTAATATTTTATTTAGCTCTGATATTGCCCATTTTTAATATTAGTAGTTATAATATTTAAATTAATATTAGTGTTTCAATACATAGAAAAAAATTACTAGATACATTAATTTACCCTACATCTGATTTAATAAATATTTATTCATATTTTTATATTTTTGTTTCATAGGTTATTTTTCGTATGTTTCATGAGCTAACCTGTCACCTTCACCTCTCCTCTTCCCTTCTCATCCACAACATCTCTTCTATATATATTTATCTCTCAAATGTATTCATTTCCTTAGAATTTTTGTTGTGATGATAGATCCTCTTTCAAATTAGAAACATCGACATTTATCTTTCAATACTATGGAAAATTTGATGTCTCAATCTGCCATTAATGTTGTTATTAATTCCTAACTAATCGTTATTGTGAGATTTATATAGCAATTTGTGACTTTATCATTGCTACAACTCTGCACTAATGTTAGAATACTTTGATTTTAAGAATTATGGTTCTTATGTTTTCAATTTGGTTTAGTTTAATTATTGTGTTTATAGTATTTGATTCATGGTCCTATTTCTTTTATAAACAAAGTTTGGTTTGATAGTTTGTGATATACTACATTACATTTCACATGAGACTACATTTATGTTACAACAACCAATATGATCTTAATATTAGAACAACTCATCTTTGATACTTGTGTCATTTACTTTCTGCAAGTGTAAATTTACTTTCTAGCAGTTTAGCTCAAGAAGTGTGCTCTTTACATTCCTACAAACTGTGGATTGGATTACAAGTGTTTTTTGGATTTCTCTTGGTGACTTGTGAAAGCAGGTTAATATCTTTCCCAATGACATGTATTTAGAATACTACCACTACATATTGTACTAACACAAATGGTGCACCATTGTTCACAAGTTCCATATGAACCTCAGTTGATAATTAAATGTATAGACTTTTGTTTGTATTTTTGAACAATTAAAAGGTAAGTGAAAGGCTCATCATTTTTGGCATCGTTTCTGGGTGAATATAAAAATTGTAGTTATTATTTTATTGCTTGATTCTTTTTTTATTACTTGTTTTAGAAAAGAGGATTTCATTTTCAACATATTAATGCAATCATTTTTTTTTTTTTTTTTTTTTTAATATATATATATATATATATGCTTTCCTTGGATATAATGTCTCTTTAATTTTTCATGCCTAGAGTTAGAGATCAGCAAGGTAGATTTACCAAAAACCCCAAGAAATCTAACATTGCAGGTCAGTCTAAAGAGGAAAAGGGCCACAATCAACCAAATTACTTGACACTCCCACAACAAGCTCTCTTTCCAAAAAGAATCCTGAAATCGCTATCCAGAAGCCCAAGGTTGTACAAGCTTCATCATATGCACCAATGAAAACTCTATTTTCTAAAAATCTAAATATTGAGCATTTCCACTTTGAAGAGCTAAATTTCCCAAACTCTCCTAAAGCACCTTTTGAGGAATAAAACAAGACCGATGAAGAGATGGACCATGAAGTGAAAGAAGCAATAACCACCTTCAAATTCATTACACTATTTCATGAGTCTCGACAAAGGAATCATCTACACTTGGAGTCAACTGAAGAAAAAATGCTTGTAGAAGTACCAAAAACACTCCAAGGATAAAGAAAAAAAGGAAGAAATCCTTCGAGTTGGCACAAAATGATGATGAAATTATTGAATATTATGTTGAAAGTTTTAACTACAATATTCATATAGAAAGGTCAAAAAACCTAGCTCCTAAGATAGTACATGTCTTGTTATTAAGGGATTCCATATGATTGCATTGAACTCCTTAACTTGATGGGAGGTGGATATGTCTCTCAACAACCCTATGATATCATCGTCAAACTAGGTTGAAGATATTCAATGGGAACTTCAAAATATACTAAAGGATCCAAAGATATACTAACAAGAGTTGGAAATTCTAATGGTAGTGGGGTTACAAGAGTATAAATTGGGAATATGTTGGAATAATTTAAAATTGATATGGACTCCTAATTAGATATGTTGCATATGAACAGGAAGAAAGGGGAAGCAGAATTGGCATGGAAATATTTTTGTCCAAAGTGCAGAAGGAAGAACCCACTAAAGGAGTGTCTCTTAGACCAAATTGAGACGTGTAATATGTAGTGAGGACCATGTTACTAGCAAGTGTCCATCCTTGCCAAGACTTAAAGCTACCTACCAATAAACCAAGGAGCTAGAGTAGTTATGTTTCATTTCTCAAAAATAACAGTGGTATCCAAAGCCTCATGGTATGGTCCAAGACCAATCTCAATATTTTAAATCATATTGTAATAATCCTTCTATGCAATATTCTTCTCCTACATGTTTCTTTTCTTTCTAACCATGGATGGTTCCTCCACCCCAAAATAAACATTGGAAACAAGGGTGGATAAATCCCTCTTTTGGAGGCCCTCAACATGCCATAATAAAACCTCCCATGCAACTTTCTCCCTCTCTGCAAATGCAACCATCTACATCGACCCCTCCTCAACCACAAGTACCTTCACAAACCTTTCCTAACCCCAATAATAGTAAGGTAGCCAAACCATCCCATTGATAGTGCTAGATAATCTACTAACATTAAGGGGGTCTCCCCGGTATGAAGTCCCAATTAGACCTCACACCATTTCCAATTGGAGCCCCACCCAAGATACCGGCCCAACTTCCATCGTGTGTGTGTTTTTATCTTGGATCTAAGAGGCAAAGAGATAAGTGTGATACCAATTATAACATGTTATAAGAATGGGGACAAAATCATCCCTCCATTGATGACTTGTAGAACATGATATGAGAACATAACAACAATGTAATGAGTGAGAGGATACCTTAAAGAAGAATAAAATAGTTGAGACTAACTAAGACATACACATGTAAGAGGGTGATAGAGACCAAATGAAAATTATTTCACAATTAATCACTAACGTTAATATTGAATGAGGAACAAATATTCAAATCCAAAACACCAATTGCATGAAACAAAATAGTTCATAAACATGTAACCAATGTGTAAACCCACATACATCAACAACAAAAGAATGAATAGTCATTACAAGTGTCATTAACATGTATGAGAATCAATGCATGAATTGAAATCTTCTCATTAATATTGTCACCCATTCAAGTATAGGTACACAAGCTTGTAAAAACCCAATAGTGGGATGTGTTAGTTTTGTAGAAATTCCTTGTAGATTCAAACTCCATATTGTAATATGCTAATAAAAATGACTTGAATATACTCTACTCATCAGCGGAAACAATAAATGATCGATGAAATCTCGAAGCATAAAAGAGAAATAATTCAATCACATATAACACAATAATTTTATGGTGAAAACCACAACTTAAAACCCCTATTATATGTATATTTCATTAATAAAAAAAATATGAGAATATTACAATTCTTTTCTCAAGCCCGAGCAACCTTTACACTATCTCTATCTATCTCACTAGTTCCTAGACAAGCTCAAGCCAATACTTAGCCAATTTTTCTTCCTGCCAAGCTCCTATTTCCTTGCACACTTTCCTTGGGAATTAACCCATATTTAATTGGAAAATTCTTCAAATGTGAACTGTGCAATCCTCATAGAAATTCCTCTGATTTCATTCACCACCTGTACAATTCAGATGATTATACAATTGATATTACACTATCCCTGAACTCTAATCTCAACTAGGCCTTTCTCTGATATGACATACATGATTTAATTATGAGTGAATCTTCAGTTGATTAGTTGATCATTGCTAGTTACACCCACTACTGCAGGTTACACTCCACTACTGGATCTCCCACTAATTCCTCCATTAGTTGGAACGAGTTTAAATGAATTTAACTCAATTAAACCGAATTAAATAATTAAAACTCAAAATAACTCAACCAGGGCTCCTAAAAAACAAGAGACACTCTACATAGCTCTAGTTAGACTCTTAACTCAAATTAACTGAGCCAACTAAGTCAAATTAACTTAGTTAACTATTACAAGTTGTCATGGGATGTAGAATTACAATTTAATTCCTAATTTAATTCAAGGGAAAAATTAAATTAGGATTTTCTTGTTGCATTTTCAACACTCCCTCTCAACAAGAAAGGGATTATCTGCTACCCCGATCTTGCCTCTGTGAAACTCGAATTTGCATCTTGACAATGCCTTTGTCAAAATATCTGCATCATGTTCCTATGTAGAAATGTACTCCAGCAACATGATTCTCCTTTGCACACAATCTCGTATATGGTGATACCAGAGGTTGATATGCTTGGACCGATCATGAAAAAGTAGATTCTCCGAGAGTTTGATACAACTTTGATTATCATAGTAAATCATTGTAGGATCCATCTGCTGACAAAATAACCCAAAAAGGATCTTCCTCATCCAAATAGCCTCACAAGTTGCTTGACTAACAACCATGTACTATGCTTCTGATAAACTGAGTGCAAATGATCTCTGCTTCTTGTTGTACCAAGAAACTACTACTGACCAATACTGAAGATTCCCCCTGATGTGCTCTTCCTGTCGGATAGACTCCCTACCTAATCAACACCTGAGAAGCCTTGAAGCTTCACTCCCTTTATCTGTTTATAGCAAATAAAAAATTGAGTGGTGCCTCTAAGGTATCTCAACACATGTTTAGCTACCTTCCAATAGAGTTTGGTTGGATTAACCATGGCTTAACTAAATGGTTAACTGAAAAACACATGTATGGTCGTGTGTTCACCAAATACATAAGTGAACCCACAAGCTATCTATAAATAGTAGCCTCCACTACTTCACCTAAAGTAGCATCTTCCTTCCTCCAATTACCTGCTAGAGGAGTCTCCATGGGTTTTCTTTTCTCCATGTAGAACTTCTTCAGTATCTCATTGGCATACTTTCTCGGAGAGACAAATAGTTCCCTATCTCCTTGCCACACTTCCATACCAAGAAAGTAATGCATAAGCCCTTGTTCCTTCATCTTAAATTCTCTTTCAAGATCCTCTTTGCAAGATTTTATCAACTTCTCATTACCAGTTAAAATCAAATCATCGACATATAATACTATAATCAACAATTTACCTTCAACCACAATATGATAAAGGTTTGCATCTGCTTCACTTTTGGTGAAGCCCAACCCGGTGAAATAATTGTCAATTTTGGTGTACCAAGCATGGGATGCTTGTTTTAGTCCATACAATGCTTGCTTGAACTGTACACATGTGACTTTTTGTTGAAGGTCTCAAATCCTTCTAACTTCTCAATATATAACTCTTCCTCGATCACGTCATTGAGGAATGCTATCTTCACATCCATCTGATGTATCTTCCATCCCATTGGCACTGACAGTGCTAGAATAGATCTAATTGAAGAGTACCTTGCTATTGGAGCAAATGTCTCCTCGTATTCAATTCCCTCCACCTGAGAGAGTCCACTGGCCATAAATATGGCCTTGTGTTTATCCACACTCCCATCTGCTGCTTGCTTTACCTTGTAAAGCCATAGGAACTCACCACTAACTTGTCTATTGGTCCTGGGACCACTTCCCAAACATTGTTTCTGATAATGGAGTCATACTCCTCAACCATGGCATCAACCCATACTGGTTTCTTCACTTCTTCCTCGAATGAGGATGGCTCAACCTCTACACTCTCGCTCATCATAACCATGTATTTAGTGTACCGATCTAGTGACCTCCTCTTCCTGTGTTATGATGTGGGTGCTCCCACATTCTCCTTAACATCATGCATCAATCTGTCAACCTCTCTGGTGTGCTTCCTTCCATATCTGGAAGTATCTACATGGGTGGGTGCTTCCACTCTCTGCTCTTCTGCATGTGGTTGCTCCACATCATCCCGAGGTTCCTCCTTTCGAGCTAAAATATCCTCATCTGCATGTAACTAAATCTCCCTCTCAAGGGAACATCCCATGGCATTCTCTTCATTGAACTTCACATCTCTACGAACCACTGTCATCCTGTTGGACGGAAGGTACACCCGATAGTTGTGAGGTGTATAAGTGTACCCCACAAATATGCCCAAATCACTTATTGGCTCTAGATTTTTCCGTGCATCCTTGGTAACATGATAGTAGATTAATGAACCAAAGATCTTCAAGTGTGCCACATCTGGTTTCTTACCTGAAAAAGATTCTTCTGGTGTACTCATCCCGAGAATTGAATGAGGGCTTATGTTCTGCAAATAAACAGTTGTGTTGCATGCTCCGACCCACAAGTGTAATGGTAGGCCTTGATCATTTAAAATCACTTGTGCAGCTCCAACAATACTTATGTTTTTCCTTCCATCCACCCCATTATGTTGTGGGTTATGAGGTGCTATTAATTCTCGTCGAATTCCTTCTGATGCACAAAAGTTATTGAATTCATTCGACACATATTCTCCACTGTTATCGCTTCTGAGAGCTTTAACTTTCTTGCTAGTATATTTCTCGACAAGTGCTTTAAATTCAAAAAAATTAGTGAATGTCTGATATTTCTTTTGCATGAAGAAAATCCAGAACTTACGAGAAAAATCATCAACAAATATTACATAATACCTGTGCTTGGTCATGGATGTTGTCGATAATGGTCCACACACATCTGAGTGAACTCTATCAAGGATCACTTGCGCACGACTGCCTTTATCATGAAAGGAATATTTGGTGTACTTCCCCAATGTACTCCCTTTGCATGTGTCTCTCCGCTCTAGTGTACCCTTGTGTAATCCTGTAGAAATTTGTTGCATGATATTCAAGGCTCTGTAGTGCAAGTGACCCAATCTTCTATGCCACAACTTATCGATGTCTCAGCTCTACACTTTCTCTGCTTTTGTGCTCAAAGTAATGCAATATTCTAAATCCAATTTGTAGAGGTTCTCCACTCGAACCCCGATCCACTTCACCTGTCCTAAGGTTATGTGACGAAGGAAAGCCTTTCCCTTGCTAAATATCACATCGTAGCCATGGTCCTCCAACATGACAAATGAAACCAAATTCTTCTTTAAACTTGAAACATACGTGACATATTTTAATGTGAGAGGAGAACCAGACTCCCTCTGAAAGGTAACAATGTTGATGCTAATCACACGATATCTCACATATTCTCCCACCTCGATGTGAATCTGGAGGTCCTTCTCCTCTAATTCACTGAAGAACTCTTTGTTTCAGGTCATATGTATTGAGGCTCCACTATCTAGGTACCATACACTACCCATCACCGATGTCACCATGCAAGCAATGAGGGTGAAATCCAATTCGAATTGTGAAGCAAGAGCTTCACCTGTCACTCCTTCTGAGGGCTTCTTACTGACCTTCTTGTGCAAACATTTTGTGGCATAGTATCCTAGCTCATGATAGTGAAAACATTTAATCTTCAACATGTCCTTCTTCTTGCTACCCTGACTGGAATCTGATTTGGAATGGGATGACTTCCCCTACCCTTTCTTCTCCTTTCCAACAAAGGCATGATTATCATCATCATCATGCTTGGATGAGGATCCATCTCTGGTGTTATGCAAAATCTCTTATTGTACCAAGTCAGACCACAATCGCTCCCACTCTAGTAGCTTCTCTCTCCCATTAACAAAGTCCTGGTAGTTGTGCCAGCTCTTAGGAAGGCCTAGAAGAGCTAGGCTCACTAGACCATCTTCAAAAACTATAATATTGACACTTCCAAGATCATCCCGACATTGGGTGAACTTATTCAAGTACTTGGGTATTGTGTCTCCCTTCTCCATCTTGATTTTTTGAACTTTTCCTTCAGTGCCAACTTCCTATGGTCACTGTTGTTTTGAAATAGTCTGTCAAGGCCTTCCACATTGCAAATGGAGTTTCCTTACCATATAGATTCAATACAATATGATCTCGAACTCCTTCTAGGATAATCACTCTTGCCTTTGCCACACATTTTCTCCACTCTTGCCTTTGCCACACATTTTCTCTTTCTCTATGAATTCCTTAAGCCCATTGTCTTCCAACATTGCCTCCATCCTATCATTCCAAGCAATATAGTTTGAACTACCCTCAAGGGCATGTTCGAGTCTCAATTCATAGAACGACTCCTGCTGGCTCTAAAGTATGATACTGCAAATTCAATTTCTCATGCAAAAGAAAAACTCGTGTTCTCCTCTTCTATAGTGATTTTTGCTCTTATACCATGTAGAAATTCCTTGTAGATTCAAACTGCAGATTGTAATATGCTAAAACAATTAACTTGAATCTACTCTACTCATCAGTGATAACAATAAACGATCAATGAAATCAAAAATCATAAAAGAGAAAGAATTCAATCACACATAACACAATGTTTTGGGGAAAGCCACAACTAAAAACTCTACTATCTGTATATTACATTAATCAAAAAATATGAGAAGATTATAATGCGTTTCTAGAGCTCGAGCAACCTCTACACTATCTCTATCTATCTCACTGCTTCCCAGACAAGCTCAAGCCAATACTTAGGCAATTTGATTGTTGCCAAGCTCCTATTTCCTTGTGCAGTTTCCTTGGGAATTAGCCCATGTTTAATTGGGAACGACAAATATGAATTGCTCAATCCTCATAGGCCTTCCTCTTGTTGGGTTGTATTATATTTTTTCCACGACTAGCCCACGTAGTTAATTGGGGGTCTGCCCCCCCTTTGTTGCGCCGATTACATAGCGGGGGGTTCACAGGGGGTTTGAGGGGGGCGGGTAGCCCCCCTCTATGGTGTCTGGGGCAGTGCCCCGAGGAAATTTTTTTTGGACCCTATATTAGGTGGGGCGAACCTACCTATGGTTTTGTGCATGGTTTTCGCACATGGTTTTGGGCGCGATGGTTTTCGATCCATGGTATTGGATGCTTCGACATGTATATATATGTATTGTAACATTGAAAGGAACATAATGATTAATGAAAAATCAATCTGGTAATCCTGGTTTTGGGATCTAGGGGAAAATCTCTGTGTATATGTGTTTTATGTGTTATGCTCTCGTATTGTTTATTTTTCGTGTTTTAGAATTCGTATGTAGGTAATTTCTGTATGGGGTTAAAACCTACACCTCTGATTGCATGCACCACTTGTACAATTCAGATGATTATACAACTAATAGTGCATTGTCCCTAAACTCTAATCTCAACTTGTTCTTTCTCTAATCTGATGTGCATAATTTAATTATGAGTGAATCTTCAGTTTACTGGTTGATCGGTGTTGGTTACACCCCACTACTGCAAGTTACACCCCAATACTGGATCTCCACTAATTCCTCCACCTGTTGGAACTAGTTTAACTGAATGTAACTCAGTTAAATTAAACTAAATAATTACAACTCAAAATAAACTCAACCAGGGCTCCTAAAAAGCAGGAGATTCTCTACATGACTCTAGTTAGACCCTCAACTCGAATTAACTAAGCCAATTAATTCAAATTAACTTAGTTAACAATTACAAGTTGTCATGAGATGTGGAATTACAATTTAATTCCTAATTTAATTCAAGGACAAAATTAAATTAGGATTCTCTTGTTGCATTTTCAACAAGCTTAAATTATGATGGTAGCACCAGATAAGTTTTCTAGCCTCAGATGGTGCTAAGAGACTAAGGAACACAGGATCACCAATACCTAGAAATGGGTTTGGGATATATGGCTATGAAACACCTTAATTAAATTTATTAGCCAATAATTAAATTATTTCCTAAGTTTAACTTAGGAAAGTTGGTTAATTATAATCAATTAATTAAGGATGTTCCATTTCTCTAGATACTTCTATTGATGAAATCTAATTTATATTAGTCATTGATGAAGATTTAATCTTGGTTGTAGAATTCTCAACAAGAGATTATAAGAGCAGCTTGAAGGGATGGAGATAGACACAATTGTGAGAGCATTGGTTATCTTAGCAGGTCAAGCTACCCAATGGCTTAAGTGAGGGCACAATTCGAGGCAGAGGGAGAGCATCAGAGAGAGGGAGCAACAAAAAATTAGAGAGAAGGATTCTGAAGAATTTTCCAACATTTCTCCAATGCCAAATTGGCAGGAGACATGAGGTCGAATTATCTACAAAGAGGGCCACAAAAGCTAGTGCAAATTGCTAGAAAACCTAGTGTGATTTACTAGAAGAGCCATAAATCAACAACTAGAGGTCGTATCTATTTCCTGGAAGAGGTACAAGTGGTTTTTAGTTACAGAGGGAGGTAGGATGACTCACTTAGATCCAAATTCTAGGCAGTGCAAAATTCCCAAGGACAGTGTGAATTCCAGGTTGCAGTACAAGTAGCCAGTGTGGGGTTTGAGCAAGAAAAGGGAGGTCAATTTATTTAGTAGAGGAGACCTAAGATATCCAGATTATTTAGACCGTATGTTCGTCGGAGGATTTCCAGTTGGGCATCTAGATTAATGTACTCTTAAAATTTGTTGTATAATTATAAATAAACCCTCATCTCCTAAATCAGTTTTCCCTTCGGGGTTTTTTCAATGACTATTAGTCCAAAAATATTGCGTTAATATTTGTGTGTGTGCATCTATTTCTCATTTCCATATTTTACTTATGTGACATATTTTTACTTTGAATAATTTCAGTGTGATTTATTCATTATTTTTCGTAAAACAAATAAACTACTAATCAATTAGAAGAATAAACTCTAGTTGTTGCAATTTAAGAAAATTTCACATGGTATTAGAGTATTATTGATCATATCTAAGGCTCAGAGGCAAAAGATCAGTAGATTATGTAGTTTCAGAGGGATATCTGAAGCCTAAGACTTATATTAGTGTAGGCCAAGCTAGTGGTGCGAATTGCAGGGACGGGAAATTTGATTTCTAGATCCAGTTAGAGGAAAAGTTTGAATAGCCTCAGAAGAAGTGTTTGCAAGTAGTGTGGTTGCTAGAAAGTAGTTATGGTGAGCAGATCAGTTGATTCGTAGAGCATATCTGGGCACAAAATGTTTGCAATTTCAGATCTATGTTGGGAAGGAAGAGAAAAGCACATAGAGGATATTTCTATATTTTCTCATAGGGTTTCTAGTTTCTAGTTTTTAGGAGGAGATATGCGATTTCCAGCAATAGTAGTCTAAGTTGGAATTTCCAGTCATCCAGTGTGAACTTTAGGAGCATCAGTGTATGTGTCAGATTTAGAAGGAGGACATATAGAAGGTAGAGTGAGTTACCTAGTAGGAGAGTAGTATGCAATGCGAGTTCCGAGAAGAACACCAGAGGAAAGTGAAAGATTAGATCTGCAAATACAAGAGAAGATCTACACATTTCCAGCAAGAAGTACGAGTGCAAGCTGAGTTAGTTGTTGGAAAGAGAAGGAGATTTCCAGTGTATAGTTCTCTAGTATTCTTAGAGTCATAGAAAGGCCAATTTTTTTCTACAGAAGGAAGCTAAATCAAGAAAATCAAATAGTCAAATTACCAAGTTATGATATGTAATGTAGTAATTTCATCTCCAATTGTTGATCATATTTCCTGGAGGAGGTGCAAATAGCTTTAGAGGTCGAGGGAGGCAACATATTTGCTGAAACTATTTTCTGGTAGCATTTCTTAGTGATCAATATGAATTAGAGGATCTAGTGCAAGCTGCACACAGAGGGGTATGAGTTTGCAGAGGAGGACAAGTTGATTTATGCAGAGGAAATCGAGGGTTTCTATAACAATTAGTCAGTTGGAGGAATGAGAAATAGCAACTTACTTGAGTTCATGATTTTCGTAGTTTTTTCAAAGATGGTCATACGAGGTTGCTAGAAGAGGTTGTGCGAGTTAGCCAAAATGCAGATATGGCGAGTAGATCAACTTCCAGTTGTCGAAGACAGATGCCAGAGGGAGTGTGAGTTGCAAAGTGAAACAGGTTTCCAGTATGGGACAAGACTCAAAAGGATATAAAGCAATACTAGATTCAAGAGGAGGAGGAGTATGATACTCTAGTATGTCAGAATTGGCAAGGTCTAGGGTAGAAGCAACAAGGAGATTAATTAGATCCGTTCTAGTTGTTGCAACATGACCATCACCTTTGTTATAGCACCCATACTATCATAATAGTAGGAGATAGTTGTGATATGAGAGGGACATGAGTTCAGTGTCAACAGGTGCAGGCAGTCATACAAATGATAGTTGTAGAGCTAGTTGCAGTCAATACTCAAGAGATAGTTGCAGAGTTAGTTGAAATGACACAAGAAGTGTGAATTTCCTAGTTGTAGGTAGCAGGTGTAGTTCCAGCCAGCGAGTTTCCTAATGTAGAATTGCATAGTCTAGTTTCCAATGCAGGAGGACAGTTCTAGTTACCAAAAGGGAGAAGAGAGATTTCCCAGTGGGAGATCGAGACTCATAGGGAGTCTAGCTTAAAGGAAGCAGGACTATGGAAGCTTAGTCTTCAGGATTTGAGGTGATCGACACATAGTTATAGTGATAGCAACTGTGTAGACGCAGTATGGTGTAGTGACAACAAAGTAGTAGTAGCGTAGAGGCATCGACAGTGTGAGATCAGAGATTGGTTCAGCTATAGGTTTGTGGCAGATGAATTAGAGTTTGTGCAGTGACATGGTGGACAATGAGAGCTAGTTGTATCATATACTTCAGACACCAGTAGCATGGTTAGTCCATCTACAACATTTTCCCATAGAGCAGTAGGTCACAAATATACTCACAAAATCTCTAGGGAGAGCTAAGTTCATCTATTTCAGAGAACATATGGGTAGAGTGGAGAACAACTTACTTGTTAAGAGTGAGTGTTAGTTTTGATTATGATGGTAGCATCAGAAAGGTGTTCTTACTCACAAATGGTGCTAAGAGACTAAGGAACACAAATCTCTAATACCTGGAAATGGTTTTGGGAGATATGGCTCTAAAACACATTAATTAAAGTAATTAACCAATAATTAAATTATTAACTAAGTTTAACTTAGGAAAGTTGGTCAAATAAAGTCAATTAATTAAGGACATTCAAAATTTCTCTAGAGACTTCCATTCACGAATTCTAATTGATCTTAGTCATTGATGAAGATTTAATGTTGGTCGTTGAAGTCTTAACAAGATATTATAAGATCATCTCGAAGGGATGGAGATAGACATAGTTGTGATAGAATCAATTCTCTTGGTAGGTCGAGCTACCTAGTTCACATCTTCAATGAGGGCACAATTTGAGCCAGAGGGAGAACATCAGAGAGAGGGAGCATAAAAAAATCAGAGAGAGGTATTCTAGAGAGTTTTCCAGTGTTTCTCCAATGTCGGATTAGCATGAGACAAGAGGACAAATTATCTGTAGAGAGGGTTGTAGAAGGCAATACGAATAACGAGAAACCCGAGTGCGAGTTACCGGAAGAGCCACAGATCAGTAGCTAGAGGCCGGATATATTTCTAGGAAGAGGTATGAGCAGTTTCCACTGATAGAGGGAGGAAGGAAGGCTTACTTGGAGCCAATTTCCAACTAGTGTGAAATTCCTGGGGTCAGTAGTGTGAATTCTAGGCTGCTATGTGACTAGTTAGTGTGGGATTTAAGCAGGAAAAGGGAGGATGATTTATGTAGCAGAGGAGATATGGGATCTCCAGATTATTTTAGCTAGATATTTGTTAGAGGATTGCTAGTTAGGCATCCAAATTATTGTACTCTCAAAATTTACTCCATAATAATAAAATAAGCCCTCATCCGCTGCACTGTTTTTCCCTTTGGGGTTTTTCCAGGGACTATTGGTCCAAAAATATTGTGTTAATAATTTTGTGTGTGCGTCTATTTCTCGGTTCCATATTTTACTTCCGCAACATAATTTACTATGAATCATTATAGTGTGATTTATTCTTTATTTATTGTAAGATAAATAAATCGCTAATCAGTTAGAAGAATAAACTCTAGTTGTTGCAATTTAAGAAAATTCCATAGGATGAGAGCAGTTCATATCATCTTCATGACATAACACTAGCCTCACACTCCCTCCACCTACAGGCTACCAAGAGTGAATGTCTTTAGTTCCTTAAGCACAAAATAGCAATCCTATTACTAGCCTAGCTTAAGTGCTAAAAGTGCTTTTGCTTGAAGCATGAGGTTACATTTATAGAAATGAGGAGGGTGATCCTTCACATTCTCCTATAACTTTTGCATTCCCTCATGACCTTTTGACTTCCAAATTAAGTCTTCATCTCCCCTATGAATTTTAGACTTCCACCATGATGCTTGAGCTTCTAAGTGAACTTTGATATTCTCTTTGACTTCAGTATTTTTCATTTATGATAAATCAATATGTTTACAAAATAATAATTGAAATTCAATGGACTTTGACGTGTCCTCTTATAGGAAGATAGTAGATTTTAATGATCTTGATAATTTCTTCATCATGTACTAGCGTTATCATAAGGCTAAATTGAATAGCTAAATTGAACATTCAATGAACAATTTGAATCAAACATTCATGAAGTGTGTAGACATAAATCACCAACAATTATTCTGCCATTACAATCTTGCAAACATATAACCATTCATTAAGATGCAAAGTAAACACAAGAAATCATTATTAAAATGAAATTGATTTGTATAGTTAATATTGATATATCACTAATAATCCACTTCCTTGAATTGCTAACTTCATCTTGATGCCAAAGCTAATTGCTTCATTACATTCTTATGACCCTCATCTATGGCTTGTGTTTAACATATTCCTTTCCTCTCGTGTCATTTTCATGGGAGCGCAACCTTTACTATGGTGCTTTATCATTGTTATACCTTCAGTGCATGTGTTATTATCTCATATCGCATGCAATATATTATATTGTGCCTCAATGCTTTTACATTGCTTTAATGCATTATTCAAATGTAAGGCAGCTCTTGTGTGAAATGTTCCAACGCCATGTGTATGTTGTTCCAACATATCGCATGAATGCATTCATGATCATTACAATTGTTTCATTTAATCAATCACTGGATGGTTGTGCATTCTGAACCCAATTTGATGACACTTTATCATAACGGAATACAAATTGACAACCTACATGCTACGACTTTCATTTGTGATTGTGCTTTCACGTAGCTGGAATTTTAACCATAGAAGGGCCTGGCTTGTTCCTTTACGTCCTGCTAATGTTATTGCTTTGTCATTTCAGTTTGTTCTATCACCTTAATTATATAAATTATCACCTCTCATCCTTTACTATATGAGTCGGGCATAGTATTTATATGTAACCACCGGATTTTATTAACGCTTCGTATTAAAGATACATATGACCTTTTCCAAGCACTTTCATGTAAACTTCATAGCATTGTTGTAATTATACTGTCTTTTGTTCAACACATCATTCTAACACACACGTATACCGAAGTGCCTCCTTATGTAGCATTCAATTATAACGTGAAGTTGTCTTCATCCATTAAGGGTGCATCCTTCTATTGTAACCATTCATATAATATTTTTTATTTTATTTTAAATGTGGTAGTATATCAATGTAAAATGTACACTACAATACAAATGGGTTTTAAGATAATATTTGAGACAATTTTTGAGTAAATTGTCTTAACTTGAGACAAAACTAAACTTTTGTATTACCTTAAATATTGTCTTTAAGTGGGTGTCTCAAATTATTGTCTTAAAAAATTGTCTCTATAAAGACAATACGTAAGACAAACATTATTGCCTCTTATGAGATAATTTCATTTTTATCTCTCCAAAGACAATTTCATTTTTGTCTATCCAAAGACAATAGTTAAAATTAAAGACATATTGTCTTTATGGAGACAATGTCTTTAATCCTATCTTTTGTCTCTCTAGAGATAATATAAAACAATGAATCCAAAAAAATATCTCAACATTAAAATAAATCAATATAAAAATATTTAATTAAACAAAACTAGAATATCATTTAATAATTCATGTTAGGGTACAGTGGAATCAAACCACCAACCTCCTGCATGGCAGGCAATCTTCCATTGAGATAACACCCTTTAAATAATTATGTGAGGAGTTATGGCAGTCCTTGAAATTGTATATATAGACATTGATTACAAGGATCCTTGTAAAATCTATAATCATGCAAGCCCCTATTTTTAACTTAATTAAAAAATAACTCAATGGAGTTATCTCACTGTAACACCCTTGTAGCTTGACTTGCTCAAAAAGCTAATAATAAACAATAATCGACAAACAAATTAATCTAGTCATACAAAGAAAATTAACTAGAATTAGAATAAGCAATACAACCACCACCCAAAGAACTACATCATCTTGCTAGTAGGCATTGATGACACATATGATGTACATAAGGATCCATGACTACATCGTCAACACATTCAAGACAAATTGGGCACTCTCCTCTTTCATCATTACAAATTTCTTTGACTACTTCTTCAATGTAAGCTTTTGAAGGTACAAAACAAGAATCTCCATTAACACACATTTGGCTTCCTAGAAGAAAACACCTTGCTAGCTTATACATATCATATGAGTGTTGTGTATCACCCTTGTTGTTGATAAAGTAGCAATTAGAACAAATTCCATGCCATCTTATTTGAATTAGAACATTGTTGTGTATCACCCCAACTGTTATCATTGTGTATCACCCCAGTTGTTGATAACTTAGTAATTAGAACAAATTCCATCATATAACTACTCACAAGACAATTAAAAAAAATCTTGACCTTTGGGTCTCAACATAATATTTTTCAATAAAAGTCATTTTACAAAGGACATTCTAAAGTAGAACTTACCTCACTCTTAATCTTTAGGGCTCAACATAATGTCTTTCAATAAAAATAATTTTACAAAGGACATTCTAAAGTAGAACTTACCTCATGATAAGAAAAGGACGTTCACAATTGGCACAACGTCGAAGTAAATTCCATAATAGATGCATAATTGTGAAGAACTTTGCCTTGTTCAACAAACTAATCAAACTGGACCTGTAAATAGAAATAAACACCATAGATTTTTTAAGTCAAACCAAAATCACAACAAAAAAATGAATCAAAACTATTATGATATTTCTTTTCCATAGATCATATAAGTTCTTTCTTTAGATCTTCTATACAAAGTTGTATAAAACTCGTTCTCAGCTTTAGTAAACTCAATCTCAATCACTTGTACATCAGTAGGGGGAAGAACATGAATGGGTCTGAATATTCATGAACAAATATTAGAAATCACTCAAAGGGACTGGAAATCAAAAGCCAGATGAAAGCCCTAGTTGAAATCACTTAAAGGGACTGGATATCAGATGATTGTTGACTATCACCCCAATTGTTGATAAGGTAACAATTAGAACAAATTCCATGTCATATTATTCGAATTATAACATTGTTGTGTATTGCCCCAACTGTTATCATTACAAGAATGGGTAGGTATTGTGTATCCACTTGTACATCAATAGGAGGAAGAAAAAGAATGGGTATGAATATTCATGAACAAATATTATAAATCAGTCAAAGGGACTGGACATCAAAAACCAGATGAAAGCCCTAGTTGAAATCACTTAAAGGGACTGGATATCAAATGATTGTTGTGTATCACCCCAATTGTTGATAAAGTAGCAATTAGAACAAATTCCACACCATCTTATTCAAAGTAGAACATTATTGTGTATCACCCCAGATGTTGATAACTTAGAAATTTTAACAAATTCCAACATATCACTGCTCATAAGACAATTAAAAAAAACTCTTTATCTTTGAGGCTCAACATAATGTTTTTCAATAAAAATCATTTTACAAAGGACATTCTAAAGTAGAACTTACTTCATGACAAGAAATGAACGTTCACAATTAGCACAACCTCAAAAGAAATTCCATAATAGATGCATAATTGTGAAGAGGATTGGACATCAACCTCAAATGAAATTCTGAATATTCATGAAAAAATATTAGAAATCACTGAAAGGGACTAGACATCAAAATCGAGATAAAAGCCCAATTCTACATTCATACCTTCCCCCTTTGCGTTATTGTCTTTTGTCCTTCGCAACTTCAAGGGCCTCAAGTTAGCTTCAAATAATTTCAAACCACGTTCATCACCTTCCTCAAAGGGTTTTTGAATTAGTTTATACCATCAAGACACCACAAGGTATAGTATTCAAATTACGACATCATGATATAATCTATAAAGTTGAAGTTGTGAGATGAAATCAAAATTTTACAACAGTAAAAGAAAAAACATGTACATTTCAGTTTTTTTGAACAACACAACTCCTTAATTCATTTTAGTAATGATGCATTTGCATTCCTTACTACGGATTTGCAAAACCCGGGCTACAGAAGTAACATAGTAAACAAGATGGTGATAGCGAATTAACACTTTGTAGAAAGCTTTTGTAATAGTTCAATTCTAGGTGGAAATATTAATTTTGATTATGGGTAAACAAAGCTTCAATAAATGTTTGTATTAAAGACAAGGTATGAAAAAACATGGTGCTAAAGAATATTAGAAAGAAAAAATGATTGCAATACCATTAGCAGCCTAAGTGTGCAGGAAGTCATTAATTTCCTATGAGATGACAATAAATATTTATTATAAGACAAAATTATTATTTGTTGAAATGTGGCAACAAGAAGATTCCAATTTTAATTTGTACTTGAAATAAAATTCGAATTTAGTCTCACCAATTGCTTGGAATTAATTAATTAATTCATTAGACATTAATTAGTTGGAGAAATTCAAGTTAGAAGTCTTTGTGAATTCATGCAACAAGTATCCCTTAAATTAAGGAGATTATCCCTTAATTAAGAAGATAAGATTGAGTTATATTTGAGTTGTAATTAGTTAGCTCAGTTTATTGAGTTAAGTCCAGTTAAATTAGTTCCAAACTATTTGAGGAACTAATTGTGATTTCAGTCTATTAATGCATGCATGCATCCAACTAGTGTACTCCAGATAACTGAAGATTCTCTCATCAGTAACCCATGCATGTCTATTATGAGAAAGACCCAGTTGAGATTAAAGATAGGGACAATGTACTATCAGTTGCATGTTTTCTCCTATAAAGGAAACTCATGCATGCAGAAGGATTAATGCACAGGAGGATTGTGCAGTTTTACAGGGTGAGAGATTAGTGTTACACTTGGTAACAGGAGGATCACCTAGGAGAAACTGCGCAAGGAAATAGGAGGCTTGGAGGGCAGAGGAGAAGGTTTGTGAGAAGCCTTATTTGCCTATGAGCATCCAGGAGGATTGTACTGAGAGTTGGCTAGCCATGAGAGCTAAGGCTTTGTGAAATCTTGATGTATTTCCACCTTGTATGATAATACAGATAGTGGGGTTTTTAGCTGAGGCTTTCCCTTGAGTATTTTCTGTGTTTCATGTGTATTGATTCTTCTTCTCTGGTTATATGTGTTCCACTTGATCTTGCTCAAATATTTTAAGCTTCCGCTAATTGATTGTAGAAGTAGATTAAAGTATTTTGCTTTAGTTATATTGCATTATCAGGTTAATCTATAGTCAGAATTTCTACATGGTATCGAAGCTGAGTTTATCAGAGCACTGAATAATATACAGAGAAGAGAATTTGAAGTTTGAAGTTCGGGGTTGCATGTGCAAATCGAATTCATATCATACTTCAATTGAGATGGGTCATTATGTGACTAATTGCCCATTGAAGAAGTCCAAGAAGGGATCCTCGGTAGGATTGGAAGGTGTGGCATTAGCCTCTTAGTTCGAAATGGACTTTACCCTCATCGCATTTATGGTGTCATCGATGATGGGTTGTGTCTGGTATATAGATAGTGGAGCCTCATTCCACATGACCGGCGATAAAAATTTATTCAGTGCCTTGGAGGAGAAAGACCTCAAGATGCACATAGAGATGGGTAACGATGGAAAGTATATTGTTTCAGGAGTGGGCACGGTTGCTTTTCAGAGGGAGCATGGAGCTCCTCTCATCTTGACAAATGTGATGTATGTGCCTGGACTGAAGAAGAACTTGGTATCAGTCGTGATGTTGGAGGACAAAGGCTACGATGTTGTCTTCAGTAAAGGAAAGGCATTCCTAAGACACATAGACACGGGTTAGACCAGGAGGATATGGATTTTGGTGAAGAATCTCTATAAACTAGAGGTAGATGATTGTGCAACATTGAGTATGAAAGTAGAATTGGTGCAAATCCAAGACATTGGCGAGTTGTGGCACAGGCGGTTGGGCCATTTGCATCATGGGGCCTTGAAGATAATGCAGTAGACCTCTACAGGACTTCCCAAAGGTAAAATTGAGCAAGTTGACACATGCAAAGGTTGTACCTTGGGAAAGTACACTAAGTCTTTCTTTCATTATCGAGACATTTGAGCAAAGGCTATCTTAGAGTGAGTTCATACATATGTGTGTAGACCATTCTCGACGGCATCCATAGATAAGAAAAGGTATTATGTGATTTTCATTGATGATTTTTCTTGTAAATGTTGGATTTATTTCATGCAGAAGAAGGACCAAACCTTCTCAAAGTTTTGTGAGTTCAAATCTTTGGTTGAGAAAGAGTTAGGGAAGAAGATCAAGGCCTTGAGAAGCAACAACAGTGGAGAATATGTCTCTTGAGAGTTTAAAGACTTTTGTGCAGCAAAAAGAATTAAATGAGATTTGACGAAACCTCATATCTCATAGCAAAATGGGGTGTCCGAGAGGAAGAACATAACTATTGTAGGGGCAGCACAGGAAATGCTGCATGACTAAGGCCTACCACTTCACTAGTGGGTTGAGGCATGCAACACAATGGTATATTTGTAGAATAGAAGCCTACATCACATACTTGGGATGAAGACACCAGAGGAAGCTTTCACCCGTAGGAGACCAGATGTGGGTCACTTCAGTATCTTTGGCTCATCGGTATATTTCCATGTGACAAAGGATGCACGAAAGAAGCTTGAGCCAACAGCAGAGTTGGGGATACTTGTGGGGTACACTGATACACCTCACAACTATTGAGTGTACTTGCCTACTAGTTGGAGGACAGTGGTTCGCAGCGATCTCAAGTTTGATGAGCAAAAGGCCATGCGAGTCTCCCTTGAGAAGGAGCTTCGACTACAGATTGTGGAGGAATTGGTCGTTCTGAAGGAGGAGGTGCCTCAGACTGATGCGGAGTAGCCGCATGTAGAGGTTCCAGGAATGAAGACATTCACTCAAGCAGAGTCTTCCGAGATGGACATAAGCGCACAAAAGAAGCTAACAGATTGTTGTAGGATCTAAGAGAGAATGTGGGAGCACCATCTTCTCAGCACAAACAGAGGAGGTCACCTGAGAGGTACACTGGATACATGACCCTTGTTGGGGAATGTGTTGAGACTGAGCCATCTTCCTTTGAGGAAGTAGTGCAACAGCCGATTTGGGTTGATGCTACGGTGGAGGAGTATGACTCCATAGTTCGTAACAGTGTTTGGGACGTGGTTCCAATACTCGAGAACAAGTCAGTTGTGAGTTCCCATTGGCTTTACAAGGTAAAGCAAGCTGCTGATGGTAGTGTGGAGAAGTATAAGCCAATATTTGTTGCTCTTGGCTTTTCACAAGTCGGGGGGATTGATTATGATGAGACTTTTGCACCCATCACAAGGTACTCATCTATCAGATCAATTTTGGCACTATTAGCACAGATGGGTTGGAAGATCCATCAGATGGATGTGAAGACTGCATTCCTCAATGGCGAGATTGAAGAAGAGGTGTACATAGAGCAGCCAGAAGGTTTTGAGACCTTCGATCGTGAGTCGCATGTGTGCCGACTCAAGAGAGTGTTGTACGGGCTGAAGCAAGCACCTCATTCTTGGTACACCAGGATAGACAACTACTTCACCAGCTTGGGCTTCACAAAGAGTGAAGCGGCTGCAAACATGTACAACATCGTGGTGGAAGGTAAGTTGTTGATCATCGTTGTTTATGTTGATGATATCATATTGACTGGTGATGATCAGTTGATCGTGTCTTGCAAGGAGGACCTTGCAAGAGAATTTGAGATGAAAGACATGGGTCTCATACATTACTTCCTTGGTATGGAAGTGTCGCAGAAGGATGGGGAGTTGTTTGTGTCTCAGGGCAATTATGCCAATGAGATACTCAGGAGATTCCACATGGAGAAGTGCAAGCCCATGCAGACTCCTCTAGCAGGTAAGTGGAGGAAGGAGAATTCTACTTCAGGAGAAGTAGTGGAGGCTACTGTGTACATGCAGCTTGTGGGTTCACTAATGTACTTAGTGAACACACAACCATATTTGTGCTATGCAGTGAACCAGTTGAGTCAAGCGATGGTTCAGCCTACCAAGATGTTTTGGAAGGTGGCAAATCATGTATTGAGATACCTTAGAGGAACATCTCAGTATGGATTATGGTACAGACGGATAGAGGGAGTGAAGCTACAAGGCTTCACTGATGCAGATTGGGCAGGGAGTCCATCAGATTGGAAGAGCACATCAGGAGGGATTTTCAACCTTGGGTCAGCTGTAGTTTCTTGGCACAGCAGGAAATAGAGGTCGGTTGCACTCAACTCGGCAGAGGCAGAATACATGGCTACAAGTCAACAAGCATGTGAGGCCATCTGGATGCAAAAAATCCTAGTTGGTTTGTTTGATCAGAGGATGCATCCAACTATGATCTATTGTGATAATCATAGTTGTATCAAGCTCTCTGAGAATCTAGTATTTCATGATAGGTCCAAGCACATCGACATCCGGTATCATCATCTTAGAGATTGTGTAGCGAGGAGGATCATGTTGCTGCAATATATTTCGACAGAGGGGCAAGATGCTGACATTTTGACAAAGGCATTGTCAAAGTGTAAATTCGAGTTCCATAGAGACAAGATCGGGGTGGTAGATAATCCCTTTCTTGTTGAGAGGGAGTGTTGAAATGTGGCAATAAGAATATTCAAATTTTAATTTTTCCTTGAATTAAAATTCAAATTTAGTCTCACCAGCTGCTTGGAATTAATTAATTAATTCATTAGGGATTAATTAGTTGGAGAAATTCAAGTTAGAAGTCTTTGTGAAGTCATGCAATAGTTATCCCTTAAATTAAGGAGATTACCCTTAATTAAGGAGATTATCCCTTAATTAAGGAGATAATATTGAGTTATATTTGAGTTGTAATTAGTTAGCTCAATTTACTTAGTTAAGTCCAGTTAAATTAGTTCCAAACTATTTGAGGAACTAATTGTGAGTTTAGTTTGTTAATGCATGCATGCATCCAACTAGTGTACTCCAGATAACTGAAGATTCTCTCATCAGTAACCCATGCATGTCTATTCTGAGAAAGACCCAGTTGAGATTAAAGACAGGGACAATGTACTATCAGTTGCATGTTTTCTCATATAAAGGAAACTCATGCATGCAGAAGGATTAGTGCACAGGAGGATTGCGTAGTTTTACAAGGTGTGAGATCAGTGTTACACTTGGTAACAGGAGGATCACCCAGGAGAAACTACACAAGGAAATAGGAAGCTTGGAGGGCAAAGGAGAAGGTTTGTGAGAAGCCTTGCTTTCCTGTGAGCATCTAGGAGGATTGTATTGAGAGATGGATAGCTGTGAAAGCTAAGGCTTTGTGTAATCTTGATGTATTTCCACCTTGTATGATAATATAGATAGTGGGGTTTTTAGCTGATGCTTTCCTCTGATTATTTTCTGTGTTTCATGTGTATTGATTCTTCTTCTCTAGTTATATGTGTTTTGCTTGATCTTGCTCAAATCTTTTAAGCTTCCGCTAATTGATTGTAGAAGTAGATTAAAGTATTTTTCTTTAGTTATATTGCATATACAGGTTAATCTACAGTCATAATTTCTACATTATTCATTTGAAAATGTAGCTTTCTATACAACTTGACATTTCCCAAGTGTTTGCATTGAACAAAAATAGTTTGAAAAAACATAACTCTCACCAAGCCCATTTCCACTGTTTCAATTCATCATCTATGCCTTTTTAATCACATTTAATAAATGCATTGCTTATATTCTCCATGCAAGTCAATAAAAACTATTGCATACTTATAGTTTCAAAAAAATTCTACTTGTTTGCTTAACCAATGCACTCAGTGTAAAATGGCAATTGACAACAACCTCACGAGTCACAATCATTTTATGGATTTTCTATGTTGTTCACCCGAGTGAAGATAAGAGTTACAAATTCCTTGCACGGACCAACTCTTGGGATCAACAAATTGTAAACCTATATAAACTGACAAGTATTTACACTGTTGCAAATTGATCACCATTTCAATTACAACCTATGAGAATGGAATATCTTTTGTAAGATCTCATTGGTTACGTCAATTGAGTTGAAATTTCAGAAATCAGATGAGTATACACCTAAACTGTCACTTGCAACAATAAGTGACATCTCACAATGACTTCTCTTACAAGGACTCCATTTTATGAATTTGTTAATGGTGCTGGACTCGCCAACATGTCAAGGGGATATTCCCGGTAAGAAGTCCCAATTAGACCTCAGACTATTTTGTGTAGGAGTCCTAGCAGTGGGTCGTAAGGTAATGCCTTGACCGTGGTGTCACATAGAGGTAAGTAAAATAAATCTATCAGCAACAAGGGTGTGACTGATGCAGTGAGTCAAGGAAGGTGTATGAGAGGTTCCAACACTTCGAAAGGGGAAGGAGGTGAAGGTGAGTTCCAGGTTGAAAGGGATGAGTTCCAATTCGGCAAGGAACACACAACACAAAGGACATGCATGGATTCCAGTAGAGAAATCCACTCGGATGCGGCAGTCACATCATACAAGGTAAGATAACACGTACAACACTCACAGATTAGTTTGAGATGAGTGTGATGGTTGTTATAGCAAAGTTCAAGTGAAAGGTTTATCTGATGTTCGATAGAGTAGTCGACACGGACGGTGACACCATTAACAACATATGCAACACATTAACAACAAGATTCATATAATTGCATGGGAATCAGTTCATACAAAAGTACGTAAGTTAAACAACACATATCATTAAAACAACCGGAGCAGTCCAACTACAATAACAACATATGCATGAAAATGTGCTAGATCTTATTATATAAAGAAGTGTAAGTCACAAACATACAATACATCCATGTAAACCTGCTAGCCCCAACAGCGGAACGTTACAACCACATTCGCCTTCTCCTCCAAAGAGATGTACTAGCTCCGTGCAGTGGAGAAGCCAAGGCGCATTATAATACTGTCTAAGCCTTCTTCAAAATAGTCTTAATAGAAGCTTGGCTGACCAAAAAGCCCATACAATGAGTTATAGGGACTATTTATAGCAAAGGGTGGGGTGACCCTTGACATTCCCCTTTGTGACAGTTCAATTACCCTCATGACTCTTCACCTACTCTATGACTGTTACATCCAATTGTTGACACCTGACTTACACTTGACATGACTCAACATTACAATGCACATGTACTCATGTGAGACAACATGGCTTGAGAAAGCTCTGCAAGACGTCATTGACATTCGGTCTACTGTGGTGAGACCAACTCTTTGACATGCTTGTGATGTTGAAGCTGGTGAGCTGATGCTAAGCTTGGTCGTCCATGATGGTGTGCATGCACCTCATGGTGACATATTGTTGAAGTGAACTCTTGCTTTCGTAGCAACCGGTGCATTGGTTTAGCCCCTTCATCCAACTCATTTGCTAACATGCACTGATCCGGGATGTTTTTGCTTATAGATGTATGAAAAGAATCACATGTAAAATTGCAGCTCAAGACCAAAATTTAATGTGCACATAGAAAAAGAATAGGAAAACAAATATAAGGCATAAAAAACAAGACACCAAGACTTGATAATGGAGTTCGTCCAATTCGGACTACGTCTCCAGGCCCAGCTCAAACAATGAGGAGGCCTTCATATTAAATGGCATGAAAGAACAGAATTTACAATTATCAACTGCATACAAGAAGCTTATACCTCCAATCTGAAAGATGGCTGTGAGATGGATGCCTCAGATGGAGAAATGGCAACATCAAAGCATCTGTGGCGCTAAAAGGGGCTGAAACATCTGAAACTTGTCCCAACAGACAAAAATGTACTATCAGCTTCCTGCCAAATGAAACAGTGTGCTGCAAAATGCTTCTCCCCGTGCTCTTCCAACCATCATGTTTTTATAATGGGTTTTTGGATAGAATCCCATTTAAATCGGGGTTGTCTTGGTTCAAAATAGAGGTAGGTGGAGTAGAAGGATCAGTGACACAACCGACCCTTAAAATGGCCTCTTTATCATTGAGGCGATAAGACTCTAAAAATCCCAAAAACCACTGAAAATCCAACCAAAAACCATTTACCCGGACTTTAAAAATTTATCAAATTGGGCTTATATTCTTATCAGGTCCGGGCATGATATCGTAATCGGCGTATCATTGTCTCTAAGGTGCAGTAACCGAGGAAATGCCGACCGCTGATCACCGATTTCCAATATCAGTGTCGGTCGATCGCATCAACATCCTGCTCGTATATCGCCTCGGTGTTCTAATAACGATCTCGCCGATCATTTTCTCACTGATCGCTTTGCCTGCACCGATACATATATATAAGACATTCCTCTGACCCGATTTCCCTTTGATCGCAAATTTGATTTAATCATAGATCGACGATTTTTCCTTTAAGGCTTAAAACCCATTTTTAAAGGAAAAATCCTCATTTCCTTAAGAAACAAAGCAACCTTCTCTTTGTGATAGCTTCACCATCTGAACTTGGATTGAAGTACCATTCGCACCGTTGGAATCAGGATGATGAGATGTACACTTTCGTCTTGAGTTGACTTCATTATGAGCATTTTGATTTATGAGATTTTCAATGCCATTGTATCTGAAGATCCACCTAGATCAATCCTCCCCACTGAGGAGCTCTTGGACTGCCAAAAGCTTTTCATTAATCAATTGGAAAGTGAGGGAATTGTTCCCTCACTTTCTCTTTATTCAGCCATCTGGCCTTGCTCGGGTGCATTCCCTTGAAACCAACTCGAATGTATTCTACATCTCCTCGCCATGAAGTCCTGGTTCTTCTGTCGAGGATGATGTCTACAGGGAACTCATTGAGATATTCTGGTGCAAAATCATCGACTGTAGGAACTGTGCCCAACTCATCAGTGTCCATGATCAAAGGTGGTTCATACAGCTTTAGGTTCTCCAACTTCACTATTGAGTACATCTGCATATACACTGGAAAGTCAAGACGAAAGGCATTGTTCCCAATCTTCTCCAAAATGGTGAATGGTCCATACCAGATTGGTTGCAATTTCTTTCTTTTTCCCTTCATCCTGTCTTTTCTGATGTGGAACCAAACTTTTTTTCGCACTTAGAATTGTTGGTCGACTCGGTGTTTACCATGTCGAGCCTTGTAACGGGCTTGACTTTTCTCCAACTGCTCTTGCACTGCTTGGTGAATCAATTGGATTCGCTGAATGAGTTGTTGAGCTTTGTCCCTATCATTACGTCCATTGGAGCCATCTTCCCTTCCAAAGACCATATCAAAAGGGTCCTTTGGTAGGTAACCAAAACACGTCTCAAATGGTGAACGCTGCGTAGATGAATGCACTGCTCGGTTCTAGGAATGTTGTACATATGGGAGATGTTCATCCCACAGCTTGGGATGTTTCCCACAATAGCCTCGTAATAAGTGTACCACGGTACAGTTTACAACCTCTGTCTGTCTGTCGGTCTGCAGATGGAATGCCGTGCTTCTTTTCAATTTGGTGTCCATTGTCCTCCACAAGCTGGTCCAAAACTCTCCAAGAAAGCGAGAGTCCCCATCCGACACAATTGATGTGGGTAATCCAAAGTGGACCCAAACATGCTGAAAGAAAAGGGAAGCAGTCTGCTCTGCAGTAATCTACCCTTTACAAGGCATAAGAATACACATCTTGCTAAAATGGTCAATGACGACATACAAATAGTCGTGACTCTTCCTAGACAAAGGTAAACCTCCTACAAAGTCCATTGACACACTTTCCCATGGACGACTCGGAATAGGGAGTGGTGTGTAGAGCTCGAGTTTTCTATTAGAGGGCTCTGAAACAGAACACATCACACAACCTTTTACATAGCGAGTCAGAATGTTTTTCATATCAGGAAAAAACCAAAATCTTTGTATATGACATAAAGTCTTTTCGACACCAAAGTGTCCAGACACAAGAGAGGTGTGGGCCTCTCGAATTACATGTACTCTTTCCCCTATGGGAATACACAATTTACCAAGGTGATACAACAATTTCCCTCGTAAGTGATAGTTGTCCACCTGTGAACCATGGGTTAGTTTTGCATAAATCTCCTTAAAGTCATCATCGATGACATATTGTTCAGCATAACTCTCAAAAGATAACGAAGCATTATGCAAAATAACAAAAGCAGAAATAAGAGGGCGAGATAGCACATCGACCACTTTATTGCTAGTGCCCTTCTTATACTTTAGTACCAAATGAAACTGTTGAAGAAAGCCCATCCACCTGAAATGACGAGATTGCTACAACTTGGTTTGTGATTGAAGGTACTGCAAGGGCTGATGATCTGTATGGATGATGGTCTCCTTGCTGATCAGGTAGTGTTTCCACTTTTTCACACTCTGCACCAAGGCATAAAGTTCCTTGTCGTAGGTGGGATAGTTTATCACAGCTTGAGAAAACTTCTCAGAATGGTAACAAATTGGCTTCTTTTGCTGCATCAGTACAGCTCCCATGGCAAAACCGTTGGCATCGGTTTCGATCTCGAATGGCTGTTGGAGATCGGGTAAGGCTAAGACTGGCGCAGTGCTGATCTTTTCCTTCAATGTCTCGAAGGAATTCTGATGTCTTCCTCCCCATTGGAGGACTTGTTTCAAAGGTGCTGCAATAACAAAGAAATTAGCAATAAATCTCCTCCAATACTGGACTGCACCTAGAAAGCTACGGACTTCGGTTACACTAGTAGGCATAGGCCAATTTACAATTGCTTCAACTTTAGAGGGATCAATTTTTAACTGACCATGATGAACAATATGGCCTAGGTAACCCAAAGATGTTTTCCCGAACTCACACTTTGACAATTTTACAAAGAGATTTTCTTTGTTCAGCATGATGAGATCTACACTCTAGTCATGAGTTGACTTCATTTGGAGCATTTTGATTTCTGAGCTTTTCCATGCCATTGTATCTGAAGATCCACCTGTATCAATCCTCCCCACTGAGGAGCTTTTGGACCGCCAAAAGCTTTTCATTAGTCAATTTTCAAGTGAGGGAATTGTTCCCTCACTTTCTCTTTCTCCAGCCATTTGGCTCTGCTGGGGTGCATTCTCTTGAAACCAATTGAAGGTATTCTACATCTCCTTGCTGTGAAGTCCTGGTTCTTTTGTTGAGGATGATGTCTTCGGGCAACTCATCAAGATATTCTGGTGCAAAATCATTGACTATAGGAACTGTGCCCACCTCATTAGTGTCCATGATCAAAGGTGGTTCATACAGCTTTAGGTTCTCCACATTCACTACTGAGTACATCTGCATATACACTGGCAAGTCAAGACGAAATTCATTGTTCCCAATCTTCTCCAAAATGGTGAATGGTCCATACCAGATTGGTCGTAATTTCTTTCCTTCTCCCTTCATCCTGTCTTCCTGATGTGGAACCACACTTTTTCACCAACTTGGAACTGATGGTCGACTCGGTGTTTATCATGTCGAGCCTTGTAACGGGCTTGACTTTTCTCCAACTGCTCTTGCACTGTTTGGTGAATCAATTGGATTCATTGAATGAACTACTGAGCTTTGTCCCTATCATTACGTCCACTGGAGCCATCTTTCCTTTCAAAAACCATATCAAAAGGGTCCTTTGGTAGGTAACCAAAACACATCTCGAATGGTGAACGCTGCATAGATGAATGCACTGCTCGGTTCTAGGAATGTTGTACATATGGGAGATGTTCATCCCACAGCTTGGGATGTTTCCCACAATAGCCTCATAATAAGTGTACCACAATATGATTTACAACCTCTGTCTATCCATCGGTCTGCAGATGGAATGTCGTGGTTCTTTTCAATTGTTGTCCATCATCCTCCACAAGTTGGTCCAAAACTCTCCAAGAAAGCGAGAGTCCCCATCCGACACAATTGATGTGGGTAATCCAAAGTGGACCCAAACATGTTGAAAGAAAAGAGAAGTAGTCTACTCTGTAGTAATCTTCCTTTTACAAGGCATAAGAATACACATCTTGCTAAAATGGTCCACGACAACATACAAATAGTCGTGACTCTTCCTAGACAAAGGTAAACCTCCTACAAATTCAATCAACACACTTTCCCATGGACAACTCGGAATAGGGAGTGGTGTGTAGAGCCTGAGTTTTCTATTAAAGGGCTCTGAAACAGAACACATCACATAACCCTTTACATAGTGAGTCACAATGTTTTTCATATGAGGCCAAAAACAAAATATTTGTACATGACATAAAGTCTTTTCGACACCAAAGTGTCCAGACACAATAGACGTGTGGGCCTCTCGACTTACATGTACTCTTTCTCCTGTGGGAATACACAATTTACCAAGGTGATACAACAATTTCCCCCGCAAGTGATAGTTGTCCACCTATGAACCATGGGTTAGTTTTGCATAAATCTCCTTAAAGTCATCATAGTTAGCATATTGTGTAGCATAACTCTCAAAAGATAATGAAGCATTATGCAAAATAACAGAAGTAGAAACAGGAGGGAGAGATAGCATATCGACCACTTTATTGCTAGTGTGCTTCTTATACTTTATTACTAGATGAAACTATTGAAGAAATCCCATCCACCTGAAATGAGAAGATTGCTGCAACTTGGTTTGTTACTGAAGGTACTACAAGGGCTGATGATCTATATGGATGATGGTGTCCTTGTCGATCAGGTAGTATTTCCACTTTTTCACACTCTGCACCAAGGCATAAAGTTCCTTGTCGTAGGTGGGATAGTTTATCACAACTTAAGAAAACTTCTCAGAATGGTAACAAATTGGCTTCTTTTGTTGCATTAGTATAGCTCTCGTGGCATAACCGCTGGCATCGGTTTCGATCTCGAATGGCTATTGGAGATCGGGTAAGGCTAAGACTGGTGCAGTGCTGATCTTTTCCTTCAATGTCTTGAAGGACTTCTGCTGTCTTCCTCCCCATTGGAAGACCTATTTCACACTTGTCAATGTGTGCAAAGGTGCTGCAATAACAGAGAAATTAACAATAAATCTCCTCCAATACTAGACTGCACCTAGAAAGCTATGGACTTTGGTTACACTAGTAGGCTTAGGCCAATTTACAATTGCTTCAACTTTAGAGGGATCAATTTTTAATTGACCATGACCAACAATATGACCTAGGTAACCCAAATATGATTTCCCAAACTCACACTTTGAAAATTTTACAAAGAGTTTTTCTTTCTTCAGCACGACGATATCTACGCTCTAGTTCTGAGTTGACTTCATTCTGAGCATTTTGATTTCTGAGCTTTTCCATGCCATTGTATCTGAAGATCCACCTGGATCAATCCTCCCCACTAAGGAGATTTTGGACCACCAAAATCTTTTCATTAGTCAATTGGAAAGTGAGGGAATTGTTCCCTCACTTTCTCTTTATCCACCCATCTAGCCTTGCTGAGGTGCATTCCCTTGAAACCAACTCAAAGGTATTCTACATCTTCTCGTTGTGAAGTCCTGGTTCTTCTGTCGAGGATGATGTCTTTTGGAAACTCATCAAGATAGTTTGGCGCAAAATCATCGACTGTAGGAACTGTGCCTACCTCATCAGTGTCCATTATCAAAGGTGGTTCATACAACTTTAGGTTCTCCACATTCACTATTGAGTACATCTGCATATACACTGGCAAGTCAAGACGAAAGGAATTGTTCCCAATCTTCTCCAAAATGGTGAATGGTCCATACTGGATTGGTCATAATTTCTTTCCTTCTCCCTTCATCCTGTCTTTCTTGATGTGGAACCACACTTTGTTGCCCACTTGGAATTGATGGTCTACTCGGTGTTTATCATGTCGACCCTTGTAACGGGCTTGACTTTTCTCCAACTACTCTTGCACTGCTTGGTGAATCAATTGGATTTGTTGAATGAACTGCTGAGCTTTGTCCCTATCATTACATCCACTGGAGCCATCTTCCCTTCCAAAGACCATATCAAAAGGGTCCTTTGGTAGGTAACCAAAACATGTCTCGAATGGTGAACGCTGCATAGATGAATGCACTACTCGGTTGTAGGAATGTTGTACATATGGGAGATGTTCATCCCACAGCTTGGGATGTTTCCCACAATAGCCTCGTAATAAGTGTACCATGGTACGGTTTACAACCTCTGTCTATCTGTCGGTCTGTGGATGAAATGTCGTGCTTCTTTTCAATTTGGTGTCCATCATCCTCCACAAGCTGGTCCAAAACTCTCCAAGAAAGTGAGAGTCCCGATCTGACACAATTGATGTGGGTAATCCAAAGTGGACCCAAACATGCTGAAAGAAAAGAGAAGCAGTCTGCTCTGCAGTAATCTGCTTTTTACAAGGCATAAGAATACACATCTTGCTAAAACAGTCAACGACGACATACAAATAGTCGTGACTCTTCCTAGACAAAGGTAAACCTCCTATAAATTCCATTGACACACTTTCCCATGGATGACTTGGAATAGGGAGTGGTGTGTAGAGCCCGAGTTTTCTATTAGAGGGCTTTGAAACAGAACACATCACACAACCCTTTACATAGCGAGTGACAATGTTTTTCATATGAGGCCAAAAACAAAATCTTTGTACATGACATAAAGTTTTTCGACACCAAAGTGTCGAGACACAAGAGAGGTGTGGGCCTCTCGAATTACATGTACTCTTTCCCCTGTGGGAATACACAATTTACCACGGTGATAAAAAAATTTCCCCCGCAAGTGATAGTTGTCCACCTGTGAACCATGGGTTAGTTTTGCATAAATCTCCTTAAAGTCGTCATCGTTAGCATATTGTTCAGCATAACTCTCAAAAGATAATGAAGCATTATGAAATATAACAGAAGTAGAAATAGGAGGGCGAGATAGCATATCGACGAATTTATTGCTAGTAACCTTCTTATACTTTATTACCAGATGAAACTATTGAAGAAAGCCCATCCACCTAAAATGACAAGATTGCTACAACTTGGTTTGTGACTGAAGGTACTACAAGGGCTAATGATCTATATGGATGATGGTCTCCTTGCCGATCAGGTAGTGTTTCCACTTTTTCACACTCTGCACCAAGGCATAAATTTCCTTGTCGTAGGTGGGATAGTTTATCACAACTTGAGAAAACTTCTCAGAATGGTAACAAATTGGCTTCTTTTACTGCATCAGTACAACTCCCATGGCATAACCGCTGGCATCAGTTTCGATCTCGAATGGTTGTTGGAGATCTGGTAAGGCTAAGAGTGGTGCGGTGCTGATCTTTTCCTTCAATGTCTTGAAGGACTTCTGCTGTCTTCCTCCCCATTGGAAGACCTGTTTCACACTTGTCAATGTGTGCAAAGGTGTTGCAATAACAGAGAAATTAGCAATAAATCTCCTCCAATACTGGACTGCACCTAGAAAGCTACGGACTTTGGTTACACTAGTATGCTTAGGTCAATTTACAATTACTTCTACTTTAGGGGGATAAATTTTTAACAAACCATGACCAACAATATGACCTAGGTAACCCAAAGAGGTTTTCCCGAACTCACACTTTGACAATTTTACAAATAGTTTTTCTTTCTTCAGCACGATGAGATCTACGCTCTGGTCCTGAGTTGACTTCATTCTGAGCATTTTTATTTCTGAGCTTTTCCATGCCATTGTATCTGAAGATCCACCTGGATCAATCCTCCCCATTAAGGAGCTTTTGGACCGCCAAAAGCTTTTCATTAGTCAATTGGAAAGTGAGGGAATTGTTCCCTCACTTTCTCTTTCTCCAGCCATCTGGCCTTGCTGGGGTGAATTCCCTTGAAACCAACTTGAAGGTATTCTACATCTCCTCATCGCAAAGTCTTGGTTCTTCTGTCGAGGATGATGTCTTCGGGAAACTCATCGAGATATTCTGGTGCAAAATCATCGACTGTAGGAACTGTGCCCACCTCATCAGTGTCCATGATCAAAGGTGGTTTATACAGCTTTAGGTTCTCCACATTCACTACTGAGTACATCTGCATATACAATGGTAAGTCAAGACGAAAGACATTGTTCCCAATCTTCTCCAAAATGGTGAATGGTCCATATCGGATTGGTCGTAATTTCTTTCCTTCTCCCTTCATCTTGTCTTTCCTGATGTGGAACCACACTTTGTCGCCCAGTTGGAATTGATGGTCGACTCGGTGTTTATCATGTCGAGCCTTGTAACGGGCTTGACTTTTCTCCAACTGTTCTTGCACTGCTTGATGAATCAATTGGATTCACTGAATGAACTGTTGAGCTTTGTCCCTATAATTACATCCACTGGAGCCATCTTCCCTTCCAAAGACCATATCAAAAGGGTCCTTTGGTAGGTAACCAAAACACGTCTCGAATGGTGAAAATTGTGTAGATGAACGCACTACTCGGTTGTATGAATGTTGTACATATAGGAGATGTTCATCCCACAGCTTGGGATGTTTCCCACAATAGCCTCGTAATAAGTGTACCATGGTATGGTTTACACCCTCTGTCTGTGGATGAAATGTCATGCTTATTTTCAATTTGGTGTCCATCATCCGCCACAAGCTAGTCAAAAACTCTCCAAGAAAGCGAGAGTCTCGATCCAACACAATTGATGTGGGTAATCTAAAGTGGACCCAAATATGCTGAAAGAAAAGAGAAGCAATCTGCTCTGTAGTAATCTGCTTTTTACAAGGCATAAGAATACACATCTTGCTAAAACGGTCAACGACGACATACAAATAGTTGTGACTCTTCCTAGACAAAGGTAAACCTCCTACAAAGTCCATTGAAACACTTTCCCGTGGATGACTCGGAATAGGGAGTGGTGTGTAGAGCCTGAGTTTTCTATTAGAGGGCTTTGAAACAGAACACATCACACAACCCTTTACATAGCAAGTCACAATGTTTTTCATATGAGGCCAAAAACAAAATCTTTGTACATGACATAAAGTCTTTTCGACACCAAAGTGTCTAGACACAAGAGAGGTGTGGGCCTCTCGAATTACATGTACTCTTTCCCCTGTGGGAATACACAATTTACAAAGGTGATACAAAAATTTCCCCTGCAAGTGATAGTTGTCCACCTGTGAACCATGGGTTAGTTTTGCATAAATCTCCTTAAAGTCATCATCGTTAGCATATTGTTCAGCATAACTCTCAAAAGATAATGAAGCATTATGCAAAATAACAGAAGTAGAAATACGAGGGCGAGATAGCATATCGGCGACTTTATTGCTAGTGCCCTTCTTATATTTTATTACCAGATGAAACTATTGAAGAAAGCCCATCCACCTAAAATGACGAGATTGCTACAACTTGGTTTGTGATTGAAGGTACTGCAAGGGCTAATGATCTGTATGGATGATGGTCTCCTTGCCGATCAGGTAGTGTTTCCACTTTTTCACACTCTACACCTAGGCCTAAAGTTCCTTGTCATAGGTGGGATAGTTTATCATAGCTTGAGAAAACTTCTTAGAATGGTAACAAATTGGCTTCCTTTGCTGCATCAGTACAACTCCCATGGCATAACCGCTAGCATCAGTTTCGATCTCGAATGGCTGTTGGAGATCGGGTAAGGCTAAGACTGGCACGGTGCTGATCTTTTCCTTCAATGTCTCGAAGGACTTCTGCTGTCTTCCTCCCCATTGGAAGACTTGTTTCACACTTGTCAATGTGTGCAAAGGTGCTGCAATAATAGAGAAATTAACAATAAATCTCCTCCAATACTGGATTGCACCTATAAAGCTACGGACTTCGGTTATATTAGTAGGATTAGGCCAATTTACAATTGCTTCAACTTTAGAGGGATCAATTTTTAACTCACCATGACCAACAATATGACCTGGTAACCAAAAGAGGTTTTCCCGGACTCACACTTTGACAATTTTACAAAGAGCTTTTCTTTCTTTAGCATGACGAGATCTACGCTCTGGTCCTGAGTTGACTTCATTCTGAGCATTTTGATTTCTGAGCTTTTCCATGCCATTGTATCTAAAGATCCACCTGGATCAATCCTCCCGACTGAGGAGCTTTTGGACAGCCAAAAGCTTTTCATTAGTCAATTGGTAAGTGAGGGAATTGTTCCCTCACTTTCTCTTTCTCTAGCCATTTGGCCTTGTTGGGGTGCGTTCCCTTGAAACCAACTCGAATATATTCTACATCTCCTCACCATAAAGTCCTGGTTCTTCTATCGAGGATGATGTCTTTGGGAAACTCATCGAGATATTGTGGTGCAAAATCATCGACTGTATGAACTATGCCCACTTCATCAGTGTCCATTATCAAAGGTGGTTCATACAACTTTAGGTTCTCCACATTCACTACTAAGTACATTTGCATATACACTGGCAAGTCAAGATGAAAGGCATTGTTCCCAATCTTCTCCAAAATGGTGAATGGTCCATACCGGATTGGTCATAATTTCTTTCCTTCTCCCTCCATCATGTCTTTCCTGATGTGGAACCACACTTTTTCGCCCACTTGGAATTGATGGTCGACTCGGTGTTTATCATATCAAGCCTTGTAATGGGCTTGACTTTTCTCCAACTACTCTTGCACTGCTTGGTGAATCAATTGGATTCGCTGAATGAAATGTTGAGCCTTGTCCCTATCATTACGTCCACTAGAGCCATCTTCCCTTCCAAAGACCATATCAAAAGGGTCCTTTGGTAGGTAACCAAAACACATCTCGAATGGTGAATGCTGCGTAGATGAATGCATTGCTCGGTTCTAGGAATTTTGTACATATGGGAGATGTTCATCCCACAGCTTGGGATGTTTCCCATAATAGTCTCGTAATAAGTGTACCACGGTACGGTTTACAACCTTTGTCTATCCGTCGGTCTACAGATGGAATGTCATGCTTCTTTTCAATTTGGTGTCTATCATCCTCCACAAGCTAGTCCAAAACTCTCCAAGAAAGTGAGAGTCCCGATTCGACGCAATTGATGTGGGTAATCCAAAGTGGACCCAAACATGCTGAAAGAAAAGAGAAGCAGACTGCTCTGTAGTAATCTGCTTTTTACAAGGCATAAGAATACACATCTTGCTAAAACGGTCAATGACAACATACAAATAGTCGTGACTCTTCCTAGACAAAGGTAAACCTCCTACAAATTCCATTGAAACACTTTCCCATGGACGACTCGGAATAGGGAGTGGTGTGTAGAGCTTGAGTTTTCTATTAGAGGGCTTTGAAACAGAACACATCACACAACCCTTTACATAGCGAGTCACAATGTTTTTCTTATGAGGCCAAAAACAAAATATTTGTACATGACATAAAGTCTTTTCGACACCAAAGTGTCTAGACACAAGAGAGGTGTGGGCCTCTCGAATTACATGTACTCTTTCCCCTGTGGGAATACACAATTTACGAAGGTGATACAACTATTTCCCCCGCAAGTGATAGTTTTCCACCTGTGAACCATGGGTTAGTTTTGCATAAATCTCCTTAAAGTCATCATCGCTAGCATATTTTTTAGCATAACTCTCAAAAGATAACGAAGAATTATGCCAAATAACAGAAGCAGAAATAGGAGGGCGAGATAGCATATTGATCACTTTATTGCTAGTGCCCTTCTTATACTTTATTACCAGATGAAACTGTTGAAGAAAGCCCATCCACCTGAAATGACGATATTTCTGCAACTTGGTTTGTCACTGAAGGTACTACAAGGGCTGATGATCTGTATGGACGATGGTCTCCTTGCCGATCAGGTAGTGTTTCCACTCTTTCACACTTTGCACCAAGGCATAAAGTTCCTTGTCGTAGGTGGGATAGTTTATCACAGCTTGAGAAAACTTCTCAGAATGGTAACAAATTGGCTTCTTTCGCTGCATCAGTATAGCTCCCATGGCATAACCGCTGGCATCTGTTTCAATCTGAAATGGCTGTTGGAGATCAGTTAAGGCTAAGACTGGCGTGGTGCTAATCTTTTCCTTCAATGTCTCGAAGGACTTCTGCTGTCTTCCTCCCCATTGGAAGACCTATTTCACACTTGTCAATGTGTGCAAAGGTGCTGCAATAACAGAGAAATTAGCAATAAATCTCCTCCAATACTGGACTACACCTAGAAAGCTACGGACTTCAGTTACACTAGTAGGCTTAGGCCAATTTACAATTGCTTCAACTTTAGAGGGATCAATTTTTAACTGACCATGACCAACAATATGACCTAGGTAACCTAAAGAGGTTTTCCCGAACTCACACTTTGACAATTTTACAAAGAGTTTTTCTTTCTTCAGCACATCAAGCACTTTCTTTACATGACTCACTTGTTCAAATCAACTCTTACTAAATACCAGTATATCATCTAAATATACAAGAACAAAATCATCAATGAAAGGCTGAAATATATCATTCATAACCCACATAAAGGTGGTTGGAGCATTGCAAATCCTGAATGGAATCACCATCCATTCGAATAGCCCCTGCTTGGTCTTGAAGGCGGTTTTCCACACGTCCTGCTCTGCAATTCTGACCTGGTGATAGCCACTGTACAAATCCAACTTTGTGAAATAAACAACACTTTTTAATTGGTCTAATAAATGATTTATGCGTGGAAGGGGATAGCGATTTTTCATCATGATCTTGTTGAGCACGTGGTAGTCCATGCACATCCTCCAAGTGTCATCTTTCTTTGGAACTAAAACAATCGGCGAACCACATGGAGAGGTGCTTGGCATGATGACACCTTGATCCAACAATTCTTGCACTTGTCGCTTGATTTCTTCCATCTCAATCGCCGACATCCTGTACATGCCAATATTTGGCAAAGGCGCATCCTACTGCAAATGGATTTCATGTTGGATTTCCCTCTTCGGAGGTAATCCCTTCGGCTCCTGAAATAGCTCATCATAATTAGAAATAAATTTAGTTAATTCCTGTTTATTCTCCCGTTTGCAGCCTTGGAACACATCAGCAAATTCTGCCTCTTTCTCCCTTACAACCATAAGCATGCATCCTTTACTGGAATTCACCAGTCTTTTCATTTGTCCAGTGCTTACGAGGCTGGCATTAATTTTATTTTGGTGAGCCCTCACTGTATACTCTACCCCATCCTTGGTGATTTGATATGTGTTCTCATGACGGAAAAAGACTACCTTTCTATGATACAGGTATGGGCTCCCTAACACCATGCCACAAATATCCAATGGTGTTACATCCAACTCTACTTCATCGACTAGCTTAGACGCAATCAAAAATTTGACCTTGCACTGCTCGGTTACATTCAATTTCGCTTTATCATGTATCCATCCCAGTGGGTAAGGTTTCGGGTGTGGTTTTGTCTCTAAGCCAAGCTTCTTTACCAGGGATTCTGCAATTAAATTTGCTTGGGACCCAGTATCAAACAAAGCTTCAACATTGGTATGATTTAGTACAACTCTGATATGAAATAATTCAATTCTTTTTCGGTCATTCGAAAGGGACTCATCTACAGAACTGGTGCCTTCATGCAATTTGGAATTAATAGGAGGTGTAAGGGTAGCTTTTGTTCCTACTGCTATGATCAGCTCTTCATCTCCCAAATCCGATCCAAGGTCTTGCTGTGCCACTGCCACTGTTTTCTGCTTCCCTTTTCCTCCATACTTCTTTGGACGCTTTTTTGGGTGTTGCTTCCAACAGTGATCATCATCGTGGCCTTCCTTTTTGCAGTGATTGCAATAAGGCTGCTCTCCTTCTTTGGCTGTTGTTGTTTTCTTCTCCTTCCCTTTCCATTTCGCTTTGGATTTTCCATTGGGAGGTTTGAACGGTGGATTTCTAGACTGATCATCTCTTTCATTCTTGCCCCTGTTCTCAATATGAATTTCTTTTACGTTGGCTGAATCAATAGTGGTTGGTTCAAACAATAACAATGAATGCCTAATATAACTATGCAGTGAGCCAATATACTTAGTTACAACTTCAGGTGCATCAAGTGCAATACCCAAATTCAGTGCTTTCTTCCTAAATTCTTCTTTAAAAATCTGAACATCCTGCCCTTTGCCTTGCCATAAATGTTGCCAATTCATCAAAGCTTTCTGCTTGTATCCTAAGGGATAAAATTGTTCCTTTAATGCAGAAATAAAATCGGGCCATGAGGAAAAGAGTTTACCCACATTCTTACTGCTCTGAAATTTTCTCTCCCACCAAATGAGAGCTATGCTACTCCACTGTAGAGAGGCCAGCTGGATCTTCACCTCATCCTCTACGATTTGCTAAATCCTATGGTAAACCTCAATCTGCCTAATCCAATTGTTAAGATTTTCTGCATTACTTTCACCATTAAACATAGGAAGATCAAACTTAACATCTAATTTAAAAAAAGGTTTCTTAGATGCATTCTTTGGACTTCTCTGATTATGGTGGTGAGAGGAAGGAGAGCCTTCATTCCCAGAAGGAGAAGGAGGGGGTTCTTCTCCACCATTCCCATGTGCTAAACCTTGTCCTTCTGGATTTCTCTCCTCTGCTTTTTCTAGTCTTAAAACCATCTAACTGATATTTTCTGCCATTGAATAGAAAGTCTTTATGAAATTGTGCTCCTCTTTAATATGAGCCTCATCTTCGGCCATATTTCTTCTTCGAAGTGCACGCCTTGCTTCTGGATCGAAAGGTTCTAGTTGCCCTTCGCCTCTTTGAATCTTGCTTCTTGTTAGCATACAAACATGCAATTCACATCTAAAAATCCCTGCTCTGATACCACTTGATCCAGGATGTTTTCTCTTATAGATGTATGAAAAGAATCACATGTAAAATTGTAGCTCAACACCAAAATTTAATGTGCACACAGAAAAAGAAGAAGAAAACACATATAAGGCACAAAAAAGAAGACACCAAGACTTGATAACGGAGTTCATCTAATTCGGACTACGTCTCCGGGCCCAACTCAAAAAATGGGGAGGCCTTTATATTAAATGGCATGAAAGAAGAGAATTTACAATCATCAACTGCATACAAGAGGCTTATACCTCCAATCTGAAAGATGGCTGTGAGATGGATGCCTCAGATGGAGAAGTGGCAGCATCAAAGCATCCGTGGCACTAAAAGGGGCTAAAACATATGAAACTTGTCCCAATAGACAAAAATGTACTATCAGCCTCCTGCCAAATGAAACAACGTGCTGCAAAATGCTTCTCCCCGTGCTCTTTCAACTATCATGTTTTTATAATGGGTTTTTGGATAAAATCCCATTTAAATTGGGGCTGTCTTGGTTCAAAATAGAGGCAGGTGGAGTAGAAGGATCGACGACACAACCAACCCTTAAAATGGTGTCTTTATCATTGAGGCGATAAGATTCTAAAAATCCCAAAAAACACTGAAAATCCAACCAGAAACCATTTACCCAAACTTTAAAAATTTATCAGATTGGGCTTATATTCTTATTAGGTCTGGGCCCGATATCGGAATCGGCGTATCGCTGTCTCTAAGGTCCTGTAACCAGGGAAATGCTAACCACCGATCGACAATATCGACATTGGCCGATCGCATCGGCATCCCGCTCGTATATCACCTCGGTGTCCCGATAACGATCCCGCCGATCGTTTTATTGCCGATCGCTCCACCTGCGTGGAAACTTATATATAAGACCTTCCTCCGACCCGATTGCCCTTTGGTCGCCGATCCAATTTAATCGGAGATCAGTGATTGGGGGTTCCACTGCGCCTTTCTTAAGTCCACCTCCATGAACCCTCCAATTGTGATTTTGCCTTTAAGGCTTAAAACCCATTTTTAAAGGAAAAATCCTCATTTCCTTAAGAAACAAAGCAACCTTCTCTTCGTGATAACTTCACCATCCGAACTCAGATTGAAGTGTCGTTCACGCCGTTGGAATCAAGACGATGAGATCTACGCTCCGGTCCTAAGTTGACTTCATTCTGAGCATTTTGAATTCTGAGCTTTTCTATGCCATTGTATCTGAAGATCCACCTGGATCATGCGCATGGTCTTCTTGGGTGTGAATGAACTGGAAGCACACTGATGCATAGTGTCTGTGCTAATATTCAAGTGTGTACTAGTGGTCATGTGCATCAACTTGTCGAAGTACTCGTTCGGCTCCAGTTGGACTTGCTTCTTGTCTTCACCTTGGTGAGTGTGTTGAATGGGTTGGATTAAATGTGTGCGCACAAGGACATGCATGCTGCTAAATCCCTTGCATGTGATCAACCACACTGCTCACCATGTCTACTTCGTGTTAGCTACTGGGATGGATCTTTAACTTGTACTATCGCAGTTTCATCCGTGAGCGCACGTTGCACCCACAGGTGTTCTTGATCCTGCTGTAACTCATTCGTCTGTCTGTACAGCTTCATGTTCTTCCTGAGTTTCTGCTTTAGCACATGTAACTCCTTCTTTGTTACATATTTTGCCTTCGTGCAATCTTCATTTCATGCCGTCAATCCATAGCCGGAGTCTCCAAAGTTGCTTTCATCATCAATGGACCTGTTTGAGCTTGCAACCTTGTCTCGCCTCTGTGTTGTCAACAACCCTCTTGCATTCGTTGCATTTGGTATGCTGTCTTCAGCTGTTGTTCATTATGCTGCTCATTGTGATGTTGTTGCTTGATGTCCTTGTCTACAAACATCTTTATGTCTTCGTGAGTAGGCAAGCTCATAGACACTTGATCGACTGCATCCCCAAGTGTGCTTTGAATGGTATCCTCATCTTTGCTCTCCTGGAAACAATTGTACCTGTAATTCTAAGAGGAAGATGAACACCTGCAATACCTGGAGACATGGAAACATTCATAGCAAGAAATATGTCAGTCAAAAACCAAAATTAACATGAGAACTGACTTGCAACATACCTGGGTGAATGATCATGAAAGGTTGCACAATTTCAGCCAAGAGGTCGGGAGAACGACTACAAAGACTGCTCAAGGCACAGTCTTGATTGTTGGGAGACAAGCTGACTGTTGGAATTACGTAATGCATAGTCTAGTTTGGCTGCTAAATGTTGGGATTGCGTAATGCACAATTCCAGCTGGGAAGGACCACTGGCCTAGGGACAGATCTATGCAATTTCTTGAGCCAAGTGGCCACTGTCCTCCAGAAATGCACAAAAAAGTCCTGGAGGCCAGTGCTATTCAGGAATGCACAAATCTGGAGAGGAAGGTGACCTTCATTTCCCAAATTGCACAATGCAGCCTTGGTGAAGGCAGAGCCCGGGCCAAGGTTGGCCCAACTCACTGATGGGCGACTGAAAGCAAGTAAGTCAGTGAATGCATGGTGACACTAAGTGATAGAAGAATTTATTGACAGTGCATGCAAAACATGAATGAAAGATTTAGTAAACAGATCAACATGCATGTGGGTGAGGCAGTTCACTGGTTGGGCGAACGTTCATGCAAAACAGTTTCATGCATGCGACAACAGTGAGATAGAAATGAAAAATGAAATAGAGCTAGGACAAACTAGTATATATGTAAACAACATCAAGTGTTCAAAGAGATCAAGCAAACAGTACTCCTACAAGTGAAAACACAAAAAGTGATAGAAATGTAGCACAAGGCATGGGAAGCAAGCTCACCCCAAAAATCTGAGTTGAATGTGCCAACTGCTCCTAGATGTGATGTGGGATGTTAGAGCTACAACGTTGATGTGATGAATAAGCTCTGCAGCGTCTAGTTGATGAGCTTTGATAACATAGAGGTTGTGACACGCATTCCACGAATCTAGGGGAAGCGACACTTGGTGGGAAGTTTTAGAAATTCTCCTTGCATGTAACCTCAAATTGCTAAACATAAATCCCTAAAGCAAGGGATGCCTTTGCATACTACCTTGGGAGAATAAGCCCATGCATGCAAGTATGTTTTTCTCAGTCCCGGAGGGAACCAGTCAACTCAACTGCACATGCAAGAGACTACTCGACTACGGGAGAAAAATGCGCATTTTTGGCTGGGAGATGGGTTGGTTTCCCAGGAGATTTGCACAATTTCTGGGCAGAGTAGTTGACTGCTACCCAGATTTGTGCAAATCCTGGGCTAAATAGCCTGCTGCTGGGAAAATTTGCGCAAATCTTGCTGGGAGGGTTGGCTGGCAGGATTGTACAATCCTGGAGCCTAGCAGGCTGTCAAAGAGGATTGTGCAATTCCTAGAGGGAAGGTTGGTTTCCTTCCAGAAATGCATAATTTTCAAGGGGAAGTTGCTCATCTTGCAGTTGGACCAAGTCTGGTTGAGCACCCTGTGAGGGGAATGGATCAACTATGATCATAGGCTGCCTTTGTGCGAGGAAAACAATTGAAGCTTAAGTACTTGACGAAGCAAGACAAAGTGTTGTGTAAGGTTGGTAGGGAGGCTCCAAAATAGGCTAGGGAAAAATTTTGGAGGGTGGTTGTAGCTGCTACAACAGAATTACAAATTAAACATAAATTGACTTCTAATTGATGTTATTATGCATAAAAATGAAGGCCATAAATTATAAATGTGTCAATGAAACCTACCTTTTTAGTGCCTCCATTTCATCTAAAAAGGGTTTTCTCGTCTTACATGGAAATCAAAACCACTTAAATGACATTTGAAATTTGGATGAACGTTGTTGATTCCTCTATTAGCACCCAAAACATATTCTCTACCTACATTCATATAGGTCCAAAAATGCCAACTCCAAATATGGCAGCCTAAACTTTCACCTCAAACAGTAGACCATGAAGTTATTACTTGTTTTCAATCTTGAAGAGAATATATCATTTTAGTTGAATATGTTCCCATGTGACACCATATCCTCCCTCCATTTCAATAGCACTTTCATTCATTTGCATGGCTTCAAGGAGTCTAAAACCTTGAACAATTCAAGTTATTTCTACTCGTTTCTACCATATATTGGATCATAAATGTAGTCCAAGATGTAGAATATCTAAACATTTTATGAGGCCCATACTGATATCGATGTCATCTAATATTGAAGTAGATATTCCAAAATCTCATGGTTCTAGAAACAAGAAAATGAATTATTTAAGTCAACAACCCATGCAATTTGTAGTAAGGCAACTAGACAAGAAGATTCACAAGTTTCGATTTGAAAACCTGGTAACATTATATCTAATTTGTGCTCAATTCCTAGGTAGAGGACAAATCAAGTCTTTGAGATGTCACATATAAGCAAATAACATGAAGAAAATGTAGAGTTTTGATAAATGAAATAAAATAGATAAGTTTTTTCATGTCACGAGTCCACAGGTGATAACCCAGTCCCAAAAAGAATATCAAATCTGACAATCACTCCATGACGAATATAAACTAGGTAGTAGGAGTCCACTCCAAAGACAAATCCAACCCAAAAAGCCAAAAATAAATTTTGTGAGGACTGAAAATGGCACTAAAGACACCACAAAAGGTATCCAAGCAGGTAAGAGTAATCTTCAAAATAATTGTTAACCTCTTTGAACCACCTAAAAGCATAAAAGCATAATAATATTGATATACGTTACAATGAAAGTTGCCTCCAACAAGTAACCCAAGGCATCAACAGTCCACAAATATAGAAAGGCACCAAAGGATGGCCCTATTGAATCAACTAATGTAACACTATCCATAGGGATAAGGCTTTGTGACAAAAACTAAGGCCAAGGCGACAGTGAAAATATCACTCATTATACCCCATCGTGAATCAGAACCTAAGCACATCAACCTATCTTAAAGACGAAATAACAATCAACTCAATCATAGGATTTTAAAAGTCAACCTTCAACTTAAGGCATTATTATCTGATCTCTCTGGCCCACTCCATTGCCTCCCAAGCTGAAACCACAATATCAAGGATGAATCCCCCTTGGACAACCCTAGTATGCTTCGGTTGCACTACATACTTGGTAACTAACCAGATCCACAAAGCCACAACCTTTGTCACAATTCTGTAAGAAATGGTAAGAAAAGTAATAGGTTTCCAACCACTTGTAAAGTCTCTCATTGCATTCCAATTAATAGGCTTCATCAAGCCATAATTGAGACTTAAGAAACTCAAAGCGGAAGCTAGAAGAAAATTTTTTCTACATCTAGACAACAAATATGATCCCCAATGAAGTCCCGCATGAACTTATAGACTTCATAAGGAAAACCATCCAATCGAGATGAATTTCCATTTTGCATTTAAGGAAACACATAAATCATCTCTCATAATATCCTGAACCAACATATCATTTTTCCAACCAATGACCCTACAGAGGATAATCATGTAACAAGAATCTTGTGCAACACTCACACTATTTGTCAAAGCAAAAAGAGAAAATGTAGAAAAAGGGATGCCACTGCTATAGACATACAATATATGATGTACATAGACCAAACCTCACCTCCACACCTATCTCCTTTGCACTCAAACATGATCAGGTCCCCCCTAAATATGCATTAATTTTTCAACAAAGAATAGGCCATCCAATTCCATAACTATCTTTGCTCAAAGCTAAGGATGGGGGAATACATAAAAAAAATGCATCACATGATCCTAAATCAAGATCATGAACCAAACACAAATTCCTACCAAATCTAAGCTAGAAGAAATCACATGATTCTACAAAGATAAAGAAAGAGAAAGCACTATGCCTCCACTCCCTTGACAATGCTCAAAATTCCTAAAATGGCCCATTCCAATAGTAGGTCATTTCGCTTTGAAGCTCAAAACCAAAACCCCTAGGTTAAAAACACAAGTCTATGTCAATAGGTTCATAAGGCATATCATCCACAAATGTGGGTAAGCATCCTTTGGATTTTCCCATGAGATTTTCCTTGGAAAAAAATAATACACTCATGGTGTGACATTGAGATTTTGAGGCCTGAGACTGTAATAAAGTTGTACAGTAAGTATTTTGTTTTAGTAAATGCCTGTAAAATTCTCCATTAGCATCAGTGTATTTTATGCAAAGGAAATATAATTAGTCATATGTCATGAAAACATATCATATGATCACAACATACTATAAATGACAACATTCAGGACCTTATTGAACATGCATATGCCAAATAGAGAAACAATAAATAACAGAGTGCCAAAAAGTCTAGATTTTTCAAGCTCAATTTTTACACTTTATCTAGATTTTATCTGATAGAAATCATCAAAGTTGTAAGTCGAGATCTCCTCATCAACTAATTGACTCAGACTAAATTTTGCATGTCTACATAATAGAGAACACAATGCAAAAGTTCCTCCTATATGAATCTATAGGATTAGACAGACCACAGAGAACTAGAAATCCTTGTGTCATATTAAGATGTTAGAGGATAAAATTCCCTATATATTGAAAAGACATAATTGTAGAGGTATCAGTCTTAATCCCCAAATCATAAAAAAAAATCCTATGATTTTCACATATGAAAATTGAAATAACTATTTAAATATATTAATTGAGAATTGAGAAGGTACCTTATCCATTCTCATTAGCTCTTACAACTATAAAAACATGATTAAACAGTGGTATCATGGTGAAAGTCCATAATCTACAAGAACCTTTAGCCACAAACAAAGAAGAACTCATAAATATATAAAAGCATTGGTCCGTTGAAAACCACCACTTATTGTGTTAAAAGGATCAACTATTTTACCTTAAGAGAATATTTCCTTCAATCAAAGGAAAACTGCTAGAAAATATTTGCTACGGACTCCAGAAAAAAACATGTAACAGTTCAACTGAAAAATGTTGATATTTTAAAATATACCCATGTTTGATCTACTTCTTTGATAATAATTCCTGGAATTCTCATTGGAACTAGATCAAATTTAGCTCCTAGAAACAGAGACTCCATAGCCAAGATGAACCCAGTTACATCTAAACTATTTGAAATTTATGATATGTGTCTTACAGATACAGTACCATATGCAAAGTTGTATGAATATCCACAAACAAGAATGCTAGCTTGAATCATAGTCTTGTTAAAAGCTTTGGGGTTTTGGCATTCAGACTGGATATCACATAAAAGTAATTTAGCATTGCACCAATTCTTGCAATGAGACAATAATACTGACCTTTGCATGTCGGGGTTGCACATAGTATCCATTTTCACATGTTAGGAATTGACTACAACAATTAGTGGATGCTAGTGTACTTTTGTAGCTACAATCATCTACACTAGCTTCTACATAAGTTATTGATGGAGTGAATAATACCATTATTTTTAGTTATGGACCACCATTTCCTCAAGTTTGTTCTACAAAAACCCTGCTTTGATGGTAGAAAGAAGGGAAACATCAAAAGGATTGAGAAATGTAGCACTTTACCACTTGAAGTTGGAGTAGTTGGTCCAACGGAAAGGCTCAAAATGTCTACACCATCTTCAACAAACTGCAAACAAGGCATGGTAATATTTTACATCTGTGACAAGATTTTGTCTATTTGATCCAAAATTTAGCACACCTCTTGCCTGACTCTCCATACCACTACTATATTTTCTATGCACCTCAATTTGAATTAAGGATTAGCAAAAAGTATCAAACCTGATCAATGGCAACTACCACACCAATAAGAAAACCTCTAAATTTCCTATAGAAGGCCCTATAAACAACAATACTTCATGATGGTAAGGAAAATATCATATAATAATGAAATCAACCCACATTATTTAAGTCGAATCTCCACAGTTTTATTGGCTAACAATGAAGCCGAAATGAGCAAGCTTAATAGTTTGAATGGATTGTTTTATGAGGCCTCACCAAGCATAAGGAGCCATGCCACTTGCTTTCTAGAATTAGTATCCATGCATCCTCACTGACACTCCATAATCCCCTGTTGTTTTTGCAGTTGTATGAATGATGATGGAGAAAATGAACCAAACTAAATAATTTAATGCACATTAAAACCATAAATCCATCTTCAAACCTTCAATGTAAAAAATTATTTGTATTCCAATTCAAACTACAAGTGGCCTTTTTTCTACTCTTTGAATGGAATTTCACATAATGAATAAATTAATATGTTTTTAAATAATGCACTACCAATTTTACCATAGTATCAATTATTAAATAATTCCCATACACTACAAATACCACAACTTACATTCTATGTAACACAAAATCTTTCATCATTATTACAAAACTCGCAACTTAACCTTATGTTTTGGTCTTTTAATGGTCATGATTATTATTTTAGTCCTAATTGTTTGCTTCTTCTTTTTTAATGAATTTCAGTTATAACAAGGCAGTTAAATGGGCATCAAAATAAAGTTGAATTTTCCTTATACATTGTGATACTGTAACATCTAACTTCATAAATTTTTCTTGGTAGAGGTGGATTTTTGGTTGTGCACAGGTGAAAGGTAGGCTACTTTATCAGGAGTGTCTACCTGAAAACTATTCTATGACAAGACATTGCATTTTTTGACTATGAGACATTAACATGAGAGGTTACTGAAAGGATGTCAGGAGACACCATACTAATTCAAGAGGCTATAGGTGGAAAGGTTAGTCAATAACTACTATTAAACAACAATCCTTTAAGTAACTCCAATGCAGCCTGGGTAACACTACACAAGATTTAGAATTAAAATTTTCATTGGTAATGAAAACAATAGACCAGATACACATTTACAATCAAAAAACATTTCTCCAGCTAGAAATCCATTACATTTGTCATCTCATAAATTGCATCAACCACCTCTTTGGAATAGGAACATGAACATTTGGCCAATGTAGCCCGACCAACCTACTTGCTGAGGTGCATCAACGAAACTGTTTTTTCCTTTGCTAAATAAATGGAAACCCTACCAAACTTCTTGCTTAGGTGCATCAATGAAATTGTTTTGTTTTTTTTTGGTAAATCAATAACATTTGTTTTAGTACAATCAAGACTCCAAATATCAAACATTACAACGCTAGAAAAAAGCCTATACTTTGGCCCTGTTTTAGCTCACTCTTAAGTCTCATATGGTTAGAAATGAGATTAAAGCACTCACTAGATATAGTCACTCTAATAATAGATTTATGTACAATCTCATGTTTAACATGGATTCAGGGGGTCTTTATAAAACTTGAATACAATATTTCCATTTTCAAAAGTAGATCTTGTGATAGTTTTCCAAATCAATAACATTGATCTACATCTATCATATGGTTTCCTATACACTGAAAAACAAACAAAACATAACTTCATTTAGCAAACCTAAAAACATTTTCACTTGGTTTTCTGTCAAAGGCAAAAGGGAGGTAACATCCTTTAAAGATGCACATCTATAGATTTAGCTTACTTGATTTGGTGTTAGCTCCTAGCCATTATTTTTACTCTTTTTATCCTATCCTGGGCCTTGATAATTTATGGTATTGTAGTTAGTGTTTGAAGGGATCCCATGCACCCCAGAATCAGTCATCTTAATGCCATATCGTGTCTTGTAATCTGCAACCAGTCTTCTTAGTTTCCACCTTATTTCACTTATTTCCACCTTAGTCCAATTGAAGGTAAAGGGTTCTTCTCCCCATCCTACATCTAATGAAATATTTACTAGTTCTTTGGTAAATTTGTTTGTTTTTCTTTGGATATGGTGAAGCTAAATATTTGGGGAGATCCTTATATGTGTCACCTCCTCTAGAGGGATGTTAATCTCCATTTTTTATTTAAGATGTCTTCACAAGCAGTCGATAGAACCCACTAAATGAAATTGATCTTGATATATGAATGATGAATCCCCCCTTCAATGACTAGGTGGTAAATCCTCGTAGCTAAATAATAGTGTATCTCTTTCTTGAGGGGAAGCAACTATACTATATTATTGGTTCCCATGTCTGTGTTCCAAACATAGAGAAACATTTACCCGCCTTCTTGTTTCTTGCAGATACCTTTGCGAGTCGAATGCCTACTTTGCTACTAGAATTTCTCCTTGAAGAACCAACAAAATTAAGTTTTAGAGTAGGAGGGTCTAGAGGTTGCCACATCCACTTTCTCGAGCTACTCAGTAGTTTTGGTATTGAAATGATCTAATCCACCAGTTTTTGATTTCTTGCACTTGACATCTGCAAATCATATTTGCTAGAGGATTTGGATTATATTCCCCTCTTTGATGGTTTTAACAAATCTATTAGAGATAATCAATGAGATTGTAGGTTTTTTTTTTTTTTTTTGTATGTACATTCATCATCTTGTATTTTTCATTCCATTAGCATACTCTTGCTATAGACGAATCAATTTATGGCATGTGAGTTCCCTCCACTAAAAATTTCCATTCTAGTTGTGTCTTTTACAATGAAGAAGAAAGTTGTGTCTGAATATGATAAGTGACTGAAGATTACTTGCAAATTTGCTGCTTAGCAAGGGTTGGGCACTGGTTTTGGCATGGGAACCGCCATATTTATTATATACTACACCTATGCATTGGATATTTCATATGAGTCACAGTTAATTATCAATGAAGAGTAATCATGTGGCTATGTGCTTAATGTCATATTTGTAGTTCTTTTCAACAACATTGCCAAATGCATTATTATCATTAGATAAAGAAATTCATTTAAATGGCCTCACTTATTCATGAAGATTAAATAAATTCAACTAATTGGCCTTTCACTTATTCATGTAAATAAACTCATCTTGATTAATCAGGGAAATTACAAATATTTTGTTGGATCTTAGGTCAATAACCCAGACATCACCATGTTTAAATGCATTTGAAGTAGGACAAGTTGCAACTTACAAAATGTTTGAGACAATTAATAGGAAGCTAGAGATTGATACCTATCATACAAATGGCTTGGTCTTCAAGGATATTCATGGTGATATTGAATTTAAAGATGTATACTTCAGGTATTCAGCATGGCCTGATGTTGAAATATTTTCTGGGTTCTCACTAAGAATACCCAGAGGCACCACTGCAGCTTTAGTTGGAGAGAGTGGAAGTGGAAAGTCCATAGTGATAAGTGTCATAGAGAGATTTTATGATCCATGAGTTGGTGAAGTGCTTATAGACAGTTTCAATATCAGCCAATTTCAACTTCAATGGATAAGACAAAAAATTAGACTTGTAAACCAGGAACTTGTCCTCTTTGCATGCACTATTAAAGAGAATATTGAGTATAGTAAATATGGAGCTATGCTAGAGGAAATACATGTTGTTGTCAAGCTTTCTAATGTAGAAAAAATTATAAGAAAGAAGCCACATTTTTTTCTTTATATAGATCTTGATTATTTCTAACTTTCCTCATTGTGTAATATGTATTTCTTTGCAGATGGATATTGCATATGTTGACAATTATAGTTTTTATTTCCAGGGTTTTGATACAATGGTAGGGGATCATGGCACCCAATTATCTAGAGGCCAAAAAAAAAGGATTGCAATTTGTAAGGGATATTTTAAAAGATCCCTGAATTCTTCTCCTTGATGAACATACCAGTGCCTTGGATATAGAGTTTGAAAAATGATTCAAGAAGCTCCTAATAGAATTATGATAAGTAGAACAATAGTTATTATTTCTTATCGTCTGACCATTGTAAGAAATGTTGATATGATTGCTATGGTTAAGCATGGTACCATTGTTGAAAGGTTAAAATTTTACATTGCATTAATTTTTTCACCTTTCTGAATAGAGAATAGATCAGAAATATAGTAACTAAATGAGTTATTATTGCCTTGTGCCAGTGATTTTAACATGTGTGGCTATGAAATTTGTAAAATGGCTCTTCTAAACTTCTCATGTCACTAGTTTTAAGTTTTAACTCAGGTTTGGTGACAAGTTTACTGACAGGATTATTCTTGGTTCCCCATGCCAATCTATTAATGAATCTAAGAAATGTGATATTCAGGTCCACACTCCCAACTCATCATGAAACCTTCTGGTACAGATTCATAGTTTATACACCTGCAGAAGGTGCATCAATGATCAATCAAAATACCAACAATTGAAATATCATGTTCAACTCAAACTATATATTGGATACTTCAAAATCTATTAGTAGGTTTGAGATTCAGAGGTTAACTCTTAGGTCTATAATTAGTGAGTCATCTAGAGTTGGTGGTAGTCACTGCTCCATTTTGTTTCCTTCTACCTTCCTTGGTGAAAATAGTTTCCAGGATGTGGAAGATGGTTAGCAGAATCTTAGAAAAGATGTTCCTCGTTTACGCTTGTTGTCTTTCAATAAGCAAGAAGCTCCAATGCTCATATTGTGATCTATTGCAACAATTGAAATTGGGTGATTATTACTTGTTTTCTATCTCTTGTTTTCAAGTATCATGGATAGATTTTATAAGCCTCCACATAATCTTTGTAAATATGTCAGTTTCTGGTCACTCATTATTATAGCTTTAACAACGACATCCCTCCTTGTGACACCATTACAATTGTATTTCTTTGTTGTTGTTGGTGGCAAGCTTGTGAGACACATTCGATCATTGACATTTCAAAAAGTTGTTTACCAGGAGGTTGGATGGTTTGATCATAGTCAGAATTCAATGTGAGTAACTAGAGAACCCAAATACTAAGAGTGAGTTTATGTGAATATGTAGCTTGATATAGGTTGGTCATGGAAAGTGCATAAAAGTGACTTATCTCAAAATCAAGTTGGTTTTATGCACAACATTCCCCTAATATGAATAGGAGGCCTCAAAGAGAGAGCATTACATAACAACTTTACCCCCTAATGCTAAGCATGGGCCATGGGCCATGTAATGGATATGTCATATAAACCCCCCCAAAACACCTTATTTCCTGCACCAACATTTCACAACCTAACAAAGGTGGCCTTGAGTATAAGTAAGGAAGAAAGATCCACTAAAACATGTTGATCGACTAAAAGTAAAAAGAGTGGCTCAAGTTTTCCTTGAAAATAGAGTTGGCAACCAAAAAGAGCTAGCGTCATAATGTGGAAAAACATAATCCATTATAATGGGTTGAGACTTCTTCATGGAAGAACTATCTATCAAAAATTGGTGGGGATAGATCCTATAGACCTATAGGGGTAGGAAGCATGTAGTTCCCCCTCGAGAATAAGTGTTCATAGGCTCACATATGTCCACATGAATCAATAGTCAAGAATCATGCCTCCCATCATAATAAAGAAATGCATCCATTGTAAAACCACCAACTCCTAGAACATAAAAAATCCAAATATGGTGGGGTTAATAATGATATTATCACAACATGAAACAACACCCAATATGAAAAATACACCATCATATTTTTATTGTAGAAATATTATATCAGGTCCAAGAACAATGTAGAGTAACATCATAGAGGAAGCCTTCATAAAGTCTTAAAAATATTTGTTGAAAGAACTAAGGAAAAACGTATCTAAAGAAAGGTTTTAAACCCTAGAAGATAGATGATCCAAAAACCATATTTCCTCGGCCAAAGCAAAAATCTATTAGCAAACAATCTTTAGATCAGCCGCAAAATAAGGTGATTAGAAGCCCCAATTCCTTGTTCACAAAAAATCTATGATGCCACCAGTCAAAAGTTTAATATAACTGTTCCAAAATAAGGAACAAAAAGGTTCTAAAACCATGGTTCCACAATCAAAAAACAATGATTCCACTAGTGAAAAGTCACAGGTTTGCTGTTAGAAAATTTCCTGAAATAAAATAGCAATAAACCCTGATGCAAGGCACTCCAGAATCCAATATTGCCCGACTAGATACACAAAATAGGCTTAAGTAGCCTCAAATAAGACACCCTATTCCAACTAATAAAATCACCATGAAAAATAAGCTTCTTCCATAAAAATATATAAACTGCATAAAATTAGCCCTATATCATAGTTTGTATTTATCAAAACTAGTCCCACCTAGCTAGAAGATAATACTCTTAACATCAATGCCCTATTTGGCTAATAATGAAACAAAAAACTGGGCTAGAAAGGGTGGGATTGAATCATCTTCAATCCAAAAATAGATCATGAAACTAAATTTGAGTGGGGATTAGGGAAGCTACTAATAATCAAGCTGAGACATTGGCACTTTGTCAAGGCCTTCGGACATGAGACTCAAGAAGGATCAGGAAAATTTTGGTTATATGATACTAAAAAATCATTATCAAGGATATGAAATACTTTACAACCCCCAAGGACAAAAACTTAGTAAGACTCATGCTCAGAAATCAAAAGGAAGTAAGGAGTTTCCAGTCGATAAAGTCTTTTCAAGTGCTAAGGGCACAAAATAGTCAAGTGGATTGATTGACTAATCATTCAACTAATCTAGATGAGGAAAATTTAAAGACAAAAGGGGGGATACTATCTTCATCGCATATCCCATATAATAATTGGTATTAGCTGCAATTCAATAGCAAATGTCAAATTGCAACGAAGAACACAAGTGAAGAAAAGGGGGCATACAGCATTAAATCATAAATAATGGGTATTAACAAACCAAAATCCCTGATTACTTTCTCATATATAACTTACAATGGCATTGTAGGACCTTAAATGGAATAAAATGTTTCTAGATATTTCAAGTGCAATTATTCTGGTCAGTTTTGTTATGGGATGTGTTGGCTTCAAGGATGATAGTGGCTTTCAGGGACCAGACCCCTCCCTTCAGTTTATATTTATTGGGTCAAAAATATTTTTTCTATGCCCGTGTTTTGGGAAACTTGCTATTAAATCTGGGATATACCATTTTGTAATCATTTTAGGTCTGGAACTATACCTTTTCAAGCTCTTTTCATGTAGTTCCTGGAGGGTTTGGAGGATGGTTGTGCACAATCATTCAATTCAGTGCTTTTCTTGTGAGCCATTAGATTCACATCATGATTTGACGCATAATGAATGTTTCCTCATTAAAATTTAGGCACTTGTATCAAATATGAATAATAGCATTTCTAATGAAGTTGAAGCTTAACATTCCAAACATGAAAAATTACAAGAGATTGTGAAAAATTAGAAAAGGAAAAATGAGAAGCTTGAAGCTAGGTATGGTATGCTTTACCGATTGGTCTTAGGCCTCATATTTCTCAATATTTGGGTTCACCCAAGGATATCAACTAGTCTACTCCAGTGATTGCAAAAGATGAAAAAAAACTTCATCAAGCTCTAGGAGATTTGCACATAAAACATGTGGACTTCAGTTATTGACAGATATCAAGAAAGAAGCCAATATCTTGCATTTTTTTTTATTCTAGGTTTATCTATGTTTTTTAAGGTATATATGATAGTAAGCCAGTTTCTTAGGATCTAAAATAGGAGAACTCTATGGCATATCTTTATGGAAGTTACAATGACCCAATATATAAGAAAAAATTTTAAATTTTGGAAACTTTTTGAAAGACTACCTTTATGGAAAGCCCTTTTTTGTTTGCATTATAATGTTGTATGGTGCAACCGTAACAATGTTTTAATACATATTATACCCATTCTAGTTTTTAAAATATTACCACCAAAATCATCTCAGAAGGAAAGACTAGTAGACGGTGAAGATGAGCTCACATTAGTGCCCTCTAGCTACTGGCTTAACTCCACAAAATTACCAGCAATAAAATAATGCTAGAGAAAACCTTAATTGAATCTTAGCAGATGGTTTAGACCATAGGGAAAATTGTAGGAAACCCTAAGCAAAGAAACAAATATGAAAACCCTAGATCAATAACCCTTAGTTTAATGCGTCTAGCAAAAACCCTTCAAATCAGATGCACTAAGTAAAATGAAAAAAGTTCACAACTACTCTAATAGAATGTGAGAGATCCGTAGAAAAAAAGGAGAGGATCAATCATCAAACAAAACCAGAAGCAAAAAATTGATCCATAAGCCCTACATCTATACAACTATAATATGAACCACAACTAGTGTGCAAGCGAAAGGAGAAAAAAGCACGAGAGAGAGAGAAAGAGAGATAGAGAGAGAGTCATGTCTATATCCATAAAAGGAGACAGATTGACCATCAAAAGAGATCCCAACACATGATATATGTGCCCATAGCCTAAAGAATAAGGACTTGTATCATTGATGAAAATGATATTACAAATGACAGATGAGTTTATACACAACTCAAAGGCCCTTTCCTCAAGAGAGGATATGGACCCACTGTGATGGCTAGGTAAACATTAATTATCTGAATATAAAATAATTGAGTCTTGAATAGGTTTTCTTTAAGCTAAACCTAGTAATGCAGTAATAATGATTACAAAGTGAAGTTAGCCTTGGCCTCAACTAAATCTTATAACATCATCTCAACAGAAATTTTAATAAATATTTACCTCCACAAGGGGTGTCTTCTGTGTAGTAGGATAATGATATACTGGAAAGTCTATCTATCTTTTAAGATTATTCTACATATAATGAACTCCAATTCTAAGAGTAGAAATCTGATAAGTTCAATTAATCCAACGTCTGAATATCCCTAGCTTGTTGGCCTTCCAACTTTGGATCTTATAACTTTTCATAATATGTTGTTCTCAAAAGTCTAGGATCCTTTCAGGGATAGTGAATTGGAGAGTTCGCCAGGTCATTGGAAGGACCACTATGAGTGAAATTATACGTGGCTAGACGATAATGATTAAAAGCGCATATAGAGATGGTGCAGGCATCCCAAGCCAAGGTGAACACATGGGTGACTAGTAAGCATGGATTCAAGTTTTGAGCCCTAACCTTTGACAACCAAATCATAAAATGTGGTCTTTGCCCATGCATAGAAAGATATTAGGGTGCCATTTTCGGAGGCTAAGTTTCTCTTAAGGAATTATAACGAAACCCTATTTTAGGTCCCTATCCAATGTACATAGATAAAATTCTTTTTTTGATCGAAGAACAAAGCCAAAGCATGACAATTCAAATTCAACAATGATATTCCACTTGTGGCAACGTTTTCGTAGTTGAAGTAATTGAACATATATTAATTCAACAAAGGGTGTGTTCAAACTTTAATCTCTCATAAATCCCATACAAGTACTAATTTTTTCCGAACCCAATACATTAATTTCATATGAATAATATTCTTACATATAATAATTAATACAATGAACGAATAAATAAGACTTACAAGCTCCATCCACAATCTATGTTCTGGTGAAGTAGTGGTTGTCAGACTTGTCAATCCCAACTAGGGTGTTGAGTTGTAACCAGCGCATGATCCTTGATACCAAATTTTCTATGGCTTCTTTCTACTCTATATATCATACTATTGGTGAGGGGTGCCCTGGAGCTCCACCTCCCATAGAATACATATCTAGTACATGTATGCAGCCCAAAGAATTGTAAAATCAGTGTCCTGAATATTTTATTTAAGAAATAAAGGATTCCTAAATAGGTTCCAGGGTTAAGAAATTGTCTAAGAAAGACTCTTAGACTAAATAATTAGGACTTAAAAGCTCCATCCACATCCTCCAACTCAAGATATTTAATAGAAACTTTGCCATTGCTTATCTCTGCTCTCTACATCATATTATTTTTTAGGCGTTCCATGGAACTCCACCTCGCAGGAAAAACATAGCCAATACATCTCTGTAGCCCAAAGAGTTGTAAAAATTAGTGCCTTGAATTTTTTATTTAGGAAACAAAAGATTCACACATAGGGGGTAGGGCTAAACAATTGTCTAAGAAAGACTATTTTTTAGGAAATTTTCACTTACATATTATTTGATGCTCTTCCATCTAGTGCTATACCCCCATATATTTTTACTTTGTTATCCATCAATCACGGAATGAATGAATAAAATCTCAACATATTCCAACTATGTTTATTTTGCATGCCAAACGACGAACCACATTTTGTAAAACCTTACGGGTCACCATTTGAAGAAGTAAAACATGGAAATTATAGGGAAAATAAAATAGGTACTTATAGGACATGGGGAGACCAATCATTGTCGGTAATGGTAAGAACCCCTCATCCAAGCTGAGAATTTCCTTCACTTGAGAGAAGGGATCTAAAACAATAACAACCCATGATAATCACACCCTCATTATTTCTGAAGCCTTTGTTTGACTCCTTTACAAGATATTTACCTTAGCTATAGGCCCTAAATTATGCATTGAGCTCTGATAATTTGGGATTCTACCCCTACTTTTGGTACATTTGCATACCCCCAGATGATTAGACCCTTGTTCCAGACTCTCCATGGCATTGCTGAGCAACAAGTTTTCTTCATCATATTAGATCTTGAAATCCAAATTCCAGTGTTTTGAACATTGTCTATGCTCACATACGTGGCCTTGGTTGATTCCTTGTCAACTCTATCCCTGCGTAGGGTTAGGGACACTGATTCCACTGGTGGGATCCTATTTCGATTAATCTCCACCCATGGTCCTATGGTTCTATCGCAAGGTAAGTGATTGTGGGTTTCCTTCCAAAGCACACAAAATCACCCAACCATAGAAGAGACAAAGTTTGAACCATCCTCGGTCTCCCGATGGAGGCACTGCGGGTTTCTTCTTCAAAAGTGCAACATTTGGAACTGTGGGCTGGCCATGGAAAAGGGGGCCTTTTTTCTTTCTCCTCATAATAGTGCATGCCCTAATAGCCCCTGTGTGAATGATAAATCCATTCAATCGTTCGACTTGCGTTGAATCAATACCGCAAGCATTCTCTCTCGCACATGTCAAATTCTATGGAATTTTTACTCATCAAGCAGTCTTCAAAAGGGTTTGCATGTTAATTTTTATTTAAAATAATTAAAAAGTAAATTAGTCGAGATAAAACAAAAAATTTAGGACTAAATAATAGTTATTGTTTTAAATGTATGTCTTAAAACACCCTTTTGTGTAGTAATGAAAAATGAGCCAATTTAAATTTTGTCCCTCCTAACATGACTAGCTTGGATGTGAACCATGTTCCCTCCAAACATGACATGTACACTGCAAATGACAACCAGTATTATGGGGATACTTTAAAATTTGGAAGTGTTACGAAACCAACTCACAAAAAGATAGAAAAGAAAGATCAGCGCCTTAGAATTTAGCCTCTTTGAGGGGGAAACCTCCTTTACATTACACAAATGAAAAATTCTTTGATGATACAAATGACAAAACCTCCTTTCTATATATAGGAGTCTAAGGGGTCATAATATAACCAAAGCCGACCTAACAATAATAATATAAGGGCACAAAAATAACAATAGTGGGCTTCTATGGGGCACAACAATAACAATATGGGGACAATAGGGGCACAAAAATAACAATAAGGGATACAATGACAATAGTAATGGGGGGATCACTAGCATTATAGGGACCTAACAGGAAGCCTAGGATGAGTGTCAAATGCATGTGTTATTTTTTTCTAACATGCATTAATCAAATCACAACCCCAGTCAAAACAAATCTAAAAGTTAGAGATCTACAATGAGTCTCCATGCATATGTTGTTTTGCTTAGTGTTTATCTAAACAATTCTTCATGACTCATTTTTGATCGATCATATTTAAGAAACACCTGAGAGACATCAAAATAATATGATTAAAATTATATTATAATAAAAACACTATAATTTTAAGAAATTAAAATCTCAAAAGTTTGTAAACACCCTAGTGAAGTAATTATACACAAGGACAATGTGAGGAAACAAATGATGTTTCCAAAGAATTAGAGATGTAATCAATAAACACTAGTCTACATTCAAAATAAATGGTGCTCAATATGAAAAATTATTTCACTAATATTCTTTTATAGCTAAGCACATAGCAAGGTGTCACACTGAAGACACTTATTTTCTATGATTTTCAAGAAAAGCTAAAAGAGTGGAACCTTTGTTCCAAAAACTATAAGGAAACATGTTTCCAATAAACATATTATAGAACATTCATTTAATATATTTTAATTTAAGAATGTTTTAGGGAGCATGTGCAGTATACGCAATAGATAATTTTGACTAGCAACCTCTTCAATTTTGTAATAATCAATATAAAATTAATTAATAAAATTTATACTTGTTACAAATTTGAAATTATGAATGGCATGTCAAGAAAAGGTATCATGTAGATATTGAACATTACATGTCTTAAGTCAGTATAGAATTTGCAGATCTTTAAAAATTGCACCACTAAAAGATGCTCCAATGCTCGTTTTGCACATACCAAACAAGATGTTAGAAGGAGACCAAAATACCAGATGAACACCATCAGCATAGAACCTTAATTTGAAACTCCCAAAAAACCAACTTTCCCAGTTTATAAGAAAACAATAGATAGGAAATGTAGGTGAAAATGTTGAAAAGCATAACCACTTGTTTCTTTCTCATAGAACTTTTCTTGATGAATGAAAATAGTGTATTCCTTTGTAGAAAAGCATGAACTCTGAAATGACCCATGATAATTGCATATTCTTGGGGCTTCGTTTTCAAGGAAAAGTCCAACATTCACTCTAAGCTAAACTATGATCATCAATAACCACTTGGTGAATACTAGTAGTCAATCAATAAACCAACCACAGTAGAATTTGAAACCAAATAGGTCAAACTAAAAATTAAGTATGTTAACACAAGAGTTCAATAAGCACTTGAATTTGTACTTGTGCCTATTGGGGAGATATTTCCATTAAAGGAAATCATAACTCAAGCAACAATACAACAAAGTATAAGTGATTTTAATGATGATGTTACCAAAGATGTAAGTGAAGGACTAGGAAAATTTATGGTGATCAAGGGAATGATAGATCTCGAATACAACATGATGATGTTGTTGGAGAGGTCCATATCATTGTGGAGGGAGGGATTTAGTTTCTAAAAGGGTCTCAATTCAGTTACTAATTTGGATGGGTTGTTTATCTTAGATACAATGAGATTGGTTAAATTCAACTTATTAGGTTCATGAGGGTAGGAGAGGGAGGGAGAATGGGGATGGGAAGCTTAACAGTCCTCCACAAGGAAAATATATGCTTGCATGTAAAGGTAATGGGAATGCTAGGGGGGGAATTTGATGCAAATCAAGGGTGAATTATGCCTCCTTGAATAATGCACATCATGAGACTGTGTTTAATATTTTCCATTATGAAGTTGTGAGAAGACTAGAGTGTACGCACAAGAGAGAAGCTAAACATATTGTGGGTTGAGAAGAAGGCCAAGAAATCCCTTTCTGGTTCTTCCTCTTTGAGATTGGAGACACAAGATTTAAGAGTGTTTATAAGGCAATAGTAAAGATGTGATGGACTTTCAAGCATATATTGGCAAGGGTGTTGTTGGACTGTCATAGTGGAAAAAATGATATAATGGATAAAATGAGTGTCTTCTTCAAAAGAAAATTTCAATTTTTAGGAGAAACTTGGGAGGGGTATCTGAAGGTTCCCTAAGCTATTTCAAGTTCTTTCAATGGATTAAAGATCAACTTGTGCTGCAAAGTCTCATAGGGAAGATGATTCTGCAATAAATTCACATGAAAAATTGGAAGTCTAAGTTTAAGACTCATTACAAAGAAGTGGTTCAAACAGTCACCATAAGCACCTGGGGTAAGCAACACCAACACTGAGCTTCAAAGATAAGCATATCAATGATATTACATATTTGAGGAAGATATTGTAGAAATAGTAAAAAATGTTATAGTTTACAATGGGATAGTTGGAATATTTGACAGTATTTTGTTGAAGGGTATATACATAAATTTTGAATTCTTAAAAGAACTTATTTTTTATGGATTTGATAATCAGGGCGAAGAACTGTCATACGGGCTTGAAATTGAGGAAAGTATAGGTCGTATAACTAGACATATCAGAATGTATTGATGTAAAATTTTGTGAATATAAAGTATTTTATTTACCAGAGAACGAAAAGAAAAACAAGCCCCAAAATATGTTTGATAGTTTTGAATGAGAAACTAATTACACGTTTGTTCTTAATTCACCACAGTTTTTTATCCACGAAGATAAGGTATGATTGATGGGATTTATAAGGCAACAAAATTGGTCATGAAGAGATATAGTAATGGGGCTTCTGTTTCAATGTTATCAAAACCAGACTGGTCATCAACCTGGTCAACCCCAAAATTTGAACTAGACTAGAGCCAACAAAACAAGAACAAAAAATTCATTATTCAAAAAATGCAGAAAACATTCAAATTTTAGGGAAAATCATGTAAATTCATGCATATGGTCAACCCCAAAATGTGAACCAAAGTGGAGCTAAAATACAAAAAAAAAAAAACCTGAGAAAATGGTTATTCAAAAAATACATAGAACATTCAAATTTTAGGGGAAAACATATATATTCATGTGCATCCATGTGAATACAAATAATTTTTACACAAATATATAATTTTTCTCATTTTTATAGTAAGTAGGATTGCATATAACCAAAACAACACCAACTACATACATCTTTGAACCATAATACATCAACAAAGGGGCTCTAAATGAACTCTAGAGTCCAAAAATAAGCATAGTACTAATGAGTAACTATAGCAACATAATTGAGAGTCTAGAATTTAGATTTTACAATATTATCATATGGTACTAGTCTCTGGTTATGGTTGCATTGATTTTTGAACTCCTGTTTCATGACCCTAGTGAAAATGTACACCTTCACTCAAGCCATGGACACACTCATGTCATGACAAAGGATTTCAACAATCAATGCAACCAACATCAAGGTACATTGATATAGTGCTCTTGATTCAATTCCAATACCGTACCATCATACATCATAGAATCTAGTGGAAACCTTACAGTGCTACCAATCCTAAAATCCTTAAAATTGTTGAACCCTACTAAATTTTGAATGGGATCTAAAATTTAACTTTCTCCAAATCAAATGAAGTTGGAACCACTCTGAAACAACCTGAAATAATTAATGTTAATATTAAAAATTTAAGTAAAAGTTGACATTATCCTTATCTCTCTTTTTCAAAAGGGAAATATAAGGAGAATGTCAACTTTTACTTTAACTTTAAAAATTAAATATTACCATTAATTACTAGGGTTAGGTTTTGTAGGGCCCTAAGGTTAAGATATTTTTCTTCTTCCTTTTAAGTATTTTTTATTAATAAATTAATATTTGGTGGTCATTATCTATGTTGCACTTTGGAATTGGTCAGTTTAGTAGAGAACTAGTAACTTCGGTGTTTTAAGGTCAGTTCAATACAAGACCAACCATAGCCAATCTAAACCACCAAACTAGACTAGTACAACTTTGAAACCATTGGGACCAACCAATTCCACTAGTTCTAGGCTAGTTCAAATAAGAGTGTGTCTTTTTCATCTTCCTCTTAAGTCGTTTTGTTGGATCCTTTCAGGAATGGTCATTTGGAGAGTGCCATAAACTGTCGAACTATAGTGAGCACCTAAGATCATAAGTAGTTCAGCCTTGAAAAACAGAAATTCGCAAGGAACTAGTACAGATCTCCCACATAGTTAGTGAGGACTTCCATTCAAGGAACTATTACAGATCTTCCAAGATAGTTAGTGAGCACGTGCATGACCAAAAAGCATCAGAAATAATTATCCACCCTCAAAACCCTACCCAAAACATTGAAGTGTGGTGCAAAAAAAATTGTCAGTGGGCTTTTAATGCTACCAAAATCATTCCCTCTCTAATTTCACAAGAATCTCTTACTCAAAATACCTCCTCCACTATGGTTATAGTAAGTTCTTGCAACTATGTGAGCTACAAGAAATTAAACGTACCTTGAAATATCCACCAATCTTAGGGAACTCAACTTCTCTGCATGCACCAACTATTTTGGGATGATTGATCAGTTAACTAGATGATCACTAAGTTTGACTAAAGTCCCACTGCTTAAATGACCTTCCACTAGTTCCTCCAAAAGTTGGAACTAGTTTAACTAATGACAACCTTAGATAATTGACCTTGATTGCTAAAAATTAGCAAACACACATGTAGAAATAAATTATAACTCCTCCAACTCGAATTTACTGAGTAAACTCGATGACTCAAACCATGTCACAGAAGTTAATATCATCCAAGTTGTCTGCTGATGTGGAAATTCGAATTTTCTCAATTTAATCAAGGAAAAATCAAATTAAGAATTTCTTGTTGCATTTTTCAGCACATAATTCACCGAATGTATCACTTTCCCTATGAACTTGGCATAGTTCACATGTTAAGTCCATAAGGTTTTGGGCTGATGCGGTTCTATGTGTTGTGTATATAAATAACAGGTGTCCATCTCATGCTATCAAAAACAAGACTCCCTATGAAATGTGGTATGGCCACATTTCTTCGGTGAGGCATATCATGGTTTTGGGTTCCACATGTTATGCCTTCATACCTAAGGAATAGAGAAACAAGATTAGTGCAAGGAGTCATAAACGTATCTTCTTAGGGTACTCATACCTCCAAATCATATCGTCTCTATGATGAATTGAATAAGAATTTTATAATATCTAGAGATGTGATCTTTCTTGAATCTTCCAAGATTGACAATGTTGTTGAGTGACAGCTTGATCACTTGGATAGATTCAAACATTCAAAGTATTTTCAATGTTTTTATGGTGAGATTCCACATCTCCTTCTCTTAGCTCTGTACCTGCTATGAAGAGCCTTTTAGAAATCAGGTTGAAGGAAATTCCTTCCCCTACTTTGTTAGGAAAGAGCTAAGAGACTATTAGCAGCAGGTTGCCAAATTTGACAAATAGTGAGGGTACATGCAAGATAAAAAGAAAGGATTAATGCAAAGGAGTGTACTAACTATATCCATATAATCAAACATATTTCATCCCACTTAGGATGCCTTGCATAGTGCCTGCTTAGTCATAAGATCAAGTTGATCACAACCTCTGTAGCTTCAATAAACAAGTACCAATACTCTTCATATTCTAAGCTAACTTTAATCAAGAATATGGAAATTATCACCATCCTTATCAGGAAGGACTCCATCATGAGTTGTCTTTGCACATCATCTCTAATTAATATCCATAATTAAGTCTGATGCATTTGTTGAAAATGAATTCCTTAGGATTTCAACCAGCCAGTCTGGTTAAGATGGAAATGTTTTTGAAGTACTTTTTCCCCACTAAAATTATCGATGGGCTATTTGTTGAGTGTTTGATGGGCCATTTTTCCCTATCCTTCTAACTACCTTAAGAGTATTACACACCTGCACACAATATTTTTCTTGTGGAAATAAGTCTGCTAAAAACCCCAATAACTTCTTGCATTAATCTAATAAATAAAGATGTATTACAATTTCTTTGCTCAATTGAGCACAACTTGTGAGTGAATAACCTATCTCTCTGCTCACTGAGAAGCTCTAACCTAGACTTAGTCAATTTTTACCTTTTCTTGAGCCCGTATTTCCTTCTGCAATTCCTTGAAAAACTAGGCCCTTATTATTTAGGAATTCTACAAAATGGATTGTGCAATTCCCAAGGTTGATCATCTGACTACATGAAACACCTGTACACCTAGGAATAGTTTACAACTAATGTTACACTACCTTTGAATCTCCCCTGTAACTGGGGAACTCGAATTATCTGCATGAACTATCTATTTTAGGCTGATTGATCAGTTAACTTGATGATCATTGAGTTTGAATGAAGTCCCACTACACAGCGAATCGGACATTAGTTCATCCAACAGTTGGAACTAGTTTAACTGAAAACAACTTGAGATAACTACTTTGATTGCTATAAATTAGCAATCATGCATGCTTAACTGAACTCTAAATCATCCAACTCTAATTTAATAAGTAAACTAGGTGACACAATCCATGTCACACAATTTAACTACATCCAAGTTGTCTACTGATGTAGAAATTCAAATTTTCTCAATTTAATCAAGGCAAAATCAAATATAGAATTTCTTGCTACATTTTTCAATACTCCCTCTCAGCAAGAAAGACATTATCAACCACACCTTTCTTGAACTTGTGGAACTCGAACTTCCCTCTTGACAAATCTTTTGACAAAATGTCAACATATTGTTCCTATGTCAAAATGTAGTGTTACAACATTATCCGCCTCTTCACACAGTCCCGTAAATGGTGATATCATATATATGTATATATATATATATATATATATATATATATATATATATATATATATATCTATCTATCTATCTATATATATATATATATATATATATATATATATATATATATATATATATGCTTGGATCGATCGTGAAATACAGGATTCTCATATATCTTGATGCAACTATGATTATCACAGTTTGATCCATTATATGACCAAACAGTCCAACAAGTATCTTTCTCATCCATATCACCTCACATGTTTCTTGACTTGCAATCTTTTATTTTGCTTCTGCTGAGTTGAGAGCCACAACTATTTGCTTCATGTTGTACCAAGAAATAGATGCGGAGCCGACAATAAAAAATTGACCTAATGTACTCTTTCGGTTTGATGGAATTCGCGCCCAATTTGCATCTAAGAAGCCACATAGCTTCACTCCCTCTACCCATTTGTACCATAGTCCAAACTAGGTAGTGCCTCTGAGGTACCGTAAAACATGCTTAGCTGGCTTCCAAAATAATTTTGTTGGCCTAAGCATAGCTTGGCTTAGCTATTTGACTGCATAGCACATATCTGGTCATGTGTTCACAAGATACATGAGAGAACCCACTAGCTGCTGATAAATGGTAGCATCCACTTCTTCACCTTAAGTGGCATCCTCCTTCCTCCAGTTGGTCGTTAGAGGTGTCTCTGTGGCTTTACAACTCTCCATGCAAAATCTATGTAGTATATCATTTGCATACTTTCCTTGAGAGACAAACAACGGCCCATTGCCTTACCATTCCAACCTAAGGAAGTAGTGCATGCGACCCATGTCTTTTCATTTCAAATTCCCTTGCAAGTCCTCCTTGAAAGATCTGATCAATTGCTCATCACTAGTTAAAATCAAATAATCAACATATAAGAAAATAATAAACAATTTACCTTCTATCAATATGTGATAGAGGTTTACATCCGTTTCACTTTTAGTGAAGCCCACACCGTGAGATGGATATCGATCTTGATGTACCAAGCATAAGGTGCTTGTTTGAGACCGTACAATGCTCGCCCGAGTCTGCATACATGAGACTCATGATCAAATGTCTCAAAAACTTCTATTTGCTTGATGTCCACCTCCTCCTCAATAACACCATTGAGAAATGTTGTTTTTACATCCATCTAGTGGATCTTCCACCCCATATGTGTAGCCAAAGCAAGAATTGATCTAATGGATGAGTACCTTGCTTCATGAGCAAAGGTCTCCTCATAGTCAATTCCCTCAACTTGAGAGTACCCCTTGGCCACAAATATGGCCTTATACATCTCTATGATTTTTTCTATTGCCTACTTCACCTTGAAGATCCATATCGAACCCACTATTTATTTATCTGTTGGTCTTGGGACCACTTCCCAAACACTATTCTTTACAATGGATTAGTATTCCTCCACTATTACATCAACCCATATAGGTTTCCCTATTGCTTCTTCAAAAGAGAATGGCTTAGTCTCTATAATCTCAGTCATTAGCTCCATGTAGCCAGTGTACCTCTCAGGTGACCTCCTTTGCTTGCACAAATTTGAAGGAGGTTCCACATTCTCCCTCGCATCTTGAACAAGTCTATCAATGTCCCTAGTTATTTTTTTGCCTTCATTGGATGGTTTTGCTTTAGTGAATGTCTCCACTCTCTTCTCCTCAATTTATGGTTACTCCACAACTTCCAGAGGCTCCTCCTTTCGAGCTAAAAGCTCCTCTTCTGATGGGATCGAAAGCTCCCTCTCAATAGAGCACCATATCACTTTCTCCTAGTCAAAATTTACATCCCTTCCCACAACCGTCATTCTGATTGATGGAAAGTATGCATGGTAGTTGTGGGGAGTTTCTGTGTAACCCATAAATACCCCCAATTCTGTGGTTGAGTCAAGATTATTCCTTGATTCTTGACATGGTAGTAAACAAAGGCTCCAAAAATCTTGAAGTGTGACACATCCTACTTTCTCCCCAAGAAAGCCACCTCTAGTGTAATCATGCCAAGAATTTGATGAGGACTCTTATTCTACAAATAGACTATTGTGATGCATGCCTCAGCCCACAAATGCAGAGGTAGGCCTTGGTCATGCAACATCACCCTCGATGCTCCCACAATTCTATGGTTCTTTCTCTTAGCCACCCCACTATGTTGTGGGTTGTGGGGTGTTATTAACTCTCATCGAATGCCTTCTTTTGCACATAAAATTTTGAATTCATTCGACACGTACTCACCTCCATTATTACTCCTCAGAGCCTTCACCTTATTGCTAGTTTCTTTCTCAACCAATTCCTTGAATTCTATGAACTTGGAGAATGTCTCATCTTTCTTCCACATGAAGAAGATCCAACACTTCCATGAGAAGTCATCAATAAAAATGACAAAATATTTGTGTCTGGAAGTGGAGGTTTTCGAGAAAGGTCCACAAACATTAGAGTGGATCCTTTCTAGGACTACATGTGCTTTGTTGTCCCAAGCATGGAAGGTGTATTTTATGTACTTCCCCAACGTACATCCTTTGCATACATCCTACTGCTTAATTTCTCCTTTAGGGAGGCTAGTGGTTATTTGTTGTATAATATTTGAGGTAGCAAGATGTAAATGGACAAGTCTTTTGTGCCAAATTTCATCGACATCGCGGCATGCACTTTCTCCACCTTAGTGCCTAATGCAGCACAGTCTTCCACATCTAGCTTATATAGGTTCTTCACATGAACCATGATCTGCTTCACCTGTCTTGTGGCTATGTGTCTTAGGAACACTTTTCCTTTCTTGAAGATCACGTCATAACCATGGTATTCCAAAACTGCAACAAAGATGAGATTTTTCTTTAGGCCTAGAACAAACATGACATTCTTGAGCCTAAGAGGGGAGCCTAACTCCCTCTGAAAGGTGACTGTACTAATATTAGTCGTGGTGTACCTTCCATCATCCCCTAGCTTCATGTGCATCTAGGGATCTTTCTCCTCCGGGTCACTGAAAAAATATTTACACCTTGTCATGTGGAACGATGCACTTGAGTCCAAGTACCACACACTCCCCATCATTATGTTGGACATGCATGCGATAAGGGTAAAGTCAATCTCGAACTATGAAGCCAAGGTTTAAGTTGCTTCTCCTCCTAAGGTCTTCTTGCATGCATTTTTGTGTGGACACTTCATGTCATATTGCCCATATTCATGACAATGGAAGCATTTATTTTTTGAAAGATATTTCTTCTTTCCCCCTTGGCTGGATTCTGGCTTGGTTTGATATTTATTCCCTTTTCCCTTCTTTCCCTTTCCAACCAATGCAAATTTTTCTTCATCCTCGCCCATGGATGAGGTCCCATGTCTGGTATTCCACCTTATTTCCTCTTGTACCAAATCATACCATAAGTTTTCCCAATTCGATAGTTTCTCCTTCCCGTTCATTGAATCTTGATAGCTATGCTAGCTCTTGGGAAGGTCCAGAAGGGCTAGGCTTACTAATTCATCCTATGAAACAATAACACGAACTATTGTAAGATCATCACGAACTTGTTTGAACCTATTGAGATACTGCAGGATAGTTTCATTATTCTACTTCTTGATATTTCAAAGTTTATCCTTGAGCTCAATCTTCCCCTGGTCACTACTATTTTAGAATAGTTTTGTTAGTATCTACCAAATTGCATAAGTGCTTTCTTTCCCATGGATATTGGTGACAATGTGGTCATGTACTCCCTCCAATATGTATCGTAATCCCTCCAATATTATTATGCTCATGTTTGTTACATATTTCATCCATTGAGCAAGGTTTTGGGTGTCAGATTTCGCTGGTGTTAAGGGAAAAGTTCCCCTAGGGTCTTGGGCTGATACCCTAGTAGACTGAAAATTGTCTATATAGAGAAACACACATTCCATACAGCCATAATGCTCATATAAGCAAACTCTACGATAAGGGGCGTACCTGAGGTCCTACGTTTGAGAAGGTCCTTCCAGGGTCCAAACCCTTCTTGGAGTTCCTTTTTCTCCTTTGACCTGCAAAACAATCAATTCAAGAAAGTACAACAATATAAGGACTAAACATTATAAAGAAACCATGTTACTTATGCAATTAAACAACCATTCACATATGAATTCTAACATAAATATCATAAACATGAAGAAGATTTATATCAGGAACAAAGACATGTGTTTCTTTTATTATAGACAAATAAAGTACAGAAAGGAATAATTTCACCTGAGTCATCCTTTTGCAGGCTCCAAGTGGAACCGTCCTCCGGATTCGTCCAGTCTCAAGCCTTTAACAAACTCCTTCCATGACTTACTCGATGATATCACAAGTAGTAAATGGACATCATCACACAAGGAAACAAGGGTTTCCTGTAAAAATGAGGGAAGTGTAGGAGGCACAAGGATCTTCAGACCTGGTCAGGGAAATCTCAGCATAATAACCTTTCTCTCTCTTCTCTCCTCCTTTAGGCCTTCCCATTGAAGTCTTTTTATACTTCTCCCAAAGTAGTTTTTTAGTTGGGAATTCGTTGGGAATAGTTGGGCCATGGGCACTAACAGGTGATCAACAGGTAAAACCTGTGATCTCCGCCTGAAATTAAGGAGATTTAATTTTGTTAAGTGTTTTAAGACATTAACGCGGGCTGGGTATACACAGACCCGCGTATTCACGCATTTAGCTCAGGGAAATGTCGCGTATAGGGAATAAAACACTGTTTTTTTAGATTTTGGACCAGGTCTGGAAGGAGGGGTTGCCCTAGGCCATGGGTGCAGCATCACAAACCCCAAGAGTGAGATTTGGAGCTATAACAGATGCCCCCTAATATATGAGGTCAGAAGGGGTACATGATGGCCGAAATGTATTAAGCAAGTACATGGAAAGGAAATATATCAAAAACTGAGAAGGACTTCACCAGAGTTCAGCCTGCCAAGCCACAAAAGGAGATCAGAAAGAAACACTGTCTGAGGCGGGCATACCCATGCTCAGAAAAAGTAAAGCATGTCCGCATATCAAGTACAAGCGGATCCACTAAGTATACAAGTATAAAAAACTGGAAAAACATAATGGATCATCTGATCATGATCGAACAAGTACATGTCTAAATATCACATATAAGAATGTCAATGATGCTGAAGGATGAACCGGATCACTGATATCGAAAACTGATCACAAAAGGTACCAACTGAACATGATGGAATAGGATTGTACTACACTACAAACTCAGGTGCCAGCATATAGAATGTCGCCATGATTGACTGCAACATATAAGGTGGAATGGTATCAACTAGTAGCAACAGGAGAAACTGTCAAGTGAACCAATGAATGCTGATACAACCTGAGGTCTTCACCGACCGCCGTGGTACATTTCTACACCATGGGAATAAATGATCTGAAGTCGACCATGTGAGAAATTGTTTGATTACTGGTCATTGATGTATACCGTTAACAAACGTGAGACTACTCACCGATAATGATAATGAGCGTCAAGGTACCCAGTACAATCTAACAAGTGTGAATAGATAAGATGGAGTCGAACACCTGTAAGAATCTATCGATCAGGAGACAATGATGGTTTCCCACTGTTGATAGCGAAGGATCTGCCACTAATGACTGCAAACCCCAAGGTACTGCCAAATGGACTCTAGATCTTTTCCCCAGAGCAATGACTCGGAGTCGATAGGGAAAGATCTGCTAGAAGGAAGGCATTAAGGCATCCTTCATCAATCTAGCGCGAGTGTAACCCGTAGGCCAATAATGTGGAAGGAATTGGACGAAAGAGATGTACTAACCCAACTGAAGTACGTTTCCGGTGTACACAAGATGTGGCTAGCGCACGACAGAAACCCTCTGAACCAACCAATAATGGAAGCTGACACAGAGGCGAGGTATCCACCAATAGGGTCAAATGGAAACCAATGTACTACATGAATCCCAATGTGTGATAATGTAAGCTGATGTCGAACACAAGGGAAACCACTCAGTCAAAGACCCATGATACTGATTGATGCTGAGCATAAGGTGACCTATCAAAAATGAAAATAGGGCCAGGGTGCAGCTCTAGGCCTGTCCTTAGAGCAAGATGTCGTCGTCGATAAGGATAAGACCGGCCAACAAGAAGTCAATGGAGACCTTCTCAAACTAGCATGAGTAAAGGACCAATATAACTGATGTGATGATAGACATGATACTGACAACCAGGGATGGCCGACTGAAAAATGAGTCAAGAGACACCGCAGAGAGGCCGACTCAGGCTAACTTCCCTTGAACAAAAGCACGACTCAATGTGACTATGTGGCAGCATATGATGACTCTGTATAAGTTCGTCATGCAGGAGGCACAAACGAACCCTCCATATGATTGGAAGAGATAACCAATCGGGGGAGAACTGACTCAATAACAAGGTTAAGGCGTACCTAAGTCAAACTAAATCCCGCCCAAATGGAGGAGACTTTGTTTTGAGTGCTTTGTTCAAGGGCGACACGACTGACTCTAGCTACCAACAATAAATGGAAATATTGTCCTGTTCCCGCTCTTTTTTGGAATATATAATTTTTTTGTCTTTTTCTTTTAAGCTGGAAAAAGAATAAAAGAATGCTATGGTATAGTGGAAAGAATGAGTGTCGGTGAAACAAATGATCTAGTTCCTGGGAATGGAACGTTCCTATGCTCAATGCAGGGAGGTGAAAACTGGTCAATGACACTCAAAGGTGTGTTCCTTCCACGGGTCAAGGTGTGTCAAGTTGCAGAGGTCAAAGATATGCGAGGTTGATTTTGTAGTCGTCATGGTCAAAAGTTGGCTTAAACACGAGTCCAAGTGAAGTCGGCTCTAGGCCAAAAGGTGCAAGTAGTCAACATGCAATGCAGTAGTACAACTCAACACAAAGGAGCCTCTAGGGTATAAGGCTAGAACAAAGCGAAGAAGCAAAGAGGAATGAGTCTTCATCGCATAAGTCATGGCAGGACTACAGAGGACTCCTGAGCCTACTCAAATCGGAGCAGCATGGGCAACAAATGTCAGTGAGGTGCTAACTACGATGCCCATGTAAAGGATGGCTCTACCATCGTGTCATGATTTAAAGAATCGGCGAGTGAAGATGGCTTACGAACCATAACACGATGGGATCGACCCTATGGCAGATGTATCGACAAATGGAGGCTAGTATGCATAATGCAACGGAAAAATGGCTTCCCTAACCTATATGCCAGTGAGAAAACGATACCTGCCATGACGGGTCAGCAGTCATGGAACCGTCTCGAAACTGTCGAAAAAATGTCCAAAATGTCCTGAAAATCAAACCATTCTCGACATTCCAAGCTCCCAAGTTAAAAGTCACATGAGGCCAAACAAAATAAAATTTTGAAAAAATTTTGCATTTTCAAAACCTATAAAAGAGCTTTTGGACTCACCATTTTCACCATTTGAGTTTGAGAGCAAAGAAGTGGAGCAAAAGGAGCAAACTTTCCATATGCCAAATTCAACTGTTCAGATTCTTCCAAAATCCCCAGGTAACTCTTATACTTGTCTTGCAATCCATTGTGACTAGTTTTAGAATTTTTAATTAATGTTTTACCGTTGAATTTTTTGCCAAAAATTTCACCGCGGCGTATACATGGGTTGGTAATATGAAACCCGCGTACATGCGGGCCCTATACGCGACTGTGTGCAAAGGGACCCGCGTATACGCAACGAACATTTTAAACAAAAAAACTAATGGTTGAAAATCATTTTTTCTTCAGGATGCCAGTCACTTGGCGAGAAAGAGAGCATACCGCAGTGGATGACGAGGTCATGAACGATCCTGGTGCTTTGGATGCCCTACAAGGATGTGGTTTTCTTAAATTCATCAAACTGCCGAATATGAAAGCAAACACACGTCTGCTTGAGATGCTCATTGATTACTGGAATATCGAGGAGGATGCCTTTATGATTGACCAGATGCCACTCAAGATAGAAGTGGAAGATATCTATTTCATCACGGGCCTTTCCCGAAGGGGAGAGGTAGTACATTCTCGGGGCAGGACACGGAGCAGTCTCTTGATCGAGGACTACGTACAAATATATTGCCCGAGACATCCAAAAAAGGTTGGAAGTAAAATTTCCATCACACATGTGGCGAGTTTACCGCTGAGGATAATCCTGTTCACCATAGCTCGAGTGAACGGATCAGCTTCTCTGCACCAAGCATCACGGCTAACCATGAGCGTGGCAGTCGACTGTCTCATCACTGTATTTGACTGGTGTACTCCTCTTCTGGCTAGCATGAAGAGCCAGCTCACTTCTATCAAGAGGGGGCAGACCAAAAACTTTGGATATGGGACTATTCTATGTTCTTTCTTTTTTGAGAGGGTCCCAACACTCCGCCCTAGGGTAGCAGTTTCCATCATCACCCCACGAGATCCATGCATGGGCAGGTGGGCCGACCTGATGAAACGTCTAGGGGGTGGGGACGTCCCACGGACTGCATTTGACAATGACTTCTTTACCTGGTGGGATCAGCAGATCATCGCCATAGATGACTACCCTTATGCTGGGTTGGATTTCCGAGGAGATCCCGATCTAGCATTACCACCAACCGCAGCATGGGGTGACATTGGTAAGTATTTTTGATTTTATAATTTTTTTTGGATTTTTCAAATATAATAATGAATTTTGAAAAATATTTTTGATGGGATTCAAATGACTAATATGATGATCATGTTCCAGATATTGGGCTGGTACGACCAGATGGGTTCCCGCAGCATGGACGGCACGGCCGAGGAGCCGAAGAGGCGGCTGCTGATACAGAACGACTTCTACATACAGTTCAACGACACTTGGTGAGACTAACTCATCGAGTACCGATGGCTGCCGTAGAGGACCTTCCTGAGGATATGCAGCGTCATGTGGTTGGCATGCCACGTGATTGGGTTCACACTTTTCGGATTGTGGCCAATGCAGTAGTTGCCTACTTAGCCACTCATTCTGAGCTGGGGAATTAGATATACCGGACATGATTATGGGCATTTGAGTCCCAATTTTGTATATTTTTGGACAGACTTATGTACACTCGAGATGCTTTATTATATATATATATACAGTTCGACTTTTCGATGCTTGATTTTATTGTGATGAATGATTGATGTGCCAATCTAATGCTTGATTAGCAATAGAATCTGTTAACCAATTATGAGATCTTGGAATGTGCAAATAATTAATATAAGTAAATGATCTTTGCAACAACCTCACCCTTAAATACTGGTGATATAAACATGGATCCCTTACTCGATAAATGTTGTTCCATTGTGACACTATCAATTGTGAATTAAGATAAACTACCAACGAGTCGATTCCATAAGAAATTGCCTCGGATAGTAAATTAATGACGGCAATATACTCAGCCATGTTGTTTGAAGTGGGACCAATGCATACGCCCCTTGATACCATCAATTGACCAGTTGGATAATAGAGTACCCAAGCTGCGGAAGCGAGATTTCGAGTGTGTTGACTAGCACCATCGGCGAACCCAAAATAGACCAAGTCATCCATCAACACCTGCCACAGCAGACCAAAAAGTGTTGATATCAAAAAACTCTCGATGAGATATGTACAAATATACATAATGTACAAAGAAGCCATTGCCTAACTCCTACTTAAGCAAAGTACTTCTTTAGGTAGAGCCTGTTTCGGGGCTCCGCCAACTTGTTTTCCTCAAAATCGATTAACTCATACAACCCTTCTTCTAACAATCGTTTAATAATGAAGGGACCGTACCACATAGGCTTAAACTTTCCTTCCCCCAAGGTGTCCTTATCTTGGTCATAGACCAAGACAAGGTCACCTTCAGAAAAGACTCGAGGACGGACAGCTTTATCATACTGTGTTTTAACCCTTTTCTTATGAGCCTCATTCATTGTGGTGGCATCTCGACGCTGCTCATCGAGATTTTCCAAATGAAGGAGGCGCTCTTTGGGACTCGAAGTCTTTGGAAGGAGCCCAACAGCTAACTTAAGAGATGGAATTTCACATTCAATAGGGAAGATAGATTCCATCCCATAAACTAACTGAAAAGGTGTAAAACTAGTAGTAGTCTTCACGGAGGTCCGGTATGCCCAAAGAGCCGGATACAACATAAGATGCCAATTGGACCGATTTTTGTCGATTGTCCATTGCAGGATCATCTTAAGAGTTTTGTTAACTGCCTCGACCTATCCATTGGCCTGAGGATAATAAGGAGACGAATTCTCCTGTCGGAAACCCAATTTGAGAGCCAATTCAAACATCAGTTGATTTTGGAAATGACTGCCATGATCAGTGACAATCTCTCTCGGGATACCGAATCTTGAGATAATCTGATTAAAAAGGAACAATGCTGCCGTGTCACTATTGTTTTTATAAGTGGGCATGGCCTCAGCCCACTTCGTAAAGTAGTCTACAGCCACGATAATGTACTTATGATTCGTCGCTGAAGGTGGATTACAAGTTGTAAAATCGATACTCCACTTAGTAAAGGGACCGACAGTGACAACGGGAAAAAGAGGAGCTAGATGTGCACGCATCTTCTGAGTATAGATTTGATATGGGTGACAGCGTTTGATCACTTCAACACAGTTTTTAAAGAGTGAGGGCCAAAAATAGCCAGCACGCAAGATGCGCTGGGCTGTAGCAAGCCTTGATAGATGACCACCACAAGCTCCACTGTGGCAGTCATTTAGCACTGAATCTGCTTCCTCTAAGGTTAAATAGCACCGATGGATTGAATCAACCCCTCGACGATATAATGTATCACCAATGATAACATAATTTTTGGCTAGGTGACGTAATTTTTGATGTTCATCCTTAGAGAAAGTAGAGGGAAACTTCGAAGTCTAGAGATAGACAATGATATCTCCATACCAAGGGTCGAGTGAAGAGATGAGGAATAAGTGTTCGTTGGGAAAAATTTCCTCATAAATAGTATCCTCTCCACAAGGCAACTCTAAAATTAGCTCGGCAAAAACCATGGATTTCTTAGACTTGGCAAACAAGAACTCGAGATCAAATTCTTGCAAAATGACTATCCATCGATTATATTTTCCCCCAATCACTCGCCTACGGAGGACAAATTGAAATGGATTGACCACCACTAAGACAAAAGTTTTGCGTAGCAGGATATAATGACGGAGCCGTTGGACAGCATGAACAACTGCCAAAGCCAACTTCTCAATTGGAGAATAGCAAAGTTCAGGACCTATTAAGCCTCGGCTCAAATAATAAATCACATGCTCTGTGAGAGCATCGTCTTCTTGAACGAGAACCATACCAATGGTTGATTCATCTACAGCGAGATATAAAAGGAAGTCCCTAGCATAATCCAGTGGACTCAAAAGCGGGGCAGAGATTAATGCCTTTTTCAAAGCATCAAACGACCGTTGCGCAAAGTCGTCCCACACGAACGGAACTCCTTTGTGTAGCAAACGCATAAACCCTTTAGTGATATCGGCATAATTCACTATAAACCGTCTTAGGAAATTAGCCTTCCCTTGAAGACTTTGAAGTTGTCGAACTGAGGACAGGGGAGGCAACTGAACTATTGCCTCAACCTTGAAGGGATCAACCCAAATCCCTTCATTTGACACAATGAACCGTAACAACCGACCTGACGTAACAACGAAAATGTAGTTGTTGGGATTCAATCGGATTTTATAAAAACAACATCGCTCAAAAACCATTCGAAGATGACTAGGGTGATCAGTTCTCTTTCGAGAACGAGCAGCGAGATCGTCCAAGTATGCTTCGATGATATGTTTAATGTCGTGGAAAGCATATGACATGGCCTGCTGGAAAGTGGCTCCAGTGTTTTAAGACCAAAAGGCATCTTCCTGTATGCAAAGGTACCCCAAGGACATATAAAGGCTGTCTTATGTTGATCTTTAGGATGGATAGAAATTTGATTATAACTGGAAAAACCATCCATGAAGGAAAAAATCTCATTACCCGCACACTCGTCGATAATCTGATCAATGAATGGCATGGGGTAATTATCTTTCAGACAAGCCTTGTTTAGGTCCCTAAAATCGATGCATACTCAGATTGTTCCTTGCTTTTTATCCACAGGGACTAGAGTAGAAACCCAATCAGTAAGGGGAACATGGTATATAAAACCTGCCTTGAGTAGCTTCTCAACTTCAACTTTAATTGCTGCTGCTTTCCTAGGATTAACCGGTCGAAGCCTTTGATGGACCGGTTTGGCATTTTCATACATCTTGATCTCATGTTGAACTATAGAAGGATCAATGCCAGGCATTTCTTCATAAGACCAAGCAAATACATCTCGAAATTCCTTGAAAAGGTCGGTGTAAATTTGAATTTCTTCAGGGGAACATTCGATTCCGATGAAGAGATTCTCGATCACGTTAGGGTCCCTAGAGATGTTTATAGATATCGTTTTTGAAATCACCGACATATTACCTTCGGCACGAAAGTGTGCTGGAGCCAAAGGATTTGATACCGTACAAACATCACTAGTAAAGAGCTCGGAGAACCTAGATTCTACTTCCTGCAATGGAGGAAGAAAGTATGAATGATGGTGTAAGTCTTCCCAAGGTCGATCTATACCCATCATCGCTTCGAGGATTGCTTCTTCAGAAGGTAAAACTGAATCTAAGCAGTCCAAGGCAGAGGTAGAATCAAGGCTCCAGGCCAGGGCCACATCACCATCTAACTCCTCTTCGGAAAAAGGAGTAGAGTGGTCATCTGCAGAGTTAACGATAGACTGATATCTAAGCTCAGCTGCAGACATAGGGAATTCCATTCCATTTACTTGTCCTTCAGCTAATGTGGTCATAGGTGAAGGCAAGGTCCAAGGGTCTGAAAAATAATGAGTTTGGAAGAACTCTTCTCGAGGAGACTCCTTAGATGATGAAACGACATTGATTCTAGCGATAGGAGAGGGAAAATCAAAGGTACCCATCAATGAGGAATACATCCCAACTCCTAGATTCTCAGTAGGCGGGCGAGGGTTATCCACTAAAGGAACAGTAGAGTCAGAAGTTGCTTGAGGATCGACTGGACAATAATCCAATTGATCAACCTTAACGATTTTCCCTTCATGAGGAAAGCAAATGACACGAAACAGAGTCGAAACAACGACATCCATTTCGTATACCCAGTTCCTTCCTAAGAGGAGATTGTAGTCTAGGTTAGCATCAATGACTTCTACTTCAATGTTAACGACCTTCCCCCCAACACATATGGGAAAGGCCGGGATAATCCCATGCGGCTTATGAGAATGACCATCAAATGCAGTCAGGACGGTAGGTGAAGGAACAATCGAAGGCGATCCAATAGCCTTCCAGCATGACATTGACATGACGCATGTGGAAGCTCCTTCATCAATAACGGTACAAAAAATGTTAATTTTCCTGTATGTAGACTTTATTTGGAAAGCCATATGATGAGGGAGTCACTTTTTGACATTTAACATGTTGAAAGTGAGAACTAAAGAGTTAGTTGGATCAACTACCCCAATTGCGAAAAGTAAAGCACTTCGTTGAGCCGGACACAATTGGAGAACCTATAAAGCAGACATGGCGCACGGACTCTGAGCCAGATCCTCAACAATGGAGTAATTTTGGGCGGTCCTAGCATTAGGATTAATAGTCACGCGTTTAGCGGAACCTTTCGGTATTCGTGGTATAGTCTCAACAGGGGGTCGCTCAATATGAAGGTCGGTATTTCCGGGAGTAGTCTTGTCCTTGGAAGTTTCAGCTTCATCGTAATCACGTGACCGAGTAGCCACATGGACTTTAGAACCCATCATGAAAACATTTGATGATTTTTCCCCTTCCTGGTTTCCCCCTGCGGAGGTTCCAGGGTTTGAACTCGCGCCAACAAGAAGTTGCTGCCCTTGGGGAAAAGGGTTGGTTAACACAGCCTAAGAACTAGAAGTCCCTTGTTGCCCTAACAAGCGCTGAGCATCTTCAATCTTGGGGCAGAGGTGAGTTAAATGGTCTCCACCACACAACTTGCATGGAAACTTTACTTTTTTTCTACACTCATTTCTACCACCACCAGCATTATTGCCGGATTTATTTGCGTTAGCCTTCCCATCCTGGTTCTTTTTCTTACCTCATCCTTTCTTTTTCCCATTGGAATTTTGATTTCCTTTAGGGTTATCAGATTGGACGGCATTAATCGAAGAGGGTTGGGAAGCTGGAGGGTTAGACGATGTGACTTGGTTGTTAGGAGCAGTTTGCAAAGACAATTGCTGCAATTGGCTCAACAAGTTCACCGCATTTGTGTCTACCAACCCAATGATACCATCTGCATGGGGACCTAGCTTCGACTTGGCTATATCAACCTTAGACCCAGGAGCATCTGGAAAATATTTTTGTAGGATCCCAGACTGAGAATAGATCAATTCTAATTGCTGGGCCCTAAAAATGGCTTGCTCCTCAGAATAGACTCTGGACATGGAGACATCCTTAGAGATCTCAGGTTGTAAAGATTTCAAAAACCATTCGAGACGGTACTCCGGAGAGATTTCGGCTTTAATGAGCCTCTTTATCCGTCTCCATTCCTGAATATGGTCAGAAATGTGAGTTGCCTTATCCTGACGAAAAGTGGCCAGAAGTTCAGTTCCGGCATCATAACGGACAGGCAAGTGGAAATGATTTAAGAAAATATTAGCTAAGTCAGTGAAAGATGTAAACCTACCCCTGGTAACTCTATATACCATTTGGCCACATTACTAGTCAAGGTGCGTTGAAAAAGTCTCAACCTAATCGAGTCATCAATAAGGGAGTTCGATGAGCACCACAAATGGAATGTGGTTACATGGTCGCCTGGGTCTTCACCGCTCTTCCCTTCGAATTTTGGAATGTCCGAAGGGAGTTTGGTTGGGACCGGAGGCCAGGCCAGATTGTATTTGATTGGATCGTTTGTTAATTTAGTGAGATCTGGCAAATTCAAAGTTGCCAGAAACGGAAGCCTAGGAGGACCTTGGGGATTCCACCTAGACTGGGCGAAGCTCCCAAAATTCTGAAAAGATTGGCCTGGATTTTGGAAGGCATCAGGCTACCTGAAGTAACCAGCAGAACAAGCTGAACCAAAAGGCAAGCCTTGTGATCCAGCAAAATTCAGAGTTTGACCAACTTCGGCCGCAAAGCCTCCATAACCAGCAAATCTTCCTCCTAAAGGATTATAAGGAGTTGATAACCCCTGATACGGATTCCAAGCAGAAGCTAAGGGAGGAATACTTTGAGTCTGCATAGTTGTAGCACTTGTAGTAGAAGCCATGCTTCCAGTAGTGGTCATCGACGGTAAGTGCGTAATGTGACCTGGACTTGACGGTCTATGCATCGGAGTCCCAACGTATTGTAATACTTCCGGATGGCTAGATGGTAGGGGAGAATTCAGAATCGCTAATGACTCTGAGATTTCTTCTACCTCTATGTTATTCTCTGTTTGAAAGAGAACTCGAGAAAGAACTGGAGTGTTCCTCTCTTGTTCTGCGGAAGTGCCAGGCCTTACTTGAACACTAATGCCCCCGAGAGGAGGATCAATCCCTGATGTGTCAGCTGCCATGGGACGAAACCCACCAGCGGTATTACCTCTGCACCTTCTAGGAGAAGGCTCTAAACTTGGTGGTGAAAGACCACAAAGTCTTCGAGACCGTCTAGGTGATATGTCAGCCACTTTGAATTTTTTATTAAGATCTAACTAAAGACTCAAAAAATTGAAAGCTAGGCCAACTAAGAGCATAGAGCACACACTATAAAGTCCCTAAAAGATATCAGCCAGTGAAACAACTTCCAAGTATTTTTGCTCCGGGTGATTAGGACCGGACACCAAAATAGAAGAAAGTGAATTAAGGGGCCTTCCGAAGATAGTCTGGGATAACGACGGCCCAGTCCTATCAGCGAAGGTAACAGAAGAAGTTACGCTGACCTCCTAACAACAGCCTGCGCTGGTGCAAGCCCCCAAGCTTTGCAAGGGTACCCTCCAGTAGTACCGTTGAGAGTGATGCAACGTCGACCTCAGGTGCCACGGGATTCCCCTCCGTAGCCACCTGTGTAGATCCCTAGGAGTAGCAACTATGGATACCAACTTGTTGTAGAAGCCAGGTGGAACAGTCGTGAGGTAAGATCGGACAAGTAGGAGAGGGGGTATCTCTCTTCCCTGTCTTCAAAAACCCTCATGCTTAACTCCCAGATCTGGAGCTTTCCTGGTCTTCCTAACGCTATTGGATTTTCACTCACTATTCAGACTCCTATGTTTGACAGTTTAAATGGCCTTGGAGAGTTTTCTCTCCACTCGCCTAATCCAAGGCCCTAAAATATCCTAAAACTTGTTGGTGTGTCTAACTTGACAATTATAAAAAGTTCTAGTATATTTTAATTAGCGCTTGTTTTTAAATGGGTTGTTCTTTAAGTCAAGGGATAAGTGAAAGTGAAACTAGTGGTGTTTTGATGCAAAAGAAATTAATAAAAACCAAACTACATGCAAATGCACTTGTTTTCGTTTTTCGATGAAAAGAAATTTCTACAGGGTTTAGAGGAACTTCAAGAAAAACAACAAATTTTCTTTTCTTCTCTTTTACTCACGCTTCACACTCACAAAAGTTAACAAAGCTATGGATGCCTAAAAAGATGTGCAAATCTATCCTAATGCAATGAGTACATGCTGATGCAAGACTTAAGACTACTCTAAATCAAGAAATGAAAGTTACTTGTTTATCAATTTTTATTTTGCCACTTAAAATGTTTAGATGGAATATGAGATGCTACCATTCATTTCGTCTAAACACTAAAAACAAGTTTCAAGACAAACAAAAATTCACTTTCATTCACTAAAAGGAAACCAAATCAAAACAAAGTTCAAGAAAGCAAAACCAAGTTTTTCAAAAAGTTTTCTTCAAAAGCAAAAACAAAAATGTCTTTTCAAAAATGCTCTCAACAAGACTGAAACTTTATGATTGAAGAATAGGCAACAAACACTTTTGCAAGTTGACAACACACAATGGATGAAAACTCAACAAAAAGAAATGTGTTTAAAGATGCTCTTAACAATCAAAAGCAGGAATGAAAGCTTTGGCAACAAAGACCAAAAGATCAAAAAGACAATTTTCAAGAAAGTGTCAATCAACAACTTTCGAAAACAAGAAAAGTAGATGGTCACAAAAAGTAGTTTTAACAAGCAAACACAAAAGGTCACCAAAACAAGATTTGACACAAAGGCTGAGATCAGCCTTTCTGCTCTGACAAAACAGAGCAGCCAAGACTCCTAACAAGAAATCTTGTGTGCTTGACAAAACGATGACGCTTGCAAAAACAAAAACAAGACCAACACTTCACAATCAGAGAGAATTCGAAATCAGATACTTGCTGTAAAACTAACAACTGACACTGGAAAGTAACTGTTCAGGACTGAATCAAACCAGCAGACAGACCTTCAGAGACAAAAATATTTAAAAAATATTGAAAATTGCAAGATATACGTGACTATACTGATGTACAGATTGCGTGTATACGCTACTGTGCCTAAGGAAACCTGCGTATACGTGGGTTAACTTAAGGAAACATGCATATATATGCCTCTGTAAACAAGAAAAATAGCGTATATAAAATATTTCAAGAAAAAATAAAAAACAGTCTGAAGAAACTGACCAAACTTACAATTCAAGTTCCTACAGGAACAGACTACACAGCCACAACAAGCAAACAGACAGCTGAGCCCTGATTGGCTTGAACACACCCAAACTAGGAACAACAATGATGTTGTCCCCAGTGGAGTCGCCAATTCTGTTAATGGAAAAGTTCCCCTAGGGTCTTGGGCTGATACCCTAGCAGACTGAAAGTTGTCTATACAGAGAAACACACATTCCATACAACCATAATGCTAATATAAGAAAACTCTACGATAAGGGGCATACCTGAGGTCCTACGTTTGAGAAGGTCCTTCCAGGGTCCAAACCCTTTTTGGAGTTCCTTTTGCTCCTTTTACTGGCAAAACAATCAATTCAAGAAAGTACAGTAGTATATGAACTAAACATTATAAAGAAACCATCTTCATATTATAAAGAAAGGTAGTTAGTTATGAAATTAAACAACCATTCACATATGAATTCTAACATGAATATCATAAACATGAAGAAGATTTATATCAGGAACAAAGACATGTGTTTCTTTTATTATAGACAAATAAAGTACAGAAAGGAATAATTTCACCTGAGTTGTCCTTTCGCAGGCTCCAAGCGGAACCGTCCTCCGGATTCATCCAGTCTCAAGCCTTTAACAAACTCCTTCCATGACTTACTCCATGATATCACAAGTAGTAAATGGACATCATCACACAAGGAAACAAGGGTTTCCTGTAAAAATGGGGGAAGTGTAGGAGGCACAAGGATCTTCAGACCTGGTCAGGGAAATCTCAGCATAATAACCTTTCTCTCTCTTCTCTCCTCCTTTAGGCCTTCCCATTGTAGCCTTTTTATACTTCTCCCAAAGTAGCTTTTTAGTTGGGAATTCATTGGGAACAGTTGGGCCACGGGCACTAACAGGTGATCAGCAGGTAAAACTCGCGATGTTTGCCCGAAATTAAGGAGATCTAATTTTTTTAAGTGTTTTAAGACATATACGCGGGTTGGGTATACACAGACCCGTGTATACACGCGTTTAGCTCAGGGAAATATCGCGTATATGGAATAAAACACTGTTTTTTAGATTTTGGACCAGGTCTGGAAGGAGGGGTTGCCCTAGGCCATGGGTGCAACATCACAAACCCCAAGAGTGAGATTTGGAGCTATAACAGTTGGTTTTGCGACATCTCCCTTGATGTATTCTAGAAATTCATTGTCATCGAATACCTCCTCCATGTGATGCTGCCATGTGATGAAATTAGAGTTACCTTCCAAGGCATACTCTAGCCTCAACCCATTGAAGGTCATCTTCTCAGCTCTGAAGAGATCATGATACACTAAGCTGTAAATTTGAACCTCCTGAGAAACAACTTCAAAATTTCTACTCTAATTTGAATCCCACTCTAATACCATGTATAAATTATGGTGTAGATTTGCAACTTCTCACGAAGTTTTAATCAAAATCACAAGACACGAACCTACTCTACTACTCTATGGAAGTTAATTCCCAATTTAGAACAAACATTTCAGACATGCAATAAGAAATAACACACATGCACACAATATTTTTCCTGGGGAAATCAATATGGTAAATACCCCAATGTATGCTTGCATTAATCTAATGAACGTAGATGTATTACAATTGCTTTGCTTAACTAAGCACAACCTGTAAGTGAATAACCTATCTCTTTTCCCACTTAGAATCTCTAACCTAGACTTAGTCAATTTCTACCTTTGCTTGAGTCCCTATTTCCTTACGCAATAGCTCGAGAAATTATGGCCCTATTATTTACGAATTTTTCCAAAATGGATTGCACAATTCCCAAGGTTGATCATTTGACTGCATGCAACACCTGTACACTCAAGACTAGTCTACAACTCACATTACACTGATTCTGAATCTCCACCATAGTTGGGGAACTCGAATTCTTTGCATGCACTAAGTATTTTGGGATGATTGATCAGTTAACTAGATGATCACTAATTTTGACTGAAGTCCCACTGCACAACTAACCTTCTACTAGTTCCTCCAACAGTTAGAACTAGTTTAATTTAATACAACTTGAGATAACTGACTTTGATTGCTACAAATTAGCAATCACAAATGCTTAACTAAACTTTAACTCCTCTAACTCGAATTTACTGATTAAACTGGGTGACACAATCCATGCCACACAAGTTAATTGCATCCAAGTTGTATATTGATGTGGAAATTCCTTTTTTCTCAATTTAATAAAGCCAAAATCAAATTGAGAATTGCTTGTTGCATTTTTCAACAATCCTTCAGGTGAATCTAATCCATGTTGTCGATGAAAATCATGACTTCTAGCACAATAATGTGTTGATAATAGAAACCAATAGATAGAATTAGATTTCAAAATAAATGAAACAATAAAAAAACACATATTAAAACACAATTGATGGAGACCCCGAAAAGTACTCCAAATATGATACTTCTTATACATGTTCAGTGAAAGTGCCTCCATCGCTCCTCTCATGAATCACACCTCTGTTGTCGGCCTCCATCACCCTAAATCCCATCAATTTTTGTCAACCTCCATCTCTCCACTTCCTGAAGAACCCATCAACAATGTAAAGATGGACCCCTAATCATTTACCTTTACCTTTTTTACTAGCACCTCGTATTGAAAAGTTTAACAAAAAATATTTCTTTTGTCTTAAAAAATTGTCTTTAAAGCCTTATCTGTGTAGTAGTGTTGAATGCAACAATAGACAAGTTTTCTCTAATCATATCAGCACATATCAAAGGGACAAAAGAGGAATTGATGTCCAAGAAATCTTTCCAGGAAAAGTTGTTACATTCTTATTAGTCGGATACCCCCACAAAATGAAGAGCCCAACAAATCATTATATTTATATAAAATAACGTGAATGGTAAGTGAAATAACAACCTCTGTATAGGCACAAGATAGTAGTAGCCTACAAGCTGGTAGACTTAGGGAGCACTGTTAGAGTCAATTTTATAGTTGCTAGATAATATTGTCTTAAATTGATGTGTTTTTGTCTTAATTGTTAATTGTCTTAAATAGGTTTCATCTTAAGTGGTCATTGTCTTAAATATAAAGTTTTGTCTTAAAATATTTTTGTCTCACACTGTTTTTGTCTTAAATATAAAGTTTTGCCTTAAAATAATTTTGTCTTAAACTATTTTTGTAAACACAGTGTCCTGTTGCTAACGCAATATTGAATGAAAAAGGGTTCGATATGAAAATGCGCAGTGTGCTACAAGATTTGAAAAATAGACATGGCACAATCAGAGCTTTTAGACATTGTGGCTCTAGGCTAGCCCCATGAGATGTGATAGTGAACCCAATAGAGCAAGGAATTAACACTGAGCACTTTTTGGAATCTTTGATGGTGTCAATACAGGTCACTAATGCATGCATTGTATTATTTTTCCTTCATCCCATCCTTGGCCATGCTTTCCATTGCATTCAAACTACGCATCATTATATGTCTCATTGCATCGTTCACATGAGCTTTACTATCGCTAGTTGTATCCACTATGATTCCCATCGATGTTCAAGTGAATTAGGGCTTGTCTAAGCATTATATGTGATTATAACTCCATTTCCATATGTTGGCCTAGTTGGGATCGTATTTCCTTCCATGCATCATTTATCCCTTAGTTTTCAAAACTAGCACATTAAGACTCTCCATTACTTCATTTATTGCATCTAGCATTTTGGTTCCTCCTTTCCTTTTTCTTTGAATAATTTGTAATTCATATGCATTGGTAATATCACCATTTTCCTTCGACAGGGAGTGTAAATAGCATTATAAAAATAATCGCAATGACTTCTAGTACAATCACTTCTCACGCTCCTTTTTTTTGTGGTGAGTCACAACTTATCCTTGCAATGGCGCACTGTAGGGGTTTGTGCATATAGTAATGTAATATATGGCTTCAATCCTTGTCATGTGCACCTGCAAATTTATTGGTTCCTTATAGTCACACCTTATCACACTAGTAAAGCATCATGGACCTTTGTAATGGAATTGTGTGCGTGGAGTTTCAATGCATTACAACATGCTTTGCATTATACATCTTCCAAATTCATAGTATCATGTAACTTACACTTCTTATCTCTCAGCACACTGTCTATAATCCTTAACGTACTGTTTAGTGCATTATTGGTAACACTTTGACATGTGACCTTCTCACATTGACTCAATCGTTGTGAACCCTGAAATATCATTCTGTAGTATGTAGCATTCGGTATGTGACTCTCATAATATATCACCTCAGCTACAAGCACTTGTTATCACATGCATGATTGGTCTCCCTTGATAATTTTTATCTATCACTAGTACAAATGGGTAGTTGGAATTCTGTCGAATAGTCGACAGATTAGCTACCCTCAGATATGCGATGATACAAATGTCATTTATTTGACACATAAAAAGTCTTAAATGGTCTTTAAAATACTAACATTTATAAGTCGGTTTTGCGACACTACAAATCATCGCTATCTGACAGATAAAATGTCAAATATTGACAGTTCAGGCACCAATCTCCTATCGGATATTCAATAGATAGGTCATTTTTCCAACGAAATAAACCAACATTTAGGTGTCGGGTAATCAATAGAATAAGTAAATATTGCAATAGAAGTGTTGTCGCTCTGATGCTTTCAAGTTGACAATAACATATTAAATATTCAAAAGATATCTCATTTGAATGATAGACAAATTGAAGTTGAGGCGTCAGGTAATCGATGACATAAATATATTGTATGACAGAAGTGTTGTTGCTCCGATGCTTTAAAGCGATGGTGATGCGTCAGATATGCAACGGACTGGAGTTCTATTTGATAGGAGAGTTAAGGTATCAATGCTTATGTCTGTCATTTTTGTGTTTGAATATCTAATGAGTACCTCGACTGGAAGTTGTCGAATATTTGACGACCTATCTATGTCGTTGAATATTCGACAATGATATGCATTAAAAGAAAAATAAAATACACATATATTGTGAGTTTTCTCGGTGGCTCCTCTCCCTTATACATTCAATACATTCAATTCTTGCAGCAGACCCGAGGGTTTCTCGTTGGTAATTCCAATTGACACTAGTTTCCTACATCTTTTTAAAGGTAACAATGCCATTGATATGGTAACATACTCAGTATGTAAGTGTCTTCTAGTATAATAACCAGAATCAAGCATCTCATTTTCATCATAAATGGACTATATAGAGACATACATTACAAGCATTTCTAGATCACATTACAAATAACCAAGTATTGGTGATAAGCCAACATCCAAGCAAAAACATAAGCACAATCCAGGTTGGTTTCATCAAATATGTTGTTCATGTACCAAAAGTGTACTATGAAACATTACAACCATAAATTAAAATCCATAAAAGATCACAATTTTGTTACTATTTGTCCTAACAAAGTATTAAGATTCAAGTGGTTTCATCAAATATGTTGTTCATGTACCAAAAGTGTACTATGAAACATTACAACCATAAATTAAAATCCATAAAATATCATAGTTTTGTTACTATTTGTCCTAACAAAGTATTAAGATTCAAGAAATGGTTGGACTTCAAATGTGGAATATCACTTGTGTATACCAGTGTTCTCCACAGAGACCACGAGTTGGTCAGACTAACCCCACATGGATTCTAGACAAGTGTCTCCTTTGGTGGATAGGTAGCTTTTTCAATAGAAGATAGCCACAAATAAACATTACTCTTTTAACACAGCGAAACAAATTTAGCAAGCTTGCAAACATAGGTAGTGACTTGGTAACTTTCATGAATGGAGGTACTTGTTTATGTACTACAACTTTATTTTTTTATCACATATCATGGTTCACAATTCACTTGGTTTCACTAGATTTTTTTATTTATTCATGCTCAGTATTTTCAGTTTTTCTGAAGGTCCCATTCCAACGGATAAATTTATCCTCCTATGATATCAACAAAAAAATGAACTACGAAAAATAGTATGCCAATGTAATAGCCCTGGTGAAAATTCCATTAATAAAAGTTAAAAACAATACCCACAGATGAATGGGACACTTATTCCAAGCTAAATGTTGGGCAAGACATCCTAGGGGGTGTTCATTTGGTTATTTATGGCTAATGAAATTGGAAAAGGCAATGGCTAAGGAATTAAAAGACAAAATGGCATTTTTGGCACAATTATTTATGAAAATAATGGAAATTAGGAGAAAAAGGAGGTGAAAGGTCATAGGTTGCATGTGAGGAGGAAAATGAAGGAAAATAATGGAAAATGAAGAAAATAGAGGACTCATTCATAAAAGGGTTTCTCAAGATCAATTTGTAACCTTTTGTCACTTCAATTTTGGAGCACTCTCATTATTCCCTCTCTCTCATACTCTTGGATACTTAGATTTTTCTTGGAGAACTTTGGCTTTGGAGCAAGAAACGAAAAGAAGGAAAGAGGAAGCAAGGATCAAGTAGGGAAAGGCGGGATCAAGCAACTATTGCGGGCTTCATTGAAGGTATCGACTTGCATGCATATTTCCCTTGCTATATTTGGCATGCATGGTATTGCATGTGGTTCTTTTCTATCATGGCATGGGTTTTACTAGGTGTAACAATGATTTTCATCCTAGCCTTGCCATTTCCAAATAGCCATGGTGTGATGGGGTTCTCATGTTTTAGTTGAGTTCGATTACTAGATAGATTTGATGCCGAGTGAGGTGGATCTTTGAAATGATAGAACACATGACCTAGTAACCCCTAAACCAGACTATGGGTTGCGGTAAAGATGAAGTTTTTTTTTGCCTTGGATGACCTAGGAATCCTTGTTGATGAATGACAAGATATACGGTAAATCCTAGAGGTTGTTTTCTCTCCACTGGGCCTAGTAATCTTGGGTTTGGGATATGCGTAAAACCTGGAGAGTGGGTCTTAGTTTAGGACCTAATGATCCAGGTTTGGATTGCGGTAAAGGTAGAGAGACTAGGAGATAGGAAAATTTCTCACGTTGTAGGTGGAGAAATCCAGTGGCATCCATGATTATTTGGCCTAGTGATCGGATGGAGATCATGGTAAGGCCTGTTATGATTTGTTCCTTGTGTTAGCCTAGTGATTCGGTATGGATTACGGTAAAGCCTGGTTTCTATTGATGAGGGTGAGGTGGTTTGGTCTCGGTATGCCCTAGTTGAGTTCTTTTGGTTTGAGTCCCACATTCATGCTTGGTCACGGGGGTGAATGGTTGAAGAGATATTTGGCTCATCCATTCTATGGTTGGGTGGAACATGGTAGTCCCATCTCCGGTTGGTTCATTTCATTGATTACTAAGAAATTCATTCCCTTGGTTTTCATGTGAAAATGTACTGATGTATATATGGATTTTGATGGTTGATATTTTTATGGTATTTATGTTCCTATTATGTTGGTTATATGTACATTTTGTGATAGCAACTATGTGTGACTCTCAACATGTTTTTACTTGTAATTGAATGGATATGGTATCTATGACAAATAAGTGATAAGGCAGCAAATCGCATGAGGGAACAATGGTTCATAACAATTCTTAAATAAGTATGAGATCCCTACACTTAATTATGTTGTTTACACTTGTAGGCTACATGTTGACAATATGTTTGATGAAATGTTTGTCATGGCTAGTAGGGGTTTGGTTAAGGTCTTGATAAACTTATTTCTTTTGCACCATTGTTTCCCTATACTTTACTTGATTCTGAGCTTTCATTCCATTCTGGGCAGTGGCCTGGCCTCTGGGCTTGAAAATGTGGCTTAAATCCTAGGGTCGTTGGCACAAAAATGGAAACTTTAGTCTACAGTCACTGGCAAGCAGGCCTATGAGAGTGACTTTAGGTCTCTGGTCACTCCCTTGCCCAAATAATGAGAGTGGCTATGGTCTAAGAGGTCTAGAACAACAATGGGACCCAGGGACAAGTTGTTTGAGTGGCTAACTTGCCTTCTGAGGGTTATGTTGATGATGCTGGATAACTGTGTGTGATGTATCGTCGATTCCACTTCCTTAAGGTCACCTAGGAGGTCGAATATGATCATAGTAGCCTCTCGTCTCATGTTTACCCCAATTGGCATGGTTACTTGGGTGGATGTGCGAGGAAGGTGTTACAGAGTGGTATTAGAGCATGGTTCAACTCTCGGACTAGATGGGTTGAATGTGTTAGCCATGCATGCATGAAAGTTGTATGTGTGTCTCTTACACTTATATACTTGTTGTAATTACTTGATGTTGGATTATGGTTGTAGTATGGTTATCATGGAGAATTTGATGTTGACTTCGTGAAGGGTATTTGACATAAGTATGTGACTGACTATATATGGTTATTTTTCGCTTACATGTTGATTTTATGTCACCTACTTACATCCTTGTATGTTAGGTTACATTTTGAATATTTTTAATCCATGTATCAATCTTGTAGGTTGATTGCAAGAACTAGTCAATTATGTTCGACTACATGCGTTTATGCGTATTTGTAGTTAGCTAGGCATTGCTTATGCATATTGTCGGTTGCATGTAGCAATCTGTATAGTGGAGTAATGGTTGTTGTCTTGCATGAGGTCATAACATGCATTGTTGATATGGCCTTGCATTGATGACTGGATCTTAGTTAGAATGATGTTTATGTGTTGATACATTTACTTTCTTATGTCGATACGCTGTTATGATTATGTTATACATGTATCACACTGATTTGGTGATATTGGATACAAGGTATCCTCCCCAAGCTAGATTGAGGTACGTGGGGTTATTGTGATTTGGTTTATCTGACATATTATGCATTGCAGGAAGAGAAAGATCAAATGGCTAGCAAGATGGTTGACTATAAATACTCTCCCTATGAATCTGAAGAGCAACATGGTGTTGGGAACTCTTATGATTTGGTAGTTACATTGATAAGTCTGAAGGAAGAGGTAAGGAGTTGTAAGGAGGATAATGATCAAATGATACATGAATAAGAGAAGCAAACATAGGTGAATTCTATACTTCTTCAGAGTTTGTCGAACTTGCAGCAACAAGGGTCACTTTGAATCAGCCATGGGCATGAGGATAAAACTAATGGGGCATATGGAAATAGATATCCTGGTAGACACAAGTCGGATAGATCTAATACAGTGAGAGATGGTAGGTTTTTGGACACTCTGGATAGGAGGGGTGGTGAACACATGTATTATTTCATGTTCTGGCTCTGATAGACATCATGATCATCATCGCTATCATCCTTATAGGAGGAATGATAGGGGATACTTTCCGAATGAGTTCAAGAAAGAAAAACCACCTACTTTTGATGAAGATATGAAGAAATTGGAAGATGCAGAGGCTTAGATACTTTGAATGAACAAATTCTTTGAGTTGCATGATTACATGGATAACATGAAGGCCAGAATAACTATCTTCAGCTTGAAAGGTAAAGAAGACATCTGGTGGGAAGATGTTAAGCAGGTTAGAGACATCAGGACAAATGATTTGAGCTGGTGGGAATTCAAGAGGCTTTTCAGGAAGAAGTACTTGTCAGAAAGATACTATGATAGTAAGGCAAAATAATTTTATGAGCTAAAGATGGGATCAATGACGGATGAAGAGTACACGACCAAGTCTCTGGAGCTATTAAGGTATGCACCATATCTTAGTGATGAGAAGGCTAAAGTTTAGTGGTTTGTGAGTGGTTTGCCATTAGCATTTAGAGATTGGATTGAGTATGATGAGCCTTGGTCGCTTGAGGAAGTTATTGGGAAACTCAAGCATTGCTATGAAAAATCAAAGTGTAATAATGAATTTAAGCATGGATGGAAAGGAAAGGAAAAATGTAAAGGTAAATGGAACCCTAAGAGGACAAGGCCTTCGCATGCAGATGAGAAAGAGAATGTGGCATCGCAAAAGAGTTTCTATGCAGCTAGACAGGGACATGAGTCGCAACAGCAGCATAGAGGTGTTGGTACTGGTCGATTGGAGTGTTGGACATGTGGCAAGGAACACCTTAAGAAATATTGTCCATAGAATCAGGGTGGTAGGCCTCAGATATACAGTGCATAGGATGCACTGACTGTTGGGGACATTGGTCAGAGTATTCCAGGTATCTATGCACCAGTGGAAAACAAGTTGGCAAGACACGAGGCATCTATCATTGAGATGGAAGGTAAGCTTTGTGATAAAGTTATTTCTATTTTGATTGGGCTTGGATCTAATTATAGTTATGTTAGTCCCGACTTGGTGGATAAGTGTGGTTTGAATAAGGAATTGCATGTAGAGTCTTGGTTAGTGTAGTTGGATACAAGTACAAATAAGTGAGTTCATCATTGGGTAAGAGCTTGCACATTTGATTTAAATGGAATGCTTACAACAACACATTTGAATTTGTTACCATTGGGATCATACAGTATGTTGTTGGGCATGGATTGGTTGTATCTACATTGTTGGGCATGGATTGGTTGTATCTACATAGAACCAAGGTTGAATACTATGACAAATCTATTGAGTGTGTTGATGAAAATGGAGAACTAAGAGTCTTGCAAGGTAAGAAGAAAGCCACATCAGTTAGGATGGTGACAGCTATGCAAGAAAAGTTCAACCGCAGGAAAGGGTGAAAGCTATTTGTAGTACATATTTCTAGTGATAAGGGCAAGGAGGTTTAGGATGCATATGTGTTGAGTAGATACCTAATGTTGTAGCAGTTTTAGGATGTATTCCCTGATGAAATTACAGAGTTTCCACCTCACATGGAGGTAGACTTTTCTATTGAGTTAGTGTGAGGGGCAACACCAACATCAAAAGCACCTTACAAGATGAGCACACCTGAGTTGGTTGAGTTAAATTTGCAGTTGAGGGAAATGTTGGACAAGGGATACATTAGGCCAAGTGTATCATCTTAGGGTGCACCTTTCTTGTTTGTGAGGAAGAAATATGGTACTTTCAGATTATGCATTGAGTATAGGGAGTTGAACAAATTGACTATCAAGAACAGATATCCTTTGCTGAGGATTGATGACTTGTTCGATCAAAAGAAGGGAGCATCATTGTTCTCGAAGATTGACTTAATATTCGGATACCATCACATACACATCAAAGAGGAGGATATTTACAATACTGAGTTCAAGACCAGGTATGGGAATTATGATTTTTTTTTTGTTCCATTTGGCTTAACTAATTCTCCAACTATATTCATGTGTTTGATGAATAGTGTGTTGCATCCATATTTGGATAAGTTTTTTATTGTGTTCATTGATGATATACTAGTATATTCTAAAAATGAGGAAGAGCATGTCGAGCATTTAGCAACAATGTTGAGGTTGTTGAGAGAGCATCAGATGTATGCTAAGCTCAACAAGTATAGTTTCTTTCAGACTGAGATGAACTAATTGGGCAGGTCATCTCCAAGGAGGGAATTGCAATAGATCCAGAGAAGATAAGGGCCATCATGGAGTGGGTATCTCCTAAGAGTGTGGATGAGGTGAGATATTCCATGGGTATGGTAGGCTATTATAGGAGGTTCATCAGGAACTTCTCATAGATTTCTTATCCCATTACATCCTTGTAGAGGAAAGGTAAGAAGTTTGAATGAACTGAGAAGTGAGAAGCTAGCTTTGAGAATCTTAAGTAGTTGTTCATGCATGCACTAGTACTACATATTGCAAATCCAAACAAAGAGTTTGTGGCATGTATAGATGATTGCAAGAGAGGTCTTGGTGGAATCCTTATGTAGGATGGATAGGTTGTATGTTATGAGTCCCAGAAACTAAATGAGCACGAGAAGAAATACCTAACACATGATCTTGAGTTAGCGACGATTATACATGCACTGAAGATGTGGAGGCACAATCTTACTGGCAGTCAGTTTTTTCTTATGAGTGATCACAATGGGTTGAGATACTTGTTTGACTAGCCAAATCTAAATGTTAGGTAGGCTAGATGGTTGGCCATGATCAGCGAGTTTGACTTTGAGATCAGGTACATCAAAGGTAAAGATAACAGGGTAGAAAATGCTCTCAGTAGATGGGTACAAGTACATCACTTGGAAGCTATGAGCTCCTATGGGACAGACTTATAGGATAGGATCTTGTAGGCATGAAAATGAGATGTTAGGTATATGGAGATTGTGCAGAGGTTGCAGCGAGGTGATGGTACAGGTACAGGCGCAAGTATAGTTACATGTAGAGGTACATGTAAAGGTACACGTGCAGGTGCACAGGTTATGGACTATCATCCTACAGCAGATGGATTGGTTAGGTTCCAAGACAGGATATATGTATCGGATAGGAGTGAGCTCAAGATGGTGATCTTGAGGGAATTTCATCTATTCAAGTCACCCAAGTTATTAGAAGACACTGACAATGATGAAGAGGTATTACTATTGGCCGAATTTGAAGAGGGATGTAGCAGAGTTTGTGGCGAGATGCTTTTATTTTCTGCGAGTGAAGGCAGATTGTAAACATCTAGGTGGTTTGCTACAACCGATTGCGATTCCAGAATGGAAATGGGAGGTCATTTCCATGGATTTCATCACAGGTTTGCTGAAGACATTGAAGCGTCATGCTTCCATCATGGGCATTGTGGACAGGTTAACAAAGGTTGAACACTTAATTCTGGTGAAGTCTACATTCTCAGCTAGTGATGCGGCATAGGTGTTCATCAGAGGTGTGGTTAGACTACATGATGTTCCAAAGAATATTGTGTTAGACAGGGATGTGAAGTTCACTTCCAAGTTTTGGAAGGAGTTATTTGTGGGTTTGGGCGTAGAGTTGGCCTTCAACACAACTTATCATCCACAGATAGATGGACAGACAGAGAGGGTCAACAAGATATTAGAGGATATGTTGAGGATGCATGTGATGCATCAATAGAGGAAGTGGGAAGAGTATCTCCCTTTGTTAGAGTTCACATACAACAATGGTTATTAGGAGTCATTGAGGATGAGTCATTTTGAGGCATTGTATGGGTGGAGTTATAACACTCCCATTAGTTGGAGTGATCTGGTTAGCAAGGTATTGATTGGACTAGATATATTGGCAGACTTGGAACAGGAAATGCAGGTGATCAAGAAGAATATAAAGGTAGCACAGGATAGGAAAAAGAGTTATGTAGATAAGGAAAGGTTGTTCAAGGAGTTCCAGGTTGGGGAACATGTATACTTGTGCATCAAGCCAAAAAAGAGCTCCTTGCAGATTGGATCATGTGCTAAGCTGGCACCATGTTTTTGTGGACCCTTCAGTATCATTGAGAGGATTGGGCCAGTAGCCTATCGACTTGCACTGCCTCCGACAGTGAAAGTCCATGATGTTTTCCATGTATATTTGCTTAAGAAGTATGTTAGGGATGTTTATCATGTGATTGACTGGTTTGTATTGCAGGTGGAACCAAATGGAGAATTCCATTTGGAGCCTCAATGTATGTTGTAGAAAAAGGTGTTCATGCTCCAAAACTGAGCAATTGAGCAAGTTAAAGTGAAATGGAAGCACTTTGGGCCCGATGAAGCTACATGGGAGATGGCATATCATATGAGGGCCATGTATCCTTCCTTATTTGTTGGTTAAGGAAGAGAATCTTGGTATGATGGTTTAGTATATGTGCTTTATGGGGGTTTGGTATTTTCTTTATGGTGGTTGATACATGCTTTATGATGGTTGATATATGCTATGTGATGTTTTGATATATGTTTAGACTTGGTGTTTAGTGTATGTTTTGATATATGATTTGGTATATGATTTGGCATATGTTTTGGTATCTATATTTTTGATGATGTTGCTATATGTACACCTGTGTATGGATGTAAATGTCGTAACGAGCTATGTTATAAGGCTCCATTATGTGGTATGGGTGTCATGTCATTATGGTTATGTTATATTGTTATTATGATATCATGTGGTTATGTTATCATGATGTTATGATTTTATATGAGTTGGCACTTAGCAGGATGATCATTGTAAATATTGTAATGAGTTGTATTATAAAGTTCTAGTATGCGATATGTTGTCATGTTATCATGATGTTTTTTTAGCAGGTCTTTCATTGTAAATACTGCATCGAATTTCGTTATATAGCTCCATAAGAAATATTTCTTCTTTCAGCAGGTTGTTGATGTATATGTGTGATTGAACACCGAGGATGGTGTCCCCCAAGGGGGAGGGTTGTGTAACAACCCTGGTGAAAATTACATGTAATAAAAGTTAAAAACAATAACCACGGATGAATGGGACACTTATTCCAAGATGAATGTTGGGAAAGACATCCTAGGGGGTGTTCATTTGGTTGATTATGGCTAAGGAAATTGGAAAAGGCAATGACCAAGGCATTAAAAGGCAAAATGGCATTTTTGGCACAATTATTTATGAAAATAACTGAAATTAGGAGGAAAAGGAGGTTAAAGGTCATAGGTTGCATGTGACGAGGAAAATGAAGAAAATTGAGGCCTCATTCATAAAAATGCTTCTCAAGATCAGTTTGTAACATTTTTTCAGTTCAATTTTGGAGCACTCTCATTATTCTCTCTCTCTCATACTCTTGGATACTTATAGTTTTCTTGGAGCACTTTGGCATTGGATAAAGAAAGGAAAAGAAGGCAGAAGGAAGAAAATATCAAGCAGGGAAAGGCGGGATCAAGTAGCTACAACAGGCTTCATTGTAGGTATCGACTTGCATGTGTATTTTCCTTGCTTGCTTTGGCATGCATGGTATTGCATGTGGTTCTTTTCTTTCATGGCATGGGTTTTAGCATGTTTTTACTTGTAATTGAATAGATATGGTATCTATGACCTAATAAGTGATAAGGCGGTAAATGGCATGAGGGAACAATGGTTCATAGCAATTCTCAGATAAGTATGAGATCCCTACACTTAATTCTGTTGTTTACACATGTATACTACATGTTGACAATATGTTTGATGAAATGCTTGTCATGGCTAGTCAGGGTCTGGTTAAGGTCTTGAGTAAACTATTACTTTTTCATAATTGTTTCCTTGTACTTTACTTGATTTTAGGCTTTCATTCCATTTTGGTTAGTGGTCTAGGCTTTGGGCCTGAAAATGTGGCTTAAATCTCGGGGTCACTTGCATAGAAGTGGCAACTTTAGTCCACAGTCACTGGCAGATAGGCCTATGAGAGAAAATTTAGGTCTCTAGCTGCTCCCTTGCCCATAGCATGAGGGTGACTATGGCCTAGGAGGTTCAGAATAGCAGTGGGACCCTGGGACAGGCTGTCTGAGTGGATGACTTGTCTTTTGAGGGTTCTATTGATGATGTTGGATGACTATGTGTGATGTTTCTTCGATTCCACTTCCTTAAGGTCACCTAGGAGGCCGATTCTGATCATAGTAGCCTCTCGTCTCATGTTTACCCTAGTTGCCATGGTTACTATGGTGGATTTGGGAGGAGGGTGTTACAGCCAAGCTAAACCCTAAAACTAAAATCATTTACGAAAACTAACATAATTTACAAAGACAAACATACTTATTCAATGACTAGAAAAGCAAAATGAACATGACCAACTCTCACAATTTAAATTGTGAGACTAGAAAGTGGAAGATGAACAACCCCCAAGGAATAGTGAGGAAATATAACATGTAAAATATATGCAATAGGAACAAGACTAAGGATGGTCAACTTGTAATCCTAATGTGCCCTTTCTGGAACAATATCTTTTACAATTTCCAAATGCACATCAATAATGATCCAACAACTAATATTACTTAGGTTTGACTAAAATTGAACTGTTGAAAAATATGGATGATGATAGCCCAGTTAGTCTTAACTTCACTAGCAAAATGAAATTTAGCATAACCGAAACCAACTCACTCAAACCAAATCATGATCATTGGAATTTGAACTACCCGCAAGGCCTAGTGAAGTAATACAATGTGTAGAATGTGCAACAAAAGCAAGACTAAGGGTAGTCAACCTACAATCCTAATATACCCTCAATTTTACTTGATGTGAATGTGAAGAGAATATGACTAACAAACCATTAACATACATACATACATACATATATATATATATATATATATATATATATATATATATATATATATATATATATGAAGACGATACTAATGCCATCACACTTAGGATCCTTCATTGTTAATCACCCAAAATTGAAGCTGCAGGATACTGTGGCTTATAGAGTTATGGTTATCAACAACAATCTGAAGAGAGAGTATTTTTTGTGATGGAAAGATACTATAGAACAAGAGAATGGATAACAACTATTTTTCCATAAAAATCCATGTATATAAACCTAGTTATGTAAATTATTTATTTGTGAAAATAAATTGATGACTGGCCTGAATGGAGGGACATACGAATCCAAAGTTCTAAGAGGGAAAGTCTGTGGTGGGTTATTGCATGGAAATTGAATTCCTATTGCATATTGGTTGGTTTCCGTATGGCGTGTCATGAGCATGCCCATACAAACCACCCTTAATTGTCATAACTATATGCCTAATGAAGTACTAGCCTACACTAACAAGCATTGAATTCGGAGTGGGAAGCTTGAGTGGAGGATGGCATTATACTGCCCCCTCTCCTTATGAAATGTGGATAGAGAGAAAGAAGAAAGTGGACAGAAAAGGTCCCGAGTGTGAAGGAAGAAGGATTGAGAAACTTTAGTCTTTTGGCATTATGGAGAGGGGAATGGTCAAAGCGTGCAAAGAAGGCATAGAGAAATTGGTGCAAAAGTTTTATTGTGAAGATAGCACTTAGACGAGTTGAGTATGAGCACAACTATTTATAATTGTTCCTCACATCATGAATTTGTCAATGAGTTTGGGTGAGCACCCCATAACATGAATTAGCATGTGTGATGAGTGGGTGTGATTAGTTAAAGGCACACCCCAACTAACACTTGAGAAAATGGTTATGTATATTGCATGGAGGAGATGTGTGTCGGCCAAAGAATTTTGGTGAGTCAACTTGCATGGGTGTTGTGTGTCAACCCCATAGGACTTGAATGGACATGACCCTTTTCTCTCCATACACCCCATATATATATATATATATATATATATATATATCCAGGCATGTGGAGATAAGAAGGCATAAGAACTTGGTGGATGACACCAACTTGCATGATTGGTTCATGGTGAAGAAGGATGCAGATTGTCTTGTAACAAATCAAACTTCATAGGGGTTTTTCCCTAGTTGTACGCTTACATCTTGTGTTCTTGTGTTTTTTATCTTCATGTTGGCATTTATTTTATGAAAGGAACACTAACATAATCAACATATAATTTCACAAGTAAATGTCAAGATAAGAGAAATCAAATTGAAGAATCTAACTCACATAATGCTCTAGATTTCTCAACAAAGGAGAGGTATTCGACCTCATTTGAGTCACACATGTAATTCGATCTCTTTAAGAAATATGAGGAAAATTTGGAGCGAGAAAGAGGTGAAGGATAGTGAGGAAAGAAAGAAGGTCTATTTGTTTGGCTTGTGCATCAATTCTTTGTTTGACAAGCTCACATGTATGGGAAGAAAGATCTATGTTCATATTTCAAGCTAGAGAAGAGAAACAAACCGAGTTATAGAGAGAATCATTATTGTTTGTGGCAGGCCTATCTCTTTGTGAGTTGTCTTGGTAAAAGGTCTTGGAAGTTTTCCTTGAATTTCTATAAGAAGAGAAGTTTTTGGGCTTTTCCCTTGTGGAGGGGTTTTTCTCTGGCCTGGAGCCTATTTCTAGTGTTCTTGTTTGCATTGTGATCTTATTTACTGGCATTGTCTTGATGATGAGCGCAAAATTATAATGATGATGATGAAATAACATTATATCACAAGAATTGTCAATATAACAAGAGAAAACATTATAAAAGAAACCATAATTTTTTTTGCCCTAGTTTTTCTCAGCATTTGTGGTCTTGCAAGATTTGCAATGTAGAAATGAAAAATTGCTTGAAATCAAATGCAATGCAAAATTAAAACACACACCTGGTATCCATGCGCTTGGTGGGCTAAAGTTGAGCATTACTTCAATGAGTTTTTTCATGTATATGACTCCAACCGTAGTTAATCTTTCAAATCCAAATATGTGAATGAAAGTACCTACAAAACAAAGGAAGGAGGAGAATTTATATGCAATAAATAATTAATAAATTAAAAAAGAAAAATCATACTAGTGCCTTATGCCCAATTAATAGAGTAAGAGTTTCCCCTACTTCCCTGCATGAAAAATGACAGTTTATGGTCTTTCACTCAAATGAAAACAATATTGTCAAAGAAAGACAGATACTGCATGAATTTTTTCATAGAAAAGTTTGTTATTTCTTATAAAAATTTATGTAACTCCCACTTGGCCAAGACATACAAGACAAATATCAAACAAATTTTGTTGCTTCACCTAAACCCTTACCATTTTGAGCTTTTTGCTTCAGATGGTTATTCGACTTAAACATTTGAATTGCAACTAGTTGTCCTACACATATTCATGAGACCAATGAGGCAAACTTATATTAAATTTGACCAGATATTAAAATTAAATTCTTGAATAAATAAAAATTAAAAAGACTTGCGTGCATGAATACTTGAATGAGCTCCTCTTGGTTTCGAGAATAAATTTTTGGAGTAGTTTAATCTTGGAGAAAAACTTCCTCCACTTGATGAAGCAGCAATGAAATCAACATTGACTTTATTGTTGCTTTGTTGGATTTAGGGTGTTTTTCTCCAAGATGATCCAAATCCTAATTTATTCTCTACTGAAAAGGGCCAACCACATGAAGGTGGAAGCTCTCATGACCCCTCTCCCCCCCTTCACATCACTCTCAATTTCCCAGTACCTAATCTATCCACTATATACGAAATAGTTGAAAGAAAGACATCAAGATACATCAAAAAACAAATAGAAAAAATTCATCCATGCATTCATTCATTCATTCGTAAATCCACAAAATATTTCATCTCAATAAATTTTATCATAAAAAATATGTTTACATAATATGAAAACAACATCAGGTATGTAAAGAGACATATAGCAATTATTCATTGACATATAACATTCATTCATTCATTCATTCATTAATCATAGACACAAAATACTTCATCTAGAAAATGTTATCATCAAAAATATGTTTTCATAATATGGTATGTGATATTTCTAATTACATAACTATTACAATCATTTCTTTTTCTTTTTCTTTATTTTTGATAGCCTAATCGTGTACTCATGACATTGTTGAGGCTGCCGAAGAGGGATGGATCATCATCTATAAAAAAAAATTATTAAATTAATATTTTTTGTTCTTATTCATTAATAAAAATAGAATTAGATTTGTATTTACCTTGTGCACTAGTCGACACCGTAATTTAAAAAGGGAAACAATTGCCACAATATCAAAACATAAAAGTGTAATTTTGTAGATACTTCTCATACAGAGCATCGATACTGGTCAACAAAACCAATATTTCCTCCCATATTCACCAATAGCATGTATGGCATCTATGCAGGATTATGTTTGGAATTCATAGATTCCCCAAATGCTACTGGTGAAGACGGGAGGCAATATTGGCTCTATTGATCAATATTTATGCAGAAGTATCTGCTTAATTGTACTTTTCCATTTTGATATTGTGGTAATTGCACCCACATGAATCACTAATGGACCTACAATGGTTAAACATTTTCCAAGAATATGTAGATTCTCAAAATCGTTCTAATATGGAGATTCTAATATATACAATATGAATACCTAAATGATCAGTTTCGAGAATAAATTGTTGGAGTAGTTTAATCTTGGCCACTACTTGACGAAGCAACAACAAAGTCAACATTGACATTGAGGCTATTGATTATCCAAGAACAGGGCCAACCACATGACTCTCATGCCACCTACCCCCCACATCACTCTCAATTCCCTAATACCCAGTCTATCTACTATATAGGAAATAGTTGAAAGCAAGACATTAAGATAGATAAAAAACAAATAGAAAACATTCATTCATTCATAAATCCACAAAATATTTCATCTCAATAAATTTTATCATAAAAAATATGTTTACATGATATGAAACAACATCATATATGTAAAGAGACATATAGCAATTATTTATTAAGATATAACTTTCATTCATTCATTCGTAAATCCATAAAATATTTCATCTCAATAATTTTTATCATAAACAATATGTTTACATAATATGAAACAACGTCATGTATATAAAGAGAAATATTACAATTATTCATTAACATATAACTTTCATTCATTCATTCATTCATTCGTAAATATGCAAATATTTCATCTCAATAAATTTTATCATTAAAAATATGTTTACATAATATGAAACAACGTCATGTACATAAAGAGACATATAGCAATTATTCATTAACATATAACATTCATTCATTCATTTATTAATCATAGACACGAAATACTTAGGGGTTTAGGGGAATACATAAGAGGGGTTTGTATAAAATATTTAAGGAAGAGTGTAATCGATGATGTTTTTAAATGCATAAAATGAGAAATTTAATAGCAATGGAAAATTAATAATTTCACATTTATCCTTCAATAGATTAGGTCTCATCCAAACAACATGCATGAGCATTGTTTTTAAACTAGGCATCTGAATTGTTGCACCATTTCAAAAATTCAGAAACCAATATTAGTCATGATTAAAGACTGAAATTCACTTTCTGAACAGGGTATCCAAATTAAGTTTGAAAACACATTGTTAAAAGATTAGAACTAGTCCAAAAAATACAATCACCATATTTGAATAGGAAAAAGCAGTCTTGCACATACATTTATAAGATCTGAAGTCTAAACAAGACTACAGAAGCCAAGATCTATGTTCGATGAATAGATCTTAATGATTAATATTGGATAAATATTGGTATATGTGTATGTGTGTGTTATGAGCATGAGACTTCTAAAATCAATCAAACTAAGAAAATAGAGAATATGAATAACCTACAGGAACCCATACCTATGACGGGATGTTTGCAACATCTTCTAAATATTGATTGAGGACAATAAACTACCTTCATTAAACGTATATTAATTAACATAGACTTAGTGTACCACTTGAATCTAGGGAGGCATGCAAATAGTGGAAGGCTACAAGTCTTATAAATTACCAAAATTTGAATAGAACCTTAGAGAAATATTATGAAATTCAATTAATATTGGGATAAAGTATGAGATGAGTTGATACAGCATCCCATGAAGCATCAAGATTAGTCTCAGTATATACTAGTTGACATTGTTGGAATGGATGCTATATTAATTTCTACTATATTTATTGTAGCTAATCTATATATTGCTTGCATTTTCTAATCTATATTAGTCTAACAAAAATCTAACATATATTAGTTGTCAATTCACAACATTTTTTTATTATGATGAAAATTTAAGTACACATGAGTGTAATTTCCATGACAGGATGTATGAATTGTCCTTCGCACATTGCCCATCAATGATTCTAACCTTGAATGGGTTAGCACTAGTTTGTCATCACCATCTCAAAATGACCCGAAAAATGAAAATTTACCATGTCTGTCATCATCACTTCATATTGTCTCATATATGACCCCTTCTACAGATTATATGAATGAATTTTTGGTATACCATCCCCTCTACCTAGCCTATGATTGATTATGAGAGCAGGTGAAAAAAGTACAATTTATAAGTAGGGGATCTTTCCAACAAAGATCTGTCAATTTTCCTTTATTCACTGTTTGTCACAATCAATCATAGGACAGGTATAGGGGATGGACTTCCATAAATTCATGCATATAATATGTAAAAAGGTTCATCCATGAGATAGTGTGAAGTGATGATGACAAACATGGAAAATTTTCATTTGTCGGGTCATTTTGAGATGATGATGACAGACTAGTGCTAGCCTAGTCAAGGTTATTATAATCATTGACGGGAAATTTGGGGATGACAATTCATACATCCCACCATGGACATTACACACGTATGTACTTAAATTTTCATCATAATCACAAATTTTGGTGATTAGGCATTGAAGCAGGAGTAGCTAGCACCTAAATTAGGAGTCTGGTAGTGTATAGTGGAGTGGGATAGGTATACAAATTATCAGATGGTTGAACTATCATGGGCATAGGTTGTGTAAAGGCTTAGTTTAACACAGGAATCTTATAATAGGCTCTTGGTGTTTGCAACGAAGTTAATTGACTTATTCCATGAATTTATCGAATATATGGTATTCTACACCCTCCTTGTATTAAAAAAACATGTTTACATAATATGAAACAAAATTGTTCTTATTTTTTGCAACATTAAATTCAAAACTTTTTATTAAGATAGACTAAAGTTACATGTGCACATGCCATGAGGCATTCAACCTCTCAGTAAAAAATATGGTACTCAAAATAACATGCTCTAAATAAACAAGTGCAAACATTTTATGTCATGTTTCTTTCTCCTCTTTAATATGAACTCAGTGAGGATATCTTGATCTTGGCCCCCTTCAGATTTTGTGGTCTCTAGTGTAATATTTCTGGTTGTTGACCTAGTCCTATGACTATGTTGCTACAAGTGGGACCGAGCATCAACTACAATAAGAAAGAAAAGTTAAATTCATATTTATAGTTATTATTATTACAAATGTTTTATTAATAAAAAGAGTAGTAGAGTGTTCTTTACCTGCTTCGGTAGTGGAGGGAAGAGAAATACTTTTGGATGTGGCCATATGTTCCTCCTCTTCTTTGGCCACATCATGTACATGCTTTGGTGTAGAAACAAGAAATGTTATAATTAACACCATTTGCATTTACATATTTTTAACTGTATTCCATACTACAATTCTTTTATAACACATGAAATACCTCAAGTACCGAGTTGAACATTAGTCTCAAGATCAAGCACTTCATCATCAGTAGGCTCATGTGTTGTATGTATATTTCTTGCCTACTTTTTACAATCAAGCATATTAATACTTTATGGCCAAAAATAATAACCAATAGATTCTACAAGTAATAATTTATAAATTCTATTCATTGCTTTTATTTGCTTGAGTGTTATGTTCGATGTTGAAAGATTATGAGGATGCCAAGCTTGTCCTTCGTTCAACCACGAGTTGATAGCCGTAGTTGAAAGCAAGTTATAGGTCTTCCTTCGTGGGAGTCTCTCTAAATTGTGTCCCCTACAATTTTGAATTAGACGAAGAATTTTCTTATTATGTGATATTAAATTAAAATTGTTAACAATTTATATTTTGGATGCAAATTATTTTCTTATATACTTACAAATTTTGTGGCCAGTTTCAACTAATGACCTGGGCCAAGATGATTTTGCCCATGTTTGGATATTCTAGCATGTTTGGCTTAGGAAGTATCTGGGAGCCTATATTTAAAACATTGAAAAAACTTAATTAGATGTCGCAATGATCTAGGTGGACTCTTCCCTGATGTTTTAAGTGCCTTCTTGTGTGCATATTCCATGAGTGACCTCCATTCCATCTATGGAATCGATGGAGGGAACTCGTGCAACCTGGACCTTTTGAATTGAGACATATATTCATCCTACAAATATTTAAATGTAGGCCTGCCTTTGAGGTAACTCCAGATTTGTTGAAGGTATTGTCACTGTACAGGCGAACCATCCTGTTAATAAGTTCCTCTTTTAACTTGGAACTTTGGGATTTCTAGTTTGTATGAATGGTTGGCCCAAATATTCCCAAGGTTATGTTATACAAATGCCTATAAAATACATCATTTCCTACAAAAAAATATTATCATTAGTTTAAAATAATCACAAACTACACATTAATTTAATTTTGGTTGTAATTAATATTTAAAAAACTTCTTAAATACCTGGAAGTTTCTTTATTTTCATTGGGACATTATCTTCATCTACCAAAAACGTGATCGTTAGTGATCCGTGCTAGTAACACGAGAAGATATAGGAAATCTCATTTCAAATTGTGCAATTGTATCATGCTCTGCATCCATAGCATCATGTGTAGACCCTGACATACATTGTCCAGGGTGTGCAGATCCTTTTATGGGTGGTTGATAGGTTGTACTAGTCTCAATGACCAGTGACTCACTCACGTGTGGATCATCGATGCTGCTACCAACGCTGACTCAGCCCCTAGTCGTAGCATGAGGATTGAACTCCGCAAAAAACTCATGTAAAATAAAGAGTTTTTTTATAAAGAATGAGATAACTAAATCATAAACAAATAATTAGGATAATTAAATGAATTTCTCACCCCATACTAACAAACTCATTGCAGCAAGTTTCTGATTTTGTCTTTTATCTCATTTTTTTGAGGCTCAATCAAAACTAAAGAATTAAGTTTCTTGTTTGATTTGAATTTAAGCTTCCTTATTGTTTGGATTGGATCGACGAACATAAAAATTGCATCATCAGTAACCTCTTCCTCATGAGCATCTGTGGACTTCTATAAGGTTGGTGCCTTCCCCTTATCACCCTGTTTATCAAATACGTGTATGTTGGGTCCCTATAATACTAGTGATTACCCCATTACTATTGTAGTTGTATCCCTTATTAATATTGTTGTGCCCCTATTGTCCCCATATTGTTATTACTGTGCCCCATAGAATCCCTCTATTGTTATTTTTGTGGCTTTATATTATTATTGTTAGGTTGGCTGGGTTATATTGTGACTCCTTAGACTCCTATATATATAAAGGAGGTTTTGTCATTTGAATCATCCAAGAATTGTTCATTTGTGTAATGTAAAGGAGGTTTCCCCCTCGAAGAGGCTGAATTCTAAGGCGTTGATCTCTCTTTTCTATCTTTTTGTGAGCTGGTTTCATAACATTTGGTATCAGAGCTTTGGATTCTAGGGTTTCGCTGCTCCAAACAGGTCATCGTGGAATTTTCGCTATAACTTTTTTTCTGCAACGTTTCAGAAGCTAAAAACAAAACCCATTTGAGAAGAAATCGTGTTGAATCTTGGGTCTAAATTTCAGAGCTTTTCGCGCTATATTTGCGGAGATATGATCTGAGGAAGTTGGTCTTTTTGCAGACTCCTGAATTACATTCCAAATAGGTGACCTGGGGAAAATCGTCATAACTTTCTCTTTGAGCATCGGATTGAAATTTCATAAGAAGTTACAGAAAGAGGATGGACTGTAGTTTCTTTTATATATTTTTTAGAGCCAAAGGTCGAAACAATGACTCATGGCACGTCGTGCAAGTCCTCTCTACTGAACTAGTATATAATTAGGTCATCTTGGGAGATTGTGCATAACTCTTACTTGGAGAATCCAATTTGGATCAAACTGGTGGCATTGGAAAGAGGACATAGAGGGCTACTATATGTTGCAATTTGAGAACTGGATGATCCAAAATTACAGAGATACATGAGATTCAATATCAAGATTCTACAAAGTGAAAAAATGTGTAGTTTTTTTTTTCATTTTTTCATAAGCTTGGTTTGAAAAATTAGTTTGAATCGGTAATTGATGCCCTGAGGAAAGAAAATGAAAACACCTAGTAAGCAACCTAAAAACTCTAGCATGACTCATGAAGAAGAGGAAGAAATGCAACATGATATATCAAAATTACGAGACCAAGTGCAACAAGTGTCACTTGCACAAAAAGTAAAAGAATCTAAGATGGATGGTTTAAGGAAAGATGTAGAAGCTAAGATGGATGGTTTAAAGAAAGGTGTAGAAGCTAAGATGGATTGTTTAAAGAAAGGCGTAGAAGCTAAGATGGATGGCATGGAAGCTAAGATGAATGGCATGGACGCTAAAATTGATGGCATGGATGATAAGATGGAAGAATTGAAGATAAATATGAATAAGTTGCTACAAGAATTGGTCACTAATGGTGAAATGGTAGTAAAGGAAACTCATGATGAGAACAAAAGAAATGTTAATCATGATTCCATAGACTCTAATGTTGGATCAAAAACCCACCATATTCCAACAATCGATATGAGGAAGTTTGATGGCAAGGATCCCGCAAAATGGATATTACAGATGGAGCAATTTTTTGATCTCAATAATGTGAAAAACACACAAAAGGTATGTATTGAAACTTTATATTTGGAACCAAATCAGTTTGTATGGTATCAATGGCTTTGCTCTCGTAAACAAATTATCACTTGGGCAATTTTTATGGAAGAATTGACAGCACATTATGAGGATACAAAAAGCAACACTTTTTTTAGCCAATTGATAAGTCTCAAACAAAAGGGTTCAATAATGGAGCACATTGAGGAGCTCCAAAAATTGAACATAAGGATAAAAAATATTCCAGAGGAGCATAGGATTGATGTGTTCATAGGGACTTTAAAGGATAATATCCAACATGATGTTTGCCTTTGGGAACCTGATTCATTAGAGAAGGCATTCAGGTTAGCAAGAAAAATGGAAATCAAAATTATGGCAACTAGGAAGCATACTACTCACAACTATAAAGATGGAAGTGTTGTTGCCCCTAGTCTTCCACAACCTATAAGGTTGACACCACAACAATTGGAAGAAAAAAGAGCAAAAGGACTTTGTTACAGTTGTGATAGCAAATACACTAAAGGTCATAAGTGTGTTGAGAAGAAATTATTCTACATAGATTGTGAAGAGGAAGAAGAAAAGGAGCAAGAAAGGTCAAAAGAAGAGGATATACTCTAGGAACAAAGCCTAGATAAAGAAGAAATGAATCCGACCATATCTTGTAATGCATTGGCGGGAATTACCACTCCTCAAACCATCAAGATAGAAGGACAAATCAAGAAGAAAAAGGTAATAATGTTGATTGATTCAGGAAGTACCTACAATTTTAATCATTGTAAGGTAGCAAAAGAATTGAATTACTTCTTATATCCAGCACCAGAGTGTCAAGTGATGGTTTCAAATGGAGGAACAATAAATTGCTCTGGAAAGTGCCATAATATCAAGCTATCCATGGGATAATATGTATTGACTAGCCCAATGCTTTCCATTCCAATGGGAGGTGTTGATGTTGTACTAGGAGTCCAATGGCTACAATCCTTGGGTACAATAGCTTTTAATTTTCAAGAACTTTTCATGAAATTTTCTGTGGAAGGAAAGGAAGTTGAATTAAAGGGTATTGCAGGGAAACCGGGAAAGATAATCAGCTCTAATGGCATGACAAAGCTTCTAAAAAAGGAACAAAGATGTGTAATTGCACAATTATGTTCGCTAGATATTTCCACGTTGGAATCATCTATTTCTCCAGATGTCCAAAAAGTCTTGGACAAGGTTTGATGAATTCCATTTTCAAACCATTCCTTAGAAAATTTGTGTTAGTATTTTTTGATGATATACTAATCTACAGCAAGTCTTGGAAGGATCATGTTGAACATGTTGATAGGGTGCTACAACTATTGGCGGAGAAACAATTATATGCAAAAAGATCCAAATGTTTCTTTGGAGTACAAGAGGTGGAATATCTGGGTCATATTGTATCTCATGAAGGAGTTAAGGTAGACCCTAGCAAAATTAAAGCCATTAAGGAATGGAAAATCCCCACATCCATAAAGCATCTGCGAGGATTTCTCGGGTTGACAGGGTATTATCGCAAGTTTGTTAAGAATTATGGGAGAATAGCAGCACCTCTAACAACATTATTGAAGAAAGATGCATTTTCATGGACTCTAGAAGCAACAAAGGCCTTCGAGCATCTTAAAGATGCAATGTGCCAAGCACCGGTCTTAGCTACACCAGACTTCACAAAAACCTTTATTGTGGAATGTGATGCTTCAGGAAATGGAATTGGTGCTGTTTGAATGCAAGATGAAAGACCCATTGCTTTTGAAAGTCATCCAATCAAAGGAAAGTTTTTCCACAAAGATATTTATGAGAAGGAAATGTTGGCAATACTCCATGCACTTAAGAAATGGTGACCCTACCTAATGGGAAGACACTTCAAGGTAAAAACGGATCATGATAGCCTTAAATACTTTTTAGAACAAAGATTATCCTCTGAAGAGCAACAAAAGTGGGTCACAAAGATGTTGGGTTATGACTTTGAAATCATCTACAAAAAAGGGAAGAAAAATGTGGTGGCAGATGCACTCTCAAGAAAGGATGAGGATGTGGAAGCATTATTGTACGCCATTTCTATTATCCAACCAGATTTGATAAATGAAGCAAGGGAGGAATGGAAGAATGATGAACAAGTGTGGGCACTTATTCAAAAGTTACAACAAGACTCTAGTACGTCTGATACATTTAGCTGGAAAAATGATTCATTATGGTACAAAGATCACTTATACCTCTGTAAGAATTACTAGCTAAAACAAAAGATTCTTATGGAATTGCACACTTCTCCCTTAGGAGGGCACTCAGGATTTTTAAAAACTTACCACAGGGTTAGGAAGGAATTTTTTTGGGAGGGCCTTAAATCAGATATTCAAAAGTTTGTGGCAGAATGTTTGGTTTGCCAACAAAATAAAGTTGAAACAATTAAGACACCGGGTCTATTACAACCTTTATCCATTCCAAGCCAACGTTGGGAGGAGGTTTCAATGGATTTTATCACAGGTTTACCCAAGTCTGAGGGAAAGAGTGTCATCATGGTGGTAGTTGACAGACTTACCAAGTATGCACACTTTTGTGCATTATCACATCCATTTAAAGCCAGTACAGTTTCTACTGCATTTATGGAAACAATTCAAAAGCTACATGGAAATCCAAAGATTATTGTAAGTGACAGAGATCCCATTTTCACTGGAAATTTTTGGACAGAATTATTTTCTTGTCTTGGTACTCAGTTGGCTCATAGCTCATCTTATCATCCTCAATCTGATGGGCAAGCTGAGATAGTAAACAAATGTTTGGAAGGATATCTTCATTGCTTTGTATCTGATAAACAAACACAATGGGTCAAATGGTTGCCTCTGGCTGAATGGTGGTATAACACTTCCTTCCATACAGCAACAAAAATGACCCCATTTATGGCACTTTATGGATATCAGCCACCATCCATCACATCATATTTAAGAGAAAATTCTAAGGTTCAAGTAGTGGAACATCACATCGAACATCAACAACAAGTCCTCCAACTCTTAAAGGATCACCTCGTGTTGGCACAAAATAGAATGAAACAACAGGCAGATCAACATCGCAGCGAAAGGAGTTTTGATGTAGGTGATTGGGTATTCCTACGGCTACAACCATATAAGCAAATGTCCCTCAAGCAAGCTAAGAAGGATAATAAATTATCACCAAGGTATTATGGTCCGTACAAGGTGTTGCAAAAGATTGGTACTATGGCATACAAATTGGAGCTTCCTGCAGCTTCTCGATTGCACCCAGTTTTCCATGTTTCATGTTTAAAGAAGGTTATAGGTGAAAAGCTCCCATTTCAAACAATATTGCCAGAACTTGACGAGGAAGGAAAAATTATATTGGAACCAGAAGCAGTCACAGAAACAAGAACTCGACAGTTACGAAATCGATCAATTTCGGAGTATCTTATCAAGTGGAAGAACTTATCCGCTGAAGATTCCACATGGGAGGATGAGAATTTTATACAAAAGCATCCAGAACTACTCAAGCGTTGAGGAAAACACTTTTTTGAAGGAGAGGGGCATGTTGGGTCCCTATAATACTAGTGATTAGCCCATTACTATTGTAGTTGTATCCCTTATTAATATTTTTGTGCCCCTATTGTCCCCATATTGTTATTACTGTGCCCCATAGAATCCCTCTATTGTTATTTTTGTGGCTTTATATTATTATTGTTAGGTCGGCTGAGTCATATTGTGACTCCTTAGACTCCTATATATATAAAGGAGGTTTTGTCATTTGAATCATTCAAGAATTGTTCATTTGTGTAATGTAAAGGAGGTTGCCCCCCCGAAGAGGCTGAATTCTAAGGTGTTGATCTCTCTTTTCTATCTTTTTGTGAGCTGGTTTCATAACAGTGTAATTTTCAATTCATCCACAATTAATCACCATTATATTAATAAGAAAATCATTATTGACATATGTCTAAATGTATATAGAAACTTCATGTAGTAAATGACAATCATAACATACAATAGAAATTGCTTACAAGTTGGGTAAAATTGAATGTATACCACCCCCATAATAACAATATTTGTATTTATTGTATTCATTTTGTAATCAATGAGAAACTTTTCCCCTGAAACTATTGATTTAATGGCACATATGAATACATAGTTTCCTTCACGTCCCTCGAATATGCAATTGGGTTTCTTATTTATGGTGGTGAGTAGTGTACTATTTATAAACCCTGCAATATTCTCTGTTGCTTTTGGCCTTCCATCAATATACATAGTTGTCCCTTTATTTCCATCATTGCCTTTTAGTTGTATATAATTTGAAACCACTCCAGATCTTCGAATTCTTTTGGTATATTGGACTAGTCGTACCCAATCAATGTAGTTGTAACAGGGTCTGGTATACTCCATCAATTTACATTAGGGAAATTTTGAGGTCTAAAATGGGCCTCCTAAGAAAAATGTAAAACCAAAATAAACTTTATAACAACTAATAGGATTCAAGATGATGATGTCAACCACGGGGGATGATTCACCATTTTTGGAGTAAAAAGGTAAAAAGATTAAAAAATAATAAAATAATAAAACTACTTTTTCAACTCGTATTTTCAACTCATCTCCCTAAGGTTTTACTCAAATTTTGAGCACGAGTACACATTGGATGCAAAATTTAATTCCTCATCGAAGGAGTACCCATGTTGCATACTTTTGATGGATCCTGCTACACGAAAAATGAGAAATACATGAAAAATGTGATTGCAATCATGTTTTTCATGTATTTATAATCTGTTGTGTAGCAGGTTCCATTGAAAGTAAGCAACATGGGTACTCTTTGGATGATGATTCAAATTTTGCACTCAACAAGTGTTTCTGCGTGAAATTTGAGTAAAACCATATGGAGATAAGTTGAAAATACGAGTTGAAAAAATAGTTTTTTCTTTTTTCCCTCTAAAATTTAATGATGTAATTTAATCTTATTTTATTATTTCCACTATTATCTTATATTTTCCTTAGGAGACCCATTTTAGACCTCAAAAATCCCCTAATGGTTAATCCTTTGTAACATACCTTTATGCCATCCATGGAAAATAGCCCCGAACCATGTAATGATGATGGGGTAGTGTGGTATATCCTGTCATTGATAGAAAAATCAGAGTTTATTTTAGGAACATCCTTGGGTGTCCATTGTTTCAGTAGATGTTTGTACCTTGAGGGCACCTCGATGTCATCTATGCTCTCATTATCATATTAATATGATTGCCCTTTAGCACAAAACATTTCCATGTGTCTATGGAATTTTCTTTTAATATTTTCACCTTTAGTTGATCTTCGCCTACTAGACGACTTAGCAAATGTTTGGTCAATTTATTCTATCCTACTTGAAATTTTGTCACTTGACGAAGATAGATCTGAAAAAATACCTATTTGGTTGAATGTCCTATAACACTCCATCAAATGAGAGAAAATGTTAGTGAGTATCATAAGAGATGTTGAGAAACATCTTGGCGAAAACACAAGAACATTATAATAGTACAAGTGAGTTAGAAGAAGGGTATTTGCATTTAACCATATGTAACTCCTCCCTTTAGCTGCATCCCAATAAACATTTTCATAGGATGAGTCATAGGAGCCATATCCTTGACTAGATCAATAACGAGATGTCCGCTATCCACAACAAGAACTGCTCTAGGTGAATTATCCCCATTCATGTCCTTGGGATGAACTTCTCCATTACATATACCTACCCCATGATGTAAAGTAATGGAAAATCGAGAACAATCCACCATTAAGTGGACCACTACATGACAACTAGAACAACAAATAACACATCCATATAGTTAAGAATATGAGTATAGGAAATATCACCACTAACATTTTGGATTGATTCATATAAACCCTACCTAGCATTGATATCAACTAGAATCTAGGCCATTAACCACAGGTTATTCTCTACATACCCATCATCACCTATAATATAGGGTATAATTGCATATCTTATGGCTTCAATACCTACATTATTCCAAAGTTCAAGTGGGATATTGGGAAATTTTACCCAAATAAAAATATTATATGACTTATATGTATCACACATCAAAAAAACGGTGCCATAGTATAAGCCCAAGAAAACAATGATTCAATAATAACCACATTTGGGCCAATATCTTCCATGCTCCCCCCTCATACCAAAGGATTAAACCATGCCATCCTCTCTACATGAAATGACTAATGACACTATACATGAGAGAAGGAAACCCAAATTATTGCATACACAAAGAAAAATGACTTATATTGACACATCAATTGAAGAACTTACTGGCTAATTTTTTGTTGAGAAATTCCTCAACTTGATAAAGAAAAATGTCCTTTCCTACAACAAGAGAAATACTATTCCCATGGAATTTGACAACCCTTTTCCTATACCAATGACTATTGTGGCTTGTTTTTGGAATGGGCAATGAACCTTTATGCTCCTCAATCCTTAATCCCACTCCAATGGAGGGAGAGGACGAAGAGTGGCAAATGTAGAGTTTAACCCACCTTCCATTGGTATAGTGCTACATGTCATGTTATGGACACCCATACCAACAAAAACATCCACATTAAGTGCCACATGAGAGGTATCAAACCTATTATTAATCTCAAATGATGGTGGATGTATACTACCAAATCCATGTGTGTAAATGTTAGGAATTATTAGTGAATACTTACTTGTCTACGGTCTTCATAATTTTATATGTACCATGACTTGATGTAATAAATGTACTTGTCAAAAGAAAAAGAAAAGAAAATTGTATTTTTACAAAAGAAAATTATTTATTCAAGAATGGGTTTCTTGCCCATTAATTATTTTATCTTAGGTTTAGCACCCATTTCTGGGCTCTAGGGTTGTGACAAGGTCAAAGTCAAGGTCATGATGTAAATTCCCATGAAGGGATCTTGAATTGATGTAAAAGAAATATTTTAAATTTAAAAATGAGATCTAGAAGCTACCAAGTGATGGGTCGGCCAACTCATCAAGTCGGCCCCACAAGAGGCCCTTGGACCTCACCAAAAGATTATATAAAAGAGAGGTATTCGACATCATTGGAGATAGATAAGCAATTTTTACTTTTCAATAAGTCTAAGAAAAATTCAGAGTGAGAAAGAAGAGAAGGATAGCGTAGGAAAGGAAGAAAAGTTTGTTTGTTTGACTTGGGAATTAATTCTTCATTTGGGAATCTCACATACTTGGGAGGGAAGCTATATTTGTTTAGATTTTGAGCGAAAGAAAAGTAGCAGACTGAGTTAAATAAAGAAGCATTGTTGTTTGGGAGGCTGGCCTATCACTTGGTAAGTTGTCTTGATCAAAGATCTTGGAAGTCTTCCTTGAATTTATAAAAGAAGAGAAGTTTCTAGGTTTTCCCCTATGCAGGGGTTTTTCCCTAGCATGGAGCCTATTTCTTGTGTTCTTGTTTGCATTGTGATTTTCTTTATTTGCATTATCTTGATGATAAACACATCATAATAATAATGATAATGGACTGACACCGCACGATTATAACATTATGTGCAATTATATAGAAAGAACAATAACAATACAATGGAAATAAAAGGAACATAAGAAGAAAATCATTCACATATAGAGACACTTGTTACAACTTTACCCAGACTAGAGAAACATGGAACCACTAACATATCTAAACTATAATTACTGTAATATCATCAACTTTGTCATGCCAATATTGTCACTAAGTTTTGAGGTTTCAAAAATGATAGCATGGATACCTTTGCTACATGGTGCCATACTACTATGTTGAACACATGTGCAGTGTTACACCAATACGGAACTACAATGTGTAAATCACGTCATGCTAATATCATATCAATGTAGTAGATTGTATAGTTGAACAATGTTGTATTATGTTACAACAAGATCATAATACATACATACATATATATATATATATATATATATATATATGAATGATGCCTACCAATTATATCATGCAATGAGGTCGCATAACAGAGGTGACATATATACAATAAGGGGTGCCAATAAACCACAATACACCAATTCCCAGAACAAAAGTGTCACCAATGGAGATGAGACCTTAGTAAAAATCCAACTTCTGAGTATAAATCCAAGACCTTATCATTGTAATAAAAGCACGGTCCTATTCAAAATTAAGAAGAGGTGTCTTAAGCCTATTCAAGAGACCGAAAATTCAAGAAATCCATCCTCTCAAGATCAAACTCATTGCTAATTAGATCATAGTTTTGGGAATTATACGTAACCCTATTCTTAATTCCAGAACCACAAACTTGCATTCAAAATCATTAAACTTTGGAAGAGAAATATATCACTATTTGTGAGGGTCTAAATAGCAATGATCTTCACAAATATAAGCTGTTGGTTAAGCTAGAACAATGAAAATGTGACGAAGCAAAGAAAAAAAACCAAACCACTCAGAATTACAGTCCAAAATAGCCCAGAGCGGGGATACAACACTAGTATATTGACTCTTTACCTAACTTGCCTTATGAATTCTTCTAGATACCACACATCATCTTCTGAGTACCACACATGAACTTATTGGTCTCATGTTACCACCAACGGGTTGCTCAGTTCACCACATCTCGTCGCCCATGACTAAATAAGATATTCACAGATGGATGAATAAGTCAAAGCCAATGAATAAAAAAAGGACTCAAGAAAGAATGAATAGATTAATTAAATAATAACCATGCTACTACTCTCTTATTAATGCATACATTGAGAAAACAAGTTTGTTTTTAGGGCATAAATGGTATCAATTGTTCCTATTGTGAAATTTTTTTGAAAACCCTAGAATTGCACGTGTTTAAGAAGGAATGTGGACTTACCATTGCTTAACCTTGATTCTTGAATCCACCAGCTACTATGGATTATTGAATAATTCTGCATAGGGAAGGGAATGTTGAATCAAATGTAGGGAGGAGCCACCGAGAATCTCCCACATCGGTCTACAAGAATCGAATGTATGGAGAAGCCAACGAGAAACACTCAAGTGAACACTAAATAGAATGTAGGGAGGAGTGACTATTATAGACATTTTTGGGCACTGCAACCCCAATCATAAATGTCCATAAACCAAGGGCTCTTAAGTCCCTAAAAGTGTTGTTCCAACCCCTAAAAGAACAAGGTCAGCTGATTACATCATCTCCCAAAAGTTCTCCATGAAAAACTACTCAGAACTGGTCAAAAATGGACCATCTCACCTGCTCCATGGTCAAAGTGCGATGCATCCCACCTAATGCACACGGGAAGTGCGATGCATGTTGAAAATCCCTTCTATGGGGTGCGATGGACGAGAAAAGACAAGTGGCGGAGACAGTTTGCGAGGTGGATGATCATGGAATCTTCCAGAAACTTCTCCTGTGACACTTGCCTCTCAGAATCGCCCAAGGATGAGTAAGAGATCAATGAGATCTCCAAGTGGAATCAAGAACTATCAGAGAGAAGACACTAATAAAAAATCCAGAGCTGACTCACACCTCTGCAAATATCTATATATAGATCTCTCATCCTAGATATCCAGAGGTTGGGGGAGAGAGGCTAGAATTTTACATCTTGTAAGGAAGTGTTGTTGGTTTCTTGGTGCAACATCAGAGTGTTGGGTGATCTAAGCTTTTCATGAGGTGAAGAAGGGCTTACTTGCTGAGAGGATGATGCTGGGTCAAAACAATTGGTTGTAATCCTCTTTGCTCTTTCTTGATTATTAATAAAGCTATTCAAGTTTTCCTCCACATTCCTGTATGATTGATGATTTATGCATTTGTGTGGTCAATATATATCTGGTCCTATATTGTTTATGATAGTAGATCTCTGCTCTTGGATAGTGTTATGCTGCTTTGATTCTACAGGTGCTCTTTGAAGCTGGGTAGATGAGGAAGCAAGTGGCAAAGACCTGTCAGAAGGGAAAGGAATCAAACAAGGAACCAAGCGCAAGACTGAGGTTGGTCTCCTTTATTCTTCTCTCATCTACTTCTCATAAAGGAAAACGAAAGTAGTTTTAGTTTGTTTGTTTCTAAGGTAGCTACCAGCCTTAGTGGGACTAGCAGCTCTGCATAGACACTAGTTTTCCCGATAACAAAATGGCGACCATACTGGGGAGCGAATAGTTTGTTTACTTTTCTATATTTGTTCATTTTATAAACTTACAGACGGAGCCTGAAGTTGAGCCAGGTAGCCTTCGAACTGCATTTGCTATGCAAATGCAAAGTAGATAAATGTCGCTTCAGTCTATCTCCGGGTTTTGTTTATAAACTGAACAATTGATTTGTAGACATCCTAATTGCCCTTGTGGTGGCTCTAGTAACCTCTTTAGATCTACCCCTATGATTGATTTACTGATTACCACTTGCTCGGCCTAAACCCCTAAACTGAACTGCAAACTGTGACCCGGAACCCAGTCAAAATCTCGTCCCTGGTCCAGCGCACTGTCTGTTCTATGAACTCCAAATGCATCGCACTTTCCGAGTGTAGTAGGTGTACTGCATCTCTGGTTCACTGTGTTACAGGTGCGCTGCATCTCTGGTTCATTGTGTTACAGGTGCGCTGATCAGACAAGGCATTGCTCCTAAATTTTGGTTTCTGTGTTCACTCTTTTCAGCTCTATTCAAGAGTTTTGCTACCTGTAGTTAGTACACCTCTATTGAATCCCCCTTCCTTGCCATTATTCCGCATCCATTGTGCAAAGAACGGTAAATGTTTTTATGTATTTTGAGTCATTTTCGGTTCTCTTTTACAAAGAAGTAGCGTAATTGTACTGTCGTTTCTTGATTTGAAAGTGTCGCAAGTGTCGTTTTCAGTCATAGAAGAGAATCCGATTGTTCTTGATAGTCGATTACACTGTTACTCTTGTATTTGATTTGAATTAGTAGTTTTTCAAGTGTCGAAAGCAAGTTTTCAATTCCAAATCGCAAAGTGTCGTCATTGTCTTCATTTTGTCTTGAAAAGAAACTTGTTAGTAATTGTCGCTTTGAAAAATAATTCAGATTTGCGCTTAGCTTTCTTTTTATCATTCACACATTAAGAAGGCTGAAAACAAATACATGCATGTGCATTTGCATTTAGACTGTTTGTTGGTTTGATTTAGGACAGTGCATATAGTGTATGCTCTCTGCTCTATGTTGAAAGAAAATCATCTCTCTTTCCTTAGTAGCTAGGATTTTCATTGCATAAAGAAGATTAAATGACTGTTTATCATCTTAGATTGCATTTTAGGAATTGTACATCTACATCACGTGGTGAACCTGAAAGGCAAATTTCTTAAACAAGATCAACCATAAAATAAATTTAATGAATCTAAAAACGCTTTGGAACCTAACGCACAACATTTAGAAGTCTAGGCTAGAGACATATTCCGGCGTCGTAAAGCCTGGTAACTGTTGTTTTCACTGTTGGTTGGGTGATTCCTCCACTTTGAGACAATAAGTGCCAGTACGGACTTGTGCTCCCACGTACCGTCGCGTATATTTTGGGAGACCACAATAGGCTATATCCTTTATCCATAGGAAGCCGTGTCTGCCGCCCTATCGATCGCAACGCACTGAACACAACATTCAGGAAGATTGACTGCCGTACCATAAAAAGTATTCTGCAGTTTTGCGATTGGTTTGGTAATCCCTCTGTCTAGATTTCTAGAGCAGTCCCTTTCGTTCCTTTTCAGACTCCTTAACGGAAAAGGTCCATCTGAGCACTTGTCACTTCAGGCTCATTAAAAATCGAAGGCGACTAGAGTCATCTTTTGTTTTTTATCGACTCTTAAAAATTGAAAAAACAAGTTGTGTCAAAGCGTATAAAATTTATTTTAATCGGAATAACGTCACTGTTCCCTCGTTGGTCTTAGAAGTTAGTCTCCCTTCATCACAAGTTCTTGTAGAATCGCTAGGAAATCTTTTGGATAGACTAGATATGTCTAAACAACCGTCGACATCCAGGACTGTGTCATCTGACGTAGCAGCGACAGAGCCTCCTGCTGCTACTCCAACGATGTTCGTCGGTATACCATCTGTCCCGGCAAGTTATCAACAACAAGCTGGAGTCCAATCAGGGACTGTTTCAATGACATGGTCAGTTCCTATTTCTTCATCTGGATTATCATCTAGTATTTCTTATGTTGAAACTCAAAAAATTGATCCAATGTGTCTTCAAAGGCCAATCTACCCTTTAAGTACTGGATTTCCAGCATATGGAGGGCAGTATGCCTTTTCATTGTTCCCTCCCAAAGAACAACCATATGAGAGTTTACAACAAAGTTCAGGTCAAACTGGAATTACATCTAGCGGTTGGGTACCAATACTGCCTCAGCAACCAAGGGTTGTATATTCAATGCAACCAGTCCACCCTATGTCGAATATTCCCACTATACCTGCTATGGTGACTACATCGCAAGTACAAGCGCTACCTGTTGTATGTCAACCCCAAGTTTCTCAAGTTGCAATACAACAGCCTCTTGTCTCAACGACTCAATCGCAACCTCAGGTTAGTGCCTCCCTATCTGGAGTGACTCAGGCTCAAACAAGTACTATGACTCCTCATCTTGGTCAATCATCCAGTATTGGACAACAGCAAATGGTCCAACAACCAGGGTTGGTTCAATCTCAACAACCGCAATTCCAGCAATTATATCAAGGACCTGAGCAACAAGTCTTTGTAAGTAATGGGCAACTGCATTTCCAAAGCGGTTATCAACAACCATACTATAATGGTTATGCCCATCAACCTTATCAAAGTTACCAGCATCAAATAATTTATGTTGGTATGCCAAGACCCACTGCTCAGGTGATTCCATCTTATCCTGGGTATGCTTCGCCTAACTTGAATCAACAATTTCCCTTTGTAGAACCTCTAAAATTACCAGATCTAAACCGGCTGACGAATGATCCAATTGCGTACGCCCCTTGGTGGCCGGCGATTCCGCATAAACTTCCGTCAGATATTCCTAAATTTAATGGAAATCCGGGTGAAGACCCGTCGAATCATGTGATGACCTTTCATCTATGGTGTTCATCTAATACTCTAAATGATGATTCGATTAGGCTTCGCCTTTTTCAGCGAACGTTAACTGGTCCGGCAGCAAAATGGTATATCAAATTTCCTAGAGCTTCATTCGATAACTTCAGCAACCTAGCCACAACCTTTTTAACCCATTTTCAGTTACCAATAAGGTACGAAACAGGAATAGAGCTTCTTACCAATTTCAAATAGACAACGGCCACTCACATATCTGATCATATTCATGAGTGGTGACGTCGTCGTAGAATGGTAAAAATGTACATTCCTGATCAGCTTTTAGCTGAATGGTTTATTAAGTCATTATTACCTTCCATTACAGAAGATGTGGCAAAGGGAGGAGTTGTCACTGAAGAGCAAGTTATTGCTCGTGCGCAATATTTAGACTTGATTTATACTCAGTCTGGCACGCTCTACGATAAAATCCCTGACGCTCCCAGACCGGAATTTTCCGTTCCTCCTCCTCCTAAATTGAACAACGACTCTCACGCCGGCGATGGCGTGATTGGTACTACAAACATGAAATCAACAAAGGTTGCATCTAAAAGACGTAAGATTTCTAGTCAAAATGCAAATGAGGAACTTCTCGCCTCGGAAGTAAATGTCATGTCGACCGACAAGGGCAAACAACTGAAGCAACCAGGGGGAAAGAAGAAAAAGAAAGGGAGAAAAAAGAAGCAGGATGAGTCATCTCCTGAAAAACCTTCTGCAAACCCTTCTGGGCAAAGGAAACCCCCTGTGGGGTGTCAGATATGCGATGAGGATCATCGGACGAGAGATTGTCCACATAAAGCTGAAGTTAAGAAACTCTTTAAGAGTTCAAAAACCTCAGCGGTATTGACTGATCCGTTTCCAAACCCGGGAACCAAACTGGTTGCTAATCAAAATGCTTCCCGATCCCAAGTGCTTATGTTGTCAGTTTCGAAACAGCAAAATGATGCTTTGATAACGACAAGGAATAAAGATTACGAAAATCCACAGTTGTCGAACAACAAGGATAAAGATCAACCTAGTAGTTCGACAACAACTTCGACCGAAGTTGTGCCACCCATCATTCCTAAGCTAACGATAAAGCCGCCAAAGGGAGTAGTACACAAATCAACATTTATTCCTAGTGCCAAAGTAGCACAGAATTATAATATAGTAGAGGACCTGGCACAATCGCCGTCCGCTATGTCGACACTTGAGGTACCATAAAATTGCCCCTCCCAAAAGCAGACTCTATTATCAATAATAGGTGGGATTGAGCCAACGGATTCCAATCTTGTATCCTTTAATCATAAAGGATATGACCCTCAGTTACCAGCTCAACTAGCTTTCCTTATTCAAGTGAAAGCCCTCAACAAAACTTTTCATCGAACAATTATTGATGAGGGGGCATCTACATGTATTATGTCTATGAGTTGCTGGAAAAATTTAGGCTCACCACCCTTGTCGCAATCGTCAACGATGTTAAAAGCATTTGATGGACGGTCATACACTCCATACGGGATTTTAAGTAACTTGCAAGTTGAACTGGGGGGCAAAACAGTAGAAATTGATGTTGAAGTAATCGACGGAAACCTCGATTACAACATCCTACTGGGAAGGCCCTGGATATATGCCATGGCCGCAGTTGTGTCGACCTACTTCAGGAAGATTGCATTTCCCTTCCAAGGAGGAATTACAATTGTCGACCAACAAACATTTCTCCCCAACAGTTCACAAGTTATGGGAAGCATTCCAATGATCCATAGAAGCAATCATTTGCTTCAAAATATCGGAGTAGGTCTCCTAAAAGACCCTGCCTTAATGGATAGTTCTGCCCTACCGCCTCCGAGTAATCTGGCGGAAGTGGCCACAGTGGAAACCTGCAATATGAAATCTTCTATATCTAATGGATTTGGAATATTCCTAAACATTTTGCCAGCATGGATCATCGCCATTTTAGAAATATTGTAGCAATCAATTTTCTTGGCCTGGGGGGCAAACCCAAATCAATGCTCATCGAGTGTTTGGATAGATAGGTCTAAGGAATATGGTACCTCTTCAGATCCTTGGTCGCATGTATATTCTATAGACAAAGGAATCATTCAGTCAATGATGTTAGGAGAGGCACCATGGGAATATTACCACCATCATTCCCATCTCCCGAATTACAATGAAGATTATTCCATTGACCTTAATCTTCCTTCAGTTTTTGATTTTCTATCAAATACTGTAAATACGGTGGATTATGAGGATAGTTCTTTTACTGTGTCAACCTCATTAAAAAATGAAACAAATCCCTTTCCAAATCTCAAAGGTAAACCTTCATTCCAACCACCGAGTTGAATGCAATGAAGCTTGGGGGGCATGCACCTCGATTTGCGTTATTATGCTGGGGGCATGCAAACTTATCACGAGCAGTGTTACCGCAGGGTTCAATCTCGTTAAAAAATAAACCCGCATCGAGCAGTTTTAACGCGGAATTCAATCTCGTTAAAAAATAAACATAAGCAATGAGAAAATGTTCCTCCAGAGTTTAAGCTCATTTTAAAATTAAAAATGAACCAATTTCCGATAAATAACCATCGTGAATGTAGTACTTCAGCCTTTAAAGCCTTGGTCGTGTTCTCATCATCACCTCCACTCTGTATTGGACGATCATTCACCTCCACTTGATTGTTTACCCCTTTTGAGGAACAGCTGCGAAGAGTGATCCTGTTAGCCATCCTTGTAACACTGCCGTGATTGGAAAATTCCAAACTTTACCTGGAATCAGCTGCTACCCGAATCTATCACTCGTTCCTCAAAAACGAGTCTCCTTTAAGCTCTTTTCAATTGACTCGTAAAATATGAAAAGATTGCCGAGCCATTGGCCTCTCCAGCTCGTTAAAGTGACCGGAAGTGCTATCCCTCCTTTAGATTTTAATCTTTTTTGGACCTGAGGGATTATTACACAAAAAGATCAAGCGCTTGTTTTGTTCAGCTCGTTAAAAATACCGAAAATTCATCCCTTTTGTATTGTTTTATACTTTTTCGGACTCAAGGGATTATGTGACGAAAAAGGATTTTTGGAGTTTCCTTTACGTCCCTTTTCAGACTCTCTAAAATTGAAAAGGACCGAGTTATCTTTGTCGTTAAACTCGTTAAAACCGAATAGCGACAAACTTGTCCATAACAGACAAGAACGAGTTTCACTATCGCTAGGCTCGTTAAAACATAGCGATGGGTTTGCCCGAAGGGAAAATTATAGAACAAGCATATGTTATCCTCCTCAAGCTTGACAAAAATAAAGAGGTATTGGTCAACAATGACTGGGGAAAAATTGGGAAGAAAACTTGAAGAAACTTTGTTGGTAGCAAGTCGCTCTTGAACATGACACTTTCACTCCGCATCCGAGTCGGGTTGGGTTGTTCCATTCACTGGTCACATCACCATGGTTCCGTCTCACCATCCATATTTGGGGTTAATGCTACTGATCCATCATGTCAGTGTCACCGATATGTTCAAGAGAAGTCGCTCAGAGAATTCACCTATGTCTCACCCACTGCAATACATTTACGCTCCATTCTTTCATGATTGCCACTTTGAACCTTATATCACCAGATTGTTTTCACCTCCATTAAAAAACATTTGCTCCGTTCCATGTCATTGATGTGGGATTCACTAAGGCCCTCCTATGACGGATCGCTTCTTGTTGACATCATCTCATTATCCAAGAAGTCGATCTAGGGACAACCCTTTCAGTACTTTGAAGCTTGCATGCCTCAATGGCAAGTTTCTCACTTCCGGCGACAGGTTTACATCAATGGCCTTCGACTGAAAGATTTTGCGTGGTGTTTGACGCCAAGTCCCTTATTCACACCATGTGAATTGTACTGTAGTACCTTGAGGGTCATCATCATTATCGGTGATTCCTCTCACGCCTGTTAACAGCTTACATCATTGGCTAGTAATGAGGCGATGTCTTTCCATGTTCGACTGCAGAACATCTCTCGCATGGATCGACTTGTACTTTGAGTGAAGATCGAACAAGATTGAAGACCCAGGATCTAGTTTCATGCATTCGGGCTGCGATATATTCAGGAAAATAAAAACATCAAATGTACATCACTGCTACACAGATAATCATCCAATCTATGGGATGATGGCTCTACCTGAATCACCAGTCTACACTCAGACGATTGTCTGTCTTATGTACATGAAAATGAATTTATAAAGCTGAGCATGGGAATGCCCGCCTCAGCTAGATCATGAAAATATTATGAAGATAATGTATTGTATTGTATCTTATTACAAGTCGCCTTCCAGCTCGAAAAAACTTCGGATCCTCATGATAAAGCATTTCACCCGACATCAAAAGATTAACGACCTCATGCTTTAGGGGGCAACTGTTATAGACATTTTTGGGCACTGCAACCCCAATCATAAATGTCCATAAATCAAGGGCTCTTAAGTCCCTAAAAGTGTTGTTCCAACCCCTAAAAGAACAAGGTCAGCTGATTACATCATCTCCCAGAAGTTCTCCATGAAAAACTACTCAGAACTGGTCAAAACTGGACCATCTCACCTGCTCCATGGTCAAAGTGTGATGCATCCCACCTAATGCACACGGGAAGTGCGATGCATGTTTAAAATCCCTTCTATGGGGTGTGATGGATGAGAAAAGACAAGTGGCGGAGACAGTTTGCGAGGTGGATGATCATGGAATCTTCCAGAAACTTCTCCTGTGACACTTGCCTCTCAGAATCGCCCAAGGATGAGCAAGAGATCAATGAGATCTCCAAGTGGAATCAAGAACTATCAGAGAGAAGACACTAATCAAAAATCCAGAGCTGACTCACACCTCTGCAAATATCTATATATATATATATATATATATATCTCATCCCAGAGATCCAGAGGTTGGGGGAGAGAGGCTGGAATTTTGCATCTTGTAAGGAAGTGTTGTTGGTTTCTTGGTGCAACATCAGAGTGTTGGGTGATCTAAGCTTTTCATGAGGTGAAGAAGGGCTTACTTGCTGAGAGGATGATGCTGGGTCAGAACAATTGGTTGTAATCCTCTTTTCTCTTTCTTGATTATTAATAAAGCTATTCAATTTTTCCTCCACATTCTTGTATGATTGATGATTTATGCATTTGTGTGGTCAATATATATCTGGTCCTATATTGTTTATGATAGTAGATCTCTGTTCTTGGATAGTGTTATGCTGCTTTGATTCTACAGGTGCTCTTTGAAGCTAGGTAGATGAGGAAGCAAGTGGCAAAGACCTGTCAGAAGGGAAAGGAATCGAACAAGGAACCAAGCGCAAGACTGAGGTTGGTCTCCTTTATTCTTCTCTCATCTACTTCTCATAAAGGAAAACGAAAGTAGTTTTAGTTTGTTTGTTTCTAAGGTAGCTACTAGCCTTAGTGGGACTAGCAGCTCTGCATAGACACTAGTTTTCCCGATAACAGTGACTGAAAAACGCTCAAGTTTGCAAGAATTGAATGTAGGGAGGAGCCACCGAGAAACACTCAAGGGAACGTCGAATGGAATGTAGGGAGAGGAGTCACCGAGAAACCCTCAATTTTGTTACAAGAAATGAATGTAAGGAGTGGAGCCACCGAGAAACCTTGAAGTCTGCTGCAACAATCAAATGTGGGGAGTGGAGCCACCAAAAAACCTTGAGGTTTGCTACAAGAATTGAATGTGGGGAGTGGATCCACCGAGGAACCCTGAGGTCTACTACAAGAATCAAATGTGGGGAGTGGAGCCACTGAGAAACTATCATGTTTGTTGCAAGAATTGAATGTAGGGAGTGGAGCCATCGAGAAACCCTTAGGTCTACTACAAGAATTGAATGTGGGGAATTGATCCATCGATAAACCCTGAGGTTTGCTATAAGAATCGAAAATGGGGAGCGGAGCCACCAAGAAATCGTTGGGTCTGTTGTAAGAATTGAATATAGAGAGTGGAGCCAATGAGAAACCTTGAGGTCAACTTCAAGAAATGAATGTGGAGAGTAGAGCCATCGACAAACCTTGAGGTCTGCTGCAAGAACCGAATGTTGGGAGCAGAGCCACTGAGAAGCACTTGGGTTTGTTGCAAGAATCGAATGATAAGGGAGTAGAGACACTAAAAAATTTTATGGTCTATAATCTGCAAGAATCGAATGTATTGAATGTACATGGGAGAAGAGCCACCGAAAAAACTCATAGTCTATGTGAAAAACATATGCAATGACATGCCAAAAATGTATAAGTGAGTGGATCCATAAAAAAAACTCGCAGTCTATGCGAAAACCATATGCAATGACTGCCAAAAACATATATACGAGCTAGGAATTAATAATAATAACTTAATAATATAATAATTAGTATAATATGGTTTTGATTTAATAATATAATATGGTTTTGATTTAATAATATAATATGGTTTTGATTTAATAATATAATAATTAATATAATATGTTTATTATTTAATAATATAATTTATAATGTAATTGTTAATTTTAAAAAATAAAATCAACAACTATGTGATAGAAAATAATGATTAATTTTATTATTTAATAATCAATTTACACTAATGGTTACATTTAAAAAAAATCATGTAATTTTAATTAGTAGAGATATAATTTAGTTGATAATTTTATCAATTGTTATAGGATGTCTTAAATCACTATCATTAATACACATTCAATCCATCTTTTAGTGAGTAGAAGAGCATCTTGAAACAAATAATGGCAATTCATGGCATCCAATACTCAATAGAAGGTGTTAGTTAACCATAAGCATCTATGACTCATAATATGATAATCTTCAGTTATTGTCTTGTGATTTGATCTATCAACCTCTACATTGGCTTGCAAAGATCAACATAGTAGCCCTCAAACATTTATTGTAGTTGAACCTGTTGACACCTAATCATAGGTATTAGGTGAACAACTGTAATTAGTGTAAATAAATAATAGAGAAAATGGAGAGTCATCGGGAGATGAACTGAACAGTCACTCCCTCTTGTATATAATAATGAACAACCTGAATGAATAATACGATTACATTTGAGGAGTTATCTCCTGGTCTGACATGGTATCAAAGCCAGCGCCATTTTTGGCTTCCGTCTTTGCTTTGTAACTCCTCTCTCCCAACTATTGCTCCTCTCTGGCAATTGTTGCCCCTCTCTGGCAACTGCTGTAGACGTTCGGCTGGTTATGTGAGGCAGCTGCTCCACAAGCGCAGTTGAGGTATCACTCTCTTGGTTTCATAATGTTAAACATGGATGCGATGAATGAAATTCTCTTATGACTATGTATCAGCATTCTGGACCCTGATCGGGTATTTTTCTTTATTCATACATTTTATTTATAAATAACAGTCAATTAGTGTTAAGTGTTAATATTGAGTTTAAGCGCTAAACCTTTTCTTAAGCATATTTATTAAAATATGAATTAAACACGTGGGTATTATTCGGCAAGTGGTAAGTGGTATCCCGCGTGCCCTAAATGCTGGCAATGGTATTCCTAAATTTCATGCGATTAACCTTAGCAGGCGACACGTAGCATGAGAAAACCACTTTTCTCATGTGCTCTCAAATTGTTATGCATCGTGCAAGATTTCGTGCGAGATTACGCAATAGCCATTGGATCAAGCGGGATTGATCGACAGTGGAGATATGCTAAGCTAGTTGGAGAGCAGGTGACACAATAGTCGTTCGATTAGACGGGTCAGATTTGACAGTGATCAAGTCGGAAGATGCATATGAGTTAATTTAAATTTCGGATGCGATAAGGTTATGAACTGGGGTTTTAATTCCTTTTGGTTCCATTATGAGATTGCACGACAATCGTTCAATTGAACGGGTCCCATCGATGGTGGAGATCATCCAGGCTAGTTGGTGAGCAGATGACGCGATATCTGTTGGATCTAGAGAAGTGAGATCAATAGTGTGGATTGAAGCGCTTGATAAAAGGAGAAGTCAATGAGGGACTGAGAGTGATTGGTTAGATAAGCAGGACCCTCAGGGGAAAAATCCACATACAGAACTAGATTTAAGCGCAACTGATTGGTTACAAAGTTAACCAATAGTCGAATTATAGACTACCACCTCATTTTCGTCAACCTCTTGTGTCATTTTTTACCAGCAGAGGAGCGACTTTTTTACACAATACATTTTTAAAATGCACTCATTGATATCTATTGTGGGAGTGGTTCTCACCAGGAAGGAGAAATATCCAAAATGGTCACAGAAAATCAAGCACACTCTCATTTATAATTAGCTATGGAAAGGAGTGTGTGTTGGAGACGGAGACAAAGAGCCAGAACAGCCTACCTCAGAGAAGGAATTCACCATTTGGGAAAATAAGAACAGCAAGGCTTATGCATTGATTGCAGCATCAATAAATGAAGAGGTGAGTCACCATATTTTGCCATTTTCAAATGCTTTTGAAGCCTTACAAAAACTGAAGGAACTCTATGACTCACACTCTGCACTTGAAGTTGTTCAACTCATGATTAAATTGTTCACCCTTGAATTACAAATTGATGATCCTCTTTCTCTTGCATCAGAAGTAAAATCTATTATGCATGATATGAAAGTCACTAATGTTGTACTAGACATTCCTCTGATAGCTTTTCTCAAGGAACTTTATCCCACTTACTCAAATTATCTTGAGTCATTGCAAGCAAATGGAAACCTAAAAGATATTACCTTTGAATCCCTTGTGAAAAAAAATGTTGAAAGAGAGAAAAATTTTGGGAAGAAGACAGCGCCTCAGTCTTCTGAAGAGGCTGTGTGCCTTGCACATAGAGAAAATAATCTTTCTCAAAATTCTTCGAGAGGAAGAGGTGGTTGAAGAGGAAGAGGAAGAAATTTCAGAGGCAGGGGGGGCACTCACTCTTAATAAGAAAAGTCAAATTTGCACTGCATACATTGCAAAAGAGATGGATCACATGATGCATCCACATGCAAGTTTCCTTGGGACATAATGGAGCATGAAAGACACCAACCCAAAAGTAAACCTAATGACACAGATAAAGGTATAGCACCTAAATCCGCTCACTATGTTGTGGCACACTGTAATATTGGAGTAAAGGAAGACTTATTTAATGCTTCACTTGCTTCTTGGAAAAATGATATGTTGCTTAATTCAGGAGCAACTTGCCACATGAATTTTAGAAGAGATTTTTTTGTAGAATTTACTGACAATGTTGATGGAGTAGTATACTTTACAAACAAATCAAAACTCAAGCCATCAGGGCTTGGTACCATCAGGCTTAAATTGCCTGGTCATCCAGACTTTCTTCAACATCATGTTTTATATCTCCCACAGCTGAGGAGAAACTTGTTGTCCTTGGTCCACATCTGCCAACAAGGACACTCCATTCATATGTTTGATGGAAAGCTTGAGGCGAGAAAAGCATCAGACCACTCACTTGTTATGACGGGGATAGAGGAAGAAAGGCTTCTCAAGTTGCAAGGTACCTCTGCTCGTGCACAAAATTTCTCATACAATTCTCATTATGAAGAATGTACATTTCTATCAAGTTTATTATGGCATGCTAGATTTGGACACTTGAACTATGATAGCCCCCGCTTGTTGAAGAAAAATGGTGTTACTGGTTTGCCTACAATTCCTAGGAAACTTAAGCAATGTGATGATTGCATTCTAGGAAATCATAGCAAATAGTATTTTCATAACTCACATTCTAGAGCACATAGAAAACTTGAACTCATTCATTCAGATTTATGTGGTCCAATGCCTATTCCTTCTACAAATGGAAATAAATATATGATGACATTTATTGATGACTACACCAGAATGTGTTGGGTTTATTTATTGAAGAACAAATCTGATGCTTTTCAAACATTCAAGAACTTTCATACATGGATTGAAAATGATGCACAATCTCATATTGGCTCTATTCACACTGATAATGGAAAAGAATACACTTCAAATGAATTTGAAAACTATCTTCGCCAACATGGGATCAAACATCAAACAACTGTGCCTTATAATCCCCAACAGAATGGAGTAGCTGAAAGAATGAATAGGACAACCTTAAATATGGTGCACTTCATGATGTTTTTCAAAAATGTAAAAACGATGTTTTGGGCTGATGCAGTTCTATGTGCTGTATATATAAAGAATAGATGTCCATCTAATTCTATTAGAACCAAGACTCCTTATGAAATGTGGTATGGGCACATTCCCTCGGTAAAGCATCTTAGGGTCTTTGGTTCCACATGTTATGCCTTGATACCAAAGGTACATAGAAACATACTTGGTGCAAGAAGTCATAAGTGTATCTTCCTGGGGTGTTCAAACACCTCCAAAGCATACTGTCTCTATGCTGAAGTCAATAAAAATTTTGTTGTATCTAGAGATGTAATCTTTCTTGAATCATCCAAAACTAACAATGTTGTTGAGCTGCAACTTGATCGCTTGGATAGATTCACAAATTCAAAATCATTTCAAGAATATGATAATCTATTGTGGGAGTGGTTCTCACCAGGAAGGAGAAATGTCCAGAATGGTCACAGAAAATCAAACACACTCTCATTTATAATGAGTTGTGGAAAGGAGTGTGTGTTGGACACGGAGACAAAGAACCAGAACAGCCTACCTCAGACAAGGAATTCACCATTTCGGAAAATAAGAACAGCAAGGCTTATGCATTGATTGCAGCATCAGTAAATGAAGAGGTGAATCACCATATTTCACCATTTTCAAATGCTTTCGAATCTGTACAAAAACTGAAGGAACTCTATGACTCACTCTCTGCACTTGAAGTTGTTCAACTCATGATTAATTGTTCACCCTTGAATTACAAAATGATGATCCTCTTGCTCTTGCATCAGAAGTAAAATCTATTATGCATGATATCAAAGTCACTAATGTTGAACTGGACATTCCTCTGATAGCTTTTCTCAAGGAACTTTATCCCACTTACTCAAATTATCTTGAGTCATCGCAAGCAAATGGAAACCTCAAAGATATTACCTTTGACAACCTTGTGAAAAAAAATATTGAAAGAGAGAAATCTTTTGGGAAGAAGATAGCTCCTCAGTCTTCTGAAGAGGTTGTGTGCCTTGCACATAGAGAGAAGAATCTTGCTCAAAATTCTTCAAAAGGAAGAGGTGGTCGAAGAGAAAGAGGAAGAAATTTTAGAGGAAGGGGGGGCAGACACTCTCAAGGAGAAAAGTCAGATTTGCATTGCATACACTGCAAAAGAGATGGATCACATTATGCATCCACATGCAAGTTGCCTTGGGACAGAATTGAGCATGAAATAAACAAACCCAAAGGTAAACCTAATGACAAAGATAAAGGTATAGCACCTGAATCCGCTCACTATGTTGTGGCACATTGTAATATTGGAGTAAATGAAGATTTATTTAATGCTTCACTTGCTTCTTGGAAAAATGATTGGTTGCTTGATTAAGGAGCAACTTGCCACATGACTTTTAGAAGAGATTTTTTTGAAGAATTTACTGACAATGTTGATGGAGCAATATACTTTGTAGACAAATCAAAACTCAAGCCATTAGGGCTTGGTACAATCAGGCTTAAATTGCCTGGTCATCCAGACTTTCTTCTACATCATGTTTTATATCTCCCATAGCTGAGGAGAAACTTGTTGTCCTTGGACCACATCCACCAGCAAGGAAACTCCATTCATATGTTTCATGGCAAGATTGAGGTGAGAAAATCATCATACCATTCACTTGTCATGACATGGATAGAAGAAGAAAGGCTTCTCAAGCTGCAGGGTACCTCTGCTCGTGCACAAAATTTCTCATACAATTCTCATTATGAAGAAGGTACATTTCCATCAATTTTATTATGGCATGCTAAATTTGGACACTTGAACTATGACAACCTTCACTTGTTGAAGAAAAATGGTGTTACTGGTTTGCCTACAATTCCTAGGAAACTTAAGCAATGTGATGCTTGCATTCTAGGAATGCATAGCAAGCCATATTTTCATAATTCACATTCCAGAGCACATAGAAAAATTGAACTTATTCATTCAGATTTATGTGGTCGAATGCCTGTTGCTTCTGCAGATGGAAATAAATATATGATGACATTTATTGATGACTACACCAGAATGTGTTGGGTTTATTTATTGAAGAACAAATCTGATGCTTTTCAAACATTCAAGAACTTTCATACATGGATTGAAAATGATGCACAATCTCATATTGGATCTATTCGCACTGATAATGGAAAAGAATACACTTCAAATGAATTTGAAAACTATCTTCACCAACATGGGATCAAACATCAAACAACTGTACCTTATAATCCCAAACAGAACGGAGTAGCTGAAAGAATGAATAGGACAATCTTAAATATGGTGCGCTCCATGATGTTTTTCAAAAATGTAAAAATGATGTTTTGGGATGATGAAGTTCTATGTGTTGTATATATAAAGAATAGATGTCCATCTAATGCTATTAGAAACAAGACTCCTTATGAAATGTGGTATGGGCACATTCTCTCGGTAAAGCATCTTAGGGTCTTTGGTTCCACATGTTATGCCATGATACCAAAGGTACATAGAAACAAACTTGGTGCAAGAAGTCGTAAGTGTATCTTCCCAGGGTATTCAAACACCTCCAAAGCATACCATCTCTATGATGAAGTCAATAAAAAGTTTGTTGTATCTAGATATGTAATCTTTCTTGAATTGTGCAAAACTGACAATGTTGTTGAGCGGAAACTTGATCACTTGGATAGATTCACAAATGCAAAATCATTTCAAGAATTTGATAATTAGATTCCACATCTTGAAGGGGGGATTCCTATACTAGATCAACCTGTGGAATATTCTTCTGAAGCACTCTCTCCCCCGCATGAAACTCCAACAACGGATGATACTTTGAGTGATGTGATTGACAGAATTGGGAGAATCAATATTGATTTTGTCCCAACTCAATCGACGGAGCGGCCTAGACCATCATAGAAAGGTCCCCCAAAGTGGCTGACAAAGACACTTGAAAGTGTTCATCCTAATGAAGTTGGAAAGATAGGAACTAGAAATTCACCCCGGCAAAATGAAGGTGATGTAGATGACTCTAATTCACCTGTTGATATGGATGTTTCTTATGATTGTGAATTGAATTTTTCTACAGCTTTTGAACCAAATTCCTTCAAAGAAGTTGCTTCTCATGATGAATGGAAATAAGAAATGCAAAAGGAGTATGATGCCTTGATAAAGAATGGCACTTCGAAGCTGGTTGATCCTCCATTGGGAACCAAACCAATTGGCTGCAAGTGGGTCTACAAGAACAAGTATAAAGCTGATGGCTCACTTGACAAGCACAAAGCTAGGCTTGTGGCAAAAGGTTTTGCACAAAAAGAAGGGGTCGATTATGAGGAGACTTTCCCCCCCATAGCGAAATGGGCTACCATCCAGACACTCTTTGCCCTAGTAGCTCAGAACAATTGGAAAGTCCATCAAATGGATGTAAAAACTATGTTCTTGAATGGAGATCTAAAAGAGGATGTTTTATGTCCCAGCCTGAAGCATTTGCTGTAAAAGAACATGAACATAAAGTATGCAAACTTGTGAAATCCTTGTATGGACTCAAACAAGCACCGCGAGCCTGGTATAAAAACTAACTAAGCATCTTCTGAAACTCAATTTTAAACATTATGATCTTGATGATGCAACTTTGGTTGTCAAGAAGGTTGGAAAAATAGTTGTATATCTTGTGGTATATGTAGATGATCTTTTGATGACAGGGAACAATGACAACTACATTTCATCCATAAAGAAGGAATTGAGGAAAGGTTTTGAAATGACTGATTTGGGCTATGTTCATTACTATCTTGATATTGAAGTAACTCAACATCCGAAGTCCATATTCCTTTCTCAAAAGAAGTACATTGGAGATTTGTTGAACAAGTTTGGCATGACTGAATGCAATCCTCTGACTACTCCAATGGAACAAAACTTAAAGCTCACATCTATTTAAGGAAAAGAATTTGAGGATGCAACAAAGTATAGACAGCTTGTAGGAAGTCTCAACTACCTAACTACTACCAGAAAAGACATTTCATTTGTTGTTGGAATCCTCTCCAGGTTTATCCAAAAGCCTTGTGAGTGACATTGGTCTGCTACAAAAAGAGTTCTAAAGTACTTGAAGGGAACTCAAGACTTTGGAATCAAGTATACACAGGTGGGTGACTTCATCTTGATTGGATACTCTGATTTAGACTTTGATGGAGACAAAGAAACTGGGGTATATACTTTGGGTTATGCTATGATTCTTGGATCAGGAGCTGTCTCCTGGAGATCACGCAAACAATCAGTTCCAAGAGATTCCACAATAGAGGAATAATATGTGGCAGCAGCTGAGGCAACATAAGAAATTGTGTGGCTCAGGAAAAGTCTGGAATATTTGTAGGTAAAATACAAAATATCAAACAAAGCACATCAATACAAAATATCATCTGATTCGACATCATGTTGAGGCCAAAACAATCCATATTCACCATTTTTCCACTAATGAGTAGATTACAGACATCTTCACCAAAGCGCTTGGAAGAGAAAAACTTGAAATATTCAGAACAATGTTTGGACTCACCAACATCCCTTCAGATTAAGGGGGGGAATGTTGACACCTAATCATAGGGATTGGGTGAACAACTATAATTAGTGTAAATAAATAATAGATAAAATGGAGAGTCATCGGGAGATGAACTGAATAGTCACTCCCTCTTGTGTATAATAATGAACAACCTGAATGAATAATACGATTACATTTGAGGAGTTACCTCCTGGTCTGACAGAGCCCTACAATGCATTTTCCAATCATCCTAAAATTCCTTGAATTTCCCCTAGATGAGCACTTCCCATTCAATCATCCTAAAACTATTTTTAAGAAGGACCACGACTACGCTGTATAGAGGCATTGTAGCCTCATTTGGAAGAACTAAGCCAAATATCAGTGACCCTAAAGGACCATAATTATCTTCAAAAAATTTGAGATTTATATAAGTCTTTCCAAATAGAAACCTCTCACTCCATTGATTTGTGACACTTTGAGGGAAGATCAATTTCACATCCTTTTGGGACTATTGAAATCCCTATAAGGACAAACTTGCAATAGAATGCTACAGATATCTCAAGGACTAGACCTATTGTTAAAGGTAAAAAAGGAGAAATTGAATGTAAGTGTTGAGAAACTATAGAACTTTGACCTGAACTCAAGAAAAGGATCAATCTATCACCTTGAGTAGAGCTTCTTCACTTAGGATATTAGAAGCTTCTATTGAAAACAATATTATAAGATGTATCAAGCTTGTGAAAGAAGATATCATTATCATTAGAAGGGAAATATAAATCCACCATAAGGCATGTTTGAAAGGCATCTTATTTATATATTGAAGGGACAAGTGCATAGATGTAGTTTTATGTGCTAGTTAGAAGAAGATGCCTAGGAGAGGATCTAAACCGACTTGAACAAAAGACCTTATATGCCTATTCTATAATGATATATTCAGCCCAAGCTAGCCAGATCCTGGCTTGAGGAGCCTTGCTACTGGATATTTTAATTGAACTTGAGGAGATAGACAGAGCTTGTAAGTCATAGCTCAGAGCCTTACCTTAAAGCTTTTCATATCAAACCAAGTTTGCCAATTATATTAGAGTAGGACTGACTAGTCTCATGGGTGGTCATGGGCTAATATTACTTCTTTTATGTGGGTGCCCAGCACAAAATGCCCCCATGGGTGCCTGGGCACTCCACCTTCATGTGGGCATGCCCAAGGTGGGGGCGTTCGCCCTGTTATGCAAATCAGTGAGAAAAAATTGTTGGATCATCAATGAAAACATAATATTATTATTTATTATTTCCATATTGCATGATCAATATTCAATTATAAACCGGATTTTAACACCTAAACATTAATTTACTTAATTTTCTAAAAATCAATTGAGACCCCTTTGTGGGAACTTTGTTCATGGGTAGTCATGGGTCGACATTACTTATTTTGTGTGGGTGCCCCTTTCTAAGGCACCCCGCCTTCATTCACTCGTCAATGACAACAAAATATGATAATTTTTTAATACCATCTTGCATAATCAATCAATTATAAATTGACTTTTAACACCCAAACATTACCTTATTCAAATTTCTAAAAGTCATTATGAGACCCCTTGGTGGGAACTCCATTCATGGGTAGCTATGGGCTGACCTTACTTCTTTTATGTTGATGCCCCTTGCAAAGTTGATTCGACCCACCAAATCGACGTATAGGCACCCTAGTGTGCCCATCACGCAATGCCCTCATGGGCGTCAAGCACCCTAGCATGCCCAGCATGTGATGCCCCCATGGGAATCAGGTGCCCTGGCATGTCCAGCACATGAAGCCCCCATGGGAACCCAGGCGCTATGCCTTTGTGCACGCATGTTGAGGGCATGGGCATTCTCCCTGCTGTGTAAACCAGTGAACAAAAATCATTAGCTCATTAATGAAAACAAAATATGATCATTTTTTATTTTCATGTTGCATGATCAATAATCAATTATAAACCAAATTTTAACACCTAAACATTAATTTACTTAATTTTCTAAAAATCATTATGAGATCCCCTCGTGGGAACTTTGTTCATGGCCGATCATGGGCTGACATTACTTCTTTTGTGTGGGTGCCCTAGCGTGACTAACACGCGACACCTCCATAGGCGTCGAGCACCCTGGCGTGCCCAGTACGCAATTACCCCATAGACACCTAGGCGCCCCACCTTCATTTTCTCATCAGTGAAAACAAAATATTATAATCTTTTAATACCATGTTGCATAATTAATCAATTATAAATTGACTTTTAACACCCAAACATTACTTTAGTCAATTTTCTAAAAAACATTATGAGACCCCTTGGTGGGAAATTTGTTCATGGGAAGTCATGGGTCGGACTTGTTTTATGTGGGCACCCCTTGCTAAGTCAATTCGACCCACCAACTCATTGCACGTGTGCCCCTACTAGGAAGACATCCTGGTGTGCCTAGCTCGCAATATCTCCAGGGGCACCCAGGCGCTTTACCTTTGTTCGAGTGCATTTAGGGCATAGGAGTTCGCCTTGTGAAAATCAGTCAACAAAATTCATTAGCTCATTAATGAAAACAAAATTTTATTTGTTAGTACGTCCACGCTTCATAATCAATCAATTATAAACTAAATTTTATCGCCTAAACATTAATTTAGTCAACTTTCTAAAAATAATTATGATACACCCAGTTGGGAACTCAAATTATGGGAACCCATGGGCTAACCTTACTTCGTATATCTACCTGACCATCATGTCGCCTAGTTCACCCGTCCTCCAACTCGTCCAGTATGCATGCTTAATGAACCATTAAAGTGAAAATTGGAAATTATGTTATAAACATAAATGAGCTTCTCTTCATTTCAAGAATAATATAACAGGGCCAACCATATTAATTTGTAAGCTCATATGGCCCCTCCCCCCCCCCGCCTCACATCACTCTCAATTCCCCATACCCAATCTATCTACTATAATATATTTGAAAGAAACTTAGTAACATTCAAACATAAAAACTAGGAAAATAAAAATATAAGGTGAACGAAAGAGAACAACCCAACTAAAAACATATAAATACATACCTCAACGTAATTTTCAACATTTTGATATCATCAATCTTCTTTCTCATCCATCTCATCATCTATATCATCCAATTCAGAATTCATGTACAAATAATTCACCATATCAGCATCAACATCATCATCATCATCATTTATATCACCATCCGGAACATGCTCTTCTACATTTGGTTCAACTTCTTCAAGTTCTTTGTCTAGCACAATGTCAATATCATATAGTTGATCCAAATTAACAATGTCTCAATTAACATATATTCCTTGAAATTCTTCGACATATTCATCTGACACTACATGAACCCCCAACTCCTCTACATCATCTTCTTCTTCAATTTCATCTTCTTCCAGTACATTATACTTTACATGCCTTCCTTTGGGATCATTTCTAACAACGTATGATCAACCTGTTTAGCTAGAACGTCTACATAAAATACATGTTCACACTGGCTTTGAAGAACATATGGCTCTAGTCCCGGTTAAATATTCCTTGTATTAACCATGGTAAATTCTTTAGCATGATCAATAATAATTTTATCAAGGTCAAGTTTATGGCTTTGTGACCTAAACCATTTGACATTGAATAAAACTATTTTGAAGGATTCAAAGTCACACTCAACTATATCATGCAGATGCCCATAATATCGATTCTTAGAGAGGTATGGATGTTTTTCGCCTCTAGAGGAAACATTGGTAACTTGAAATATTACAGTTGTCCCACTATCAAAAGTTTTAATGTTTTCATCCAACCTTTTGATGAAAAATTTGTGGCTATTGTACAACATTTTGTTGTGGTGTTTCAACTGCAATACATCAAACACATAGAAAATGCATTGTCAATGTGTAAGCATGCATATTTATACTTATTGTAACATGAGCTAAGGGCTACTATGACATGACTCGACCTCCTAGATAACATTAAGGAAATGGAGCCGACAAAACAAGACCTTACTGACTTCCCTCAGGTGCTACAGGACCCCCAGGAGCTAACCAATCACTCCAGGTGCCCAACCCCTAAGTTAACTTTATTTTTCACTAACCTAGAGCCTCAGTCACTCCCATGACAAGGCCTCCATGCAACTATAACCCTCCAGTCACTCCCACAGTCTTGCTTCCTAGCGATTGCAATCTTTTTCACTTAATTCTATGCCAATGACCCCGAGATCTAAGCCACTTTTTCAGGGCTAGGATCCATATCTCTGCCCAAAACTTAATGAAACTCCCAAAAATGATAAATAACATAGAGACAAAGCCTCTAACACAAAGCTTAATCAAGGACTTGACCTAGCCCAATCTAACCATGACAGTCATTCCATCAAACACATTGAGAACATAAGATCTACAGGTCATGAATGCATATCTGAACATAGAGATCTAAAACTTATCTAAGGTTTACCAAGAAATACTAATGCCCTCTAACAATAGTGAATAACATCCATTAGGTCATGAAGTCATTAACCATTCATTTATCAATCAAACATGATATGAGCCTTAACTTGGATTTGTCATAAAACCATGCTTATAACCAACATATAACCAGATAAATAACAATGATAGAACAGAATTTAAAGCCACACAATAACAAGTACATCCACTCATAAGATATAATGAGGAACTTATCTCTTATTTACATATGCAAAAGCTAACTAAGTCAGGGACTTCCACGTACCACCCTACCATAGATTGGGCTGAACCAAATCGTTCTTTCAGCCAATCACCCCCATGTCATATTCCAAACATGAATGTGGGATTTCATGGGATAAGCCAATCCATAAAAAACCAAGGGAATCCATAGGTTAAACCACCTCCACCCTCACACTACCATGATCTCACCTAAACTGGTCTCGAGATCACAAAACCAAACCAAGCTTGGATGCCTCAGAATTCCTTCACCATCCCTTAAGGAATTTTCCTGTCTCCACCCACCTGTTGAGGGCTTCCTGGAGAAAACCATCTCCACCCCCAACCTTTGGGATTTTCCTAAGACCATGGTTATCCAAAAATGGCAATGAAAGGTTAAAAACACTGTTGAAACCCATAAAAACTAATGCCAACGATATAAAATGAACCAAATACACATATGCACATACCATGTATGCCAAAACCAATTAGGAAATCATACATGCAACTTGTTACTTGCAAGTAATATTGTTGAAGCCGCTAGATCCAACCTTTCCTTGCTTGATCCTTCATTTCCTTTTCTTTCCTTTTCTTTCCTTGTCCTTCCTTTTCTTTCTTGTTTTCCTTCTCCTCTTAGTACTCTTCTCCTCTTTGAGACTAATTCCAAAACTAAACTGAAAAATCTGTGAACTGATCCTCATAAGACTTTTTATTATTGATGCCTCTAATTTCTTCATTTTTACTCTATTTTCCTTCAGTTTCCTCCTCATGTGCAACCTATGACCTTTCACCTTCCTTTTCTCCTATTTTCCATTATTTTCATAAATAAAATACCAATAATGCCTTTTTTTTCCTTTTTAAAGCCTTTGCCAATGCCTTTTCCAATTTCCCCTTAGCCATAATAAACAACAAGTGATGCCCACTAGGATGCTTTCCCCACCATCCAACTTGGAATACGTGTCTCGTGACCTTGGTCTTATTTTTCCTTTATTAACTTTTTTACATGAATTTTTAACCCATGGTTGTTACACTTGCAAACTTTTAAAATTAAGAAAAAAACATGGCATATGTTGCATCAATATAATTGTAAAAAAAACTAAGTAGTATGGGTGAATATGCTTACCTAATAATCTTTTAAACCATATGCTAAACTGATTTCCCTCTGTGTAAGATTGGTATCTCCATTACTTTGAACTTCTTTGACCAATGAAGACACACCATACCATGATAACCTACCATTATTATATTGTTTGCATCATTCAATCGATACCTTCATCCAATCTTTATTGTTCACAATGTATAAATGTATTACATCCCACTCTCGATCGGTTGTATTAAAATAAAACAATTTACATATATTATATTAGTTACCATGTTATACCTTCATAATAATGGATTATGTAGGAAGAGTAAAAAATAAATAAGTACGATATACATAAAAAAATAAGTCATGTGTATTATAAATCTCCACTATCTACTTACATATCACTTTTCTCATTCTACCTTTCCCCAATAGGTGCTCCCCTTCAAAATTGTTCAAAGAGTTGACATCCTAAATGTGATCCAGTACATTATTACTTTTTCCTATTTCATCACTATATTGATGAATATAAGCCATGTCTTCATATACCATATATCCCTCTACCATAGAACCCTCAGGATGTTCTCTTTGTCTGACCAAATCCTTTAGTGATTTCAAGTGCCTCTTAACCATCCATATTGATCTTGTGTGTACAGGTCCACACTTTTCAATTTCCTTGACTTGGTGTATAAGGTAGTGTTCTTCTGCATTGAAAAATTCCAAAGGTAGATATTTTTGCATTTCACACATCAGACAAGGAATTTATTTTCTCCAATACTTTATATCTTCTTTATCAATTTCTTTATATGACAACCATCTACAAGTGAAGCAAGAAAAACATAGGTTTCAACAAAAAAAGATTAATATAGTACATGATGACAAGCAAAATACATGCAGTGAAAAATATGTGACTCAACAACTTATTGAACAAATTAGACTTTGCACATAAATCTCCACTTACCTCTTGTATTTTCCAAGGTCATATATAACTTGTTTGACATTGTTGTCAAAATTTTCTAAGAGAGATATTGTAGCAAAAATAATGATCGATCATTATTTTTTTCCAAATTAGTAGAAAAAAAACATTAATTAACAAGATGTTTCACCAATGTATAAAATATATATACACCAAAATAATTACCTTAATGAATGTATGCTAATCATGAGTATTTACTCCACATAATTCACCTTTCTTTGTTAGGATATTCTTTATGTTTGAAGAAAATCCAGTTTGAAATTTAATATTTTCAATAACCTCTTTACCATGCTTGCTTTGTTGCTTTGTCAATAACCATGGAAGGTTGCTTAAATTTTGGCCATCTCCATCACTATTTGAATGAATCGCACTTTGCAATGCTTGGTTGGCCTCCTTAATCTCATTACAAATCTTGACAAATTTTCCTTATCTCTCCTTCCATCTAAGATTTTCCATAAGGTCTTTGTTACATTCTTTCGTATGTGCATTGTATCAAACAAATGAACAATTTCTAGGTGCACATAGTAAGGATTATATTGCATTGCTCAGGATAAATTTTCATTCCTCGTTGACGGGTCCTGTTACGACCTACAACGTGAATAATAGATAAGGATATTATAACAACAATATAACCTATCAATTAGTACAGTGAAGAAAATCCCATAAAAAGATAAAGTAATCCAAACATATAATGTATATTGATACATAGAAAATTTTATCCATACCTTGAGAGACTATTATATTGCAACTTCCATGCACGAGGTGTCATTCTCCATGGTCTTACTCCAATCTCTTCTTTCCCATTGAAAATATGTTTTTTCAGGACTTCGGTACCTATGGCTCTTAGAAAGAAAGTTCCTATACTCATCAATAACCTCATATCCTAAGCTTCTTGAACGATGAGATTTAATGTTAGGACCACAAACTAGACAAGCAAACTTACCCTTTGTTTGAAGATCTGCAAGAGATGGAATAATTTTTATATCAATTATTTTAAGTATTTACAATGAAGGTAGAACTATTTAAAAGCATAGTTGAAATGAACTTCATAAAATTAAACATTATTAAAGTGCAAGGTAATGTTATAACATACCACATAAATGTTTTAGCCCTAGGGCATCATGAATTTTCCATACAAGCATTGCTTGGAATTCAAATTCCCTTTGTGCAACTACTAGTCTAGAGATATCATACATAGTGACATTGTTCCATAACTCCACTAACTCATCGATAAGAGGCTCGATATATACATTCATATATTTGACCTAGTACTTACCTAATTGATTGAACATACAATACATAATTACTACATATATGAGTAAATTAAAAAAAATTATAAGACATAATTATAAGGCATAATTGAACATATATGAGTAAATTAACAAAAAATATAGGACATAATTATGAAACAAACAAGACAAATAAGATGTTATTGTGCTAAAAAAAAATATTCTAAACAAATTAATACTTGGAACAATCATTGTCAACATTATGTGCTCCCTCTTTATTGACTTCCACGGAGGAATGTTATTGTTGATAACAAAAATGGGCCACACCGAGTAAGTATATATGGCCTCTCCAAATGGATTGACATTATCAGCTGCTAATGAAAGCCTAAGATTATGAGGTTCTCTTTTAAACTCTAGCCACTTTTCCTCTATATTCCTAAATGCATATCCATCTGCAGACATTCGACGAGCACCATCTTCACTTCTATTCCTTATGTGGTAATCTATAAGTTTTGCTATGTTTTTGCACTTGAACAATTTTCGCAGATGTGGAATTATGGGAATATAACAAAGAACCTTGCAAGGCACCTTTTTTGTTACTTTAACGGTTTGATATCTACTCTCATCATATTTTGGGTATTTTTCTTTCAACGCATGTTCTTTATAATAGAGAATATCATCATTATGGCATGCATAAATAGATTGATGCTCCATTCCAATATCTTTCATAACTACATGTAAATATCGATATGTATGAGGTAAAACATTTGATAGTGGTATACAAAATCACCTAATAATCTACAACATAAAAAAATAGTATTGGTCAACGTACTAAACAATATTAATCATACATATTGCATATAAATGTTACAAATTAATAAAATGATTCAGATCAATGTACTACCATTAAAAACAAAGGAAGAAATAATTATTTTATCATGTATATAGTACTAAATGTCACAAAATATATTACATACCTTAGGAGTTGTGTCACACATGTGTTTGAGAAACCATTCACCACCTTTAAGTTGACCAGCAACAATACAGCAGAAAAAAGAGATGTTTTTGAGCCCGCATAAAGAGGTTCAGTTGCCCTCTCAAGTATAGGTAAATCAAAAGCACGGTCATCATAATAGTTTTCATCATCATCCATTCCCGCATTATTAAATGTTTGTTGGATCAATCTATTTGTCCCATCTTCTTCAATTATGTTATCAACATCATTATCTTCTTCCATGGGATCATTAGCTTGATCCTCAACATTAATCTCTATGTGTTCTTGAATAGGTGCTTGTACTACAACCACCTCTTCCTCATTAAGAAATTCCCTAGGGGGACGATACTAAACAATTACAATCAATAAATTAATATTAGTATATATAGAAAATATTGAAACGTCAATATAGCAAAAATTTACAAATATAATATATAAGGAAAACAAAGACAACAAATATAAAGAGAAAGACAACTTAGGTGAGACCAAAAAACAAAGACAACAAATCAATGATTATGTGTGTGCAATTTATCAAGATATTTAAGAATATGTTGAACAAATCCAAGAAAGATGTTACTTTTCTTGACATGTAGGAAGTGAGCCACTTTCTAAGATATATAGTCATGACCATAACAAAAAACATATTGATTGTTTTTTGCATTCATCATTTTAATGCCATATTCTTTCTTAATGTCATATTTCTCATAATATACTTTAAAAAGTTATTAATAATGCTCCATAAAAACCCAAGATTAACCTCTAATTCCTCTAGTCCAAATTAACCCCCTAAACATACATTAACCCCCTAACACCTTAACCCCATTCCCCTAAGTCCTTAAACCTCTAATCCCTTAACCCCTAACCCTAAACCTTTAAACAATAACCCCTTATCCTTAAGCCCATAAAATAATTAACCCTTAACTCGACCTAACACCTCAAACGACCCTAACAAAAATAATCAAATAATATTTCTAGTCCACATCAAGATGAAAACATAGTTCAAACACCTCCCAAAATAATATTATAAAATACATTTACAATAGAAAGATAATACAATTTACAATTCAAAGACATGCAATCTAAAATACAATATACATATATACAGTTACAAAAACAATCTATAATACAAAGACATATAATAAATAACTTACAAATGGGTGATATCTATGTCCGCCTTGAGCGTGTCCATAGTCTCTACAATTCTTTTTAGTTGATTTTATTAGAATTCTCCTTGGCCTCAAGCCCCTGCAATTTCTACAAGGGAAATAACATTTTCCATCCTCATAAGCCCTCGATGTTGATCCCATATATCCTTGGTCTCCTTGAAGAATGTTATGTGACATTTTTTTCCACCAAACTTTCAATGACGATTTTGTTCAAAAAATTAACCTCAAAATAAGCCTACAACCTTTCAAAAAAATTGCAACTAATATATATAGAAACTACGTCAAAGTTATATGATGTTAGGGCCTCTACACACACACACACACACACACACAAAATAACTTTATATATATGATTTATCTTTTAATCATATAATATTATATTCATATTAATATATTTTAGATATTAATATGAATATATATATTCATTATATATTAATAATATTATATTTAATTTTAATATTAATGTTATATTTATTTTAATTAGTCAAATTGATCAAAAGTGGTCCCATATTAGACGTTGTCAATGCAAAAAGCCATTAATGGTGGAATTGAACGTTATGCAATGGTTATTTACCATTTGTAGGAAATTGGACAACACATTTTCATATTGGATATAGCATCAGATATCCGACGGTAAAAGAACAATTGTCGGTTATTCGATGACAAGAGGGATTATAGGAAAATGACCAATAATCGATGGGATAGAGAATTCCGTCGAATATTTAACCAGTAAATAAATGTCGTCAGATATTCGACGGTAATCGGGATTTTATAAACAAAAAAACAAAAAAAGGCATTTAACTTCTGACACTTTTTCCGATTTTAGCCATTTTGTTGAATTCTGCCACCGGAATTTCCACCCAAATGTAGTAGTGTATCCACTCATTGTACAAAAGCTTCATACCCAAAATCGCACTCATTAAATGTTGATTATCATTATCCCCCTCATATACGTTAATTCTACATTACTTTAGTCTATTCTTGCATATATTATGTCAACCCTTTTATCACACATTGCAAACGCTTGACATAGTTCACATATTTGATATTTTCCATTCGTGATGCTCTGCAATTGTTGTTCCTATTGCTTGTTTCATATGTGATTCTGATCTTCAATGCACTATCACATTCCAGTAGTGTAGGGGTATACCAACTACCCCTTTATTACGCGCTAGTGCAAGCAACTTATTGTCAGCACACCTCAAATGTATCAACCCCACAATGTGTCATGCATGATCTATTCTTCCCTTTTGAGGCATATGTATTATATGTCTTAATGCAGTGCATATATGTATCATGCATTCACCGTGTTATCCTTCATTCCATTAGAAATATAACCATGGTAACACCATTGTCACTCTTTATCACAACCTTTCAACCGCATTACTCGTCACAATGTTCATGTGCCATTTAACATGGGGTAGTTGCAATGTTTTAGCATAGGGCCTTTTGCAACATGACAACATATCTACCTCCCAACACCACTTAATGTATCTCTTAAATGCACCAAAGTCAATATTTCTTTCCAAGGAAACTTTGTATTGTTTGTCATATTTGTTGTCATTTGCAGTTGTATTATTTTCTTGTAATACATTTATAATGCCACTCTTGGCAATGCATCCATAAGGACATTTGGGACATATATATTATATTATTGTTCTTTGGTGTATCTGGCATGGCTTGTGTTGAATCCACTTGTATCCAATGCAATCACACACCTTGTGGCGCACTTGTCTCAAGTGACTTGAATTGTCTCGATTTTCCATGCATATATGATTCTAGCATTGTACATAATATCCTTTGTGTTATATGCTCCCAAGGGTTTTTAATAAATCCTCTTATCGCTTCTCCTATAACACATTGATTTTGCCCTCGTAGATACTTCAAATATATTGTCACCACCAATAACTTAAGCAATTTTTCCTTATGTGCTCCTCACTTCATGGTGCATTATCAACCACTTTAGGTTGTTATTTGATATATCCTCAATTACTCACCCAGCATTTCATAATATAATGTAAATTTGTAACATCATTGGGTTAGAAAATGGGCTTTTTACAATAGATAATAGTGAGTAGAAGCATAGTCTAATGGAGAAAACAAGTTCAGAAATTAATTTTTTACACTTAATCCAAATGATCTCTCAAGTAATTTTGAAAATGCACATAATAAGAATGCTTCAAATAACTTTCTTGGAAAACAATGTGCAATGAAAAAGTGGGGCTTGAAGAGTTAATCTTTCATGTGTGAACAAAACCTTTTCTTCGAATAATTTAATGAGCTTAACAACCAAAGTGGCATTGACCTATGATGTAATTCCTGATATGATGATGCAATAATATATTAGAAACACTATTAAATGCTCATGAGTGTCTAGGTTGAGAGATGCAAAATAAAACATGAGGATCAAGCCAAAGATGGCTTAGTCCTTCACTCATGATCATGATAGTATAGGGTTTCAAAAGTGTATAAGAAAAACAATAGTTTCCGAAACCCTAATGCATATGATAGGATGAGAATCACGATGAAGAAAGTGAGCATGCACGATATACATCATGGAAGCATGAATAAGCATAAGGTTCGATGGCATTTCAGACATTGAAATATCTTACTGAATCAAAGACACAAACCTAACCATTGGAACCTTGAACATAGAAGGGGGGGGGGGGGGGGTGTGGCGGTTAAATTTAGATATGGTCAATTGTAGAGGTTAAAACAAATGGAAAACCACCAATAGAATCCAACATTCTCTACCTTAGTCCCTCCAATATATTGAATCTTATTAATAAATGCAAGAAAGTATTGATTTAAATACCATGGGTACCACTTGAGTTACTTGAACTTTATAAAGACTCCATTCATTTATCTCCACATCATGTCAGTATTTAAACACCACATCAAGAGCTTACACATGTTAGTCTTCAAAAATGATATAGAGAACATGATAGAGTTCTTATTATATTTAGAATTTTAAAATGAGTTTCTGGTGTTACTTCGCTACCAGCAGGCATGTTCATTACCCCAGCAGAATCACTCAAGAAATCACAAGCATTGCATCGCTTCCAGTAGGCTTGTTCAATACCCTGGTGAAGTTTCTTGCATCGCTTCTCTGCACACGAAGCCTTTCTCATCCTTTACTCTTTATTTTATCAATTTTCTTTTGGATGCACTTTGGCATAATTTATTCGTGTTCGTTGTGCCAATGCGGAAGAGGGATCCTGACTTATTTTATGAGCAAGAGAGGTTGTTTCTTGTTTGAAAGAAACAGAAAGATATTAACTTAGGTGTGTCCTCATGTCATATTTCTACATCACACCTACAACTGACAAGTGGACAATGAAACACGTGAAATTTTCAGTACCAAGCCAAAAATAAACTTCAGGTTAGATATGTAGGTATTATGAGCTGATTAGATTTCCCCGCTAGTATCCAATTGTATTTTCCTTGTTAATAAGCCAAAGACATACCATGAATATACAGGACAATGTTTCAATGCCAGTAACTAAAATAGGTTGCCTCTTGGAACAACCACCATAACGATATACAACCATAGGTCGAAGTTCGATCATCAAGATAAGGAAATCAAGGTAGCTAATGAAATCTCTGCACCACATCGTTTATGACTAGGCTCATAGAGAACATGTAGAGAATCACCCTCAAATGAGAATCACGTGCATAATGCAAGGAAATGATTGAAAGGAAATATGGCTAACGATAATGCGATATAAACAAAAATTCTTCAATAAAATGTGATGCAAGACCTATGCAAAAAATTTCAAAATGAAATGAAAAGAAGATGCGACTATGTACTTGAAAGACAACCATGAAAAAATATTATAATAAACAAACAAAACTATCCTAAACCTAAATCCTAGTCTAAATGAGAAGAAGGTCAAGATTAAGTGAAGTCAAACTTCCAACGCAACCACAGGAGTTGCCTCTAGTTGTGAACAAAAAGATATAAACAATTAGTACTAGTATAAAACAATGTGGAAAACAAAAAAAAATCTTGAATAGCTTGCACATGAGGATGAAGGTCATGTCTGCAAGTAATATAGTTAATAAAAAAAATGTTCTAACCAGGCTGCAACTTTATACTGACAAATAGAAGAATAAACATGGGCATCCTAAAAATTCCTCATGAATGTGCCTCCATCTGCATCTTCATCCATAGAAAGTACAGGATAAAATTGAAAGTTCTTATTAACATGAGAGCTTATTAAATAAGACTCCTCCAACCAATCAGTGATTCTATCATGAAATTTAAAATGATCATCTTGATATGCTTGAGAATCACTCAAAGATAAGCATCCATTAGATGAAAAGGTGCTAAGGAGAGAGTCTTGTGAAGAAAAAATATTATTATTTTTCTCAGAGATCTTGCCAAGGTTGTGAGGACTTGACGTAACCATCAGCAGAAGTTGAAGTCCCTCAACCTCTTGGAAATTCCCTAAACTCTCAAATAATGGATCATTGAATTTAGGCGGCTTAGAAAAATTGATGGGTGGATATGCACAACTATCATTATATGTGTCATTGAATACATTATCATTGCCACTAATTGGATTAAATTTATCATTAAGCACATGGGACTCTTCAAAGATAAAGAATATGGATGAATCGGTCAGAGAATTTAGAGTTGTAAAACCTTCCTCCTCATATATTATATATTAGAAATTAAACAAATGATGAACAATGGATCCAACCATTTCTTCTTCCAATTGTGGAACAACACCATCATGTACTTGATCGTAATCAAGATCAGTAGGGTAGGGATCTAACAAATTTAGAGAAATTGATGGTGTAGCAAGATCATTAAACACATTAGGGTATAACGAATAGTGTGTTAAAGATGAAGGAAGATGAAAGGACTCAGATGAAGAATAATTAATTGCAACAGATTCTGATCCAAAAAATAAATCCTCCAAACTCATATCATCTTGGAAAAATAATGGATCAACATACATGTTATGCTCTAAGGAATCATTTGGATACCCATTCTCACCCAAAACAATTCCTTGGTCATGGAAAGGAGGTAAATGTAATAACATATCATAGGAAGGTTGAAGATTAATTGAATCAACAGAATTTTCACTAAGATGATATTCAAAGGATGGTGTACCAATGTGATTAGCAGTTTAAGCTACTTCAACAAGATTTATTGGAGATTCAAAATCATGACCACTTGGTTCCTTTTCTTGCAAAATTTCTTCATTACATGATTCATTCTCAATAGATATTGGCATGTTAGTACAAGAATAAATTTCATTAGATAATGAAGCCGAAGAAGGATAAGGAAAATCAAGGGGAACCATTTCCTCCTTCAGCATCTAATTGTCAACGTCTAATTCAGATTTAAGTTGTTCCATATAAGGATAAACCAATCATCAATGTATTTTAGCCGAATGATCCCAGCCTACGTCTCTTTCAAAAAAATCATAACAAAGAAAAATAAATTCATCATCAAAATATTCCAGTGACTCATCTAGTTTCCTTCTAAGGTCATCTATTTTCTTAAACAAGCTTTGATGATCATACTTGTTAAAGGCTTGATGAAGCTCCTCAAAAAGTTTCTTGAAAGAATGGATAGAAGCAACTCATAAGGTATTGCACCATTCCTTGATGCAACCTTCAAGCATGAGATTGAATAGCCTGAAAGTGACATCTTTACAATACACTTTATTAGAATGACAAAGTTGAAGAAACTAAAGTGTATGTTCTGCTAAAGATATACTTCCCTCATCATCAAACTTAATCTGAAACAAGTAATGAATTATTTCCATGATGATTGTAAGATTTAATATTTTGAAGAAACATTCGAGGATTAAGATTTAGGAAGAATCCATTTCAAAACAAATATTTAAAAAACAAACTTCACAGCCTCATCTTTTCATTTGGCTCTCCTTCTAGCACCAATAATGTTAATGATGTTGGATAATCCTCCAACACTAAGGGGGTCTCCCCAGTATGAAGTCCCAATTATTCCCAATTATACCTCACATTGTTTGGGATAGGAACCCCATTCGGGATACCAGCCCAGCTACCATCTTGTGTGTGTTTGTCTCTTGGATATCAGATGCAAAGATATAAGTGTGATACTGAGTGTAACATGTCAGAAGAATGAGGAAAAAATCATCCCTCCATTGATGACTTGTAAAACATGATATATGAACATAACAACAACATAATGAGTGAAAGAATGTCGTAAGGAAGAATAAAATAGTTGAGACTAACTAAGACATACACAAGTAAGAAGGTGCTAGAGACAAAATGTGAATTAGTTCACAATTAATCACTAACATTAACATTGAATGAGAAACAAAGATTCAAAGCCAACACACTAGTTGCATGAAATAAAATATATCATAAACTTGTAACCAATGTGTAAACCCACATACATAAACAACAAAAGCATGAATATTCATTACAACTTCCATTAACATGTATGGGAATCAAAGCATGAATTGAAAGCTTCTCATTAATATTGTCACCCATTCAAATACATGTACACAAGCTTGTCAAAACCCAATAGTGGGATGAGAGCAGTTCATATCATCTTCATGACATAACACTAGCCTCACAATCCTTCAACATATAGGCTACCATGAGTGAATGTCTTCAGCTCATTAAGCACAAAATAACAATCCTATTACTAGCCCATTTTAAGTGTTAAAATTCCTTTTTCTTGAAGCATGAGACTACATTTATAGAAATGAGGAGGGTGACCCTTCACCTTCCCCTATAGCTTTTGGATTCCCTCATGACCTTTTGACTTCCAAATTGAATCTTCATCTACCCTAGAACTTTTAGACTTCCACCATGACTCTTGAGGTTCTAAGAGACCTTTGATATTCCCTTTGACTTCAATATTTGTCATTTATGATAAATCAATATGTTTACAAAATAATAATTGAAATTCAATGGGCTCTAACATTTCCTCTTGTAGGAAGATAATAGATTTTAATGATCTTGATAATACCCTCGTCAGGTACTACGGTCATCTTGGTGCTAAGTTGAGTATTCAATGACTACCATCGGTTTGAATCAAAAATTCATGAAGTGCATAGACATAAATAAACAACAATTATTCTACCATTCCAATCCTGCAAACATATAACCCTTCATTAAGATGTAGAATAAACATAAGAAATCATTATTAAAATGAAATTGACTTGTATAATTGATGTTGAAAGATGATTAATTATCCACTTCCCTGATATGCTAAATTCATCTTGATATCGGAGCTAATGGATTCATTGCATTCTCATAATCCTTGCGTTTAACACATTCCTTTCCTCTCATATCATTTTCATGGGAACACAACCTTTACTATGGTGCTTTATCATTGCTATACCTTTAGCGCATGTGTTATTATCTCAAATTGCATGCAAATATATTATATTGTGCCTCAATGCTTTTACTTGCATTAATGCATTATTCAAATATAAGGCAACTCTTGTGTGAAATGTTCCAATGCAATGTATATGTTATTCCAACATATCGCATGAATGCATGATCATTACAGTTATGTCATTTAATCCATAGCTCGATGGTTGTCCATTTTGAAACCAATTTGATCACAATTTATCATAATGGAAGACAAATCGCCAACATATGTGTCATAACTTTCATGTGCAATTGTGCTTTCACGTGGAGATAATTTTAATATTTTGCAACCATTCATATAATATTCTTTATTTAAAATGTGGCAGTCTATCAATGTAAAACGTCTATACGTAATATTATACTCGTTCGTTGTAAACATAGAGCATTGGTGCTAGTGCAATGGTCAACGACAAAGGGTTCCAGATTGCGATCTAAAACTGCACATTGTGCTACATGATTTGAAAAATAAACATGGTGCAATCAGATATTTTATACACACTGGCTCTAGGATAACCCCATGATATGCGATAGCACACCCGAAAGAGAAAGGATTTAACACTAAGCACTTATCGAATCTTTGATGGTTGTCAATGCATACATTATATTATTGTTCCTTCTTCCTTATTCACACCCCTGGTTGTGTTTTCTATTGCATTCAAACTGCGCATCATTTTATGTCTCATCATGATGTTCAACCCGATATTTTCTATCACCAGATGTGTTAGGATAGTAATCACGATGGCGCTGACTGCGCCAAACACTATTCCCCCGTCGGCAAGTTTAATGTGAGTCAGTAGGAGTCGGTAAGACATCAGTTTCAGTGGAGATCATTATTGGTTCTCTAGCTTATGTATGTATAAATAATGGTGCTTGATGAATGAAATAAGCAAGCTCATTTGATGAGTTTCATTTTCTGTCATGGTATCAGAGCTGAGGGTTTCAACTGTGGTTGTTTTCTAAGGAAGAGCGAGAGTTGTGGGCTCAGTGGTGTCGCTGTGTGTAAGCCTGGAGCACGTGAAAGTTGTTGATGTGTAAGTGCAGACCATGAATTTGAGTGACTGTTGTGTTGTGTTGTTCTGTTAAGATCCATTCAGAGCAGTGGATCTGTGGTGCATTGAGGAAATGTGCAAGTGTGGAACCAGTGAGTGAGTTGTGAACATGTAAGTCCAGAGCCATGATGGCTCGGTGAAAGGAGTGCAGAGTATCTGTTAGTGTGTGCAAAGTTCAAATTTGATGTGAAGCTCATGTGTGTTGACCAGAGTCGTGGTCTGTGGAGCCAGCTTGTGCTAGTTCCTCTAGTGGACTAGTTGCTTGAAGGGTAGCTAAGATTGTGTGGTGTGAGTGTTGTTTAGGGGCGTTATTGAACCTACTGTACGTAGAGGAGAAGGGAGGCTTGCAGATATTGAATTGTTTTGTGTTGTGTCACTCTTTAAAACCAAGGTCTCGTGGGATTGACGAAGCCTGAAGAGTCGACCTGAGATACGACCTGCCTGTGCCTGTAATGGTGTGCGTGTAATGGTGTCACACAAGTTGTGGCTTGGAAAGAAAGATGAATTCTGAGGTTTAGAACATAGGTGAGGGGAAAATAGAGTGACTGCAAGAAAGAACATGTGGAAAAAGTGGGAAAATTGATATTGTTCGTTGTGTCAAAGGTCAAACAAACAGTTCATTCTTTACGATCTATGTGGAGAAGGTTGTGTCGGCCATTGAGGGGCATGAGCCCACACATGAAGGAGAGCATGTTGCACTATTCGGAGGAGCCTGAATAGCTGTGTGGAGAAGAACGTATGTTTTAGCCCTATCCAAGAGGAGGATATGCAATCTGACTAGTGTGTTTAATCAGTGATTGACTAGTGTGTTTAATCAGTGATTGGAAGAGGAGCTCCAGTCTGTTTAATAGAGGACCGTGTGGAGGAGAGGGTCACAATCATTCGTGAGGAAATTGGTTGTTGTTGCAAGGTGCCATAGAAATCTATGTCAAGTAGACAAGAAACGATGATGACAACGCATCAGTGTAAGGTAATTTAATTGAGGTGAGATTTGCCTAGGAAAATTAAAATTGTTGGAAATTTCTGATAATTTCAGAACAGACAAACGGAGAATAATGCTTTGTTTTTAACACTCTGTTTTTTCACAGGAAATTAAAATTCGTTTGCTGAATGCAGTGTTTCAGTAACGCAATTTCGTCAATTGAGTTTCAGCAACGGTGTTTCAGCAACATAGAATTTGTTGAAGACAGTGTTTCAGCAACACTCTGTTTTGACGCCGAGAAACTATTTTTTGAATACGGTGTTTCAGCAACACAAAAAAAAAAAAAAAAAAAAAAACTTGTATTAATTAACAAGACTGTTGTTACAAAATTCTTCCTCTCATGGAGGGATTACAGTAGGAACGCTACAGATGTTGTTCCAAATATTTCACTCTGTCTATGCTGAAAATTAACGTTGTTGTGTCTGCACTGTTGTCCATTACAAAATACTCTGTTTCTGCTGAAAAATTAACACATTGTCTCTGCACTGTTGTGTGTAAAAAAAAACTCTGTTTTTCTGTTGAAAATCAACACTGCTGTGTATTACAAAAAAAAACTTCTTGCCTACACTGCTGCGTGCTGCATATTACATTACATAGTCAACAAAAAAACATTGCGTGTACTGTAAAAAAAAAAACTACTTAAAATTTTTATGACAAGACTAGAAATTAAAACAAGGTATGGAGGGGCAGACAAATAAGTTTAATTCCTGAAATTTCTGGATGTTGCGGTACATTCTCCATGTCCGCAATAAAACTTGGTGTTTACTATTTTTACCAACTCTGCCATGATTTTTGTGTTCTTAAATGTTTGATGTCCTTGATCCTGAAAAACAAAATCTGCACCGTGTAAGGAAAAATCTAGTCTCGATCTGCTATTTTAATTGGTGCTGCAGTTGAAAGTAGTATTTCAACACTCCCCTTTAATTTCAACTGCTGGGTTATCAGTCATACCCAGACATTTCCTCAAAAACTCAAAACTTTTCTGCCCCAATGGTTTGGTCAGAATATCAGCAACCTGCTCCTAAGTCCTGCAGTGTTGTAAAACAATTTCTCCATTGTTTACCAATTCCCTGATGTAATGAAACTTTGTGTCAATGTGTTTCATTCTCTTATGAAACACAACATTCTTGGATAATGCAATAGCTGAACTGTTGTCACAAAGAATCACAGTTCCTTTTGTTTGCTCTTGGCATAAACTCCTTAACATCCTTCTCATCCAAACTGCTTGACATGCTGCTGCTGTAGCTGCCACATATTCTGCCTCTGCTGTAGACAATGCTACAATAGGCTGTTTTTTAGAAGCCCATGAAATGGCTCCTGAACCCATGTGAAAAACATAACCGGATGTGCTTTTCTAATCATCTACACTTCCAGCCCAATCATTATCAGTGTATCCAATTAAATTTGAACATTCTGAAGTAGTATATAAAATGCCAAACCTTTTAGTACCTTTAACATACCTCAGAATCCTTTTTGCTGCCTGTCAATGTGCTTCTTTTGGCCTCTCCATGAATCTGGAAATTAAACTAACAGCATACATTATATCCGGCCTAGTTGCAGTCAAATACATGAGGCTGCCAACTATGCTCATGTACAAACTAAGATCAAAATCCTTGCTACTGTCCTCTTTGCTGAGTTTTAATCCCATCACTATGGGAGTGATTGCTACTTTGCTCTCCTACATGTTAAATCTTTCCAACACTTCATTAACATATTTTGCCTGTGAAATAAAAATCCCATTTCCATTTTGTTCTACTTCTATTCCTAAGTATCACAGCAAACCCATGTCGGTCATTTCAAATTCTTCTTTCATGACTATTTTGAAATTTTCAATAAGGTAATCATCATTACCTATGAAAATAACATCATCAACATATAACACAACAATTAGTATTTTACCATCATTTTCTTTGATGTAGAGGGTGGGTTCTCCTTCACACTTTTCAAATCCATTTTCCAATAGATAGGAATCTATCCTACTGTACCACGCTCTTGGTGCTTGCTTCAGCCCATAAAGAGCTTTCTTCAATCTGCACACTTTGTGCTCTTGGCCTTCCTTTTCATAGCCTAGAGGTTGTTCAATGCAAACCTCTTCCATTAACACTCCATTTAGGAATGTTAACTTCACGTCCATTTGGTAAGATTTCCACTTGTTTTGTGCTGCTATGGAAAACACTGCTCTCATGGTTTCCATTCTTGCAACCGATGCAAAAGTTTCCTCATAGTCTCTCCCATACTGCTGCTTATATCTTTTGACAACCAGCCTTGCCTTGTTTCTTTCTATTTTGCCTTCAGCATTACTCTTGGTCTTGTAGACCCATTTAACTCCAATGACTTCCTTTCCTTTTGGTAGTTCAACTAAATCCCATGTCTTGTTTCTTTCTATGGCATTGATCTCCTCATCCATAGCTTCTATCCATTTCTTATCCTTAATTGCTTCTTCGAAATGAACAGGGTCATCAACATGACAATATAAAGCAAACAAAGAGTTCATACCTTCATTTGCTGCCTCTTGTTCATAAATGTCACTTAAATTTCTGAACTTCTTACCTCTTTCATTTGGTGTACAAGTGCTTGAAGAAGCACTTGAATTTCCTCCTTGTGGTGTGCTTGGAGAAGCACTTTCATTTCTCCTCAAGGGTGTCCCTTGCTGTCCTTGTGTTGGTGCTATTGTTTGGGGATGTATTTCAGCCATCTCCTCATCATCTACATCATGTGACAAAGAGGTTTTAACATTCACTATTTTCTCTATGCTTCCATCCCAAGCTTCCTCCTCAATGAACTGAACATCTCTACTCACAATAAGCTTCTTGGTGGATGGGTTATACAACCTATAAGATTTGGATTCCTCATTGTATCCAATGAAAATACATTTCTCCCTTTTGCTGTCCAACTTCTTCCTTAGCTGATCTAGAATGTGTGCATAAGCCACAAATCCAAAAACTTTCATGTGGGTGACTCCTTGCTTTCTCCCACTCCATGCTTCTTCCGGCACTCTATTCATGACTTCTTTTATAGGGCATCTATTCAAAATATACACTGCACAACGTACAACTTCAGCCCAATAATCATTTGGCAAATGCTTTGCCTTTAACATGCTCCTCGCCATATCCATGATTGTCCTATTCTTCCTTTCGGCAACTCCATTTTGTTGCGGAGTGTACCTAGTGGTAAACTACTTATGAATTCCATTTTCTCTACAAAAACGTAGAAATTCCTTGGAGATATACTCACCTCCTCTATCAGTTCTTAAAACTTTGATACGCTGCCCACTTTGGTTTTCTACAAGTGCTTTGAAATTGCAAAATTTTTCAAGCACTTCACTTTTGTTCTTAAGGAAATAAACCCAAGTTTTTCTAGTAAAATCATTAATAAATGTTAGAATATAGTGGCTGCCTATAAGAGATGGAGTTTGAATCGGTCCACATAAATCTGAGTGCGCAATCTCTAAGGGTGCTTTTGCCCTTATGCTTTTCCCGGATGGAAAACTTTCTCTGTGTTGTTTCCCCAAGATACAACCTTCACAAAGGCTGTCCGGTTTCTCTATCAATGGTAATCCTCTTACCATTCCTTTTCTACTCAACAAGTTAAGACCTCCAAAGTTGAGATGTCCAAATCTCAAGTGCCACAACCAATTTTCATCTCTTGGTTCGCTTTGGAAAGCCTCTTGTGTCACAGCTGCTATTTCTTCTCCATTTTTTAAATCTGGTTTCATCCTGAGAGGGAACATCCTGTTCCTTGTCATCGTCACTTCGGCAATACATTGTTTGCTGGGTTTTTTATCCATGATGGTGCATACATCATCCACAAAGAAAACATTGTAACCCTTTTGAACAAGCTGTCCAATACTTAAGAGATTACATTTCATTCCAGGAACATAATAAACATCTGCTATGGTTTTCTTTTCACCTTTCTTTGTTAAGACATTTACTTCTCCTTTTCCCATAACAGAAACTTTACTATCAGTCCCTAGTGTGACTTGTGACTTCACACTCTGATCTAATATAGAAAACAGGGCTATGTTTCCTGTCATATGGTTACTGCAACCGGAGTCTAGAAACCATACATCTTCACTCTTTTCTTCAGCTATATTACAAGCTAAAAACAAATTTTCTTGGCTAATATTTTCTCTAGTGAAATTAGCACTAGTTTTATTACTCATATCATGCTGCGTCTTCCTACATTCATTTGCATAATGCCCATATTTTTTACAATAATGACATTGGACATTGGATTTATCATACCTTTGTCCTTGAGCATGATGTTGTCCACTTTGTTGGTTGCTGCCTTGGCCTTGGTTCTGATTTGGATTGCTGCCTCTTCCTTGAGAATTTGCTGGACTGTTTCTTCCACCTCTGTTTTGGCTTCTGCCTCTTCCTCTCTTGTTTCCTCTGCCTTGACCTCTTCCTCTTCCAAATAACATTTGGGTCTTAAAGGCATGTTCTAGAGATGAGTTTTCATTCCTACTCAATCTCTGCTCATGTGTTATCAGTGATGCATGTAGTTCATCAACTGAGAAGTTTGTGAGATCTTTTGTCTCTTCTATGGTGGTGACAATCACATCAAACTTTGAGGGTAGGATCCTCAATAGTTTCTCCACAATCCTCCTTTCTTCAAGAATCTCTCCATGAGACCTTATCTGTGTGACCAAACCAATCACATGTGTGAAGAATGAGTCAATATTATCTGACTTCTTCATGCAAAGATTCTCAAAATCTCTCCTCAACAACTGTAGTTTTGTTGTCTTCACTTTCTCCATGCCTTGATAGGCTGTCTTGAGAGTTTTCCATGCTTCTTTGGATGTCTTGGCTGCTGCTATCCTTGGAAACACACCCTCATGCACTGCTTGATATAAAAAGCAGAGGGATTTAGAATCCTTCTTCTTATAGCTCTTCAACAGATCTTTCTCTACCTGAGTTAACCTATTAAACTCATCTTCATCTATTGGTTCTTCAAAGCCATCCTCAACAAATTCCCATAAGTCTTGGGAAGCAAGCAAGGCTCTCATAGTTATTGCCCAATAGTCATAGTTTTTCCCATTAAATTGTGGGAGCTGAGTATTAAAGATACCCATGCTAGTGCTGGCTCCAGCCATTCTTGCACTCTTCAAAATACTTGACTGTGTATTAAAATAACTGACTGTCTTCAACAGCAACACAGAAAACTAGCTTGAGAAATACCTTGGATTTTTTACTGAGTCTTCACTCTGCTGGAGAAGCTGTTGCAGCAAGAAATCCTTCCTTCAGCTTCTTTGACACCTTCAAAGAGCCTGGACAAGCTCTGATACCATGTTGGAAATTTCTGATAATTCCAGAACAGACAAACAGAGAATAATGCTCTGTTTTTAACACTCTGTTTTTTCACAGGAAATTAAAATTCGTTTGTTGAATGCAGTGTTTCAGCAACGCAGTTTCGTCAACTGAGTTTCAGCAACGATGTTTTAGCAACGATGTTTCAGCAACACAGAATTTGCTGAAGATAGTGTTTCAGCAACACTCTGTTTTGATGCCGAGAAACTATTTTCTGAATACGGTGTTTCAACAACACACAAAAAAAAAACTTGTATTAATTAACAAGACTGTTGTTACAAAATTCTTCCTCTCATGGAGGGATTACAGTAGGAACGCTACAGATGCTGTTCCAAAGATTTCACTCTGTCTATGCTGAAAATTAACACCGTTGTGTCTGCACTGTTGTGCATTACAAAATACTCTGTTTCTGTTGAAAAATTAACACACTGTCTCTGCACTGCTGTGTGTAAAAAAAAACTCTGTTTTTCTGCTGAAAATCAACACTGCTGTGTATTACAAAAAAAAACTTCTTGCCTACACTGCTGCATGCTGCATATTACATTACATAGTCAACAAAAAAACATTGCGTGTACTGTAAAAAAAAAAACTACTTAAAATTCTTATGACAAGACTAGAAATTAAAACAAGGTATGGAGGGGCAGACAAATAAGTTTAATTCCTAAAATTTCTGGATGTTGCGGTACATTCTCCATGTCCGCAATAAATCCTGGTGTTTAATATTTTTACTAACTCTGCCATGATTTTTGTGTTCTTAAATGTTTGATTTCCTTGATCCTGAAAAAAAAAATTTGCACCGTGTAAGAAAAAATCTAGTCTCGATCTGCTGTTTTAATTGGTGCTGTAGTTGAAAGTAGTATTTCAACAAAAATTTAAATCTATGATTCAGAGATGACTAATGAGCAGAAGCCAGCTATTCAAACGCCAATTCATCTAAAGTGTAGAGGTGAGATTTGATCGGCAACTTGCAATCTGAGATCGAAGGCATGCCTATAGTTGAATCAAGCAATCTAATCTGGTTTAGTGGGGAAGGTCGCAGCATCTGCTAATCCGGCCTTCAAAGGTCGCCAGTCATTGACTAGAGGAGTTGTTTTTGTGAATGTCCAATGGTGGACGAGCTGCTTGAAGGTGAGCATCAACTGTGAAACAATATCCTATGGAGCCCGAATCTACATAGGTTATTTGCATATGGAAAGGAGTAGACCATTGGTCAAGAAGAGTAACATTTGCAGCTTAGAGGAGTGATTTGTCTTGTCAAGGAGTGTTGAAATATCTACGTTGACCTATGCATTGAAGCGTGTGCCAAATGATTAGGCATTAATTGGGACGAGTTTTTATTATGTTGCCACGTGATTGTTTAAAACTGTGTGGAGTCACTAAGAGGGAAATGTGTTGTGCATTGGAGCAGGTGCAAGGAAGTGAGAGTTTCTGAAACATGCACGAATCTGGCCAAGTTGAAATCTAACTGTGGAGATCGAGCTGACTGTGGGAGCTAATCGATTAAGCGTGGAGTTGCAGCCTGTGATTGGTGCATGTGTAGCAGAGTGCCAATCTTTTGACAGGGTTTGAGTAGTGATTTTTTTATGATGCTTTTTTAGAGAGTCTATTTGGAAATATTTTTGGGTTGGGTAATATTTTTTATTCTGGTAGTATTTTTGGGTCTGTAGAATTATTTGATAAACATAATGGTTTTATTGATTAACAGGAATATGAGGAAGTGCATTCTATTTCACATGATCCTACAATCACTCAGAGTAAAACTTTCTTCTCCACAAACCCAATTGTTGTAAATTTGATTGGATCTACTTATAAGATGGTTGCGACAGTGGAGGATATGATCATGGATGTTGTTCAGAGGCCGTTCATGTTCGAATATGAGTGCATTTTGGTGGATGTTGTTCCATTAGATCAGTTTGTGCCACTTGGTTACATACTTTACAAGGCGCCTTCTCATGGAAAGTGGGGGGAGCATGAATTAGATTACCTTGTTCAGGATGTTGCCTTGCATCCCAATCTGGAAGAGGTCGTTGATGTTAAGTACTTAAGAAAGGAGAAAAAGAAGCTCATAATGAAAGCAAGAAAGGTGAATATGAAATTGCATCAACAAATGAACAAGCATGGGCCCTTTCACAAGAAGGAAAAAATGAAATGTTTTGTTGTAAGCCTAGCTAAGACTTAGACCAACAAGGAAGTTAAAGTATAGGTCGGGATTAAGGGGAGATGTTAGAATGATAATCACGCCTGATCGTATGACAACGATAGTCAACTATAGTCGGTGGGGAGTCAGTGATAGTCGGCTGATTTAGATAGGTAGTAAATGGAAATCGGTGAATCCCTGTAGATTTACGGGTTGGGATTTTGTATAAATCATGTTATGTATAATGCAATTGATAAGCTCATTCAACGAGTCTTCAAATTTCAATCATGGTATCATGAGTTTGGTGTCATGGTATGGTGATTAAGGGGAGATGTTAGGATATTAATCACGGCGGCACCAACTGCACTACCGCTATTCCCCGTCAGCAAGTTTAATGTGAGTTTGCAGGAGTCGGTAAGACATCAGTTTCATTCAACGGAGATCATTATTGATTCTCCAGCTTATGTATGTATAAATAATGGTGTTTGATGAATGAAATAACCCAGCTCATTTGATGAGTTTCATTTTCTGTCAAGATGTACCCAATATTATTCCCATCGCTCGTCAAGTGAATGATGACTTATGTAAGCGTTAGATGTGATTTTAACTCCATTTCTATATGCCCACCTAGTTGGGGTCGTATTGCCCTCCATGTGGAATTTATCACTTATTTTTTAGAACTGGCGCATTAAGACTCTCCATCGCTCAATTTATTACATAATTGTGTTTGGTTCCTCCTTTCCTTGTCCTTTGAATAAATTTTAATTTGTATGCATTGGTAGTATCACCATTTTCATTTCGCAATGAGTGTAAAATAGATTTATAACAATAATTGCAATGACTTCTAGTACAATGGCATCTCACACTCCTTTTCTTGTGATGAGTCGCAACTTATCCTTGGGATGGCACATTGTTGGAGGTTGTGCATCTAGTAATGTAATATTTGGCTTCTATCCCTGTGATGTGTGCCTACAAATTTAGTGGTTCCTTATAGTCTCACCTTATCACACCAGCGAAGTGTCATGGACCTTTATAATGGAATTGTGTGCATGGAGTTTCAACACATTACAACATGGTTTTCACTGTACATCTTCCTAAGGCATAATATTGTGTAACTTACACCTCTTATCTCTCAGTGCACTGTATATAATCCTTTACACATTGGTTAGTACATTCTTGGTAATGCATTGACATGTGACCTTCTCACATTGACTCAACCTTTGAAAACCATGAAATATCATTTTGTAGGATGCAATGTTTGGTACGCGACTCTCATAATATATCACCTCAATTACAAGAACCTATTATCTCTTGGATGATCAGTGTCCCTTGATAATTTTTATCTATCCTTTCATCATATGGGATCTGCATACCTAAAATTGCACTTATTAATTATTGATTATCACTATCCTACTCACATGTGTTAATTCCATGTAACTTTAGTCTCTTCTTGTAGATATCATGCCAGTCCTTTTGTCGCACATCGCAAATGCTTGACACAGTTCACATATTTGATATTTTACCTTTGTGATGCGCTGCATTTGTTGTGCCTATTTCTTATTTCATATGTGATTCCTATATTCAATATTCTTTCGTGTTCCATTAGTGTAGGGGTATACGATCTACCCCTTTATTATGAGCTAGTGCAAACAATGCATTGTATTTTATTGCCAATGCACCTCAAATGTATCAACCCCACAATGTTGATCTGCCCTTCTGAGGGATATGTACTATATGTCTTAATTAATTGCATATATGTGCCATGCATTCACCATGTTATCCTTCGTTCCATTAGAAATATGGCCATGGTAACACCATTGTCACTCTTTATTGTTGCCTCTCAGCACTATTATTTGTCATGATGTTCATGTGCCATTTAACATGGGGTAGTTACAACGTTTTAACATAGGGCATTTTGCAATGTGGCTACATATTTACCTCCCAATGCCACTTAATGTATCTTTTAAACGTGGCGACATATTTACCTCCCAATGCCACTTAATGTATTTTTTAAATGCATCAAAGTCAATCTTTCTTTCGAAGGAAACTTTGTAATGTTCATATTTGTTTCCAATTGCAGTTGTATTATTTTCTTATAATACATTTATAATGCCACTCTTAGCGACACATCCATAAGGCCATTTGGGATGCAGATATTATATTTTGTTATTCGGTGTATCCGACATATGGCTTGTGTTGAATCCACTTGTATCCAATGCAACCACACATCTGGCAGTGCACTTGTCACAAGTCGCTTGAATTTTCTCCCTTTGGCATGTGCCCATGATTCTAGCACCGTATATAATATCCTTTATTTTATATGATCCCAAGGTAAGTTTTCAACACATTTTTTTATCACTTTTTGTAGGACACATAATCTTCTAAGGGTTATGGTGTGAAAGATAAATAGTCAAGGGAGTTTAAGAGACGTTAGAATATGAATCCAATAGTCACACTAATGTATTATAAATGTACATCTATGTTAAAGAAGAAAGGAAATTCATTGTTCTATCATTCATGATTGTTCGCATTTATGTGGACCTGACATGATATCAAACCCAGTGCCATTTTTAACTTCCCTCTTTGCCCTTGTAACTCCCTCCTGATGTTCTGCCTATTTTGCTGAACTGGCACCTCGTTCATTGCTCCTTTACACCTGTGTTTCCCTGGTGGCTTCTAATATTCATTCTCTTGACATTCATATGTCGTTTGGTTAAGTACTCTCCTTGGTTTTGTCGATTTATGACTATGAGCTGGTGTCTCTACGCAGCATCAGAACTGATGACTGGTGCGTCGTTGTATGATGGCTACGTTGAATGGTATGAAATTTGTGTGTTAAAATTACTGAAAACCATGTGCGTTGAAGTTTTAACTCGAATGTGTATTGAATTATCTCCATTCTTAGTTGGAGTGACTGGTTTTCTCCTCCATAGTCATCTCACTGGTTAATAGTCAGTCCACCCATCGGTCAACGCTCTTCCCATACCACTGTTTCACAGCTTGCATGTTGAATTTTATATTGCATTGTATATATATTGTATAATTCGTGGTGTTGTTCGGTCTCCCCACTACGCAGCGGAACCCACACGACCTCTGATGAACGTTGCACCACTCCATACGTTGAACATTGCTCCAATTCACCATATCATCGGTTGAATGCTACACCAACACACACTGTTGTTGTAGATCCTCTAGCTAGCTTTTTAGCTGTTTTTTTTTTCAACTGGATAACCGATGGGTCTAACTTGATTGGATTTTCTTAATTTAACAATAAGAGTATGGGAATCATCATACCAGATAGACTTTTGAATATATTTTATTTCTCGCCACTGTTGGCAATGAAGCACAACATACCTCAAAATATTTGCCAAAAATATATTACAATCATTCCCTGGAGCTCAGTTATTCATCACCCATCATCAAATGTGAAGAAAAACCACCCGAGATCGGACAGATCTTGTGATTACATTCGGCATCTGGGAAATATGTTGCAATCAAGACCCCGTAAAAATTGTTGAAGTTGAAGTTGAGGAAGAGAATGGCACACGGACTATTGGGGAAAATGTTCTATGGAACAAATTTGTTTTGAATAAGTTTTTTTCCCAATCTCACAAGCCTACAACAAATTCTTCTCACTGACTCTCAAGATGCTCCTCGAAAATGTATAAACCATCCTCTACTCCCTACATGTATGTCAGAAGAGAAAAATATTTTTGCAAATGCTTTCACTATTAAGCCAGTTGTGTGTGAGGTCGGATGCAACTGATATTCATGCAATATGTATGACAACTGACAGTACTTTAGCCCGTAAGTATGTGAAAGTCCCAGGTCTGTTCGGTCGCAGAAGAAATAGTATATTAAAATATCTCCCACTTCTCATAAATAGCAATGGCAAGGCATTTGGCATTTCTTCGGCATATTAGAGCGGACAGGTTCCCATCACTGGAAACTATTCGACAAAGAATCAACAACGAACCAAAGTTCCAAACCACCATTCTAAATTAACCAATGGAAACACTTAAACTAATACAATGCAGAGCCATTCAAATACGGAATGCATTCAACTCTCCTTTCTTATGTATGTGGGATGAGAGCGCGTCTTACCCGTTACTGAACAACCTAACACATACTTGTTTTTCTTCTTATTATCGATATTTTAAATGAATATTTTAACAATTGTAGTTTGAATAGGGAAAATGAGGAAAGAAATGAGGAAAACATTTAGTTATACATTGACCAAGAAAAGCATATAACTGATTGAAAACTGAATTCACACACACAATTAACAACACAGGATTTACATGGTAAAACCTTGACAGGGTGTCAAGGAAACATCCACGGGGCAAGGGATTGGATTCTCTATTCAATCAATAATGATTCTCCATGTTTACATTTCTCGGGCATTCACTAGTTTTATACAAGCCTCCTCCGTTACATAACTGCTATTTTGGTATAAAATTAACTAGTTGCATTTTTACCCAAATTTACATAATTCGTTGTCAAACTTCCAACAAACTCCACCTTGACAACAATTTTCATAATCCCTTGCCCATGCCCATTCATCATCTTTTCTGCAAGCCAAGAGAAGCTAAACATCATCGCAGCTTCTCTACTGTAACTGGCTTTGTGAATATGTCTGCACAATTCTCTTGCATAAGGAACTTTTGAAGAGCTACATTTCCGCCATCGATCACATGTCTCAGAAAATGATACCTTACATCAATGTGCTTGGTTCTGCTGTGATAAGCAGGATTTGTAGCCAAGTGAATAGCACTTTGACTGTCACAAAGTACATTCACTTTCTCCTGCGTCCTTCCAATCTCATCAAGCAGACCCTTTAACTAGATTGCTTCTTTACTGGCATCTGAAGCAGCTATATATTTAGCTTCGGTAGTGGGAAATGCAACTGTTTCTTGAAGCTTTGACATCCAACTAATTGCTCCACCTACAAGAGTAAAGACATAACCTGTAGTAGATCGTCTTTTGTCCAAATCACCTGCATAGTCAGCGTCTACATATCCGCAGACTAATCCTTCACTACCATTAAAGACGATACAATGGTCACTCGTGCCTCTTAGATATAGAAGCACCCATTTCATTGCTTGCCAATGTTCTTTCCCTGGATTTGCCATGAACTTGCTAACAACTCCAATTGCATCTGAAATGTCAGGTCTTGTAGATACCATCGCATACACTAAGTTGCCTACAGCATTTGCATATGGTACATGAGACATATAGTGCTTTTCTTCATCAGTTCTAGGACTCAAAATAGAAGAAAGCTTAAAATGGGAAGCTAGTGGAACATTAACAGGTTTCACATTGTTCATAGAGAACTTTTCAAGTACTTTCTCCACATACTTCTGCTGTGATAACCAAAGCTTACCATTTTTTCTGTCTCTGTGTATCTCCATGCCCAATATATGTTTTGCTGCTCCAAGATCCTTCATATCAAACGTCTTAGAGAGCTGAGCCTTTAACCTATTGATCTCTTCCATGCTTTTGCTTGCAACAAGCATATCATCAACATACAAAACTAAGATAATGAATATGCCATTGAAACTTTTGAAGTATACACAATGATCATGCTCACTTCTTATAAACTTCTAGCTCACCATGAAGGAATCAAACTTCTTGTACTATTGTCTGGGAGACTACCTCAAACCATACAATGATTTCCTGAGCTTGCAAACTAATCTTCTGCTACGACCTTGTACAAAACCTTCTAGCTATTCCATATATATCTCTTCATTCAAATCACCATGTAGAAAAGTTGTTTTAACATCTAACTGTTCTAACTCAAGATTAAGTAACGCAGTTAGTCCCAACACAGTACGAATAGAAACAAGTTTTACAACTGGATAAAAAATCTCATGAAATTCTATACCTTCAACCTGAGAATGCCCTTTTGCTACCAGTCTCGCCTTATACCTTTCGATATTTCCATCAACTTTTCATTTCAGTTTGAAGACCCACTTGCATCCAACAACACTTCTCCCTTCAGGAAGTTCTACAAAATCCCAGGTATTGTTCTTGGCTAAGGAATCCATTTCTTCTTTCATAGCCATTTTCCATTTTTCACTATCTGTATCATTTACTGCTTCCTGATAACAAGAAGGTTCCCCATCTTCAATAATCAAAGAAAAAGATGAAGCATAATCTTCATACCTTTTGGGAGTTTTCCTTTCCCTTGTAGACCTTCTTAGAGTGACTAGTTGCTGAACTGGTTCAGAAACTTCAACAACTTCCTTTGTATCTTCAACACCTTTTTCTCCAAAAGTTTCTCCTTCCTTTTGACTGTCACTGAAAGGTCTAGCCTCCAACTGAACTTGTTGATTTGGCGATACCTATTCCTGTTCAATTCTTTCAACATTTGATTTTAAAAGAGAAGATTCATAAAATTTTACATCTCTACTAATGACTATCTTCCGCAATGTAGGATCCCACAACTTGTATCCTTTCATTGCATAGTCATACCCAACAAATACATAACATTTCGATTTTGGATCTAATTTTGAAAGCTGATTTTTAGGAATAAGAGAATAAGCATCACAACCAAATATCCTTAAATACGAATAATCACAAGACTGACCTGTCCAAACCTCTTTAGGAATTTTACAATTAATTGTTACTGAAGGTGATTTGTTAACTAAATAACAAGCAGTGGATACTGCTTCTGCCCACAACTCCTTTTGCAAGTTAGCATTGCTGATCATGCTTCTGGCTCTTTCCATAATAGTTCAATTCATACGCTCAGTAACACCATTTTGCTAAGGAGTATAAACAACAGTTTTGTGTCTAATAATTCCTTCATCCTTACAGTGTTGTTAAAATTCCATTGAAGTGAATTCACCACCATTGTCAGTTCTCAAACATTTAATTGATTTTCCTGTTCTTTCCTCTACCATTACTTTAAATTGTTTAAAGGCATTGAATACATCAGCTTTCTTTTTTAGCATAAAGACCCAAACTTTACAGGAGAAATCATCAATAAATGTTAAAAAATATAGAGCACCTCCATATGACACAACAGGAGATGGTCCCCACAGATAAGAATGAATATAGTCTAAAATATCTTTACTATTATGATTTCCATATTTAAATCTCTGTTTACACTGTTTTCCATATACACAATGTTTACAGAAATCTAACTTCAAAGATTTCAGATCGGGAAGAGATTTACATTTCATCAGTATCTGAAGACCTTTCTTGCTCATGTGACCCAATCATTGATGCCATAAACGAGTACCTGCTTCTTCCTTTTCTGACGCAACCGCTGCTTCACTGACCTGAGTACTTCCTTTTAACCTATAAAGATTTCCGACCTTTTATGCTTTCATAACCACTAAGGCACCTATAAAGACTTTCAGCATGCCATTCTGACCTGCAAACTTATAACCATCTGAATCCAACACTCCCAAAGAAATCAAGTTTTTCTTCAAATCAGGTACATGTCTAACACTAGTTAATGGTCTAACTGTGTTATCATACATTTTAATCCTAATATTTCCCATCCCAACAGTCTGGCATAATACATTATTACCCATAAACACAGAAATACCATTTACATTTTCATATGAAGTAAATCAATTTCTGTGTGGACACATGTGATGAGAAGCACCAGAGTCTAACAGCCAACTTTCTAAACCCTGAGAGACATTACATTGAAGTGAAGTTTCATCTATCATAAATAATTCTTCAGTAGATAAATCTTCATCTAACATACCTGAATCGACCTGATTTGCTTCCTTCTTCGGGTTATCAGATTCTTTTCGTTTCCAACAATCTTTCTTCAGGTGTCCAATTTTATTGCAGTGCTAACATTTTTCCTTACACTTCTTTCCCTTCGATTTAGATCTAGAAGATCCCCTTGTTTTTTCACTTCTTTCCTTTGATCGTCCTCTAGCTATCATGGCCTCTAATGCAGCTATTTCAGTACTGGATTTCCTTCGTAATTCTTCAGACAAGAGAGCTCCCACAACTAATTCAAATTTCAAAGAATCAGCGGTGCTCAAGCTGATTGAAGTTACGAAGTGGTCCCATGATTTGAGCAGAGAACACAGCAAGGTTATGGCTTTATCTTCTTCCTGAATTTTAACTTCCATATCTGTTAATTGACATATAAGTGTATTAAAAACATTCAAATGTTTTGCAACTTTTGAACCTTCTTTCATTCGAAGGCTATACAACTATCTTTTCAGATAAATTCTGTTGGTTAATGACTTTGTCATATAGAGTTTTTCCAGTTTTTCCCATAATATTGAAACTGTACTCTCTTCAATAATGTTGAAGAGAACCTCACCCGCCAGGCATAACTTGATGGTACTGAGAGCTTGGGCATCCAAGTCCTCCCAGTCTGAATCAGTCATGGTTGCAAGTTTCTTAGTTGCCCCATCCAATGCCTCATGCAACCCTTGTTGCACAAGCAGATCCCTAACCTTCAGTTTCCAAAGAGCAAAATTACTCTTTCCAGTGAATTTCTCCACCTCGAATTTTGCATTCGACATCTTGGCCATTTTGTTCTTCTCCTAGGGTTTCAATCTTTCAGCTAGGGTTTATATTTCCTTATTTCTCTAAGAAAGTTTTTTTCTTCAACTAGGGTTTATATTTCCTTATTTCTCCAAGAAAGTTTTTTCAATTTAAATAAAAATAAAACCCTTTGAAAAAAATCTTTTTTCTTTTCCTTCAATTAAATCAAACAAATCCACCCCTTTGTCTTTCACAAATTTCTGGAAAAAGAAATTTCTTGGATTTCTTTGATTTTCTTCCCTCCAAATTCAAATTTCTAGGAAAAATTCTTAAACAAAAAAAATTACCTGGTTCCACAAGCCAGACCTCTGGTAGCACTTCTAGTAGCACGTAGTAGAGGGCACTCTGGTTCTGCTTGACGTACCTGGTTCCACAAGCTAGGCCTCTGGCAGCACTTCTGGCAACACACAGCAGAGGGCACTCCAGTTCTGCTTGACGAGGACAGTGAGCAACTTCCTTCCACGACTGAGCCTTCACACAGGCACCTTCACGGCCCTTACGCAGAGACAACAGCAGCCTTCACGCAGGCAACAGGTCCATGACCTCCTCCTCATGTTGCAGTGAATGCAACCCTTCAATAGTTACGCAGAGGTCACGCCACGCAGCAGCATCCTTTCTGCTCCATCACGCAGACAGCAATGGAGTTCACGCAGAGGGTTTTGGCAAATGCGCTCTGGTCTTCACGCAAACCACACAGGCAGCAACTTCTAGTCTAGCAGTGTTCTTGCATGTAGACTGGTCACATAACACGCAGAAATGGCCAGCTCTGGTCTTCCAGCAAGGGTCTACGCAGGTTCGTCCTCCTCTCCTTCACACAAGCAAATGGGCTTCTCCGCGAAGGCAGTGAACCTCTTCTCACGCAAATCTGGCAGCGAGCCTCTCCTTCATGCAAGCAGTTTGCTCTGATACATAGCTCTGGCACGCTCTACGCTCAACCACACAATCAACCACGTAGTGATCTAGTTGCTCTAACATGAGACATATACTACTTTTCTTCATCAGTTCTAGGACTCAAAACTGAAGAAAGCTTAAAATGGGAAGCTAGTGGAACACTAACAGGTTTCACATTGTTCATAGAGAACTTTTCAAGTACTTTCTCCACACACTTCTGTTGTGATAGCCAAAGCTTACCATTTTTCCTGTATCTATGTATCTCCATGCCCAAGATATGTTTTGCTGCTCCAAGATCCTTCATATCAAATGTCCTAGAGAGCTGAGCCTTTAACCTGTTGATCTCATCCATGCTTTTGCTTGCAATAAGCATATCGTCAACATACAAAGCTAAGATAATGAATATGCCATTGAAACTTTTGAAGTATACACAATGATCATACTCACTTCTTATAAATTTCTGGCTCACCATGAAGGAATCAAACTTCTTGTACCATTGTCTAGGAGACTGCCTTAGACCATACAATGATTTCCTAAGCTTGCAAACTAATCTTCTGTTGTGACCTTGTACAAAACCTTCTAGCTGTTCCATATATATCTCTTCATTCAAATCACCATGTAGAAAAGTTGTTTTAACATCTAACTGTTCTAACTCAAGATTAAGTAACGCAGTTAGTGCCAACACAGTACGAATAGAAACAAGTTTTACAACTAGAGAAAAAATCTCATGAAAGTCTATACCTTCAACTTGAGAATACCCTTTTGCTACCAATCTTGCCTTATACCTTTCGATACTTCCATCAACTTTCCGTTTCAATTTGAAGACCCACTTGCATCCAACAACACTTCTCCCTTCAGGAAGCTCTACAAGATCCCAAGTATTGTTCTTGGCTAAGGAATCCATTTCTTCTTCCATAGTCGTTTTCCATTTTTCGCTATCTGTATCATCTACTGCTTCCTGATAACAAGAAGGTTCCCCATCTTCAGTAATCAAAGCAAAAGATGAAGAAAAATCTTCATACCTTTTGGGAGTTTTCCTTTCCCTTGTAGACCTTCTTAGAGCGACTGGTTGCTGAACTAGTTCAAAAACTTGAACTGGTTCAGAAGCTTCAACGGCTTCCTTTGTGTCTTCAACACCTTTTTCTCCAGAAGTCTCTCCTTCCTTTTTACTGTCACCGAAAGGTCTAGCCTCCAACTAAACTCGTTGATTTGGTGATACCTGTTCCTGTTCAATTCTTTCAACATTTTATTTTAAAAGAGAAGATTCATCAAATGTTACATCTCTACTAATGACTATCTTCCGCAATGTAGGATCCCACAACCTGTATCCTTTCATTGCATAGTCATACCCAACAAAGACATAACATTTCGATTTTGGACCTAATTTTGAATGCTAATTTTTAGGAATAAGAGAATAAGCAACACAGCCAAATATCCTCAAATGTGAATAATCACAAGACTGACCTGTCCAAACTTCCTCAAGAATTTTACAATTAATTACTACTGAAGGTGATCTGTTAACTAAATAACAAGCAGTAGATACTGCTTCTACCCACAACTCCTTTTGCAAGTTAGCATTGTTGATCATGCTTCTGGCTCTTTCCATAAGAGTCCGATTCATACGCTCAGCAACACCATTTTGCTGAGTATAAACAACAGTTTTGTGTCTAATAATTCCCTCATCCTTACAGTATTGTTCAAATTCAATTGAAGTGAACTCACCACCATTGTCAGTTCTTAAACATTTAATAGATTTTCCTGTTCTTTTCTCTACCATTGCTTTAAATTGTTTAAAGACATTGAATACATCAGCTTTCTTTTTTAGCATAAAGACCCAAACTTTACGGGAGAAATCATCAATAAACGTTAAAAAATATAGAGCACCTCCATATGATACAACAGGGGATGGTCCCCACAGATTAGAATGAATATAGTCTAAAATATCTTTACTATTATGATTTCCAACTTTAAGTCTTTTTTTACACTATTTTCCATACACACAATGTTTACAGAAATCTAACTTCAAGGATTTCAGATCGGGAAGAGATTTACGTTTCATCAGTGTCTGAAGACCTTTCTTGCTCATATGACCTAATCACTGATGCCATAGACGAGTACCTGCTTCTTCCTTTTCTAACGCAACTGTTGCTTCACTGACCTGAGTACTTCCCTTTAACCTGTAAATATTTCCAACCTTTTCTACTTTCATAACCACTAGGGCTCCTTTAGATACTTTCAAGACGCCATCCTGACTTGTAAACTTATAACCATCTGAATCCAAAACTCCCAAAGAAATCAAATTTTTCTTCAAATCAAGTACATGTCTAACACTAGTTAATGTTCTAACTGTGTTATCATACATCTTAATCCTGATATTCCCCATCCCAATAGTCTGACATGACACATTATTATCCATAAACAAAGAACTACCATTTACATTTTCATACGAAGTAAACCAATTTCTGTGTGGACACATGTGATGAGAAGCACCAGAGTCCAACAACCAGCTATCTAAATCCTGAGAGACATTACATTCAGGTGAAGTTTCATCTATCATACATAATTCTTCAGCAGATAAAACTTCGTCTATCATACCTGAATCGACCTGATTTGCTTCCTTCTTTGGGTTATTGGATTCTTTCGTTTCCAACTGTCTTTCTTCAAGTGTCCAATTTTATTGCAGTGCCAACATTTTTCCTTACACTTCTTTCCCTTCGATTTAGATCTGGAAGACCCCCTTGGTTTTTCTCCTCTTTCCTTTAAGCATCCTCTAGCTACCATGGCTTCTGATGCAACTGTTTCAGTACTGGATTTCCTTCGTACTTCTTCAGACAAGAGAGCTCCCACAATTGATTCAAAATTCAAAGAATCAGCAGTGCTCAAGATGATTGAAGTTACGAAGTGATCCCATGATTCGGGCAAAGAACACATCAAGGTTATGGCTTTATCTTCTTCCTGAATTTTAACTTCCATATCTGTTAATTGGCATATAAGTGTATTAAAAACATTCAAATGTTCTGCAACTTTTGAACCTTCTTTCATTCAAAGACTGTACAATTGTCTTTTCAAATAAATCCTATTGCTTAATGACTTTGTCATATAGAGTTTTTCCAGTTTTTCCCACAATCCTGAAGCTGTACACTCTTCAACAATGTTGAAGAGAACCTCATCCACCAAGCATAACCTGATGGTACTGAGAGCTCAGGCATCCAAGTCCTCCAAGTCTAAATCAGTCATGGTTGCAGGTTTCTTAGTTGCCCCATCCATTGCCTTGTGCAACCCTTGTTGCACAAGAAGATCCCTAACCTTCAGTTTCCAAAGAGCAAAATTTCTCTTTCCGGTGAATTTCTCCACCTCGAATTTCGCATTCGACATCTTGGCCATTTTTTTCTTCTCCTAGGGTTTCAGTCTTTCAGCTAGGGTTTATATTTCCTTATTTCTCCAAGAAAGTTTTTTTTCTTCAACTAGGGTTTATATTTCCTTATTTCTCCAAGAAAGTTTTTTTTTCTTCAACTAGGGTTTATATTTCCTTATTTCTCCAAAACAAATTCAAATTAAATAGAAACAACCCTTTGAAAAAAAACTTTTTTCCTTTCCTTCACTTAAAAAAAAAAAAAACTCTGTCATTTTTCCCCTTCAATTTACACACACCCACCCTTTTATTTTCACAACTTTCTGGAAAAAGAAATTTCTTGGATTTCTTTGATTTTCTTCCCTCCAAGTTCAAAGTTCTGGGAAAAATTCTCAAACAAAAAAAAAAATTCCCGGTTCCACAAGCCAGGCCTCTGGCAACACTTCTAGCAGCACGCAACAGAGGGCACTCCAATTCTACTTGACGAGGACAGTGAGGAGCTTCCTTGCACGACTGAGCCTTCACGCAGGCACCTTCGCGCTCCTTACACAGAGACAACAGCTACCTTCATGCAGGAAATAGGTCCATGGCTTCCTCCTCACGCTGCAGTCAACGTAGCCCTTCAACAGTTACGCAGAGGTCACGCCACGCAGCAGCGTCCTTTCTGCTCCAGCACGCAGATAGTAATGGAGTTCACGCAGAGGGTTTTGGCAAACGCGCTCTGGTCTTCACACAGGTCACGTGAGTAGCAAATTCTAGTCTAGCAGTGTTCTTGCACGCAGACTAGTCGCATAACACGCAGCAATGGCTAGCTCTGGTCTTCCAGCAAGGGTCTGTGCAGGTTCGTCCTCCCCTCCTTCACGCAGGCAAATGGGCTTCTCCACGAAGGCAGTGAACCTCTTCTCACGCAGGTCTGGAAGCAAACCTCTCCTTCACGTAGCCAGTTTGCTCTAATACACAGCTCTGGCATGCTCTATGGTCAACCACACACTCAGCCACGCAGTGATCCAGTTGCTCTACAATTAACAACATATTTTATTTTATTTTTTTTTTTTTTTTTTTTTATTTTGTGGAAAAACCTGTGAACAGTTTTGAAACCAACGTTTCGGATAGAGTGTCAAGGAAACATCCACGGGGCAAGGGATTGGATTCTCTATTCAATCAATAATGATTCTCCATGATTACATTTCTCGGGAATTCACTAGTTTTATACAGGCCTCCTCCATTACATAACTGCTATTTCAGTATAAAACTAACTAGTTATATTTTTACCCAAATTTACATAATTCGTTGTCAAACTTCCAACAACAATATATTCACCTATATTGACGATTCATTCACACTGGTGTGAGTTGTGACACCCTGACCTCTCCTGAACGAGCTCATTCTGAATTAAGAGTTCAGATTTGTATTGGTCGAGTGTTGAACTGAGACATTTTCTAACAAAGAACGGTTTCCCTTGGATTGTCGTCTTCCTTCAATTGTCTTGTAAGGGTGTTGCGCATCACAGTAAGTGGTGGGAAGTGTCGAAGATGACAGTCGGAAGGAGAAATGTGCAGGTGAGGCTAGTGAGGACAGTGGGGCCGAGGCTTGAGGGAGAGGGCCGAGAGGCCGAGGCCCTGAGCAACTGTGGAGGGGAGTCACTTGTGCCGACTGAAGGGAGCTATCATTGTGGGAGGTCAACCAACTATGGTATGGATCCCTGTAGTGACTCGAACAGAGTTTGATAGTGAGGGGCTGGTGTGTATTAACAGTGAGGGGATTCTCCGAACAGTGAGGAGCACAGTGAGTGGTGTGTTGTATGGTATATGGTATTAAGGTATGGTGGAGTATAACTGATGGTATGGTGATTCCCATACTCTTATTGTTAAATTAAGTAGATCAGACCAAGTGATACCCATTAGTTATCTAGTTGAAAAAAAAACAACAACAACTAAAGAGTTAGCTAGAGAATCTACAACACTGTGTGTTTTATCACTCTTTCTTATATGACTTAAGAAGGTGCATTTTCAAGTTGAAACTAACACTCTCCTCATTTGTTGAGTGTGATTTTTTAACTAAATGGCCAGAATTATTGAGTTATTAAAGGTTATAGATACACTCATACTCTCCACTATTGAGTCTGGTACCACGAAAATCAACAAAAACGCTCTTTCTGACATTAAAAATTGTTTGCAAAATGCACAAGAAAACATTGAATTTTTGCAACTGGAGTCTCAACTTCAGCAAGATGAGTTACAACAAAAATGGAATCCTTTTAAACTTGTTTTTTCAGAAAAATCCCCTATTTTACTTTGAAACGAGATCCTATCAGCAGCCAGCAATTCATTAAGTCAATAATGTTCAGGTTGATTTAGATCAACTGCTCATTTCAGAAGCAGATTTGAATACAGTTGTGAAAATTTAGTTTGCACTTCCCAAGCCAATCATTAGACCTTGGGAAGTGCATGTCAACAACAAGCACATAACAGGTCTTGGATATGATAAGCAAGCGTCCTTTCATATTATAGACTATTCCAAGCCCATTCAATTTCAAAGTGTTGGGTTTCTTCATGGCGGTTCACCTTCACGTGTTCCAGATTCTACTCCACATTCACAGCCAAAAGTTGTTAAATCAAAACACTATGATCGAGTTGGAAATATGAAAGATAATTGTTTTGATCTTCATCCATGTGAGCACTGCCATAAAACCAATCATTCTTCAAACAAATGCTTCAATAATAAGCCTCCTACAAGAACAATGATTCATCTTAGATGGATCGCTTCTTGGCAAAGGGCTTCCACAGCCAAGAGTATTGAACATTCTTGCATATGAGTTTTCTCCATCTTCTCACCTTGTATTTGATAGGGGGGGAAGTGATGGTCATAAACAAGTTTCAAAGCCACATCAAGCGAGCCTGAGCCACAACCTTCCATACCAAATCCAGGGTTGTAGCTAGAGACAAAGATGCCCCTGAGCATGCCTTTGAGTTGGTGGTCATTCTTAAACCACGGCAGGTTGAGAACTCCCTTTTTAGGTTGAGGTTCTCCCTTTTTTATGCAAGTTGTAGACCTCCCCTTTCCAGGTTGAAGGTCTCTCTATCCAAATCATTAGGGGCACTTCCTCTAGCAGAATATTTCATCTTCCTACAAGACTTGGAAGAGTTTCGAGAACTTCACTAAGTATTTTAGTGTTGGTGGCCATCCTTAAACCACCACCTTATGCCAACATTTCATAGAGCACATTTAGCCTAGTGTTGCCATGCATTTTTACACATTTTATATTACTGCTCTCTTCTTGGACTCACCCTTCAGATTAAGGGGGGGAATGTTGGACACCTAACCCTCTAAGGTTTATGGTGTGGAAGATAAACAATCAAGGGAGTCCAAGAGATGTTGGAATATGAATCCAACAGTCACACTAATGTATTATAAATGTACATCTATGTTAATAAGAAAGGAAATTCATTGTTCTATCATTCATGACTGTTGACATTCATGTGGGCCTGACACTTCTCCTATATTACTTTGATTGTGCCCTCATAGATACTTCAAATGTGTTGGTCACCACCAATAACTTAAGCACTTTCTCCTTAAATGTGTTGGTCACCCTTGAAGCTCGATGATCAATAAGAAAATCAAATAGACCTTTATCCAAAACACAATGATTGACCTTAAGGCTTACATCAATGTGATGATTGGTGAAACCATGTCCCTAGGAATTTCTGGTTTTAGGCATACCCCCATGACATTGCAATTTTGCGATAGATGGCCAATCAAACCAAAGGGAATTTTGGGAGATGTATTGATCTTGGTCAATTCATGGGAATACCATGCTGAATTTATAGTCCTATAACCCAAATCCTTTCTAGTGGGGTATCCTTTAATCTTGGAAAGGTCATGCCTAACTATGGTAGATGTTTACATTGGTTGCAGGTTACGTAACATGACCATTTCTCATAGGACCTCGACAAAACATCTAACCTTTTATCCTCTTGCCAATCCTAGTATAGATCTTGAGACACCATTTTGGACTAATAGAGAGGAAAGTGATGACGAGGAAGTTTCCCATCAATTCCTCCCTATTGACCATTATCTATCCATGCAAGATAAAACTAAGGATGAGGAAATTAGTGGCTTCATAGCTTCATCCTCCTCTTCACCTAACACACATAATATTACTCACATAATAGACCCATAAGTACAATTTTTTCTTGACTTGGATGAACTATAGCTAGACATCAACCCTCTTCTACCGAAGAGACAAAACCAAACCTATAGACTATAGAAATTAGCCCAAAATACCTTAAAAATCTAACAATAGAAGGAAAAAATAATCGAAGTTCTGCAGAGGCATAGTGATTCTTTCACTTGGAAATACACTAATGTGAATGGAATCCATCCTGACCTATGTACTCATCATACTTATATAAAGAAGGTATCAAGACCCATTCACCAGCCTCAATGATGGATGAGTCTAACAATGAGGGATATAGTTAAAGAGAAGTTATAGAAATTGTTATCATTTAATTTAATCGATCCCATTTATAATAGCCAATGGGTATCACCTCTTGTCATTGTATCAAAGAAGAATGGTAATGGGGAATCAATGTTGACTATTTGGAGCTTAATAAAGAAACACACAAATACCATTTCCCATTGTCGTTCATTGGCCATGTCTTAGATACATTTGTAGTGAAGAAATATTTATCTTTCCTTGACAAATTCACTAGATATAATCAAATACAAATTTCTACAGAATACCAAGACAAGATGACATCCACTTGACCTTGGGGAACATTTTCTTACCATGTTCTACCCTTTGGGCTTTATAATTCTTCAACCACTTTCTAGCAAGCCGTAATTGGGATCTTATCTGATCTAATTCATGACTGCATCGAAATAGATATGGATGATTTCACAACATATGGTGATATATTCAATTTAGCCCTATCCAGTCTAGAAGAATTTTTAATAAGATATAAGGAAAGGCATGTTTCCCTTAGTAACCAAAGATGCCACATAATGTTAACTAAAGGCATAGTGTTAGGGCACCAAATCTCAAGAAAAGGCATTCAAGTGGATTTGTTGAAGATTAAGGTAAATTAAACTTTCCAATTCCATAAACACAAAAAGGAGGTACACAGTTTTCTAAGACACGCTAGTTACTATCATCATTTCAATAAAGAATTTTCACAAGTAGTTTTCCCTTTGTTTGCTCTGCTTAATAAAAAAGCTAAATTTGTGTGGCAAGAGAGATGTCAATGTTCCATTGAAGAGCTAAAATATCAAGTGTCCAAAGCTCCTGTTTTAAAAAGGCCCAAATGGTCCCTCCCATTTCATATATCCAGAGATGCAACAGAAACTACCATTGGAGCTCTATCAGGACAACAAGAAGGAAATGAGCTCCATATGCAATCTATTTTATCAGTAAAAATATCTGACCCATAGAAATAAATTATATGGTGACAGGAAAAATGTTTCTTGTTGTAATACATGCAATTAACAAATTCTAGCATTATATAACAGGTTATCAAGTGATCCAAGTGGATTTTGGTGACCACCCACCTATCCCACTTGGACCCCCACAACTGTCTCTTTCAATTTTTCAGTTTCCTTAATTGTAGCACAATTTACTATTTTTAGCAATTTTTTGGGTCCTAAACTTCCGGAGCCGTTTTGAGGCCATAAATGACATATTTTTGGCAATCTTGTACCAGTGAATTTTTGTCAAAAATCATCTTTTCCGTCATAGTCCTCAGAGAGATCTTTCCAACGGGGTATCATGCGTTTCAAATGGAGATAATATGACCAAGTCGCGACCCTAGGAAGTTGGTTGTCCAACTAACCTCAACGAGGCCCATAAACTCTTGGTGTTACATATTTTAGGGTTTTCTCTTATTGTTCAATAATAAAAAGGCCCTTGAGCCTCATTGTAACGTAATTTAGAGGCATGTATCTGCCACATCTCTTCTCAGAGATAAGATACCATCACCCGAGCTAGTTTATTTCCATTTCTGTTTGTAAGCATATTTCAGTATTTTACATTAATGAAATAAAGTATTATTTTTGTTGCATCTTTGTATTTATGGTTATCTCTATAATTTGTTGCGTTCCTGTTTAAATTTGGATTAGTGGTATCAGAGCAGTCTGCTCTTTCTCTGTTTTTCTTTGCATGTCCCCAACGAGGTCGGGATATAAGGAGTTAGGGCTTGAACTGGTTGAACCTTTGCAAGACCAACCTCGCAAATCCCGACAGCCTCCCATGGTGGATGAAAATAAAGACAAGGGGGCAAGAGATCCTATCAAAATCTCGCTCGAAGAAGCCCTCGAGCGACAAAGGAACGTGATGATGGACAACTTTGCCCATACCCTTCAGCATCTACCCAAGGGTGACACATCTACTTCTGGCAGCTACTCTAGAAGCACCACACCCTTTAAGGTACAAGTTAACTTTGACATTCCCATATTTTAGGGTCAGATAGATGCAGACGTCGTAGATAAATGGTTAAATCTGCTAGAAGGATATTTTTCCATTCATGATTTTCTAGCCGAGAAAAGATCACTTTTTCACTTCTCAAAGAAGCCCTCGACGTCAAGGACTGGTGGGAAACCTACTGTGAGCAAAAGGATGAAAGTACGAACTTACTGTTTTCAGCTGCACCCACTTGGAACTCATTCCTGGATGCCATCCAGGAGCAATACTACCCTGTCAGGAGCTATGAGGATAAATACATAAAGTGGACAATGTTGCAACAAGGAAGGGACCAAGATGTGCTGGAGTTTACCAGTGTTTTTCATACCCTTCGCACGAAGTTGGGTATCAAGGATTCTGAGAAGCATTAGGTTCTCAAGCATAGGTACATCCAAGACGAGATGGAATTCTTGGACATCTCCTCACTTGGCACGGCATACCGATATGCTGTCAAGATTGAGCAAAAATTTAAACAAAAGAAGCGAGACTTTGGATCTGCGAATCTGAAGCAAGGGAAAGGTGCCCCCAAACCGCAAAACAAAGGACAAATCAAAGGTGGGGCAGCCCAGGACAACTCGCCAAAGTCGTGAGCAAAGAACAACTCCGTGAAGTCGAAGAAGGACACAGGAAAGTGGTGTGAGTTCCATAAGAGCTCCACTCACAACACAAGTGAGTGTCAGGACAAGCAGTCACTGGTGGCTGAGCTAAAGGCTTCAGAATCAGATGCATGTTCCAACTCTGATTCAGAACTCGACAAGGGGAATGACGAAGGGAAGAATATTATTGATGTGGAGCCCAACGCCACTATTTCCACTGCCAAGATCCAGAAGAATGAGCCCGAAGATCAAGAGGAGGGGGAGCGTCTTTTGCACTCACAAATGTGGGTGAAGGGTTTGCCGCTGCAATTCATTGTCGATAGTGGCAGCCAAAAGAACCTCATTTTAGAAGAGGTCGTGAAGTGTTTGGGCCTACCAACTACACCACACCCACATCCATATAGTATCAGGTGGCTTCACCAAGGGCAAGATCTCTAACTTCGCCATCAGTGTCACCTTCCCTACAGCATCAAACCCTTCACAGATGAGGTATTGTGTGATGTTGCACCTCTTGATGTTTGTGATGTATTATTAGGCCAACCATACTTGTGGAAGTGACATGATATGTATGAGTCAAGGCCTCACGCTATTATTATTTCTTTGGGTAATTCATTATACAAGATACTGGAGGTAGCTCCACCTACCGCCACCTCTTTGATCTCTGTTAAGAAATGCAGTAAGATCATCTCCCAGACTAGGAAAATTATTTTCTTCTTGGTTCACTATCAAAGTAAGGGGAAGATCGTAGCCACATCCATGGCCCCCAGGAAGGATTCCTCCATGTAGCAGAAGTAGTTGGGTACGGTCATGAAAGAAGACAGGAACATCTTCGCCTCACCCATAGGGGTACCGTTGCATTGTCAGGTCTGGCATTCATTTGATCTAACTCCCAGAGCACCTCTACCCTATGGTCTGATATATCATTGCTCCATTGTGTAAAATGCCAACTATAAGCAGCGACATGATCAACATCGGGTGCCACACAAGTTTCAGGTGGGCAACAAAGTTTGGTTTATTTTCAGAAAGAATGCCTTACAAGATCCCATTTGAAGCTCAGACCACTCCGATATGGTCCTTACACCATTACCAAGGTTGTGGGAAACAATGCTTTGGAGCACAGCATTCCCCCATTCCTTGGCTTGCACCAAGTGCTCAATGTGGACCGACCTTGACCATGCTTCACACCATTTCTGGACACATCAGAGATTGCAAAACAGCTCACCAAGGACCAAGTTCAGCAGAAGTTTCCCCATCTCATGGAGGTACTCAACGCAATGGGGACCATTGCTTCCTAAGGGTGGAGGAATGATCCAGGTGGATTTTGGTGGCCATCCACCTATCCCACTTGGACCCCCACAATTGTCTCTTTCAGTTTTTCAGTTTCCTTAATTGTAGCACAATTTACTATTTTTGGCAGTTTTTCGGGTCCTAAACTTTCGGAGCCGTTTTAAGGCCCTAAATGGTGCTTTTTTGGAAATCTTGTACCAATGATTTTCTATATAATATCGTCTTTTTATCATAGTCCTCGGAGAGATCTTTCCAACAAGGTATCATGCGCGTCAAACAGAGATAATATGACCAAGTCATGACCCCAAGAAGTTGGTTGTCCAACTAACCCCAACAAGGCCCATAAACTCTTGGTCTTACATCTTGTCGGGTTAGGGTTTTGGTTGTTTATGGTTTTCTCTTATTGTTCAATAATAAAAATGCCCTTGAGCCTCATTGTAACTTAGTTTAGAGGCATGTAGCCACCACATCTCTTCTCAGAGATAAGCTACCATCACCTAAGCTAGTTTATTTCCATTTCTGTTTGTAAGCATATTTCAGTATTTTAGATTAATGAAATGAAGTATTATTTCTGTTGCATCTCTGTATTTATGGTTATCTCTGTAATTTGTTGCGTTCCTGTTTAAATTCGGATCATCGAGTAATTTTTCACATTGACCATGCTACCATCAAATACTTAATGTATAAACCAATCATGAATTGTAGAGTAACTAGGTGGTTATTATTATTGCAAGAATTTGACATAACCATCCTAAATAAACCAAGGAAGGACAATGTAGTGGTTTATTTTCTTTCAAGACTAACATCAAATGAGAAAGAGCCTCTTGTAGAATATTCTTTCCTTAATGAACATTTCTTTAGTATCTACTAACTCTCCTTGGTTTGCATATATTGTTATTTACTTGGATATAGGCAAACTTCCTCATTACTTTCTCCAAAGGAGAAGAAAAATATAATAAAATAGAGTTGGATATTCTCATGGATCGATGGATGTCTCTTCTACATAGGACCATATCTCATTATCTGAATATGTGTACAAGAATACAAGGCCTGTGAAATATTGAAGGCATGCCATGATAATCCTTATGGGGGCCACTTTGTAGACAATTTGACTGAGTACAAAGTACTTCATCAAGGGTACTACTAGCCCATTATCTTTAATGATGCCAAGCAATATGTGAATAGATGTGATGTTGTCAATGCATGGTGAGATCGATGCAATTAGAAGATATGTTATTGCATCCACAGATGGTGCTAGAGTCCTTCGATAGATGGGCCCTTGATTTTTTGGGACATATTAATCCTCCTTACTATCACATCTCATACATCTTGTATGCAAATATTATGTCAAAAAATGAATGGAAACCAAGTCATTCTCGACAAAAACTAAACAAGAAGTGGTAGAGTTTCTACATGAAGATATCCTCACTAGGTTTGGGATACCTTGGGAAATAGTTACTCACAAAGGATCTCAATTCACTTCAAGGCTTGTAGAAGATCTGATGGATATATAAAATATCAAGTATAAAGTCACAACATCGTACCATTGCATGCCAATGGATAGGTGGAAAGGAAAAATAAGCTTTTTAAGGATATCATCACCAAGACTACCATATTACACCTCAATGATGGGTTTGATAAACTCCCTAATGTTATGTGGGCCTACCAAACTACATGGAGAACTACTACTGATTGCACTTTATACAAATTACTATAAGGGAAGAGAGTACTTTTTCTGATCAAGATAGAGATTAATAAACTAAGAACAATAGTAAAACTTGGAATGGGCCTATCTGAAGGTCAAAAGCAGAGGCTCCTCCAGGCCAATGAGATGGATGAGATCCGTTAACCTGCCTTACACTAGACATTAGTGATACAACACTAGAGGTCATGGTGACATAACAAGTTCATCAAGAAGAAGAAATTTAATGTTGGAGATTGGGTGTCGTTATTTGATTCCATGTTTGATGGCTCAAACCCTATGAGATGGACATTGTATATGATAATGGAGCCATGAAACTTCATATCATTTATGAAGAGAGAATGTCCCTGATGGAAAATAGACACGGGCTTCAATTCTATGACATACCCTTATCAAAGTAAGCCTTCTTGAGGAAAATCAGTAACGGATGGCCAAATAGTTATGTGGATATTTTCCATAAGGGAGAGATCCATGCCAAGTTAACTATTCTCACATTTCATTCATGTTCAAAAATAAAATAAAATATAAATATAAATAAAAATAAAAAATAAACTCATGAATATAAGGGCACTTAATGATTTCATAATGGTTGTGTCAGTATCCTTTTTCTCTTGCACTTATAGTTTCTCTATGAAAAAAAAAAATTGCTAATAAAGTTCCTTTTAGGGTATGCAAGAGAGGATGTTGCTATTGCAACAACACCTTTACACAACCTTGTTGCTACAACTCTATCACTAAGCCACCATTGTTGCAACTTGGATGCCACAACTAAGCAATAAAAAGGCAATTGTTGCAACTCTGTTGCTATACTACCATTTCTACAATTCTGATGCTGCAACACAGTGATAAAGGCCAATTGCTGCAACTTTAGTATTGTTGCAACTCTGATGCTACAAATCAAAGATAAAAATCCACTTGCTGCAACTCTACAACACCATTTTTGTAACTCTATAGCACCATTTTTGCAAATCTGTTGTTGTAGTTTCATTGATACAATTCAGTAATGAAAAGCTAGTTGTGGTAACTATGAAGCGTTGATGCTACAACTCCACTATTGTAATTCCAATAGCTATAATGGGCGATGATGATTCTTTCTATGATACCATGACCATATTAAGGTGCAACTCTAGTTGACATTGTTGTTGCAACTCTAGAACCCTATTGCTACAACTTTGGAACATTGTTGAAACTCAAGAATTATGCTACAACCCCAATTCCAATGTGGATCCAAGTTATTTTGTGGGGTCAACACGCTAATGTGATGAAAGTAACAAGTGTAACGACCACTTATGGTAAGTTAGAGAGGCACAATTCCCAAAATTTGCATGATGAATAACATTGTTTGGCATTGCTCGACTTGAACTCCAAATTGAATTCACTTGCATCACTCATTGCCACCATCACTCAATAACATGACCACCCCATTAGAAAATCATCCCCTTCCATTATTGGAAATCTCCAACCACCAAATTATTTCATTCCATTTGTTGTCACAATTTATCTAAGCTCTAATAAAAAAGGAAAAATTTGAGGGATCATTGAACTGTAGAGATCCTACATAAACCTTTCTATTGCAACCATATGACCATAAATGGGGTATTTATGGGGTATCTTTCAATAAGGAGGTTGGATAGAATACATATATATACTAGAAGAGTACAACGATGAGGTGGCCCTTGAATTTTCCATGAGTTTTAGAGAGGATAAGTCTATAGTAGAAAGATAGTGGTGCAAGTGATAAAGGATGTGGTTAAAATAACAAGATTCTCCTAGATAATAGAGCGATGGTATTTTCATCGGAGGTAAAATCCTAAGATTAATGGAACAATTTCTTGAGTCAAGAGAAGCCCTGTTCTGGAAAGGGACTAGATTTGATAGATGATCACTACTGACTCCTTGGGGAGATGTTTCTCTAGTAGTGAAAAAATATATAACTCGTGAAGGACACCATAGGGTATTTTATTTACAGAACTTTAAGTTACTAGACCACATGTAGCATGACAAGCTAGTTAACATGCCATTTTTCCTTATAAGGAAATTACAAACTATGACTTCACATGTGTAGAAATATAGGCAACCCAAGGATGTCATCTTGCATCATAAGGTCATAAAACATTTCATTGATCACACACTACACAGAGGCTAGGTGTGAGATAAAGTAGCAAGAGCACCAATAGATATCGTAGCTACTACAACTCCACCTAGAGGAGATGAAGCTTCTATAGATCCACCATGAGGTAGTGTTATTGCAACGTTGGAGATCGCATGTGTTGTAACTCATTGAGCCATGGTCAAAGAACGCATTGTCGTAACTCTTCTAGCTATAGAATACCCTAGCATTCAAATTGACGAAGAAATCCCTAAGGGTTAATATATTGCAACTCCACAAAAAGATGAGAGTAGTCTTGACAGTGGTGTTGGGATAATAGGGAGAAAATCCTTAACCAAGAGATTGAGAATATTGAAAAGGATGTTATAATATGCACCCATTCCAAAGAATAAAAGGCCTATATATGCCTCGATTTCTACAACTTGGAAAACATAAGAATAAACCCCTACCACTACACAAGAACCATTAGGGGTGGAAAAAGAAGAAGGGGTTGTAGAATAAGGAGAAATCCTTACTGTTCCACAATAACTAACAGGGGTAATTAAAGAGATACACCCCACTGATACACAAGAACTATCAAAAGTGACGAGTGATGGTTAAGATTTCGCTAGCTCTACACTTGATGAAGAAATGGAAAAGGAAACCCTTACTGCAACATAAGAATTAGCAAGAGAAATTCAAGGAGAAGGCCTTGCTACAATTTTTAAGGCATACATAGAAGAAGAATAGGAAGAAGAAGAAGTTTCCACTTCCAGCATGCCCGTATAAGAGGTCACTACTACCCTAGAGTTGAAGAAGACATTCAAAATCATGAGGCATAGAGTAGTCATTGTCTCATGCCCTTATATGCATCCCTTTTATGGAAGAATAGTATGCTCGAGAAGAAAAACATGGAACTTCATACAAGAAAGTTACCAACTTAATGAGAGCTGTATTGATTTCTCATTTTTCTAAGGTCATATCAAATCATGATTTTCATGCCAATTTTGAAAAATGTTGATGTAGCATCAACCTTTTTTTTGGAAGCATATTTTTAACACATTAAATTTTTTTATGTTTTAAGTATGGACATTTTTTCCTAAATGTTATTGATTTTCATGCTAATTTTGAAAAGTGTTGATGCAACATCGATCTTTTCTTTTGGAGGGAGAGGAGGGGTATAATTTTAACACTTTAAATTTTCCTATGTATTAAGTATAGACAATTTTTTTTAAATGTTGGTGATTTTCATGTTGATTTTGAAAAGCATTGATGCCGCATCACCCTATTCCTTTTTGGGGACATATTTTACACTTTAAATTTGTCTTATGTCTTAAACTCATTTTTTAAAAAAAATGTTATTTAACCATTTTTCAAATTGTCATATTCTTCTTTTTTTATTCCTTCTTCAGATGTTTTTAAAGTGTTTTTCAAGTTTGAGTTTTTTGTTTTTCTTTGCAATGTATTTTTGTAATAAAATTTTCATTTTTGCAAAGTTAAAAAAAAAATAATAAATTCGATATTTTGAAGTTAGGATTTTTTATATATTTCTGTATCATTATGTAATACTTCAACACACACAAAATAATTTTCACTAAAAATTTTAGTCCTTAAGTGTGACTTTTTATAAAGTTTTCCTGTTTATTTTCCGATCTAATTTGTCAAGAATTCGGCAGGGATTCATTGAAATCACAAGTTTGATAGGTGAATTCTTCACAATCAAAGTGCCCCAAGAGTTTTGGAGGGTGTTGAATGCATATATGTAGTCAAAAAACCAGTTTAAACAACACAAATCAAGATTTGGCCACAATTTCTTTCATTGGATTCCAGCTAGAAATATGTCGGAAAGTCCAAAAAGTCACACTTAAAGACTACTCCCTAAAAAAAAAGAAAAAAAATTTACACACATTGACAAAAAAATATACGTTTTTCATACATATCCAATTAAAAATATACACATGTTGGGACCTTTTCACTAAAAATGGCATGTCAAATTAAAATTGTTATGGAAAACATTAAACAAAAAAATTTTGGAAAATAGAACATTTTATGAAATTTCTAAGTCCAAAGTGATAATATTTGAAGCTTTTTCTTTTTCCAAAAATAATAATTCACATAAAAATTTTGGCAAAAAATAACAAAACAAAATGTTTAAAACAAAATAAAAACTAAAACCAAAAAAAGTGAATTAACATAATAAAAAATTCTATTTTAAAAAAACAAACCAACAAAAGAGTTTAACAAAAAAAACAAGCTAAAATCAAAATTTATGAAAAGGGAAAGAAAAAAACAAAAAAAAAATACAATTACAAATATTTAAAAAAAAATTGTTAAAAAAAGGCAAAACAAAAAGTAAAAAAAAAAATAGTACAAACAAATTAAAAAATAAAAACAGAAACAATTAAAAGAAATAAAAATTAAAAAAATGGAGTGTATATATATGTGTGTGTGGAGTATATATATATATATATAATCAAATTTTAAAAATATAAAAAATTAAAAAAAAAAATTAAAAAAAATATATTGTTGGGGTTGAATCAAGTCTCTACTTGTCTGAGTGGCGCAAAGGGGTTGTAGAAGAATCGATCTACCCATGCCGAGAACATGTACGTTGGGGGGTGATTCTCAGAATTCAGCCAAGTGAACCAGAATTGACTTGACCACAAACAACCTAACTTTTTATTGTTTTTTTTTCAATATTTTCTTTTTGATTTTCTTTTAATTATGTTTTTTTTATTTTATTTTATTTTAAATAGCTTATATATATAGTTAGTTATTTAAGTTGTTTTTGAAATTTGTATTTGTTATTTTTTTCTTAATTATGTTTTATTTTGTATTTTTTCTATGTGTTTGTTTATATATTTATTTATTCATTCTTTTATAACAAAATATTTTTTTTTATTTATTCATTTATTTATTTTTTTTTTTTAAATTGTTTTTGATTATATATATATATATATAGATTCCTCTTGGAAAAATCGTAATTTTCATTATCAAAAGAAAATTACATGTTGTAGATGCGATCTGCATATGCAGTATGTGAGGCTTTGTGCCTGTCTAGTAGAGATATACAAAAAAGTTTAGTGCACTCCACGCAGGGAGGCTCTGCCTTCTGTAGTGTTCATAATAAAGTTAACCAAAAATAATACTCTACGCAGAGAGTATGTGTGACTGTCATCTTAAATACAAACTGATAATATGTAAAAACATAAAAATATTTATAACAAAAAAACCAAAACCAGGCTCTAGTTGAGCCAGATTTAAACTGTTGGGTCCATGAAGGGTCTATGGTAGTACTGGTAATGAGCTCCTTCCCTCTATTCATGAATCAACCATGTGCCACGAGGCCTATGCGTTGCCTCCTTGGATAACTGATCGGCAAGTGCATTTCGTTCCCTATAGATATGACGACAAGCAAATGTGTCAAATAAAGATGTGAGTCTATGAGCCTCATCCAGTATGGGTCTCAGAGTGTAAGCTGTACAGTTGTTTGTTTTGTTAATCCAGTTGCAAACAATTTTTGAGTCCCCAAATAGTTGCAAATTTCTGCATTGTTTTTCCAAGGCATATTGGATGAGGTATTTTGCAGTAATTAGTTCTGCAAAGTTATTTGTACCCCCACCCAGACCCATTTGGATTTGAAAGTGGTGGGATTTTGAGAGGTATAGTATGGATCCTCCCCCACACCCAACTTCCTGAGCTGACCCGTCAAAGTATGCCCATGGTTGAGAATGGTCGATGATTTCAGGAACAATCTTCCTGGGGGGAGGATGATCCTCATCATCTGGAATGATGTGATAGTCTGCAAGAAGGCGAGCAGTGATGGATGGCCAGTGTGGAGCGATATCCTGGAAAATGTAGCGATTACAAGCAATCCATATTTCCCAGCAAATGAGAAGGGGAAGGTTCTTAGCCTTTGACGGGGTGGCAGTGGTCCACCATGTGGTCCATGCTTCGATGACAGTCTGGCCCCGCCAGGTGCCCTGGGTGGGAATGGTCGAGAGGACAGAAATCCAGAGTTTAGTAGTGATAGGGCAGGAGAGGAAGAGGTGGTCTATATTTTCGGAATTGTCTTTACATAAACAACACCAAAAAGGCCCATGATGTGCTCTTTTAATAAGATTGTCACCAGTAGGGACCTTGTTTTTTAGAATGGACCACATGAGTAATCTGGTTCTGGGGCGCTTTTAATTTCCACATACTTTTCCACCATTGATCAATGGTTTGTGGTCTGTGTGCAGTGGCTAGATAGAGGTACCCTTCTTTAGGGGAATAACGCCCATTTTTTGCAAGTGCCCATATGATTTCATCCTCCCCTTCAACAATTCTGATATGTGATTCGGTTAGCGCTGCTAGATATTCCGCCCAATGTTGATGCCACTAAGGAGGGATATGCAGGCTTCTGGCAGATTTCCAGGCCTGTGAGAATATGGTGGAGTGTTCCAGGTCCGCGATATGACTGATATGAGTGATACCTATATCGGCCAGGTGGGTCAAGAGCTCGTTAGGTAGCCTATGGGCATTTCCACACCCAATCCAAGGGTCTAATCCGATGCGCACCGAAGTTCCAGCTTGAATTCTCCAGGTGAGGCCTTCTCAAATGATTGACATAGAATTGAGAACTGCTTTCCAGATAACAGATATCCCTGATTTGTTCCAGCGTGGCTGTCGAAGCCAGTCCATCAGATTAAGAGGGGCTATGTATTTTGAGGATGCCACCAAAGTCCAGAGGCTGTTTGATGTGATCAATTTCCATCCAAGCTTGGCTGCCAGAGCAGAGGAGAAATCTTCCATTTTTTTTATTCCCCAGCCTCCCCATTTCTTTGGGAGGGTAAGCAACTCCCATTTAGCCCATGCAAAAATTTTCCCTGATTTTTTCCCTTTCCAGAGGAATCTGCAACAGAGGTTTTGTATTCTGGAAAGGATTCCTCTTGGTATCCATGCTAGGGACATCTAGTATACCGGGGTGGCCTCAAGGACAGCTTTGATGAGTACCAGTCTTCCTGCCCTGGAGAGGTATTTATGGTACCAAATATTGAGTCGTCTTTCCATTTTGGTGATTAACCAAATCCAATCTGCTATTTTGTATCCAAGGGGCTTCAGCCTGTAACCCAGATATCTAAGATTGTCCTTCAGCTGTAGCAGGGTGAAGGGGAAACAGTGGAGTGCATAATGTATCTCATGGGGAGAGCAGCCAGTAGCAGTGATGGTGGATTTGGTATTATTGATGATCATGCCAGTTGCAGTTTGGAATAGAGTGATGGTGTGTTGTAAAGCAGTCAGGTCCCCTAAACCACCATTGAGGAAGATCAGCACATCATCCACAAAAAGTAGATGAGTCAATATGCAGCTATCAGTGATCCTGATTCCCTTAATTCTTCCCCAGTTGTGCTCTTCTTTTATAAGTCTACTGAGCCCCTCCATGACCAACAAAAATAACAATGGGGACAGGGGGCACCCTTGCCTGAGGCCTCTTTCAGAGTGGAAGAAAGGCGATGCTGCTCCATTAACAAGGACACTAAAGGAGATGTTTGTTATACAGCTCATGATCCATTTTATAAACTCATAAGGAAACCCTAGGTGAGTTAGGAGCATTCAGAGGTATAACCAACTTACCCGATCAAAAGCCTTGGAGAGATCCACCTTGAGAATCATGCCCTTAATCTTCTTCGTCTGAATGGAGTGCATCACTTCTTGTGCAGTGCCAACTGCTTCATGTATCTATCGATCTTGGAGGAAGGCAAATTGTTCAGTGGATATGTGGGTGGAAAGGATGGGTTGGAGGCAGTTGGCAATGATTTTGTAGATGCAGTTACATAGGGAGATCGGGCGGAATTCATCAAAGGAGGCAGGGTTGTCTGATTTGGGGATGAGGGCGATGAAAGTGGTGTTGATGGCCTCATTCATTCTCCCAGAGGATCGACAATCCTCAATGACCTTGAGAAGATCCTCTCCAAGGATGTCAAAGAAGGCTATATAGAACTCCACCATCCAGCCATCTGGTCCTAGGATTTTGTCGCGCTTGAACCATTTTAAAGTAGCCTCAAGTTCCCCCAAAGTGACCTCCTTGTTCAGTGCCATAGCATCCTCCTGATCCACAAATCGAGGAAAAAGTTGTGCTACTCGAATGACTTCAACAAGTGTGGCATTGGGAGGTGCCTGATAGATCTACTTGAAGTGGGATGTTGCCAGGGAGGCTAGTTGCTGGAAGGTATTCACTGAGTTCCCCTACTCATCTATCAATTTCCATATGGTGTTGATAGCTTTCCGGCCATTTGCAAATTTGTGGAAAAATTTAGTGTTATCATCTCCCTCCATCAACCATATTGCTCTGCTTCTCAACCTCCAGGATTCCTCCCTGTCTTTTAGGATTTTGCCTCTCTGAGATATCAAAGCAGTAAGCTTTTCCTTCTGTTCATTTGTGGTGAAGACCCCCCCATGATCATGTTCTAAGGCAACAATTTCTGATTCAATGTCCCTTAAGGTTTGGTCGTCCTGTACTCTCTTGTTGTGTGCCCAAATTTTGGATAGCCTCTTCAGCTCTTTTAGGTTATGCACAAAACCTTCAATAATATTTCTACCAGCAGCAGGAGGGTGGGTCTTCCAGTATTCAGATATCATTCGAGTATAGGTTCCATCCTTCAACCAGGTGGTGTTGAATTTAAAGGGGGGCTTTGGTTTGTTTAGCCTTCCCCTTATATCAAGGTATATTGGCAAATGATCAGATATACCTCCTGACTCAACCCATTGTCTGTAGATATATCCTTCACCCAGCAATCGCTCCTTGATAAGAAAATGATCTAGCCTCCTGGCGAGGCTGTCATCTCCAATCCTTCTATTCCTCCAAGTAGGTAGAATTTTCATAGAGGGGATGTCTATGAGGCTGTGATTCTCCAGGATGTTCTCAAAAAAAGTAGATAGGGGGTCAATTTGGGCATGGTGACCCCATGATTCTGAGAAGCCCAAGGAGAAATTTAGGTCCCCTCCCAGGATGATGTTGTCTGATTGCAGTAGGTTGGAGTTCAGTAAATGTGCCCAGAATGCTTCACGGTGATGACATGGTCCATATACATTAACAAGTCTGATATCGGTGCCCAGTTCGGATGAGAAAATGTCCGCCCCTATGTGTCCAATGCCTCCCCAGATATTACACAGTTTGATAGTCCTGGTGTTAATGCCTAGAGCAATGCCACCCAAGTGGCCATTAACATCGAGAGCTTGGAAGGACCAGCCCGGAAGCATGGATTCTAGGAGGTGCGAGATTGTATCAGCATGGCCCAGGGTTTCTTGTAAAAAAATGACATCCACATGTTCAGACCCTAGAAGTCTGCACAAAGCTAGTTTTTTCTTGGGGCTAGCTAACCCTTGGCAATTGAAAGAGAGGAATTTCATGGGGGAGACGAGCCCAGGGTGTTCTGTGCTCTAAGAACCCGATCAATAGTGAGTTGTCACCCTAAAGCAATCTCCTCCCCTACCTGCAACTTTTCTTTGGAGAGGGAGGAGGGTCTGCCTTTTGGAGGCTTTGGAGGGATGGGGGGAGATACTAGCCCAATGCCAATGGAGTCAGGGGCTTGTGGGCGAGACAGGGATCGGAGCGGGTATCGGTGGGAGAGGGACCCTTGTTTAGAGTCAGAGGATGTGGATGGGGTCATCTCGGGGAAAGATGGGGGAGTGCAAGAGAAGGTGGGCAGCGGGGGATGCAACGAACAAGTCAATGTAATGGGAGGTGGTGGTATGTAGGCGAAGGCCTGGAGACACCCCAATGAACCAGAAAAGCAATCAGATGATAGAGTGATGAACAGAGAAGGGGTTAGAAGAGCACATACCTGAAGCTATCATAGCTTCCGTAGCCGCCCTTGCCCTAGTCATATGGTGCTTTGCCATGCTTCTTTGGCTTCTCCATGGCCGGGGTCACCACCGTTGCTTCAGGGGCAGAGCGTTCCATAGCTGCATCAGTAGTGGCATGATTTGAATGTGCCTGAGTGTCCTTTGTGGGAATTGTCCTTCCCTTTTCCGCATTCCTTGATTTTCCATTCATGGGGCAGTCCCTGAATAGGTGACCAACCTTGTGGCATCGTTGGCACCTAAAAGGGACCCCCTCATAATCGAGGATCTATGTTCGCAAGAAATTCCTCCACTGCAATGTGATTTGTTCCTATAACCCCTCTCTGGTGTCCAAATGGACCAAAATCCTCGCATACGCCATAATTCCAGTGGAGAGATAGGATTTATCATGCTCCAGGTAGGTGCCCAGGGCATTTCCTATGCACCTAAATATATCCTCTGACCAAAAATGAAGCGGCAGGCCTGGAAGGCAGACCCAAAGTGGTCCAACACCGAGTTTCTCCCTCTCTGGGTCAAAAAGGGGGTTCCATCGCCTCAGAAGCACAGGAGCCTGTTCAATGTGCCAGAAGGATGATAACACCCAGTTTGTGTGCTCTGCTCAAATGAAACACAGTGAAAATCATCCGCAAACGAATGTTTGGACGAATGGGAGCTCAGCCAGATGCTACCCCCAAACTTCTGCAGTCCATTGTTTTAACCGAGCCATCGATTAATTTCTACTCTGAACCCTACCAACCAGGACTTAATCGGCTATGTCCATCGCTTCTCCCCACTGAATGTCTTCTCCCAAATTGATAATGACGTCTTGTGCCCTAGATTTGACACACTTTTGCCTTTTGCCTGGCCTATGGCCCACGTTAGTGGTATCCTCCTGTGGTCCGCTGCGAGGAGGGTTTGGAGGGTTAGTGGCGTTTAGACCAGACCCAGAGGGGAAGGCATCTGAAAGGAGAGGGATGTCCATGAAGCTGCCAGAGGGGGGAGATGTTAACGGTGCCACAAGAGGGGGATCATGAGCGATAAACGGGGGATCTCTAGGGGAAGAGGATGACGGGAAGTGAGATCCGGCAGATGGAGGAATCATGAGTGATAAACGGGGGATGTTAACGGTGCCACAAGAGGGGGATCATGAGTGATAAACGGGGGATCTCTAGGGGAAGAGGATGACGGGAAGTGAGATCCGGTAGATGGAGGAATGGGTCGGTAGCTCGAGGAATAGGCGGTGAGATCTGGACCAATACAGCAAGCCGTAAATTGTAGAGAGGATGATGATGGTGGAGGGATAGCAGCAGCTAACCAAGAGGGAGGGTCTGCAGGTAGGGTTACGACCGAACAGGAGGGTCCCAAAATCGAGGGTAAGGGGGCAATGACCTCCAACAGTTCACAGCTAAAGGATAGAAACCCTTCCGTGCTCGGGTGAGGAGTAGTCCAAATGGAGACATCTTCTATCGGGTCTTCAGAGTAATCGACAAGATCCAACTCCATAACTATTCTGAGAGATTCACGCCAGCTACCGCCGTTCGTGAAATCCATCACTGTAGGATAAAAACTTACCGCAGAGAAAGGTAAGTATGTGGAGGGCAAGACGAGGGCGTGGTAGCGTTATGCACGAGACCACGAACGGGAAACAGGATGGCACAGGAATAGCATTTGGAGGGTACGGCAACCGGGAGCTGACGGTACCTAGACTAGGCCATAGTGGAGGGGTACTACAGTCAAGCCCTAGCCTATGTCAGTTATTATGCGCAGCGGCATCCAAGAAATATATATATATATATATATATATATATATATATATATATATATATATATATATATATATATATATATATATATATATATATATTGAATTTTTTTCATTTTATAAAAAAAATTGGTTATTTTAAAAAAAATTATGTTTATTTTTTAATTTTTGGGGTTTCCTTTTTTTATAACTTTTTTATGTTTGATTTTTTTTCCTTTCAATTTTCTTTATTTTTAATTTTTTTTATTAATATTTTAATATTTAATTTATTTTTTTATTTTATTTTTATTTTTTATTTTTTCTATTTTAATTTTAATTTTAAATTTTTCTTTTGGTAGGTTTTTTTTTTTTTTTTTTGGCAAGGTTTGTGTCAATGCTCGACTAGCATCCTGACCCCACTATGTCGATTTGATAGTTGAATTTTAATTTTTCATTATAATGGATCAAGTCCACCTCTATTGTGTGTCAATTAGATGGTTGTTTTTATATTTTCATTGCAATGAGTAAAGTCTGCCCCCACTACATATCAATTTGATGGTTGATTTTTAAGTTTTTGTTGCAATGTGTCAAGTTGTCTTAGGCTAAGATTTTTAAAAAGTTATACTTAGAAGCTATATATATATATATATATATATATATATATATATATATATATATATATATATATATATATATATCTATATTACTCTTGATATAATGACACTTTGTTTTAAGAATTCATTTTTAAGGTTTCTTTTAGTCATAATATTTGATCTTGAAATATGTTGAAACTTTAAGGTTTTTACAGTCATGGGATTTTGTTTTAATTCCATGGGTGAAAAATACCCTGATGGGGGTGGAAAATCAAAGATTAAGTCACTAGACCCAAGGCAGAGACAACTCAGTGGCCCCGATGGGGGTGGGCGATCACAATACAAGACAATGGGCCCAAGAGAGAAGTGACTTATGTGGCAGACACATGTAGCATATGGGATGGGCAGCCAGGATAACTAGTGCTGGAGGCAGTGAAGCTTCAAGAAGGCTGGAGAGGTGCACAAACCAAAGTTGGGGTACATTCTTCTCTGTTGATGTTTCTTTGGAATGGGAGAGAGTAGGGGGGGCATATCTAACATGGAGTATGTATAGGATGCCACCCTATGTGTTAGTGTCAGTCTTTCCAGCCTTCCGCCAATGATCAAATATGCTCTTACAAAGTGGTCTCAGAGTGTCAAGGTCAAATTTTGTCATTTCAAAGAGTTTTCAAGCAAAATTTGGTCACTAGGCATTAGGTCTAGGGTTTGCTTTCACTCCTTTCAAAATTGCCCAAATGTCAGTCTATTTCACTATTCAGCTGAGTCTATCATCATTCATAGGGTTGTCATTATCATGTCAGTGTCTAATGAGTCATTTTACACCTTGTTCATGCTTCAGTTGCGCCTAGGCAAGGTCATTTCCCTCTCCTAGGGTTTTGAAAGCTACTTTCTCTTGGATGGTCAAATCATTAGCAAAACTTGTATCCAGATGTTCATACACCTTCCCCTATCATTAATGTACCTTATTAAACACTTCCCATCCTTTAGATCCGCCAAATTCCTCATTTTTGCACAAACCCTAGTTTCTTGCTACAACCTGGCAATTTTCTAGGTTGGGCCTGTGTTTTGCCCTTTTGGACACCTTCCCCTCACTCAATATCTGAGATTCTACTTTCCCCTACTTCCTAACATCCCTCCCTACTCTCCAAAATTTCCTCAAGAATTTAGAAGCCTCCTATCCCCTTCATTTCGTTTCATTTCGACAAAATCACTTGTTCCACACATCGGGGTAGGTTTTACTCAAATGATGTTTCTGAGCAATCAAAGATGAATTTGGGAAAACTGAGAGAGGTTTTTGTCCAAAACATGCCAAATAAGAAAACCCTCCTCCACTTTTTACACAGGTGTCATGGTTTTAGAGAAATGTCAAAAATATCGTTGCCTCAGGAGAATCGAATGCACCTCTGAAGTGACCTTGGGAAAATCAAGTTTTCTCCTAGCTTGGTTGGCCAAATGACTTTCTTGATTAGTCAAATGATAACTAGACACAAATAGATTTCCAATGAGCTATTATGAGCTCACTTTGGAGGTGAGGAAGGCATTCAAAAGTTGACTGCAACAGCACTCTGCCTTGAGGCAGCCTCATTTGGCACATTTTGACCAGTCTTGGGAGATTTGATTTTTGATAGGGAAAATGAACTCAAAATTGAAAAATTCCAGTTGGCTTGGAAAGTAGACGCAAATACCTTTCCAACTAGCTATCTTGTGCCCAATTTGAACACCAGGAAGGCCTCCAAAAATCATCTGAAAGTCGTGCTATGCGTTGGACCAGGCGCGCTACGCGTCAGGGGCGCGCTACGCATCAGGCTGCCTTTCTCAGAACAAATTTGCAAGTGCGCTACGCGTCAGAGGGGCGCTACGCGTTGGGCGAGGGGCGCTACGCGTTGGGTTTTTCACTCAACAAACTGTCAGCAAGCTATCAAATCGACTTTTCTCTCAAGCAAATTGCAGGTAGGCCTCTCCTCCATGGCTAGATTTGGTTTTGCAAGATGAATGAGAAATGAATATGCTTGAAATGCCATGAAAACGAGAAGTCAAAACCCTACATTTCTGTTGAAGATTTAAAGACTTAATGTTGCTAGGGTTTCAAAAAATTTTGCTGTCCAAGGTTGCCCATTTTTTATCCCTCTTTTCCCTCATCTCCATCAACATTCTCCTTCAAATTTTCCCATAAAATTTCATAATTTCCCTCTCTAAAATCCCTAAAACCTACTAAATTCCCAAACCCTACTTCACCTTAAAGTCCCACAATTTTATGATTTCCATGTTGTCGTCCCTAAATTCCTTGTTTTATTTCCATTATTCCCTAATTCCCTGATATTCTCCCCTTCCTAATATTCCCTTGTTACATTTGTTTTCCCCTTGGTCATAGCATTGTTTAGATCAGAAGAGCAGTTCACATTCAGTTGTATACCACAGTTTTACATATCAGCATTCATCCAAGGCAGTCGTGCAACAACAGTTATGTCATCCGGTCATTCATCCGATTATGAAGTGGAAACCCAAAGTGACTCACCCTTGGAAGGACATGCACTCATGAGGCTTCATAGAGGTGGCAGAAATATCATTACTTGTCCTGGAACTTGGTGTACAAAGCGAGAATCAGAAGTTTGAAAGCAAAGGTAAAGAGAGTTTCAAGGAGGCAAAAAGTGGATGAAGGACTCTAGATATTGGCTGAGGCATCCTTGGCTCATCATTGCCCTTGATGAAGAGCCTACAGTCCAAATTTAAAAAAATTTGGAGAAATTTTTGACATTTTGAAATTTTTGCACTAAAAAACAGGTTTTTGCCCTCAACGCGTAGTGCGCCGCGCGCTACCCTTAAGTTGGGCAGGTCCATTTCACAAAAACTCAGCATTTTTGGATTTGTCATGATAAATTACACTTGCTCAGCCACTGCCAAGACATTTCATGGAGATTTGAGCCCCCAAAAGGTCAAAAAACAAGCAAAAAATGACCTTCTGCCACTTTTTGGACACACAGGAAGCAGGCTTGGGAGATTGCATTTTTGGAGGGGCAAATGGGCACCAAATTGAGAAATTCCACTTGGGTTGGAAAGTAGACATCCAGACCTTTCCAAGAAACCCACCTGAGCTCAATTTAGATGTCGGGAAGTGCCCCAAAAGTGGGCTGAAAGGCGCGCTACGCGTTGAGAAATGGCGCGCTACGCGTTGGGAAAATTTGCCAGTTTTGCACCTTCAGCTCAGGAAAACGCAGCATTGACTAGTTTTGACTTTTTGGTGGGATTTTTCATCCTCTTTGATGTAATTGATGTATTTTCATGTTGACATGACACTTATTTACGTATTCTAGAAGATTCATTCATAAAATAGCAAACAATTAATGAATGAATTGGTTTCCTAGCTTATAGAGGCAAGTTGTTTTGATTGCCTAGATTGTAGTGCTCAGTTTAGAATTGGTTGAAACAGCTCCTAGGATGATGAGCTCGACCCCTAGAGGCTAGGGAATGGGTTGGCATGGTCTATATTATGTATTTTCCAAATCATTTTCATGGTTGGAGAGGTTGGACTCTTGAGGGATAAGCTTAGACTGTATTACTCTTTGTATCTCTGCAATTTTGGCAAAGGAAAGACCAGGGTTTTGCAGCACTATTTGGGATTCCTGTGGTGATTTGTGTTGATGGTGTGTTTCTCTCATGTACTTGTAAGTTTGTAATGTGTATCATTTTTCTACTCTTCTCTTCTGCAAATTAAGTAAATGAAGTGTTAAGGTAGAATTCATGGTTTCTATGCTCTGCCTTTAAGTTTGCTTAATATCTATGTTTTCATCTGTTTAAGGAGAACTCTCAATGGTTTCTTGCTCTCCTTAGCTCCTCACCGGTCATATCTATCCATTCACTTATTTCAAAGGCATCAAGACAATCTCCTACCTTTCCCCAAAAAGACCTCTGAAAAAATTGTGTCTCATCCCCGCACCCAAAATTGTCGTGCTCAGTTTTCCAACAAAACCCTAAAAATTTGAAATCAAACTTTCCCTATCAGTTTACTAGCCTAAAATCAGTGTTCTTTATTGGTCATCTCAGCCCTTTGAAGACCTTTTTCCGAGATAGACCCGGAGAGAGCCCTCTCCTGTCCTCGTAGGGCTAGCTACGAGGCTAAGTGGTTTGATGTTGCCTTGGATTTTGCCTTCCTCAGCCTGAGGCAGATTCGAGCGCTAACATATTGGCGACCATACTGGGGAAGAACAAATGGTTTGCTTGTTGATGTCATTTGTTTTATAAGCTACAGACGGAGCCTGAAGTTATGCCAGGTAGCCTTCGAAACGCTTTTGCTTTGCATTAGCGGAAGTAGATAAATGCTGCTTCAGTCAATCTCCGGTCTAGCTTGTAAACGTGACATCTAACTTGTTAATTACCCCAGTACATGTATCAAGTTCAGATCTGATTGTTGATGGTGGACAACGATCAGACACTGGCAAGGCTGAAATCATTCACCTGGCGACTCTAAATCATTTTCGAGATCAGATCCAAAGACTCCACTGGAGGATGATCCCGACCAGCAAAAACATGAAAGGACAACATGGGCAGATCAGGTATTCAAGTTGGAATTTCATCCAAGACATTTTGTTCTTTGTCATAAATTATTTCTTCTCTTTTCCCAAGAATGTCAAGAAGGCTTTGCAAAGTATATTGTATTTGAGAAGAGATCCTCGGCCTGTAGTTGATTCTTTCCCTTTGAAGATTGTGAATACCAAAGATTTGCATGCCTTTGAGCTTGATCAAGATCCTTTTTCCGAATTTTGTGATGACCATCTTCAAATTGATGAATCTCAAGAGACCAAGACTGATTCTATACCTGCTGTACATACCCCTACACCTTGTAAAATTCCAGATCGGTATAAACCTCTTGTTTTACCTTCTGTTCTCCATGCTTTCCCCAAAAACTATGATCTATACTTGCCGAGGTTTGATGGTGAATGTAAGAATGTCAACGCTGAGCAACATGTGCAGAATTTTGAGTCTTTTCTAGACCTTTTTGAAGTTGATGAAGAGGATGTGAGTATTAGGCTTTTTGCTCTTTCTTTGCAAGCTAAAGTGAAGAGTTGGTTCAAAGCCCTGCCTGATGCGAGCATCTCAGATTTCCAGCAGTTTATCAAAGTTTTTCTCGACAGGTGGATGATCGGACAGAACCTTTTCTTGATTGTAGAAGAGTATAACCAGCTGAAAAGACTACCAGGGGAGACAGTACAACAGTTTTCGGCCAGATTTAATCAAGTTTATTATTCAATGCCAGTTGAGATAAGGCCTACTCCTAGATCTGCTCTCTTGCACTATCCGGGTGCCTTTGATCCGGAGATGGAGTTTCAGCTGAGAGAAAGGGATATTGCAACACTTCACGAGATGCAAAACAGTGCAGTAAATGTAGAGGCACATCTGCTGATCCGAAGGGCAAGAATGAAGGAAGAAGAGATGAAAAACATAGATCCGGAAAAATCAACATCTCTAGAGGTGAAGCTTGAAATTTTGGTAAGTGCAGTGGAAAAGATGATGGACAAGATCAACACAAGAAATGATTATGATGTTCAAGCTCATGGCTCGCCGATTCAAGAAGAACAAGCTGTTGATCCAAAACATCTTATTTCTTATCCTAGTTGTCATAGATCTGATAACGATTGTTTTGTAGATCACCTTGGCGAAGAAAGAACTGTTGATATGACATGTATGCTTGATGATGTCTTTTATTTTGATGATTCACCTCAGTTTGATCAGTATGATGATGATTATGTTCTCCAAACAGAAGCTAATCTTACAGACAAATCAGCAGCTAGCTTGTGGGAGGAAGAAGTTCACTTACAGCAGCTCGAGTACAATGATCAACTGATGCATATGAGCTATGACAATGATGAGGAAAGTGCATCAAAGTTTGAAGTAAGTGAAGGATCTTTGCCTTTTTGTTTTGATTCGTTTCAGTTCATCAGAGATAACTACCATGCAATCAGAAATCAAATGTCAACAAGTCTTGCTTTGAAGCATCTTGAGAGCAATGAAAATTTTGTTCAAGATTTCTCATATTTAGATTTGCAACCCCTGAAAGCCATTGATTGTCAAGTTGCAGCTGAAGACTTGGAAGTGGACACACATGATTTAATGATTCAAGGTGACTCCGTACCATTCTATTTTGAATCATTTCAGTTTTTGAAGGGTAGATTGCATAGTAGATCTTCAAATGAACAGCCTATAACAAATCAGCAATCTCTCAGTGTTAATGTTGAGGATGAGACAGATAACAAAATTCTTGAGCAGCCTGTAGCATCAGATTTGCAGCCACCAAATGAAATTGAAGGGCAGATTACAGATGAAGCTGTGGAAGATGAAATACATGATTTGATGATGCAGGAAGATTCTATACCCTTTTGTTTCGAAGCATTTCAGTTTATAAGGCAGAATCTTCGTAAAATCTCTCAAGAAAAAGATGAACAGCTAGAAGGATGTCATACATTTTCAATGGATACATTACAGCAGTCTTTTCAAGTTTTTCATGATCCAATAGCTGATGTTTTGGATGAGGTTTGCAGTCAAAGTCTTTCTCCATTGACTACATGTGAGCTTGAAACATGTGCTGACATGAACTTGGTCCGGCAGCCGGTTTCTTTGTCATTTTTAGCAAAGGTCTCATCACAAGGCTCAGACCAAAGTTTGCATTCATGGTATGAGGAGAAGAGAAGTAATCCATTGGATGAGCTAAGTTCCAGTGTGCTTGAATTTCAAGATCCTTATGCAGTGTTTTTGGAGGCGGATAAAGAATCCATATCATTCAACGGATCTGTTTCTAAGTTGTCATGGGAGTTGCCTTTCAGTAGTTCTCTCTTGTTGTTCATAAGTGAGAACTTGCGGAAAATTCGAACAGCAGATGGAATACTTACTTGGTTGCACTGGTTGTTTCATTTCACTTGATCAGGTGATGAATGAAATTGTTAGAGTAGGTTTTGATGAATAAGCTCAAACTTGAGCATCATTTCAGTTTGTCGGTTGTGTTTAAGTATTGAGTCAGTTTTTAGTTGAGTGAGAGTCAATTTGTGTTGTCAAGTCATCAGTTTTCAGTCATGCATTTCAGCTTGAGTTTTTGACTCCATTGCCTAATGGATGAAGGCATTGTCTAGCTCTTCCAAAGATCTGTCGTTCTTGGCACCTCCAAGGAGCTACCATCCCCATTGGAGCCAATGTTAGTGTCAGTCTTTCTAGCCTTCCGCCAGTGATCAAATATGCTCTTACAAAGTGGTCTCAGAGTGTCAAGGTCAAATTTTGTCATTTCAAAGAGTTTTCAAGCAAAATTTGGTCACTAGGCATTAGGTCTAGCGTTTGCTTTCACTCCTTTCAAAATTGCCCAAATGTCAGTCTATTTCACTATTCAGCTGAGTCTATCATCATTCATAGGGTTTTCATTATCATGTCAGTGTCTAATGAGTCATTTTACACCTTGTTCATGCTTCAGTTGCGCCTAGGCAAGGTCATTTCCCTCTCCTAGGGTTTTGAAAGCTAATTTCTCTTGGATGGTCAAATCATTAGCAAAACTTGTATCCAGATGTTCATACACCTTCCCCTATCATTAATGTACCTTATTAAACACTTCCCATCCTTTAGATTCGCCAAATTCCTCATTTTTGCACAAACCCTAGTTTCTTGCTACAACTTGGCAATTTTCTAGGTTGGGCCTGTGTTTTGCCCTTTTGGACCCCTTCCCCTCACTCAATCTCTAAGATTCCACTTTCCCCTACTTCCTAACATCCCTCCCTACTCCCCAAAATTTCCTCAAGAATTTAGAATCCTCTTATCCCCTTCATTTCGTTTCATTTCGACAAAATCTCTTGTTCCACACATCGGGGTAGGTTTTACTCAAATGATGTTTCTGAGCAATCAAAGATGAATTTAGGAAAACGGAGAGAGGTTTTTGTGCAAAACATGCCAAAGAAGAAAAACCTCCTCCACTTTTTACACAGGTGTCATGGTTTTATAGAAATATCAAAAATACCGTTGCCTCGGGAGAATCGAATGCACCTCTGAAGTGACCTTGGGAAAATCAAGTTTTCTCCTAGCTTGGTTGGCCAAATGACTTTTTTGATGAGTCAAATGATAACTAGACACAAAGAGCGTTCCAATGAGCTATTATGAGCTCAATTTGGAGGTGAGGAAGGCATTCAAAAGTTGACTGCAACAGCACTCTGCCTTGAGGCAGCCTCATTTGGCACATTTTGACCAGTCTTGGGAGATTTGATTTTTGACAGGGAAAATGAACTCCAAATTGAAAAATTCTAGTTGGGTTGGAAAGTAGACTCAAATACCTTTCCAACGAGCTATCCTGCACCCAATTTGGACACCGAGAAGGCCTCCAAAAAGCATCTGAAAGGCGCGCTACGCGTTGGACCAGGCGCGCTACGCGTCAAGGGCGCGCTATGCATCAGGCTGCCTTTCTCAAAACAAATTTGCAAGTGCGCTACGCGTCAGAGGGGCGCTATGCGTTGGGCGAGGGGCGCTACGCGTTGGGTTTTTCACTCAACAAACTGTCAGCAAGCTATCAAATCGACTTTTCTCTCAAGCAAATTGCAGGTAGGCCTCTCCTCCATGGCTAGATTTGGTTTTGCAAGATGAATGAGAAATGAATATACTTGAAATGCCATGAAAATGAGAAGTCAAAACCCTACATTGCTGTTGAAGATTTAAAGACTTAATGGTGCTAGGGTTTCAAAATTTTTTTCTGTCCAAGGTTGCCCATTTTTGATCCCTCTTTTCCCTCATCTCCATCAACATTCTCCTTCAAATTTTCCCATAAAATTCCATAATTTCCCTCTCTAAAATCCCTAAAACCTACTAAATTCCCAAACCCTACTTCACCTTAAAGTCCCACAATTTTATGATTTCCATGTTGCCGTCCCTAAATTCCTTGTTTTATTTCCATTATTCCCTAATTCCCTGATATTCTCCCCTTCCTAATATTCCCTTGTTACATTTGTTTTCCCCTTGGTCACAACATTGTTTAGATCAGAAAAGCAGTTCACATTCAGTTGTATACAGCAGTTTTACATATCAGCATTCATCCAAGGCAGTCATGCAACAACAGTTATGTCATCTGGTCATTCATCCGATTATGAAGTGGAAACCCAAAGTGACTCACCCTTGGAAGGACATGCACTCATGAGGCTTCATAGAGGTGGCAGAAATATCATTACTTGTCCCGGAACTTGGTGTACAAAGCGAGAATCAGAAGTTTGAAAGCAAAGGTAAAGAGAGTTTCAAGGAGGAAAAAAGTGGATGAAGGACTCTAGATATTGGCTGAGGCATCCTTGGCTCATCATTGCCCTTGATGAAGAACCTACAGTCCAAATTTCAAGAAATTTGGAGAAATTTTTGACATTTTGAAATTTTTGCACTAAAAAACAGGTTTTTGCCCTCAACGCGTAGCGCGCCGCGCGCTACCCTTAAGTTGGGGAGGTCCATTTCACAAAAACTCAGCATTTTTGGATTTTTCATGATAAATTACACTTGCTCAGCCACTGCCAAGACATTTCATGGAGATTTGAGCCCCGAAAAGGTCAAAAAACAAGCAAAAAATGACCTTCTGCCACTTTTTGGACACACAGGAAGCAGTCTTGGGAGATTGCATTTTTGGAGGGGCAAATGGGCACCAAATTGAGAAATTCCACTTGGGTTGGAAATTAGACATCCAGATCTTTCCAAAAAGCCCACCTGAGCTCAATTTGGATGCCGGGAAGTGCCCCAACAGTGGGCTGAAAGGCGCACTACGTGTTGGGAAAATTTTCCAGTTTTGCACCTTCAGCTCAGGAAAACGCAGCATTGACTAGTTTTGACTTTTTGGTGGGATTTTTCATCCTCTTTGATGTAATTGATGTATTTTCATGTTGACATGACACTTATTTACCTATTCTAGAAGATTCATTCATAAAATAGCAAACAATTAATGAATGAATTGGTTTCCTAGCTTATAGAGGCAAGTTGTTTTGATTGCCTAGATTGTAGTGCTCAGTTTAGAATTGGTTGAAACAGCTCCTAGGATGATGAGCTCGACCCCTAGAGGCTAGGGAATGGGTTGGCATGGTCTATATTATATATTTTCCAAATCATTTTCATGGTTGGAGAGGTTGGACTCTTGAGGGATAAGCTTAGACTGTATTACTCTTTGTATCTCCGCAATTTTGGCAAAGGAAAGACCAGGGTTTTGCAGCACTATTTGGGATTCCTGTGGTGATTTGTGTTGATGGTGTGTTTCTCTCATGTACTTGTAAGTTTGTAATGTGGATCATTTTCCTACTCTTCTCTTCTGCAAATTAAGTAAATGAAGTGTTAAGGTAGAGTTCATGGTTTCTATGCTCTACCTTTAAGTTTGCTTAATATCTATGTTTTCATCTGTTTAAGGAGAACTCTCGATGGTTTCTTGCTCTCCTTAGCTCCTCACCAGTCATATCTATCCATTCACTTATTTCAAAGGCATCAAGACAATCTCCTACCTTGCCCCAAAAAGACCTCTGCAAAAACTGTGTCTCATCCCCGCACCCAAAATTGCCGTGCGCAGTTTTCCAACAAAACCCTAAAAATTTGAAATCAAACTTTCCCTATCAGTTTACTAGCCTAAAATCAGTGTTCTTTATTGGTCATCTCAGCCCTTTGAAGACCTTTTGCCGAGATAGACCCGGAGAGAGCCCTCTCCTGTCCTCGTAGGGCTAGCTGCGAGGCTAAGTGGTTTGATGTTGCCTTGGATTTTGCCTTCCTCAGCCTGAGGCAGATTCGAGCGCTAACACTATGCATGCTCACTTCACTGGTTAATGACATCTCTATCGGTGTGAGTGTGTGGGAAGCGTTATTGTGAGTGCTAGACTAGAAACCATGTCGTTCAGCATGGGATCCTGACGAAAGGGCTAGATGAAGTCTGAGGCATATTTGTTCTGAGCTAATAAGGAATAGGGTGGTGTTGCTTGAGCCCGTAGAGCTTGGTCATTGTCCTATACCCAAGAAGCTAGGGGACACTCCGTTTATTATTTGGGAAGGGTTTGAATTGGGTTTTCAAGTGCGGAGTTGTTTATTTTAAGAAGGTAGGTTGGACATTTTTTCTTTATGCAAGGTGTACTCACAGGTTGTGGTGGAATGGGTGTCTTGGTTGTGAGGTAGCCAAGCCTTGAATCTAGTGCGTCATTTCCACTCCAGAGATGTTGAGGAAGCGAGGTCGGGCCCAGAGAGGTATGGGGCCTCAAGGCTGAACAGAAGGAAGGGTAGGTCAGCAAGTAGCAATAGATGAGGTGGGAGATGCTAGTATCAAATTGGCGAGGTGAACTGGCATAAGATTGAACTTCATCGTCGGGTTGGGTGGAACAACCACCCTCCATGGAGTCTTTTGATATGTAAATGCGAAGAGTAATGGCAACATTTAAAGAAATGTGGCAGCAAAGACACGATGATAAAAGTGAATTCATTGCATTTCTAAATGAATTGTTGCAAAACCAGTGGGACATTCTTGATAGTTTGGCTTCTTTGTGAAAAGACCAAAGGTGCACTAATGATAGACTAGATGATATGGAGGCTCACCTTTCTCATGTGGAATTTCATGCCCATCATTACCCTAGTCCTCCTACTACTCATGATGCTCTAGGTGTTGGTATTGCACTAGATTTTTGCCAATAATATGTGATGAACATCGATTGTCTATTGATTCTCTGCATTTTTGGGCTATCTGGTCATTCTACTTATTGTTATTATGTAAAACATGTCAATTCCTTCTTAATTTTTGTATCAATCTCCTGGCCAACAAATCTGGTCAGAGTGAGGTTGGGAGAATTTTGATCCTCAAGAATATTAGATGTAAAATTTTGATCAATTAATAATGAAAAATTGGCCGACGAAAAAAAAATTCCATAGGTGAAAAATGTTGAAATTGTAATGTTCTTTGAAGTTGTGATATTTTAGATTTAATACTATGATTGAAAAATGTCAAAATTTTAAGGTTCTATGGAGTCATGATATTTATCTTTAACGCCAAGGTTGAAAATTGTTGAAATTTTTAGGTTTTTTGGAGTCATATTGATTTATTTTAACACTATCATTGAAAACTATTAGAATTTTAAGGCTTTTTGGAGTCATGATATTTTATTTTTAATGTCATTACTTAAAAAATGTTAGAAATTTAACTAAAAAATGCATTGATGTGGCGTCAACACTTTCAGATTTCGGGGTATTTTTTCATGTTTATTACTAAAAAAAAAAAAAAAAATGCCATTGTTAAAAAAAAATGGAATTTTAACACGAAAAAAAATGTTGATGCAATGTTTGATGCAACATCAACACTTTTTGTTTCTGGGGTGTTTTTTCATTTTTATTGCACAAAAATTTTGGTTTTTAATGTTGTTGCTAAAAAAACCTTGGAATTTTAACCCAAAAAAATGTTGATGTAGCATCAACGCTTTTTGTTTTTTTTGGTGTTTTTCATGTATTTTTTGCAAAAATAGGGGTTTTGGGGGCTACAGTTCTCGTTTTGAGGTTACAGTTCTCGTTAAGTTGGTAACTTTGTTATACCACCATTAAATTGTTGAGGGATGAACTCGGGGGGGGAGATCTTTTGAGAAACTATACTACCTTTCCCAAGAAGCAGGCTCCCTTACTGCAAGGGAACCTCTCCCTAAAGCAAGAGTGATAATCCAAAACTACAAAAAAGAAACTCAAGGTTGGTAACCAGAAAATCAAAACTAGTGTGTTGGCTAATCAATCATCTATTATAATTGCATTTCCAATTTTTTGCAATATAAAGTTTCATTCCATTCCTATTTGATCAATGGTGTGTTGAGTATTTAGTGTTTTATTTCTTTCATAAATTAGTTGCTCGCATAAGGAGGTAGGGTCCCCTCCTTAGCCAAGTATATTCTGTACTCATATTGTAGCTATAGCATAATTTATATTTTAGATTAACTCTGCAATTACTTAGTTTTTCCTATTGTTGCTTCTCTATATCATAGGCTTATTACTACAAATTATTCAATGTTGTTATTAATTACAAACTAATTATTTTGTGAGATTTATATAGCAATTCATGACTTAGGTCATTTCTACACCTCCTATTATTGCAACTTTGTGTTAACACTAGAATGTTATATTTTCTAGAATTATGATTTCTCTATTTTTGATTTGGTTTGGTTTGATTATTTTGTTTACAACATCATATTCATGGTCTTGTTTCCTTTATAAAAAAAAGGTTTGGTTACATAGTTTTTTATCTATTACATTACATTGTATGTGCAATTGTATTTATGTTACAATAACCAAGATCATCTTAATACTATAGCAAGTCACCCTTGATGCTTGTGTGATTTACTTTCTACAAGTGTGAATTTACTTTCCTACAATTTAGATCAAGAATTATGTTCTTTGCATTCCTACAAAGCGTGGATTGGATCATAAGTGTGGTGTGGACTTCTCCTAATGACCTGTGGAATCATCTTAATATCTTTCCCTATGACACACATTTAGAATACTACAACTACGAATTGTAAATGGTTCATGACAATTTGTAAGTTCCATATGAACCTTGATTGATAATTAAATGTACAAATTTTTGGTTGCTTTTTTGAACAATTAGAAAGGTAATTGAAATGCCCATCAATTAGCTCTTTATTTTGATTTTGTCAATTAATCAAAAGTTGTATATATTCTATTGTTAGCTAAAAGATTTTTATTAATGAAAGATGACAAGGCGTTGAATATATATGCCTATTCAAGTTTTATTGTTCTTTTAGTTTTTTCAAGGAAAATGATGTAAATGCATTTCTATATATCCTCCCACTATATCATTTTTTCTACTCTTAAATTATTCTTTTGTAAATATATGACATAAAAAGGGGAAAAAAACCATACTATTACTCCATCAACAACAAATAAACTACATATATAGCTAAAAAAATAGAAAATAAATTATATGCAAAGGAAAAGGCATACTCTAGGGGAGAAAAAGAGTGTTCTATGGTTTTCTACAGCGAGAGCCCATAATAGCTATGACTCTCCCTCTAGATCTATATCCTCCTCTTTTGACACCTTAACCTTCAAGGTAATTACAGTGGTCACAACAACAAGGGAGTTATCATCCCACTCTCAAACCGCCAGATTTAAAAAAATATTGATTAATTTTCTTGTGTATTGGTTCCTCCACAAATCACGTTAAAAAGATCTTATATTTTTTTTTTTTTTGAGACAAGCCATGCATGTCTAAGTATGAACTAATTCAGACTGTGAAACTGCAGATGGCTCATTAAATCAGATCTTATATTTGCAAAACGTTTAAAACTTTAGATTCAAAAAGTTTAACTTATTGTAAAATTAGACCCAATATTCATTAATGACCCATATTCCATAAGCCCCTGAGGAATGTACCTAAATTAGTGGTCACCTAACTTCAATCCCAAAAAAGATGTTCCATCATAATCTAGATATTTAAATTAATGGTCAAATAATTCATCTCTTACTTCCATCCTAAAAAAATATATCCCTGTTATCATCTTAATCTTGCTTTCATTCCTATCTAAATTAATGGTCAAATAATTCATCTCTTACTTCCATCCTAAAAAAATATATCCCTGTTATCATCTTAATCTTACTTTCATTCCTTGTTATTTGGGATGACTAGGCCCTTTTTTCGGTATGGACCCCAATTGGAAGATATATAGAGAGATCCAAAACTAAATCCTTTGTGACATATCCTTTGTTGAGCTATATTTGGACAAATGCCTAGGACAAACCGTTTAAGTAAATTTAAATGGGTGGATACATATATTCCCAATGTTTTCCAATGAGAAACGTCCATTACAATGAAATAGTTACCATGAATATATGTATCCAACCAGATAACAAGCTTTGGAGGACGAATACAGTGGATTTAGTAGCAAAAAGTTGTGTAACATCCGCTACGGTAATCCTCTCACACTTCTTAAAGATCAGAAAACATGGTGATTCTGAGATTATTTTAATTTCTAAGGGTGACTCTGGCATATTCTCAGAAGAATGTTTTCGTGCTTTTGGATACCGTGTGAAGTACTGGATAACCGTAAACGAACTGTTGACTTCTCATGTTTTGCTTACGACGTGGGGCTTCACGCACCTGGCCACTATTCGCCTGGATTTGGAAACTGCACTGCAGGAAATTCAACAATGGAGCCTTATATTTTAGCCCATGATATGCGTCTTGCACATAGCACCACTGTTAAAATATATAGGCATAAATACCAGGTGAGGTTACGCCCTTTTAAGCATATCACACTGGAATATAATGTGGAGTTATACATCACTTGAATAACTATTGGAAAATAAAATGCAGGGAATGCAGAAAGGTTCCATTGGCATAGCACTCGAAGTGGATTGGACGGTGCCATTCCTAAAGTTTTTGCTTCATAAGAGGAATGCCCGGAGAGAAATTGACTTAGGACTAAGGTGGTATGTATAGCACGCCATGATAATTGGTTGGTTTCATATGTTAAAAGGAATTTGGATTGAATATTTTAAGAATATTTTGGAATGTAATAGACAGGAACGAAGTCAATTGAGATTTCAGAATCTGATGGATAGCAAAGAGGTCAGTCAATTCACCTCGCTAGTAATAATGCATTTTGGTTACAGATTTTTACTCATGCATTTTGGTGATAGGTTTTTGGATCAAGAAAGTACTCTAATTGCATGAAAATTTTAGTTGGAGCATAGTTGCCACAATTTACCAATAAAGAGTCAAAAGATCTGAAAGACTCATTCAACTTCCTCAGTTTTAACTACTATTCCACCCAGTTTTTAATCAACAATCTCAACCCACTAAATTCACTAAATATGGATTACATTCTTGATGCCCATACTAATCTGCCGAACATATCTCGATTGCAGGTACTTTGGGCCTGTCGACGTGGCCAGTTGGGCCCCTCTCTATCTCGTTGTCGCTTTTTTACATAAACAGAGAGACCCATCCTATTTCCAATGTCGGAAAATAAACTCTCCTAATTTTTTTGAATCTCGACAGCTCTGACTCCCACAAGCCAATGCATGTGTTGGATAAGACATGAATTTAAATGCATTCAATGCTATGTGCGGACCAAGAATTTCAAATTGAAAAACTGTGTGCAGAATTTCTGCAAAATATTGTTGAATATGGACGTGATGGCTCTCTACTTCATTTTCATCTTGGATTGACAAGCTCAGCCTTTTGCACACCTAAGTCTGCACCATCCCCCATTGCAGCAGAACCTAAGAAAACCCAAGTTCAATCCTTATATATCCCTGAGATCGATATCACTGCTCCCAATATTTTTCAACCATCACTTTGCTGGAGTTTTCCTAAAGAGAGCGGATGTTAGGCGTTGTTGCCATGACATCAAACCTTGGGCTTTTGAAAGGCTGAAAAATATGCTCCCCAACATCTGAGTCCATCGTGTAGGCGATGATGAGTAGATAGCACAATAGATTCCACATGAAGATGCTCTCCATGGATAGTCGCTCTCGATAACCAAAGGATTCGATATATGGTATCCAAGTGATGTAGAAGTGGAGCTTATAGGGTTTGTTCATAGCTTACTGGTTTGCAAAATATTTACCAGTGAATGACAAAGGTGGTCCTTGCTCGGCTATTTTGCTAGTTTTCCTTTTAGGCCATTCCACTCTGCCATGGTTTTTATTTTAGTGCAACCGTGACAGCCCATGTTATATTTCCCTCAAGTATACAATGTAAAATTTTGAAAAAATGGGCTAAGAAAAGGGACACAAATTCTAGGGACTGAGGAGGTTACTTGCTTGGGATGTTCAAGGTTTCCTTACGGTAGGAAGTCTCAACTACTTTTGACAACCATTGAAGGTTGGTTGTTGAGCCTTAAATAGCATGGTTTTCTGAATTAACTAGGTTAATGAAGAAGTACGAGGGTCATGCCTTCTTCGAAAGAAGGGGCACGACAACAAGGACGAGAATTGATGAGGCATGGGCTCTGTGCACATTGGGAAAAGACTAGAAAACTCAACCTTGCGGCGTTTGGGGGGGGCGGGGGGGTAGCGAGCGTGAAGGAAGAGTGCATTCGATCAGCGACAGAAGAAGGGAAAAAAGAATAATATTATCAAGGAGGGGTTGGTTGGAGAAAGGAAAGGCACTGCCTATGAATTAACTGGGAGAGGTATCTTTGTGTAATCCCTTGAACGAGGAAAGAGAATCTTTGAAGAGTCAACAAGAGACAAATAATTTTTTAAGCATTACATCCAAGAAGAAGCCCCTGGAATAACTAATTTCAGTTGGCAATATTGGCATGAGGAATTCTCTCAGGTGAGGACAATGGTCTCTCGATTCCCTATTAATCATAAGGTGGAGATGGTTTTCTCTAGAGTCCCTTAATGGTTTGCGTGAAGGATTGATCCTTGGATTCCTAAAGGGAGGAATTTTGAAGCCCTTCTTGTTGTGTTGTTTTACAGTGGGTTGTAGAGTCCCCAAGGTGGGTGGAACCATTGTGCTAATTTTTTGGAGGGTGGAGATATGTATCTTTGGACTCCCTTGACACTCTAGGGTAGAGAGAAAGTTTCTGGATTCCCTAGAATTACTGGTTGTTGAACAATTGAACGCTGGAAGTAGTGGGCCTCTTGACACCCTGTGTTCTTATTGACTACTTAAATAGTTCGTGGGTGGAGGTGGGTGAACCTTTGGAGTCCCTGTTTCAACTAGTAGTTGGTGTTTAAATCCTTTGAGGTAAGCAACCCAATCTTTGGAATCTGGCTTGGGGGTGATAGCTGTGAGTGAAGATTGGTCATAGCCTGTCTATGGTTTCCCAAATCCAGTGTTAATCCAAGATAAGTATTTGTACATGTAACTAGTGCCATTGAATGTATGTGTGTCTTTGTAAAATGAAGGGAGTCATCCTACTAACGATTGTGTGCAGGAAAGAGAATAAGTGCATGCATTATTGAAGTGCATTTATGCCAAACCATTCCTTTTGTAATTGTTTGCTCCACTCATGAGTATATATATATAATAGTGTTGCAGGAGTATTGTATCATGATGACCTTGTCCTAACTCCCATAAGCAATGGCAGAGGTGCCATACATATAAATTGGCCTTCGTAAAATACTACATGGAAGTCTTTCACAGGGTCGGGGATGGAGAACAATGGAGGATTTAAACTCGTTAACTTGAACCTCCTCGTGGACCTATGCAAAGTGTGATGTATGGAAAGGATCCAAGGTGATGTGTCCCAGAGGTTTCATCCCTGAAAGTCCTAAGGAGGTGCACTCTAGAAGGGAAATTGGGATGACAGGGACTGAGACAGTATGGTGAAGTTGGCATTGTGGAAGAGGTTCGGCAAGTGAATCCACCTTAAGTGCCTCGGGATGAAGGATCCCGGGATGACGTATTCTGGAGGTTCAAAGCAGATCTTTCAAGGAGAATCACTAGGATGATAAGGACTGGGATAATGTGGCAGGCTGAAATCATGGAAAATATCAGTGAGATGGGGCTTGCATTAAATGCATCGGTAGGAAGTGTTATCACATTAACTATGTTTTTTTCTAAAATTCAGAAAATGTTGACAATTTCAGTGTCAACATTTTATTTGTAATAAACAAGGAAATCGTTGTCAGTGAGATTATTAGCTTATTAATGCTTTCACAATTTTTCTTCATGACAATGCACTAACAATGGGTTTATCAGCATTTATCAACTACATAAAAATGATTAACAAGAATACGTTGACAACAGGGTTATCAATGTTTTTCTGTAAAAATGATGAGTTAAAAAACTTTGTTTTTCATGTACAGGATAGTAATTTCAGGAACACTTTCCAGACAAATGAAAACAAATTTTACAAAACCTAAAGAGTTTTTTGTCCAAAACGGGCCCATTTAGAAAAATCTCTCTCAGTTTTCTAACAAGTGTTATGGTTTGGAATATTCGAAGGTATATTTGAAAGGTTGTTTTTCAGGATTTTGCAATCTTGTTTTAGAAATTGTTTTCAAAATAATATCCCGAACAAATGATAATGAATTTTACGAAAACGAAAGAGGTTTTTGTCCACAACAAACCCAATTAGAAAAAAAAATCTCTTGTTTTTCTAAAAAATATCATGGTTTTGTATTTTCAACGGGATCCCTTGACCCTATTTTTCAGGATTTCGTGAGGAAAAAAACCATGGACAGTTTTTGACTTGGATGCCACCTCACCAAATTCGACCCACTGATCCTTATCTCTAGCCATGACTCTAACAACAACATGATATTTAGATGCAGATAGGATTAGGAAGTTTTCTATATGCATGTATTTGAGAAAGTACATGATTATTTAGATTTTTTAATTAAGTTTGAAACTATAATCCTGTGATCAGTTTATGTAAGTTCTATAAAACAATTTATGAAGAATGAAGAAGGGTTGGAAATCATTGGAAAAACACTTGCAATCTAAATATATTTGAGCAATATTGAATGTATTTACAGTGTTTAATAAGAAGTTAGTTGTAAATTCATGTGTTACATCTCCCTATCAGTATTTATATGCTATATAATTGTTTTCTTCCATGTCTGAGAATGTTAGTTTATGAGATTGGATTTCATTAATGCTCCTCTCTTAAATTATCAGTCATTATTATTTGTTACTCTAGTCATTTATCAACCTTGTTTTCTTCCAGACCTCCTTTCTTTTGAATCTCCCAAACAGTCAAAGGACTTGTCACTTTCATGCTTTGTACAACCTGCTCATTGGAGTTGTGATCTCATTTCTTTAATAGCTGGACTCCATGCCCAATGGTTTTGAAGATCACCCAACCAATTTATCCCTAGACCTAAATCTAGCCACCTAAACTCATTTGCACAAAACCTTGTACTACAGTGACCATAGGGTAATTGATTTTTTTTTATAGAGAGATCCCTCTCCAAGTTGAAGGGTTGGCTTCAACCTAAAAGAGGTTCTGAGGTTACCTTATATTTTTTACCTGCAGCCAGGGTTTTCCCAGAGTGATAACATTTTGGCGTCGTTGCCGAAGAATGAGAAGCATATTTTTTCCCCTAACAATTTGATTGTTGAAGATCAGATCTCTGAGGGGAAATAGAGATTTGTATATCAGTTTGGATGCAAGGTGTTTGCTCTGGCGACTCCATTTTCAAGAATCCATAGTTAGAATCTTCCATGGTGACTCCATTGTCAAAAGGATTCATAGCTCAGATGTTTCAATGGTTATTTCACTAGGCCAATGAAGAACTCAAACGCTGCTACTATTGTTTCAAGGTAAGCAAGTTTAGATTTTATAGTTATTCCTGGTTTTCCTAATCATCTACCCAAAGATGAATATTTTCAGAGAAATGGACCAAATTTTAGTGGTGATGATTTGAGATTGGTTGTGAAACATATTGCAAATTTTCATGACTTTACTGATATTCTTAAAGTCAAGGGTGAATATGTATACATGCGGTTATTTTATGATTCATTCCAAGGGAAGAGAAAAAAATGGGTTGAATGTTTTTCTGCGAAGTCAATAACATCCATAAGAAGCTTTTGGGTTATCTTCTTGGAAACATGGATGGAGAAATAAGAATCTATAGTAGATCACGTTTCCATTCAAGGTTTTAGAGAATGGAATGATGGGTATACTGATGGTGAAGTTTATAAAAACAAAATCTGCATTTTTTTCCTCTTGTTTAAACTCATGCAAATGTAGCTTAGAAGAAAAGATTCATTCTTAGAAGAGTATTCCAAGTAAATTCAGATAGAGCTTGTAATCTTAGAGAATCAACAAATTTTTCCATATCAAGATCATTATTTTGGAATTTCTTCTCAACAACAATGAAAAGACAGGTTGCTTCCCTCTATTATTGAGAGTGGGGAATTTTTTGTTTTGGATTATGAATTTGAAATAGAAAACATGCATTAAAAGTTCAACCATTATTATCCAATCATTCATTACCTTGAGGGTCACCAGAAAGGTCATCATTTTATGATCCTGTAGTTGGCTACATGGAGGGTTTTTTCAGTTTGAATTTTTAGCCTGGATACAAATTACATCATGAGTTGCCTTTGCCACTATACTATCTAGTTTTGATTTTGTTGAAGCAAAATAAAAGAGCCACAGTATTTGAGCAGCGCCTGGATTGGTTGCATTGAAATTTTTGTATTATTTGATTGAGCAGTTATTTTAGCTGGTTAGAATAGGAATAGTGTACACAAATAAGCTCACAAGATGGAGCATCCTTTCATTTTGGCATTTCAGTTTTTAGTTTTTAGCAATTGGTGTTCAGGTTGAAACCAAAGTTCGAGTGTGGATTTGATTGTAATAAACAATTTTCAGCTTTCACATTGCAGTATAGTTTTCAGTTTGCAATTTTAGTATGGACTTCAGTGTGGTACAGTTTAAAGGTTGCAGGGTTACTGATTGGGAGCTGCCCAGTGGATCAGGCTTCTGGTCTATGGAAATCTTGTTGCCATCCATGATCGACAGCATCCCCATGGAGCCAGCTGTTATCACGTTAACTATGTTTCTAAAAAAATCAGAAAATATTGACAGTTTCAGTGTCATCATTTTATTTGTAATAAACAAGGAAATCGTTGTTAGTGAGATTATCAACTTATTAATGCTTTCACAATTTTTCTTCAGAACAATGCGCTGATAATGGGTTTATCAGCATTTATCAACTACAGAAAAATGATTAACAAGAATACGTTGACAACGAGCTTATCAATGTTTTTCTGTAAAAATGACGAGTTAAAAAACTTTGTTCTTCCTATACATGACAGTAATTTTAGGAACACTTTTCGGACAAATGAAAACAAATTTTATGAAACCTAAAGAGTTTTTTGTCCAAAACGGGCCCATTTAGAAAAATCTCTCTCGGTTTTCTAACAGGTGTTACGGTTTGGAATATTCAAAGGTATATTAGAAAGGTTGTTTTTAAGGATTTTGCAAACTTGTTTTAGTAATTGTTTTCAAAATAATATCCCGAACAAATGAGAATGAATTTTACAAAAAAGAAAGATGTTTTTTTTCCACAATGGACCCATTTAGAAAAATCTCTCTCGTTTTCTAACAAATATCACGGTTTTGTATTTTCGAAGGGATCACTGGACCCTATTTTTGAGGATTTCGTGAGGAAAAAACTCATGGACAGTTGTTGACTTGGATGCCACCTCACCAAATTCAACCTACTAATCTTTATCTCATGCCATGACTCCAACAACAACATGATATTTAGATGTAGATAGGATTAGGAAGTTTTCTATATGCATGTATTTGATAAAGTATGTGATTATTTAGATTTTGTAATTAAGTTTGAAACTATAATCTCGTGATCAGTTTATGTAAGTTCTATAAAACATTTTATGAAGAATGAAGAAGGGTTGGAAATAATTGGAAAAAAGCTTACAGTCTAAATATATTTGAGCAATCTTGAATGTATTTACATTGTTTAATGAGAAGTTAGTAGGAAAATCATGTGTTACCTCTTCATTTCACTATTTCTCTGTTATATAATTGTTTTATTCGATGTCTGAGAATGTTAGTTTATGAGATTGGATTTCATTGATGCTCCTTTCTTAAATTATCAGTCATTATATTTGTTACTCTAGTCATTTAGAAACCTTGTTTTCTTCCAGTCCTCCTTTCTTCTGAATCATCCAAACAGTTAAAGGACTTGTCACTTACATGCTTTGTAATACCTGCTCATTGGAGCTGTGATCTCATTTTTTAATAGTTGGGGTATATTCCCAATGGTTTTGAAGATAACATAACCAATTTATCCCTAGATCTAAATCTGGCCACCTGAATTTAATTGCACAAAAACTTCTACTACAGTGACCATAGGGTAATTGGGTTTTTTAACAAAGAGATCCCTCTCTGAGTTGAAGGGCCAACATCAACCTAAAAGAGGTTCTGAGGTTACTTAGGTTTTTTCCCTGCAGTTAGGGTTTTCCTTGAGTGATAACAGGAAGGAGCTCAGGGTGACGTGTCCCAAGGTTCTCATCCTTGGAAGTTCAATGAGAGAGTACATGAAGGGAGTGTCAAGGTGATAAGGTGACACAAACCTCGTTATATATATATATATATATATATATATATATATATATATATATTCTTTAAATCCTGTTTTAAACAGGTCAATGATATCCTTCCCATTAATCTGTTATAGACACATATTATCCTTATGTCTACTTTTCTATTTTTCTAACCAACACCACCACTCCTTCTTATGTTTTTCACCTTAGCTTAGTTATACTTCTTGGTATATTGAATTTGAATTCTCCAACCCCTGTCTAAAATCCGTACCTCACCCTATATATTATCATTAGGGGGTGCTCCACTCCTTAGGCTTTTCCTTACTAGGTTCCATATTTCATTGAGGTATCATGGGTTATTATTTTTTCCTTTTTCCTCTAGGCCTCAAATTCGCATTGCTTAGTTGTTTATCTCATGTACCAACAAGTAAATTCCCCCCCCCCCTAGACCGAACATCCCAAGAGTGCCTTAGCGCCCAACACCCATGCCACAATTTTTTTCCCAACTCACTAACCAAAAAGGTCCACACCATTTTTGGCATGCTACGCCATTCAGCTTTTAGCTCAATGACCAAACCACTAGACTGTCGATCGACTATTGACCAAGTTCTTCAATGATCCTAGTGTCTTTAAATTATTTTGTTTACCTATATAACCAATATGGTCATTCATATTTCAGAAAAGGGAGGCCCTTATTTCCCTTGTGGAAGTAACTACACAAAGTTACACCTCATCCGGCTATGTTGTTCCACTAGACCTCATTTATCCTAACATCTACCAGGGACGTGCTCCCAACTTTTGAATCTAGCTTATTATAACACAGCACCCTTTTTATTGTTCCACTGGTGGGATATTATGGAAAACGTAAGTGATGGATGGTATAAGGAACCCTGTCCCCATACTTAAGAATGTACCCTGTAGTGAATGTGGTCTTAACTATTTTGGTTTGTGTCCCGCCTCTGGTTTAGCATATCCCACTCTACTACCAGCACGACAACCCCCTTCACATGAGCACAGGTGACCATGATTACTATGCAATAGTGGATTTTCAGTTGACGGTGTAGAGTTAATCTCACTAACCCTAATCCTCTTGCCTTTTCGCCATGGTTGGTAGATGGTATGCCTTAGTCTTCTCATCTCTTTGAGTCTGTTATCCCTACTCCGTGAACCTAGGGGTTCCACTTCAAGTTCATATGTTCAATAAGACGACCAATCTTAAGTGGGCAAGGACAATAACCTGGTGGATTTTCATAGGCGTACAGGATTCAATTTCTTGTCACAAGAAAATTTACTAATTATCGTAAACACCTCCTACAGTTCTGTGACTTTTGATTTCCCTTTTTTTCTCTTTGTCTTACAAATTTGTCCATATATGCAGTGTCTGCTACTTTCGCCACCCAGGGAGCAAGCACTCGAGTTGATGGATAGCTTCATCGCTTCCCTCAAGATTGAGAAGCCCTCCAGGCTATTCTAGTTGGGTAATGGCATAGTGAATTCATCTATTGGTAAAACCACGCCATCTTTTCTCAGTTGTCCAAGTATCAAATGAATTTCTTATCACATATTGAATTTATTTCTAGAGGAATTTGGGGCATCTTACAGATTTTTCGTGATTTTTTTGAAGATATTCTGAGCATTGGGGTGTTGCAAGTGCAACGAGCTTACAGCTAGTGTTTTTGTTCAAAATTTTAGGATTGGCTTCGGGTGATAACCCTGCACAGGTAATCAAACAACCCTTGCTTATCCATTTGAGGAATTTCATCATTCTTTGTGGTCAATACTCATTAGGGACATTAAGCTCCAAAAGAAGCCAGGTTCATCTGATTGTTTGTTGATGCTTGGTAGGAGGGTTTGATGGGTTCTACTTGTAGTGCAACAGAGTCATGAATTTCAGAGAAACTCCTTCCCTTCGGCACACTCACAGGTTTGACACATTATTTCCAAATTTTCTTTTAAGTTGTGAATCTGAGTTACCCTTAACACAAGGTACTATTTCAGGCTTTTCTATTAACCTCCTCCTTTGTAATTTGTGATAGGGTTGGGACTTCAGTCACCTCGAATTTTCCCAAGTGACCCAAAGGTGACAATTTTGTTTGTCTAATAGTATGGTTTTCTTGATTCGAATCTAATTGATGCCGCCTCGGTTTAATTTATTTTTGTTATTTACATTTCTAAAGGTGAACACCTACTTACTACCATGATGCCTCGAACAACTAATCATGGCTTATCTCTTGGCACATCTGCTCATATTTTTTTTTATTACAAGTCAGTCTACTTTACGCTTAATGTGCTAGTCTCAATATGAAGATATACTTAGCAGATTTGTGCATAGTTTCATTCTATTTAATTATGAGAACTCAATTGAGGCTTCACAACCATGCTCTGTAATTTAACACTAAATCCGTAATAAACTAAAAGAAAGGTTTGGCCCCTTGTATCTACTCTTTTCCTCTCTGAAATATATATATATATATATATATATATATATATATATATATATGGACTTTGTTCTAATAAGTTAATTCAAAGTTGTTTAGTTTTATTTACATGATTCTTTGAATAATTGACTAGAGAGGTGCAATACTTATAATACTTTGTTGTTCCAGGGTTGAAATCTGTGATACCTTCTATCATATGTGAAATTTATGTAAAAGCGTAAGCTATGATGATTTATTTATTTTTTCTGTTGGTTGTTCATATCTCAATGTTATGCCAATGGCTCTAGTTATCACTCATAATTTTTTATTTTTGACTCGACTTGACCCGTCTTAGTCTTAACCCCAGCCGAATTGGGGTGAAATATAATTAAATTTACTTCTTAGAGCGATCATGGTACCATAGTTGGGTCTAACAATACTTTTTTTTAGCTATTCTAAGCGAGAAAATGTCGGAAACAATTAAGGCTAAGTTCCAAACTAATATTTACTAGTTTGATTTACATTGTACATCAATATCCAGAATGATTGTTGGGTTTTTATAATTGCGGTCTACTCCTTGAATTAAGTATTCTTATATTACTTTTTAGATTGGTTATATGGTAGCTGTAGTTACCCTCGTTTGTGCTCTCCAACCTAGTTTCCTATCTAAATTTAATATTCTTCCCTTTCTGAAGCTACAAACAATTTCATCAATCTAAAACTGAACTAATAAGTTTACATTTAGTTTACATGCATATGCGATCAATTTATGTGTGTTTCACTACCAGTGTGGATACCATAAATATGTGTTCCTGTTGTTGAAGTAGTAGGGTTTATTTTTGAGTTATAATTACCCAGTTACCTCATAGATCAAGCATTTTCTTACTAAATGTGAATACCATAACACAATAACTAACATAACATATTCAGAATTCTACCGCAACTTAACTAACATAGTACATCTTTAGATTATTTGCAGAGATAAGATTTTTCTTAACCATACAATAGCAAAACAATAAGTAATAGAAATAGAATATATATTAGAATACTTCCCCCAAAATCACAAATAGAGTCCACTTGAGAATCTCACACATTCACCTCCCAACCTAGAACTGCAATCCTCTAGTTCACCCTCGTGCTGAGATACCTTGGCCAGGGTGTCAATAATCCTCTATTGATCCCTCCCTTGGTATTTAATACCTCCCTTTCATGATTTATTTCCTTTAGCGGCATCCATATTTTGTGGTATTTCCACCACTCACCTAGGATTTTCCATAAAAGCTCGCCTTTCTCTCCCGTAGTGCTTTATGTTTTTTTTCCCAAGCTTGTCATCTTTCTACAGCTAAGCAACTTAATGGATTTTTCTCTCCCATCCGTTAAGTCTATCTAGAATCTTATCTAGAGTTATTATCATGAAAGTATTGTCCAAATCTCTTCTACCAATGAGATTTTTATTTTTATTTCCTTTAGCCATATCTCTTATCTGAGTGTTTCATTCTCAAGTGCTTCTGACCCCTTATGCTTATTTATTAATAAAATTATTTACTTACATAAGCATATCAATGTTCTTCATTCCCTTTTTCCACCATGTAAAAAAAACATTACCTCCAGGGAGGGATATTACATTCTTCCCCCCTTTTATTCACACCGACCTTGGTGTGTATTTCTTAGTCACTTTTGTACTCAGCGCTGGATAAACCTGCTGCACTTTACCTTTGGGTTCCCAAGGTAGCAGCTTTTAGAAGTACAATATTTTCCTTGTACTTCAACCCGAATCAGACCCCTGCCGGATCTAGAATACCAAGGAATTTTGTCAACTAGTTTCCTTCAAGTGCGACCTACAACAATAATTCCAATCCATTACATGAGATTATCGGACAAATACTTCTGATGTAAGAATGCATAAGAGAAACTATCAATTTTTTTCATAACTAGGAAATGAAATTTAATAAGTCACAGTATAGTTTAACCATGATTCCTTATTTCTAGTCTCCTTGCGTTTCCAATAGTTGAAAAGAAATGTCTCCTTTTCTAGTATGTTTGTTGCCATGTTGAACATTTGTTTTCCTTACACTCACTACCCTATCCACATGCTTTCATACAACCTATCCACATGCTTTCATTTATTTATTTATTATTATTATTTTTATTTTTATTTTTATTTTTAATTTTTAATTCACTGCTACAAGAGATTAAACATAGGTATTTCCCACTCTTCCTTTCATACTTCTTACCTCAAGAATTAATAATACAGGACCATTGGTTCAGTTCATTTTATGTTGAGTTCAATATTTGTGTATTTAATACAAATCTAATATGCAAACTTCAGTGTAAGATAACTTACTACTATCAGTCCATTGTGATCAGTATGTTACATACCATTCATTAACTAATGAAGGTGTAAATACATTACCCACCTAGATATCTAAAGACTATCTTGATACACTTGATCTTCATGTTTAATTTTACAAATCATTTACCTTGTATTTATCCATAAAGCCTTTTCCTTACACACACACACATATATATATTGGCCCACAATTATTTAGTAACATTGGCTTCCTTTATCCACATCATTTTCCTTCTTATACATAATATCTATGTTTCTCACCAATAGTTAAGTTTCAGAGTTTTCCCACAAGATTTGGTTATACCCTTTTTTTTTTAAATTCACTTCTTTAAATGTTGGTCCACTTATTAATTTCGGTATACAGCTGATAATTGTTGCATCATTTAGTTGCATCATCGTTCGATGCCCAGTTCTATGCTTAATTTCTTGGATACCAGCATACCATTTCCAGTGAGATACTTGTCATATGTGATATCACTTTCACACATGCAATGGTACACATTTCTCCAAGGTTCTATATTTTTTTATATAGTCAACCAGTTTCTTGATTCACTACAACAAAATAGGCAATTTGTGCCATATTTAGCACCAGATTTTAGTGCATTGTTTTCTGAATTGGGATGAGTAGCCTGGCATTAAATTTGGCTCTATTGTACACTTTTTAAAGCGTTTTTTGCACCAAATTCTATATCTTTTTTTACGCCAAATTTTGCATCATATTTTGCACCAAGATTTGCATTTGGTTTTACAACAAGTTTTGCTTCTAGTTTTGTGTCATTTTTTGCATCTATTTTGCATCATTTTTTTCTTCATGTTTTGTGCCATTCTTTGCATCTAGTTTTGTGTCGTAATTTGCATCGATTTTTACACCATATTTTGCATATGATTTAGTGCCTCTTTTTGCACCAGTTTTTCTTCCTTTTTTACACCATTTTTTGCATCCAATTTTTCACCATATGTTGAATCTGATTTAGTGCTAGTTTTTTCATCCATTTTTGCACTGTTTTTTGCATCCACTTTTGCGTTTTGTTTGTCTCCCTTTTTTGAATCCTATTTTGCATCATTTTTTGTATCCAATTTAGCATCATTTTTAACACCATTTCTTGCATCCAATTTTTCATCCTTTTGAGCATCTAAATTTGCATCCTATGTTGAACCATGTGTTGCATCCACCTTTGCATCCCATTTTGTGTCTAATGTTACGTTCAATTTTGAGCCATTTTTTTCCTTTACTTTTTTCATTTATTTTTGCACCAAGTTTTGAATCATTTGTTGCACCCCATTTTGCATCCAATGTTTCATATCAATTTGCATCCAAATTTGAGCCATTTTTATGCCCATTTTTGCACCATTTTTTATACTTTTGTGTCCAATTTTGCACCATTTTTTATGTCCAATTTTGCATCCTTTTTGTTGTATAAATTTTCATCCTTTCTAGGATCCAAATTTGCATCTTTTTTTCTACCACATTTTGTGTCCACATTTGCATCTTATTTTGCACCTAGATTTTCGTTTGAATTTTCATCTAGTTATGCATCTTTTTTGGCATCCTTGGTTTCACCCTTTTTTAGTCCCATTTCGCATCTTGTTTTGTGTATTTTCTTACATCCTTTTTGAACCCAATTTTGCATCCTAATTTTACACCATTCTTTGCAGCCTCATTTTGGTGTCCATTTTTGCATCCTTGTTTGCGTCCAACATGGTATCCTTTTGTATGCCCTATTTTGTTCCCTTATTTGTGTCTAGTGTTTCACCCTTTTTAGTTCTACTTTAAAACCCTTTTGTGTCATTGTTTGCATCTTGTTTCGATGGTTAGTTTAATATCTAATTCTACTCCCAATTTTGTATCCATGGTTACATCCACTTTTGGCTTCTTGTTTAGAGTTTTACTTTTATTTCCATTTATGACCCCCTTTATGGGTTCATTTTACTAATTTAAATTACATAGTGAAATATATTATAGTTTCAAAATATCATTTTGCTATAGGATTTAATGCACATTTAGATGAACATAAAACCCTCTCAATTTATCCCAGAAACCTAGGACAGATCGATTAAGAGAAAGCTTGCTCTAAGGCTTAGGATTCTTAGTAAATCAAGATGTAGAGTATAAATTAAGAAAAAAAGAAGGAAATCATGTGAGTCCTCACTTGCAGGTCTTGTTGGAGTTTTTAGTGTAGATGGGAAGAACTCCTAGATAGATCCAAAGCTTGGTCCTACACATAAGAGAGAGAACAAAGCAACCTTCATAGCATAATATCTTAATAATCGAAACTATCAAAAACATATAAATATTACTGAATAAATAAATATAAACCAAAATCATAGTCAAGATCATCCTCATGATCATTTCCATGATCATCATCCTGATCATCCTAATAATATCATCCACATAATCATCACCAACACCATTCCATCCTCATCATCATCGTCTCTGATATATGATGTAATCTAAGCATAGTCTGTATCATCATCTTCGTGGTTGTTACCCGTAGCGTTCTGGAAAAAAAACAATATTAGATATTAGTACTAATTCTATAGCACAATGCACATTTTTATTATAATGCTAACCATAAAATGAGGTAGGATATAATAACATTTAATAGTACTAAAAAATAAAATGAAAATATGGTTTAAGATATATTGGATATCCAACTAAGATTACACGTGCAATTCACAGTAAGTAGTAGAAGCATTTTTAATGCATATGAAGTAGGTACCCGTTTGTTCTTCATATTATATGTGAATGTTTCTTATGATTTCCATGCACGATTGGTAAATTAAGAGTTACTAGAAGCTTTATTTCAAATTACAATTGTAATTTAGATTAGATATAGAATAAATTTTAACGAGAAAAGAATGTCACATGAAGTATTGAGTTGTTTTTAATGCATGTACTTTTCTCTATGATAAAATGGATCCTAATGTTCGTTCAAGAACATATGCTCACAAATAATTACTTCATTTTATCCATTATCACACTTAATCTATTATACCTAGTGATGACAATGATTCCATTCAAATTGCTTTGAACTCCCTAAATATAATGTAAAAGAGAAAACTCCACGACCACGACCATGACTGCAACCCCCTCCCTTGCATCGTCCACCATCAGAGGCAATGAACTTGGAGTTATGACCACGATAACAACCCCTCTCTTGCCTCGTTTCCACCATCAGAGGCATTGAACTTGGAGTTAAGAGTACTGACGTTTTCTTTGCTCTAATTAATCTCCAAGGAATCAAAAATTGATCAATTTATCAAGGACTCCATCAAGGAATAGATATATCACAGACAAAGTGCAATAGACTTTTCCAAAAGAGTGTGAAATAAAACTTATCTTTGTTTTATGAAATAACTCGAGTGAGTGGAATGAATTATGGGAAACACTTACCAAGGAAAGGAAGCTTTTTGGTTCGTCCTTATTTCTATTATTATTTTTTCTCCTTAGAATAGAGGGAAGTGTTTAAAAAAATTCTATAAATTATATATATATATATATATATATATATATATATATATATATATTCATTCTTATGTTTTAGTTTTCTTTTTAATATATATTTAGTTTTAGTATATTTTTTATTTTCTAAAAAAGTATATTTTATTTTTTATAAAAATGGATTTTAAACATTCCATTCATGCTAAATTTGTTATTTTGTTATAGAATTTTAAATTATATATAGAAAAAGTAACTTAATGTCATGTGTTGTGTCGCTGAGATGGGTATTGTACATCTCTTCCTTGCTAACTTATTGAATGTGCTTGGGTTTTCTTAATGCAATAAAATTAATTCTTCTCTTCATTATATCTTGAGATGTTCAACTTGCACCTAATAAAACAATAAAGTTAAAATAGGTTTGCCTTTGTCCTTTGTAGATCTTTGTCCCCATTAATTTTGGTCTTAATAGATTATTTTCCTTATGGTGGCCTTGAGTGGTCACTCCCATTAGTTGCATGCTTTTTAGTTTTCCGTTAATGACATTTCTTAGGCTTGATAACATGTTATTTAATTTATGAAAATGTTTTATTGTCCATATTATTGTTAAATATTAATATTAAATATGTTGGTTTTGAGCATGGTTTAGCAAAAAGTTCCCAAAAGGTTTATATATTGTATTTTATAATGTAATGATTCATTGCTCGATGAAATTGTTTTGGATATTTTTTTTAATGATTCATTAATTGATGAAATTGTTATGGATATTTTTTTTAGTATATTAACTTGTATATGATAAAGTCAAAAGTCACCTATTTTTGAGATTTTCATTGGTCAATTTCCCTTAGGCCATCAAGTTCACCATTTAGTCCCAAATGAAGGAAATATAGAAGTCATGAAGTGGCATTGTCCAAGCACTTAAATCTTGAAACATGTTTTTTTTAGTCAAATTATACTTACTTTCTTTGTAAATTCTCCATGAAAATAGTCTCATGGAACATGAGAGGCCTCAATAGTAAAGGAAAGCAAAGATTCCTAAAAGAAAAATGGTACGCAAAGCACCCATAAATAATGTTGATATAAGAAACAAAAATATTAAGTGAGGTTCTACCTCATATAATTAGCAAATGGGGGAGGAATTGCCAAGTAGTAGTGATTGATGCTTAGAGATACTTGGGTGGAATGGCTATTATTTGGAATGATCAGGACATCAAGGTTACCAATATGTTTACCTCTTTTCGCATTGTGACAACATAATTTTAGTTAATTGACATCGAGGACTACTACTATGTATCCAATTTCTATTACTCCAATACTGCAAATGGAAAACCTCTATTTCTCAATTCTATTTCCAACACAAGTAATTTATACTCCCCATCTCCATAGATTATTAGGAGTGACTTCAATATCATCAAGTGTCTTGAGGAAAGGAAAGGATGAATCACAATGTTTACCAAGAGATTTTGTAAGCTATACCATCAAAGCCCTAAAGTAGTCTCCATTAAAGTTCTCAAGCAATGAGTCTCCAACCCACACATGTGGATCAATGAGATGTAATACATGTGTGTGTGGTAATTAGCTTAATACACTATTCTAATAACTCCAAAAACTTAAGTATTCCACTCTGTCACATAAATTGACCATAGTGTAACATAAGTAAACCAAGAGTAGACATGAAACCCTTAGGCAACAAACATTCCCTAGATCCTCAATTAGGTTCTTAAATGATGAAGTGAAAATGCAAGGGGAAAAGAGGAATTCATGATTTAACCATCACAAACATGTGATCAAGTGTGACTAGGAGTGTATATATTCATATGCTTTCCAAAGAGGGAGTGAATACATGAGTTACCATTCATTGGGACTTAATTTTCTTTCTTTTCCTTTTTCTTATATATAGGACTTAGGGAATAAGGTTTTCATAAGTTTGGCACAACTCATAGATATAACATTTACATGAATTTTCACTTCAACCTTAGAGTTTAGACTTAGATAGATCATTATAGTGTATCTTTAACGATTTTTGTTGTCACTTTTTTGTTTTCTTTCATCACAAATGAATATTTTGCCACAAATATATGCATGCTTAATCATAAAGGCGTCATGCAATGAAAAAAACTTAATGATGTTATTCTCTATGAAAATGGTGAGTATTCTTGAGAAAAGCTTATGCTTGTGGATGTCTCCTCCCTGGTTGAGAGGGAGTGGGGGTGGATACCATATTATCCATGTTTCATGTACTTTGGCTAGGACTAACAATCGTAAGCCTAGTAAAGAAACCAGTAGGGAGAATGGTGGAATGGATAAACATTTGGGACCAATATTCTTTGAGAATTTTTACTTTGACTAGGACTAACCACCATAAGTCAAGTACATTAATCCAAGATAAAAATAGTCATGAGGATAGACATTTCCTAGTGTCAAATATTATGACAGTGTATTAGGAAATGATCACGTGAGGACATACTTGGTGAACATCTTGGTGGGGTAAGTGCCTAGAGAGGCAATGATGTCCAAATTTATGCCTCCCAACATTGTGCTATGATTTAATGGAGAGATATAACTTGTTAGTCAAGGCCTTGCTATTTTGACAATGTTGGCTATGATGATGTAAATGATCATTGATGCTTATCAATCCAGATCCCTTCTTATATGAATATTTCAACTTGAGAGTACTTTTTTGTCTCATTATGAGTACCTCCCTAGTTTAGAGGAGTTTCATCATCTTCATTATCGTCATCATCAACACCATCATCGTCATCATTATTGTCATCATTACATTATCGTCATAATCACCATTCATGTCATTGTCATTATCATCATCTCATCATCATGATTATGGACATTGTCGTCAATTGTTCATAATTACAGGTGTCGTAAGAAATATCATCAACCCAAAAAATGTTACAAGTACTCGAAAAGGGTTGTTAGGACAGTATATGCAAGATAAATAAAAACTTTATTTTTTAGAGATGATTGATCATCATCATCATCACTACCATTATCATCGTCATTATAATTTTCATCATCCCCGTCATCATAATTAATGTAATTTCTATCATAGTTGTTGTCATCTTCGTCATGAACATCATAATCTTCATTCATGCCATTATTGTTGTTGATGATGACCAAGATGAAAATAATGATAATGATGATCAGATGATGATGACTTGGAAGATGGGGCCAAAGATAATGATTATGATTATTACCATGACAACATTTAAAAATTGGGAAGATTGACCAAGGTCATTAGCATCGTCATCATCATTGTCATTGTAACCCCCATTGTCTTTATCATCATTGTCATTCTCATAATAATCACAATTCATGTCATCACCGTCATCTTCATTATCATCATCATCATAATTATTGACATTGCCATCAGTTGTTCATAATTGTCAATGTCATAAGAAATATCATCAATGCAAAAAATATGATGACTGTTGGAAAAGGGATGCAAAAGTGAACAAAAAAATGGGGGAAACAATATACGTAAAATGAAGAGTGGACACAACATAAGTAGATGCAAAATAAGACAGAAAAATTGACACAAAAGTGGATGAAAAAGTAGATGTAATAGTTGATGCAAACTTGGACACAAAATAGGATGCAAACATGGATGAAAAAGTGGAAGAAAACATGAGTGCAATAGTAGGCATAAAACTTAGCATGAATTGTGGTGAAACAAATGTGGATACAACAACAAATGCAAAAAAAGACACAAACTTGGATGCCAAAAGGAGGCAAAGTTGGATAAAAAAATAGATGTAAACATGGACCAAACATTGGTGCAATAGTGGACACAAAATTAGATGCAAAATTGGACACATTAGAAGTGGAAGTAAAAGTAGATGCAAAATGGGATGCAAAAAACATAAACAATATTTGATGCAAACTTGGACACAAAAGAGGATGCAAATGTGGATGCAAAAGTGGAAAAAAATGTGGGTTGCAATGAGAGGCACAAGATATGGCACAAAAAAAGTGGATGAGAAAATGGATGTAATAACAAACACAAAAAAGATGCAAATTGATGCAAGACAAGATGTAATAAGGGATATAAAAGTGGATGCAAACATGGGTGCAATAGGAGAAACAAAATTGGATGCAATGGACGTAGATGCAAAAGAAGATACAAAATGAGACGCAAAACCCAACACAAAAGTGGATGCAAAAATAGATGCAATATTTTATGCAAAAGAGGATGTGAAGATGGATGTAAAATTGGAAGCAAACGTGGGTACAACAGTAAGTACAAAACATGGCACAAATTGTGCCACAACAAAAGTGGATGTAATGATAAATGCAAAAAAAGAAGAAAATGAAGATGAAAAATAAGATGAAAAAGGGATGCAAAAGTGGACATAAATATGAGTGCAACAATGGATGCAAAAGTTGATGCAACAAAATTTGATGCAAAAGTAGATGCAATATGAGACACAAAACCTTATGCACATCTTGACGCAAAATTGGATACAAAAATGGATGCAAAAATAGACGTAAAAGTCAATGAAAACCTAGATGTATATGAGGATGCAATCGTGGATGCAAATTTAGAAGCAAAAATGGGTGCAAAGGGAGGTGCCAAACTATGTGCAAATTATGGCACAAGAAAATTAGATGCAATAGTGGACACAATAACCGATGAAAAAAAGGATGTAAATATGGATGTAAAACAATATGTAAAAGTGGATGCAACAAAAGTAGATGAAAAACTAGACACAAACCTTGATGCAAAACTTGGGTCAAAGGGGATGCAAAAAATGATGCAAAAATGGATGCAAAAAATGATTTAAAACATGATGCAAAAGAGGATGCAAGAGATGATGCAAAAATTGATGCAAGTGTAGACACAAAAAGTGGATGTAATAGAGGATGAAAAAGTTGGTGAAACAACATTAGGTGCCAAACTTGATGCAAAACATGGTGCAAAGCATGGCACAAAACTTGGCATAAAATCTGGCATAAAACCTGGTGTAAAAGCTGGTGCAAAACCTATTACAATACCTAGTGCTAAACTTGGTGTAACACTTGGTGCAAAAATCGGTGCAAACTTTACATCAAGTTTTGCACCATATTTGATAAATGGACACAAATAGCACCGAAAATGGGCTCTAGACGCAAAAAAAGGAAGCAAAATGGGACGATAGTCACAGGGTTTTGTTGTAGTGATTATGAATTCCGCATAGGACACTCCATGACACCTTTTGAAATTACATGTCATAATAATTTATAGGCCAATTTGAGCCCATACCCTGGTTCATATGGTTGGTTTCTACAAGAAAAATTCTAGCAAACTTCCCCTCTTTATCTAACAATATCTGAAACTTAATTATTATTCATCGTTATTTAAGAGTAATCTTACTACTTTTTACATCACATAATGAAAATACCTTCAGTTGAATAGACAATGTCATCCAAATTGGTATATGTCACAACACTTCTGAATACATACCCTTTTAATTTTCTTCATGAGCTGAGATTTAGCGTTCTGGAACCCTTCTTGTTACACCGTTATGCACCCATTGTGGACTGTCATCAACAATTTCGTCTTTAGAAGTAGATCTATCTATGTATTGAATGTTTTGGTTTTTCTGCATTTTTACCTATCTCCCAAATAGCTTGTTTACCTAAGTTTCCTACCTTGTCCCTTTCTTTTACCCATACTAGGGTTATTCGGGATGTAAGGGCGAGAAACCAGTTCCACATGGTTATTTGTGTCTCTATTCACGCATGTTTTACTAACCAATTGATCAACCATGAACCGTCTTTCCACAACTAATTGTTATGTGACTCTCATATGGAGACTCATCCTATTCATGGTATTATATTTCAATAGCTCTTTAGGGTGTCATAAATTGAGTTAGCATGTCATGTGAATTAAGTTATGTGCTTAACAATAGAGGCATTAAGCCTTTTAAAGTATCTATTCCCAGTAGTCAGCAATAAGAGGCATTAATATTTTTAAAGTATCCATTTAAAGGGTTAGGACTAAAGTCCATTGTAGGTACTAGTATCATAAACACTAGAGTAGCATGCAGTTACATAAACATTATCCCTAGTAGTTAGCAATAATGCTCTACTCACCTTGTTCTTATAGAAAGTAGGTCATATCATCTGATAGACACCTCCTTAATCAATCAGGAATAACAAATATTTTCACATTTAATTTTTGTATAAGATATAAGAGTCAAGTTCATATATTTTCGAGTTTGTTTTGGAAATCTTCTCAAAAGATCCCTTCTATAGGCTTCTATTTGAAACCTTTGAGTTGAGTTTCATTTATTGCATGTAACATTTATTAAATATTAGTTACCATGTTCTTCAACTACTATCAGTCAATTGGTAGTGACATGATCAATACTTTATTCAATTTCATTAATACTAGTGTGTTCGTCCAATCCTGACATCTTCATTCTTTGTGTATATAATAACTGTAAAGATTCTCTTTCATGGTTTGTTGTATTATTGACATTCTGTCTCAAAGATTTACCATTTGATTAGACTACTCTGGTAATTTTATTCCTTTATCTTCCAATCTTATAAGTTTATAATAGATTCACAACAACAATTTTGAATCCCACAACATTTTTATGATCATTTAGTTATTTCAGCATCACTGATAATTTCTGCATTGATTTATGTATTATCCTTTAGTACCTTCATACGTGTTTAATTCTCTTAGCCACCACCTTACAATTTTCTCAACATATATACACATACTTACTAATTCTTTCACATAAGTTAGTCAACCTATTTCCATGATTGTCATTCATCCTTTGCATGAGTTAGGGTCATAATCATGATGTAATTCCAAGCTAAGTATTTTTGTTTCATCAATGTGCAAGGAGAAATATTCATCATATCTTAGATGAAAATCATCTTCAATAAACTTCATTATTCAATCATCCAAAATTTGCATTTTTTTTTCAAACTTTCATATCATATCAGTCATCAATGATTGTCCTATATAACATTTCAGGAGTTCCAAAAAAAAAAAATCAAGAGGGGTGGTGTATACACCAATGGAAAAAAAAATGTTACAAAGACTTTAATTATATGAAATATATAACAGACTCCTTATTGTTTGACCTTAATGGTTTCTTTACTGATACAATTAGTCCTTTAAAGATATATAAGGTATGTGAAAATAGTTTCTTCAAACGGATCACTGAGATTTGGAATTTAACACATACCTCATATTGTAAAGTGGATCTCTGGCCAATATCAGTTATATCGGCTCCCAACTCAATCATATCCACTCCCAGTAATGTATTTTAACCTTATTTTATGCATAGAATAGAGACGCCTTTAATTTGACATCATATGATTTCTGAATTATTTAAAGATTTGGTCCTCTAGAAAACTTGTTCTTTAATTACAATATTTCAAACTTATAGCGAGTAATGTAATTCAGACTCCTCTTAACTTATTCATCCTCTATCTCTGAGATAATTTTTCATACTGGATTAGAGGCAATGCTTCAAATCACATATAACTATACTCCTGATATTTTCGGACTAGTAGCATACTTCTGAGATTTTCGTATTTGTGAGCCCTTCCCAAATTTGAGGTCGAGATTACACTACTATATTCACACATTCTTCATTATTATTTTCACGCACTCTACAGGGGTGACAAAAATATATCTTGTTCACTCTTGGCATAAGTTAATTCGTCGATTATATTTGAGAGAAAATCATCATATTTCACGGAGATGATCAGCCTCCCACAATGACCTTCCACATATAACTGTGGTATTCCTTATTGCAGTCACAAATATCATAAAAGATGTATATTGTTATCTCAATAATTTCATATAATACATAACACATGAGCCGCTTTACTCAAAATTGAAAGAGATACATAGGACTTTCATCCTTGTGAAATAAATCTTGTCTTTAATCGAAATTACTGAGCAAAAATTCATATCTTGCAACGTGGGTTGACTTTAGTAGGCCGAGACATTTAATAATGTAATTTGGAATTCTTTGGGTTACTTCTATGATCCTTTGATCTTGGATTTTTTCTTTAAGGTCTTTGTTTCCTTATAGTGTAGAAAAAAACCAATATGTTCTCAGTAATCACATATTAGATGTCACATCACCATTTACGATACTAAATTTCTTTGGAAATTGGGTGCATCTGTCCATGTGTGTCTCCATTATAATTTAAGAACTGGATTATCTTTCCTTCTAGCCATCACCCGCCATAGATGTTACAGGCGGTCCTTCGTACTCCATTATATGATAGGGCTGAGTAGGCCCGAGAGTTGAGCCTAGCTCCGATACCACTTGTCACAAACCTCGTTATATATATATTCTTTAAATCCTCTTATAAACAGATCAACGATATCCTTCCCATTAATATTTTATAGACACATATTATCCTTATGTCTACCTTTCTATTTCGCTAACCAACACCACCACTCCTTCTTATGTTGTTCACCTTAGCTTAGTTATACTTCTTGGTATACTGAATTTGAATACTCCGGCCCCCATCTAAAATCCGTACCCCACCCTATATATTATCATTAGGGGGTACTCCACTCCTTAGGCTTTTCCTTACTAGGTTCCATATTTCCTTGAGGTATCATGGGTTATTATTTTTTCCTTTTTCCTCTAGGCCTCAAATTCACATTGCTTAGTTTTTTAGCTCATATGCCAACAAGTACATTTCTTCCCCTAGACCAAACATCCCAAGAGTACCTTAGTTCCCAACACCCATGCCACAATTTTTTTCCCAACTCACTAACCACAAAGGTCCACACCATTCTTGGCATGCTACACCATTTAGCGTATAGCTTAGTGACCAAACCACTAGACTGTCGATCGACTATTGACCAAGTTCTTCCATGATCCTAGTGTCTATAAATTATTTTGTTTACCTATATAACCAATTTGGTCTTTCATATTTCAGAAAAGGGAGGCCTTTATTTCCCTCGTGGAAGTAGCTACACAAAGTTGCACCTCATCCGGCTACGTTGTGCCATTAGACCTCTATTAGGTGCAGTATAGGTTCTATAAATGTACCAACATTTAATTTTTCAATCCGGATAGTTCGTGAACTTCGAGATGCGGCACTGGAAATGTTAGAGAAATCCCTTGGCAACCTTCAAAACAAATGCTAGTTTATCTTGCGTATTAATCTCATCAATAAATGAAATCCTACACTAAAAGAGTATTCAAGAAAACATCAATCCAAACAATTAAACCATGTGGGAAATAAAAGGAAATTAACAATGCGAAAGGAAATTCAGAATGGAAATTATAACTGGAAACCAAACAGTGTCGACACAATATCGAGAGACTGTAAATGCTGGAAGGAATTCAAAAGAAATTCAAAATCATTATGCATGTACTAATTCTGCTTGTACTAATTATGTGTGAAATTAACTTGAAAGCATCAGCAAGTAAATCTACTGCGTAAATAACTTACGAAAGAAATTAAATTAATATGAATCTCTCGCCTTCCTTGTCCCTGAAAATGAATCGTGTAGAACTATCCAAAAGTTTATGGGGAAATTACAATAGCAATTAAACATTATCGATGTCGAACATAGTGCAATTCCCTTTTTATAAATGTTGGCTTTCAAAACTATAAATACTCAAGTCGATCTCAAGTTCTGGAATATTAACTAAATGGGTCTGGATCAATTCGAGTTTAACGTTAGATCTCATAAAGGAAAATCTGATCTGGACGCAATTTGATACTCCAAGCACAACCCTTGATGCAGTGAATGAAATAGGAACAATTTGCAGCAAATCAAATTAACTTTAAAACTGAAGATAAAATATTGTAGAAAATTAAATGACATTAACTTGAAGAAGGAAAAGAGAATGAAAGTGTTTAAATAAACTCACACAGTAAATAATAATCTAAATGCTAATTAATTTAAGAACTATAGAGCGGTGTCGAGCTGGTCTGGCGGCCAACCCAACCATCTCACACCCTCAATTAACCTAGTTCACATAGTAATCAAAATCATTAGATGCAATAAATGAATAGACAAAGCATGGATGAAAATTGCTTCAATTAATTCCTGAAAACACAGTCTTTTACATCAAGCAGACAACATTCAACTCCAGCAAGACGAGAGGAGCGATCCGCTGGTGATAAACGCGTGATGCTACATTGGGACAGCTCCTCTTCCCTTCTGCGCACTCCCTTCGTGCGCACTGCCTCTGGCTTGATCAATTTCATAGTTTCTGTCTATCTAATTAATAGACTCATTTATGTTTTCTCCAGTCAATTTCTTATATAGACATCGAATTACATACTGGGCCTTTTAATTCAGCCAATTAAAATATAGAATATTATTAGTTTTAACAATTTTCCGAAATAAGAATTAGTTTGAAATTGAGTGTCGAAAGAGGGAACGATTCTAGTGAATCGTTCCTCTTTTCCTGGAGTAGCTGTTGTTGGAAGGTACGATTCAACTGCCCTTTAATTCCGTGTAATGAATTGCCCAGTCACTACTACGCCCCTCGTGGCCTTCAGATACAGTGCTAGAAGATTCAGTCATAATGGATTCCCAGCCAAGGGTAATCTTGCCACCAAGCAATATTCAACGCAAATGAGAAATGGATTCACAAACTCACTGGGAAATATCTCTGGAATATAAAGTGGCACCAACGCAGAAGAGATGCCAATACCAATATTAGCAAGCAACCAACATGTTGTGGCACTCAAAAAAGCATTGATATCGCATTGAATTGAAATGACCTCCTCCTACAATGCACCTCCAGTAAACGATCCAACAGTGGCACCATAAGGCACCATAAGGTTTAGATTTTCCAGATACCATTGTAAGCTGAGATGGAGGCGCGCTTGCAGTGTGGGCACCGAGTAACAATATGAACCCTTTCCACAGTTGTGCACCTCCAGTTATCGATTGAACTACTAGAAACTTGAATTTCTAATCAATCAATCTGATGTGCAGAGATAGCAGGGAGATGTCAATTAACTTGCATTGATATGGGGCCCAAGTTATGTGCTCGAATTCCAAGTGTCCCTTTCCACAAAAGTTAAATTATGTATTAGCTTCCTTCATTATCAGCATATTATATCAGAATTACCATCTTCATAATCGCCTAGCTCATCTGTTATGAATCCTAACACAGTTGTTGCTAGGAGAAGTGGAAGGCAAGTTTAAGCATAAGTTCCAATTGCAAGGGGTGAAAGAATAGTCAATATAAATGAAACCGACAAGATATTTTCATCGTAGCTTCAGGACTAACATTTGGATTTACTACAATATTGAGGCCTAACACTGATTGAGTGAGGACCTTTATAGACATTGAGGTAAGATCAGTCCCGTGGCAATAATCAAGGCCATCTCTCCACTCCAGCAAGTATGTCAAGGGCATGTCTTCTCGTTCCATCTGTAGCATGCTCTTTCATGTGTTGAGAGCTTGCCAAAGTGCATAGTCCATGTATCTTGCCCAACAATATTGGCCACAATTCAAGCCCCATGAACTGGAGGATTTGAGTATAGGCACAACTTCAACCACAATGATATCATTGTAAGAGTTTGCATGTTGCTAACAAAATACCACTACCTTCATGAATAGAGCATAAGACCAGGTTTGAGTTCAGCATAGTGCAGGAAGCCATAAAATGGTGCAGGTAGGTAAATGCAATGGTGCAGGCACATAAATGCAATGGTGCAGGCACGTCCCAAAGTATAATCAAACTGGTTTTAATCCTGCAACATACAAACCTTAATTAAACTCTCATTAATTCTATTTTAATCCTGTTAAAACAAAGAAGTAACAAATACTCTTCGAAAATAATCATTTAGCTAATCGATTGCATGAGAGAAATAAATAAAAATAAGACAAAATGGAGACCCAACAGCCTCATTTGTCCTAACATCGACCAAGGATGCGCTCCAAGCTTTTGAATCTAGCTTATTATAACTCTACGCCCTTTTTATTGTTCCATTGGTGGGATATTATGGAAACCGTAAATAATGGATGGTATAAGGAACCCCGTCCCCGTACTGAAGAATGTACCCTATAGTGAATGCGGTCTTAACTATTTTGGTTTGCATCTCGCCTCTGGTTTGGCATATCCCACTCTCTTACCGCCACGACAACCCCCTTCACATGAGCACAAGTGACCATGATTATTGTGCAGCAGTGGATTGTCAGTTGACAATGGAGAGTTAATCCCACTAACCCTAATTCTCTTGTCTTTTCGCCATGGTTGATGGATGGTATGCCTCAGTCTTCTCGAATCTTTGAGTCTGTTATCCCTACTCCACGAACCTAGGGGTTCCACTTCAGGTTCATACATTTAGTAAGATGGCCAATCTTAAGTGGGCAAGGACAATAACCCGATGGTTTTTCATAGGTGTATAGGATTCGATTTCCTGTCACAAGAAAATTTACTAATTTTCGTAAATACCTCCTACAGTTCTGTGATTTTCGATTTCCCTTTTTTCTATTTGCCTTGCGAATTTGTCCATAGATGTAGTGTCTTCTACTTCTTCCACCTAGGGAGCAAGCACTCGTGTTGATGGACAGCTTCATCGCTTTCGTCAAGGTTGAGAAGCCCTCTGAGCTATTCTAGTCAGGTAACATAGTGAATTCCTCTATTGGTAGAACCACCCCATATTTTCTCAGTTGTCCAAGTATCGAATGAATTTCTTATCACATCAATTTATTTCTATAGGAATTTGGGGCATATTATAGTCTTTGCCTGATTTTTTGGGAGATATTCTAAGCATTGGGGTGCTGTAGGTGCAACAAGCTTCCACCCAGTGTTTTTGTTCAAAATTTTGGGCTTGGATTCAAGTGATAACCCTGCACAGGTAATTGAACAACCCTTGCTTATTGATTTGAGGAATTTCATCATTATTTATGGTCAATACTCATCAGGGACATTAAGTTCAAAAAGAAGGCAGGTTCATCTGATTGTTCGACGATGCTTGGTAGGAGGGTATTGATGGGTTTTGCTTCTGCTGCAACAGAGTCACGAATTTCAGAGTAATTCCTTCCCTTCGGTACACTCACGGGTTTGACACATTATTTCAAAATTTCCTATTAAGTTTTGAATCTATGTTACCATTAACACAGGGTATTGTTTCAAGTTTTGCTATTAACCTCCTTTGTAATTTGTAACAGGGTTGGGACTTCAGTCACCTTGACTTTTCCCAGGCAACCCAAGGGTGAAAATTTTGTTTTTCTAAAAACCTGGTTTTGTTGATTCGAATCTAACTCATGCAGGTTGGGTTTAATTTATTTTTGTTATTTTCATTTCTACAGGTGAACCCCTGCTTAATACCATGATGTCTCAAATAACTAATAATGGATTATCCCTTGGCACCTCTGCGCATATTTTTTTTTATTACAGGTCGGTCTACTTTATTCTTAAGGGAAGAAGTGGCGAGATTTATTTTGTTAAGGTTCAAATTTACCTTTCCTCGACTGCGCTAGTCTCGATCTGAAGATATACTTAGCAGATTTGTGCATAGTTTCATTTTGTTTAATTTTGAGAACTCAATTGAGGCTTCACAACCATGCTCTGTAATTTAACGCTAAATCTGTACTAAACTAAAAGAAAGGGTTGGTCCCCTATATCTACTTGTTTCCTCTCTGATATATATATTAGACTCCTTTCTAATAAGTTAATTCAAAGTTGTTTAGTTTTATTTACATGATTCTTCGAATGATCGACTAGAGAGGTGCAATACTTATAATACTTTGTTGTTCCAGGGTTGAAATTTGTGATACCTTCTACCATATGTGAAATTTATGTTCAGACATACACTATGATGATTTATTTATTTTTTTCTGTTGGTTGTTCATATCTCAATGCTATGCCAATGGCTCTGGTTATTGCTCATAATTTTTTTATTTCCATCTTGGCTTGACAAGTCTTAGTCTTAACCCCAACCGAATTGGGCTGAAATATAATTAAATTTACTTCTTAGTACAATCATGGTACCATAGTTGGGTCAAAATATTCTTTTTTTATAGATATTCCAAGTGAGAAAATGTTGGAAATGATGAAGGCTGAGTTCCAAACTAATAGTTACTAGTTTAATTTATATCGTACATCACTCTCTAGAATGATTGTTGGGTTTTCATAATTGTGGTCTACTCCTTGAATTAATTATTCTTATATTATTTTTTAGATTGGTTATATGGTAGCTGTAGTTACCATCGTTTGTGCTCTCCGACCTGGTATCCTATCTAAATTTAATCTTCTTCCCTTTTTGAAGCTATAGAAAATTTCGTCAATCTAAAATTGAACTAATAAGTTTACGTTTAGTTTCCATGCATATGCGGTCAGTTTATGTGTGTTTCACTACCAGTGTGGATACCATAAGTATGTGTGTCTATCGCTAAAGTAGTATGATTTATTTATGAGTTAGAATTACCCAGTTACCTCAGAGATCAATCATTGTCTTACTAAATATGAATTCCATAACAAGATAACCAACATAATATATTCAATTTTCTACTCCAACCTAACTAACATAGTACATCTTCAGATTATTTGTAGAGTTCATATTTTGCTTAACCATACAACAGTAAAACAGTAAGTAATTGAAATAGAATTATAGTAGAATACTTCCCCCAGAATCGCAGATAGAGTCCACTTCAGAATCTCACACATTCACCTCCCAACCTAGAACTGCAATCTTCAAGTTCAACCCTGTGCTGAGATATCTTGGCTAGGGTATCAATGATCCTCTATTGATCCTTCCCTTGGTATTTAATAGCTTCCTTTCATGATTTCTCTCCTTCAGCAGTGTCCCGCTTTTGTGGTATTTCCACCACTCACCTAGGCTTTTCCATAAAAGCTCACCTTTCTCTCTCGTGGTGCTTTATGTTTTTATTTTCCCAAATTTAGCATCTTTCTCCAGCTAAGCAACTTAATGGATTTTTCTCTCCCATCCATTAAGTCTATATAGAATCTTATCTAGAGTTATTATCGTGAAAGTATTGTCCAAATCTCGAGTGCCAATGAGATTTTTATTTTTATTTCCTTTAGCCAGTATCTCTTATCTAAGTGTTTCATTCTCAAGTGCTTTAGAGCCCTTCTACTTATTTAAAATTATTTATGTACATAAGCATATCAATATTCTTCATGGCCTTTTTCCACCATGTCAAAAAAAAACATTACCTCCAGGGAGGGATATTACATTCTTCCCCCGTTTTATTCACATTGTCCTTGGTGTGTATTTCTTAGTCACTTTTGTACATAGCACTGGATAAAACCGTTGCACTTTACCTTTGGGTGCCCTAGGCAGTTGTTGTTAGAAGTACAATATTTTCCTTGTACTTCAACCTAAATCAGACCCTTTACAGATCTAGAATACCAAGGAATTTTGTCAACCAGTTTCCTTCGAGTGCTACCTGCAACAATCATTCCAATCCATTACATGAGATTATCAAACAGCTACTTCTGAAGTGAGAATGTATAAGAGAAACTATAAAAAAAAAAAAATCATAACTAGGAAATGCAATTTAATAAGTCATGGTGTAATTTAACCATGATTCCTTATTTCCAGTCTCCTTGTGTTTCCAATAGTTGAAATGAAATGCCTCCTTTTCTAGTACATTTGTACCCATGCTGAACACTTGTTTCCTTGCACTCATTACCCTATCCACATGCTTTCAGACAATGTTAGAAATGTTGTTATAGAATTACAATAATACCATAGATGGTTTTTTCTTTTTATTCACCGCCACAAGAGATTTAACATAGGTATTTCCCACTTTTCCTTTCATACTTCTTACCTCAAGAATTAATAATACAGGACCATTGGTTCAGTTTGTTTTATGTTGTGTTCAATATTTTTGTATTTAATATGCATCTAATATGCAAACTTCTGTGTAAGATAACTTACTACTATCAGTCCATTGTGATCAGTATGTTACATACCATTCATTAAGTGATGAAGGTGTAAAGACATTACCCACCTAGATATCTAAAGAGTATCTTGATACACTTGATATTCATATTTAATTTTAGAAAGCATTTACCTTGTTGTGAGGCTCCCTCCTAGGGTACTCTAACTAAAAACTAAATTTCTCTAATTTTAAACACAATAAGATGGGAAATAACTTATTTATATCTAAACATTTATTTGATGATAATATACAATTAAAATTTATTTACGACAAATTAAATAAGTAAGAATTTCATTGCAACCATTTACATAAGTAATCAATAAACGTAGGAATACTTGTTCCAATAGCTTAGTTGAGATGCTCCTGAGCTCCTGACTCTGTTGGGATGCTCCTCTTGACTACCTACTAGATTTTCCTCCCAGCCAACTAGGAAGTATTTCCTAGCCCAGGGAACCTCCACAAGTTCCCTAGCCCTCCAAGCACAAGTCCAACCAGATGTAGTGTGTCCAAGTTTAACCAACACTCTCCAGATCCAAGTTTGATCTCCCTCCTCTTTCTCTAAAACAAAACCAAACCAAAACCAAGACCAAGGATTCACCCCCGCCCTCTCATCATCCTTCCCCTTTTATGCCTTTTCCTCCTATCCACCTCAACCACCTATCATTAATGTCATGACTTCCCCCTCATCCTTTCATTTAGTATCCTTGACTTTTCTTACCGTATCTTCTCCCAAGTAGATTTGAGAAGACATTTTGGGGATAAGATATGGATATTTAATTTGGAAATTAATTGGAGAAGACCATATCTTCTCCCAAGTAGATTTTCAGAAGACACCTTGGGATATGAATATTTAAATTGGAATAAATGGAAGGAGACCATATCCTATCAAAATTTTATTTTGAGAAGACAAGTTGGGAATTGAATAATAAAAATAATAAAATTTATATTAGTAAATAAATTTACAGTTTCACAAATGTAGGTATGTACCAATATTTCTTGATAATTATAAGTCAATATTTTCAGGTAATTTAAACACTAATAAAATTTGCATGTTAAGATTAAGTAGGGCATTACATACACCTTCCTTCAGAAAAATTCACCCCGAAGTTAGAGTGAAAAATATACAAGGAGTTCGAGAGTAGTTTGACAATAAGGCATAACAAAATAGAGAGAGAGTTATAGTAGTAAAATTTGATAAGTCAGACACTGACACCACTTCCCATTAAGAGTCTCCAACTAATCTATATCCTCATATCCTTCCTAACCTACTTATGTTCCCACCCTATCCATCCTTTGTTGCTATATACTATGGCATCGACTATACCAATCTAACCAATGATAAAACCAATATGGCGAAAGCATCGACTATATCAACCTAACTTCCCCAGCAAGCAACTAGAAATCGTCATCACACGTATAGGGGAGCATGTCCATCACTGCCCTCCCACGATTCCAGGTTTGGAGGTTACACGGTGGGAAATACCTCCACCCCTCCTTACAACTAGGGTCAACACCCTAATATGGACCACACTACAGTGTTGGCTAGGTACTTGTCATCAAATAATCCAGTTGGGTAGTCTTGTCGCCTGTCATTTACATTTTACCCATGTCATAAGAGTGCATATCAAGTAGATACAAAATGTAATAGAACAATGTACATCATACCTTTCCTCATTAGATGTCTCGACCTTCCCCAATGGAAGAGTAGATCTTGGCTATCATATAGTTCTTTCCAATCTGCAGGTTAGTTCTCATTCATGCATATATATAACAACAAAATGTATATAGATAAGTGATCTTAAACATCATGTTATTAAGTCTAGTATCCACGTGTCAATTTTGTAGTTCATACTAGAAATAAATCTTACATTAGATAAATCATAATTTCACTAAGTCATTCATTAGATAAATCATATCCACTTAAGCCATACATGAAACAACAATAACTCTAATAAGTCATGCACTAGATAAATCATCACCAAGTAAGTCATACATTAGGTCATACATCAAACATTTCCATCATCAATACCTAATCCATCTAATTATTTATATAAGTAGTTTCACATGTCCAACTAAATGCATCAATATTACATAGCATTCATAAATAAATAACATGGAACTGCAAAATAGAGCCTTAGCATAGGTAGCTATCTAAGTCAAAATGGGCATCACAGATGCTCAAAAAGTGAGGGGTAGTCACGACGTATAGTCTCTGCATCCTCCCAAGTAGCAGATCCTAGGCTATACTTGTCGCACTGGACCTTAACCTAGTCCACCATGCGACGTCTAAGCTATCGAACCCTATGGTCCAATATGCGTAATGGTTCGACCACTATGGTTCCCATGTCCGAGACTTGCAATTCCCTCCAATCTAGTTTGTGAGATTCATCAGAAACATAATGTCGTAAAATAGATACAAGAAAAACATCATGAGTTTTATGTAAATCGGGTGGCAGTACAAGACGATAGGAAACTGGTCCAATCTTCTCCTTGATCCTAAAAGGTCCTACAAATCGAGGTGACAACTTCGTCCCCTTCCCAAACCGAATGGTTCTTTTGTTGGGTTGGATACGAATAAAAACTTGGTCCCCTACTTCATAACTACGATCAATCCTATGTGAATCAGCATAACACTTCTATCTATCTTGTGCTTCCTTTAACCTTTGTCGAATTTGTCCTACCTGTTCCTCCATTTCTTGAACTAATTCTAGCCCAACTATTACTCGGTCCTCCAACTTTTCCCAACTCAATGGCGTCCTACATAGCCTTCCATATAGATCTTGATAAGGAGGTATCCTGATTGAACTGTGGTAATTGTTATTATAGGCAAACTCTACCAATGGTAAGTACCTTTCCCACTGAGTCTAATTGTCCATGACGTACATTCTAAGCATGTCTTCCATAACCTGCTTTACTCTTTTAGTCTGCCCATCTGTTTCTGGGTTATATGTAGCGCTTAGGTTCCACTGAGTCCCTACTGTTGACTACAAACTTGTCCAAAACCCAGATGTAAATCGAGAGTCTCTATCAGAAATGATCTTTTTGGGTAACTGGTGAGCACCAGTATTGCAGCAATAATGTAGCAACTCCTTGGCTGCCTACTTTACTCTTATCAACCCGGTAGTTCGTAACAAACTTGGAAACGTAAATGTTGTATGCACAAGTACTAGTTCTCACTGCAGGTTGTCAATTGGTCAGTCGGCGCAAGATCACTAGGAGCTCAAGCCAACTTCTATGGATTCCAAAAGAAGCTCTATATGTGATGAAAGGAAAGAAAGATTACTCTACAGATGCTATTATAACTGTAGAAAGGAGAAAGACTGAAATGTAAAGCAAACCTAGTAAACCCTAATTAACCAACTAATTCTGTTTTTGCAGAAAGCACTATGAAAACCATGAAAGGAATGCAATTACCTACTCAAGGGAGTAAACAACATCTAACTATGCTATTTCTGGAAGTAAATAAGCAAAAAACATATTTTTGGATTTTTATGTGAATTTGACATGCATGTAATTTATTATGTGTGAGTGTGGCAGCGAATAGGTGGTGTTGAAGAGAAGTTTTGGGACTTGAGAGGATGTAGGATGGTGTGGATGGGCCCTGGGAGGTCTCAGGTGGCCTTCTGTAGGCTTTTCCCACACTCAGCCTTCAAAAGAAAGCCTACAGGAGAATCTACAAGAGGACACAAGAAATCTACAGGAGGAAAACAAGGAAACTACAGGAGGCCTATAGGAGGATGCCGAGAGCAGTTTTCACTGTTTTGAGGGTGTGAGAGAAAGTGAAAAATGTGGATGGAGGTTGGAATGAGGTGATAGGGCACCTAAGGTCTACCATGAATCACCAGGAGAGAGAAAGATGATTGGGTTTTCTCAACGAGAGAGGAAGAAGTTCTATGGAAAAATGTAGGAAACTATGGAAAAATTGAGATGAGATTTGGGAGACCTATAGGGCATGGATCAGATGGAGGGTGTGATTGCTGATAAGCTGGCCTACTACTGGAAGAGATCTGCTGCATAGAAACTGACAGTCAACCAAGGAAATCAAGCAACAAGTGAAATGAATGCATTTAGGAAAAACAGAGTTTTGCATAAAAATGGTCTAAACTATGATCTATGAAAGGAAATGCTGAGAAATGATGTAGGAAAGGAAAGAATGAAAGAAGACTATTGCAAATCAAGAAGTGAGCATGATGAAGAAGATCTAAAGCAAAGCAAAGCTGGACTATTAAAAATCTGCAAACACTAGAATTCCTATGACGGAGGAAAATCTATGTTTTTGGGGCAGCAAGAGAGTCTTTGCCTCAAATCATGGTCCCAAAGGGAGGAAGAGAGGCCAAGGCACTATTGCTAGCCTTTTGAATCTTTTCTGGTCACTACTTAACCTGCTATAGAAAGCACAAATGGAAACAAACTACTAAATTATCAAAAGAAACCTATTCTTAACCATAAGAAAAATACATCTAACAGCAAACTAATCTACCAGTTGAAATAAAGCATACAAATGAAAGTAAAGAGGAGCTTGGCTACTTGGATTGGGCCCTAACCTAAGAGCTTCAGCCCTCTTAGGTAACTCAGTGCTAGCTCAAAAAGGATTCCATCTTTATTTTCAAAACAATAGCAAGATTACATGAAATTGTCACAAAATATTAAGCTTGAAATTTGAGTAGAGTTTACATAAGCAAAAATCCGACCCTAGTGAGGCCCTAGGCCTCTATACTTATACAAATGAAGCTACCAACAGCTTCCTTAAAATCAGGGAGGCTTGGCTCCCAAAACTCAAGATAATCATCAGTCATCCTCCACTTGCTCGGCTGCCTTCTAGTGCATGATTTGGCTGCTTGTACTCCAAGCTGAATGAAGGGGAATTCGAAGTGAGGAGAAATAAATGAGGGGGATTCTGTCCTATAAGTCCTCTCCTCTATCCACTTCGAGTTATTTCTTCCATTTTTCCACTGGATCCTTGACTTTGACCTTGAAATCCATCAATAATCTATATTAAATACATGTTAGACCACATGGCACAATAACTAACTCAACTCACTCTATAAGCATAAATATAATTAGAAAATCATACAATAAGCTAAGAGAATGGTTGATTTGACTAGGTTAGGAGGTAAAATGAGCCCATATAATTACCCATTTATGAGGCTCATCATCACCCCCCTACTGAAGGTGTTGCTCATCCTCTGAGCAACCTAGTCAATCTCCTCATCTTTTATGGCCCTGGTGGCCTCCCTAGCATCCTAGGCTTCTGATGTGGTCTGCTCTTCTTTGCCATAGAATCCTGCCTTCCTGTCTATGTCCTTCCACTGCTCCTCCTCTTCTTCTTCTCTTCTACCTTCCAGCATGCCTAACAACAATGGGGGACTCAGTTTGAGGCCAATCCAGTTGACCTTCAGCCTCTGCATGGAGAACTCGTACATTGGCACCCTCTTCAATGCCTCCTTCAACCTCGTGGGGGAATGATGTTCCCTAATCTGCAAATTGTGTGGTAAGGTGTTCCATATCCTCATGCATGCATGCACACAGTCATCCCCAAGTAGCCTTTGCATATCCTCAAAGTGTGCAATGGCTTGTGCCTGATTGGTGAGATATCTAGGGGCAATCTGAGGGTCATTGGCAAGCAGGTTGTGTGTGCTGATGAGTGCCATAGGATCTGATGGCTTAGCTCTTATCATTAATGGCTCATTCTGTTCCTTTATCATCAATCTTTTTATTTCTGTTGCCCTCAATTCTTCATGGTTCATCCATGAGGCCATGGCCATTAATTGCAGGTCCCATAGCTTGGCATTGGGATCCCATACATTCATGTCTATGAGGACCATGTTGTGTAAGTAGAATTCTGCCATCTTTGCTTTATCCTTTGAGGTTCTTTGGTCACATAAATCCATGAATTGCCTGTAGTCTTGGAAAGGCATTGTGCCTCTTTGTGCCAAAGTCTTTATTTGGAATTGTAACCATTGGTCCTTTAGATAGAGGCCATAGGATTTGGTTGGTGTTTTGCATTGCAATGCCTCCATGGATAAGGTGGCCATGCATGCCAGCTAGGTCTCTTTCTCTTGCAGTTGCCTCCTTAGCAATTCATTTTCTACTTCAAGGTGGCTTCTTGTAATTGCTTCCCTATCTCTGAGAGCACTCAACTTCTGCCCATTTCCCTATGTTTGTTTTCCGTATGGCCAACATCCTCAACTCGTTTGGATTTGGCTATCTACATCCACCTATGTGTTCTCACTCTTTCTTTCTCCAATTCAAAAAATAGTGGAATTGCAAATTTCTGTGGGATTATCCTTCCTCCCTCAAGTAGATTGTAATAGGAGGCAAGACTAGGCTGGGGATCAGGTTCTTGTATCTCTTGTGCTTCCTCCTTCACCTGTGGCTGTCCTTCTATCCTTTTCTCAAGTTTTTGGGTCTCCTGTAGTTTTGACAGTGTCTCCTGTAGAACTGTCTGAGCCTCCTATAGGACTGTTTTTGGGTGCTATAGTACTGCCTTTTCCTTCCATGTGGAAGATCTAGGAAACCACCTTTCATATGTTATAGGTGTCTTGGAAGGAGAATCTTTCCCCTTGGCAGAGGGTGAGTCTTCAATGGTAATTGGCACTTTTGAAGAGGGTTGTGGTTTGCGTGTTTTAATTCTTGTGCTTTTCCTAGCCTTGAAATACATGGAGGTCTGTCTTTTCCTCTTTTGCTTTCTCTTGATTGGTGTACTGAGGGTAACGAGGGCAGTTGCTGCCTCCCTTTCCAAAGTCTCAGGGGACTCTTCTCCTTGTTCTTCCTTCTCTGCCTCTTTTTCTCCTTCTTCTGTCTCTTTTTCTATCTCTTTTTCTGTCTCTTCCTACTCTATTTCTTTAGCTATATCCTCCTCTATTTCAGTTCCTTCCTCCTTCCTTTCTTGCTCTGCTATGTCACCCCTGGCTCCACCTTATCTCCCTTGTTGTTCTTCCTCCTCACTGCCAGTAGGGCTGACATCATAAGTTAAGGCCTTTATTTCATCCTCAACTATCATGTTTTGGAAAACTTCCCATGCTATAGGGAGCGTAAAGGTATGGAGGGCTTCCTCTACTAATATTTTGATTAATCCATGGTGAGCTAGCGGCTTTGAATTTCCTGCTTGTACCTTGGTGCTGGAGTTAATGAGGGACTGCAGGAGGAAGTAAGGGGGATACTGAGCTTCTGAGGTGCTGGAGTGTCCATGCCATACCTTAATTCTCGGAGGATTCTAAAGTGATAACCATAAACAATGTTGTACCTCCCCTCACAGGAAATGTATTTGATTATTTTATAGCTAACCTCATCCTAGGGATATGGTATGCTAGCCCTTCTAATGCCATTTTTAGTTTCAACAGGGGTTTCATTATTTTGGAAAAATTTCTTCTTGGCAGCCTGGCCAATTGGTTTCTCATCTTTACTCCAAGGCAGCCCAAGAGGAAGCATAGTGACCCTACTGATAAATTCGGGGCTTATCTCCATGGAAATACCTATAATGGTGATAGTGGCATGAGTTCTTGTGTGAGGGACCAAAGAGAGAGCAAACTCTTGGGCAATTTCCTCATCAAACCCTTGAAATTTCTCAAAGAAATTCATCCAGTTTGCCCTTGTGAAGATGTCCACCACTTGAGGATGTGCATGGAGCCTAGTGGAGTTAGTGGGCTCCTTTCTCATAAACCATCCTATCATATTTTCTATACTCTTTTGGAAAACCAAATATGGAGGTGGAGTCAAAGAATTTTGAGAAAAACAGAGAAAGAGAGGACATTGTTTTATTTTTTTAAATAAGCAGATTTTTTTTTTATGTATTTTCTCCTCTCCTAAAGACTTATTTCCTCCTCAAATTGAGACCACTTCTTTCATATATTGATATTCAACAGGGGGCATGCATGAACCCTACCTCTTTAGACCGAAAATCGTGCTAAAAATTGTGTTTTCTCCCTTCAAAACGACTCACTACCCCTCCTGTAGAAGCCTGTTGTCCCTCCTGTAGATTTCCTATAGGTGCTCCTATAGAAAACCTATAGGTGCTCCTGTAGAAAATGCCGAGAGCAAGAATATGGGAGAGATTGATGGAGGACTGTGGTTATGAGGCTGTGGGGGCACAAGGAGACTACTGTAGCTGAGTTACGATGAGAGAATGAAGGAAAAGGTGGTGAGAATACTCGGGGAGGAGTACTTATTACCCTTTATGGATATTTTTGGTGATGAGAACGGAGCTGACAAGGTATAAATTGGCCACATTCGAACCGTTGGTCCCCACCTGCTTGGTCATCATGGCCCCTCCTCGTAATCATCCCTCATTATTGCATCGGAGTTCACAAATCCTCCACTACCTGTCCTTGGCATCTTGTGCTGGAGTTGACTGTGCGCATGTGTGGGTGACATCTCGGCTGAGTGGAGTCAACTAGATGAAGGTGGCCAAGTTAACTGGACACCTTTCCCTCGTTTAACCTCAACCATCTTGTTGCTTTGCATGACTTCTAATTACACAAATGCAAACAGAGGAGTGACTTAGTTACTTACCTGTGATCTGAGTGTATTTGCTGTGAGGTGTTGTGGCTTTCTCTACTGCATGCCTTTATTTCCATTTTTTCATGTTGTCTCTGCTTGCTGATGTGTGGTTGTGTGCTTGAGCAGGTTCTTCTCTAGCTAGATGTGAGCTTCAGGTGCCTTCTCAACCTTCATGTTTGTGCTCTCTTGCTATTGGTGCTACAGGAATTCCTACAGGAGCTCCTGTAGCTGCTTCTCCCCTTGAAACTTCAGCTTCTTCCTATGCTTGGAGCTCGAGGATGATGCCAGAGGTGTAGATAAAGATGGAGAGGTAGTAGGTAGGCTTCAGGTGAGGTTGATGGTGCTTTTTCCTCTTTTTTTTTTTTTAACTGAAAAACTGTTTTTCTGTGTTTTTCTTGGACAGGAAGAAAAATGATGCTTGGCGTGTGATGCAGGTTTAGAAATGATTGCAAGGAGATTTGAAGATTGTAGGAGGGATTATAGGGTCTTCGTGAAGCTTCTTTGTCCCTCAAACTGCCTTCTGTAGCCACTTCTGGCTCTTTGTAATTCCTATAGGAGCCTCCTGTAGAAAACACGGTTTTTGAAAAAGAGGTACAGTGGGGTGAAAGGAATGCCAAAAATGATGGAGGAAGGTGTGGAGAAGAGGGTGTTGGTATGAATGTCAGGGTCCCCTTGGCACCTTCTTCTGCTCCCTATAGTCCTCTTGCAAACTTGAAGTGCAACAAAAAATTCATTTTCTGCTCCCTGTAGTCCTCCTACAAACCTACAGTGCAACAAAAAATTCATTTTCTTTCTCATTTTTCTCTTTTTCCTCTTTTTTTTTTTTTGAAAACAACTAGGGCACCTTAGAGAGGTTTTCACCCTCATTTCCTTCCTTGGGTACCTCCAAGGGAGGTTTTCGCCCAAGGATCTTATTTTTTTTTTTTTACTGAAAAACTATTTTTCTGTGTTTTTCTTGGATAGGAAGAAAAATGATGCTTGGGGTGTGATGCAAGTTTAGAAATGATGGCAAGGAGGTTTGAATATTGTAGGAGGGATTATAGGTTCTTCATGAAGCTTCTTTGTCCCTCAAACTACCTCCTGTAGCCACTTCTAGCTCTCTGTAATTCTCACAGGAGCCTCCTGTAGAAAACATAGAGCCTCCTGTAGAAAACACAGTTTTTGAAAAAGAGGTACAGTGGGGTGAAAGGAATGCCAAAAATGATGGAGGAAGGTGTGGAGAAGATGAGATGGGTGCTAGTATTAATGTCAGGGTCCCCTTGGCACCTTCTTCTGCTCCTTGTAGTCCTCCTGCAAACCTGCAGTGCAACAAAAAATTCATTTTCTTTCTCCTGTTTCTCTTTTTCTTCTTCTTTTTTTGTTTGAAACAACTAGGGCGCCTCAGAGAGGTTTTCACCATCATTTCCTGCCCTGGGCGCCTCCAAGGAAGGTTTTCACCCTGGGATCTTATTCTTTTTTCCTCTTTTTTTTTGACATCACTGGGCCGTCTCAGAAGAGGTTTTCAACCTAATGATGAGACTCAAGCGCCTCATGGAGGATTTCACTTGAGTCCTTATTTTTTCTTCTTTTCTTCAGTGAGTGGGTGAAATGGAAGCTAAGACATGCTCCACTACCATCACTATTTTATTAAAATCTTCGATGAACTATCGCTTGGAGAGGGGTTTCTTATAGACCTTCAACCGATGTCCATTGACAAGCAAGGGGATGGCTTCATCATCAATGGTTCTGATAAGAACTGAACCATTGTCGTTGCATTTCTCCACATTGTAGGGTCCCAGCCATCTTGTCCTTAGCTTGTCTTTGAAATCCTTGTATCTTGAATCATAGAGTAGTGCCCAATCTCCTTCTTGGAATTGCTTCTCTTGATATTTTTTTCATGCCATATCTTTCTCTAAAGTTAAACTACCTCTATATGGAGAAGGGCTTGCAATCTATATTCATCCAATCCATTGAGCTGAAGTAATCTCTCCTTTTGTGCATGGCTGAGGTCTAGGTCCAACTGCACTACAATCCTTAGTGTATTGAACTCAAATTCTATTGACAGCAAAGCCTTCTTCCCATAGACCAGTTCATAGGGTGTGAACCCGGTGGTGGTCTTCCATGTGGTGTTGTAGGCCCAAGTGGCCTCAACTAATCTGTCCGCCCAGTCTTTTCTACTGTTGCTTACTACCTTGGTTAGGATCCCTTCCAATGCTCTGTTAGTGACCTCCACTTGCCCATTGGCTTGTGGATGGTAAGGGGTGGAAGTCCTGTGCTTGATCTTATGATGTGTGAGCAGGTCTTCAATCAGGTTGGAAGTGAACTGACTGCCTTGATCTATGACCAACTCTCTCGGATACCCGAACTTGTAGAATATGTTTTCTCTCAAAAACTCAGCTACTTTTTCCTCTGTCGCTGCTTTGATTTCTTTTGTCTCTGCCCACTTTGTCAAGTAGTCGGTGCACACAATGATGTATTGTTTCTGCTTTGAAGGAGGGCTGATAGGCCCCACAAAGTCCATGCCCCACTTCTCAAATGGCTCAAAGGTCACTTGAGGTTGCATGGGCATCTCATCCTTTGGAGTAGGTTTCCCCATCCTCTGACACCGATCACACTGGCTTGTATATCTCCTCACATCCTAATGAAGAGTGGGCCAGTAGTAGCCTGCTTGCAATATCTTGAAGGCAGTTCTTTTTGCTGCAAAATGACCTCCACAAGGCCCGTCATGATAGGTCAGGAGGATGTCAAAGACTTCCTCCTCCTTGACACATCTTCTCAAGATCTGATCTGGGCCAAGTTTGAAGAGATTTCCTCCAATCCAGGTGAAAGGGGCGCTTTTCCTTACTATCTTGCTCTTCTCTTTTGAGGATAGGTGTGGTGGGAACTGTGCTGAAACCAAGTAGTTTGCTATATCAACAAACCATGGAGAGAGTATTGATATAGCAAACAGATGTTCATCTAGCATTTGGTCATCCACCATTCCTTCTTCACCTACAGGCAAATTTACTTTAGACAAAAATTCAGCAACAACATTTTCTTTACCAGGCTTATCAATAATGGTCAAATCAAACTGCTGCAGTAAAAGAAACCATCTAATAATGCGAGCATTTACATCTGGTTTTTTCATTAAATATCTAATTGCAACATGATCAGTGTGCACAAAGGTTTGATAGCCTGTGATATAATGTCTGAATTTGTTTAAGGAATGCACGACAACTAGGAGTTCCTTCTCAGTCACTGTATAGTTTAACTCTACCTTTGACAAATTTTTGCTTATAAAGTATATGGCATAAGATAACTTTTCATCAATTTTCCCTAAGGCTGCTCCTATTGCTTTGTTCGAGGCATTTGTGTGAATGTGGAAAGGTAAGGCCCAGCTTGGGCCTCTAAGAATTGGGGTAGTCACTAACTTGCTCTTCAAGGTATCTAGGGCTTCTTAATAGTTTTCTGACCATATGAACTCAAAATCTTTGCCTAAAAGGCCAAACAAAGGAGAGGCTAGCATACTGAAATATTTAATGAATCTCCTGTAATATCCAGCTAAGCCTAGGAAACTTCTGACATCTCTCACCTTTTGAGGAGGTGGGACCCTTTGGATGATGGGAATTTTGTTTGGGTCCACCTACAGTCCTTGCTGATATATTGCATGACCTAACACAGTACCTTTAGTCATCAAAAATTAACATTTTTCCAGAATGAGGGATAGGTTCATCTCAATACACTAGTCTACAACTTTTCCTAGGTTAGATAAAGCTTCCTGAAAGTCAGAACCATAAGGAGTAAAATCATCCATGTATATTTCTACTGCATCATGAACTAGTTCAGAAAATATACTCAATACTGCTCTTTGGAAAGTGGTTGGAGCATTGCACAAACCAAAAGGAAGGACCCGGTATGAAAAAGTACCCCAAGGACAAGTGAAAGTGGTCTTATCTTGGTCTTCTGTGTTGATTTGAATCTGATTGTACCCGGTAAACCCATCTAGGAAAGAGAAAAACTTTTTCCCTGCCAGACTGTCTAACACTTGATCTATGAAAGGTAAAGGAAAGTGGTCCTTTTTAGTGGCTTTATTCAATTCTTGATAGTCGACACAGATTCTCCACTTACCATTTTTCTTTGGCACTAGCACCAAAGGAGAGACCCATTCACTGTCAAAAACGGGATAGATGAATCATGCATCAAGCAATTTCTGTAGCTCTTCCTTAACAATATCTTTAAGTGTTGGGATCATCCTCCTTTGAGGTTGCCTGACTGGTTTGCAATCTTCCTTGATGTATATATGATGATTACATATTGAAGGGTGCACTCCCTTCATCTCCTTATAACTCCAAGCGAAGGCATTTAGATGTTTTCTCAGTAGGCTGCACAGTTCCTTCTCCTAGGAAGTGGATAAGGATGGATTTATTTTCAATGTTCTTTCTGGGCCGAACTCTATATTCTTAACACAGAGAGAAGTGGATTCGGCCGCACAGAGATCAGTTGAGGGGTTTTTTTGGGTTTCTCTTACTATGTTCTCTAATGGTGATACACTAGGAGGTGGATTCTGAATCAAATTTTCAATCATATCATCCTCATTTTGTTGTTTTCCCCCCATGGCGATTTCTAATGCACAAAGTGGTGCAGAATAAACTTCATCCTCATCTTCCTCCTCCAACCAGAGAGGTAGATCATGTTCTAGCAAGGGTTGGGCAACAGAATATAGGATTAACTACTTGGACATGTGCCCATTCTTTATGGTCATGTTTCCAGCTCGACAGCTGATGTAGGCATCGGCTGTAGCCAACCAAGGTCTTCCCATAATGAGGGGATACCCAGTGAGCTTTGCCTTTGGCTGGAGAAATAAGAAATCAGTAGGGTACTCCCAAGAATCAATGGAGACCGTCACATCTTCCACAATCCCCTCAGGGATTACTGTGGAGAGGTCTGCTAGCTGTAGCACTATCGTGGTCTTCCTCAAGGAGCCCTGGAGGTTAAGTTTGAGCATTGTGTCCTTGGTCATCACATTAATGGCAGCTCCTAGATCAATCAAGGTATGCAGGATCATTGTGCCATTGATGTGGACATCAACTACTGGGCTTCCAGGGTCCAGATATTTTGGACAGATTATCTACCCCAACATCAGGTCGGACAGTTGTCCTATGACATTGATGGTTGGGGCATCTCTCTTGCGCCTTCCTGGATGCCTAAAGCACTTCTCTTTGATCAACCTATTGTAGATAGGTACATCTTTTATGGCTTGGAGAAGTGGTATCTTCAAGCATAAATGTTTCAATTCTTCCAGGAGTTCAGTCTCTTCTGGGGTAGGCTAGATTGTCATGGATAGTCTCTCAGGAAAGGGTGTAGTTGCTTTAGGTTCACTTTCATCTTTATCTTCCTCAACCTCCCTGGGTGGAGGCTGGCTATCTGGGAGAACTTTCCCAGATCGCAAGTTGATTTCTTGAATCTCCACTGCATAAGTTGGGCATGATGGTTCCCCACTGTTGTTCGAGTTCGGATTTGGCTGGGCAGGCATTTGGGGTTGCCTTGGTGGAGCAGAAGGTAACGGTTGTGGTTGATTAGGTGGTGGAGGAAAAAGAGCGGGAGGAGGGTTGTATTGGGGCCCCCACCCCTGATGAGATGCATTCCACTGAGGTTGTGGCTAAGCATAAGATTGAAATGAATGGGTGGCTAGTTGGGCATGATATTGAGATGTGAAGGACCAAGGAGGAGCCATGGACCAGTAAGGATGAGCAGGAGGGCCCCAAGAAGGTATGGAGGTGAATTGGTTGGGGTTGTAGTATGCCTGAGATGTCCCTTGCATCCCCTGCTGGTATTGTCTAGGTCCATGTGGCCTTCTTTGGTTTATGTAATAGAGTTGTTCAGTGACTCCCTCAGCCCCTTGATATACAGATTTAAGTTCGGGCAAGGAAGGGCACTTATCTGTAGAATGATTTTCCTCACAGACTGAAAAAACCTCTATAGAGTTCAATGGGCGTTCATTCCTAGGATGCCTCCTAGTGCATCTAGAGCAAAAAATGGCCAAAGCCCTCTCTGCTTCCTCTTGTTTTCGTTTGATATGTAAGGTATCCATTTGCATGGTGAGAGTCTGCAGCATCTCACTCTTGAAGCCTTCTAGCATGTTTCCAATTTCTCCTTTAATGGATGAGTTGGAAGAAGAGGTACTGGCTATGGGTTGACTCTCCATACCTTTCTTTTTGGCTGCTCTAGAATGGTTTCTAAAAATAGTCTTTATGTCCTCATAGGATAGCTGGTAGATGTCTCCGTCGGCCAGTAGATAGAGGGTGTCTAAAAGGTCTTCTTGAATCCCCCTGAGCAGGACCAACTTCAAATACTTAGGGTCAAGTGTACACCTGGCCCTTTTTTAATTAAGTCGGAACCTCTCTTCATAGTCTTCCAGGGACACATCACTTCCTATGGTCATTCGGAAGATTTCTTCTTTAGTATCTTTTGACCTACAATAGTCTCGATACTCGTTGTTAAAGGCTTGTTGCATCTGAGCCCAAGTTGTGATACTATTGCCAAGTAATCCCATGAACCAGTGCAGTACTGCATCCTTGAGAGTAGAAGGGAACAGTTTCAACTTTTGTTCATCTTCTGCATAGTCATAAGTTCGACAAATGACAGTAAACTCGAACAAGAAGGTGTCAAGATCTTTTGTAGTTAGACCATGGAAATGAGGTAGGGCGGAAGGGTTTATATTCTTCATTTTAGTGTCCCCATTGGTCTCCCGAATGGGAAAGGTACCTTCTATTCTCTCTCCATTCCCCCTAGCATTTCTATTTTCAGCCATTGGCTCCAAAGGAATGTTTTCTTCTTCTTCTTCCCCTATAGGTTCTTCAAATGTGTCTGGATTTTCACCTAAGGGTTTTTTATCGCAGCCACCAAAGAAGAGAGAAGGTTGGCTGTGTGAAGCAGTGGGGGTGTTGGGCAAAAATTTCCTTGAGTTATCTCTATTCCTACGAGGCATGAAAGGAAATCTTTTTGGTTGGTTTTTGTTTCTTTTTCCCCACATTGACGGTAACTGCAGAAACTGAAATTGATTGAACAAAACAAATTGCAACTAACTGAAATGAACTTTCTAAAATGAAATTTGTAGAATTGAAAAGGAAAGAAAGGATATGCAGAACCGAAGGAAAAGAAAGGACTAGTCTACTTTTGTTGAAATTAAATTTGCAGAATTGAAAAGGAAAGCAAGGAAATGCAGAACTAAAGGAAAAGAAAGGATTGATCTACTTTTACTGAAATAAACTATTATCAGAATGTTGCAATAGGAAATAGAAGAAAGCAGTAATCACAGAATACTCTGACGCTTCCCCGGAAACGGCGCCAAAAAGTGGTGAGCACCAGTATTGCAGCAATAATGCTACAACTCCTGGGCTGCCTACTTTACTCTTATCAACCCGATAGTTCGTAACAAACTTGGAAGCGTCGGTGCTGTATACACAAGTACTAGTTTTCGCTGCAGGTTGTCACTTGGTCAGTTGGCGCAAGATCACTAGGAGCTCAAGCCAACTTCTATGGATTCCAATAGAAGCTCTATGTGTGATGAAAGGAAAAAAATATTACTCTACATATGCTATTATAACTGCAGAAAGGAGAAAGACCAAAATGTAAAGCAAACCTAGTAAACCCTAATTAACCAACTAATTCTACTTTTGCATAAAGCACTATGAAAACCATGAAAGGAATGCCATTACCTACTCAAGGAAGTAAACAACATCTAACTATGATATTTCTGGAAATAAATAAGCAAAAAACATATTTTCAGATTTTTATGTATTTTTATGTGAATTTGACATGCATGTAATTTATTGTGTGTGAGTGTGGCAGCGAATAGGTGGAATTGAAGGGCAGTTTTGGGACTTGAGAGGATGTAGGATGGTGTGGATGGGTCCTAGGATATCTCAGGTGGCCTTCTGGAAGCTTTTCCCACACTCAACCTTCAAAAGAAAGCCTACAGGAAAATCTACAGGAGGACACAGGAAATCTACAGGAGGAAAACAAGGAAACTACGGGAGGCCTACAGGAGGAGGCTGAGAGCAGTTTCACTATTTTGAGGGTGTGAGAGTGGGTGAAAAAGGTGGATGGAGGTTGGAATGAGGTGTTAGGGTGCCTAAGGTCTACCATGAATCACTAGGAGAGAGAAAGATGATTGGGTTTGCTCAAGAAGAGAGGAAGAAGTTCTATGGAAAAATGCAGGAAACTAGGGTAGAATTGAGGTGAGATTTGGGAGACCTATAGGGCATGGATCAGATGGAGGGTGTGATTGTTGATAAGCTGGCCTACTGTTGGAAGAGATATGCTACATAGAAATTGACATTCAACCAAGGAAATCAAGCAACAAGTGAAATGAATGCATTTAGGAAAAACAGAGTTTTGCATAAAAATGGTCTAAACTATGATCTATGAAAGGAAATGCTGAGAAATGTTGTAGGAAAGGAAAGCATGAAAGAAGAATATTGCAAATCAGGAAGTGAGCATGATGAAGAAGATCTAAAGAAAAGCAAAGCTGGACTATTAAAAAGCTGCAAACACTAGAAGTCCTATGAAGGAGGAAAATCTGTGTTTTTGGGGCAGTAAGAAAGTCTTTGCCTCAAATCATGGTCCCAAAGGGAGGAAGAGAGGCCAAGGCACTGTTGCTAGCCTTTTGAATCTTTTCTGGTCACTACTTAACCTCCTACAAAAAGCAAAAATGGAAGAAAACTACTAAATCATCAAAAGCAACATATTCTTAACCATAAGAGAAATACATCTAACAGCAAACTAATCTACCAACTGAAACAAAGCATACAAATACAAGTAAAGAGGAGTTTGGCTGCTTGGATTGGGCCCTAACCCAAGAAACTCAGCCCTTTGAGGTAACTCAGTGCTAGCTCGAAAAGGATTCCATCTTTAGTTTCAAAACAATAGCAAGATTACATGAAACTGTCACAAAATAATAAGCTTGAAATTTGAGCAGAGTTTACATAAGCAAAAATCTGACCCTAGTGAGGCCCTAGGCCTCTCTACTTATACAAATGAAGCTACCAATAGCTTTCTTAAAATCAGGGAGGCTTGGCTCCAAAACTCGAGATAATCATCAGTCATCCTGCACTTGCTCGGTTGCCTTCTAGTGCATGATTCAGCTTCTTGTACTCCGAGCTGAATGAAGGGGAATTCGAAGTGAGGAGAAATAAATGAGGGGGATTCCCTCCTATAAGTCCTCTCCTCTGTCCACTTCGATTTATTACTACCATTTGTTCACTAGATCCTTGACTTTGACCTCGAAATCCATCAATAATCTACATTAAATACATGTTAGACCACATGGCACAATAACTAACTCAACTCACTCTATATTCATAAATATAATCAGAAAATCATACAATAAGCTAAGAGAATGGTTGCTTTGACTAGGTTAGGAGGTAAAATGAGCCCATATAATTACCCATTTATGAGGCTCATCATCACCCCCCTACTGAAGGTGTTGCTCATCCTTTGAGCAACCTAGTCAATCTCCTCATCTTTTATGGCCCTGGTGGCCTCCCTAGCATCCCAGGCTTCTGATGTGGTCTACTCTTCTTTGCCATAGAATCCTGCCTTCCTGTCTATGTCCTTCCACTGCTCCTCCTCTTCTTCTTCTCTTCTGCCTTCCAGCATGCCTAACAGCAGTGGGGGACTCAGTTTGAGGCCAATCCAGTTGACCTTCAGCCTCTACATGGAGTGCTTGTACATTGGCACCCTCTTCAATGCCTCCTTCAGCCTCATGGGGAAATGATATTCCCTAATCTGCAAATTGTGTGGTAAGGTGTTCCATCTCCTCATGCATGCATGCACACATTCATCCCCAAGTAGCCTTTGCATATCCTCAAAGTGTGCAATGGCTTGTGCCTGATTGGTGAGATATCTAGGGGCAATCTGAGGGTCATTGGCAAGCAGGTTGTGTGTGATGATGAGTGCCATAGGATCTGATGGCTTAGCTATTATCATTAATGGCTCATTCTGCTCCTTTATCATCAATCTTTTTATTTCTGTTGCCCTCAATTCTTCATGGTTCATCCATGAGGCCATGGCCATTAATTGCAGGTCCCCTAGCTTGGAATTGGGATCCCATACATTCATGTCTGTGAAGACCATGTTGTGTAAGTAGAATTTTGCCATCTTTGCTTTATCCTCTGATGTGCTTTGGTCAAATAAATCCATGAACTGCCTATAGTCTTGGAAAGGCATTGTGCCTCTTTGTGCCAAAGTATTTATTTGGAATTGTAACCATTGTTCCTTTAGATAGAGGCCATAGAATTTGGTTGGTGTTCTGCATTGCAATGCCTCCATGGATAAGCTGGCCATGCATGCCAGCTGGGTCTCTTTCTCTTGCAGCTGCCTCCTTAGCAATTCATTTTCAGTTTCAAGGTGGCTTCTTATAATTGCTTCCCTATCTCTGAGAGCACTCAACTCTCTGCCCATTTCCCTAAGTTTGTTTTCCATATGGCCAACATCCTCAACTCCTTTGGATTTGGCTATCTGCATCCACCTATGTGTTCTCACTCTTTCTTTCTCCAATTCAAAAAATAGTGGAATTGCAAATTTTTGTGGGATTATCCTTCCTCCCTCAAGTAGATTGTAATAGGAGGCAAGACTAGGCTGGGGATCAGGTTCTTGTATCTCTTATGCTTCCTCCTTTACCTGTGGCTATCCTTCTATCCTTTTCTCAAGTTTTTGGGTCTCCTGTAGTTTTGACAGTGTCTCCTATAGAACTGTCTGAGCCTCCTGTAGAAGTGTTTTTGGGTCCTGTAGTACTGCCTTTTCCTTCCATGTGGAAGATCTAGAAGTCCCCCTTTCATATGTTATAGGTGTCTTGGAAGGAGATTATTTTCCCTTGGCAGAGGGTGAATCTTCAGTGGTAATTGGCACTTTTGAAGAGGGTTGTGGTTTGCCTGTTTTAATTCTTGTGCTTTTCCTAGCCCTAAAATACATGGAGGTCTGTCTTTTCCTCTTTTGCTTTGGCTTGATTGGTGTATTGAGGGCAGTGAGGGCAGCTGCTGCCTCCCTTTCCAAAGTCTCAAGGGACTCTTCTCCTTGTTCTTCCTTCTCTGCCTCTTTTTCTCCTTCTTCTGTCTCTTTTTTTGTCTCTTCCTACTCTATTTCTTTAGCTCTCTCCTCCTCTATTTTAGTTCCTTCCTCCTTCCTTTCTTGTTCTGCTATGTCACCCCTGGCTCCACCTTCTCCCCCTTGTTGTTCTTCCTCCTCACTACCAGTAGGGCTGACATCATAGGTTAAGGCCTTTATGTCATCCTCAGCTATCATGTTTCAGAAAACTTCCCATGCTATAGGGAGCATAAAGGTATGGAGGGCTTCCTCTACTAAGATTTTGATTAAGCCATGGTGAGCTAGCTGCTATGAATTTCCTGCTTGTACCTTGGTTCTGGAGTCAATGAGGGACTGCAGGAGGAAGTAAGGGATACTAAGCTTCTGAGGTGCTGGATTGTCCATGCCATACCTTAATTCTTGGAGGACTCTAAAGTGATAACCATAAACAATGTTGTACCTCCCCTCACAAGTAATGTATTTGATTATTTGATAGCTAACCTCATCTCAGGGATATGGTATGCTATCCCTTCTAATGCCATTTTTATCTTCAACAGGGGTTTCATTATTTTGGAAAAAATTCTTCTTAGCAGCCTGGCCAATTGGTTTCTCATCTTTACTCCAAGGAAACCCAAGAGGATGGGTAGTGACCCTACTGATAAATTTGGGGGTTATCTCCATGGAAAGGCCTCTAATGGTGACAGTGGCATGAGTTCTTGTGTGAGGGACTAGAGAGAGAGCAAACTCTTGGGCAATTTCCTCATCAAACCCTTGAAATTTCTTAAAGAAATTCATCTAGTTTGCCCTTGTGAAGATGTCCACCACTTGAGGATGTGCATGGAGCCTAGTGGAGCTAGTGGGCTCCTTTCTCATAAACCCTCATGTCATATTGTCTATACTCTTTTGGAAAACCAAATATGGAGGTGGAGACAAAGAATTTTGAGAAAAACAGAGAAATAAAGGAGACTGTGTTTTTTTTTTTTAAATAAGCAGATTTTTTTTTTATGTATTTCTCCTCTCCTAAAGACTTATTTCCTCCTCAAATTGAGACTTCTTTCATATATTGATATTCAATAGGGGGCATGCATGAACCCTACCTCTTTAGACCAAAAATCGTGCTAAAAATCGTGTTTTCTCCCTTCAAAACGACTCACTGCCCCTCCTATAGAAGCCTGTTGTCCCTCCTGTAGATTTCCTGTAGAAAACCTGTAGGTTCTCCTGTAGAAAACACCGAGAGCAAGAATATGGGAGAGATTGATGGAGTATGGTGGTTATGAGGCTATGGGGGCACGAGGAGACTATTGTAGCTGAGTTACGAGGAGAGAATGAAGGAAAAGGTGGTGAGAATGCTCAGGGAGGAGTACTTATTACCCTTTATGGATATTTTCGGTGATGAGTACTGAGCTGACAAGGTATACATTGGCCACATTCAGACCATTGGTCCCCACATGCTTGGTCATCATGGCCCCTCCTCGTAATCATCCCTCATTATTGCATCGGAGTTCACACTTCCTCCACTAGCTGTCCTTGGCATCTTGTGCTGGAGTTGACTGTGCGTACGTGTGGGTGACATCTTGGATGAGTGGATTCAACTAGATGAAGGTGGCCAAGTTAACTGGCCACCTTTCCCTCATTACCATCCCTTTGTTTTTGCATGACTTCTAATTACACAAATGCAAACAGAGGTGTGACTTAGTTACTTACCTGTGATTCGAGTGTATTTGTTGTGAGGTGTTGTGGCTTTCTCTGCTGCATGCCTTTATTTCCCTTTTTGCATGCTGTCTCTGCTTGCTGATGTGTGGTTGTGTGCTTGTGCAGGTTCTTCTCTAGCTGGATCTGAGCTTCAGGTGCCTTTTCAACCTTCATGTTTTCACTCTCTTGCTGTTGGTGCTAGATTTCTATGGGATTAGCTACTACAGGAATTCCTACAAGAGCTCCTGTAGCTGCTTCTCCCCTTGAAACTTCAGCTTCTTCCTGTGCTTGGAGCTTGAGGATGATGCCAGAGGTGTAGATAAATATGAAGAGGTAGTAGGTAGGCTTCAAGTGAGGTTGATGGTGCTTTTTCCTCTGATATATATATATATATATATACTGAAAAATTGTTTTTTTGTGTTTTTCTTGGACAGGAAGAAAAATGATGCTTGGGGTGTGATGAAAGTTTAGAAATGATGGCAAGGATGTTTGAAGATTGTAGGAGGAATTATAGGTTCTTCATGAAGCTTCTTTGTCCCTCAAACTGCATTTTGTAGCCACTTCTGGCTCTTTGTAATTCCTACAGGAGCCTCCTGTAGAAAACACAGATTTTGAAAAAGAGGTGCAGTGGGGTGAAAGGAATGCCAAAAATGATGGAGGAAAGTGTGAAGAAGATGAGATGAGTGCTAGTATGAATGTCAGGGTCCCCTTGGCACCTTCTTCTGCTCCTTGTAGTCCTCCTGCAAACCTGCAGTGTAACAAAAAAATCATTTTCTTTCTCCTTTTTCTCTTTTTCCTCCTTTTTTTTTTTTTGTTGAAAACAACTAGGGCACCTTAAAGAGGTTTTCACCCTCATTTCTTGCCCTAGGCGCCTCCAAGGGAAGTTTTCACCCAGGGGTCTTTTTTTTTAGACATCACTAGGCCGCCTCAGAAGAGGTTTTCAACCTAATAATGGGACTTAAGCGCCTCATGGAGGTTTTCACTTGAGTCCTTATTTTTTCTTCTTTTCTTCAATGAGTGGGTGAAGTGGAAGCTAAGACATGCTCCACTACCATCACTATTTTATTCAAATCTTCAATGAACTATCGCTTGGAGAGGGGTTTCTTGTAGACCTTCAACCGATGTCCATTGACAAGCATGGGGATGGCTTCATCATCAATGGTTCTGATCAGAACTGAACCATTTTCATTTTATTTCTCCACAGTGTAGGGTCCCAGCCATCTTGTCCTTAGCTTGTCTTTGAAATCCTTGTATCTTGAATCATAGAGTAGTGCCTAATCTCCCTCTTGGAATTGCTTCTCCTTGATATTTTTGTCATGCCATATCTTTCTCTAAAGCTGAACTACCTCTGTATGGAGAAGGGCTTGCAATCTGTATTCATCCAATCCATTGAGCTGAAGTAATCTCTCCTTTTGTGCATGGCTGAGGTCTAGGTCCAACTGAGCTGCCATCCTTAGTGTATTGAACTCAAATTCTATTGACAGCAAAGCCTTCTTCCCATAGACCAATTCATAGGGTGTGAACCCGGTGGTGGTCTTCCATGTGGTGTTGTAGGCCCAAGTGGCCTCAACTAATCTGTCTGCCCAGTCTTTTCTACTGCTTCTTACTACCTTGGTTAGGATCCCTTCCAATGCTCTGTTAGTGACCTCCACTTGCCCATTGGTTTGTGGATGGTAAGGGGTGGAAGTCCTATGCTTGATATTATGATGTGTGAGCAGGTCTTCAATTAGGTTGGAAGTGAACTAACTGCCTTGATCTGTGACCAACTCTCTCGGATGCCCGAACTTGTAGAATATGTTTTCTCTCAAAAACTCAGCTACTTTTTCCTCTCTCATTGCTTTTTTCTCTGCCCACTTTGTCAGGTAGTCAGTGCACACAATGATGTATTGTTTCTGCTTTGAAAGAGGGCTGACAGGCCCCACAAAGTTCATGTCCCACTTCTCAAATGGCTCAAAGGTCACTTGAGGTTGCATGGGCATCTCATCCTTTGGAGTAGGTTTCCCCATCCTCTGACACCGATCACACTGGCTTGTATATCTCTTCATATCCTAATGAATAGTGGGCCAGTAGTAGCCTGCTTGCAATATCTTGAAGGAAGTTCTTTTTGCCGCAAAATAACCTCCACAAGGCCCATCATGACAAGTCAGGAGGATGTCAAAGACTTCCTCCTCCCTGACACATCTTCTCAAGATCTGTTCTAGGCCAAGTTTGAAGAGATTTCCTCCAATCCAGGTGAAAGGGGCGCTTTTCCTCACTATCTTGCTCTTCTCTTTTGAGGATAGGTGTGGTGGGAACTGTGCTGAAACCAAGTAGTTTGCTATATCAGCAAACCATGGAGAGAGTACTGATATAGCAAACAGATGTTCATCTAGCATTTGGTCATCCACCATTCCTTCTTCACCTGCAGGCAAATTTACTCTAAACAAAAAGTCAGCAACAACATTTTCTTTACCAGGCTTATCAATAATGGTCAAATCAAATTGCTGCAATAAAAGAAACCATATAATAATGCAAGCATTTACATCTGGTTTGTTCATTAAATATCTAATTGCATGTTGGCTTATTGGGCCCTAACCCAGGTTCGGAAGAGTTATTAGCCAAACAAATCCCGCAACTATCAGCCCTTTCGGCAATAGCCCGCGGAGCGCAAACTGAGGTCTCACCCGAGGTAGTAGGGGAGGGTGCTAGAACCAGGTTTTCGAACCCTTGAGATGTCTTGATGTGGTCTATAGGGTTTGCAAACCGTTCTGTGGCTTCGCACTACTTTACTTCCGCATAGATCCGGAACAAGGCACTTCTTTAAGATTTGTTAGTTATGAGTTTGTTATAGATCAGATGTACTCTTTACAATCTTTAAGAAAACATTTAAACTTAAAACCTCGTGCGCGTAATTATAAAGAAAGATATAAGCTCATATAACAATTCATGCATAAATTCAGAACATAAGCAACAGACAAATCCACAAGAAACCACACAATGATTCAGAAATTCTTATCTTTATTGCTCTTCTCTTCAGTACAACCAGATCCACCCTACGCACTCAGTTGTAGGGGTCCGCGCACATAGCTGCGGACTCTACCAGGCCTCTGCACACATAACTGCAGAGCCTCTATCTCTCTACCAACTCCCTTGACTCAGACTTACAGATGCTCCAAGACTTCTTGCTTCATATACCCATTACATTCCAGATCAAAATAATACTGACCAAAAACTGACTTCTAACGATAGAGCCTTGCTCTATTTATACATTTCCATGGTCCATGGACCATGGGGAGGCCGACTCATTTTACATTATTTTTGGGCGGAAAACCCTTTGACTTCACTCATTACACTTCGTGCTCCACGCATTTCGCGGAGTCTTTACCATACCTTTACCCAAAATTGCGGGCTTTGAGCCCTAAAACTGTTACGCAGGGTCTTTGCTACCCAACAAGCCTCCAACACAATCATCGTGACTCGTCCCGAGTCACTCGGCTAGTGCGACAATCTTTGCACAGAGGTCAATCAACAAATTCTATGCTTTGATTGTACTTACAGAAAACTCTTCTGCCATCCGCTGTACCTGTTCAACGTGGGCCACCGACACATCAGTCTCTATTTCAGCTGCTTCGTCGGGTGCATATTCTGCCTGCATGTGTGCCACCTTGCACTCGATAGCGGTGGAAACCGCAAATGCCTCATCAAGCCATGGCTGGAGACATTCTTTAATCACTTCTTCCTTCTATTGAGCAGCATCAGCTTGTATCTTTAGGGCCTAGGCCTCCCTCATCTTGGCCAAGCGCTGCGTAATAGCAACCATCTACGTGGTTCCTCTGAAATTATCATAGGCTTGTTGGAGCTCCCTTGCCTCTGTTTCCAATCGTTGTAAGGTTGGATCTTCCTAGAGTGAAGTGAGCGTAATAAGCGACTGATCCAACAAGTCGGTGCACTCCTTCATGGTGCGTGTGATCGTTTCCCGCCTGGATTTAATGATGCCTCTGCACTGCTTGGTGACCTCTGGTGGCATCGAAGGTTGTACTTGCAGTTTCAACTCTGTGATCTGCAAGCTGAGATCCAACTGAATCCTCGTGGCCTCCTCCTTTACTTCACGGAACCCACTAGCCAGCTTGTGGATTCGTATGCCAACAGGAAACTCGGCTGCAATCTCCAACTCAGGGGCACACGAACATGCTTCCCCTACAAGTTGCTCCAACTGCTGACTCTATGCGACGGCTTCGTCCCATTGGAGGCTCAACTATTCTATATTAATTCTCTGTTCGTTGAGTACCTATTCCGTGCGTCCTTCCCTGGCGCGGAGCTCCATTGTTGCGCTGTCCTGGAGCTGGTACAAGCTTGCATGCGAGAGGGCAGCCAAATTTAATCCAAGCCCTGTAAGCTGGCCCACCACAGCTCTGTCTGCCGCATTTTCTGTTATCAATGCTCTTGCTGGGATTGCGATAGTATTAGCCATTTGGGCCTTTAGCAGTTGCTCAATGGCTGACATACCCATAACTTCACGAGGAGCAGTGGTTCCTGGCTGCGATGCCCATGTCCCAAGTTCCTGTATCTGCGCGCGGAGTGCCCCCAACACAATCTATTGCTCCGACATGGCCTCATCGATTTCTTCCCGGGTGACTTCGCGAACTGTGTCCCCTATGTCACCTAGGTCGCCCTCAGTCAATGTGGTCAGTTCTCCATCCCATTTAGACACCTTGGCCTTTTTCCACGGCTTCGTCCGTTCTGTTGGCGACAGCCGTTTTAAGGGTGCCCCCATGGTGGTTGGCGGCGTTCCTTTCATCCCTGTATCTACAGCTGTCTCTGTGGGCACCTTCGAACAACTTTCATCCTTTGTTGTCACAGCCCCTCCTACTGGTGCCTTGCCTGTCGAAGTCTGCGCCGCCTCCTAGGCCGCCCGAACTTCTGCAGTGTGTTGTTCGTTTCACTTTTGTTATGCTGTGCACTTAGCTTCAGCCTTCTATTTCTAGATGGTGGCCTCATCGCGCCCCTCTGTGTCTGGTCCGCACCATTCTGGTGGCTAGGTATCTAATACCGCATCGATAGCTTCGTCAATGGCAATGAAAGGAAGTGTGGTCCACGTCTGGTCGGGGTCCTTGTGCACCCGAATGTAGACAAAGTGCATGTCTGCTTTAAACTCAGTGATGTGCTTCACACTATCATATATTTCGTTGGACAGACGGGGTTGCTAGGTGATCCATTGTCAGATGTTTGCGTCCATTAGTATCCAGAAAATCTTGATGCCCTGGATTCTTGCAGCATCCTTGGTCGCCCAGAGTGACGCATATTTGGCAGCTTCTGGCCAATCCTAGTCCAAAGAGGGAAACTGGTTGTCTTCAGGTAATTCATTGGTAACCAACATGATGGACAACAACAACCACGCGTAGTGGAAGGTCTTGCCCTCCTCTTGGACCTCCCTATAGTTGGTCAAAAACTCGTCACAGAGGAACTGCACCCAATTGAACCATTCCCCTGTTGTGCATTTCTCAGCTAGCGCGACGACTATCGCTGGAACCTCGTTGCTGTGGCATTTCCGCATCACTTTCCCTGCCAACAACTGGGTAGCAACACAGACCGCTTTGTCTGAAATACTGTCAATAGTATACCCTCGCTGCCCTTTCTCCAGCTTGTATTTCTTTTTTAGGGTTTCTGTCATTGTCACATCACCACTCTTATCAACGATTTCCCTAGGGTCTCTTCCTTCACAGGGGAGCTATGAGATCCTATGAATGAGTTCTACCGTGATGTGGACGAGTTTATCTATCCATAGGAATCCATCATGTACCAGACAGAGCAGATGTCTAATGACCAATATTGTAATAGGGGGCTGGAGAAAGTGGGGAATGGACAGGAGATAGAGCAACCCAGCTTCCTCCACCTTTCACAGCCATTCCTTTGGCTAGACTGTTGTAACCATCCCTTCCGCGCTTTCCTCCATCAATTTGCTAGTCGCCAAATGGGGAAATTTTTCTATATCTGGAAGGTCCCAGTCTTCAAATTTCATTGTTGAAATACAGCCAGTCACCGTGCCTTCAAGTGGAACCCCTTTTGGAAGAGACAGGGTGATGAGTATGTTGTCAACGTCATCCAGATTTGTAGGGACCTTAGCCTTCCCTTTTCTTGGAGGAACATACTTGGGTCGTCAGACTGGCTGGATATTTGCTTCACCTTCCTCGTCTGGGTCTATTTCTTCGACATAGGTCAGAGGTCCCTCTTCCTCCTCGTCACTTTCAATTGTAACAGCTTTGCCCTTTTCTTCCATTGTGAGCTTGCTAAATCGCAGATGTCACGGCAACCTCCTTACTGGTCCTGGTATCTGGGGGTCCTTCTTGGTCCGTGGCATCCTAGGTGATTTAGGGATTTCAGCTGCCTGTGGTGTAGGATTTTGTGGAACCTCCTTGGTGGTTATCGACCTGAGGAACGCCTCTCGCAATTCCTTTGGCATTTCCTGAAACCATGGGCTTTCTTCCATCAGTGTGTCATCCATCTTGCTCCTCTCAGCTTGAACCCAGGGTGTCCTATTCTTCGAATGATCAGGCTTTGTTGTGTGCCCCTTCCCTTGCTTGTTATATACGATTTCAAATTCAAATTCAGCCTTTCGCCCTATTCATGGCTCATTAATGCGATCTTGGCAGTTACCCCTATGCCTTAATTGTCAGCTGCCCGCTCCTCGGCATCTTAAATGGGACATCTTATCATGAACAGTACCTGCAATGGTCATCTTCCATCCTTCCTCCATGACAGCGCAGCCCTTGGTACGCTGATCCATCCTATGCATTTGACTGGCCTTGTGCACCACAGCCAAATCGCACAGCTTTCCTACAGCCTATTTTATAGTCCAGCGCCCTCTTTCAACTGTGTGGAGCGCTGAGACTGGGCCTCCTACGAATAGTCAGGTGGCTGCACCCTTCATGCGAGCCTTCCTCTTCCCTGCTAGCCCAGGCTGCGAGCACCCTTCGCATTCCTTTGAGTCTGGTAGCGTATTGTGGTCTATGCTCCCTTGTGCCCTAGGGTGCAGTCACAACCATGATAGCAGGGTCACAGCTTGTGCTAGTAGTGTAGGAGGGACGATCAGGTCCGGTTCCCTTAGTGGCTCTTTCATGCGACCCGTTTGTGTGACTCTGAATTTTATTTTGTCAATTTCTTCATCCAACCTCGCACTTTTCCTTCTTAACTTGATCCCCGCTTCCTCTAGCTCGCGAAGTCTCATGTTGCCACGCCGAATGGCTTCCCTCGACTACTGGATCTCCTCATCCAAGTTTTCTTGTGCCCTGATTTCAGTGCATTTATTCACGAGTAGAGTTCTCTGCGCACACCCTACTTGGTTTAGGGTTTTCTTAGCCCAGCGAACCCTTGTGACGCGTAGATGCCATTGGGTCAATGGTTGCACCTCATACCGTTGTGGGCTCTGTTGTAGATGGGTACTCGAACTGTTATATCGTGGCTGCCCTGGTCGCCACAGAAGTCCTTTAACCTGTAACCACCTTCTACGTCCGTGCTCACTCCACCTCATCTTCCTATGTCGTACCGGTGCACGTGGCGCTTTTTTCGTCGCACTATGCTGCTCCTGCTCTATGATTGAAGTACCAAGGTTGACAGACTACTCCTCATTTGTTGCACCGTTATCTGTTGGCCATTGTCTTACTTCAGTGGTTACGCGTCGCAATGATCTAATCATCATATTACAGTTGAGTGTTGTGACTTCCTGCAATCTGTTCTGCCATCTTTCAATCTCCTCATCTGAATCCGATGTGCAGGAACTATCGCGCTCCAATGAGAGTCTTTCGTCTGTTGAGGGATTCCCCAATCCTAGTCTTGCGCTGTTATCTGGTAGATGCAATCCAGTTCATCATCATTGTCCTCATCGTGCACCGGCTCGATGTAGCGCGCTCCTTCAGCTGGGTCCAATGGAACTATGACACGAAGTGACTTTTTCTTGAATATCATTTACTGTCTTTTTAAGTTGATGACCCCATTCATGTCTGTGGCCCAATCTATTCCTAGCAATGCAAGGTAGGGATTGCTTTCATCAACAATTTCTATTACCTCAAAGTCGGTGTATGTACTTACTCCTTCAATGTTCACTGTCACCCCAGTCGTCCCATCGAGAAGATTTTTTGCTGATTGGCCATCCGTAGTTGAATAGGAGACCACTGTAGTGTGGGCCTACCCATGCATTCCCACATTTTCTTAGGTAACACATTCGCGTCTGACCCTAGATCCAAAATGACCTGGTCCATCTCGTATTCACCGATTTGTGTCGTCATTCACATCTCCTGCCCGGTGCGCAGAGCATGTTTCCCCAGTTTCTAGACTATGTGCGGTTCCCCTGATCCCGTGCACCTAGTAATCAACTCTTGGAGTCCTTTAACCACCCTATTATCGCGTAGCAACTTCATACATGTCTCTAAAAAGGTGGTAAGCATAGAGGGATCCATTCCTGGCTCAATTGGATCCTTATCACCTGGGGTAGAGACTTCCGTGAAGCTCTTCTGAGCTTCTTTAGACGTCCCTTTCGCCTGTTCTATTTCCAAGTCAGGTTCCTTTGTCAGAGCATCGTGACCCTTCTCATCTTCTCTAGGCTATTTCCTCGCATCTCCTCTAGTGGTTGTGCCACTCCTTAGTACCATGTTTACATTGGGGTCCTCTTCGCAGGGTTTCGACCTCATCATTTGGACATTTTGAGTCGGAGTGGGCTACAATACCCCCTTTTCACACATCTGGGCAATAAGCGTTGGACAGTCTACCATTTCATGGTCAAATTGCTCACAGTATGGACAAGATATCCTCGTTGGATTCATACAATCACGAGCGTAGTGCCCTGGTCCTTCGTAGTTATAACATATCAGCTGGTCGCACCCTCGTCCGGGCCCCATTCCTCTTCCTCGTCCGTGTCCTTGAAATCCCTCGCGTGGCCTGACTGCTTCAATCTACACTCAATAGGTTGGGGTCCTTTCCATCATTAAATCATAACTTCGACACATTCGCTCGTCGTGACCCACTGATCTACAAAAGTTGCAATACAGTTGCTGCAGGGTTTGGGTATACTTCTGTAACAAGTGGCAGTTATCTGTTGCATGCTTTCCCCCCACTTGACAAATTGTGCACCAGAGCACGGGTGCTACACTTGGCCCTGCTTGTACCTCCAGCTTTAATGGCATCGGGCCCCCTCCCGCCAGATAGTTCGCAAAGACGGGGCAGTGGTCCTTGTCGTGTCCTTGACTTTTGCATTTAATGCACCCTACCTCTGTACGCGCCTCTGGTCGGGGCGCCCTTTCTTGCTTCAAGCTTTGCATTTCTAAGCATAGGTTTTGTAGTTGCGCGTGGATTTGCTAAACTCCCAACCCCAGATCCTGTATTGGAGTTTTATGCAACCTCATTGCTGTCTCTAATGCTTCGGCTTGGGTTGAGATCTTTTGCTGTGATAGCATTGTCCTTAGATGTGGTGTCAATGACGCCACAAACCACGTGCAGTGCTGCGCATACGTCAATGTCATGTTAGCCTCGTGGATTGTGCTTTTCAATCTTTGGTCCAGATCCCATAGGGTTTCACCAGGTAACATCGTGATTTCCTTGAAACCAATGACCAACTGCGTCTCTAATTTTGGCTGACTAAATTCTCTGTTCAATGCATCCTGGATCACTGCTATTCCCACATTCGGATGATCGCTTGAGTACTTTATATACCACATCAATGTGCAGTCCTGTAGCGCGCTAACCAGAGTAGCATTTTTGATGTTATCATCCATTATGCCTTGGGCTTCCCATACAGCCTTTACCACAAACTAGAATTGTCCTAGTTCCTCATTTCCTATGCCTTTAAATACCGAAAACTTGACTGCACTCGCCATCGCAACCTTCGGTGGTGGCAAAGGTGGGGTCGGTGAAGATGGCTTCGATGTAGGTGAAGTAGGTGATGGCATGGACGGTGGTGGTATCAGTGGGATGCGCTGCTTAATCAACCGAACTATGCTTCTCGGAGAGAACCCTGCGAGTTCTTCCTCGCTTTCTCGTGAAATAGAAATCAGAGGGTTGTTCTCTAATCCTTCGGTTCCTTGGTAGCCTCTTCCGCTCCGCGTTACGCCAGACATCAATAAATGTGCATAATCCATTTTTCACATAACAACATTTTAATCCAAGTATTCAACGATTTGATGTACTTACCCCGCGGTCCTTGGAGAAAACGCCTTTTTGCTTCACTATAACTCACAGTTGTGTCTATCGCGAACTCAGTGATGAACCCTCCTATTATCCAATCCAACTAGTGATCTACTGCGCATGCGATTTTATCTTCAGATGCTTCTAGCTTGCGCACCAATTCTGGAGTCCACACAATGGGTTGATCTAGTCTGCACCTTCCCACGCTGTCAGCTAGCCTCACGATCCACTCATACAACTCTGTCGAGAATGACGCAAAGAAGATCTCGTGGATCTCTGTGTATATGTAACGATCCAGCCACCTTTCTTTTGATATCCGCGGATTTCTATTTTCCTGAACCACGAACTCGTGAAGCTTTTGATCCAACCAATATTCAAGCTCTTTCTTTGTAGGGTTCCAGTGTTCCGACATCAGACATCCCTTAGGCAGATCTCGGTCCCGGCAACGGAACCATTTGTTGGCTTATTGGGCCCTGACCCAGGTTCGGAAGAGTTATTAGCCAAACAAATCTCGTAGCTACCGGCCCTTTTGGCAACAGCGCCGTGCGCGCAATTATAAAGAAAGATATAAGCTCATATAACAGTTCATGCATAAATTCAGAACATAAGCAACAGACAGATCCGCAAGAAACCACAATGATTCAGAAATTCTTATCTTTATTGATCTTCTCTTCAGTACAACCAGATCCACCCTGCACACTCAGCTGCAGGGGTCCGCGCACACAGCTGCGGACTCTACCAGGCCTCTGCGCACACAGCTGCAGAGCCTCTATCTCTCTACCAACTCCCTTGACTTGGACTTACAGACGCTCCAAGACTTCTTGCTTCATAAACCCATTACATTCCAGATCAAAATAATACTTACCAAAAACTGACTTCTAACCATAGAGCCTTGCTCTATTTATACATTTCCATGGTCCGCGGACCATGGGCAGGCCGACTCATTTTACATTATTTTTGGGTGGACAACCCTTTGACTTGACTCATTACACTTCGCACTCTGCGCATCTCTCGGATTCTTTACCATACCTTTACCCAAAATAGCAAGCTTTGAGCCTTAAAACCGTTACACGGGGTCTTCGCTACCAAACATTGTAGCATGAACAGTGTGAGAGATCTAAATCTAGAGGGAGATCTAAATCTCTAGGAAAATCTGTAAAGGTGGTGTGCTGGAAATGTGGAAAGGAAGGGCACTACAAAAGGAACTGTAAATCTAAAGCTCCTGATAAAGGAAAGTGATCTGATGATGCTCCTTCTGCAGAGGCGAAAACCACCTCAGATGAAGGTGGGGATGTGTACTTGGCTTCTTCAAGTACACATGTAGATCATGAGGCATGGTTGATTGACTTAGGTTCATCCTTTCACTTCACTCCCCATAGAGAGTGGTTCTGCGAGTATGATAAATACGATGGTGGTGATGTCTTCTTAGGGGATGATAGGAAGGCTAGAATCATTGGTCGCAGAAAAGTAAAGTTGAAGTTGCAAGGTGGAAGGGTTAGAACACTTCCGGGTGTTCTGCATATTCCTGCATTAGCCAAAAATCTAATTTATGTAAGCAAGTTGGATGATGCAGGTGTAAAAACAGTGTTCGAGAACGATACCTGCAAGATGGTTCGAGGAGCACTGGTATTGATGCGGGGAGTTCAAACTAGAACTCTGTACAAGCTGCAAGGTAGTACTGTTGTTGATGGGTGCAACAGTTTTGTGGTTCCTGAAAGTGGAGCAGAAAATCTAGTGGTCTCTGGAGAGAAGACCATGCTATGGCATCAAAGGCTTGGACATATAGGAGAGAAGGGCCTTTGAATACTTCATGGTAAAGGTATGGTAGAAGGTATGAGTAATAGCTCTCTGGATTTTTATTTCTGTGAAAATTGTGTATATGGGAAGCAGAATCGGGTGAGTTTCCCCTCTAGTGGTAAGAGGGCGAAACAGATATTAGAGCTTGTGCACAGTGATGTGTTTGGACCTATGAAGGTTCCATCACTAGGTAAGTCTGTGTACTATGTATCATTTATAGATGACTTCTCAAGGAATACATGGATATATTTCCTTAAGAAGAAATCTGAAGTCTTTGACAGGTTTAAAGAATTTAAGGCTCTGATGGAAAACCAGACAGAGAAGAAGATAAAGGTGTTGAGGACAGATAACGGTGGAGAGTTTTCCAGTAAGGAATTTGAAGAATTCTGTAAGAAGTGTGGCATAGCATGGCATAAGACTACTCCATATACACCTCAGCAAAATGGAGTTGCAGAAAGAATGAACAATGTGTTGATGGAAAGGGCAAGAAGCATGCTCAGTGGTGCCGGGTTAGGACAAGAATTTTGGGCAGAGGCGGTGGAGACAGCATGTTACCTGGTCAACAGATCACCTTCATCAGCATTGGAGGATAAGACTCCACAAGAGGTATGGACTGGTAAGAATCCCTCTCTTTCACATCTGAGAATATTTGGATGTGATGCATATGTACATGTTCCAAAGGAGAAACGAACCAAGTTGGATAGTAAATCTGAAAAGTGCATCTTTATTGGGTATAAGGATGGTGTAAAGGGTTATAAGCTTTGGAACCTAGTAACAAGGAAGGTTGTGTACAGTGGAGATGTGGTGTTAAGAGAGGTGAAAGATGTTATTAAACATGAAGTCCAACCAAAGGAACCTGAGAAGATAGAGTTTGAGCTAAAGGAGGAAGAATCAGAAGATGAAGAGCCACAAACTCCGGCTGTGAGAAGATCAGTTTGAGAAAGAAGGAAGCTAGAAAGGTATAGTCCATCTGCTTTTTGTTCAAATTTTACTTTGTCCGTTACTGATGATGATCCCAGAACTGTGAAGGAGGAAGTAGATTCAGAGGATGGAAAACTCTGGAAAGAGGCCATGGTTGATGAAATGGCATCTTTGCACAAAAATGAGGCTTGGGATCTGGTGGAGTTGCTAGCTAGAAGGAAACCCATTGGTAGCAAATGGATGTTCAAGAAGAAGACAAATGCAGAAGGGAAGGTGGAGAAATACAAAGCTCGGTTGGTAGCAAAAGGTTATTCCCAGGTGCCAGGAATTGATTTTGGTGATATTTTTTCTCCTGTTGCCAAGGTAACTTCTATTAGATTACTTTTATCTGTTGTTGCGGCTTTTGATTTTGAGGTAGAATATATGGATGTGAAGACAGCGTTTCTTCACAGGGATCTGGAAGAGGAGCTCTGCATGAAGCAACCTGAAGGCTTTGCGGTGAAGGGTAAGAAAAAACTGGTATGCAAGTTAAAGAAGTCTCTGTATGGGTTAAAACATTCACTAAGGATGTGGTATCAAAAATTTGATACATTTATACGGGGACTTGGCTTCACTAGAAGCAAAGCAGATCATTGTGTGTATTTTAAATTAATTGGTGACCGTGTTATTTAGTTAGTCTTGTATGTGGATGATATGTTGCTGGTTGGAAATGACAAAGAAATTATCCATGATTTGAAGACCCAATTGTTCTCCAAATTAGACATGAAAGATCTTGGTGCTGTAAACTATATTTTGGGCATGGAAATTAAAAGAGATCGGGCAAAGAGGAAGCTCTGGTTAAACCAAAGTAAGTACGTCGAGACAATACTGCATAGGTTTAATATGTAGGATAGTAAACTAGTGAAGGTTCCTATTCTTGTAGGTGTAAAGCTATCTACTGAACAGTGTCCCAAGACACAAGAAGAGGAAGAGGATATGTCCCATGTTCCATATGCAAGTGCAGTGGGTAGCCTGATGTATGCAATGGTCTATACTAGACCAGACATTGCACATGCAGTGGGAGTATTGAGCAGGTTTATGTCAAAACCAGGGAAGGAGCATTAGATAGCAGTGGAGCGGGTTTTCAGGTATTTGTGTGGCACTAATGATTATGCTTTGTGCTACCAAGGAAGACCAGGATTGGACATAGTTTTGGATATCCGTGGCTTTGTTGATGCAGACTAGGTTGGAGATTTGGATCAGAGCAGATCTACAAGTGGGTATGTGTTTAACCTATTTGGAGGTGCAGTCAGTTGGATGAGTAAGAAACAATCTGTAGTGGCACTATCAACTACAGAGGCAGAATACATGGCAGCCACTCATGCAAGCAAGGAATCAGTTTGGTTGTAGAGATTGTGTTCAAATATGGAGTTAGTATAGGGAGCTATAAGGATAGACTGTGATAGCCAAAGTGCAATTTTCTTGGCAAAGAACCCTGCTTATCATTCAAAGACAAAGCATATTGATGTTCAGTATCACTTTGTGAGGGATATGATAGAAGATAAAAAGGTGTTGTTGGTAAAGGTGGACACTTTGAAGAACACTCCATATGCATTGACAAAATCTGTGAGCTCTGAGAAGTTCTCCTGGTGTAGAGAAACAATGAGTGTTTCAGGGCTGGAAAAATGACTAAGCTCTCCTGTGGCCCCCTGTGGAAAGAAAACAACAAGTGGGAGAATGTTGGGTTGTGTTATATTCTTTCCACAGCTAACCTACATAGTGAACCAAGGGGTTAGAGGGGGGGTAGAGCCCCCCCTTCGTTGCACCAATTGCGTAGCGGGGGGATCACATGGGGAACAGCAGCCACCCTTGTCCGAGGGGTTTTAGGGGGGTGAGTAGCCACCCCTTTGCCCCGGGAAAAAAAAAATTGGACCCTATATTAAGTTGGGCGAACCTACCTATGGTTTTCGGTCCATGGTATTGGATGCTTCGGCATGTATAAATATGTATTGTAACATTGAAAGGAATATAATGAAAAATCAAGCTAGTAGTCTCGGTTTTGGGATCCAGGAGAAAATCTCAGTGTATATGTGTTTTATGTGTTATGCTCTCGCATTGTTTATTTTATGTGTTTTAGAATTCATATGCAGGTAATTTCTGTATGGGGTTAAAACCTACAACTCTGATGCTTCCCCGGCAATGGCGCCAAAAAGTGGTGAGCACCAGTATTGTAGCAATAATGCTGCAACTCCTGGGCTGCCTACTTTACTCTTATCAACCCTGTAGTTCGTAACAAACTTGGAAGCGTCAGTGTTGTATGCACAAGTACTAGTTCTCACTGTAGGTTGTCACTTGGTCAGCCGGCGCAAGATCACTAGGAGCTCAAGCCAACTTCTATGGATTCCAGAAGAAGCTCTATATGTGATGAAAGGAAAGAAAGATTACTCTACATATGCTATTCTAACTGCAGAAAGGAGAAAGACCAAAATGTAAAGCAAACCTAGTAAACCCTAATTAACCAACTAATTCTAGTTTTGCAAAAAGCACTATGAAAACCATGAAATGAATGCCATTACCCACTTAGGGAAGTAAACAACATCTAACTATGCTATTTCTAGAAGTAAATAAGCAAAAAACATATTTTTGGATTTTTATGTATTTTTATGTGAATTTGACATGCATGTAATTTATTATGTGTGAGTGTGGCAGCGAATAGGTGGCATTGAAGGGCAGTTTTGGGACTTGAGAGGATGTAGGATGGTGTAGACAGGTCCTGGGAGGTCTCAGGTGGCCTTCTGGAGGCTTTTCCCACACTCGGCCTTCAATAGAAAGCCTACAGAAAAATCTACAGGAGGACACAGGAAATCTACAGGAGGAAAACATGGAAACTACATGAGGCCTACAAGAGGAGGCCGAGAGCAGTTTTCACTGTTTTGAGGGTGTGAGAGTGGGTGAAAAAGGTGAATGGAGGTTGGAATGAGGTGTTAGGGTGCCTAAGTTCTACCATGAATCACCAGGAGAGAGAAAGATGATCGGGTTTGCTCAAGGAGAGAGGAAGAAGTTCTATGGAAAAATGCAGGAAACTAGGGCAGAATTGAGGTGAGATTTGAGAGACCTATAGGGCATGGATCAGATGGAGGGTGTGATTGCTGATAATCTAGCCTACTGCTAGAAGAGATCTACTGCATAGAAATTGACAGTCAACCAAGGAAATCAAGCAACAAGTGAAATGAATGCATTTAGGAAAAACAGAGTTTTGCATAAAAATGATCTAAACTAAGATCTATGAAAGGAAATGCTGAGAAATGTTGTAGTAAAGGAAAGCATGAAAGAAGACTTGCAAATTAGGAAGTGAGCATGATGAAGAAGATCTAAATCAAAGCAAAGCTGGACTATTAAAAAGCTGCAAACACTAGAAGTCCTATGAAGGAGGAAAATTTGTGTTTTTGGGGAAGCAAGAGAGTCTTTGCCTCAAATCATGGTCCCAGAGGGAGGAAGAGAGGCCAAGGCACTATTTCTAGCCTTTTGAATCTTTGTTGGTCACTTCTTAACCTGCTACAGAAAGCACAAATGGAAGCAAACTACTAAATCATCAAAAGAAACCTATTCTTAACCATAAGAGAAATACATCTAACAATAAACTAATCTACAAACTGAAACAAAGCATACAAATACAAGTAAAGAGGAGCTTGGCTACTTGGATTGGGCCCTAACCCAAGAGCTTCAGCCCTCTGAGGTAACTCAATGCTAGCTCAAAAATGATTCCATCTTTATTTTCAAAACAATAGCAAGATTACATGAAACTGTCACAAAATAATAAGCTCAAAATTTGAGCAGAGTTTACATAAGCAAAAATCTGACCCTAGTGAGGCCCTAGGCCTCTCTACTTATACAAATGAAGCTACCAACAGCTTCCTTAAAATCAGGGAGGCTTGGCTCCCAAAACTCGAGATAATCATCAATCATCTTCCACTTGCTCGGTTGCCTTCTAGTGCATGATTCGGATGCTTCTACTCCAAGCTAAATGAAGGGGAATTCGAAGTGAGGATAAATAAATGAGGGGGATTCCATCCTATAATTCCTCTCCTCTGTCCACTTCGAGTTATTTCTGCCATTTTTCCATTGGATCCTTGACTTTGACCTCGAAATCCATCAATAATCTGCATTAAATACATGTTAGACCACATGGCACAATAACTTACTCAACTCACTCTATAAGCTTAAATATAATCAGAAAATCATACAATAAACTAAGAGAATGGTTGCTTTGACTAGGTTAGGAGGTAAAATGAGCCCATATAATTACCCATTTATGAGGCTCATCAGTAACCCATGTAGTCGAATAACTTCAATTATAAAAAATCATGCCACATCAGTAACATCGTAAGTGTCTCTTACTGGAATGAAATGGGCACTTTTGGTTAGTTTACCAACTATAACCAATATAGCATTGTGCCTCTGTGATGTGAGTGGAAAACCCACAACAAAATCCATATAAATTACCTCCCATTTAGACTTAGGGATGTCATGTGGTTGTAGGAGTCCTGCTGGATGGCGATGATCAACCTTCACTCGTTGACATTCAAGACATTTGGTGACAAGCTGGACTATGTCGTGCTTCATGCCTACCCAAAAGAAGAGTTTCTTTGTGTCTGCGTACATCTTCTTCACTCTAAGATGTGCGCAATAGAGTGCTCTATGTGACTCTTCGAGGATGGTCCTTCTTATACCCCCTTCCTTAGGTATGTACATTCTCCCTTGAAATCTCAATAGTCCATCTGGTTCAAGGACATATCCCTCAAACTTTGGTTCTATCTGCTTCCCATCTTGGAGTGCTGATATAACCTTTAGATACCAACTATCTTCAAAGAGTTTCTCCAACACATGTTGCCTCAAATTTACCTTTAAGGCTACTAGGGAGAAGGTCCGTGGCCTCCTGCTTAGTGTGTGGCCTCCTGCTTAGTGCATCGGCCACCACATTCTCCTTTCCCTTAATGTATGAGATCTCAAAATCGGACTCACTCATGAATTCACCCCACCGCCTTTGTCTAGCATTCAAATCCCTTTGAGTGAAGAGGTGCTTCAGGCTTTGATGATATTTTCTTAACTCAAATCTTCTCCCAACGAGGTAGTGTCTCCATAGTTTCAAAGCTAACATCACTACTGCTAAATCTAAGTCATGGGTAGCATACAACTCTTCATGTTTCTTCAATTTTCTAGATGTGTAAGCTATTACTCTGCCATTTTGCATCAATACTGCTCCCAATCCTTGCTTCAAAGCATCGGTGCAGACAATGAAGTCTTTTTCCATGTCTGGTACTCAAAGGATTGGTGCACTAGTTAGTAACCTCTTTAGTTCTGTGAATGCAGTGTCACATTCATATGTCCATTCATACCTGACCCCCTTTCATTGTAATGTGGTGATGGGTTTTGCAATCCTCAAAAACCCTTCCACAAACCTGTGATAATACCTTGCTAGCCCCATAAAACTACGCACCTCATGAGCATTTTTTGGTACTGGCCAATCCATTATGGCCTTTACCTTTTCCGGGTCAACTGAAATCCCTTCTCCTGAAATGATGTGCCCAAGGTAATGAACTTTCTTCTAAAAGAAGGAACATTTTGACAATTTTCCATACAATTGATTTTCCCTTAAGCAAGTCAATACAACCCTTAGGTTCTTTTCATGCTCCTTTTCATTCTTGGAATACACAAGAATGTCGTCCAGAAAGACTTGCACGAATTGGTCCAAATACTTCCTGAACACACCATTCATGAGGCTCATCATTACTGTTGGTGCATTGAACAAACCAAATGGAACAACTACGAACTTGTAGTGCCCAAACCGAATTCGAAATGTAATTTTTGAGATGTCACTTTCCTTAATCCTCAATTGGTGGTATCTAGGTCGTAGATCAATCTTTGAGAAAACAGTTGCTCTCTTCATTTGATCAAATAGGTCATCTATTCTAGGTATCGGGTACCTATTCTTTATTGTGGCTCTATTCAAGTCCCTATAATCTATGCATAGCCTTAAGGAACAATCCTTCTTCTTGACAAAAATCATTGGTGCACCCCAAGGTAAAATACTAGGTCTGATAAATCCCAATTCTAAGAGCTATTTTAACTACATCTGCAACTCACAAAGTTTTGGAGTTGTCATCTTATAGGGTGTCTTAGATATTGGTTCTGCACCAAGTTTTAGGTCAATTATGAAATCAATCTCCCTTATAGGAGGTAATACAGGCAATTCCTTAGGAAAAACATCCTTGAATTCTGACAAAATTGGGTGTTGATCTAGGTAGGGTCCTTTCTGGTCACTTACAGCCTCGACCACATATAGTTTGCAACCTTTTCAGAGACAACATTTTACCTTCATCATGCATATGAATCGTAGCGACACTCCTCTCTTGATTCCACAAATCTCGATTGGCCTACCTTCATCATCTAAACAAATTTCCTTCCTCTTGAAACATTCTACCAAAGCTCGATGAGCTTCTAGCCAGTCCATTCCAATAATTACATCGTATGTCCCCAATGCTGTGATGTATGCCTTCAACTTAGTTATACACACCCCGAGGTTTACCTGACATTGGTCAACACTAGGTCTAATGCTTGTTTTATCCCATAAGCCATCTCAACTTGCTTAAAGTCATCGTGCTCATAGGCTGTCAACCCACATTTTTCTAATGCAACTCGTGAAATGAAACTATCTGTAGCACCCAAATCAAACAAAATTTTAACTTTTACTTTGTTTATCATACTTGAGGTTTCTACCACGGCAGACTGGTGTTCAACTTGTTGGTTATCAACTGCTGCATAGATTCAATGGTGGCTACTTGATCCCCCTAATGGTGCTTTTCCTTCTATACGGTCGTTACCAGTTTGTAAATCAGGACAGTCACTCTCGTAATGAGGTCCCCCGCATCCCCAACAAGTGATGCATGGTAGAATTCGAACAGAATGTTGTGGAGTTCTTTGGAAAGAGTTCCTTCCCTTAGGACCCCTACCCCTACTTGTTTCTCCTCACGTATGACCTTGATTTGCACGCATCCTTGAAGCTGCGGGTGAAGCTGCACTAGTAACCATTGAAATCCCCATTGTGGGTGCTTTGGGTACAACCCTGTTTCCATATGGCAGTGGCCTCATACTTCCTCCCCTATGGAAGGTACGATGGGCCTTCCCCATAAACCTTAGTTGTTGTGGAAAAATGGTTTTTTTTCAACCCTTTAAGTCTAAGTTTTCTTCAACATAACGAGCATGTTCCACAACTTCTGCAACTAAGGATGGTTTCCACATTTGCACCATTGCCCTAATCTTAGGGTTCAATCCATAAATGAAATGATCCGCTTGGCTCTGGTCAGTATCCATGTTGGAGACATACTTGACCAATTCCATGAATCTAATCTCATATTCTTCTACCGTATGATTTCCCAGTACCAAGGCATGGAAGGCTCCTACCTGTTGTTCTTCATAATATGCTGGTAGGTACTTTTTCCTGAATCTCTCCTCAAATAACTCCCAAGTAACTGTATCTGAAGTGAGTTGTAGTTGATGCTCTAAGTTACCCCACCAATTTAGAGCACTATCTCTGAGTTGGAGTATTGCTATTTTAGCTTTTGAATTGGAAGTATAATCTCTTAGTGCGAAACACCTTCTCATTCCTTCTAACCAGGCTTTTGCATGTTCGCTGGCACGCCCTCCAGCAAACTCTGGAAGCTTAATATTTTGGAGCTCCCTAGTAATTTCCTCGATTAGAGGTCCTCTATCAGAGTCCCTTGATCCCTCGAGATTTCCTAACCCTAATGGAGGGTGCTCTACTTCCACTTTAATTGTTTGGCACCCTCTTAAAGTCTCAATAATTGCTTCTAGGGAACACAAGATGGGAGCCATCTCCGGTGAAGGTAATGGGTTATTTGTAGGAGGTCCTTATGATGACCCTCCTTGACCTTGATTTCTTCGTGTCCTCACCATTTTGAATTGTTCAAATATCTGTATGATACGCAAGACTCATTAATCCAACTTAGGACTTGTCCACTCTTAGCTGACTCACATACATGTGGATAATGATAGTCATAAGTTTTTCTTTTACTATGCTCGTAAACAAGAATGATTAATACTGATAAGATTCCCAAGGATCTACCAAATCCTCTCATGTGTGAGTTCTACATAACCTTCAAATTTTCTCTTTATACTCGCTAGGGTACTGGTGCAATGTACTTTGTAAGTCACGCTCTAACACAAAATTGTTTTCTTTAGTACCATAGTTATAATTTAATATTAAGCTAATTGATAACTTGGTTTAATATATTCAAATAATTAAGTTAAATACTAATGTGAACAATACCCTTTTTTAATCATGTCTTCCTTCTATGGCCATTAGGTTTTTCCTTCCCACGCTCTATATTATGTTTTAAAATCATTTATTTCCATTTTATGAATCTTGGGATCTCCTATAAACGATTGGTCTCACCTCTTGATGAGGAAGAGTCCTTGAAGCAAGGTTTATAAGCAATTATATATATATATATATATATATATATATATATATATATATATATATATATATATATATATATATATATATAGATTGCAATAATTAGATTAAAGAAGAAAAATAGCATTGCTAAAATAAATGTGAATTCTTACAAGCTTCATAGACAAAGTCTAAAATATTGTGGGATGAAAGAATGCAATTTTTGTGATATTAATAGAATGGAGAATAAAAATTAATATCATTTATATACTTTCATTAGACCAAACACATAAATCTTAATTTCAAAATGTATTTAACATATACTTTTCATAATTCTTAACTCATCGAAACTAATGGAATTGAGAGAAGCTTTTAGGTCAATATTTATGACTCAATTTCGTTAGAGACTTTTTTTTTTATTTTGTATTAAAAGGAAATCCTTAAAAGGTGCATGTGACTTCAAGTAGACTAAGTGTTCCCCATAGCCCAAGTGGGATATGCATTGGTTTAATCCCTTTACTTTTCAACCAAAGACTTTTGAATTTCCCCTTTCATTTTTTTTTTTCATTTTTCTTGCAACCTAGGGTTTAAATTGATTTTATTTCTAAATCTAGATTGGTTCTCGAAGTCTTCCAGCCTAATGTTTAGAAGGAGTATTTCATTTGCAAATCGTTTCATTTCCTATGCTTGAATCACTTAAACATTTTTCATATCTCTTAGGTCTATAATGGTTTAACTTCAAAAAAAATTGTCGATCTAAACAATAGATTGACTAAGCAGACTAAAGTAATGTTATAATTAACCAAACAATCTTGTGCTTTTAAGTTTATTTCATAGCTTCATTATTGATTAGGGGTTTGAGAAACTTGACATTGTATCTTGAAAATTCTATATAATTCATGATCTCGTGACCCACATGCATTAAATCAATATCCAGGAATGCTTAACGAATTTCCTCTCTCTGGTTTGTCAACTTTTGAGGGTTCAAGAACTGGTTTGACATATTTGGCACCTATTCTCTTTAACGTTCACTTGTTTTGTGCTCTAACACCAAATATACACCAAATTGACGGTAAATAATCCTCAATGACTTGCTTAAAGAACTTAACGTTTCACCTTAAATGCAATTTACACCTGCTAGAATTTACTATATGGATGAAGGTTTCAGGTCTGATTTTTCTTGAGTTTCTCAAATTGGAAGTCAATTCATGCTTAAAATATATCCATAAGCTAAATCGATGCTGGAAAAGGGTAAGCGATATTCTCCTTTTAACATACTTTTAGTCATTCATTTGCTGGAATATTTTCTGTGGTTTAAGTCTAGTTTAATAGCAGCAAAATAAATTTGATCTTTTGACATAATCATTGGTTATAAATCTAATGTCCCAAAGGGCTTGATAACAGAATTAAAACTCCATGAATGGTTGGGATATTTACGGTTGAATTTGTTTAGACTTATTTCATGCCTATCATATTCTGAAGCTAAACAAATTAGCAAACTTGGCTTGATAAATTCTCGGCAAGGCAAAAGAGTGTTGAGAGTTTGACTCATCTAAGGAGAATCTTGGTAAAAACTTGGCAAGTGCAAAAATGTATTATCTTTCAAAAAGGGGCTTTATCCTGGAAACATCATGCATAACATCTTTAACTAGAAAGACTTCCTTTCTCTCCTATGATACAGAATCTACTTTGACATTGGTACAGTGAAAATGGCCACAGTATGGCAAGAAATACTTGAAAAAATTGAAGAGTGGCTTCACTTGGCTGAGAAAGAGGAACCATATGTGAATCCTGATTTGGACCCAGTTTTACTTGTGCTTGGCATAGGGATTCGGTATTAACAGTCATGAATGAAAACAGCCACAAAGAGCAAGTTTGGGTTCGTCTTTTTGTTGTTGATCATGAATTTCGAACAAAGATTTGGTCCCTTTATGATCCTAGCACTAGAAAAACTATGTCCTCAGATCCAAAAAACAACGATTGAAGTCCCGAAAGATATATTTGGACTATATTCTTGTGACATTCTGGACCCTGATCTGATTATTTAGATGAATATTGTTTACTACTTCCAAGACATGATAGGAAAGATGCTAGGTTGGGGATATCAAGAGGGTACTACTCTCTTTGGTTTTGGCTATGACTTTCGACAAAGTAACAGGCTTCAAGAAACAATGGATCGTTTAAGAGAAAAGTTAGAATTCATACATAAAGCCTCTGGAGGAAAGAAAGTAACCATCATAAGCCATTCAATGGGAGGTCTTCTAATCAAATGTTTCTCTCACTCTACAATGAAGTATTTGAGAAGTATGTGAACATGTGGATAGCCATTGCTGCACCGTTTGAAGGTGCACCTGGATTTATAATGGACGTTCTTTTGAATGGAGTTGCATTGTAGAAGGATGGCAACAAGATCTTTTCATTTCAAAGTGGAGCATGCATCAACTGTTGGTGAGGAGAATTATAATGAGAGCTAGCTTGAAATAGTCACTTCATTGTCATGGCAAGCAGTGACTTTTGTAAAGCCAGACACAAGAAAAGGAGGAGTCTTCTTCTTCTCTTGGTAATGAGTCTGTGATATTTGTAGAGAAACTTCATAATGGAGGATGAGGCCTAGGAAAGGGAAGCTGAGAAAAAAACCATTTCAGCTAAGGATTAAAGAGCTAGAATCTGAAATAAAGGAAATGAATCGGAAAAGACTGGAGGATCTCAAGGCCAGTGATAGGGCACTTGTGGTTTTTGCTTCGAAGGAGGAGGAATGGAGATGCGAGAAAAAACAACTAGTAAATCAACTTGAATTTCAACGCTTTAACAATAACGAAGATATTCATATCAAGGATGAATCCGTTGTAGAAACCAGCAGGAAAGTAATTAGCCATAGTAGGTATGTAGCGAAGCTTGAACATAAAAAAAAGGGCGCAGAGTATGCTCAGAAATTCGCTAGCAGAGATGGAAGAGTGGAAATTAAAAGCCCAAGAGAAGAAACATGTAGAAGCTGCCCTCAGAAGCATTACGGAAGAAATTATGAGACTTCAAAGGAAGATAGAGGAAAAGGATGCTTTTATACTATCTCAAATGTCTGAGAAGGATGCTGCTGGAGTCAAAGATTCAGTTCAGGCTGAGGTTGGAGCTAAGGAAATGGAGTTGTCCAGGGCTAAGAATCCTCCACGGCGTTACATGGATGGTGTTGGTAGCAGAGAGCGAGAGGCAGAGAAATGGAAGAGGCTGTATTTGGGTCTCAAGCTTGAATTGGACAATCTTCAGATATACAGGGAAAATGCATAGCTTCAGGGCATCGAAGTGACAATAAGATCATTAAGGGAATTGTCTACTCAAAGAATGTAAAACAAAAGCATATGACTTTTGAGACAAAGTTGGGTTTGTGGATGTGCACATTTTGAAGAGTAGGGTGTTTGTGTCATAGGTTGCAATAGCAGTTGCTGCCTTACATGAACGATTCTAGCTGGAGGAAAGAATAAACGAACTGAGAAACTTCATAAGGCTTTCAAAATATCAACTATTAGCTGAGCAAGAAAATGTATATATTAATGTAGAAAAAAAGGATTAATTCATTATGATTAAGTCGATCAGTTTGGCTCCAAATTTTGAATTTGAAATTGCATATATATATATATATATATATATGAACATATTTTAATTTTTTTTAGTAGGTAGGCTTCAAGGTCCAGATTTTGAACCTAAGCTCTAATACCACATGTGAGGCTCCCTCCTAGAGTCCTCTAACTAAAAACTAAATTTCTCTAATTTTAAACACAATAAGATGGGAAATAACGTATTTATATATAAACATTTATTTGATGATAATATACCATTAAAATTTATTTACCACAAATTAAATAAGTAAGAATTTCATTGCAACCATTTACATAAGTAATCAATCAACAAATGAATACTTGTTCCAATAGCTTAGTTGAGATGCTCCTGAGCTCCTGACTCTATTGGTATGCTCCTCTTGACTACCCAACTAGATTTGCCTCCCAGCCAACTAGGAAGTATTTCCTAGCCCAAGGAAGTTCCACAAGTTCCCTAGCCCTCCAAGCCCAAGTCCAACCAGATGTAGTGTGTCAAAGTTTAACCAACACTCTCCAGATCCTAGTTTGATCTCCCTCCTCTTTCTCCACATCCCTCCTCCAAAACGAAACCAAACCAAAACCAAGACCAAGGATTCCCCCCCTCCTCTCATCATCCTTCCCATTTTATGCATTTTCCTCCCATCCACCTCAACCACCTATCATTAATGCCATGACTACCCCCTCATCCTTTCATTTAGTATCCTTGACTTTTCTGACCATATCTTCTCCCAAGTAGATTTGAGAAGACATTTTGGGGATAAAATATGGATATTTAATTTGGAAATTAATTAGAGAAGACCATATCTTCTCCCAATTAGATTTTCAAAAGACACCTTGGGATATGGATATTTAAATTGGAATAAATGGAAGGAGACCATATCCTATCAAAATTTTATTTTGAGAAGACAAGTTGGGAATTGAATAATAAATATAATAAAATTTATATCAGTAAATAATTTACAGTTTCACAAATGTAGGTATGTACCAATATTTCTTGATAATTAGAAGTCAATATTTTCAGGTAATTTAAACACTAATAAAATTTTCATGATAAGATTAAGTAGGGCATTACACTTGTATTTACCCATGAAGCCTTTTCCTTGCACATTTATACATATACGTCATCCCACAATTATTTAGTAACATTGCCTTCTTTTATTCACATCATTTTCCTTTTTATACATAATATCTATGTTTCTCACCAACATTTAAGTTTCAGAGTTTTCCCACTGGATTTGGCTATACCTTTTTTTTGTTTTTTTAAATTCATTGCTTTAAACGTTGATCCACTTATTATTTTCGGTATACAATTGATAATTGTTGCATCATTTAGTTGCATCATCGTTGGGTGGCCATTTCTATGCTTAATTTCTTGGATACCAGCGTACCATTTCCAGTGAGATACTGGTCATATGTGATAGCACTTTCACATATGTAGTGGTACACATTTCTCCAAGGTTCTAAATTTTTTTGTATAGTCAACCAGTTTATTGATTATGAATTATGCATAGGACATTCCATGACACCTTTTGAAATAAACATTTCATAATCCTTTAACAGGCCAATTTGAGCCCATACCTTGGCTCATATGGCTAGTTTTTTCAAGAAAAAATCTAACAAACTTCCCCTCTTTATCTAAAAATATCTTAAACTTAATTATTATTCATTGTTATTTAAGAGTACTCTTACTACTTTTTACAACACATAATGAAAATACCTTCGGTTGAATAAATAATGTCATCCAAAGTGGTATATCTTACAACACTTTTGAATACATACCCTTTAGATTTTGTTCATGAGTTGAGATTTAGCGTACTAGAACCCTTCTTGTTACACCGTTATGCACCCAATGTGGATTGCCATCTGCAATTCTGCCTTTAAAAGTAGATATGTATATGTATTGTATGTTTTTGTTTTTATGTATTTTTACGTGTCTCACAAATATATTTTTTACCTAAGGTTCCTACCTTGTCCCTTTCTTTTACCCATACTAGGGTCGTTTGGAATGTAAGGGCGAGAAACCAGATCCACACAATTATTTGTGTCTCTATTGATGCATGTTTTACTGACCAATTGATCAACCATGAACCGTATTTCCATGACTAATTGTTAAGTGACTCTCATATGGAGACTTATCCTGTTCATGGTACTATATTTCAACATCTCTTTAGGGTTGCAGAAATTGAGTTAGAATTTCATGTGAATTAAGTTATGTGCTTCACAACAGTAGTCAGCAATAAGAGGCATTAAGATTTTTAAAGTATCTATTTAAAGGGTTAGGACTAAATTCCATTGTAGGTACTAGTATCATAAACACCAAAGCAGCATGCGAATCATAAACACTATCCACAGTAGTTAGCAATAATGCTCTACTCACCTTATTCTTATATAAAGTAGGTCATATCATCTGATAGACACCTCCTCAATCAGTCAGGAATAACAAATATTTTCACATTTAAGTTTTGTATAAGATATAAGAGTCAAGTTCATATATTTTCGAGTTTGTCTTAGCAATCTTCTCAAAAGATCCATTCTATAGGATTCTATTTGAAACCTTTGAGTTGAGTTCCATTTATTGCCTATAACCTTTCTTAAATCTTAGTTACCATGTTCTTCAACTACTATCAATCAATTGGTAGTGACGTTATCAATACTTCGTGCAATTTCATTAATACTAGTGTGTTTGTCCAATCCTGACATCTTCATTTTTTGTGTATATAGTAAGTGTAAAGATTCTCTTTCATGGCTTTTTGTATTATTTTCCGTTATGTCTCAAAGATTTTCCATTTGATTAGACTACTCTGGTAATTTTATTCCTTTATCTTCCAATCTTATAAATTTATAATATATTCATAACAACAATTTTGAATCCCACAACAATTTTATATCATTTAGTTATTTCAGCATCACTGATAATTTCTGCATTGATTTCTGTACTGTCCTTTGGTATCTTCATACTTGTTTAATTCTCTTAGCCACCACCTTACAATTTTCTCAACATATATACACACTTACTAATTCTTTCACATAAGTTAACCAACCTATTTCCATGATTGTCATTCTTCCTTTGCATGAGCTAGGGTCGTAATCATGATGTCATTCAAAGCTAAGTATTACTATTTCATCAATGTGCAAGGAGTAATATTCATCATATCTGAGATGAAAATCATCTTCAATAAACTTAAATATTCAATCATCCAAAATTTGCATTTTTTTTTCAAACTTTCATATCATATCAATCATCAATGATTGTCCTATATAACATTTCAGGAGTTCCCAAAAAAAAAAACAAGAGGGGTGGTGTATACTCCAATGGAAAAAAAAAATGTTATAAAGACTTTAATTATATTAAATATATAACAACCTCCCTATTGTCTAACCTTAATGGTTTCTTACTGGTACAATTATTCCTTTCAAGATATTTAAGGTATGTAAAAATAGTTTCTTCAAGCAGATCACTGAGATTTTGAATTTAACACGTACCTCATATTGTAAAGTGGATCTCTGGCCAATGTCAGTTATGTCGGCTCCCAACTCAATCATATCCGCTCCTAGTGATGTATTTCGACCTCATTTTATGCATAGAATAAAGACGTCTTTAATTTGACATCATATGATTTCTGAATTATTTAAAGATTTGGGCGTCTAGAAGACTTGTTCTTTAATTACAAGATTTCAAACTTACAGAGAGTAATGTAATTCAGACTCCTCTTAACTTATTCGTCCTCTATCTCTGAGATAAATTTTCATACTAGATTAGAGGAAATGCTTCAAATCACATATAACTATACTCCTGATATTTTCGGACTAGTAGCATACTTCTGAGATTTTCTTATTTGTGAGCCCATCCCATATTTGAGGTCGGGATTACACTAGGATATTCATACATTCTTCATTAGTATTTTCACACACTCTACAGGGGTGACAAAAATATATCTTGTTCATTCTTGGCATAATTTAATTCATCAATTATATTTGAGAGAAAATCATCATATTTCACGGAGATGATCAGCTTCCCACAATGACCTTCCATATATAACTGTGATATTCCTTATTGCAGGCACATATATCATAAAAGATGGATATTGTTGTCTCAATAATTTCATATAAAACATAACACATGAGTTGGTTTACTCAAAATTGCTAGAGATACATAGGACTTTCATCCTTGTCAAAAAAATCTTGTATTTGATCGAAATTACTGAGAAAAAATTCATACCTTGCAACGTGGGTTGACTGTAGTAGGCCGAGACATTTAATTATGTAATTTGGACTGCTTTGGATTACTTCTATGATCCTTCAATCTTGGAGTTTTTCAAGGTCTTTTTGTGCTTACAACATAGAAAACAAACCAGCTCGTATTTTCCTAAATAGTTCTCAGTAATCACATATTAGATGTCACATAACCATTTACGATACTAAATTTCTTTGGAAATTGGGTGCATCTGTCCATGTGTGTCTCCATTTTAATTTAAGAACTGGATTTTCTTTCCTTCCGGCCATCACTCGTGATAGTTGTTACAGGTGGTCCTTCGTACTCCTTTGTATGATAGCACCCAGTATGCCCGAGAGTTGAACCTAGGTCTGATAACACTTGTCACAAACCTCTATATATATATATAGATTTTCTTTTTTTTCTTTTTTTTCTCTTTTTTTTTGTTTTTTTTTTCCTTTTTTTTTTCTTTTTTTCTTTTTTCTTTAAATCCTCTTTTAAACAAGTCAACGATATCCTTCCCACTAATCTATTATACACACATATTATCCTTATATCTGCCTTTCTATTTCGATAACCAACACCACCACTCCTTATGTTTTTCACCTTAGCTTAGTTATACTTCTTGGTATACTCAATTTGAATACTCCATCCCTCGTCTAAAATCTGTTCCATATTTCATTGAGGTATCGTGGGTTATTATTTTTTCCTTTTTCCTCTAGGCCTCAAATTTGCATTGCTCAGTTGTTTTTCTCATATGCCAACAAGTACATATCTCCCCCTAGACCAAACATCTCAAGCGTACCTTAGCGCCCAACACCCATGCCACAATTTTTTCCCAACTCACTAACCAAAAAGGTCCACACCATTTTTGGCATGCTACATAATTCAACTTATAGCTTAGTGACCAAACCACTAAACTGTCGATCGACTATTGACCAAGTTCTTTCATGATCCTATTGTCTTTAAATTATTCTGTTTATCTATATAACAAATATGGTATTTCATACTTCAAAAAAGGTAGGCCCTTATTTCCCTCGTGGAAGTAGCTACACAAAGTTACACCTCATCCGACTACGTTATGCCATTGGACCTCATTTTTCCTAGCATCTGCCATGGACGTGCTCCCATCTTTTAAAACTAGCTTATTATAACTCTGTGCCATTTTTATTGTTCCACTGGTGAGATATTATGGAAACCGTAAATAATGAACGGTTTAAGGAACCTCGTCCCCATACTGAAGAATGTACCCTGTAGTGAATGTAATCTTAACTATCGGTCTACGTCCCCCCTCTAGTTTGGTGTATCCCACTCTACTACCGCCATGACATCCCCCTTCACATGAGTGCAGGTGACCATGATTACTATGCAGCAACATATTGTCAGTTGATGGTGGAGAGTTAATCTTACTAACTCTAATCTTCTTACCTTTTCGCCATGGTTGATGGATGGTATGCCTCAATCTTCTAGGCTCTTTGAGTATATTATCCCTACTTCGTGAACCTAAGGGTTCCACTTCAGATTCATATGTTCAATAAGACGGCCAATCTTAAGTGGGCAGGGACAGTAACCCAGTGGTTTTTCATAGGCGTACAAGATTTGATTTCTTGTCACAAGAAAATTTACTAATTTTTGAAAAGACCTCCTACAGTTCTATAATTTTTTATTTCCATTTTTTCTCTTTGCCTTACGAATTTGTCCATAGATGCAGTGTTTTCTACTTTTGCCACCCAGGGAGCAAGCACTTGGGTTGATGGACAGCTTCGTCGCTTCCCTCAAGGTTGAGAATCCCTCAAGGTTGTTCTAGTCATTTAATGGTGTTGGAAGAATCACCGCACCTCTATAGAATCCGTAATTTCCACCCTGGGGATCCTAGTTACTGGCTTGTAATGTTTACCAACACTTGCGGGTTTTGGTGTAACGGCAAACCTCCACATGGTATCAGAGCTTGGACCTAGGTTCGATTCCCCCAAGTTGCATTTGAGGGGGGGTGTTGGAAGAATCACCGCACCTCTATAGAATCCGTAATTTCCACCCTGGGGATCCTAGTTACTGGCTTGTAATGTTTACCAACACCTGCGGGTTTTGGTGTAACGGCAAACCTCCACAAATGGCATAGTGAATTCATTTATTGGTAAAACCACCCTATCTTTTCTCAATTATACAGGTATCAAACGAATTTCTTATCACATCAATTTATTTCTAGAGGAATTTGGGGCATCTTATAGCCTTTTCCCAATTTTTTGGGAGACCTTCTGAGTAATGGGGTGTTGCAAGTGCAACGAGCTTCCACCCAGTGTTTTTGTTCAAAATTTTGGGCTTGGCTTCAGGTGATAACCCTGCACAGGTAATTGAACAACCCTTGCTTATCCATTTGAGGAATTTCATCATTCTTTGCAGTCAATACTCATCAGGGACATTAAGTTCTGAAAGAAGGTAGGTTCATCTGATTTTTCGTCGATGCTTGGTAGGAGGGTTTGATGGGTTCTGCTTCTGGTGCGACAGAGTCATGAATTTCATAGAAGTTCCTTCCCTTCGACACACTCACAGGTCTAACACATTATTTACAAATTTCCTTTTAAGTTGTGAATCCATGTTACCCTTAACATAGGGTATTGTTTCAGGTTTTGCTATTAACCTCCTACTTTGTAATTTGTGACAGGGTTGGAAATTCAGTCAGCTCAACTTTTCCCAGGCGACCCAAATGTGATAATTTTGTTTGTCTAATAACCTGGTTTTCCTTATTCAAATCTAACTTATCCCGCCTGGGTTTAATTTATTTTTGTTATTTGCATTTCTACAGGTGAACCCTTACTTACTACCATGATGTCTCGAATAGCTAATCATGACTTATCCCTTGGCACCTTTGCTCATATTTTTTTTTTATTACAGGTCAGTCTACTTTAATCTTAATGGTAGAAGTGATGGGATTTATTTTTTAAGGTTCAAATTGACCTTTCCTCGACTGTGCTAGTCTCAATGTGAAGATATACTTAGCATATTTGTGCATAGTTTCATTGTGTTTAATTATGAGAACCTAATTGAGGATTCACATCCATGCTCTGTAATTTAACACTAGATCTGTACTAAGCTAAAAGAAAGGGTTGACCCCTTGTATCTACTCTTTTCCTCTCTAATATATATATTAGACTTAGTTCTAATAAGTTAATTCAAAGTTGTCCAGTTTTATTTACATGATTCTTCGAATGATCAACTAGAGAGGTGCAATACTTAAAATACTTTGTTATTCCAGGGCTAAAATTTGTGATACCTTCTACCATATGTGAATTTTTTGTTCAAGAGTATGATGTGATGATTTATTTATTTTTTTTGTTGGTTGTTCATATCTCAATGTTATGACAATGGCTCCGTTTATCGCTCATAATTTTCTTAATTCCATCTCGGCTTGACTCGTCTCAGTCTTAACCCCAACCAAATTGGGGTGAAATATAATTAAATTCACTTCTTAGGGCGATCATGGTACCATAGTTGGGTCAAAATATACTCTTTTTTTAGCTATTCCCAGTGAGAAAATGTTGGAAACGGTGAAGGCCAAGTTCCAAACTAATAGTTACTAGTTTGATTTACATCTTACATCAGTCTCCATAATGATTATTGAGTTTTTATAATCGTGATCTACTCCTTGAATTAAGTATTCTTATATTACTTTTCAGATTGGTTATATGGTAGCTATAGTTACCCTCATTTGTGCTCTCCAACCTGGTGTCCTAGCTAAATTTAATCTTCTTCCCTTTCTGAAGTTACAGACAATTTCATCAATCTAAAACTGAACTAATAATTTTATGTTTAGTTTGCATGCATATGTGGTTAGTTTATGTGTGTTTCACTACCAGTGTGGATACCATAAATATGTGTGCCTTTCGTTGAAGTAGTAGGGTTTATTTCTGAGTTATAATTACCCATTTACCTCAAAGATCAAGCATTGTCTTACCAAATCCAAATACCATAACAAGATAACCCACATAACATATTCAAAATTCTACCACAAACTAACTGACATAGTACATCTTCAGATTACTTGCATAGATCATCTTTTACTTAACCATACAACAGTAAAACAATAAGTAATTGAAATAGAATTTATAGTAGAATACTTCCCCCAGAATCACAGATAGAGTCCACTTGAGAATCCCATACATTCACCTCCCAACCTAGAACTGCAATCCTCCAGTTCACCTTCGTGCTGAGATATCTTGGCCAGGGTATTAATGATCCTCTATTGATCTCTTCCTTGGTTTTTAATACCTTCCTTTCATGATTTATTTCCTTCGGAAGCATCCCGCTTTTGTGGTATTTCCACCACTCGCCTAAGCTTTTCCATTAAAGCTCACCTTTCTCTCCCGTGGTGCTTTATGGTTTTTTTTCCCAAGTTTAGCATCTTTCTATAGCGAAGAAACTTAATGGATTTTTCTCTCCCATCCATTAAGTTTATCTAGAATCTTATCTAGAGTTATTATCATGAAAGTATTGTCCAAATCTCGTGTACCAATGAGATTTTTATTTTTATTTCCTTTAGCTGGTATCTCTTATCTGATTGTTTCATTCTCAAGTGCTTCTGACCCCTTCTACCATAGGAATTTATGGAGGCAAAGCCACCCAAATTTGATGGAGAGATGAAGAAATCTGACGATGCATAAGCTTCATTGCTTGGAATGAAGAAGTTATTTAGAATCCATAACTATTCTGAGAACATGAAATGAAAGGTAGAAACCTATAGTTTGAAGAGAAAATTAGACATATGGTGGGAATATTTGAAGAATTTCAAAGGCGTAATTGAATAGAAACCGATTTGGAGTGAATTTGAAAGGCTCTTAAGGAATAAGTATCCGTCAAACATATATTATGACAACAAATCAAAATAATTTTATGAGTTCCAAATGGGACAGATTTCAGATGAAGTATACATCATTAGGTTCCTAAAAATGTTGAGATATGTGCCATATATTAAATATGAGAAGGAAAAGGTCCAAAGATTCATCAGTGTGTTGCCCCTGTCATTTAGAGACTGAATTGAAATTCATGAACCTCAAACATTAGATGATGCTATGAAGAAGTTGAAACACAATACAAACAGTCAAGGCGCAAGCCAAATTTCAAGGGTGATTGGAAAGTAAAGAAAATCATGAAGGACAAAAGGAAATGGCCCAAAAAAATCGCAGATAAGAAAGAAAGCATGAACATTGCCAATGCAGGTCAACCGCAGCAAAAATTCAGTTCAACTGATAAAGTTCATGTGCACCAACCTGTGGGACAGTAGCATGGGTATGAGGCTAGGATCCCCTGCGATGTTGGACTTATGGAGAGAACCACCACAAGAAGCATTTCCCACAACAACAACAAAAATCAGGACTGTAGATTTATAATGCGCAAGAGGCTCATGTTGTGGGGAATGTAGCACAGAACATACCCATAAAATATGAAACAATGGACAATTAATTGGTAGACCAACAAGCATCCATAATCAAGATGGAAGGTAAGCTCTACAATCAAATTGTTTCTATTTTGATTGACCCTGGATCAAACTATAGTTATGCCAGTTAGCCAAAGAATTGCATGTTGAATTATAGATGGTTCAATTAGCAATAGGGACTAAAAGAAGGGTGAGCCAATGGTTGAAATCATGTGAATTTGACTTCAATGGCATGCCAACAACAGAAAACCTAAATTTTCTCCCTTTGGGTGCATATAATATGTTGTTGGGAATGAAATGGTTGTATGCACACATAACAAAAGTTGATTGTTACAAAAAGGAAATTGAGTGCCTAGATGACTAGGGAGAAAGGAGAATATTATAGGGAAAGGGAAAGCCTACTTGTAATAATGAACTAGTTGTATGCAGGGAGGAAGGAGAATGAATTGGTTATATGCACACGAAACAAGAGGTTGATTGTTACAAAAAGGAAAATGAGTGCCTAGATGAGCAGGGAGAAAGGAGAATATTATAGGGAAAGGGAAAGGCTACTTTAGTGAGGTTGAACATAGCCATGAAAGCTAAATTTTATTATTGAAAAGGTTGTCATTTGTTTGTTGTGAAAATATCCAGCAATGAAAAATCCAATGACAATGTTGAGGAAGAGGAAGTTGAAGTGTTGAAATGATATCTATTGTTGTAGTAGTATAGAGATGTGTTTCCAACAAATGTTCCTAGATTACCTCCCCACAAAGAGGTAAATTTTTCTATTGAGTGGATACCTGGAGCAGCACCAACATCCAAGGCACCATACAAGATGAGTACCCCTAAATTGGTTAAGTTAAAATTAAAGCTTAAATAGATGTCAGATAAAGGCTATGTAAGACTAAGTGTGTCCCCATGGGGAGCACTAGTTTTTTTTTTTAACAAAATGGATGGCACCCTCAAACTATGCATTGATTACATGCAACTAAATAAGGTGAACATCAAGAATCGGTATTCATTGCCATGGATTGACGACTTATTTGATCAGCTGAGAGGAGCTTCATTTTTTTCCAAAACTGATTTAATTTCAATATATCACCAAGTACACATCAAGGAGGAAGATATCCATAACACTGCATTTTAGACAAAGTACGAGCAATATGAGTTTGTGGCGGTGCCCTTTGGGCTTACTAATTTCACTGCCACTTTCATGTGTTTAATGAAAAATGTGGTGTGTCCCTACTTAGACAAATTTGTGATTGTCTTTGTTGATGATATATTGGTGTACTCGAGGACTAAAGAAGAACATGAAAAGCTCTTGGCTGCAATGCTACAGTTTCTAAGGGAACACAAGTTGTATGCAAAGCTTAGTAAGTTTGAATTCTTCTAGTCACAGATACACTATTTGGGGTGCATCATCCCCAAGGAGGGGATATCAGTTGATCCGGAGAATATCAAGGCCATAATGGAGTGGCCAACACTAGAAAATGTGAATGATATTAGATCATTCATGGGATTGACAGTCTACTACAAGTGGTTCATCAAAAAATTCTCCAACATAGGTCACCCTATCACTTCCTTCCAAAGGAAAGGAAATGAATTTGAGTGGACAGTTGAATGTGCAGCAAGCTTTGAACAGCTAGAGTAGTCACTCATTAATGCACCAGTGTTGAGGATTGTAGATCCAAACAAATATTTTGTGTTTTTTACAAATGCCTGCAAGGAGGGGATCGGTGGAGTCTTGATGCAGGATGGAAAGGTAGTTTTCTATGAGTCTCGGAAGCTAACTGAGCATGAGGCAAACTATGTAACACATGATATAGATTTGGTTGTCATTATTCATGCATTGAAGATGTGGAGGCATTACCTCCTCGGCAAAATATTTATGCTCATGACTAGTGGAATTAAAAATTTGTTTGATCAACCTAAGCTAAATGAAAGACAATCTAGGTGGCTAGCCATACTTAAGATGGTGAGGGTGGAAAATATGAAGAATATCATCTCACAGATGATGGCTTGGTTAGATGAAAGAATAGAATCTATGTGTCAAACAATGATGAATTGAAGAGTTTTATATTGAGAGAGTTCCATGCTAAGTCATACTCCAACCACCCAAGATACCAAAAGACTATCATGGCCATCAAAATTTTTTATTATTGGCCTAATCTGAAAAAGGAATTAGTTGTTTATGTTGCCAAATGCTTGGAGTGAAAGTAAGTGCAAGCTAAATTTAAACACCCAGCAGGTTTATTGCAGCGCATTCCCATTCTGGAATGGAAGTGGGAAGTGATCTCGATGGATTTCATTGTTAGTTTACCAAGAACCTTCTAGAAACATGATGCAATTATGGTGGTCATTGACAAGTTGAACAAGGTGGTTCATTTTGTAGTAGTCAAATTCACCAATTCAACTAGTGAGGTGACTCAAATATTGATAAAGGAGATTGTGAGGATGCATGGAGTTCCCAAGAAAATAATCTTAGATAGAGATTCCAAGTTCACTTCAAGGTTTTGGAATGAACCATTTGCAGGCTTGGGGATAGATTTGGCCTTTAGTAAAACTAATCATCCATAGATGGATGGGAAAACAGATAGGAAAAATAGAATCCTCGAAGACATGTTGAGGATGTATGTGATGAACCAGCTAAAGAAGTGGGATGATCCAGGTGGATAATGGTGGCCACTCGCCTATTCCACCTAGACCTCTAGTCGGTTTCATCTGTTTCCTTGTTTATTGCAACATTTACTATTTTTTGCATTTTTTTGTGTCCTGAACTTCCAGAGCAGTTTTGACCCCCTAAACGACGTTTTTTAAGGTCTGCAGTAGGCCCATAGCCATAGGAAAGGGCCTATCACAAATCATGTATTACTCAGAGAGATCTTTCCAACAAGGTATCATACACGCAAAACAGAGATAATATGACCAAGTTACAACCCCGGGAAGTTGGTTGCCCGACTAACCCCAATAGGGCCCACAAACTTTTGGTGTTCCATCTCCTATTAGGGTTTTTATTGTTTAGGGTTTTCCCTTGTTGTTCAATAATAAATAGGCCCTTGAGCCTCATTGTAACACAGTTCAGAGGCATGTAGCTGCCACATCTCTTCTCAGAGATAAGCTACCATCGCCCGAGCTAGTTTACTTCCATTTTCTTTGTAAGCATATTTCAGTATTTGATATTAATGAAATGAAGTGTTATTTTTGTTGCATCTCTATATTTATGATTATATCTGTAATTTCTTGCATTCTTGTTTAAGTTTGGATCAACGATATCAGAGCGGTCTTCTCTTTTTTTGTTTTTCTTTGCATGTCCCCAACGAGGTCGAAATATAAGGAGTTAGGGCTCGAACTAGCCGAACCTTTACAAGACCAGCCCCGCAATTCCTGACGACCTCCCATGGAAGAAGAGAAGAAAGATGAGGAGGCAGGAGATCCTTTCAAAATATTGCTCCAAGAATCCCTCGAGCGATAGAGGAATGCGATGATGGACAATTTTTCCCAGATCCTTCGGCGGCTACTGTTATGAAACCAACTCACAAAAAGATAGAAAATATAGATAAACGACTTCAAAATCATCCTCTTCGAGGGGGAAACCTCCTTTACATTACACAAATAAACAATTCTTGGATGATACAAATGACAAGACCTCCTTTCTATATAGAGGAGTCTAAGGGATCATAATATAATTAAAGCTGACATAACAATAATAATGTAAGGGCACAACAATAACAATAGTGGGCTTCTATGGGGCACAATAATAACAAGTTGGGGACTACATGGGCACAAAAATATAATAAGGGGGTTGCACTAATAACAATAAGGGGTTACACCAGTAATATAGGGACCTAAAATGCCCCTCTCCTTCAAAAAGTGTTATCCTCAACGCTTGAGTAGTTATGGATGCTCTATATAAAATTCTCAACCTCCCATGTGGAATATTCAACAGGTAAGCTCTTCCACTTGATGATATACTCTGAAATTGATTGATTTCATAGTTGTCAGGTTCTTGTTTCCGTGACTGCTTTAGGTTCCAATATGATTTTTCCTTCCTCGTCTAGTTTAGAAAATATTGCTTGAATTGGAAGCTTCTCACCTATAACCTTCTTTAAGCATGAAACATGGAAAACTGGGTGCACTTGGGGAGATGCAGGAAGCTCCAATTTTTATGCCATAGTACCAATCTTTTGTAATGCCTTGTATGGACCATAATACTTTAGCGATAAGTTATTATCCTTCTTAGCTTGCTTGAGGGACATTTGTTTGTATGGTTGTAGTTGTAGAAATATCCATTCACCTACATCAAAACTTCTTTCGTTGTGATCTTGATCTGCATGTTGTTTCATTCTATTTTGTGCCAAAGTAAGTTTATCCTTTAAGAGTTTGAGAACTTGTTGTTGATGATCGATGTGATCCTCCACTGCTTGAACATTAGAATTTTCTTTGAAAGATGATGTGATGGATGGTGGATGATATCCATAAAGTGCGATAAATGGGGTCATTTTTGTTGCAGTATAGAAGGAAGTGTTATACCACCATTCAGCCAGAGGAAACCACTTGACCCATTGTGTCTGTTTATTAGATACAAAGCAATGAAGATATCCTTCCAAACATTTGTTCACTATCACAGTTTGCCCATTAGATTCAAGATGATAAGATGAGTTATGAGTTAACTGAGTACCCAAATATTCCACCTCTTGTACTCCAAAGAAACAATTGGAACTTTTTGCATATAATTTCTTCTCCTCCATTAATTTGAGCACCCTGTCAACATGTTGAACACCATCCTTCCAAGACTTGATGTAGATTAGTATATTATCAAAAAATACTAACACAAATTTTCTAAGTAAGGGTTTGAAAATGGAATTCATCAAACCTTGAAATGTAGAAGGTGCATTGGTAAAGCTAAAAGGCGTGACCAAAAATTCATAATGACCCTGGTGAGTTCTAAATGTTGTTTTTGGAATGTGTTCAATCTTCATTCTGATTTGATGATATCCTGAACGAAGATCCAACTTGGTGAAGTAAACTTCTCCATGTAATTCATCCAATAATTCATCAATGACAGGAATCAGAAATTTATCTTTAATAGTAATCTTGTTGCGCTCCCTATAATCCAAAAACATGCACCATGATCCATCCTTCTTGTGTACCAATACCACTGGAGTAGAGAAAGAACTTTGACTAGGTTAAATTATACCAACCTCTAGCATTTTTGCAACCATACGTTCAATTTCACTCTTTTGGACATATGGATATCTATAAGGCCTAATTTTTGGGGGAACACTTCCCGGAATCAAATGAATAGCATGATCATGATCACGAATAGGTGGGAGGCCTTTGCAAGTCTCAAATACCTTGGAATGATTGTCCACAACTTTTTGGAGATCTGGAGAAATAAATGATTTCGATGTGGGTACCTCTAGTGAACATAATTGTGAAATTTTTCCCTGTTGTTCTTTCTTTAGAAGCTTTGTCATCTTGTTAGAGTTGATTATCTTTATTGGTTTCCCTACAATACCCCTTAATTCAACCTCCTTTCCTTCCCAAAAAAATTTCAAGAAAAGTTCTTGAAAATTAAAAGCTATCATACCCAAAGATTGTAGCCATTGAACTCCTAGTACAACATCCACACCACCCATTGGAGTGGAAAGCACTGGTCTATTCAAGACATATTCTCCCATGGATAGCTTGATATTATGGCACTTTCTTGAGAAATCTATGGTTCCTCCATTTACAACCATTACTTGACACTCTGGTGTTGGATATAGGAAGCAATTAAATTCCTTGGCTATCTTACAATGAATAAAATTATGGGTACTACCCAAATCAATCAACATTGTTACATTTTTCTTCTTGATATGCCCTTCTATCTTGAGAGTTTGAGGAGTGGTAATTCCTGTCAATGCATTACAAGATATGGTCAGATTCATTTATTCTTTCTCTGGGATTGGTTCCTGGTGTATATCCTCTTCTTTTGACGTTTCTTGTTCCTTTTCTTGCTCCTCTTCCCCATCTACATAAATTAATTTCTTCTCAACACACTTATGACCTTTAGTGTATTTTCTATCACAATTGTAACAAAGCCCTTTTTCTCTTTTTTCTTCCAATTGTTGTGGTCTCAACCTTGTAGGTGGTGAAAGGCTAGGAGAAACAACACTTCCATCTTTATAGTTATGAGTGGTAGGGTTCCTTGTTGCCATAATTTTGCTTTCAATTTTTCTTGCCAACATGTATGCCTTCTCCAATGAATCAGGTTCCCAAAGGCGAACCTCATGTTGAATGTTATCCTTTAAAGTCCCTATGAAGACATCAATCCTCTGCTTCTATGGAATATCATTTAACCTTATATTCAATTTTTGGAAGTCCTCAATGTGCTCTACCATTGAACCCTTTTGTTTAAGATTTGTCAATTGGCTAAAGAAGATGTTTCTCTATGTATCCTCATAATGTGCTATCATTTCCTCCGTAAAAATTGACCCGATGACAAGTGGCTTATGAGAACAAATCCCTTTATACCATAGAAATTGATTTGGTTCTAAATATAAAGATGCAATACGTACCTTTTCTAACCGTTGCACATCATGTAGATCAAAATATTTCTCCATTTGTAGTATCCATGTTATGGGATCCTTGCCATCAAACTTCCTCATATCGACCTTTGGAATATGGTGGGTCTTTTCATCATTAGGAGGTCTTTCTTGTAGCAACTTTGCCCCACCTTCCTTCAAACCTTCCATGTATTTCTTCAAATATTCCATGTCTTTCTTCAAATCTACTTCCCTACCATCAATATTAGCTTCCATGGCACATATAAAACTATTTATCTTAGCTTCGATCGTATTCTTAAAATCCTCCATCCAATTTTTCTTAGTAGGTGTTGCTATTTTCTTGATTCGAGTCATTATTTTTCTTTCTTTTAGAAGCTCGATCTTGAATCTATTATATCTCTAAACTTTCGAAACTCCAACATATGAAACTGTGACCTATAGTAGCCCTCTGTGTCCTCTTTCCAATGCCACCAGTCTGATTGAAATTGGATTCTCCAAGAAAGAGTTATGACCAATCTCCCAAGATGACCTGCTTATATACTTTTTCAGTAGAGCTAACTTGTACGAAGTGTCACGTCTTATTGTTTCGACCTTCGGACATAAAAATGATACACATAAACTCACATTACGTCCTCCTTCTGTAGCTTCTTACGAAATTTCAATCTGATGCTCAGAGAAAAATTTATGGTGATTTTCCCCAGGTCACCTGTTTGGGATGTAATTTGGATGCCTGCAGAAACTCTAAATGTCTTCGACTATATCTCCAAAACTGTAGCGAAAAAAGATCTTAAATTTGGACTCGAGATTCACCAAGATTTCAGCTCAAATGGGTTTTAATTTCAGAGTCTAAACCTTCTTGGCAAAAAACTATAGCAAAAATTCCACAATGACCTGTTTGAGATGGAATTCTGGAGCTTGCAAAAACCCTAATATCCTCAGATCATATCTCCGAAACTATAGCGATACAAGATCTAAAATTTGGACCCGAGGTTCAGAATGATTTCTTCTCAAATGGGTTTTCTTTTTTAGCTTCTAAAACTTCGTCGAAAAAAAGTTATATTGAAAATTCCATGATGGCCTGTTTGGAGCAGCGAAACCCTAGAATTCAAAGCTCTGATACCAAATGTTATGAAACCTGCTCACAAAAAGATAGAAAAGATAGATAAATGACTTCAAAATCAGTCTCTTCGAGGGGGAAACCTATTTTACATTACACAAATGAAAAATTCTTGGATGCTACAAATGACAAGACCTCTTTTCTATATATAGGAGTCTAAGGGGTCATAATATAATCAGAGCCAACATAACAACAATAATGTAAAGGCACAACAATAACAATAGTGGGTTTCTATGGGGCACAATAATAATAATGTGGGGACTACATGGGCACAAAAATATAATAAGGGGGTTGCACTAATAACAATAAGGAGCTGCACTAGTAGTATAGGGACCTAACATACCCAAAGGTGACACATTTCCTTCCAACAGCCACTCTGGAAGTGCCACACCCTTTAAGGTACAAGTTAACATTGACATCCCCATATTTGAAGGTAAAATAGATGCGGACATTGTAGATAAATGTTTAAATCTACTAGAAGGATATTTTTTTTCATGATTTTTCCAGTCAGGAAAATATTACTTTTTCACTTCTCAAAGTCACCCCCCACATCAAGGATTGGTGGGAAACATACTTTGAGAAGAAAGACGAAAGTACACCCTCACTATTTTCAGCCGCACCCACTTGGAATTTGTTCTGGGATACCATCAAGGAGCAGTACTACCATGTTGGGAGCTTTAAGGATAAATACATAAAGTGGACCACATACGGCAAGGAAGGAACCAAGATATGTCGAATTTTACCAATGTTTTTCATACCCTTCACACAAAGTTGGGTATCAAATTCTAAGGGACATTTGGTACTCAAGTACTGCGAATGTCTACATAGGTACATCTAGGAAAAGATGGAGTTTTTGGACATCTCCTTGCTCGGCACGACATACCGATACGCTGTCAAGATTGAGCAGAAGTTTAAACAGAAGAAGCGAGCAATGGAAAGGCACCCCCAAACCGTAGAGAAAAGGACAAAGCCAAGGCGGGGCAACCCAAGTCAACCCACCAAAGCTGCAAACAAAGAACAACACCATGAAGACAAAGAAGGACACGAGAAAATGGTGTGAGTTCCATAAGATATCCACTACAACAAAAGTGAGTGTTGGGCCAAGCAGTCATTGGTGGCTAAACTAAAGGCTTTCAAATCAGATGCATGTTCTGACTCTCAGTCAGAACCCAACAAGGGGAATGAAAAAGGGAAGCAGATCATTAATTCAGATCCTAGTGCCACCGTGGCCACCACCAAGATCCAAAGTAATGACGCTGAAGATCCAGAGGAGGGGGAACACCTCTTCCACTCACAGATGTGGGTGAAGGGTCCTCTACAACAGTTTGTTGTCGACAGTGGGAGCCAAAAGAACCTCATTTCAGAAGAGGTCGTGAAGCAAATGGGCCTATCGACTATAACACAGCCGCAATTGTACACCATCGGGTGGCTTCACCAAGGATGAGATCTCCATGTATGCCAATAATGTCACCTTCCCTACAGTATCAAGCCCTTCACGGATGAGGTACTGTGTGATGTTGATCCTCTTGAAGTTTGTGATGTATTATTAGGACAACCATACTTGTGGAAGTGACATGATGTATATGAGTCTAGACCTCACTCTTTGATTATTACTTTGGGCAATAATTTTTACACGATACCAGAGGTAGCCTCGCCTACCGTCATCACTTTGATCCCTGCAAAGAAATACAGTAAGATCATTTCACAAACCCAATTTTTTTTCCTTATTATTCACCCTCAGGGCAAGAAGAAGATTGTGGCCACAAATTCTAGATAGGGATCCTCTGCATAGCAACAATAGATGGACAAGGTCGTGGAAGAGTATAAAGACATTTTCGCCTCACCTAAGAGGGTACCTTTACACTATCAGGTCAAGCACTCTATCGATCTAACCCCAGGCGCACCGCTACCCAATGGACTAATCTATCGACACTCTATTCTGGAGAACGATGAGATCAAGAGGTAGATTCAGGAACTGTTGAAAAAATGGCACATCATGCCAAATCACCCTGTGGAAGCCCAATTGTATTGGTACAAATGAAGGATGGGACCTGGAGACTTTGTATTGACTATCAATCATTGAACAAGATCACTGTCCGGAATAGGTACCCAATCCCACAGATTGATGACCTTCTGGACCAACTCAAGGGGACCAAATATTTCAGCAAGATTGACTTGAAGTTTGGTTATCACTAGGTGCATATCAAACCTTTGGATGTGTGGAAGGAAACCTTCAAATCCAAGGAGGGCATTTTTGAATGGTTGGTCATTCCTTTCCAGTTGACGAATGCCCCTGCAACCTTCATGAGATTCATGGATGATTGTTACACAGCATTTTGTCACTGTCCCTGTACTCCCCAACCATGATCCTGGAGGATCTCTACAGTGAACCCGACATGCTTTCCCATCATGAAGAAACCCCCAGTATGTCCCTCTTCATGAACAGAATACTTCCCCTTTGCATCATTCCCCAAGAATCTTCCTTTTATCCTAGTTTACAAGACCGACGCTATTGACCAGTTTCCTCCTCATGTCGATTTGCAGAGATTAAAACTATCCCTAGCATCGTACGGAGTGACTAAGCCTTTTTCCAGTTGTATCGATCCTCTTTTGGCAAGTTTTTTAAATATGGAATCGAAGCTTCCAGCTCTAGAAGCTTTGTAACGGAAGTCTGGTAGATGGTTGGGCTAGATGTAGCCGAGGAAGTCAGTTTGGGCTCCTTTCCCCTATTAGGATGGAACAAACTCAAGAGATAGGACCTTCTCCCGTGATGAAAGGAACCATCTCCCATCCATTCAAGCTATATAAACCTCTCTTTTCCCAAGATAAACTAGTTTTTGGAGTGAGTTTGAATGATCAGCAAGTCATCTATAGCTTGTAGCTTTCTAGTGTATGTTTGAGGGAGAATAGTGTGTTTTGGTTTGGTTTGAGACTAGAGGGAAGAGACCTTAAAACTTCCATTTTTTGGGGCTATCCATGAAGTGCTAGCAGAAGTGTAGGAACCCAGATACATTGAAGGAGACCAGCAACATCAAGACATCAGTTGTAATCTCTTTCTGATTTATATGAATACAACTATTGATTGATTTCCTACATGAAGTGTTATTTTACATCTTTATGGCTTAATGTTCCTTGACCTATTAAGTAGGTTGAATACAATATTGTATGTTATCACATTTGTTGTTGTTGTTGTTTGCTTGTTTCAGGTATTCGAAGGAAGGAAATGAAAGATAGCTGGAGTGAGGAAGCAGGATCATCACCAAGCGGAATAGCGTTCTAAGAGGTAGGCTCTCTTAATTGATTCCAGATTAAGGATATTTTCCATAGATTGTTTTTTTGTGGCTAGACCCACTCTCTCGAGCTAGAGGAATTGTTTGTGTTTGCACTGAGAATTTACCTGCGCTTGTTGTCAGTTAAGAAATCATGCCGATTCCTGTAGGTGAAGATCAGGGTTTCCCCTATATCATAGCTAGTGTGCCTTGCCCTTATAATTTATGTCCCTCGGCTTGTTTTGACTATGTTCTCCCTGACTGGAAATCTCTTTTAGCTTGGTTTGTATTCTTGTTTGATTTTCATTTTCTTCACTTGGTTTCTTGAGTTCTTGGATGGTGTATAATCCTAGGGCATCTAGGTCATCACCCATTCACTTGTTTGTGTACTCAGTAAGTCAAGTCGATAGTCAAAGTTTTTCCTTGCATTTTGTTTGATTAGTCCTTTTGTTTCTTTGATTTCCATTTAACAAGTTTGAAAAGTTTCGTTTGTTGTTTGAGCGTCTATTTTCAGGCATAGATCACATTGCTCATCTTGTTTTTTTTGTTGAAGTCTTGGCATCATTAGTTTGGAAAGGAATTCTCTTTTTTTCTTTGCATTTTCTTGTGATTGATTGTATTGGAAATGTTTCATTGAAGTGTGATGTGTTTGTGAAAGAGTCATTCCATCATTTCACTGAAAAATACATGATTCTAGTTTGCTAAATCAATATGTTACATTAGTTAGCGTCATTGAATACTAGAGTTGCATCGTCATTTGCATTGGAAAAGAAATGAATTCTCTTTACTAGTGAAAGGACTACTTGAAGTGCGTTTGATAGGAAAGTTAGGAATTGGAAAGAGTTTTTCATCATTTTTTTTTCAAAAGCGAAATAGTGAAAAGGTAATTTTGCTTTCGATTTCTTGTTTTGTTGCATTTGAGTGTGTTTTCTACTCTCATTAGTGTAGACAATTCATCGAATTGAAAGGGTCTTGTCTCATTTAGCTGCATATAGGTGTTTTTCGAGTCACATCGATAAGGCCTGAAAACCGAGACATAATTTCAAGATAAACTCTAAAATGTATTCAATTAACCTAAGGCACATTTGAAACCTAACGATCACATTTTAGAAGGTCTAGGCTAGAGACGTGTTCCGGCGTCTTTAAACCTAGCAGTGGTCGTTCGCTTCGGCAAAAGACAGTGCTAGTACGGACTTGTGCTCCCCGTACCATCGATTATATAAAGGGAGACCCCACTAGGTTTCAATCCTTTATCCATAGGAAGTCGAGTCTACTGCCTTGTAAACGTGATACACCGAACACAACATTAGGGAGATTGCATGCTCATACTTCTCATTTCGTTGAGAGGTGTTCTGCAATTCATGGTTACCTGGTAATTATTTTTGCCTAGATCATCCTGAGTAGTCATTTTGATATTTTTGACTCCCTAAATATAAAATATCACCCGAGCGCTTGTCCTCTCGAGCTCGTTTCAAACTGAAAGTGATAGAGTCACCTTTGCTTCTTTCTCGAATCTTAAAACATGAAAGAGCACCAGTTTGTTTCTGCATCTTAAAAAATTGTTGCCCACGATCTTATAACATCCATGTTAGTATTTCTTAGGACACATCGTGAGTATACCTTTAAATACATTTTAGAGCCTTGAAATAGATCTCTCTTCTCGTTATTTGAGACAAAATCATCATGGCTGAACCAACTGGTTCGCCTAGTTCCTCTTCCTCTCCTCTATCTGAAACATTGTCTGAGGATCCTTTTCCTAAATTGTCGCAGTCACTTGAGGACCAAGGTGTTGAGCTTGGAATTGTTATGAGTATTCAACCTTTGTCATCTCATCCTCCCGCTTCGGATACTGGGTCACTTTCTGAAATTGGCCTGGAATCTCCAGATAATCCTATCCAAACTCCTGAGAGTTCGCCAACTTCTAAAGGTCAGCTTGGACTGGTTGTTTATCCTCTGAATCATTTGTTCGATCTTGTTGTGATATCAACTCAGCGTCTGTACATTCCATATGATCATCTGGGTATTCCTTTCGAATTATCCCCTTGAACATCTTCGGTCGTCTGTCATCGTTTGTTTTCACCCGTGGAATCAGAAGTCGAAATCCCAGTCTCCTCTCTGGGTCACTTGGAGGTTTCCACTCCACGCACAGTCGAATATCCTTTCCCTCCTGAACATTTCCCTTACATGGTAAGCATTCCGACCAGTGTTCATCCTAAGTTACCGCGTAATTATGTGACTTTAGCTCAGTTGGTTTCAGGCACGCACACTGCCTCATCACTATATGACAACCCTATTTGGGCATCTGGCAGTATGCCTACCACAAGTTCGTTCATTTAGAACCCAACCTCCCAACAGACGATGATTTCTACAATTACTTCAGTCTGGTGCAACCCACCATTCCAAATCCTCTTGTTTCATTGGTCCAAGTGACCCGTCTGATTCAACCAATGATCTTGAGTCATGTCGCTATTAGTTATTTGATCCCTCCAGTAAGTGGCTAGGCTGTGCCGCTGCCTGGGGTGCAAAGTCCGAATGTGTCTATGATATCTGGTACAACCAATGTGAGTGGCTCACAAGCTCACATGGTTGGAATGAACCAGCCCTCTTCGGGTGCCATTTTAAACCCTGTTGGTCCTGTTGGATCGAGTAATGTCCAGTACCAACAACCAAACCCTGTTGGTCTATCTGGGTCAAGTAACATCCAGTACCAGTAGCCTAATATGGCTCAAGTTCAGTACCAACCTCCTTATGTTCCATATGGTTCACAAGCGATGGTTAATCTGCCCTACATCCCTCAACCTGGACCTTATGTCCAGCCTGGTCCGTCCGCTGCGCCTGGTGGGTATGGCCAGATACAGTTCGGGAAATTTCAAGGTGTCATTCCAAGAACTGTTCAAGTACCTTTGCAGCAACAAGGATAGCTCCTGCAGCAACAAGGGAAACCTTCATTGTAGCAAGGGCCATCCATGCAGCAACAAGGCCAGATGATGCCGCATCAAGGACAAATCCAACAACCGCAGGGGCAACCCTCGCAACCATTGCAGCAAATCGTGCAGCTGCAAGTGCAATATGCGTCGCAATCCTCCCAACCTATGCCTTTGCAAGGTCAACCTCTCCAGCCGCAAGGACAACATTTACAGCCGCAAGGTCAACCCTTGCAGCAACAAGGTCAACCTGGAAGCAACAACCCTTATACTCATATCAACAAGGTCAACCCTTGCAAGGGCAAGGCCAAGGTCAAGTCCTGCAGCAGCAAGCACAGAATCCTTATGTCCAAGGGAAACAGGTTCAACCTCCTTTTATCTAAGGACAACAAGTCCAAAACCCTTATGTCCAAGGACAACAAGTGCAAAATCCTTATGTCCAAGTGCAGTAGGTCCAAAACCATTTCGTCTAGGGGCAGCAGGTCCAAAACCCTTATGCTCAGGGACAACAGGTGCAAAATCCATATGTCCAAGGCAAGTAGGCTCAATATCCTTTTAACCCATACGTTGCTTATCAACGGCATCTGTCCAGACAGTTTTAAGGTTTTCAAGGTCAGAATCCTCCCTACGAACCAGTTAACCTATAGTGGGGGAAAAATCAAATGCCATATGGACAAAATCCTCCACTATGGGGAAAAAATCCTTACCAGCAGGGATAGGCCCCGCCAGTTTGCCCCCCTTATCGACCTCAAATGCCTTTCAGTACCTAATTGCCATTCTTGGCTACATTGGAATTTCCAGATGTGTCTAGACTCACGAATGACCCAATTCTTCATTCACCATACTAGCCTCCAGTTCCATCCAAGATTCTGAGCGATTGTCCAAAGTTTGAAGGAAAAGTGAAAGAGGATCCTCAAGCCCACGTGATGACATATCACCTCTGGTGCTCCTCGAATTCCTACGTTGATGATTCCATTTGTCTTCGACTTTTCCAACGAACTCTTACAGGTGCTGCAGCCAAGTGGTATATTGAGTTGCCTCGAAATACCTATCATGACTTTAACACTCTCGCTATGGCCTTTCTCACACATTTCCAACTGCCATTTCGCTATGAAACTGGCACCCATCTATTAAAGCGGCTTAAGCAAGACACTGCAACTCACATCTCCAATCACATCCATGAATGGAGACGTAGGGGCCATCTGATTAAGTTTGAGATTGTTGATCAATTGTTGACAGAGTGGTTCACCAAATCATTTGTCAACAAAATTGTTGAGGACATTGCTATGGGTGGATGTGTCATTGAGGAACAAGCCACAGCACATGCCCAATATCTTGACCTCGTCTATTCACAATCCAGCACGTTATATGATATGTTACCAGATGCGCCCAGACCATCATCCGATCTGACGACATCTAATTCTCCAACTACACCTCCTGTTGATGGAGTAATTGGTTCAGTGAATCAGACCCCTACAAAATCTTCTTCCAAACAGAAGTCGGTCTCCAGCACTTCTCCCAATGATTCCTCTCGCAATTCATCTGGCCCTCGTAAAACCTCGGAGGCTCACATTATACAGTCTACAGCAACAGGTAAATCCTCTAAAGGTAAGAAGAAAGGAAAAGGCAAGCGTAGAGTCGATGCCCCGAAACAGGGTCCTCCTAAGTCATCTACTGGTGATGCTTCCCAACAGAAGCCCAAATATCCATGCCTCATTTGTGAGGAAGATCACTATACTAAGGATTGTCCCAGACGGTCTGAAGTTAGTCGTTTGCTCAAGGGGACTCCTGTTGTCCTGAAAGAGCCCTTTCCGTCCTAGTAGACTCAAATGGTAGACTAGCCTCAGTCATCCGCTTCCTCAGGTTCACAAGTGTTCATGATGAGTAACCCGATTAACATGGCTACCAGGTCAAACGATTATCAAACTCCTACCCCGATAGCAGGGAAATAAAAGGAAGGTGTCCCTTCTTCTTCTGCCCTATCCAGTCCTAGTCCTCTCCATATAGAACGACCCAATCCTGATTCCGCCATTCGACCACCTTCTCGAGGTGTGCTACGAAAGTCCTCGTACAATCCCAATGCTTGAGCTGCTCAACATTATAACATTGTTGAAGATTTGGCTTAGGCGCCATTAGCTATGTGAGCTCTCAAGGTCCTTCAAAGTTGTCCTTATCATCAGAAATCGTTACTGTCGGCTATTGTGGGTATTGATCTAGCTGACTCTAATCTCATCTGTTTTGACCAGGAAAACCATGTTCCACATTTACCTCATCAGATTTCCTTTCTCATTCAGGTGATCATAAATGAGAAAACCATTCATAGGATCGTCATTGATGAAGGTGCTTCTACCTGCATCATGTCTGTCACTTGTTGGAAGGCAATTGGTTCTCCTACTCTAAACAAGTCCCCTAACACTTTGGAAGCTTTTAACAGACGCGATTCATGACTATTTGGTGTCCTTCCCAACCTTTCCATTACTTTGGAAGGCAAGATAGTACGCGTAGAAGTAGATATCGTTGACACTAATATCAACTAAAATCTTCTCTCGGACATAGCTAGACCCATGCCATGCATGTTGTAGCCTCCTCCCTTTTCCGTGTGATTCGTTTTTCCCATCAAGGGAAGATATTCATAGTCTACCAACTGTCCTTCTTTGCCTCTTCCTCCTTGGATGGCAATGTTTTGTATGTCAAGCACACTAGTGCTCCTTATGAGAGTGTGGGGGCAGGACTCTTTAAATATCCTGCCTTGATCAGCATTTTTTTTATCCCACCTCCTCATGTTGCCTTTATCAACATGATTTCGGATAAGTCTGATCCTTGGGTCATTCCTTCACCAGATCTTGTTGATATGTGGGGCGAATTTATGCTCTTAAGTCCCGCCGAAGTCAATTACGTGGAAATTGTTTCAGCTTCACCTTCAGTATCCTCTGGTCATCCTGTTTCAAGAACATATCTCGATGCGTATTCTCAATCCCCGTGGCTTGGTTCTTCGGAATATCCCGACCCCTTAACCGAGACTTTTCTTTTTGACGAGAGTATCATGGAAGTAATGTCTCTAAAGGAAGTCCCTTGGAATGACACTCATCATCATTCCTCGTTCTTGCCTGGCCCGGCAGTCATGTCTATGTGTATTGCGAATTTCTCTTCTCCACCACCTATTGACATGTTGGTTTCTCCTGAAATTGTCCATATCTTTCAACTAGGGGCACCTTTATCTCTTCATAGATTCAGGAATTTTCTCCCTCCCCGAGTTTTTACCGATTGTCGATTTTTGCAATGGGATTGCCATCTTTTGATTCGTAACCCTCCCTCGCCCAGGGAGCATGGTGGCACAACCTTATATGAGTTCTACTCTATTACTTGGAGGAGTCGATGCTTACTCATCATGTCAACGGTAAAACTCTAGTTTTCATCTTGGTTGATTGACTACCTGAGTCCGAGCATGGACTCCCTCAAAAAGTACTATGCTTAGGTCATCTTGCATGGCTACTTTTGTACAATAGTGTGTTATTCATTTTTGTACAGTGTGGTCTGGTGTGTTTTTTTGCAAGCAAATTTCCTTCTTATTATGTTTCTGCCTGCTTTGCAAATGTTGATGTCTCCTCACATCAGTTTCGCTGATGGTGCTTTCTGTAGTACCTAGAATCTATCATCTGCGGCATGGGCCATTTATGACCCCCATGGTGAGTTGATTGATCTTCAAGGTATTTTTCTAGGCCAAACAACTAATAACATCGTTGAGTATAGCACAATTATCGAATTGTTGTGAGAAGCTATCACTCTAGACATCTGAGAATTGGTTGTCAACCTTGATTCACAGCTTATCGTCCTTCAACTCAACGGGAAATATTTTGTCAGAAACCCTTAGATATTGAGAATGTATCTACGTATTCATCTATTGGAGAGAAATTTTGATTACATTACATATCATCATATTCCTAGACACATGAATACATTAATAGATGCATTAGCCAATTATGTGTTGGATAGACATTTGTGAAACATGTAAAAACTCAAAATACAAAACATTTGTACCATAGTAAGCAAGGAAGTATATCATATATATATATATATATATATATATATATATATATATATATATATATATATATATATATATATATATATATATATATGTCGATAATGTTTGTCATACATCAAAACCCCAAAAAATAATATGTGTGTTCAAATACATCGGTGGCTCGCAGGCCTTATACATCTGTGGCTCGCAGGCCTCAAAAATGTGGAATGCTAGACCTATGCACTAAATAGCATGATGCTCATGATAGCATGTAACTGCTCGAACTACACAAGTTAGCAGTCAGCGGATCCGATCTGATACCCCCACCGTATGCCTTTGATACTGGCGTGGGACATCACCCATCCGAGAATACTCTTGGATCCCATAGGTCAATCCCTCGAGGTTCTGGATCTCCTCCTCATTGTTGCTTCCTTCTTGATAAGAAGCAACCTCGAACTACCACGCAACACACCTGGCGATCGGGGACATCCCGGCAGGGCGTTCTAGTCCAACATCTACATTTATAAAATCAAAATGTCATGAACACATATATCTCAAAAACAATAAAAAACATCAAAAATTAAAATTGTTTGTTTTTTACCTCCATCATCATAATCCTCCCCCTCTGGGAGCGGCATATCCAGATCACCACGGAAGTCGGTACCGCTGTAAGGCCAATCCTCCACTACGATCAGTTGTCATCGTAACCACAAGAAGAAGGCAGGCTTATAGGACATCTATTGGCCCCCAGTAATCCTAGGAATCAATGCACTCCAACAGACCATCCATGGGTCTCGTGGCAATGGCGGTTCCACCTCATCCAGCTGGTAGTGGAACAGTGGAACCCGCTCCAGGAAGAAGGTCACTAGAACAGACCCATAGCAAAATTGCTTCAGGTTTCTTGCCTTAGCTTTTGATAGCTAGCGCTTCATGTTGACCTTCATAGCTTCCACCCAATTGAAAATAGTGGGTGTCATACAGTCGATAGCATACTGAAACTTCAACTTGTTGGTCTCATGTTGCACTTGGGCCCCAACCACTCTGTTGATGGTCAGCAGTAACACTCTCAGCACAAGATCCCGAACAGTCATAATCTCGATCTTGCCACTTTTTTATTTGAGTGCTTCTGGGCAATGTTCTGCAAGTAGCATGGTCACACTTTCCCCAATCGGCCTTCACCCATATAGATTGACTAGATCCCCTCTTTGGGACAGTCCTATGATGAAATAAATGTCTGAAGTTTCTAACTCTAGCTCTTGGTCACAGATCATGAAAACTTCCTGATTCACGTCCCAAAGACTGATCAGATACCATACAAATTCAGGTTGAGCCCATAGACCTAGTGTAAGGAATAATTTGAGGAGCCCACAGTTCCTCAAAGCATCCAAGCAATTTGGGTCAGCCATTGCTTGAGTTTCAATATCCTCATGCTCACGTTCCTTCCAATCCACCATTTTTCACGATTTTTTCCCTGCAAAAACCATATAATCAAGTCAATAAACATCTTTGGCCAGAGAAATTTGGATTCAAATAGATAAATTGGGAAAAAACATGAAAAAAAATTGTTCACGACGCCAACGCGACTGTTTTAAAAACAATAGCGCCGACGGCGCACTTGACAGTCTTCGAAGCCCTCGATAAGCACGATTCTGTGCCCGGAAATCGCGCCAACTGAGGGCGAATTTTTTTTTGACAAAACCTCCTCATGAAATCCAAAAAATGGTTAAAAATAGGTAAAATAAGTATGAAAATGGAGCTTAAGGTCTTGGCTCTTACCTGCAACTGACGGCTCGACGAATGGCCTCTTAGATCTTTCACAATCTGCTCCAAAAAAACTAGCGCACAAGTGGGTAAAAATCTCTTCACATAAAGGTAAAATGGTAAATGGTAAAAAATAATTACTTTTTCCTCCTTTTATTCATTTTTTCATGAAATATTAGGGTTTTTGAAGTATTTTTGACCTATTTTGCCTCAGAAGCTGGATAATGCATTTACCTTTTTGTGCAACGACAGGTGACGGATTATCGATGATGGTATTGGAGTCACGTTTCAGCTCTTTTCTCGACTCATAAAACTAAAATGAAAAGATCACCGAGTATTTTTCCCTTTTTGACTCGTAAAAGAGAATAAAAATGGAGGGTCCCCTTTCAAGCTCTTTTCCGATTGTTTAAACACAAAAAGATTGTCAAGCTCTTGTCGTTTTGAACTCGTTAAAGGCTGTGAAACAGCGTTCGCCCAGTATACATTTACCCCTTTTTCGGGTTGATATGAACTATTTATGAAAAAGGTACTCCTTCACTGAAATGGTCAAGCGGTTCTCTCAAGTATCATTTTCTACCTTTTCAGGCTCGAGAGACGCAAATGTAGGAAAAGGGACCATGTCAATTTTTCTTTTTCGTTGTCTTTTTCAAACTCTCTAAACATGAAAAAGATATCAAGTTACACCTTTGTCGGACTCGTTAAAACATTAAACGACATTGGATTCATCACCATGACGAACGTGAGATTCTCCTTCCTAGGGCTCACTAAACTTACTAGGTCGGATTCGTCTGAAGCATGAACTTACAGTGCAAGCACATGCTATCCCCTTCAGGCTTTTGATCAAAAATAATTGGGGTACCTGCCCGAAATGGTGGGGGGAAATTGTAAATCCTATCAGTCGTGTTGGAAGCTCACTCTTAAACATGACACTTTCTGCTTCATGTCGGGTTGGGTTATCCTCCTTTTCATCATCGACCTTCCTGGGTTGGGTCGTTCATTTTTTCCTTCCATTTTATCTTTTCCACGTCATCATGACCACTGGTCTTATGGATCCAAAAGTTGCCAAACTCCGAAGTTGTGTCGCCGATTTGTTCAAGATTTGGTCCTTCTGCAGTTACACGTACTCATGATTCTTTGTATCATCTTAAATCATTTGCATCCCTTTGTCTCATGTCGATGATGTGGGATACATCATGGCCCTCCTTCGACATGGTCTCTTCCTGTTGACTTCATCTCATTATCTAGGAAGCTGGCCGAAAGACTCCCTTCCAGTACCTTAGAGCTTGCTTGCCCTAATGGCAAGTTCTTTGCGCTTAACGACAAGCTCACATCATTGGATTTCAATCGGGTGATTTCATGAGTGTTCGACATTAGTTCCTTTATTCACATTCTGTGAACTGTGCTACTGGTACCTTGAGAGCCATTGTCATTATTGGTGGTTTATCTCACGCTTGTTAACAGTTCACATCATTGACGGTAATCAAGTGATTTTATAGCGTGTTCAAATTCAACACATTCATTCACATGTTAGGATTTGTACTTTGCTTGGGTCGTTTGGAGCACAAGACCCTGGGCTAAGATTACACCAGTCCAGGTTGTGAGGCAATGTGACATGATCATGTTGATATACATGTCTCTTTCAAATGGATGGCTGCGACCATACCATGAGTTGTTATATGTGATCCTTCTCATTATTGGATGGTTGCGACCATACCTTGGTTTCATTATGATCCTCTCTATTGGATGGTTGTGCCCATGCCTTGGATCCATTTACATGATCATTCTCTGGATGGCTGTGTCCATACCACGATTCATGTATCATTTGTCAGAGTTTTCAGTAATGTATATGTATCTATGCTTCCACTTGTAAAGCATTTCACCCCTCACTCTAGTTTGGCCTTCATGCTTTAGGGGGCATCTGCTACACAACATTTTGTCACTATCCATGTAATCCCCGTCCATGATCCTGGAGGACCTTTATAGTGAACCCAACATGCTTTCCCATCATTAAGAAACTCCCAGTATGTCCCTCTTCATGAACAGAATAATTCCCCTTTGCATCATTTCCCAAGAATCTTCCTTTTATCCCAGTTTACAAGACCAGCGCTACTGACCAGTTTCCTCCTCGTGCCGATTTGCAGAGATTAAAACTAGACCTAGTACCATACGGAGCAACTGAGTCTTTTTCCAATCGCGTCGATCCTCTTTTGGCAAGTTTTTTAAATATAGAGTCAAAGCTTCCAGCTATAGAAGATTCGTAACAAAATTCTGGTAGATGGTTGGGTTGGATGGAGCCAAGGAAGTCAGTTTGGGCTCCTTTCCCATATTAGGATGGAACAAACTCAAGAGATAGGACCTTCTCCCATGATGAGAGGAACCATCTCCCATCCATTCAAGCTATATAAACCTCTCTTTTCCCAAGCTAAACTAGTTTTTGAAGTGAGTTTGAATGATTACCAAGTCATCTATAGCTTATATATTTCTGGTGTATGTTTGAGGGAGAATAGTGTGTTTTGGTTTGGTTTGAGACTAGAGGGAAGAGGCCTTAAAACTTCCATTTGTTGGGGCTATCCATGAAGTGCTAGTAGAAGTGTGGGAACCCAGATACGTCAGAGGAGACCAGCAATGTCAAGGCATCAGTTGTAATCTCTTTATGATTTATATGAATACAACTATCAATTGATTTCCTACATGAAGTGTTATTTTACATATTTATGGCTTAATGTTCCTTGACCTATTAAGTAGGTTGAATACAATATTGTATGCTATCACGTTTGTTGTTGTTGTTGTTTGCTTGTTTCAAGTATTCGAAGGAAGGAAATGGAAGATAGCTGGAGTGAGGAAGCAGGATCATCACCAAGTAGAATAGCGTTCTAAGAGGTAGGCCCTCTTAATTTATTCTAGCTTAAGGATATTTTCCATGGATTGTTTGTTTGTGGCTAGACCCGCTCTCTCTTGGGCTAGAGGAATTGTTTGTGTCTGCACTGAGAATTTAGCTACACCACAATGATATCTTGTGATCCTTCACCAATACATTCATGGCGATGTATTTAGATGACATCTTGATCTTCAGTCAGAGTTGGGAAGAGCACCTCCACCATATTCGACAAGTCCTCCAGACCCTGCGACAATACAATTTGTGTGCCAATTTAGAGAAATGCACTTTTGGCATGACCCAAGTTCAATATCTGGGGTACATCATTGATGAGCAGGGTGTGCATGTGGACCCAGCCAAGATACAAGTCATTCAGGATTGGCCATCCCCAACCACTCTAACAGAGCTCCACAACTTTTTGGGTCTTTCCAATTTCTATCGCATGTTCGTTTTGGGGTTCTCTCATATCTCTTGGCCTTTAAGTCAAGTCACCAAGGGCAGAGTTAAAGCAAATTTCTTTTGGTCTAAAACCCAACAGAAGTCATTTGTCAAGTTGAAGCATTGTCTTTGCTCTACACGAGTGATCACATTACCACACCTGCAGTAACCATTTGAGGTTGAGACAGATGCCTCCGAATATGCTATTAGTGCAATTCTTATTTAGTAGGGGCATCTAGTGGCTTCCCACAGTGAGACACTTTTAGACACAATCCGAAAGTATCCCACCTGTGACAAAGAAATTTATTCCATTGTGTAGGCTTGTCATTACTGGAAGCATTACATTTTGGGGAAGGAAACAGTCATCCACACAGACCACCGACCCCTATAGTTCATACAGACACAAGGGAAGTTGCAGAACAATCACCATCATAAATGGTCCACATACCTACAACAATTCCATTTTAACATTAAGTACAAGAAGGGCAGCACCAATAATGTTGCAAACTGCCTCAGTTGACCACTAGTCATGGCAATGATCACTGTTCTCGACACCTGCGGGCACGAGACTTTGAGGTCGCTGCATCTTTACAAGAGAAATGCAGAATTCGGCAGCACATACCAGACACTCTTGGAAGGTAAGAAAGTTCCAAATTTTCACCTCCAGGATGCATTGTTATGCCACCTGGGACACATCCATGTTCCTTCCAATGAGCATGCCAAGATGATTTGTGAGGCACACTACAGTCGAGTCATTGGACATTTCGGAGTAGAGAAAACAGTGGTAGTATTGTAGAAGTATTTTTATTGGCTGAACCTTTATCAGGATGTTGGGAATCCATCTCCATGGATTACATGTCAGGCCTTCCTTCTACTAAGCATGGAAACCACTGCGTTTTTGTGGTTGTTGACAGAGTCTCTAAGATAGCCATTATGGCATCCTACAAGAAGAGTATCACAACAAAGGCCATTGCTAAGCTCTTATTTGACCGAGTGTGGGTACACTTTGGGATCCCACATTCCATTGTCTTAGATCGAGACAAAAAATTCTTAAGTGCATTTTGGTCAAGTCTTTGGTCGATGCTGGATAACAAACTTACTAAGTCCATGGCTTTCCACCCCCAAACTAATGACCAAACAAAGGTCATCAACAAGATGATCGTATACATTTTGTGCATGTACAACTCAAAGAATCCACGCACATGGGATGAAAGCCCCCCATGTCCAGCAGAGCTCTCCATAGCTCAATGGCCCACAACCCCTTTCAGATAGGGTTGGGATTTTAGCCATTATGTCCCATTGATGTGGCCATACCATTTGCAGCTACTAAGGCAGATTCAGCTCATGTCCATTCTAAATTCGGCAGGGCTAATAGCTTCATTGAGCACATTCAACACATACACCAGTAGGTCCATGATATATTGAACAAAGCCAATTCTAAGTACAAGAAGAGCCATGATCAACATCAGGTGTCACACAAGTTCCAGGTGGGTGACAAAGTTTGGCTACATTTGCAGAATGAGTGCCTCGCTAGACCCCACCACAAGCTTCACCCACTCCAATATGGGCCATCCACCATAACCAAGGCTATAGGGGAAAATTCCTTTGAGATCAACATTCCACAGTTCCTTGGTCTGCACCCAATGTTCAATGTAGACCACCTTCGGCCATACTTTCCATCATTGTTGGACACATCCGACATTGTAGAACAACTCACACCAACATAGCTAAACTCAAACTGCATGGAACAGGTCACATTTTATCAGATGATGGACATGCATATCAATAACACTCACCAACAGAGGATCCAACTATATCAAGTTGTCAAAGTAGGCCAACTCCTTCACTAGGGAAAGTGGTTCACCAGGGACCAGATTCAACAAAAATTTCCTCACCTCATGGAAGCTCTGCACACAATGGGGACCATTCCTTCCTAAGGAGGAAGGACTAATCCAAGTGGATATTGGTGGCCACCTGCCTATTCCACCTAGACCCACAGTTGGTTTCATTTGTTTCCTTATTTATTGCAACATTTACCATTTCTGGCTGTTTTTCGGGTCCTAGACTTTCGAAGTAGTTTTGACCCCCTAAACAATGTTTTTTAGGTCTACAATAGGCCCATATCCAAAAGCAAGGATTTTCCATAAATCTTGTATTACTCGAAGAGATCTTTCCAACAAGGTATCGTACGCACCAAATGGAGATAATATGACCAAGTTATGACCCTGGGAAGTTGGCTACCCGACTAACCCCAACGGGGCCCACAAACTCTTGGTGTTTTATCTCCTGGGGTTAGGATTTTGGTTGCTTAGGGTTTTCCCTTGTTTTTCAATAATAAATAGGCCCTTGAGCCTCATTGTAACACAATTTAGAGGCATTTAGCTGCCACATATCTTCTCAGAGATAAGCAATCGTCGCCCGAGCTAGTTTATTTCCACTTTGTTTGTAAGCATATTTCAATATTTGATATTAATGAAATGAAGTGTTATTTCTAATGCATCTCTGTAATTATGATTATATATGTAATTTTTTACATTCCTATTTAAGTTTGAACCATGGGAAGAGTATCTTCCACTTGTAGAGTTTGCATACAACAATGGGTACCAGGAATCTATAAAGATGAGATCATTCAAGACACTTTATGGAAAAAATTGCAACACTCTTATCATCTAAAGTGATCCAGTGAATAGGGTGATCTTTATTAGGCCTGACATGCTAAAAGAGATGGAGCAGAAAATGCACATCATCAGGTAGAATTTAAAGGTGGAAAATGATAGGTAGAAAAGCCATGTGGGTCAACATAGGGTGCATAAGGAGTTCCAAGTTGGGGAACATGTTTACTTGAGAGTTAGACCCAAGAAAAGTTCCTTGAATATCAACCCATGTGCCCAGTTCGCACCATAGTTTTGTGGGCCTTTTGAGATACTTGAAAGGATGAGGTAGGTGGCCTATAAGTTAGCCTTACCTCCATCAATCAGATTCCATGATGTTTTCGATGTTTCTTTGCTTAAAATATATGTACATGATTTTAATCATGTGATTGGTTGCTCTGTGCTATAGGTGGAACAAAAGGGAGGGTTCCAGTCATAGCCACTATGAATTCTAGACTGGAGGAGACTCACATTTTGAAATTGAGTAATAGAGAAAGTCAAAGTGCAATGGAAACACTTTGGGCCGGAGGAATCTACATGCAAAATGGCTAATAAAATGTGGGGATCATATCCCTTTTTGTTTTTTGGTTGAATAAAATGTATATAAATTGCAAATATTGTAAAGAGATGGGTATATAAAGCTCCATATCTATTATGTTTGTTTTAAGTATGTATTTTGTGTTGTTTATGGATAAGAACATCGAGGACGGTGTTCCCCCAAGGGAGAGGGGTTTTTAACAACCCTTGTTATATTTCTCTCAGGTATACAATGTAAATTTTTGACAAAATGGGGTAAGTCAAGGGAAACAGATTCTAGGGACTAAGGATGTTACTTGCTTGGGATGTTCAAGGTTTCCTTATGGTAGGAAGTTTGAACTTTGTTTGACAATCATTAAAGGTTGGTTGGTGAGCCTTAAATAGCCTGGTTTTCTTAATTAACTAGAATGATGAAGAAGTATAGAGGCCATTCTTGCTTGGGAAAAATATACATGACGATGAGGATGAGAATTGATGAGGCATGCAGGGCTTCATATGCAGTGGGAAAAGACAGGAAAACACAACCTTGCAGTGGGGGGAATGAAGAGTGCATTTAATCGGTGACAAAAGAAGGGAAAAAAAGAAGAACGTTCTCAAGGAGGGGTTGGTTGGAGAAAAGGTAGGAACTTCCTTTGAATTAATTGGGAGAGGGGTCTTTGTGTAATCCCTTGAACCGGGAATCGGATATTTGAAGAGTGGGTAGGATACAAAGCATTTTGGAAGAATTACAAACAATAAGAAGCAACTGGAATAGCTGATTTTGGTTGGAAATATTGGCATGAGGAATTCTCTCATGTGAGGAGAATTACCTCTGAATTCCCTGTTATCCATAGGGTGGAGATGGTTTTCTCTCTAGTCCTTTGATGGCTGGGGTGGAGGGTTGATTCATGGATTCCTGAAATGACTTTAGAAGCCTTTCTTGCTGTGTTATTTTACAATGGGTTCTAGAGTCCTCAAAGTGGGTGGAACCACTACATTGATTGTTTGGAGGGTGGAGATATGTATCTATGGACTCCCTTGACACTCTAGGGTGGAGAGGAAGTCTTTGGATTCCCTAGAATTATTGGTTGCATTGCAGCTGAAAGGTGGACGCAATGGGCCTCTAGACTCCATGTGCTCTTATTAACTTCTTAAATAGTTGATGCTTGGAGGTGGGTGAACCTCTAGATTCCTTGTTTCAACTATAAATTGGTGTTTAAATCCTTTGAGTAAGACCCTCAGTCTCTGGAATCTAGCTCGGGGGTGGCAACTGCAAGTGAGCATTGGTTGCATATTGTATATGGTTGGGTGGAGAGTTTCTTCGCTAGACTCATTTCCCAACTCCAATATCAATCCAAGATAAGTATTTGTACATGTAACCTATGCCATTGAATATATAAATGTGTGTGTGTGTGTGTGTGTGTGTTCAAAATGTTAAGTTAAGCTTGTTTTGATTTCTTGAATGATGCATGGTTCACTTGTGAGTGAAAAGAATGAGATTTTTTTGACTAGTCCTTGTGGTTGTGATTTTGAACTAGCACTCTATATGAAGGGAGAATTATTTTGTATTTTGTTAGATGCACTAAATGAATGTAATTGTTCAGTTAGTGTGAGTAAGAATTGGGAAGGCCTTGACACCCTGTGTTGACTGGTTAAACCTGGAACTTGTCGTTGAGTTAAAATAATGAATGCTCTGAACATAGAGGGTCTGTGGAGGAAATCTTGTGTTAACATTCCAGCACCCATTAAACTAATTAGTGTGACTAATATTGTGAGGCGAATGGAACTTGTTGCAATGTAGGTAAGATGTAGGGAGTCATCCTACTAATAGTTGTGTACAAGGAGAATAAGTGCATGCATTATTGAAGTGTATTTATGCAAAACTAGTCCTTCTTTAATCATTTGTCCACTTGTGAGAGTGTATATATATACATTTCATTGTTGCAGGAATATTGTGTCATGACGACTTTGGCCTAAATCACATAACCAGTGATAAAGGTGCCAAACATATAAACTGGCCTTCGTAAAATATTGTGTTGAAGTATTTCATAGGGTCAGGGCCTTAGAACAATGGAGGAGTTAAACTCATTCATTTAACATCCTTGTGGACCCACACAAAGCATTATGTATGGAAACGAGTCAGGTTGAGGAGTCTTGAAGGTTTCATCATCAAAAATCCCAAGGAGGTGCACACTATAAGGAAAGTTCGGATGACGTGGTGGAGTCGGCATCATGGAAGAGGTTGGGAAAGTTAATCCGCATTAAGTGCGTCAGGAAGAAGGAGCCTGAGATGATGTGTCCAAGACGTTTCATCCTTGAATGTTCAAAGCGGAGCAGTAGAGGAGAATCATTAGGATGATAAGGACCGGGATAACATAGCAGGCTACAATCGTGGAAAAGATCAATGAGATGGAGCCCATGTTAAATGCATTAGAAGGAAGGAGCCAGGGTTGACGTGTCCCAAAGGTTCTCATCCCAAGAAATTCAAAGAGAGAGTATGCAAAGGAAGCGTTGGGGTGATAAGGCCCAGGAAAACTTGGAGTAGTTGATAATTTGGAAGAGGTCGGGATGAGTTGGAGCCTGCATATTGGATAGCGAGAGGATTGAAGGGATAAGCAGAGAAAAAATGCACAATCTTAAAAGGTCAGAGGCAGGGCCTGTGTAGGCGGAGAGCAAGTACTGCAACTAATGAGAAAAGTTCCATCTTAGAGTCTATCTCCCATAGGTAGCCATTTGTATTTTGTGTGGAAGAGTCAAGATGACTCAGCGCCAGGATGATGTTTCCCTGTAGGGGCCCACACCCGCTTACATTCCATGCATCACGTAGGTGTTAATATGGGGAACCCTAGATGGGATTAATATGAGGCCAATGTGAATAGAACATTGGCGTAAATATATACACACACATTTATATGTGAGGACCTAGGCCATGAACAGGTTGGCTTCTTGTACACCAATGAAAAATAGCAAGGAGGACGTTGACCAGGATAGCCACGTGGGTGCAATGAGGGCACTATGTCAGCGCCATGTGGTGGGTTGATGATGTGGCACTAACTAGTTGGTTAATTTTTAATTGGTCATATCTTTCGATCCTGAGGTTGGATCAGGACAAACTTTATATCACCTAAATCATCTCGATGAAATGAATGCAACTATAGTATCTAATTGAGGTTTTGAATAACTTGAAAAGATCAAAAAGTTTAGACCCCATTTCCACAAAAACACCTTGGATCTTGGGTCAGCATAGTAACCACCTCCTTCTAACCTGAGTGATGTTTGGAATAAGGAGGGGGTGGGCTATATAAATTGTACCACTTTCACTTCATTTGCAGAAAAATCATGGTCGAACATTGTGTTATCTTGAGATCAAAGGAGATTGTGCGATGAAAATTAACAAGGTCACATTTGGATCCAGTGCAATGTCGAATGCAATGGTCAAACAATTGAAATTAATCCTTCTTGGGTTTAAGATTGTTTATTTTTATCATCACAAAATCATTATAGATTTCATACAAAATTCTCCATAATCTTCAATTTGAGCATAAACATAATTGTAATCAATATCGTTAATCTTAATTTTAATGTAGGATTTGAGGTTACTACTGAGGGATGTTGTTACTGATTTGATTGAATTCGAGAACTTGTGCAATGAATTTACTCCTCTAACTTTCCCTTATTGCGTAGACAAATATAGCTCAAAAGGTGTATGACATTCTCTCTACAACAATTATAAATTACGAGATCTTAGAAGTACATAAATTTGTAGAGAAAAACACATGTTGCAACATAAATAGAAGAAATTTAAAAATATTATGTCTTTAATTCATGGACTGAATATTTCACATAGATATGTAATTGTAAAATGAAAAATAATATTGTGGGAGAAAAATTCAGTCTACATTGAGGATTTCTTTCATATTATAAAATATTCTATGCATTATTTTTTATTGTATCTTGATTATCTTAGCCTAATTTCTATGTAAGATTAGTTATAAAGCAGTGGTACTAGATGCTTTGGTAGGGCCATTTAATCGATAATTTTTTAAGGATTGTTAAGTGTTATTATGATATGTAAAGTCATCTTAAAAGAAGTAAGCTATGAAAAAACTTAGAGACTCACTTTATTCTCTGTTTAATAACTGACTTGACAAATTACACCAGATTTAATTATATTCTCTCATCCCTTACATATTATTCAACATCCCATTGTTCAACCATTGAGTTTGTCTTAGATGATTTGCATCATTGATAAATATATTGCAATGAACTTAACTAATTTTGCATTCCTTTTTTAATGTAGGCCAAGAAATATATGCAAACATGGAATCACATTTATGAAAAAGCGATATCTGAGTATTGAAAAATGTTGAAAAGTGTCAGTCTCAATGAAAATGTTAATTGTTTTATTAATGCTAACACGCAACAACAAACATTGGTATAAATATTTCCCACTCCCATGTAGCATGTGAGATCTGGGGTTGGTGTAAATATTTCCACTTCTATGTAGCATATGAGATCTGAGGTACTTAAAATCCAACACATTCCAAGAGACAAAATGCATATCTAGCTTCAATTGATCTCTACAAGTAATGTTTATTGTGTATTTTTTGGATATGCATTTACTTTTCCAAATGCATATTGCATCATTGGTCTATTAACATGGTTCAAGGTTGCCACTTTTTTTGTCTCAGCATTTGAAGGGTTCAATGTGAACTATAGTTATGACATTAACAAGCATGCTTTCATTGAAAACTGGTAGATTAAGTTTTTCCTTAATTATGTTTATAGATTTATCTATTTTTGAATAATGTTTTACCATTTTAATCTAATTATTACAATTATTAGGTGGATGGTAGAGATTTAACCTCTATATAATATTTGAGAATATTCTTAGTAGTAGTGAAAAAATTATCTCAATAGTAGTTATGCCCTATTTGGTCTTTTAACCAAATTGATTAATTAAAAAAGAAGTGTTATATGAACAAGTGTCATATGAAATGAGTTATGGTTTTTTGGGCATGTGGTATTGATAAGTCGTGTTATTGACCCATGGTATAGTAACAAAGCCTACCTATTTATAGGTTAACAATCCCCATGGTAAAGTGGGAGTTAATGTCCATGGTTAAGGATATTGTTACATGCTCTTCTAAATGTTTATATGTTTAACTTATATATTTATTCCTTTAATAATAATAATAATTTGAAATGAAGTTAGAATTTAGCCATCTTTTATGATTTTTTTAAGCCTTGGCAATGTGAATGTATCATGAAATAAGTGTTTTGATACTTCTCATGGACTGATGTCTATCGACTTTTATCAACCATTTAATTTATATGTTTATTCTAGTTGGCACATTATGGTTGCCTCATCAATGACGAATACGAGTTCAAATATTAAGTGACTTGTATCTCTAAATCCATATTTACTTTCTCACATTTACTTAATACAATCATAAAATTACCATGCAAACTAAATAGCATATGACATCCTATGTATTCTCAAACAAAAAATAACAAATTATGCAAATTATCAAATAACAAATGTCACCCATGCTACAAATTATTGTTAATGAGGCATGCTCATAATTGAAAGTCTGGCAATAATAACTTGAGATCCTACTAAGTCCTAGACATTGAGTTATTACATTTTTATTGTTATAATATTCTTATCCTTATTGGTTTGTTAGATACTTTAATTGTAATTTGTGTATCCTTTTTCTCCTATGATATACCATAGATACCTAGTTTTAGAAGGAATCCCATCTTGTACATTTGTTATATTGTAAAAGGAAGTTATATTTATTATATTGTTATATTTTAACAAATGTGGAGAACATAAATATTAAGTCCTAAAATCATTCATCACTAAACGATCCATGTCAATGGTGGTTCAACGCAACACCAAGGAACTACTTGATTACCAAGATTGATTTGATAAAAAATTGATGGTAAATATGCTATAAAATTTATATTCTATATGGAGCCATTCTTTAGTATACCCCACATGCTAACTTTACAAAATATAACTCTTGCATCCATGTATTGAGAATCTGAGAAGAAAGCCACAAAACTTGTAAGAAAACCATAAAACTTCTTTATATGAATATTATTGTAGGCACCAACATATTATTACATCAATTTACTAGAACCAACTAGAAGGAGACACCAATCCTTTGATTTACAGGCATTAACCTGAAGGAGACACCAATATTATGATTTACAAGAACAGACCTGAAGGAGACAACAATCCTCTAATTTACAGGAATCAACCTAAAGGAGACACCAATTCCCTGATTTGCATATAATATGTAATAATTATATGATCTGTTTTGTTCTCTTTTTCACAACTTAGTACATTGTTCTATGCCAGGTGCTTTACATATTTCCTACTACTCTGTCCATCACAATACCTTCTGCACATCTCAAGCTTCCATAACAGGTTTATTGGGAGCTAATCAACTTCTATTTTTGGAGCTTCAATCGGCATCTTGTTCATCTAGTCAAAAACACCCTCAATTACTCTACATAGATAGATTCTTCTTAGTGTGTGCACTTCAGATAACATTATTACATACCTCAAAGTTCTTCAATATTGTTATTCTTGCTAGCCACAACACTTTGTCTCTTTGACATCTATGCTTCGCACCCTAAACTTCTTCATCAAATTTCATCCTTAAGCTCCTTTGTATTCAACCTCACACATTTTCATACTTCTCGACTCTTGTGTTCTACATTAGATGTTCTACATACCGCACGATTCCATTTTCACACTTACAAATTCCATATTGAGTTATTTATATGTGAATGGCTTGATCAGGGGAAACACAAATATGCTTTGAATATGGGTTAAGCATGTAGAAATGAGATTCAGGATGACACGATTCCTTGGAGTCCCTCCAAGAGATAATATCGTAAGCTACCCAAAAACCATGGGCTAAGACCACGAGCTTAAGAAATTATGACACCCCAAAATGAAATACCAAAGGGGGTTGGTCGATATTTGAATGATCTAAATTACTTGTATTACCTAATCTTTGACCCTATATTCAGGGGCTAAGTCACCAAGCCCTCATGACCACGTGCCAGGACCATAATATAAACAACTATTTTGAAAAAATCGTAATATGTGTCCCTTTTAACGAGGACACTCTTGAAAACACTCATATTCTTAGATTATTTCATGTTATTTACACTAAATCTAGAGTCTAAGTTTTTTGAAGGGGTTCCAGTGCCATATGACTAGATGTTTGTACATATACATACCAAACCCGAAGCCTACTACATCATCTATTATGTGTCACACTCCAAACTTTTGTGTGCCACCTGTTGATGCCACATGTCATTCACAAACAGTCAAGTTGGTCATCCAAAAAGGCCAAAAATTAGTTCCACGTGTTTCCACCTCAGGCCACCACATCATCAACCTGCCACGTCCATGCCACTTATCCAATGTCATTCTACCACTTGTGTGTTGACTAGGCACCACTTGTATATCAACTAACCAGTGCAGGAATCCAGAATCTGGGTCTTCCAGAAAAAGGTACTATGACATTTGACCAAATATCTAGATACACATATATGAGTTTGAACCCAAATGAATCTGGTATTTGAGTCTTTTGAGGGCTTGAATATGAATGTGGACCTAGAGATTTCGACTTGCTTAAAAATCTAGCTATGGCATTGCCATGTCATTAACATTGTCAGCTGTCTCTATGTCATGCTACCAAGTGTATGCTAATAATATGTTGGCAAGGATCCTTTTGTATGCCACTTGGTTTTCACGTGTCTATTTCTAGTTGGATCAGGCTTCCCATCACATCAACCTAAAACCACCTAGGCCACACTATCACATCACATCAGTAATATGTCAAGGGGGGGCGGGGGGGGGTCAATGTTGGTTTTTGAAATCAACTAGGGCCCCCACAATATGCCTGGTTTCTTCCACACATCCTGGTGATTTACCACTTGGGTGGCATATCAAACTCACCCCCCACCCCCAGTTAATGGGTGGATACTCTGAGGGTTCCTAAGGTGAACACTGGTTGTATGATCTTGGCACGATGGAGATTCAGCCAACAAAAATGTGCACTCTTTAACAAATTTGTGGTTTTACCCTTTAATTTTAATTGCATATCACATTGAAGGATTTGAAACAATCCATATTGGTCATTGATCTTAACTAGATGACAATGCATCCTTCAAACTTGCACAATCCTTAAAAAATTTGGGTTTTTCCCTTGTTTTTTTTCTGCCTTACTTTGCTCATTGATAAGATTGCAACAAATGAAAACACATGGAATTTCCTGGATATTGATGACATTATATCAGTGACATACATTAATGACAACAAAATACTTCCTTTGACATCAATGACAATGCAATTCCAACAATCTCTCACTTTGGCATTGATGTCAATACTAGACATAGTCCATCCATTGATGTACTAACACTGAGAACTCCCCCTATTTATTGGTTCTTTTCATGTCTACTTATTTGGTCTAGTGCTCACTATGTTTGCTTAATTCCCCCCCTTTGATGTCAATGGAAAATGACTAAATATGGCTATAACATCCCTTTTTCATTGCTACATCCTTTTTAAAATGAGGAATCCACCTGTCTATGACCTCTTCTTATGTCTACATATTCTCCCCCTTGATATTGATGAGCATAAATGGATTTTACTTCTAGTTTCACTTTCTTCTTCTTAAATAACAAAACATCGGCTTCCTCTTATTGCCTACTTCTCCTTTGATTGCATCTAGGATCCCATTGTCAACAACACCTATTGTTTGAAAACCAGAGAACTAAGCGACTACAATTAATGGGTTCCTCCCCCTTGTGAAGGAGAGATCACTTCCAACCTTTGTCTAAGATATTTAAAAGGCTTTTTGGAAAGAGGTTTGTTGAATATGTTTGCAACTTTCTCCTTTGTTGGAATGTATTCCAACTTAACAATCTAATCTACAATATGTTCTCTGAGAATGTGACATTTGATGGTAATATGCTTGGTATTTGAGTGTGTTTACCACTACGTGTCAACAACCCATAGAAGTACACCCCCTTTTTCGCAAAAGGGATGGTGCTTGATCAATGTGTCTGTGTCGTCCATCTATAATCATCAGCATGACTTCTAAGATGTTATGTAAACCCATTTTGCATGTGTATAATGTAAATAATCTCAGTAGACTCGTGTCATGTATGTAACGACCTGGGTAAACCTACCTTTCTAGTGACGATCTCCATTCTAAGAGGTTTTTCGTCTCACCAATTCATTTTCGAATAATCGGTAGAGTTTTTCCCTCCAGTCTTACCCCAAAGCTGGAATGGATTTTGTCGCTAGGATCTTAGGTGAGTCCTAGTGTTCTAGATCAAGTCTATCTAAAAGTAATTTGGGAATAATCCTAACTATTTGATTAAATTATTTTATTACAAATTACTTGGTATGTTGGATTATACTTGTGTCGTAGAAATGGGTAATCTGTGAGGGTCTATTACAAATGGGTTTTCCCCCTTATGATGTAAAAAATATGAAAATCATGACGTAAAGTGCCTTGAGGGTTGGAAAAATAATTTATCCCGTCATAAGTTAATTAATTAATTTTTCTAGCCCAAAATTAATTAAAATCCTAAGCCATAAATTTAATTAATTCTAAGTCCTAGGTAAATTTAAATTCTCCAAAAGAAAAATTTGTCGGTCCTAAAAAAATTAAATTTTAAGAGGTCCAGGGACTAAGGTAAATTAATTATTTTGATAAATTTTAAACCTTTGATCCCTGGGGTTAAGTCAAAGACAAATTTTTGGGAAAATTAACTCAAAAATTTAATTTTTGAGTTAATTAAAAAGCATTTAAATGAAAATTTTGAATTTCCTCAAAAATTAAATATTTCGACGGATGAGATTAAAAGAAATTTTGATCTTCATCAACAATCGATATTACTTTGACGATGATCAATCAAAGTAGTCATTTGAATATTTATCTTTGAATAGGAGATCATTTGTCAATCGATCCATCCGATCTCTAAGTCATGTGATTAGCAAGAAACTATGATGTAATTTTTTTCTAGATAATAAAGAAAGACTTTGGAGCTAAATTATTCTAGTGTTACTCCTCGTGGGAATGTTGTAAGATGTTTTATTTCATGCATAATTTTTTCTAAAGCCATTGATGATAGCTTTTGAAGAGTGATTTGAGTACAAGTATCTTGCTCAGTTATTGGGGTTTGAATAATAATTTAAATTTTGAACATAATAGCAAGTATCTCTATTTGTTTGAATTTAATTATTATTTTCTCGCTCTATTTTTAATGGTTGGATCCAGTTTTGTAGGGAAATCTTGAGTTAGATTATCAAGCATTAGGGGAATTTTTCAGTTGGACAAGCCAAATCCTGATCTGTGTTTCCTGAAGAGCCCAGCTAAATATGCTATGAGCTTATCATAAGATTTTGTTTTGTGATGCATGAGGATTTCGAGCTAGCACATCCTTCTAAAATTTAAATTTTTTTAATTTCTGTGTGACATAATTATAGATCTGGCTATTTAGAGCCTTCAGCTTGTAATTATTGTATTTCTCTAACGTGGGTTTTTGGGGTTTTCAATTTTATTTGTATATTTGGGTTCTAGGTGTTTTGTTTCTATTATTGCAGGTATAGATCTGAAAGGAAATTTTTATTTGAAGCCAGATCTAGGCCTTGAAGGGTAAGATTTGGCCTCAATATCATTTTGCAGGGGCATTATTCTTTTTACAGTTCGAGGGTTTGAAAATTTAAATCTGTGGATTTTATGAGTTCCTCTTGAAAAAAGAAATCTGAAGCAAAAGATATATTGGTGTGAAATTCGATTTTTCTAGGTTTGTTCTACGGTTTTTAAGGCTACCATTTTCTTCCTGTAACCCTTTCTTTTCTCTGCTTCCTGGGGTTGTCCATTTCTTTTCTAACTCCAAGCTCTGTTTAGTGAAATTTTCGCTCCCTCCTCCTCATTTCCTTCGCCATCCATTTTCATGGCTCCTCCCCGTTGCTTAACCTGCAAATTGCCCCTCAAAAATGCAGTATTTCCTCATCCCAGCACAAGATCCCTTCTATTGCCAACCTTCCTTGCTACCCATCCATGTTCGCTCTCCAAACGTTGCCTTATCTCTCCGTGTCCTTCTTCTAACGCTTCCATTGCTCATTGCCTTCGAATATGTCTGATCTCCTACACTGCCATCCCCTATGCTCTCTATTGCGTCTACCCTCGCTACATCCTTCGCTCAGCTAGGATTCTACTCCATCGTTGTCAACCTGCAAGGCTCTCCCATAACGTTGCTTAGACCCACGGCATTATTTATCCTCAGATCATGTCTACAGTGCATTCTCCTCTACATGTTGCCATCATCATTCTATGTCGAGCTCCTTTGTCACCGCCATGCTGAACCTACATACAAACAAATGAACCCGATTTTCCAATACCCTTTTTTTATATTGTTAGGTTTTGGCTTTATTAAAAATTCAAATTTTTTTATAGGGTTGTTTTTTTAACAATTTGTTTGGTTCACATTTCATTTTTTTGTGTTTTAATTTTTATTTTTGCTCGAAAGAAATCTCAAAAAAATAAAAAATAAAATTTATTTTAATTTTTAACTTTGATTTGTATTTCATTCTTTGGTTTCTTTTCACTTCTTCTTTTTTTAATGACTTTGGTTTGATTTATGTTTTGATTTCTTTTCTTTTTTTTCTTTTTGACTTTGATGTTGTTTAAAATAAACATTTAAAAACTAAAAAATTTTAAAAAAATTGTGACTTTGAAATTTCTAAAGGAATTAAATCAAAAGAGGACTTGCGCTTTCACATTAAAAAAAATATATATGTGGCCTATGGCCCATTAGAAATTTTAATTTATTAAAGCCTTTGATTTCTATTTTTGTCACATTAAAAATTTTAATTAAACAGTTGCCACATTTTCTCATAAAACTTAGCATATAAAAACAAATTGTCTAAGGAAAACATTAAAAAAAATTAATCTAAGGTTCATGCTTGGATTTTCATTTATGCTAAGGGTTTTGACTTTGAGAAGTATTGATTCATCTACTGTCATACACGCTTAAAAATCGTATTTAAAGACTGACTATAGGAAAATCCAACAAATTTCCTAGATCTGGGTCATTTAAAGAAAATCATTTTAAATCTAGGGTCGTATATTGCTTAGCATTTAAGTTTCATAGTTCTTCATGGTATTTAATTGCTAGAATCTTTTGCATGCTAAAGTTTTGAGCATTTTATATTTAATCGTTCATGATCATCACTTCTATTACATTTATAAATTTCTTTGAATAACTTGTTTTCATTTGGTTTATGGTTAACTGAATATTAAGGCATTGGTCTGAAAATCATTTCTATCTTGTGGTTGTCTTATTTGTCTTAATTGTTAGATCTATCCATCTCGGTTAACCTGGACTTGTTTTATATTCATCAAGTTGTTCATCCTTAAGTCTCCTAGAGCATGTGTTCCACAGGTTTCCTTCATTCATTTACCCCTAGGGACTACCCCCCTTGACTTGTCTAGGAGAGAGTCTAAACGGAGTGAGTAAGGATTAGAGTGACAGCCCTTACCCTGAGCATTGTCATGGTGCCTTGACACTCTATGTGACAACAAAGTGCATAATAGAGTTTTTAGAGATGTTAATAACACTAGCGTTATCACACATAATGGGCACAAATTAAACACAATCTTCCTGAAGATCCTTGAGTTTTTTCTTCAACCATAAAACTTAAGCGCAACATGTTTCAATTGAAATATACTTTGCTTCAGCTTTGGATAGGAAAATTGAAGCTAGTTTCTTGTTGAGACAGGATACTAAACAACCATCTAGGATGAAGGTTCCCCAACAAGGGTTTTTTCTATCATCAACACTACTAGCCCAATCTACATTTGTATAAACTTTGAGAGTGGAATCTCATATCTTATTTGATAATTTGAATGGTAATTTTATGATTGTATTAAGTAAATATGAGAAAGTAAATATGGATTTAGAGATGCAGTTACTTAATATTTTAATCCTATTTGTTGTTGATGAGGCAACCAGAATGTGGCAACTAAAATAACCATATAAATTAAATGGTTGGAAAAAGACGATAGGCATCAATCCATGAGAAGTATCAAAACAATTCTTTCATGATACATTTCACATTGTCAAGACTAAAAAAATTATAAAAATTAACTAAATTCTAACTTTATTCAAAAATTATTATTATTATTAATTATAAAAGGAATCAATATATAAGTTAAACATATAAACATTTAGAAAAACATGTAACAATATCTTTAACCATGGATATTCACTCCCACTTTATGATAGGTCAATAACATGGCTTATCAACACCACATGCCTGAAAAAACGTAACTCATTTCATATGACACTTGTTCATATAACATTTTTTTTTAATTAACCAATTTATCTAAAAGACCAAAAAGGGCATATCTACTTTTGAGATAAATCTATGTCACTACTATTGAGAATATTCTAGAATATTACATAGATATTAAATCTCTACCATCCATCTAACAATTATAATAATTAAATTAAATTGTAAAAGTTATTCCATAATTGACAAATACATGAACTTAATTAAGTAAAATCTTATTCTACCAATTTTCAACAAAAGTATGCTTGTTAACATCATAACTATAGTTCACATGGAACCCTTCAAATGTTGAGACATAAAAAGTGGCAACCCCAAGTCAAATGATGCAACGTGCATTTGGAAAAGTAAATGCACATCCAAAAAATACATGGAAAACCTCACAGACTATTACCTGAAGAGATCAATTCAAGCCATATGTGCATATTTGTATCTTGTGAGGTGTTTAGATTTAAATACCTTAGATATCATATGCTACACAGAAGTGGGAAATATTTACACCAACACCTGATGTCATATGTTACACAGGAGTGGGAAATATTTATACTAGTTTTTTATGTTACATGTTAGCATTAATAAAAGACCGTGACATATGATTGATATCAACACCTTTCAACATTTTTTAATACTCATTTTTTATTATTTTGCATAAATGTGATTCCACATATGATGGTTCGAAATGTTGATGCAACCAATACTTATGTGATGGATCCAGAAACAAATTCTACACAGAAATATAATTGCAAAAGTCTAAATTCTGAAATCCCAAAATAGTTAAGTTCTCTAGAATATATTTATCAACTATGCAAATCATCTGAGGCAACCTCAATGGTTGAACAATGGGATGTTGAATAATATTTAAGATATGACTAAATATTTTTAAATTTGGTGTAATTTGTGAAGTCAATTATTAAATAGAGAATAAAGTGAGTCTCTAAGTTTTTTCATAGCTTACCTCTTTTAAGATGACTTAAAATATCATAATTGTTGAAATTGTAGCAAGGAATGGCTGCTTTGACTTGTGCCTTAGTCAAAGATGCCAATTCGAATTCAATCTCATAGTTGCTTGAGTTAGATTTTAGTTAACATGTGTGATGTGTCCTATCATTGAGTTCTAGTCACTTAATTCGAGTTAGATGGCATGCAGTGAATTGTGGACTAGTTGATGGATAAAATTAGCTATCAAGTGGAGTTAGCTCTAGTGTCTGTCATTTAACTGATCTCTAGTTCTAGAATAGAAATAGATTTGAGTTTAGTTGAGTAGTTGACTTTATCTTAACTCAATTTGCTCTCAATTAACTGCAACAACTGCTAAATTTAGCCCTAGTAGGTCATGCAATTTGAATTTCCTATTGAGATTAAATAAAGGTACAAATTATATTTATTACGGTACACAAGTTTTTGTGTGCAGAGCTTGAGAAGCAAGTAAAGCAATTCTCTTGGGAATTGTGTAAGGAAATAGGAGAATTTCCTATTTTTAAGGGGAAAATTTGCGCTAGGAATAGGAGCTTCCTAATAGACCTTATTTGCCTAAGTTTTGAGCAAATCTTGTAGAGATTTTATTAGTATTGTAGGGAGCTTCAGGCTTAAAGCAGATTCTATGTAATAGATTAGAATGCTTAGTTGATTTAATACAAACAAGCAAAGGGTTTTCCCGGTTGGGTTTCCTAGATAAATTGTGTGTTCTATGTGTGATTGTGTTTCTATTCATTGTTTTCTTTCCGCAATTTTTTGGTAGAGAAATATTATGTCTTTTGTTATCAATTTGATCTTATTAGCAATTGAAAGGTTTCAAGGATCTTCTACAATAATCACACTCAACAATCCTTCCAAAATTATCAATTAAATGGCCCTACCAAATGCATCAATTCAATCATATTTTGAAGAATACTAATAGAAATATCAATAAGTCTCATAATAAATCTTGGGATTCCTAGAAGCGCAATGCTTCTCAAAAGATTCAATTATGATGCCACATTCCTAGAAACGAGCTCACATTACCATGGGAATTGTTTCTGATGGCCCCATTGCCACTTTTGGGGCCATCATTCTCATGCAAGTTGCCTTATTAATTCCCACTTGTTTTTTCAATTATGCATAACCCTTCTCAAGGTCTCATTATATAATTTCTTGCAACATTCCTTCATACACTTCATGCTAGATGTTTGCTCATTAGTCTACATAATTTATTTCCTTGGTCACATATAAAGTCTTTGCGACACATAACATGTTGAAGTGATTCCACAACCACTTGCCACATAGTTATTTATTTACAAGATATCACTAGAGTGCTAAGTTATTTCATCGTGTTTATTACCTAATTTTGAAAGTTTGCAAAACGTTCTAGTTGATTTCTTACACTTGTTTGAGAAACTTCCACATATTCACTTTATGTATCTATTTATTATTCTTTTATGTTCTTTTCATCATTCTAGATTGGTCATGAGCACTGCAATAGATTATCATCATTCATTTCTTAAAACCCTCATTTCTTTATATTTATTTTTCTATCTTCTCATAGGTTTATTATCGTTTGAGGGGTAAGTTTCTTCCAATTTTGCCTTCATCATATGTACTTTAGTGAATTGCAATAGTATTCTCATTTATAATTTCTCTTGAACTAAATTGGATTATTATATTATTTTTCATCTATCTCAATGTTTTTAGAGTGGAAGAATTAGAAGAATCAACTTGTAAGGTAATTTTTATCAATGGGTCCAAGTTTGGAAAATTGGGGTCTAAAACCTTCCAAAGTCATTTTGAGGCATTAAATGATTTTTTTGGGAGTCAAAAAATTTCTTACTTGAGCAAAACCCTTTGGCACTAGAAGTTATTATGCAAAATTTATGCCTCTTGTAATTTGATCTATCGTACCAACCACCATGTACAAGTGGATGTCACATCAACCCTTGTTACTCATGCATGTGGGGCTATTCATGTATGGGATTTCAAAAAGACTCTAGGAGGTCTAAAATTATAACTCTAGTTAAGGGTTGAGGGTGTCAAACCATACCCCTAGTTAGTTATTGGGTTATGTTAAATACTAGGACAGTAGGAGGAGTAGGGGTTCCATTCAATGTTATTATATTTTTTTCCATATTTGAGAAAAGAAACTAGGTGTGGGAAGTTAAAGAGAAAAACAAAAGGGGTTAAGATTCTATAGTAGCTTTACAAGCCACAGATTTTAGGTAACTTAATAGAGAGTACCTATTTCTTTATATCTACATGTTTTTCCACACTAGAGAATAAAGAGAAAAGCAACTTCACCTTCTAACTAGGTTTTCTCTCAGAAGGGTTTCCTAGGGAAAAGTTTGTGTTGATTTTGGTTGGTGTGTATATTTATTTTCATTCTATATTGGTCACCCTTCAACTAATTTATTTTTAAGCATACGAATAATAAATAAAGAATCGAAGATCTAAAAGGAATTTTAATGCCTACTTGATCTTATCATGCTAATTTTGATTAGTGCTTAATTAACCTGCGAATATTGACTTACAATTATTAAGTAATATTGGTATAAACCTACACTTGTGAATCTGTAATTTTATTTTACTAATATGACTTTTATTATTTGTTATTATTTTATTCACATGGTGTCTTTTCAAATCTATTTTTGGATAAGATATGGTCTTCTCCAATTTATTTCTAAATTAAATATTCCTATTTCTATTCCCAATGTGTCTTCTCAAATCTACTTTTGGATAAGATATGGTCTTCTCCAATTTATTTCTAAATTAAATATTCATATTTCTATTCCCAAGGTGTCTTATCAAATCTACTTTTGGATAAGATATGGTCTTCTCCAATTTATTTCTAAATTAAATATCCATATTCTATTCTCAATGTGTCTTCTTAAATCTACTTTGGATAAGATATGGTAAGGAAAGTCAAGGATATTAAAATAAAATGATGGGAGAGTAGTCATGACATTAATGATAGGTGGTTGAGGTGGACGAAAGGAAGAGACATAAAAAGGAAGGAGGATGAGAGGAAAGGGGGAGGTCCTTGGCCTTTGTTTTGGCATTGAAGGATTTTTATTTTGGGAGGAATGTGGAGAAGGAGAAGGGAGAGAATGGAGAGAAAAATGAGAGAACTCAAACTTGAATCTATTGGAGAATGTTGGTTTTAACTTGAACACACTACAGCTAGTTGGACTTGGGCTTGGAGGGCTAGGAACCTGTGGAGGTTTCATGGACTAGGAAATCATTCCTAGTTGGATGGGAGGTAAGTTCAGTCGGGTAGCCAGGAGGAGCATCCCAATAGAGTTAGGAGCATCCCAACCAAGCCACTGGAACAGGTATTCTTCCATTTGTTGTTTTATTTATGTAAATTGATGTAAAAAAATAATATGTTTCATATTTTGTTGATCAAATTTTGCTTGTATGTTTTTATCAAGTAAATGTAAAGTTATAAGCATACTATTTTTCTTCTTATTATGATTAAGTTAAATAAATTTAGTTTTAATTAGAGGACCCTAGGTTGGATCCTCAAAGGAATTAACATTCACAATAAAGGTTTCAATATTTTATCAGATCTATTGTGATGAATTGTTCTAATGGAAGATCCATGACAATGCACTGATCATATCCACATCTTGCCTAAATGGATAGTGTCTTCTTCACTTTTACATGTTACAACAGTCAGTTTAGCATATTATGTGATTGTATGTTCCTTCATATTTGATGTTATTTTCTTAATGTCCATAGTTATTCTTTTAACACCATTATTCCCATCTTTAATATGCAACAACCTCAAAGAAAAACAATCCAATAACCATTAATTAGGAGTTCGGCTCAACAATATTTTTGAATCCATTTTACATTTGAACCCATCATTCATATCAACTAGAATCACATTCAAAAATTATGTCATGATCACTAGGTTGCTACTTTCATTAAGCTCATCAAAAGATCTTATTATGGGGACAAGTATAAAAGACTAATAGTACATAAAATAATGACTAAGATGTCTTGGCCCACAAATTATAACTATTTATTGGTCATATCTATATTTCCTTGTCTTGTAAATAAGATTCCAAATTCCTTTATCCTCCCTTAATTATATAAACCTCAACATATCTAAAATGTAATATTAAACCTTTTTATTTATATGAAGTTACTCATATTCATAAAGTCATATAAGTTTATAATTATGAAAAATTACTTACTTTTTTTTGGAAAATTATACACATTTATCAATAACCAAATTATATCTATCATAACTTAATCCACAATATTAAAATTACTATCTATACAAAATTATAAATCACAATAGAAGTAGTTGTAAAAGTGTTTCTTAAAAATTCTATATGAAAACATTAACTCATTACATATTAACTAGTTACATATCTTATTTTTTGAATTTGTTGTAAAATATTTGAATTCATTTCAATACTTATTCAAAATTGTGAAACATACAATTCTCTCCTTTTAAAAAGTTATTAAAACCATCACATTAAATTATATCTTAACAAATCTCATATAAAGAAATTACCAAATATTCAAATCTCCCACTTTAAAAATTGTTAAATCATTACATAAAATTATATCTTAACAAATTTCATACAAAAATAGTATTAGTTAAATAAATAAAACATAAAACCATTATCAATTATACCTTAGAAAATCTCTCATGAAAACATATAAATTATACCCTAAGAAATGTGAAAAGATAAAAGATAGTTACCAAGTGAAAATATATTGCAAGAGATCAATAAAAAAGTCAATTCACTTTATAAGTAATTTTTTTCCCTTTAATTTTATTTCAATATTTTTAGCATATTTTAAATTATTATATATATATATATATATATATATATATATATTTTATTCATCCTTCAATGTTATTATTCATTAGGGGAATTTTGAGTCTAAAATGGGCATGTTAAGAAAATTATAAAATAATAGTAGATTAGATTACATCATCAAATTTTAGAGGAAAAAAAAAAAAAACTATTTTTTCAACTCATATTTTCAACTTATCTCCCTGTGGGTTTACTCAAATTTTGAACAGTAACACTTGTTAGATGCAAAATTTGATTCCTCGTCCAAGAAGTACCCATATTGCATACTTTCAATGGAGCTTTCTACACGAAAAATGAGAAATACATGAAAAACGTTATTGCAATCACATTTTTTCATGTATTTCTCATTTTTCATGTAGCAAGACCCATCGAAAATATGCAACATGGGTACTCCTTGGATGAGGAATTAAATTTTGCATCAAACAAGTACTCTTGCTCGAAATTTGAGTAAAACCTTAGAGATATAAGTTGAAAATACGAGTTAAAAAAATAGTTTTATTATTTTATAATGTTTTTACTTTTTTACTCCAAAAATAGTGAATCATCCCCCATGGTTGACATCATCATCTTGAATACTATTGGTTCTTAGAAAGTTTATTTTGGTTGTGCATTCTTCTTAAGAGACCCATTTTAGACTAGTTATATATATATATATATATATATATATATACACTCATTACGGAATATATATATATATATAATTTAATCATAATATTTTTGTTTTTCTTAATTAATTGTAGCATATTTTAAATTAATTAATTAACACCAAATTATTATTTCATTCATCCCTCAATGTTAATGTTATATATATATAATTCAAAAAAAGGATAATTAATCTAGTACTCTTTATTTTGGCTTGTCACATGGTTTACATGATATTCATAACACAATGATGGGACGCTTATTACTAAGATTGTGAGAGGTTTGGTCGAGCTTGAACATCCTTTGGGAAGTTTAATCCCCCCAAGTGGTTTCCATCCTCGACCTCTCGCTATGAGGTCTGAACCTATGATCCAGTTGGGACTAAACCCCATGCAAGCCAACTGGTCTACACTTCATGGGTTAATCTATTGCTTTTTAAATATTATATTACTTTTAATTTATTTCTAAAGTGTTAATAATAATAATAATTAATTTACAATAAATTTAACTATTTTTTTAATTGGAACGGAAATTTATGGAGAATTGATAACATCAATTAGATCGGTTACCACTATTACACCAAATACAATTATTTTATAAATCCCACAAACATACTAAAATAACTTTCATAAAATAAAATTTATTTAACAATATATTTTCTAAATATATTAACTTTCGCTAAATTACTATTATTAAATATAGGCATTCGTTTTTCTATTTACTAGTATTAAATTATTCATCTTTGTTGGTTGTTTTATCATGACCTAAGCTAGTTTTTGTATACATTTTTTTGTTTTTCTTTGAAAATGTTTTTTTTCATATTATAGTTCACAGGAGCGCTGCACGTGACGTGCATGACATGATGGCTGGGGCGGATGGCTTTCGCCCCCCCCAGCCAGGATCGATTCCTGCGGCGGTGGTGTATTTCTGACGACTATGCCGTAATTCTGCTCATCTGCTGGCTTCGGCCAAAATTCTGCTCATCTGCTGGCTTCGGCCATATGTAAATTGAAAAAAATTATCTGCGGGCTTCAGCCATATGTTGATTTTCCCTCTGAAAAAAAAAAAAAAAGTGCACAGGAGCGCAATCTCAGTCCCCATTGGTACAAATGCACTCTCAGTCCCCATTGGGACAAATGCACTTACTTTTATGATTAAGTGTCAATATTTTCAATTCTAGTTGTTCCAGTTCCGACTATATTCACCAATCTTATGAAGAATTCTCACATAATGTTTTGAATATGATATTGTATGTATATGAATTATAGGTATGGTGATTGGCATTTGAATCTGCATACAGTTCTTGTTAATGTAAGTGTATTGCTTGCTCTTCAATACTTCTCAAGCACAAAATTGATTCCCGTATTCCAATTTTAAGTCTGTTCCAATTTTGTGATAATGTTTTGTATAAATTTTCAAAGATATTCTTTTAGCCTTTGTATTATCTTCCTAGACACTCCCACACTACACAATCAAAGCTTCCTCCGATGTACATGATGTTAACTTGAAATATTGTACGTCAGTGTTTTTATTAGTTGAATTGAGGCTTCTGTGATCCATATCAAGTTTATGAGGAAAGAATTTCGGCGTAAATCAAATGATAGAACATTTGTCGACGCGTTTCGAACTAACAACTGTGGTTCACCGTCAGGACAAGTTGAAGAACTAGATCTTGGCTGCAAATTTAATTAGGGATCGCAGATCCTCCAACGGCTATGTTTGACTAAAAAACGGCTAAATTGAAAAAAACAGCTATATTAGGTCCGACTAGATAAATGGCTAAGATTGACCAAGAACGGCTAGATTTGACTATTCAATCTTAATTTTACAATATTCTTAAAATATTTTTTTTAATATTTATCATATGTAATTTAAGTGAAAAGATAACCAAGTTTGAGTTAATTTATATTAAAATGATAGAAATAATAACTAGTAATAATTAATATTATATTATTAAAGATATAGTCTAATCTTCTTATTAACGACTTGTGTAACTAATCCATATATATTTAATAGATCTATGGATATTAATAGATGTAAGGAAAATAATCTTAGTTATCGTTATATTATAAATACTAGATCCCTTTGGATTAGTCATGAAAAAGGGGGGGGGGGGGATATATATATTAATAGTAAAATATGTTAAATTCATTAATATAAATTTAATAGATATTTGGATATTATTAAATGTAAGGACTAAGATAAGCTTAATTATCGCTATATTATGAACACTGTAACCCTTCATATTAGTTATGAAAAGGGAATATCTATATCAATATCTAACCTATATTAAAAATAGTGTTCGGAAAGATAAAGGTATTATTCTTACCATCAGTTGTAAGGGTATTAATATATAGTAATCTAAAGGGAACCAGTGTTACTAATTCAAGGGAAATTAGTACTTTTAAGGATTTATTATATTGTTATTATCAATATAATAGTGTTATAATATTAGTATTTCATTAAGGGATGGTAACAAATTAATATAAATATATTAGTAAAGTCAGGTACTTAGAACATAAATATCTTATACTATATAATATAACCCTCAAGAGGATCAAGGAACTAGGGCTAAAGAAAGAGGGTCAAAGGATAACAAGGGGAAAAAACTATAGAACAAGCTATTAAGAGATGGAGGGGAGGAAGGGGAGGAAACAACTAAAAGGCAAGGGTCGCGACCCAGTAACTACTGATCTTCCAACCGTCCTCTCTATTGAGATTGTTCGGCCTCCTTTCAATCTCAATGGCTTCCCTAAATTTTCGGTGATGGAACTGCGAAACTCTAGAAATGACATTGGCATCCTCAATACAGACATGATGTTTGGTCTTCTCTACATGCTCTGCTAGTGCGGAAGACCTGGTTCTCCTATGTTTAAGATCAGCTGCATGCTCACAAATTTTTTGATTAATGGAGCGTCCAGTCTCACCAATATAAGGGGTCCCACAGAAACAAGGAATAATATAAACCCCCTTCATGTCCTTAGGGTCAATGGGATCCTTTACTGACCGAAGGAAATTTAATATAAACCCCCTTCATGTCCATTTGTAATTCCCTCCGGTCTGTAAAGGATCCCATCGACCCTAAGGACATGAAGGGGGTTTATATTATTCCTTGTTCCTGTGGGACCCCCTATATTGGTGAGACCGGGCGCTCCATTAATCAAAGAATTAGTGAGCACGCAGCTGATCTTAAACATAGGAGAACCAAGTCTTCCACACTAGCAGAGCATGCGGAGAAGACCAAACATCATGTCTGTATTGAGGATGCCAATGTCATTGCTAGAGTTTTGCAGTTCCATTACCGAAAATTTAGGGAAGCCATTGAGATTGAAAGGAGACCGAACAATCTCAATAGAGAGGACGGTTGGAAGATTAGTAGTTGCTGGGTTCCGACCCTCGCCTCTTAGATGTTTCCTCCCCTCCCTCCCCTCCATCTCTTAATAACTTGTTCTAGAGTTTTTTTCCCCTTGTTATCCTTTGACCTTCTTTCTTTAGCCCTAGTTCCTTGATCCTCTTGAAGGTTATATTATATAGTATAAGATATTTATGTTCTAAGTACCTGACTTTACTAACATATTTATATTAATTTGTTACCATCCCTTAATGAAACACTAATATTATAACACTATTATATTGATAATAACAATATAATAAATCCTTAAAAGTATTAATTTCCCTTGAATTAGTAATACCGGTTCCCTTTAGATTACTATATATTAATAACTATATATTAATACCCTTACAACTGATGGTAAGAATAATACCTTTATCTTTTCGAACACTATTTTTAATATAGGTTAGATATTGATATAGATATTCCCTTTTCATAACTAATATGAAGGGTTACAGTATTCATAATATAACGATAATTAAGCTTATCTTAGTCCTTACATTTAATAATATCCAAATATCTATTAAATTTATATTAATGAATTTAACATATTTTACTATTAATATATATATTTCTCCCCCCCCCCCCCAACCCCCCTTTTTCATGACTAATCCGAAGGGATCTAGTATTTATAATATAACGATAACTAAGATTATTTTCCTTACATTTATTAATATCCATAGATCTATTAAATATATATGGATTAGTTACACAAGTTGTTAATAATAAGATTAGACTATATCTTTAATAATATAATATTAATTATTACTAGTTATTATTTCTATCATTTTAATATAAATTAACTCAAACTTGGTTATCTTTTCACTTAAATTACATATGATAAATATTAAAAATAATATTTTAAGAATATTATAAAATTAAGATTGAATAGTCAAATCTAGTCGTTCTTGGTCAATCTTAGCCATTTATCTAGTCGGACCTAATATAGCCGTTTTTTTCAATTTAGCCATTTTTTAGTCAAGCATAGCCGTTGGAAGATCTGTTATCCCTATTAAAATTTGCAGCCAAGATCTAGTTCTTTAACTTGTCCTGGCAATGAACCACACTCGTTGGTTCGAAACACGTCGACAAATGTTTTTATTGTCGGTTAATTTGTACTTTGGTCAAGTTTGAAATTCATATATTCGAAATCGAGTTTTTGATTTTAAAAACGTAAATGGGTTTTCTCACATATATTATTATTACATTAAGGCATTCAATCCTAGGGATATTTGGCTCTTTGCAAATATTGCCCACAAATCAATATCGTAATCGCTTTTCAACTTTAAGAAACATTAGGAATGTATTCTCCAAGAAAAACATTTCTTCAACTTCACAATAGATAAAGAATTTTCTTTCTATAAAATACTTATTCCATGGACGAACACAATCCATGATCTTAGCAATATACATCTACTAAAATAAATATAATGACTTTTCACCTTTGACAATTATGGTTAGTTCTCCAATTTAGTGACTAACAAATCAAGTAAATGATGTTATACAATAAATGATAGATCAATCACTTGATATAGTAACAATGGCAATGGGACAAGTAGAGTTTAGTTCATAGTAGAGTAATATGTGCTCTTTCAAGATCTTCACGATTAAAGGACGACCTGTAGAGAAACTGCATAAACGAATCCCTAGAGATCTATTTAAAAACATCCATAATTTATATTCCATGTCGATATTTACACATATTTGTCTTATAACTTTGGTCAGGATTCTATAAAATATATTTCATAAGCAATACAAAATATATTTCCCCGGAATGGTGAGGTCCGGAGTAAGATTTCATTGTGTATCTTGCACACTTGTGCACATTCACACCTCTACAACTTTGTACAATGAAATTTTATTCTGTATCTTGAATTGAAATCGATGTATTATTTTTTTCGTTCGTGATATAAAATTGTTTGATATATAATATTGTTAAGTGTTTGCTTCACATCCATTCTATGTTTACTCGAAAATTTTCAAAAGAAATTAAATGTTTTAATATTTTATTTTTCAAGAACCAATACCTTAGCTATATTCAAATGTCTTTGGTTAAAATGTGCACAAAGAAAATCACATTTTTTTCAAACTGGAAACATAAAGAAAAGCACATTTAATTGATTTCGAGGTTAAGGTTTGTAATCTTATGACCATAAAATTACTTGAAAGTACTTTCTAATTCACCAAATTCACAAATGATTTCCAATAATATTGGTCAACCTTATTTCAACAATTCAGTTTGGAGAACTTTATGAATTTAAGACATATTAGATGATGATGAAAGAAAAAGTGGAAAATGGGTAAGGATTGATACTTTAAGAGAGTATATCTTTTGAGGTTCTCAAAAATATTATAAGGAGAGAGAGGCTTAAAAGGTAATTAAAAATGCCCTATATGCTTTAAATAAAGTGTGTAAAGATAAACAAAACCATAATGGTGAAGGCACAAAATTTATTGAGAGAGAAATTGATTTACTTCTTTAATTCTTAGAATTTATGAGAAGAAACCTAAATATACAATAGGTATAAGAAAAAACTATTGAATTTTGTAGTTATCGTTTGTTTTCATAATTATTATTTTAGTCATTGATTTATTTGTAAAGCATGTTTTTCATGCTATTTGTCAAAAGAAAAAATATTTGACATGTTATTCATGTCGATTTAAAAAAAAAAAAATGAATTTTTTGTTCCAAGAAGACAAGTCGACCTTCCTTCTAGTCAAGTCGGCCCCAGTCTTGATGGCACCCATTCAGCATAATAGTTGAGTATATAAGGACACTCATCCTCCCACATTTGACACAAAACTTGAATCTTTTTCTGTGGAAGTAATTCGGACTTTCTGAAGCAAATAGAAGATGCTTTGAGGTAGAAACAAGCCAAATCTCAAGTAGAATAGTGGACAAGTCTAAGGCTAACTGAAGGACTGAATCTCTAAGGTAGAAAATATCTATGGAAGGACCAAATTTATGTGGATCATAAGGCAATAGAACAAAGCTTCTCTAGGCACAATATGAGGCTGATATTATGCCCTAGCAAAGCAAACCAGACTAAAGTTCTTGGGCAACCATTTGACTTGACTAGGAGGAAGATGGACCAGGTTTGACCAAACCTATTTTGTTGGTCAGATTGACCTTGTAATGACTAGGTGTGTCTCTTGTTGCACTGAAGAATTTCTCTAGGAAAAGGTTTTTGGGTTTTTCCCTCATGTGGGTTTTCCCAAGGTAAAATCTTGTGTTTTTTGCTTGGCTATCTCTTCGTGATCCTACTGTCATATGTGTTATATGGTTGATGTCTTTTGTGTAATTTTTAAATGATGGATAAGAATAAGAAAATGAATTTAATCATTAGAAGTAATTGTCAGTTTAGAAGACTCTATAAAAATCAACATGGTATAAGAGCTTAGGTGAAAGAGCAGCCTCGAAAAGATGTTTAGATCTTCCCTATTGTCCATAGTTTGAAAGTCAAAAGAAGCCCTAATCTCAGATGGGTCGAGTTTTATCTATGGTGGAAATAATAACCCTATTTATGAAGTCAATGTTCATAGAAGGAAGGATCTTGATCTAGTTTTTAAGGTTAAAACACTTTTATATATCTATGGATAAGGCATAATCCCTAGTCCGGAATTTTTAGAAGATCGAAAGGCCTCAGTCCCAATCTCAAGGAGGTCGAAAGGGCCTCAAAAGCTAGTTGCAAAGGGCCGAAAATATCAGAAAGCCTAATCAAGAATCGAAGCCCTAATTTAAGAATGAATTCCATCAAAATACCTCAAGAAGGTTTAACAGAGTCCTTCCGGAACAAGTTGAGGGTTTGTAGGCTAAATAAGATAGGTTGAGGATCTAGACTGTGTTAAAAAGGTAACCGAACCAAAAAATCTATCTATACAAGATCATTGAAGTTACTTGCAATGAACATTAAATATATTTTGACATCATTATGTTATGCCCATTGAAGTAATCTCTAAAGATGAAAAGTATCCGTTGTGTTGTGCTTTGGAGATCAAAGACCAAAACCTTAATGAGTTTGAAGAACATCTCAGAACTAGAAAACTTGATATGCTCCTTTTAATATTATGTCTCAAAAGTCCAGACAGAAGTTGATAATGACATTTGCAAAAGAAAGATCATTGCTTAAAGTTGCTTGTCTCAATCATAAGGATAAAGGCCGAGGATATTAAGGATGTACGAAAAGGGTCACAGATCTGCTACAGTAAGGTCAAGGAAAGATACCAAGATAAAAGAAACTAAGGAAAGTTTGAATTGCATCAGTCAGTGACAATGCCAGCGAAGATGTCTTTCAAGAAATATCCAAATTTTGCTTGCATTACAAGGTATGTATCTTTTCTCTTGGTAATTTTGGTCTAAGTCAAAATTATTTTGGGAAACAATTACAAGGTTGAAAATACAAAGTGTATCTCCCTCAAGAAAGGTTTAGAATACAATCTCAAGATAAGACTATTTCAAAGTGTTGTTCTTTTACTCAAAGATCATATAATGGAATTTGTTCAAGCATGTGTTGAAATCTCGTTCAAAAGGATGTTTAGAGACAAGTTCGTAATATTTGACAATATAGGAACTTACGAAGGTCTTTGTGAAAATATTGAACTTCTAGTGACATGATACCCATCATCAAAAGGGAAGCACTCATGGTCTATATGACTACTAACAAGAAATTTTACAAGTAGCAAACCCTAGAAGACCTAAAGGATGTGTGTAAAAGAAAGCTATTTGCCATAGATTAAACATCTATCAGCACAAAAGTCATCCTAAGATATAATGACTCCTTCAAAATATAGTTCATAATTGATAAGCCTAAAAGGTAGAATAAGGAGGATGAACCAAATGCACTTGTGCTAAGAACAATTGGCAATCTAAAGACAAGTTAGATTAAATCTTGTATAGACCTATGTAAGAGATATCTCATCTCTATGGAAATGTCATATCAAAGTACGCAGGAGATGCCTTGCATTATGATGAATGGTAATTTGATCCCTGAAGTTCATTTTTGGAGAAAAAGGAAGTTAAGGAAATTATTTGCAAGAAGTCATTGGTTCTCAAATCTGAAGAAAAAATCATAGAAGTCTCTTATTTAAGGAAAAATGCATGTTGGATACATTTACCAATTTGAATCATGCTCAAAGGAAAGTTGAGATACTTGATTTGGAATAATGAAGGAGGAAGGAAGATTTTATGATCTTGGACATGGAAAAGATAATTTGCTACTGATGATAACAGGCTACAATTGTTGCTACTAGGGCTACTAAACAATGTGTGAAACTTCTGAGTTTACAATGAAGAAGAGGTTGAGCTCCTCTTTAAGATTAGAGACCAAAGTCATCTAAAGAAAATGAGTCATTTGCAGAACCTTTTATTATTATTACAAACAAGATACTTGGATTGAAAGGATAAGAATCAATGTTTAGTTAAGAATATTAAACAGTATGTTGTGGGATCTCTGATCTTGTTTGGAATATTCTTAAGCATGGGGATCATATAAAATTTTGGAATATGACAAAATTTCTTGGACTAGCAAGAAGTGCATAATGGATCTTTGAAAAACTAGGGTTTGGAAAAACTGAAAGTCTTATAAAGAAATTAAAGGATATGTAGGGTTTATAAACCCTAGCAAGAAAAAAAGGGCCTAAATAAGAAAGCTCTAGGGTTTATGGAAAAAACCTTAGGATTGGATCTAGATCAACATTTCTACTAAAAGTAGAAACCCTAGCTCATGCAAGGAAGAAATGACATCATGATGACGATATGGTTGATGTTATAAAGTCGCAAGATAGATGCAAAGAAGCTAAGATCAGGAGAAAGTTGTAGTACCTATAATCCTCAAAAGTGAGGATTGTAGTCACATAGTAAAAGCTCCCAAGGCCCTAGAAAGCAAGATGGAAGAAGTGGAAGAACAAAGCAAAGCAAGAGGACTTTCTCGCAATCATATTTTTGTGTTGAGAGATATTATACTAGATAAGATTTGAGCTCAAAGAGAGCAGACAGATCAACAATTCTAAAGTAAACCCTAATTGTGCAAAAGAGAAGTCAATGGTCTAGCATGCAATAGTTGACAGTATAGACAAGTACAAAGCGAGAGTTGAGAATAAAAGGTTCTCCCAGAAAGAGAGAAAATATCATGAAAAGACATTTGATCTAGTTGAGAGGTATACTTATGTTGGAACTATTATCATTACTTTGAAATTGCACCAAGTGGATGCAGAGATCATTTTTCTCAATGAAATGATTGAAGAGGAAGAAGTGTACATCAAGCTACCTCAAGGATTTGAGGTACATGAGAAAGAAGACTCATGATTAAAGAAGGCTTTATACAATCACAAGCAGACATGTTGGGCTTGATGAATATCTGATGATTCCTGGTTGATCTTATTATTTATTCCCAACAAAAGCAGAAAGACTCATGTGTTAGAGGAAGCAATTGTGGTAGAAAGATTTACTTACAAAAGGAGCAGTCAAAGAGCCAATTGTTTTAGCTTCAAAGAGAGTTGAAATCCAAGTTCAAGATGGTGGACTATCATTTTCATTGTCAGACTAGATAATTGATATGCTAAAAGAATTACCACAGCATGATATGTCCCAGTGTGAGAAGGAGCACCCATTTAAGGGTGATAGGAAAGCAGTTGTGGAAGCTGATCAGTTTTATGAGCCAAGGAATGTTTCTTATCATGGGTTGGAGTACAAGCGCAATATATTTGGTCATGGCAAGGACAATTATTATTTGAGATTTGTCTCAAACAGTGAAGTACAACTACAAATTCAAATTGGGAAGAGAGTGTTAAAAAGTTCATCAAGATATTGCTTTATTTTGGGCTCCGTTATAATTTCTTGGATGAGCATGAAGCAGACATTTGTCATGCTCAGTATTGCAGAGGTCGTATATATTGCGGTTGGATTGGCAAGTTGAGAAGCAGTATAGCTTCAGAGGCTACTTGCAGGATTGTCTAGTACCAAGACATGGTACGAGAAGGAAGCAATACGGCTCCAGTATTAGTCTCAGTGAAGCAAATTGTTAAGCCGTTGTCCCCAGGTGAAGTTTGTATACTTCAGGAACAAACTTGGACTTGTTGAGAATGCATCTCTCATTGAGAGGGAGTGTTTATGAGATAGCATCAAGGACATACATTCTTCTTGTATCATATATAACCATAATTAGGGAGAATGGTCCAGTAGAGGACAATCATTCTTCCTGTGTCAAGTATATTGACCAAAATTAGGAAGAATGGTCCTAGAGACCCAAAATTACTCATATAGAGTGTAGCCTTCCAGTGTCAAGCTCATTTAGCATTGGGCTTGGAATTACTCAAGTAGAGTGTGACCTTTGGAGATTCACCATGTGTCAAAGATATTGACCAGAATGATGGTGAACCAAGACTATTCTACATACCATGTGTCAGATGGACCAGAATTATGGTGACTAGTTGATGCTAAATGATGCACCATGTGTCTAAAGTACTGACCTGAATTATGGTGAGGATATACCATAAGTCTAAAGTACTAACCAGAATTATGGTAAGGATGTGCCATGTGTTTGAAGTACCAACCCAAATTATGGTGAGAATATACCATTGGTTTGAGGTACTAACGCGAATTATGGTAACTTGTTAATCTTGTTGATTTACCATGTGTCAAAAATGTTTGACCGGATTATGGTAATTGCTTGATGTTATCGATGTACCATGTGTCACAATTGTTGACCAGATTATGGTATCTTATTTTACCATGTGTCACAATTGTTGACTCGATTATGATACTTGGAGTTGTTATAACCTTTTCTTAGAGAAAATTGTCAACATGAGAGCATCTAGAGATTCATTATGAATACATTCGTAGCTAAAAGGGAGTGTTGAATTTTGTAGCTATGGTCGATCTTCATAACTATTATTTTAATCATTGATGTATTTGAAAAGCATGTTCTTTATGCTACTATCAAAAGAGAGAATATTTGACATGTTATTCATGTCAATTTTTAAAAGAAGAAAAATTGATTTTTTATTGTTTGAATTTTTGGCTCCAAGAGGCCAAGTAGGCCCTCCTCCTAGTCAAGTCAGCCCCAAACTTGATGGTACCCATTCAACATAATAAATGACTATATAAAGAGACTCGTCCTCCCAAACAAAGTTACCGACTTAATGAGAATTGTAACCTCAAAACGAGAACACTAGAAAAAGAAACCCCCAAAAAACATGAAAAACAATTCGAAAACAAAAAGTGTTCTCTTTTTTGGACAAAATTTCAACAATTTTTAAATATGTCTGTAAAAAACCTTTTTTTTTGCACAAAAACATGAAAAAACACCCTGAAAAATGAAAAGTATATGCTGGAACAAGTTTTTTCATTTATTGATTTTTTTTTGGTAAATTTTCAACATTTTTAGTAATGGTGTTAAAGATAAAATATTATGACTGTGAAAAAACCTTAGCATTCTAACAATTTTTAGACAGTGTTAAAGATAAAATATCATGTCTTCAAAAAGCCTTAAAATTCCAACAATTTCCAATCATGCCATTAAAAATAAAATATCATGACTCTAAAAGACCCGAAAATTATAGCTATTTTAAAATCTTAGTCTAAGACAACTTGACACATTGTAACGAAAATTTAAAAATCAATCATCAAATTGACATCTAGTGGAGGCGAACTCGACCCATTGCAATGAAAACTTAAAGATCAATCAAGAAATTGACACAATGTGGAGGAGACTTGATCCATTATAACAAAAATTTTAAATGAACTATAAAATTGACACATAGTGGGGTTGGGTTGTTAGTCGAGGATCGACATGGACTCTGTAGAAAAAAAATAAAATAAAACAAAACAATAAATAAATAGGTAAATAAATAAAAATAAAAAATACAAAACAAAATTAATATATTAAAAAAATTAAAACTAAAACAAAACATAAAAAAGGAAAAGTTAAAAAATAATAATAATAAGTAAATAAAAAAATATATTAAAACATTAAAAATTAAAAATACTAAAAAATTAAAAAATAAATAAGCAAACAAAATGTTTAAAAAACCTAAAATTAACTCATAAAAATAAATAAATAAATAAAACATATATATATATATATATATATATCAAAAAAAATAACCCTAAAAATTTAACCCAAAAAAAACAAAAACAAAAAATAAATAAATAAAAATTAAAAAAAAAAAAAAAATATATATATATATATATATAAACATTAAAATCATTAATTGAAAAAAAAAAACATTAAAAATATAAAAATAAGAACATTAAAACAAATTTAAATAAAAATATAATAATAAAAAGCCATGCTTCTCGAGGCTGCACCCTCGCCTCGGCGCCAAAGAGTTGAGGACAAGGCAGCAAGGGTGGTACTCTTTCCCGCGGTCCTTTGGCGTCCGGGCAGGGGTCCAATCCACCACCTTGTCACCCAAGGGCCAGGAGCAAGGGTGACAGGGGGTGGCATGCCAACCCATATGGCCCTTACCCGCAGCGCTTATGCAACAGGGTGTTGGCTCTTTGATTCTCAAAATCGACAAGCCTCAAACAATAATGTTTGTGGCTCGTCAATTCCCTGCCCCAGTGCCAAAGGGCCATAGGTAGGGGCGGCAAAGGTGGCGCCACCCTTGCTACCCTACTCGTGGCCCTTGGGCATCAGAGCTAGGTGGCCACCCCATGGAAAGTAGTAATTTTATTATTTTTTATTTTTTAATGTTTTTTTAATTTATTTTATTTTATTTTATGGTACTTTTTAATTTGTTATATATATATTTTAAACTCTATTTTTAAAACTTTCCGTTAATTTTTTAAGTTATATTTATTTATTATAAATTTTTAGTAATGTTTTAGGTTTTTTAAGATTTAGTTTTATTTTTTAATTTTTTTTATAATAATTATTTCTTTTTCAATTTCATTTTCTTTTTCTTTTAATAAATTTTGATTTTAACATATTTATAATGTTTTAATTTTGTATTTATTATTTTTGCTAAATATTTTTTTCCCACTTTTTTCTTTAAAAATTTACCGTGGTAAGAAAGGGTTGTCTATGATAAGATTCTCTACATGTGGAATTGGATGTCTATGTAGCAACTACATAATTTCGAAATTAAAAGAAAACATCACAGGTTAAAGAAATCATTGTATGAATTGAAACAACTCTCAAAACCTAGTACCAAAGGATTGATAACCATTTCACAAGAAGTGGTTTTTAAAGAAGCATTTTAAACCTAAAGATTTATATCATGTAAAGAGGATGACATAGTGATTGCTAAAGTCTATGTTAATGACCACACTATATGAAGACTTGGTTGTTTAAGAGAAGAAAGAAATAACTAGGTAGTTTGTTTAAGATGACAAAACTTGAGAATACTCAACTAATATTTAGTGATAGAGTTTTCATAATAATAATAAAAAAATGACCAATCTATATTTTCCAAACTAAGTATGGCCAAGAACTTTTAAAGAAACTCAAGATATTGGAATGCAAGCTTGCACCAAGGCCAATGGAGACAACTCAAAAGCTATTGAAAAGGGGATACCAAAAAAGTTATAAGTAATACATTACAATAATAGTTGGTTTGAGGGTTGATATAATTGACTAACACTAGACAAGATAAAAGTTTTCCAAATCGTATTGTATCACAATGTATATGAATGTCCTTAAGGTAGTGCACAAAAACATGTTCAAACAAATATTGAGGTACATCAAAGAACCCTTCAACTATGGCTTAGAGTTCAAACAAGGGATCTCATGTATGCTTAGAAAACACAGAAATTCAAACTAGTGGCGTTTTATAAAGAAAAGGGTAGTCAATTTCTGGCTAGATCCTCAATCTAGATACAGTTCAATATCAAAACACAGAAATTCAAACTAGTGGGGTTTTATAAAGAAAAGGGTAGTCAATTTCTGGCTAGATCCTCAATCTAGATATAGTTCAATATCAAAACAAAGTCATGTAAGATTGTTTACTTGAGGAAGATACTCTCAAATTTGCAAGACAAGAGGTGGCTACAAATATTTTTCTAAACTAAATCAAGGTGTTGAAAATGGCAAAGAACCCAATACATCATGTTAGGAAAAATCATATCAAAGTTCAATAGCATATATTTTCAAAAAACCTTAAGGATGGAAAAAGATTCAAAAACTAGATATATGCTTGGTGCGTTAAGCAATGTCACCATTAAGGGGGGTTTTAAAAGGTCTTAAAATTTGTGGTAGATGTCAGGTTATTCAATCATTTTGTCACATGGACCTTAAAGTATTTAAATAACCTACCAGATGGAATATTAGGATGCAAACAAATCTATGTTACATTTGTGAATGTGTAAGAAGTGGAAGTGATAAACACCAAAATATGGCATTACAATGAATCCAAAATTTTAGTAGAATGTTTGACAATCTCAATTGGTTAACAATAAAGCATAACCTCTAAAAACATTGTTCCACCATACACAAATCCTAAATCATGGTAAAAAAGTTATCATACTTGAAATTTCTCTTACATTCTTAACAGATTTTTTACTGAAAAGAGGATCCATTTGCTATAAGATTGGCTTACTCATCTATTGTATAGGTTTGCTTTCCTCTCAATCCATATAGGATATTCACAAACATTTAAATTAAACTTCCACATATTTATAATTGATGTCTAGTAATTACTATTACTAAGATGCACCCAACACACCAAAAAACATTTGTTATAACGTAAACACCACCGTGCACATTTTTCAGGGTGCTTTCTATATTCACTAATAAATAATATACTTCACATGCTGCAACCAAAAATGTTATAAGTTTGAAATTCTTTAGCATTTAAGTTGCGGCCATTGTTGTTATTTGTAACACTTTTACACCCATCATCCATGTTATAACTTTTGGTTTATCCCTCACTAAAAATGGCCCTGTAATATGATTTAGTGGCATGCGGCATGGCAAATACAGCTATTGATGTACAAGATAAAAGCATTCTCTTTATAATTACATGTACACGATTTGATGGTGATCAGTGTGTTGAAGAGTATGTCATCTTAATCCGTTCTTGTAAGTAGTCTCCACTTCGAATTGGAGGAAACCTACAAAACAAGCTAGTCGATCATCAATAAAAGATGGGAGAAACAATCAATAAATGCAAATTTCTCATGTTTACAAGATTTAGAGTTAAGATGTATTTATCATAGTTTTAAAAACAAGCACTGGTCATCATATCAACCACCTATCAAACTAAGTTTCAAACTAGATTCAGTGAATTGGTCTTTTAAAAAATATATAAAATAATCAAAATTTTAATTTTTATATATATATATATATATATATATATATATATAGTGGAGACAAACTATGAAAAGTTTTCCCATCTATATACCATGTAACACTTAATATATCAAAATGGCACTGAGTGCATGAAATAGATATCAACAAAAAAATACATAATCAATGAGGCTCTAAATAACCTCTAAAGTCCAAAAACCATGTCACTGGGCCACTAGCCTACTATAAGTCACTGATCAACATGATCAACCATCAAACTCATGACCACTATTAGAAATGGGATCATCAACATGAGCTAGATAAACATCCTCTAGTTCAAAGTGTTCAGAACCGGAATCTTCAACCTTATAATATGGTAGAAAAAACCTAACATACCTGACCAATGATTTTGGTTTGAATGAAGTGCTCAACTCCACCTTATAATATGGTATAAAAAGCGTAAAAGACCTAACGAATTATTTTGGTTTGAGTGAAGGGTACATTTTTATTAAGGCCATGGTAGAGGAGTTCAACAATAAATACCACCAACATCAAAGGAGTTCAATAACCAATATCAACAACATCAACGTACATAAAGAGCTCCATGCTCTTGATTAACTACCAATCCCATACCCTCATACATGATAGGATTTAATGAAAAAGTTTCAATCCTAGCAACCTAAAATTGTTAAGCCTGCTAAATTTTGAGTGGGATATGAATTATACTTTCTCCATATGAAGTCTAATAAGGTTGGAACCACTCTCAAACAACATGAAACAATTAATGGTAATGTCAAGAATTTAACATTACCATTGATTGTGAGCGTTGCTAAGGTTACTAGGTTTTTCGTTAGCTTTCAGATTTAGGAGGGAGAGGGTTCATTTTATAGCAAAGCGGGGGTTGTTTTGGGAGGGGAACCCCTAGTTTCCTCCAAAACCACCACTGTGGGTCCCAAACTCCCCTCGTGTGTGTGATATGACCAGCGAATTAGGGCCAATTTGAACTTTATACCAGTTAGGTACCAAATCAGCCAGATTAACAAGCCAGTTAAGGTCAAAAATAGTTGGGTAAGGGTAGTTTGTACTAATTAGGTACCAAATGACCTGGTTTGGTACCCAACTAGTACAAATCAGCCCTCCAATCTAGTCAGTTGGTATCAATACTGCACCAAGTCCAACTAGCTAGTTTGACTACATCCGGTTCAAACCAAGCCGGTTTTAAAAACCATGATTCTATCCATTTAAAAAAAAAAACACAAAAACAAAAACAAAAAACAAAAAACAAAAACCTTTTAGGTTTATTTATGTAACAAATACATCTCTTCTGCCGATAAAACATCTCTTCCACTCAAACTATAAGAACACCACATTTTTTCAGTTCAATTACTTTGTTACATTCCTTAACAAGTTGACCTCGTAAAAATATCACAATAGTAAATGTAAAATCATACATATTTGTTAATATACTGTTACTAAGAATGCATATAAACCAGCAACTAAGAAACTAAGGGTTTTGTGTATAATACATATTGATGAATAGTGGGTTGTGCAGCGATGGAATAATTTTAACCTACGTAAAATAATTGGCATTACAAATCAATCTGAACAACGTAAAATAATAAACATTATATATCACATCGTACATCTCTTTGTACGTTTCAGCCAGACATATTATCATGACTAATGGCGAATGTTGATATTATACTATACATATTAGATCTTAATGCATTTCAGCCATAGCTGTCTATACGGCTGTCTAACCCCCTTTGGAAACTATGGGCCCGAAAAACAGAACCCATATTTGATGGTCCCATTATCATTATGGGATAGAATGAGAATGTAGTGGTTGTGTCATTAAACTAATCTTTATCCCTTACGTGTATAGATAGATTTTATGCAATGAGGACTCTTTTAGGCATGGCCGGTCCTATAGACTTCGGAAATGACCCCATTTTTAAATATATCATATTCACCAACAAATTACAAGGGGCCGTATTCATATTAATTATCATTAATTGTACCATCGTTGGCTTGTTTCGCAACGTATTTAAACCTAAAACATCTTTGGTGTTCATCCAACTCCCACGCTGTCCCATGCTTTGTGCACTTTAAAATAATTTTTTTTCCTTTCTTTCTTATAGTTATAAGATGTGGTGTCATATAAACAAGCAATCTCTGCATTACGTAATAAAAAAACAATATAATAATTAAACAAAAACAAGCTCTTCTGGATCCTTCATTATCATTGTTGACTGTACAGTGCAAGAAACAAAACAAAACTAGTAGACTCTTCCTAATCCCTAGCAGGTCAAGTATATCGCAACATACCTGGCAGGATTTGTTTCAGTGCAACAACTTTGCAGACACTCCACCAAACAATCAACATTTGGGTCTAGAAAGAATGCCACCTGCAACAAAATCCACGGTTTACTTTTGGAAACTAAAGTAAATGAATAGATAAAGCAAAATAAATGTATGCCAGGAGATGTCCATTCTCCCTAGAGAAGGCTGACATCAGACAACCAAAAGTGTTGCCCAGCTTGCTCAAGAAAGGGCGAACTGTTTGTTGCGAGCGTTCTACAGGGCACACAGTCTTGTTGAACCGTTAATTGTCCCACATCTTTCTCATGCCATCTGTGCTCGTGCACATTTTTGTGTGCACTGTGTACACAGGTTAGTGTGTGCCAGAGAGAGATCATTTGGAAAGGATTGCATAAAAAAATTTAATAAAGAGAGCGTTGAGAAACCGTGGGGTGGAAACAATTACATCCTCGGACTCTTCCAGAGATTAGTTGTAACACAATTTTTATAACACGAATATTGATCACAATCTTGTTCAAATGGTGCCAGGGGCATAAAACTTACTGAATAACGTTCTTGACCATTAATCGTTACTCGGTGTAGTGTTGATCTGCAAAGATAGAATTAAAAGTTAAAGAAAATATATCATACATAAAGAAAGATTAAATTGAAAGTAGAGATGAATTTATAAATCTGGAAAGGTTACAAGAACTATAAAACACGTTTCGACTTTAACAAATTGGAATTATATGTTTATGGATCGATTGGTTATGCACAACACGTGGAAATGTCTGGGAGTTCCCAAAACGATTATGGCTGGAAATGTGACCCCCGAAAATAAAATGGAAATTTTGGGTAAAAATATATATATAAAACAATTAAATTAATATAATAGCACATTATCTTGCAAGAAAACAATGATGAGTTAGGTGAATGACATTTTAGCAAAATCTGCAATATCTGGAAAATATGTCTGTTTCTACAGACCCACATACATATATATATAACAATTAAATTAATATAATAGCACATTATCTTGCAAGGAAACAATGATGAGTTAGGTGAATGACATTTTGGCAAAATATGCAATATCTGGAAAATATGTCTGTTTCTACTGACCCATAGAGCTTTTTGGTACACATGATGTATAAGGAAAATTAGTGACATTTGTAATGGCATATTTTAATACAAACCAGAGTTTTTTTCTTTTGGAAAGAAAAGTGAATGACATTTTGGAAGGAAAATCAAGTTTTAAACATTCACTCTCATAAATGATTACATGATGCAACAAGAATGAGATACGTGAAAAAAATTTAGAAGGAAAATCAAGTCACAGATAAATGATTACATGATGGAAAATCCAAAATTAGCGTTTATAGATGAGGTTGTACATCCAAAATTTCAATTCAGTGTTTATACATGACTCTATATGTGCCAAAAATGATATTAAAGATGAGATAAACACAATTAATGATTAGATATCACAACAATCCTTATCTCGTCAACAAAAAAATAGAACAAGATGCTTGTTCAATGGAAGTAGAGCTTGGATTGAAAGAAGAGGCAGCTCTACTAGTACTTCCACTTGCATCACCACCAATATCAAGAGCAACAACAGAGAGCTCCAAGTCTGGGCATTCTGCTTCCACATCCCAATCTTTATGAGGTCCACTTGTATATTTTTCACCTCTACGAGACACAAGGCGTAGGTTTGAATGCACGTATACAAAATCCTCAAACTTTTGCAATCCCAACTTGGTGCTCCACAGAATGAATGAAACTATAGGTGCTCCAATTACATTCTCCTGATGAAAAGCTTGCCACTTGTGATAGCATACAAGTGACAAGGCTTTGCAAATAAACACCATTTGCCCCATAACAAGTCCACCATTTAACCAGGTTCATGGTCCTCTCATCCAAAGCCAATATGTCTATAAAATCCTCTAATCCAATAGCAAACCAAGCAAATTCCTCTCTTCTATTGGTTTGTAAAGAAGTTGGAAACAACCTCTGAAAGGCTTTCTTTACTCCATTGGCCACCTTGTCTTTTTGTGAGGCCTTCCTATTCCCATTTCTTTGAGCAATGAAATCATCATTATAAAATTTTGGATCTAGAGCATGTGTCAAAGTGTGCAATGGAGTGTTAAAGCCATTCCACCTCATAACAATAATGGACCTCACTTGCTCTATAAAATCAAAATCCACAAAAGCAAGAGTGGGAACCTGTTGTGTAATAATTTCCACAATTTGCTCAACCATGGTATCCATGCCATCATAAAACTCTTCCAAGAAAGGTTTTGTTTGTGTTTGCATCTCAAAAAAGATCAAATGCAAGTAAACCGGAGCAAGAAATCAATCTTGCTCCACCAATCTTCATCAATAAGCACCCTCCTCGCCATATTTACCCTCTATGAATCTACCTGTCTCCACTCAGCCCACGTTGCACCTACCACCATACTCATTAATGCAATTTTGACTTCAACAAGCCAACACAACATAATGAAGTTTGAGGCATATCTTGTCTCAGCAACTTCGAGCAACTCCAATTTGGAGTATTGTCGATATATTGCTCGAGATTGGTGGTTGTTGGTGATGAATTTTATAGGTCTCCCTAAACTGCCTTGTGACCGTTGAAGAATGTAGCTAGTGTTAGTGTTCATAATTATATTTGAGTCATGATGTGCATTTATCAAAAGAAAGAAAAAGAAATTGACTTATTAAAGCATGGGTTTCATGCTTAAGTCAATGGTTTCTAGGTCAAAGCCTCCATTGTAGGCTTCTAGGGTTTGTGTCAAGAGTCATTGTATTTGTCATCATGTAAAAGACCCTTCTTGGTGTTAAAATAGACAACTATAGTCAAATTCCACTTTGGATAGCTCATTTGATGGAGATGATGATTGCATTGAATTCCTCTTTTCAAGAGGACCAAAATCGACCTAAAAATCATATAATTTGGACAAGGGAAAGTATATTTTTGAATTATGAGCCCATATGTGCATATTTGATCAGGTCTGCCCTAAAGCAAAGTGGACACCCTTGGAAGGCAATAAATACAAGTGACCTCTACCTCATTTGGATATCATCATGAGACATTCTTCTATTCTCTTTCCTGATTTTGGCTTGTACAGGTCTGAGGCACGTCTGCGGGAGGAATGGGTTCGCTCGGAGATGAAATTGTAGGGTCTGAAGCTCGCATCTTTGTTTTAGGGTTTTGGCCCTCAGTCGCAGGCACAACATAGGAAGAACTCGACCATAGTCGTTCGCTAACTGGCTCATCCATGCAACCAAAGTATCTCAGTCTCACGCACAACTCGTCCTCGATGCGACTAGCATATAGGGTTTCAAAATCACAGTCGCAGGCTCTCCAAATGCTGAATTCGACCACAGTCGTTGGCTTACAGGCTCAAGGGAGCAACTGGACCTTTCTAGTCGCACGCATGACTCCTCCTCCATGCGACCAGAACCTAAATGTTGGTTTTTCAGTTGTTTGAAGTTTTCACTCGTTGACCACAGGGTTCGGCAGTGGACCGCAAAGAGTGATAGTTCCTTACAGGCTTCTGAATCAGGGTTTTGAGCTCTGAAACCGGATTCGTTATTTTTTGGCCATGTGTTCGAATCTGACAAATCAGATTCGATTCGCCCTAAATCATGTCCGAATGGGACACAATCGAATCCGGATCATGTCCCGTTCGGACACGAATCCGGCAAATCGGGACCCGAGCGGCCATAAAAGGGCGAAAATGCTTATGTTTTTTGATCATTTTGTGTCATTCCTTTTGCAAGAAGTGAGTTGTGGGTTTGCTGTTAGAAGTTTGGAGCAAGGAGCCAAGGGTTTGGAGCGTTTTCAAAGAGATTCAAGCAACAGGTAAGTGCATTTTCTCTCTATTTTTTTGCATTTGTATTACAACAGTTTGTATATGCATTTCTTTTACAAATTTGCGCATGTTTGGTTTTTTTTTTTTACAGTATTCATGGCTCAATCAAGGGCAACAGGTAGGGGGCAAAGGAAGGGGAAGAATGTCCCCATTGGAGATGCCCCTCCTCCCCCAATATCATCAGAGTCTGCTGCAAGTAATGTTGAGGGAAGACTTCCTCCTAAAGGTAACATTGAGAAATATCCCTTGTGGAAATATGTCACAAGAGAGGATGGGCCAAGCAGCAAGGGGAAGGGAGGAGGCAATGTGAATTGGAGATGCAACTTTTGCCACAATACTTTCACAAGCACATATTTTCGTGTGAAAGGCCATTTGTTGGCTTTACCAGGTTGTGGAGTTGGAGCTTGTACACAAGTTCCTTTACAAAAGAGGAAAGAAATGGAAAAAGAGTTCATTGTTGGTATGGCAAATGTGGCTGCAAAATAAAAAAAAACCAAGAATGATGACCCCCTTCCATTTTTGAGGAAAGGCACCACCAAATTTCCATTTGAGAGTTCTATTGGGGAACAAGCAGCAAAAAAAAGAGAATTTCACTTGGTCCAATGGACAAAATTTTTCAAAAAGAGAAATGGGAAGAGCTTGATCTCACCATTGCCTTTTTTTATCAAAACTTCATATCCTTTAATGTTGCACGCTCACCTCTATTTATTGAGATGTGTCGAGCTCTAACTCACGGGTCTCCATCATGGTATGTGCCTCCTAGTTCAGAGAAGCTTAGAACCACACTGTTGACGAAGGCAAAAAAGAGGTGCAAAAAATTCTTGAGCCTATTAAAGCATCATGGCCAACATCTGGGGTTAGCATTGTTTCTGATGGATGGACAAATCCAGCACGACACCCACTCATCAACTTCATGGTGTCTTCCTTGAATGGTCTAGTTTTTTTGAAAGCAATGGATACACTTGGAGAATACAAGGATGCACAACATATGGGTGAGTTGTTTATTAAAATTATTGAAGATGTAGGTGTTGATTCTTGTGTGCAAATCATTACAGATAATGCACCTGTTTGCAAGGCTGATAGCATGATTGTGGAAGCTAAATATCCACAAGTGTTTTGGACACCTTACATTGTCCATTCATTGAACTTAGCACTGAAATCCATTGCTTCTGATGTGCTTTGGATTGGTAACATTATTGAGGATGCACGACATATCTGTAACTTTGTACAAAATCATACAAATGCCCTTGTTATCTACAAGGAGTACAACAATCTATCATTGTTGAAGATTGTTGATACACGGTTTGCCTCTTCATTCATCATGTTGAAGAGGTTGAGGGAGGTCAAGACCACTCTTGGGGCCATGGTTATTTCAGAGTTTTGGTCTTTTTGGAGAAAGATAAATCAACTAGCGTCTAAAAGAGTGAAGGACACAGTGCAATATGATGCTTGGTGGGACAGGGTAGATCTAATTATTCAGATCATGGACCCTATCATTTCTTTGCTTCGATTTGCAGATACAGACAAACCCATCCTAGGAGAGGTTTATGAGGGATGGGATTCCATGATTGAGTCTGTGAGGAGCATTATTCTACAGAGTGAGTGCCCCGAGTATGAGACATCACCAGAGGCCTTATGTGGTACTATACAAGATATTCTTGTCAGCAAATGGGGCAAGAATTGCACACGTTTACATTGTTTGGCTCACTCATTGAACCCAAAATACTACAGCCATGAGTGGCTGAATGGTGGACCTTCCCGCAGATTCCCTCCTCACATGGATGGTGAAATCTCACAGGGGAGGAAAGATGCATTCAGGCGGGTTTTTCAGGATAGAGCATTGCTTGATGAGGTGGAGGATGCCTTTGCAGATTTTTCCACTGGCACTAGTTGATTTGCAGGATATGATGTGATTAGAGACAGGGGGGCTAAGAAGCCCTATTCTTGGTGGGCAAACCATGGGGCAACAAGCCCTCCTCTACAACGGTTAGCCATGAGGCTCCTCTCTCAAGTGACTTCATCCTCTTGTTGCGAGAGGAATTGGAGCACATATGGGAATTTGTATAGTGTTAAGAAGATCAGGCTTGAGCAGTCCAGGGAAAAGACAATGGTGTATGTGCACAGCAACCTTCGTCTTATTTACAGGCAGAGGGAAGAGTGGTTGAAGGGAAAGACAAAGATGTGGGATGTCTTTCCTGATGATATGGGTCTGGACAGCAGTGTTGAGTTGGCATTCGCCAACATAGATCTCAATGATCCAGTGCTAAAGCCTATTAGATTTGATGCTGGTGATATTGTAGAGAGGTCATCCTCCACACCAGCAAATGCAGAGACGACTATGGATACAAGGGAGGAGGAGGATGCAAAGGAGAGCAGTGGTGACCATAATGATGAGGATAGTGATGTTGATTCTGATGATGACTATGAGGATTGATGACTCATGAGTCATGGGCTACCTACTGCCTTAAGGCTTGTATACCTGTAGTTGTTTTGTATTTTCTATTTCTATTTGCCATTGGTATTGCACTACCTATGTAACACAATTTGGTTTTGTTAAAATTGGCAACTAGGGCCAAACTCCATGTGGATCATCTTATTAATGGCAGCTGATATTTTTCTTGGATCCCTCTCGTCGAGAGGTGTAGGATTGATCTAAAGATCATCTGATTCTGATAAGTATTCATGGAGATATGATTTTATTTGTGTTATGGGACAATTCGTCAAGGTCGGCCAGCAACTAATCTGCCCCCTCTTGTGCTCCACGTTTTACTATAAAAGGAGGAGGTCTTCTAGTCATTTACACACTCACTTCTCCTAAGATCTCTCTCCACTCGTTTGGGTTTCGATGGCTAGAGAGGTCAAGAGGGAGAAGCCCTAGACGCAGTGAAGAAAGGGTTCTACGTGCCCTAGACGCAGTTGAATAATGCAGCCCTAGATGCAGTCAAAGGGAGCTCCAATAGGCAGCCAAAAGGAGCCCTAACAGCTATCTAAAGGAGGCCCTAATCCGCAGCAAAGAGGGAGCCCTATACGCATCCAAGTGGAGGCCCTAATCCGCAGATCTAAGGAGCCCTATACATAGCCAAGTGGAGGCCCTAATACGCAGCCAAAAGGAGCCCTAAAATCTGTCTAAAGGGAGCCCTAATCTGCAGCAAAGGGAAGGCCCTCATCTGCAACTAGAGGAAGCCCTACACTGCCCTACCTAAGGGTGGTATGGATATACCCTAGCCACAGCAACCTAGAAGAGAACAGAGTTCTGGAGTCTGGATAGCGTGGGAAAACAAGGATCCAAAGTCTGCTACAGGACACCGAGTGGCTGAGGTAAGTGCGGATAGTCTTAGGGCTAGAACAGTGATGTAAATTGGGTCCAAGTTTCTAGTGAAGAGGGCCGAGAAGGCTGACTGATAGGCCGAGTTCCTAAGGGTCAAACACGTTGTTGTTCGGAAGTTATTTTGGCACATTTGTGGAGGTCTCTTGCTACAGCAATCTATTGTGCTAGGTCGCAGGCCATAGCACACAACTAGAGGTTGTGTGAGGGCTGTCAAGGGTGGACAGTACCCTAAGAAAGCAGCGTGGGTGAGGAGGAGACCTATGAGGGTATGCTGCAGCCCTTAAAGGGTTTGTTTATTCACTGTGGGATGAAACTAGGGCTACTGCAAGTGCCCTAACTAGAGTGCAGCAAACAGTTGTGCAAACAAATGACAGCATGGCCTAATTGGACTATTTGGGCATGTTGGTGTTGCTGGACATATTATGGGACAACGGCTAGTACAGCATAGTGTTGTCAGCATACAGTGATGGGTAGCAATGCAGCATAATGTAAAAAGGGTGTTGCATTATATGATGCATAGTACAGCACTATGTATGATGCAGCTACATGATTGGATGTAGTGATGATGAGTGCAGCAGTGGCACAACGGGACAGCCATGACATAGTGCAACAATGGCACAACGGGACAGCCATGACATTGTGCAGCAGTGGCACAATGGGACAACAAGCATGTGCAGCATGGTGCAGCACGATGAGGTGCACCATGATGACGAGATGCAACACTATGATAGGTGAAGGAGTCACCTTGGAGAATCAATTGAAGCAGCTTGTCTTCAACTGATCTCATGTATCATCTTCTTAGAGATGATCTATCTAGATAAGTCAAAGTGTTGACTTCTGATGTAAATGTACTATCTCTCTCTCTGTTGAACTATTGAAGAACATATAAGAAGAATTGATCAAAGGTTTCCCCACATTGGGGTTTATCCCTAGCTAGCGCCACATCTTGTGTCCTCTTGTCTTACCTAAAATTAACATGGTATCAGAGCTAAGGTGAAGAAAAAGCCCAAGCAAGAGTGAAAGAGCAATCGCTGAAGACAGTTGGGAAAGAACAAAAGGATCAGTGGATTCCTCATCCCTCTTCAAATTCACCCAGCGTGAAGTCGAAGCAAAGAATATTATCAGAATGGCGCAGCGGAAGTTTTTGATGACCTACCTAAAGATCACTTCAATGGAAAGACCGGATCTAAGGGTGGAAGGAAAGGCAGATGCCTTGGTTGCAATAAGTTCAGCCATTATGTGAAGGAGTGTCCGAATGGCAGGGACACATCACTTGATTATGATAACAATCATGCCAGGGACATCTTCAATGATCAGAGGAATGACAACTAATGCAGGTCAGGAAGGTAACAGCCGAATCTTCAAAGAAAGCAAGGATCCCTAGGTATGAAGAATCAAATGTTGTTTCTAATAAGATAAAGCGGCGTTATCTTGTATTGGCCCTCTCCTTCAGATTCTTTGGGAATCTGGCTTATTGATTGTAGTGCTTCAAGGCACTTCATCGGATAAAAGGGTGCTCTCTCTAATTTGGTAGAGACGGAAACAATCATGGGATTATACTTGGAGTCAATGCCATCTATCCCTGAAAGGGTGTAGGGATGTTACCCCTCAATTATGAGGGTAAATCGATTCATTTACAGAATCTCTTTTATGTACCTGATCACAAGAAGAACCTAGTGTCCATTTCGGCAATGAAAGTCAAAGGTTACAGGGTGGCATTCATCGATGGAAAGGTACGTGTTTGAAAATGGAATTTTCAAATATGCTTTCATTCTTGAGTTTAGGATTGGCAACTTGTATCAAGTTGCAGGAAGTCCATTGGGGACCATGCCAGTTGACACATCTCTTCTATAGCACCGGAGGTCTATCTATGGGGCCCTACCCGATGTTAGTCAAATGGTGACAGGGATGCCTGAATTCAAAAGGAGCATGAAGGTACATGTCTGAGATGTGTCGAAGGAAAATCTTACAAGGGGACCATTCCCCTCATATAGCAGGTGCACAGGTTTAGAACAACCCGAGGGGTTTGAGATTCATGATTGGGAATCTCATGTATGCAGGTGGAAGAAAGCCCTCTATGGCTTGAAGCAAAACACCCCGGGCATAGTATGAGAGTATTGATAGCTGTTTAATGAAGCTGAGATTCACTAGGAGTTAAGCCAATCCAAACCTTTGCTTGAAGGTTGTGGATGATAGACCTCTCATACCAGCACCTTCTGAGAAACGACCTATTTCTGACAGGTGCAGACCCTCTCACTTGCAGAAGTAAGAGGGAGTTGGATTCCAGATATGGAATGGTAAACTACAAGCCCATGACTACCTCGAGGATCTTAACTTTCAAAAGTTATATGGTGGTGATGCCGAACCAGATCTAGGAAATGCCTCTGAGTTTCGTAAACTCATCTGCATTGATGTTCTTGGTGAACTTCTGTCCATATATATGCTTTGCAGTTAGCATGGTGAGCTCATATTTGGTTGAGCCTCATTAGACTGGTGCCAAGAATCTTCTGAGATATCTTCAGGGCACAACACTCATGGATTGAGATACACTGCTGGAAATATGAAGCTGCATGATTATTCGAATGCTGACTGGGCAAGCAGTGTGGAGGATCGCTAGAGCACTTCTCAGTGTTGGTTCTCTCTGGATTCTGCTTCGATATCATGGATGAGCAGGAAGTAGAAGTCGGTTGCTATAAGCACCGCCGAGAACGAATACATAGCTAGGAGTATGATCTCATGTAACGCTGCCTAGTTGTGGAAGTTCATGAGTGAGTTGTTTGTACACATGATGAATACCACTGTGATTCTTTGTGACAACCAGGGGGGGATTCGATTATTGAGGAATCCTGTATTCGATGATTTCTCCAGCGGATAAACATCAGATACTACCTTATCTAGGATATGGTAAGTCGATAAGCGAGGAGGCTCCATCGCATTGAGACTGACGTACAGGTCGCAAACACTTTGTCAAAGCCCTGGGGAAAGGTCAAATCTGTGATTTTCCCGAACGACTTGGAGTCGTTGAGAGACCTTTGTATAAGGGTCCTACATGTTGCATGCACTAAGCTCTGAGAGCTTTGAGGGGCTTGGGGTACTTACTGGAGCGACATACGACCACAGGGCGAGTCACCCTCCCTTGGTGGTGTGCTATGTACAGGGTGACAAGTTCAACCTTTCCCTGTGATACCTCGTGGCAACTATGGAACAGGATGATTAGTTCTCTTGTGGGCCAGGATGATTAGTTCTCCTGTGGCGACCAATGGACAGGATGATTCATTCTCTTATGGACAAGATGATTAGTTCTCCTGTCGAGGCATCCTACCCATGTAGTCTGGGACTCATGGGAAGTACCTCTCATTTGATCAATGAGCAGGGAAATGGGGTTAGGGACCATAGTAGTACTATCGATGGACGCATCGTTGTATCTACCATACTCCCTATGCTAGGATGACCTCCATTGATCTGGGATCAATGAAACTGATCTGGGATCAGTATGAGTGGTTTGAGACACTCTCTTGTGACATTGATCTGGGATCAATGAAACTGATCTGGGATCAGCATGAGTGGTTCGAGACACTCTCTTGTGACATTGATCTGGGATCAATGAAACTGATCTAGGATCAGTATGAGTGGTTTGAGACACTCTCTTGTGATATTGATCTGGGATCAATAAAACTGACTTCGGGTCAGTAGAGAATGGTATGAGACATTCTCGATCAATTCTTCTTCTTCATGGTTTAGCAGAGCAGAGCAGTGCAGGGCACTGATGGCAAAGATAGTACAGTCAGACATATGGATCAGCGGATGGAGTTCTCCCTAGTTGAGAGGGAGTGTTAAAATTGGCAACTAGGGCCAAATTCCATGTGGGTCATCTTATTAATGGCAGCTGATATTTTTCTTGGATCCCTCTCATCGAGAGGTGTAGGATTGATCTAAAGATCATCCGATTCCGATAAGTATTCATGGAGATATGATTTTATTTGTGTTATTGGACAATTCGTCAAGGTCGGCCAGCAACTAATCTACCCCCTCTTGTGCTCCACGTTTTACTATAAAAGGAGGAGGTCGTCAAGTCATTTACACACTCACTTCTCCTAAGATATCTCTCCACTCATTTAGGTTTTGGTGGCTAGAGAGGTCAAGAGAGAGAAGCCCCAGATGCAGTGAAGAAAGGGTTCTATGTGCCCTAGACGCAAATGAAGAACATAGCCCTAGTCGTAGTCAAAGGGAGCTCCAATACGCAGCCAAAAGGAGCCCTAACAACTGTCTAAAGGATGCCCTAATCCGCAGCAAAGAGAGAGCCCTATACAGCCAAGTGGAGGCCCTAATCCGCATATCTAAGGAGCTCTATACACAGCCAAGTGGAGGCCCTAATCCGCAGCCAAAAGGAGCCCTAACAACTGTCTAAAGGGAGCCCTAATCCGCAGCAAAGGGAAGGCCCTCATCTGCAACTAGAGGAAGCCCAACGCTGCCCTACCTAAGGGTGGTATGGATATACCCTAGCCGCAGGAACCTAGAAGAGAACAGGAGTTCTGGAGTCTGGACAACGTGGGAAAACAGGGGTCCAAAGTCTACTACAGGAGGCCGAGTCGCTGAGGTAAGTGCAGATAGTCTTAGGGCTGGAACAGTGATGTCAATTGGGTATGAGTTTCCTGTGAAGAGGGCTGAGAAGGCTGACTGATAGGCCGAGTTCCCAAGGGTCAAACACGTTGTTCAGAAGTTATTTTGGCACATTTTTGGAGATCTCTTGCTACAGCAATCTGATGTGCTAGGCCGCGGGCCGTAGCACACAACTAGAGGTTGTGTGAGGGTTGTCAAGGGTGGAAAGTACCCTAAGCAAGCAGCGTGGGTGAGGAGGAGACCTATAGGGTATGCTGTAGCCCTTAAAGGGTTTGTTTATTGACTATGGGATGAAACTAGGGCTGCTGCAAGTGCCCTAACTAGAGTGCAGCGAACAGTTGTGCAAACAAACGACAGTATGGCCTAATTGGACTATTTGGGCATGTTGGTGTTGCTGGACATATTATGGGACAGTGGCTAGTACAGCATTGTGCTGTCAGCACACAGTGATGGGTAGCAATGCAGCATAATGTAAAAAGGGTGATGCATTATATGATGCATAATATAGCACTATGTATGATGCAACTACATGATTGGATGTAGTGATGATGAGTCAGCAGTGGCACAACGGGACAGCCAAGACATAGTGCAACAATGCCACAACGGGACAGCCATGACATTGTGCAACAGTGGCACAATGGGACAACAAGCATGTGCAGCATGGTGCAGCACGATGAGGTGCACCATGATGACGAGATGCAGCACTATGATAGGTCAAGGAGTCACCTTGGAGAATCAGTTGAAGCAGCTTGTCTTCAACTAATCTCATGTATCATCTTCTTAGAGATGATCTATCTAGATAAGTCAAAGTGTTGACTTTTGTTGTAAATGTAATATCTCTCTCTCTCTCTGCTGAACTATTGAAGAACATATAAGAAGAATTGATCAAGGGCTTCCCCACATTGGGGTTTGTCCTTGGCTAGCGCCACATCTTGTGTCCTCTTGTCTTGGCTTGTCTTCTGCGATTTATGTTTATGTTCTATTTGCAGTTTATTCTAATGTTGATATGATTGCTAATCTGGAAAGATATGTAAAAATTGAAATAAATTGCTCTAAGCATAGAACATACCTAAAATTAACAGATTTTGATGACTTAATGAGAAAACTACAGTTGTTAGTGTCTTTATCTTACTATCTTGTCTTTCTCCTATTGGATCATTGATGAAATGAATATGTATTATGATTTATCATTTATCATTTATGAATTTAGAATTTATGATTCATTGATTTATCATTTATGTGACATGTATTTGAATTTGGTTTGTACTATGCATGCTATAATGTTACTTACTTTGTAAACAGTAAAACTTACATCTAGATGAAGATCTATGTTTGAAAATTGAAACCAATGAATTTGTATCATTAATGAGAATTTGTGTAAGAAATATCTAATTTTTAATATATATATATATATATATATATACGTATCCTAACGTGCTTTGGTACAGGGGGTCAACGTGTCTGAATCCGACACTTGAATCCCCGTACCCGATGAATCCCGAATCCCCGTGTCAAGTTACTTAGTTGTCAAGGTAGCATATGTTCCACCCCTAGGCTCACATTTTGGGAGGTGACCGAGAGGGAGTTACATGGTACTTTTTCAATTGGACAACTTGAGGCGTTAGGTGAGCATGAGGTGCGGAGGATGGTAGTCCTTGTTGTCACAATGATGCCTAGGCTTCCGGCAGTACCCGAGCACATCATCAGGAGCTGGGATAGCAGATCTCGCTATGTGATTTGGCAGGCATAAAGCAGCTGGATATCACGGCACAAATTCTTGATGCTTGGCGTCTACCTATTGGATACCTACAGAAGACAAAGACAAGGCGCAGAGGGGTCCCAATAGCTAGCAGCATAATACAGCAACAGGCAAAGAGGATTTGGGGTTGTAGACCTCTAGTATGGTTATGGGATCTAGGGATCCATTGGCTTGATGGGATACTCCACTCCTCAGTGAGCCTGGTCAGAATAACAAGCAAACTGATTCATTCACAGGCAAACACATGGGGAGTCACCAAAGCCCTCACCATAGGGCGAAACAGATTGTTACTCAGGATTGGGCCCAGCCATGGGGCGATATGTGCTGGCACTATTTAAGCACTTTGGCAGGTTGGGCCTAACCTCGATCATCGCATAGATTGCAACCGAGAATTATGTGGAAGGAGGTTATGGTACGAGCATGCTAGACAATTCATGATGACCAGAGTGTCACGGTCAACAGGATAGTTTCTTGCTACGCTGGGAAGGGGGCCCTAGCATCACAATACTTAGTGGTTCAGCTACCCATAGGGGTGAGATGGTCTCTACAGGAGAGGTTCATCCAGATTTCCCACCGGGTTTCCGTGATTCGTTGATGGCGTGGGAGACTTCATCAGCATGGCAGGATGGCCAGCAAGAGGATTTCAGGAGGAGCTCATGCAAGAGAGGCTTCATTTCTAAGTTGCCGGAAACAGCTACCCTAACCCCCAAAATGGTGTTTTCCCGTTTCAAATCCGGGAACGAAACGCCGGAAAAACGTTTTTGTGTTGTTTTTTTATTTTGGATACGAGACGTTTTTTTCAGACAGCGTTTTTGTAGAAAAAACGTGCCGTTTTAAAAAATTGAAAACGTTTCATGAAAATCTGAAACGTATTTGTAAAAAGTTTAAACGTATTGATAAAAAAAAAACGTTTTTGAGGTATGCCCGCCGGGAACAACTAACAGATTTTTTTTACTACGCAAACCTAACTTACAAACTAAGCTGCACGCATTACTAAACCTATGCTTTACTTGTTGCTGCCATAAGTTCATAACCCGATTACGGAAGCCGCCGTCGAGACAGGTCACAGTTTCCAGAACTGTTCAGTAACCAGTTTGGCCGCGGACAGAACTTTTTGTTATCCAATGTTTTGTCGCAGGAAACGATGATGACTTGTGAATAGCCACTGTAAAGCAAGACCGTAAAATCTGAGAAATATCTTTGTGCGAGAGATTAAGCATAGCCACGAAAGAGGTACTTTTAAATTTGCATTTAATTTAATATTTAGTTTTTAAATTTCGTATATCTAATAATTAAAATTTTGTTTTAATAGATTTATATATTTTGTTATTTTATTAATATATTTGATTTATATTATTATAATTCTATATTATTAATCAATTAATTATATATAATTATATTATTTAGAATATTAAAATAAACTTCACCATGCATATTTTATCTTATAAGATTCATTGTAATCTATCTTAAAATTATAGCAAACCAATTTTCATGGTAAATTGAGAAATTCAAAAGTGCTTACACTACAAGGTCCTATAATAATTGATCTTTTAAAATTTATTGTGAGAATAATAGGTCTATCAACTGTCTTATTCTTCTATTTCAGAATGTAATATTGTAAATTGTTTAGTAGATTATATTTTCTTATTCATAAAATAAAATAATATTTTTTGATACTATATTTAATTTGTATGTTTAAAATAAAATAAAATTAGTATGTTTTCTTATGTAATATGTTGATGTATAAAGTTATGTTTATTTAATCTTTTTACAAGACAAATATTCATAGCATTTTCTCATTTTTATATATCTTAAAAGAGAATTAATAATCAATGATAGAGTAGGAATTCCTCGAGGGCAATTGGGTGAGAATATTCTCATGAAGATTATTGAAATCTTAAATTTTTGGTGAAATGTTTGGAATCCATTGAACTTGGATTATATAGGTTTGGTTTTGAATTAAGATTTTATGGTTTTTTAGTAAATGTAATTTATGATGGTGTTTTAACTTTTAACTTTTAAACTTTTGAACAACCATATGAATTATGAGTAATGATAGTAGACTACCAGTCATAGTTCATTTTGTACTTTGTACTATGTAGTAATTAGTATGCATTATTAATTTTGGTAATGATGGTGTTCGTGTAACTTGTCATGTTGATAACTTGATGTTTGAAATTTGAAACAAAAACTTGATGATATGTTGAAACTTGAAACTTGAATCATGAATGTTATAATAATCGTTAATGATGATGACAATGTTGAATGTTTATGGCATATGTTGAATTGATGATGATGAATCATGATAGATCATAGATGATAATCTAGATTCTGAAATATGAATGGTAATATGAAATTTTTATTTTTAAAATATATATATTATGTGCCGTTTCCTGCCGTATCATATCCAGATTTTTTGAAAATTTGCCGTATCCGTTTCAAACCCCGTACCCGTATCTGTTCCCGTATCCATTTCCTGGTAACTTAGCTTCATTCGCATGGGGATTGAGTTGTATCTTCAGGGGCCCACACTTAGAGTGCATGGGGTGGAGTCGGTGGACTATTCGGTAGGGCAACTTCATGAGGATTTGGACGGAGTTTTACATCATCGGGATGCTCTACTTATTGGCAGTAGACAAAGGGGTTCCAACGCCCCTATCTCGCAGGATAGTGAGTGGAGCAAGGGGTTCTCCATGTTGATCAGGTTGGCTTGGGATCCTGGTATCGAGGGACTCCTTCACTATAGGATAGTACAGTGATCAGGGACGATCCAATGGCATATTTGGGACCCTGGTGAAGTTTGCAGCGACAGTGGGGATCCACCATCAGAGAGGGCACTTGTTCAGGCACTGCTTGAGGACAAGCAATTTTTGGTGCATTAGAGGAGCTTGTCGAATGAGGATGCTACTTGGGAGGGCAAGCACATACTTGAGCATCCAACACTGAAGTTGCTTTGGGACAAGCAACATTTGGGAGGGGAGGAATGTCATGTCCCTTCCTAAATTAATTTGGAACAAGACTAATTATTGCATTTGGGGCCAATTTTCGAGATAGTGGGGCCCATTCAATTTTATTAGGAGATTAGACTTAGGAGAAGTTATTTTGTTGTGGTTAAGTTCTACGTGGGGGGCACCCACACTAGGGAATACACACTCCCTAGTTCGAATTGCTTGGAGGGGAAAAGTCAATGGTTAAGTGAGGGCCCACAATGGAGGGAAAAATTGAAGGGAAAAGTGCTCCATGAAATCTATATAAGGAAGGCAGCTCTCCTCATTTCATCATCTTTGGCATATCGAATTTCTCTTTGGTTGCTCGAGTTGCTTAGCCGAGTCACTTGTTGTTTAGCAAGAGTTCTTCAAGCAGAGAGCTCACCCTTTCTTCAAGGGACTTCGAGTGCCACCATAGAGAGGTTCATCTACATTCTTTCGGAGGAGGTTTTAATTGTGATTTCTAGCAGTTGTATCCGGTGTCTCCAAGTGGTGCGTATTCCTGGAGGACGCAGTGAGGAGAGGCCGAGTTGTGATTTTGATATATCTCAGAGAAGCTTTGGCCGGGAGAAATTCTGAAAGGGAGGCTCGGGTGTTTTGCGGCATTTTGGATGAGTTTTTGAGCTGAGAGAGAGAGCTTATATTCAGTGGGGTTTTCGCATTTCCTGGGCCATCGCAGAGGGAGAATATTGTGCACAAGTGGGAGGTGGAGCCTCAACTATTGAGGCTGATCGTTGTCGAGAGAGACAAGGGAAACACTAGTGGAGGTGATTGCTACTTTTCTGGAGCATTGGAGAAGGATTTTGTTGGTATATTTGCAGGTTGTGTGCTTCAGCAATTTTGGAGGGCGTAGGACCTCTTGGGCATCAGTTTTGGAAGGTCAAAATCCAGCCAAACCATTTATGGGATTTTTGGGTCTTCTGAAAGGAGTCCGTGGTTAAAATTTCAGAATTTTCCAAACAATATTCGGGCCTAAAATCCTAATTTTTCTAATAGGGCAAATTGCTAGTTAGCTGGGGAATTTGCACCATGTTTGTGGGTTCGAATTTGGCTTGGAGATAGGCCAAACTCTCTCTGGGTTTTTGTGGGTTTTGGTCAAGGAGCTTGAGGTTAAATTTGCAGCATTTTAGCACCAGAGGTGGAGTTTCTTGCAGTCCCTTTCCAGCGAGCAGTACAGCTTTCTAGGCAGCGCAGGGCATTAGAGGAGCAGTCATTTCCAGCATTTGAGATCATTGTATTATCACCTGGGTTATGTCGCGCCGACTCACACTTGCCATTGAGGCAAGCCCAGGTGCATTGCTCCATACTATTGTACTTGCTCCATTGATTAATAAAATGGCTCAGCTGGTTCTCATTTCTAGAGTTTTTATGAGCATTTGCTGATTGTTTAAAATTTTTGTGTTGTAAATCGTTTTTGCTTTGCATATCACTGTTTATTTAAGTTTGGAACATTACAAAATCACAACTAAAATGTGTGATGTTGCTGTAGGAAGCTCCTCTTGCTAAAAAATGAATGAGAAGTGAGTGTATGAAGTTCTTTTTTCATAGAAAGGAGGAGGCTGTTAGAGTTTCTACATAATTTTGATTTTATTTTATTCTAGAGAATTCTAATTTTAAATTTTTTTCTAGAGAATTCTAATTTTAATGTTTTTTAAAATGAAATTAGCTTGGGAGTAAATTAAACTTAATTAAAATGATAATTTTAGCAGTTTTGGGCCATAGAAGGGCCCCAAGCCCTTCTTGGCCGCTTGAGTGGGCCCACACAACTCAGCAAATGCACTGAAATACTATGGAAATGGCCCAAAATGGCTCCAAAACGCCAATGGTTGTACCGTATGGAGTTTCCAAATTGTGAAATGCTGTACAGTATGGCCGACAGCGTTTTGGGGCAGTTTCAGCATTTTGGCGCATTTCAGTTATTGGTACAGGTGCTGGGGTAGCATTTCCTTTAACATAGGTTAAAAACGAATGTATTTCAACAGTTATGATGGGGTCAAATAATCAAACTACCATTATGTCATTCAGATAATTAGACTACATTTTAAAGGTACATATACAATATAATGAACCAAACTTTAATTGACTGTACTAATTAATAAAGATGTTCTATATACTCACTCCTGGTTTCTGGAAAGCTGTACTTTTCATTTAAATATGTCCGCTATAGCCCTCTATCTTAAGTCTGTATAGCATCTTGCAAAAATGAAATTCTGCATAATGATAGAAGAGGCCTATCCAGTCAATAAACCAAATGGACATACCGGAATAAACAGTTGCTCCAACGCTCCAGCATGTCGCCAATGTTGAATACAAATGCCCTGCTGATACAGTGTAGTGTGAGTCTAACAGCACATGAAGACATCAAAGATCCAAACTTTTGTCTTCAGACATCAATGATAGGCCCAGTAAACAAATTACCCTTTAAGGGGTGGTACATCCTCCCAAATCTGAGGCCAGCTGTCCTTATTCCTACAAATCTGCAGAGTGAAACTGATTCAATATAGTTGTACCAATGAACGTCAGTTCCTATTCATTTTCTTGATAAATCTCTCTTGAACTTGCCTGGAGCCCTTGCACTCCATCCGTCGCAAGGAGTGTCAACATTCCATAGTCAGAATGAGCAGAAGCACCAATTATTCCACTTTCCGAACTGGATGATTTACCTAACCATTGAAATTTCAGTCCTCTTCCTTAACAACAAGATGTCACATCAAACATATGAAATGTATTTATGATGAAAAAGATACAAAAATGGCAAGCATGTCCAACCTGGGTAATGTAAGAGCCGGATAAAGGCCAGTGGTTCATCCATCATCCCTGGTTTGTTGAAGTATGTTGCATCCAAGTTCAGCGCCAATGCAATAAGTGGGATCAACCTCCTCCCAACATTCCTGGGCATGAAAACACATCTTTTTGTAATCCAAAACAAACGAATGCTCAAGCCTTGGAAAGCAGGGTATAACAAGATACTCCCTAATTCATAATTTCTGCTTCGAACATCATTGAACCACATTTATTTGGACAGTCTTGTGAAGGACACTAATTAGTGATTTGTAAGGTGTGAACTGCAAGAACATACAAATGTCCAAACTCAGGATACCACTTGATATCCTACATAAAATTCTTATGCACAATAAAATATGTTAAATTTCAGTTTTGTGGTAAAATATATAAAGCTTTCACTAGGAATTGATACATTGGTTTTCATGTGCAATATGAACCTTAAGCACATGCTCTTGGCATAAAATGTTTATGGCTATTTGACATGTTTACGAAATATTACTACATATATGAAAGGTGTTTTAATTAGTTGGTTTATGACTCAAAAACACCATAGTCCTAAGCATTGAAAGTCAAGATTAATCCTCAAGTGCTTAGGGACATAACTCAAATCTTATAAGCAGTATTAATCTTATAAGATGTTTTATAAGCAGCATGCCCAATGTTGGAAAAATCATTGTATCAATCTTTCCAGAATATCTTTTTAAGCTGTGACATGTTATGCATTTGTGCACACATCATAGCATAGCCCTATGCATGCCTGAGGTTTGTTAATTTTTCATGGAATTGAGAAAAGGAACTATATAAGATCACACTAAGCAATCTCATTGAGCAATTAAGGTTGGATTTGATTCACTTTGAGCAGGTGAGACTCAGGGATCAAGTGTACTTGTGCATGGGGCACTATGGCTATGATAGATTAAACTCAAGAAATTGCTATGAAAATTAAATATAGCTCAAATCCATCCATACATCATTCTGATTGTTTTAACATAATGACTCAAATATCACACACAAGACACTCTAGTTCCATGTGTAGAAAACAGCTATCGGAGGACTTCTAGTTAAAAATACCACAGAAACCAATCCCCTAGAAATATGAAAATGACAAATGGAAATCAATCCCTACTCCAAAAAAGTTTCTTTAATGGCAATGAATATGATTGTTTAGCCCTCCTAAGTACAATGGTAGATTATGATAAACTCCTTTGTTCTCAATCTCCAACCACTACAAAGAAATATGACCCTAAAAAATTGAAATTTAGCGTTTATAGAGACTTTTTCATAACCATGGCAATTTTTTCCAAAAAATTCAGTTATGCAATGTCACTAAAAATCACCATTTTTTTGAAAACGATATATTGCTTAATCTTATGCCAAAAGAAAGAATATTGAAGTTCAAAAACTCCACCTTGCTTCAAATGTTGTTGCTGAACATGGAAGGACTAGAGATGACATGCCAGATTGGCACCCAAATAAATTGGAGAAGAAGCTAGTATTATGGGATGCTACGAAGCCCTTTTAGGAATAGTGTAGAAAAACACATCCTTTTATTATGCCTGTTACCGCACAAACCAATAGGGGTCCTAGAAGGGGGAACCCTAAAGGACAACTACTAGGGCACAACAACAAATGGGACAGAGGCCCATTGTCACCACAGCTTATGTCCCCTTCTCTTCTCAGATTTTCACTGATGTGAGGAGTCCCAGTATCCCTCACTTGTGATAGGTGTTCCTGCGATAGCTTTTAAGTGAGGCAAGGATGGCTCATTCAGTGGAAAGGCTCAATTGAGGCGTGAGCTTTGGGGGAAGCTATGAATGGCCTTCCACGAAAAACCACTTAGGAGGAGGACTAAATTAGACCTAGGGTTGAAATATGTGATAGGATAGAAGCTCATCCAAGGTCGATATAGTCAAGAGAAAAGGTTTTGAATGATAGGCTATAACTTGCAAACCTTCAAGAAATCCCCAAGTCAAATCAGCTTCAAGGGTTCCCACTTGGTGTGATAGCTAGGGCATCAATTTATTTGAAATTCCACCGTTGGAATTCATTCAAAACTGGAGGATGCCTAGAGGAGACAATGAAGAAATTTGTCTGAACAAAATCCCAAAATTCCTCCTCCCTAAAATTTCACACCAAGCCCTAGAAAATCTCCTTATCCATAGAGGGACGAAGAAAAGAGGTGAAATAATGATATTTCGTTGATTTAATGTGATCACCAAGGATCTAGGACCAATGCCTAGCAATTGGGAGGATTGGAGTCAAAATGATCTCGACTTGGCAAACTTCACTCTTCAAGGAGGCCTAAAGAAGCAACTTCACTATCTATGGATGCAACTACACAACAACTTTAGACTTTTACACTTCGATGGCAATTATTATGGAGTTTCAAGGATGCAAATGCAAATTATCCCCTAGGAACATTCATTCATTCTTTTCCCAATGAGTAACACATGCAAAAATCTCCAATAATTTCAATGATTCCACTAATTCGCATTAATTAGGGCACATTATTTCACCATAAGAAAATAATTCCATGCATTAAACATCCATTAAAACATAAATATAGCATTATATTGCACTTACAAGACAAAGAAGAATATATCCATCCACAATCTTGCCAACAAGAAGCTCCAAGAGAGGTAGCGAAAAATTTCCATACATCAAAATGCATTTAATCATCCCAAATCACTCCACAAAGTGAAGGATGAAATGCTCTAATAGAGAGGTCAAAAATCCCAAGTGTGATGAACAATACAAATGAGGCCTCTTCTATTTATAAGGGGCTCCTTAAGTTCGAAATGGTCTAATTAGCTTAATTAAGCCCCTAATAATATTTTAATGTGCAAATAATTATTCTTCATTCTTCATTATTGATTGATATTCTTCATCATTCTTCATTATTGATTGATATTCTTCTAACATTGCATTCTTCCATACTTGATGTTCAGTTTCCTTTTCGTAAGAGGTAGGTTCTGCTTCAATGAGTTTGGTCATGTATGTTGCATAACCTGAATATCTCTTGGGTTTTTTGCTTTCTTTGAATATTCCTTTTGTTGTTGCATGTCCTTCAGCTGCTCGTAGAGTTGATCTTAACCAAGCTGGTATTTTTTGAGTCTTTGAAATGATGACAGGTTGTACAGGTTTGCTTGGTCATTTTGGTTCTTCATGATGATCAACTGTAGGTTATGGAGGATTGTCTTGTTCTAGATTTTCTTCATTGGGAAAGATGAGTCCTTCTTCTTCATCAGAGTCAATGGGGATATCCTTGGACTTCTTGTATGCAATACTTTCATCAAATGTGACATCTCTGCTTACTTCAATACGTCGTTCTTCCTTGATGTAGATTCTATATGCTTTGGATGAGGTGCTATAACCAATGAAGATTCTTTTCAAACCTGTAGGGTCCAATTTCTTCTTCTTGTCCTTGGGAATATGAATGTTAACAAGACATCCAAAAATTCTAAGGTGATCAACATTTGGATTCTTTCTCATAAATGCTTCTTCCAGGGTCATGTTACCAAAAATTCTATGAGGATTTCTATTTTGGATGTAAATTGTTGTCATGGAGGCTTCACCCCATAATAATTTGGGAAGGTCTTGGTCATGTAGCATGGCTCTTACACATTCTTCAATAGATCGATTCTTCCTTTCGGCTACACCATTCTGTTGAGGATTGTAAGGGACTATTAGCTCCCTCTTAATCCTAACTTCCTTGCAAAAGGCCACAAGTTCTTTAGATGTATATTCTCCTCCATTATCTGATCTCAGAGTCTTGATCTTCTTTTTTGTCATATTCTCTACCTTTGCCTTGAACTCTTGGAACTTTTCAAATAGTTTATCTTTAGACTTCAAGAAATATATCCAAGTCTTTCTAGAACGATCATCAATAAATGTTACATAGTATTGATGACCACCAAGTGATTTTTTTGACATGGGTCCACAAACATCAGAGTGGATTAGGTCCAAGATTTCCTTGGATCTTGTGTCACTGCTAGGGAATGGTTTCTTCACATTTTTACCAAGGGCACACCCTTTACAAACTCCTTCATGCTCTTCCTTTAATTGGGGTATACCAATAACCATTTGATTCAGGGATGGCAATATTTTGTAATGGAGATGACCATACCTTCTATGCCACAACTCACAAGGATTGATGTCTAAATGTACTAAATCTTGAGGAGGAGGAGTTAGAAGTCTATACAACCTCCCTTCACGAATCCCAATAGTCCTTGCATTTTCTATACTAGATCCCTTTGCCCAAATAATTACTTTGCCATCAACAAATGCTACCCTGTCTCCTTTATCTTCTAAACAAGAAATAGAAAGAAAAATCTTTTTCAAACCTGGAACATAGAGGATGTTGTTGAGATGAATGTTTCCACTGGATTCCAGCTCTATGGAGGTAGATCCAATCCCTTTGACCGAATAGCTATTCTTGTCTCCAAGTTCGACTTTGTGAGAAGAGATTCCTTTAGATAGAGTATTGAAATGTCCATGTTCACCTGTCATATGCCTTGAATCTCCACTATCGATTACCCATGTGCTTTCATCTTCAAATGAACTTGTAAATGATGAGTATAGACTTCCATCAGATAGATTAGAGATGAATTTGGTGATGTATCCTTTGATGGATTCAAAGAGACTCCTAAGAGCCTTGAGACCTTCCTTCATGTACCTTGCCATTGAAAAGAGAGAGAAGATAGTTGCTACAAAGATGTCTTCAAACAAGAGTGCCAATAAACTGTGATCTTCAAGCTTCCTTCCTTCACCTTAGCTCTGATACCATGTTGAGAAACCAAGTGCTAGATAGATTAAAGCTTGATTCCTCTTTCTTGATAATTACTTGTGAATGTTAGTTGTCTTCTTATTAATTTATGTTCTCTTCATCAAGCAATTATACAAAACTTCAAAGCATAAAGATCACAAAGAGACAAAGAACACCAGAAATTAGGCTCCAAGCCAGGGCAAAACCCCACAAGGGGGAAACCCAAACAATCCTTCTCTTATAGAATCAGATCAAAATGAGATATCCAAGACCCAAGTCCAAGACCAAGACCAAGAATGCCACAAAGATCCAAGTCAACCCTCCTCCAAGTCTCCTCCAACCAAGTCAAAGTCAACGAAAGTCAACGCTGGTCAAACCACCTTAAAGCTCGTCAAATCGCTGAAACTTCGGATCTACAGTGAAGGATGAATTTCAAACCTGTAATGTTTGCAAAGTTTCCCCAGAAACTTCACACATGTGAGCAAAAATAAGCTAGAAAACTTGAATCTCTCTCCTTTGACTTCTCACTCTCTCCTTTGATTTCTGCTTCTTTTTCTTCTTGTCTTTGGCACAGAAATCGATGTGTTGTGTGAGTGAATGAATGATCTTCCAAGAGGTCGAGTTGAATTGTATAAATAGTTGTCCAGGAGCATCGAATAGTTGCCTCTTAGGCCGACTTGTTCGAGGGCCGCCTTAGTCTTGTGTTGACACTTTGACTCAAAAATAAAATTCTTTTTCTTTTTCTTTCAAAATTCCAAATGGGACTTGACAAAAACATTTCTTTTGACTCGTAATAAAATTTCCTTTGACTCTTTTGACTCTGTAAGCATGAACAACATGCTTTGACCAAATAAAATGATAATAATGAATATAATAAATGATAAAAAATACATTTCATTACATTATGAAGACCGACACTATTTATTCAACATTGCAATATCCTCCAATCCCCACACCCTCAATCCTCCTTGGTCTCTATCAAGGATGGTACATTGTTGTTCCACTAAATGGCGAATTGAGGGTTACGTAAAGATTAGGGCGTAGGATTGCTCTCTTATGGGAACTTTTATGTATGACATGTCCATTTGAATGGTACCTCCTAGGTTGGCAGCCCATTTCCTAAACAGCAACATTCCCCAGGCATTATGAATATCAATATCAATTACAATAACATTCATAGATATCTTATTTTCAAGGTGCCAATGCAAAGATGTAGACATATTTTCAATTATCCCGCATACTTCAATGGCCCTTGAGTCAATTTCACATACATTTCTATATGGTCTTGTAACTTCCAATCCCAATTTCTTTATGATATTCAAAAGCATTATGTTAGTTGATGCTCCTGGATCAAGCAGGAAATGATGTAGCAAGAAACCATTGATTTCGAGGGTTATGAAGAATGGAGGATGTCCTTCATCAAACTTTTGCGTGTAAAACACAATAAGGGAATCAGTTTCATTATTCTCATTTGTATGATGTTTTTCAAGACTTTCATGGGGCAACTATTGCTACTTACTTTGACCTTCTTCAATATTGTTAATTTGAGTAGAAATCCACTCTCCAAATATGCGCTTAGCATCTTCGAAGAAATCATTTGAGGAGACATGGACCATTTTAGGTTTTAGGAAGCTCTTGCTTCATGAAATCATATATTTTGATAGCACTGTGTTGGGCTTGCTTAGTTGTTACAGAATCATTATTTCTAAGATGATATGACACATCTCCCTCAAATGCTTGAAGGTATGAAGAGAGGACCAATTCATTAGGAGGTTTCAACTTTTCAGTATTAGGACTAATATATGGTTAAACCTTTGGTCGAATTCCCTAATACTTTAAAATGCCTCTTTCTTAACTAAGAAGAAATCTTTGTACAAATCCACAATGTCTCTTTCCTCAATCCATCTAAATGAGAAGACATCTAATAGATCATCCCACGAGTGTATACACTTGCTCGAGAGGGTTTGAAACCATTCCTCTGTGTACCCATCTAAGGATAGAACAAAAAGTCTCATTATCACGTCATCTTCAGTCTCCCTACTTAGGTGAGAGGAACAAGGAATTCCAAAGTCTCTCAAGTGCCTCTTTGAATTAAAAAAGGTATTGTCATTAAAGAGTGGCAACCACTTGTGATTTTTAGGCATGGGGTGAGGATACCCTAATATCCCTTCTAGATCAAGACAAGACATGGTGTAATTCATCCAAGGGTTTATGGTAGCAACCATGTTAAGTTTGTCAAGGACAAAAACCCCAAGGGAGCTTTTGTTCGTCTATGATATGTGAGGATCCAATCAAGCTCCTCACTCTTCATGATTACGGAGTCGCCTTATGAGAGGTTATATCACAACTTTTAGGATAACTCTCATCAATATTTTAATGAAGCTTTAACTTTGGATTACGAGGAGGTTAACTTAGCTCCTCCCTGGCAGTGACACCAAATATGTTGTCGCAAAATCTAGCAAGACCAGTGCAAGGCCTCACCGGGCAAGGGGCCGAACTTTATGGCAACAATAAGGAAGGGTTTCCACTATCACCTCAACAACCTTCCTCCCACTATTTAGTGGGATTTCAACCCCAAGGGAGGCTTTCCTAAAATACTTATAAGGTATTCTAATTATAGGGCTCAAGGAGATTTATTTTTGAAGGTCTAAGGATGGATAGAGGGCTCAGCAAGGCCAAATATGACCAAGGTATTCAATGTTAGGGTTCAAGCTCTCTAAAGTTAAACCAATGAATGGGTTGTTATAAGTTAGGGTTTGAATGATCTTCAATATTAGGACATGCAATGGCATATAGCAACCCTAGAAAAGCCCTAGATATGATCTTCAACAAGAAGGAAGCAAGGGCTTCAAATAGAGACTAGGGCTAAACTAGGGTAAACAACTTTAGGGTTGTTAGATATGCATCAACAAAAGAAAAAGACGGGGTGTTAGCCCTTATAGGGCATGTAAGGCAATCCACTATGCTAGATTTTGCTTTCGTAGAATTTATGGAGACTAGCCTACAATTCAAGACCACCCTTCAATAATGAAACTACACTTTTACACATAAATCATCTCCTAAAACCCTAGAGGCTACCCTAGCCATTTAGGAGAGAGAAAAAAGAAAAGGACACCTTTTGGGGTTTTAATGTGATCAACGCACTTTTGGACCAGCAACTTATCCTACAAGACCTATTGGAGTCTTTATGGCACAAAATACCAAGGATAATGAAGGAGCAAGGAGGGATAATCTAGGGCATCCACTTCTAGAACCATAATTATTCTTCTTGTGAGGGGAGAAATTAAGTATAATGTCTGCACATATAGAGTTTCCTTATAGGCTTTATAGAAGACAATTTTGCATGCAATTATGAAGCAAAATTTCAACAATGATAAGCATTTAGTCAGGGAACAAGTGAAACATTTTAAACATGAAAACATGCAAAATATCAATGATAGACAATAAAATTATAAAAAAATTCCACAAGAGCACTTCTTTCAATCCTAGAATAACGTCTCCAAGCAAAAATAATTCCAATTGCAAATCACATCCAGAAAGATCACATTATGTCTAATGTAGAGAAAAAGAGTCAAGTTGCACTCTCTTTAGGAGAGGTCGAATTACATGTGTGTGATGATGAAAAGACAAATGACGGGGAGGCTATATTTATTATTTATATGAGCCTTCTTCCACTCATTTTACAAATAAAACAACTAAGAAGCCCCATTGACAAGTTTACTTTAAGTGTTCCATAAGAAAGTGGTTACAAGCCAACCTCACAACTCAAAAACATAACCTAAATGCCATAAAATCCCACATGTGTAGCAATAAATGCTCATAAAGCATAGCAGCGTCCTCCAAATTATTGATTTTTGCGTAGCTTGAGCGGTACTCCAAGCCCTAGGGTTCGGGGTTTGGAGGTTAGAGCACCACAAAGTTCATTTATGGACTTGGAACCCAAGCTTGGAGTTTTGCACCCAATGATGTTTGGGCCAAAACCATGGAGCATTTTGGACATGTGATGGATGGAGATGATAGAGTATGGCAAGGAGAATCCAACGCTTCAAGAATCATTGAATTCCAAGATGTCCTTAATGAGATATGACTTTTCCAAGTTAATAAATTGATTTTTAGTCATTCAAGTCATGTAGGCTTGAAGGAGGAACATCCAAAGGTCATGTCTCTTGGGTAATTCATTGAGCCCTTCTTTTGTGTATAAATAGAAGGTGATGGAGATCATTTTAACTCATCCAAATTTGCAACAACTCATACTCTCAACAAAAGGCAGTCGAACTCTTAGAAGAGGAAGATGAATTTGTCAAGGATTGTTTGGGTGGTGTTTTACTCTATTACAGGGCCAAGTAGGAGCAGGAGAAGGTCGCGGGCCTTAAAGGCTGATCTGGCAGCTTGTGCGTGGAAGTTAAAGGTTGACTTATCTCTGTTTTGAGGGTCGTAGCCCTTAGTCCTTGTGCAGACCAGGTCGCAACTCTATTGAAGGGTTTTTGTGAGGGCCGCAAACCTCAATAGGCAGAACAGGTGACCTAAAGAGGCAGCAAGACATGGCAGGGTATTTTGGGAGATAGGTCGCAGCTTTAGGAGGTCTACTAGAGTGGTTTTGTGGGCTACAACAACAGTTGATTGGGTGCCCTAACCAGAAGAGAAACTACAGCAGCATGTACAACCACGTATGGTAATCTTGTTGAGTAAAGATTGAGTTGTTTGCTAGTTGGGTGGTGTCCTAGTGTGGACAAGTTTTGTGCAACTTGTCGAAGCCAACTGGAGGGCTTGACTTGGTGGTTAGAAGCCCCTCCTAGGAGCAGATTTCACAATGAAGTTATTGAGCATCATTGGTTCGTTGGAGGGCAATGTGTTGGTGCCCAAAGTAGCCCTAGATCAGCGTGACAAGAACGATATTGACAGTAGTACGTTGCATGAAGGAGTGAGCCTAATGTGTAGTTCTTTGATGGACGAAAGAAGCTACTAGATTTGCAGATTGGAGCTTAGGTGTTGGCCAGCCTAGAAGAGCAGATTGGATCAGCCCAGTGTTGCGGGGGAGCGCCCCCCCCCCTCCGATCCTGCTCCCAATCCGCGCTCCCCATGGGAGCGACTCGGGAGCGGGTCGAGAGCGCGCTCCCTAAAAAAAATTTCGCTCCCTGCGTTTTCGTGAGCGTTTTGCCTTTTTTGCAATTTTTTTTTGTAGTAATGTTCGAAATGCAATTTTTTTTAAAGAAACAAATAATTTTTGAGTGGGAGAGCTTAATGATCAAGTCTATGGCCCTTTTACTTAAATTTTTAACATTACCATGAAATGACTTAGGATGTTTGAGAGTGGTTCCGGCCTCATTGGATTTCATATGGAGAAAGTAGAATTTTAGATTTCATTCAAAATCCAGCAGACTTATCAGTTTTCAGGATTTCAGGATTGGGGGATTGCAATGTTTCCATTGAATTTTGTCATGTATTAGGGTATGGAACTCGTATTTAATCAAGAGCACCAATCCCTCTATGTACCTTGATGTTAGTGACATTGGTTGTCAAACTCCTCTATCATGACCCTCCTAAAAATGTATGCATCACTCAAACAAAATCTTGACTTGACATGCTATGCTTTTTCTATCTTATGTTAATGTTTAGAGGGTGATATTAATGACAAACATCCCTATGCAGATACAGAGATACTGACAAAGATACCTCTGGATATTAATGTTTAGAGGGTGATATTAATGACAAAGACCCTGATTTTTCAACAAGACTAAAAAATTAGACATTTCTCGTGGTGGCAAGAGGCCCAAGCATAAGAAATAGATAATAGATTTACTTCTCTTTTCTAGTTTCTAGTAGTTTTTATAACTATTGACTCTTTCATATTTATTATGATATTTTTTTAAACAATATATGACAATTTAAGTTTGAAGTTGGCAATTATAACTCATTAGTAATGAATTATGAATATGATGCTTCATGAAAGTTGAAAGTTGTTTCATTTCATTTCATTTTATAACATTTCATTTCATGTTAGATATTATTTGTTGTAATGGTTACACTTAGCTTACAAGTACAACTTTGGTGATCAATGATGATAAATGTTATATATTGAATTTTGAAAGCTTGAAACTTTAAGATTGATGAATCATGAGACTCAATATGTTGTATGTTACTATGTTACTAACTTGTGGACGTGGTTGATGAAGATTATAACTTCTAGATGATTGTTGTTATATGGTTCAATCTATGTTTTTTTATGTTTTTTATATCTAATTCATTATTCTACATGTTTTTGTTGACATATATGTATCAAAATATAAAATATATATATATATATTATAAAAAACGCTCCGGAATTCGCTACCAAACCAGGAGCTTCTGAAAATGTCGCTCCCGCTCCCAAGTAACATTGCCATGTTCATTGAAGCAGAAGCAACTTTTAGTTGTGATAGGTGGCAGCCCTCCTGGAGTCTCTATGTTTTGTCTCTTGATGGACTAAGGGGCATCTAGAGAGCAGAACGGAAGCGAAGGACCGAAAGGACGAGATACGACATAAAGGTTGTGATTGTGCACTAAAGCAGCGAGATTGTCATTGTATCTTGTATTCTTGTACTTGTGCATAATTGAGGGCCATTATCCCTTGTATGGGAGCCCTAGACAATTGTATTATTCAATTGGTTTAATATAACGAAGTTGGGTTGAAAATTTTGTAAAAAATTCTCGATAATTGTGCCTGTGTGATTCACTGTTGTTTATATTCCGTTGTGCAAAGTAGTTTTGTTGAGATTCTTGGTTTGGTAGCGTCAGAGATTTTAAGATTCTATCCTAGCACCAGGGTCATGGAAATTCAACATGGTATCAGAGGGTGTTTGAGCTACTTTGGGAGACAGTGAATCAAAAGAGTGCACAACGAAGTACATCTTAAGAGGGAGTTGGTCACATTGTAGGTGAAGGGCTCACTACAATGTCGAAGTTGCAAGTTGGTCTCCGGTATGAGGACAGGTTGGAGGGGTTGTCCAACTATAGTCCATGGAAGGAAAGGATCAAGTTGGTCTTGCAAGTCAACAAGATCTGGGAGTTCGCCGAGAAAGCCATCAAGAAGCTAACTGACCCAAAGGAGTTAGAAGTGTACGAGGATTTAGATACGAGGGAAGGATTGATCATCCTAGACAGTGTGAAGGACCCCCTAATACTTCATTTGTCCGGGAAGAACACTACACATGAGTTGTAGATGGCTCTTCAAAATTTGTTCCAGAATAAGAACGAGAATTAGGTACTTGTATTGGAGGATAAGTTGAAGTCCACCAAGATGATATAGGGCGAAGGAGTGACTTCGTATCTGACGAGATTGTCTCAGATCAAAGATGAGCTTACTATCGTCGATGTGACCATTTCAGATTTTGATATGGCGAGGATTGCTTTGAAAGGGTTCACAGAGAAATGGAATCCCTTCATCAAGGGGATCGTTGCCAGACTGGAATAGGTTGTGGGATGACTTCATTCAGGATGTGTTGCAAGACAAGGATCTTCATCCGAAGAAGAGAGCTTCAGATGATGACGTGGCACTTGCAGCACGAATGAAGGGTAAGCAAAAAGACTTGAGTAAAGTCAAGTGTTTTAACTGTGGCAAGATCGGTCATTTTTGTCGAGATGTCCAATGAAGAAGAAAGGCGATGATGAAAAGAAGAAAGGGAAGAAGGTCGCCGGTGTTGCCACCTCTGCTAAGATAGATGCTCTCACCAGGAGGTTGGAGGAAGAGGACTTTGCTATGATCTCTCATTTCTCGTAGGGTACTATTGATGAGGATGGATGGTACATGGACAGTGGTGCGTCGAAATATATGACAGGGTCACAAGAGGTATTCGAGACTCTAGTTAAGTGGGACTCGAAGTTGCACATGGAGTTGGGCGACAAGAGTCAGAAAGAGATCCGAGGATTGGGAGTTATGCCATTCAGGATGGAGTTAGGACAGCTGATGTGGGTCCAGGATGTACTGTTTGTACCAGGACTCAGATATAGCATGATATCTATCTCGATGATTGAGAAGAAGGGGTTTGAGGTCTTATTCCAGGATGGGAAGGCAAGACTTAGACCCAGAGGCTCTAGCTCTGCAAGTATTGTGCTTGGAGTTAGAGAGCATGGTCTATACAGGCTGACGGGCAAGCCTATGGATCATGGGAAGAAGAAGCAAGAGGACCAGGAGCAGGTTCCAAAGAAGCGGTTGCACGTGCAGGCTTCAGAGGTATAGGTCTGGGTTTCGAAGACTCAGGGAGAGTCGAGTTCTAGAAGGAGTTTGCAGATTCAGAGCGAGACTTTGTAGCCCAAGAAGAGCGCGAGGTCAGTGGGGAGCAAGGGTGCTCCTACAACTACCAAGAAGGAATCATGGAGAGAGTTAAAGACATTCCTAGAAAAGAAGAAGAAGCAGGATGCTTCCAGTGACAGCGACACTTTTGAGAGAGGCGTAGTTCACACTATAGGGATTGCTGCAGTTGTGAGTGCCAAGAGTTGGGCGAGTGTTGCGAGCAATGATGATGATGATGCGTTACTTCCTAGTCTTGGAAGTACCTCCCTCGCTAAAAGGGAGTGTTTATTTTTGAGTATCTTGAGAGGTACTCCAAGCTTTAAGGTTCGGGGTTTGGAGGTTAGACCGCCACAAAAGTCATTTGTGGGCTTGGAACCCAAGGTTGGGGTTTTGCACCCATCGATGTTTGGGCCAAAACCATGGAGCATTTTGGACATGTGACGGAGGGAGATGATATAGGATGTCAAGGAGAATCAAACTCTTCGAGAATCATCGAATTCTGAGATGTCCTTAATGAGATATGAATTTCTGAAGTTAATAAATTGATTTTTGGGCATTCAAGTCATGTAGGCTTGAAGGAAGAATGTCCAAAAGTCATGTCTCATGGGTAATTTGTTGAGCCCTTCTTTTGTGTATAAATAGAAGGTGATGGAGATCATTTTAACTCATCCAAATGTGCAACAACTCATAGACTCTCAACAAAAGGCAGTCGAGCTCTTAGAAGAGAAAGATGAATTTGTGAAGGTCTATTTTGGGTGGTTTTTTACTCTATTATAGGGCTGAGTAAGAGCAAGAGAAGGTCGCAGGCCTTAAAGATTGATCTGGCAGCTTGTACTTGGAAGTTAAAGGTTGACTTATCTCTATTTTGAGGGTCGTTGCCTTAGTCCTTGTGCAGACAAGGCTGTAGTCCTCAACAGGCAGAACAGGTGGCCTAAGAGGCAGCAAGGCATGGCAGGGTATTGTGGGAGATAGGTTGCAGCTTTAGGAGGTCTGTTGGAGTGGTTTTGTGGGCTACAACAGCAGCTGATTGGGTGCCCTAACCAGAAGAGAAACTACAGCAGCATGTACAACCAGATATGATAATCTTGTTAAGTAAAGATTGAGTTGTTTGCAAGTTGGGTGGTGTCCTAGTGTGGACAAGTTTTGTGTAGCCTGTGGAAGCCAATTAGAGGGCTTGACTTGGTAGTTAGAAGCCCCTCCTAGGAGAAGATTTCACAGTGAAGTTATTGGGAATCATTGGTTTGTTGGAGGGCAACGTGTTTGTGTCCAAAGTAGCCCTAGATCAGTGTGACAAGAACGACATTGACAGTAGTACGTTGGGTGAAGGAGTGAGCCTAATGCGTAGTTCTTTGATGGACGAAAGAAACTACTAGATTGGAAAATTGGAGCTCAGGTTTTGGCCAGCCTATACGAGCAGATTGGATCAGCCTGTGTTCATTGAAGCAGAAGCGACTTGCAGCAGTGATAGGTGGCAACCCTCTTGGAGTCTCTATGTGTTGTCACTTGATGGACTAAGGGGCAGCTAGAGAGCAGAATGGAAGCAAAGGACCGAAAGGACGAGATACGACATAAGGTTGTGATTGTGCACTAGAGCAACGTCATTGTATCTTGTATTCTTGTACTTGTGGATAATTGAGGGCCATTATCCCTTATATGGGAGCCCTAGACAATTGTATTATTCAATTGGTTTAATATCACAATGTTGGTTTGAAAATTTTGTAAAAAGTTCTCGATAATTGTGCCTGTGTGATTTACTGTTGTTTATATTTCGTTGTGCAAAGTAGCTTTGTTGAGATTCTTGGTTTGGTAGCGTAAGAGATTTTAAGATTCTATCCTAGCACCAGGGTCGTGGAATTTCAACACAAATGAGCTCAATAAGCCATCAAAAGGTGAGATAAAGGGTAATAAGTGCTCCATACTCCAAGATGCATCTCAAGTATCATATGCAAGCCATTCAAAGTCACTCCATGCCAACACGTCATGTACAAGGTGCCCTACGTCACCCTCAAAAGAGTAAGAGGGTTGACATGCCACTCAAGAACTCAAGCATTGGGACTCCAAGGTGATGTACAATCCCTCCCTTGTCATCTCAAGGATGACCAACATCATTTAGGCTTTGGATCAAGTGATGCTCATCAAACAGTATTAAGGCCAGCCTGGGGGCATTCTAGGTCCACTAGGTCCACTTGCTTCCTCCCGACAATGGCGCCAAAAATGTTGTTGTAAAATCTAGCAGGCCTTGTGGAGGGGTACCCTACAAGGCAATCACTAGACCAAATGACAACAATAAGGTAGTAGCCCATTGTCACCATAGTTACTAACCACTGCTTTTTATGGATTTTCACCAATGGGAGGAGTCCTAGTAGATAGGTCACCTAAGAGATGTTCTATGCTTAAAGGTATAAGGTGACTAAAAGGCTTCTAAGGGAGGACTCAACTTAAGGACAACAATTAAGCGATGAAGAAGAGGCAATGTGCTTCCCTTAGACAAGCCAAAAATAGGGCACGCTAGACCTAGGGTTTGAGTAATAGCATGGAAAAGGGAATGTCCCAAGGTCAAGGTGTAAAGAAAAGGTTTCCAATAATGAGTATCAACAAGGCAAAGGCACATGAAACCTTCAACAAGCCCTCAAGTTGAAGCTTTAACCAAACTAGGGTTTTATCCTAGGGCAAATAACTAGGGCAAGAGAAATTATGGATGAAAATGGAAAGAATGGCCACCAAGAGGAATGATTTTGAGGCAACCACTACAACCCTTGATGTTGAAACTTTCCAAGACCAAAAATTCCCCTTCCTAGCTAATTCACACTAAGCCCTAATTGGGTCGCTTGGCCTTAAGAGGGCCAAATTAGAGAAAAGAGAGGGAAATTTGATTTGTGGATAAAAGATGACTTGATCACCAACTAGACAAGGCCGGTGCCTAGTCCTTAGGTTGACGGAGTCTATGGATGATTAAGATTAGCTAGATCTTGCAAAAGTGTAAGGATATTTTGATGCCCTAGCAACAAAACTATAATTATTATCTTTGTGAGGGATCAGAAGCACTTGGGAGAGCTACAAGACAAGTTCAACAAGGGCACTACCATTCACATTCCATATATGAGTAATGCACACAATGAGGCTATCTAGATTCTATGCAATTGATTTTCAACAAATTAGGGCACAATAGAAAAACCCTAGATAACCATTACATTCCATACATTAGACATTAAATGAAAAATTCTTCAACAACAAAGCTCACTTACAAGATGAAATGCATGAATAATCCATCATTGATCCAAGATAACTTCTCTAAAGACAAGAAAATAGCTCCAACATGTAAAGTACTCCATAGATCACATCTTGCCAAGATACAAGAGGCCAAAATTCTCCTAAGGAGGGCCGAATTACTCCAAGTGATGATGATGGTTTACAAATGATCCTCTCCTCTATTTATACGAGGAGGATGAGTTATAATTTTACCCTAAAAGCCCCTATATACAAGTTAAATCACAATAATGCCTTGGGTTACAAGCCAACCCACTAGCTTTAGACCAAAAGTGAAAAACAAGCCCACATGTGTGAGTCATTAGCCCTCTAGGATTGACGTCATGGATGAGAAGAGCTCCAAATGCCAAGCGTTGAGGCTATTAAGTGCCAAGTGTGATGTAGAAGCCTCTAAAAATCACAATTTGAGGGTTGACCCTCAAATTTCCATCAATATCCCTACGTGGTCCCCAAAATCCAATTGGGTCACCACAAAGTGGTCTCTTGGGTCTCCAATTGCTCAAAATGTCCATCTTTTCTTCAACGTTGAGGGATTTTCAAGTGGTACTAACCCTCCCAAGTCTTTGAAGGCGAAACCATCCTCATTTGGGCCCTGAATTAGTTGCCATCCGTCATATGGTGCTAAGGTCGACTTGGAGGCATGTTGGGTTCAGGTGTATCATCCTGAAGAATCATCAAATGTAGTGCAAAGTGGCAGAATGTCCTAGCTGCATCAGGTGCCCAGGATCATATGTGATGTGCTATTGTTGTTCGGAGACCCAAGGGTCTCAACACTTCACCTGTGGGTGTGAATATACTTCTCTAATGGCTTGGATGCCTGTGGGTGAGGTGTCCAAGACATGGATTGTTGAACCACTTGACAATCACAACATAAAGTCTAGTGAAAGCAACCAATCATTAGGGACAATAATCATTATTGCATCTAAGTGAACCAAGCTTGAATGTAATGGGCTATTTAATACTTCAAACAAGGATTCCCTTCCAAAATCAGGGCATTGAGCTCACAAAGGTATTCCCCCCCCAGGTAGGAGTGGCTAAAGGACGACCCTATTAGGTGTTTCCAACCACTAAGGGGAAGTGACATTTCCTCAGTCCACCTTTCAATTGAGAAGTGTTGTGAATAATAATGATGGTACGGAGGGAGGAAGACTTCATGGCCAAGTGCCATGGTCAAAGGGACCACCATGATGGGGATCCCCATCCTAATTGTATAGATGTGAGGAGGGAGAAATTGTGGATGCATGAATAACCAACTCTTGTGCACCTTTTACTTTGCTTGGTTTTTCTTTTTATTATTGCTCGTAGCTCAAAGGGTTAAAGCTTGCTTTCAATAATATTGCAGTTGTATTACCCCTTAAGGATGAGTCATCTCATTGCTCATCAAGTATGGGATATGCAAGAGTTCCTTTTATGATGTTATAGAGAAACATGTGCTCAAGACCCAAGGGATGGCCATAATGAGTGAGGTAAAGCTCATGTTAGGCTTTTGCCCACGTGCTAATTTGTATGTCCCAGCCATCTTTTGCATACTAATATTCTTTCTTTTGATTTCATTTTGTGGCCATGATATGCTATTTCATTTCTTTTAGCTACATCAACCTCCTAAGGCAAAGTTTTGGGCCCTACCCAGGTATTAGGATGTATGGTTGCCAAATCCTAGATAACCAATGGTCAGTTGAACCCGAAGAATGGATGTGAGATAAGGGCTTGTAATGTACGATGGAAAGTGGTAAGTATGGAATAGGGATAGATGGAACTACGCTATCTCAATCAAGGCTTCCCGAGTATTGTCCCTCCTATAACCATTGGGCCATTAGGGGAGGTCCCACTGGACTGGGATTGAAGATTAACCCCCCATTTAAGGTGAGGGAATAAGATCACGGTCAAAACCCCTCCTTATTTTAGGTCACCCCATAATCCTTATCAAAATACCAAATACAAGCAAAGCATAAGCACCCAATTGCAAAATGAATAAAGTACCTTTTGATCGGAAGCCCGCCTACATTGATGTGCTCATGCCAAACGGGTGAAAAGCATATGGTTGATGCAGGTGGCAGAGACATAATGGCACATCATCATCTAGTGGTGGCTATCAGGTGCTGCATGGTTGGCCGCCTAGATGTGAAGAACAGGAGAAAAATTTTCTCCTATAGGGCTACCCATTTTGGTGGGTAACACCTCACAGACTCAAAGATGAGAATGAGAAGATGCCAATCCCCATGACCAATGACCACAAGCTTGAAAAATGGATATGGAATAGAGGGAATGATGGAAAGTGGCGAGCATGGAATATCATGGGCACGCTACTTTAATCAAAGCCTCCCCAATAATGTCCTTCCTATAACCCTAAGGCCTCAAAGAAGGTCGCACTGGACTAGAGTCAAAGACTAACCTCCCAAGAGAAGTGAGAGAACAAGAATACAATCAAGATCAGTCAAACATCTAAATCACCCCTTGATTCATATTAGTATGCCCCAAAACATTAAGTAAAAAAAGCACATGATTACTAAATCATTAAAGTACTTGTAGATGGATGAACTGCCTTCCTTTAAGAAGGAATGTTGAATGGGAGAAACAAATATGATCGGAGCAATATATGGAGGATCTATGGCATCAAGTCATGTGTTGATCAATAGGGCTACTGGTTGGCTACTTGTCCAAGGAGAAAAAAATTCTCCTATGGGTTATCCACTTTTTTGTAGGTAACATCTAGCTCCAACTTGGATACGTGTTATTGTCTAGCATACTCATTAATTATAGCCGTAGTGACTCTGCTCTGAAGTGAGCTTTTGAGCAAGCAACTAATCCTTTGGAACCCTAAACATTGCTTCAACATTGTTTCTATTGTCTACAAACTGATAAACAATGGTATCCTTGATATTTAGGAATGGGCTTGGTTGGACAATTTACTCGAAAATCTAGCAAGCCTAGTGCAAAGCCTCACTTGGCAACCTAGGTCTTATGGCAACAAGAGATCATCCACCATTGTCACCTCAGTGGCTTCTCTCCAGTTCTCTAGTGGTGGATATTATCCCTGTTGCGCCAAAATCTAGCAGGTCTTGTAGAGGCAAGCCCTACAAGGCAAGCACTAGACCAAGTGACAACAATGAGGAAATGGCCCACTATCACCATAGCTAACACCCCCTACTCTTTATGAATTTTCACCAATGGGAGGAGTCCCGGTATAAGGTCACCTACAAGAGATTCTAGGCTTAAAGTTTTAAGGTGACACAACAGGCTTCCAAAGGATGGATCAACCTAAGTACAAGGTTCAAACAAGGATGAAGAGGCAATGTGCATCCCTTAGAGAGGCCAATCAAAGGCACACTAGACCTAGGGCTTGAATGATAGCATGCAAAATGGGATATCCTAAGGTCAAGGTACCAGAGAAAAGGTTCCTAACAAGGAGTATTAGCAATCCAATGGAATATGAAACATTCAAGAAGCCCTCAAGTTGAAGCTTAACCAAACTAGGGTTTCTCCTAGGGAAAAATAGATAGGGAAAGAGAAATTAAGAAGGAAAATGGAGAGATTAGCCACCAAAAGGAATGATTTTGAGGCAACCACTTGTACTCTTAAAGTTGAATCCTTCCAATGCCGAAAATTCCTCTTTGAGCAAATTTCACTCCAAGCCCTAGTTAGGTTGCTTATCTTCAAAAGGGTCAAAATAAGAGAGAGGAAAGGTGTGAAATTCAATTTTTAGATAAGATAAAGGTTGATCGCCAATTAGGAAAGGCTAGTGCATAGTCCTTAGTTGGAAGGAGTCAACAAGATTGATAGATTAGACAAGTCCTGCAAAGGAGTAAGGATATTTTGATGCCCTAGAAGCAAAACCCTAACTATTACCTTTGTGAGGAGTCAGTATTCACTTGGGAGAGCTAATTCCAAGATTCACCAAGGGGATTGTCATTCACATATTATACATGAGTAATGCATGCAATGATGATATCTATCTTCTATACAATTTATCTTCAATAACAATGGTGTAATAGAAAAACCCTAGACCATCAATACATTCCATGAGCAACCTTTATCTGGTCTTGATGATGAACCACATTTGTTTGTTCGAAACGCGTCGACCAAAAATTTCTCTTATGTGATTTCTACCAAAAGACTTGCTTAATACATTCCATACATTTGACATAAAATCAGAAGTTTATCAATGACAAAGATCACTTAGAATATAACATGCATGAACAATCCGTTCATTGATCCAAGATAACTTCTCCAAAGCCAAGACAAGAGTTCCAATAGACAAAATACTCGATAGCTCACATCTCTTTAAAGATACAAGAAGGTCGAAATCTCCAAGAGAGGTCGAATTAGTCCAAGTGATGATGAATATAAACAATGATCCTCTCCTCTATTTATATCAAGAGGATGAGTTCAAATATTAGCCTAAAAGCCCCTAATAACAAGTTAAACCACAGGAAACCCTTGGGTTGCAAGCCAACCCACTAGCTTTTGATTATAAGTGAAAAATAAGCCTACATGTGTCAGTCGCTAGTCTTCTAGGGTTGACATCATGCATGAAATAGGCTCCAAGTGGCATCTCCAAGTGCTATGAGGTGTCCAATGTGGTGTAGTAGCATGTAAAAATCATGATTTGAGGGTTGGCCCTCAAATCAACCTCAATGGCTCCCTGTGGCCCCAAATGTAGTTGGGTCACCACAACGTGGTCTCTATGGGTCTCCAACTACTCAAAGTGTCCACCTCTGTTCCAAGTTCCAACATTGAGGGCTTTCCAAGTGCTACTAGCCCTCCCAAGTCTCTAAAGGTGAGACCATCCTCATTTGGGACCTAAATCAGCTGCCATCCCTCATAAGGTGCTAAGGCTGGCCTGGGGGCATGTTGAGTCCAAGTATGACATCCTAGAGAATTATCAAATCCAGTGCAAAGAGGCATGGTGTCTTGGGTGCAAGGAGTGCTCTGGTACATGCATGATGTGTTGGTGTTGTTGGGAGGCCCAAAAATCTCAACGCTTCACTTGATAGTGTCAATATACTTCCCTAATTGCCTAGATACCTGTGGAAAGGTGCCCGGACATGGGTTATTGGACCACATGACGATCACAACATAGATTCTAGTTAAAGCAACCAGTCATTAGGGACAAAAATCATTATTACATCTAAGTGAACCAAGCTTGAATATAATGGGCTATTTAATACTTCAAATAAGGATTCCTTCCAAAATCAAGACCTTGACCTCACCATGGTGTTTCCTCCCTAAGTAGGAGTGGCTAAAGGACAACCCTAATAGGTGTTTCCATCCCCTGAGGGAAAGTAACATTTCCTCAATCCACCCTTAAATTGATAGGTGTTAGTGAACAATAATGATGGTACGGAGTGGAGAAGACTTCATGGCCAAGTGCCATGGTCAAAGGTATCGGGTGATGGGGATACACATCCTAGGTGTATAGATGTGAGGAGGGAGTAATCGTGGATACATGAGTTACCAACTCAGTGTTTGTTTTTCCACCCCTCTTGTGTGCCTTTTAATTTTGCTTGATTTTTCTTTATATTACTGCTCATAGCTCAAGGCTTAGAGCTTGCTTTGAATGATATAGCAGTTGTATTACCCCTTAATGATGAGTCAGTTTATTGCTCATCAGGGTTGGGACATGCAAGGGTTCCTTTTTATGATGTAATGGAGTAACATGTGCTCAAGAACTAGGTGATGGCCATAATGAGTGAAGTAGAGCTCATGCTAGGCTTTTGCCACGTGCTAATTTGTATGTCTCAGCCATCTTTTGCATTTTGATATTTTTTTCTATTTTGTTGTGGCCATGATTTTCTCTTTCTATTTCTTTTAGTTGCATCAACCTCCTACAACAATGTTTTCAAGCCCTACCCAGGTGTGTGGATATATGGGTGCCAAATCCTAAGGAACCAATGGTCACTTGAACCCGGAGAATGGAGGTGGAATATGGGCTTGTAATGTATGATGGAAAATGGTAAGTATTACTTAGGGAAAGATAGAACTCTGTTATCTCAATTAGGGCTTCCCAAGTAGTACCCTTCCAATACCCATTGCGCCATTAGGAGAGTGAAAATTCCAAAACTGGAATCCTATTGCAGCAATTGCAATTTATTTTTCTAATTGTTAATTATTTTAACAATTTATCTACTACGACAAATATCAAACAAATCACACTACAACCTTCACAAATAAAGTTGTGGAAATAAATAGTGTTGGAAACTAAGAAATACTAGCACACAAACAATAAAAATGACACTGTTATTTTTGGACAAATGTCCCCAGAAAAACCCAATGCGGGAAAACCAGTGCAGCAGATGAGGGTTTTATTTTATGCAGCAGTGAAATCTAAGTACAATCTATGGATCCCCAACTGGCAATACAAACAGCAAAAAAAATCCGGGCAAAATTATCTGAGGGAATTACCCTTCCTCCACAAGCAATCCCAACACAACTTCTCTTCAGAAACTCGTCCTCTTGGACCCTCTGCGCTGCTCTCCGCAAAGCCTATGACATCTAGCCTTTGAACTGCCTCTGGGCCTCTAATGAAGCCGTTTTTCCTGTCTTTGCTGAGGAAATTGCTTCTCCAGCACTCTAGACCCTTTGCCCAACTGGCATCTGGAACTGAAAACGAATTTCTCTCCAACAAAATTAAATTGATATTGAAGCAACTACGTTGCACTGCCTCGCCAGGAATAACTCGGCCCCTTGCTGCTCCCTCTCCAGATCTGGAAAACTTCGTCCGGATCACTGTCTCTGCCCCTCACTGACCCTGCTTCGATCTTTGGCTCTCTGGCAACTGCTGCATCTCTTTAGAAATCGATCTGCTAAGAAAATCGAACTATAGAAGTGTCTTCTCCAAGTGCCCATCGACTTCCTTTTATAATCCACTGCTAGAGCACCAACGGCCAAGATTAAATCTTAATCAATGGCTAGGATCATCTTGGAGTCGACCCATGTGAGTTTCTAGATGATTCTCACCTTATCTCTGTTGATTTTTGAGTAGCTTGGGAGGTACTCCAAACCCTAGGGTTTAGGGTTTGGAGGGCAAAGCACCACAAGAGTCACTTGTGGGCTTAGAACCCAAGGTTGGGGTTTTGCACCCATCGTGTTTTGGGGCAATTCCATGGAGCACTTTGGACATGTGATGGGACGAGATGATAGAGGGCAGAAAGGAGAATCCAACACTTCGCGAATCACCGAATTCTGAGTTGTCTTTAGTAAGATATGAATTTTTGAAGTTATTGAGTGGGCTTGCACCATAAGTGTCAAGGTTGGCTTGAGTTAAATAAGCTCCTTGACAGTTGGACAAGCCTTTGTTGGACGTTTTGAGAAGCCCTCCTTATGTGTATATATAGAAGGTAATGGAGAGTTCATTTATGTTGGACACAGATTGTCATTGATGTCAATATGGCAATATTCAAGAAGAGGAGACAGAGCATATCGGAGTCGAGAGGATCAAAGGAGCCACATATATCGGAGGAGTGCCAGAGCAAGAGGAGCCATATCGAAGGAGTGTCAAAGCAAGAGGAGCCATCGGAGGAGCTATCGGAGCAAACAGAGCCAAGAGGTGCAGACTAAGCAAGAGGAACCACATATGTATATGTCATATCGGAACCAAAGAGGAGCTACAGGAGCAAATAGAGTGGACCGAGAGGAGCAGATGGAGCAAGAGGAGCCAAGAGGAGCAATATATATGGAGCAAATGGAGAAAATGGACCGAGAGGAGCAGAGGAGCCAAGAGGAGCCATATATATATTACAAGCAAATAGGGCCATCGGAGTCATCGAAGAGCCATATCAGAGCAAGAGGAACGTTGCTTGTAATATATGCCAAAAACAAAACTATCGGAGCGATAGAGGAAGCAGAACTCATATACAGCCACAGATAACACCTATCGGGAGTGGAGGCAAAGCTGGGTTAACTAAAGTCCGAGAGCAGAGAAGCTATTAACATAGAGAATCGACGCCAAAAACCCTTAGCGGAGCACTGGCGGACTTGAAACCATATTAAATTTGCCTGTGGAGCTTATCGGTTTCGATAATACCATCGCATCGGGATATCGGCGATATCGCAGCGATATCGTATCAGAACCCTTAGGGATGAGAATGGACGCGATATAATATATATCGGGTTAAAATGCCAAATCGGGTCCGGTTTTGTATCGGCGGATGCATACAGATATAACCCGCGACGAGCGATCGCCGATCGTCGACGAATTACCATTGGGCAGAGGCGGATGCGATAAAATATAAACTGTGGTGCATTACATATCGGGTCCGCGGAGGACTTGTATCATTTCGGAGGTAGCGATCAGCGAAATCGCCGAAGGACCCGGAGCCGAAATTAAGTTAGGAAGGAGTATAAGGAGGTGTCGGGTCCGCGTTCCGTCGGAGGATTGGGACTATTGCTTACAACGAGTGCCGCTATACATCGGACCCGAAACCAACATAGAAGGGAGTCTAAAAGGGCGTCGGGTCCGCACCTCGTCGGAGGTCAGGGCTTAAGGACTTATTGTAATCACCGAAATCCGGACCCGCCGATAATTATAAAGGCGGATGGATAAGATTTGAGATCCGCATCTGTTGAATGAACGGAATTACATGGATTCCCGTGTATTAAAATATATGCGACCGTGGGGTTTTATTGTGTTGGCCATATATTTGTATATGTGCATTTTCGTGGGGCTTTACAGCTTAACCCGATAGTTAACACGCGGTTGGGTGGTGGCTTCCGATGGGTGATTAAGACGCTCGGGTGGTGGCTTCCGATGGGTGATTAAAACGCTCGGGTGGTGGCTTCCGATAGTATTAAAAGCTCCGATAAAAAAAAAAGGTGGCTCCGATTCTAAAGTGTGGAGGCAAAAATACTGTAAGGAACAGTCCCGATAGTGCAGGAGACCAAATCATGGCGATTATGATTGGGATAAGATGTGGCTATCTGTTAAATGAAACAAAACCCTGTGTATGCCTGCTATTATTATCGAAAGGACGTGGCTGTCCGTTAAATAATTCCATCCCTGTGTATGCCCACAATCATTGGCAAAGCAGCGCTGTTACAGTTTTAGCCGAGAAGATATGTTCTCCGGTGGATCGTTTTGGACCTGGCCATTGATTCAACGTGTCCCACGAGCATGAATAGACAAAGGAAACGGAAATTCGGGAAGCCGAAGAAGCAAGCAAGCGAAGAGGAAATGACAGCGAGCGTTGAGGAAGTCTAAGAGGCCATGTGAGAGGAAACGAATGGACAGAGGCACAGGAATGCATAAAAACAGCAAGAACAGAAGACTGTGGTTGCTATTGTTGTTGCAAACAAAATGAGAATGTGAGATAGCAGAAGCAGCAGTGGTGAATGTTGTTGAAGGCTGTTGAACGCTGTGGAAATAAGCTGGAGGAGACAGAGGCAGCGAGAGGATCCAGCAGAACAAAAAGAGGGCCGCAGGGCTAATAAGACAGCAGACAGTCAAAGGGGAGAAGCAGCTAGCAGAAAACATAAACTTGAGCAAGAAGTTGTTCTTTATGCAGAGCTTAGTGCAGCTAACAATAGACTGACTAGAGCTGTGTGAAGACATTATCAGAGAACATGAAGGCTATTGGAGACCATGCGTGGGCAGTGTGCAGAGCTGTGAAGACTCATCCATAAGAAGACATGGTTGTCATTGATACTGTAGTTTGGAGATTACAGTGAAGCTGTAAATAGACAGAACTCAGCAGAGAAGAGTTCTGAGAACAGAAGGATAGGATTCCTTGGGGTGGTGCCTCAAAAGTGAGAAGGATAGGAGTCCTTGGGGTTGGTGCCTCAAAAGCAAGAAGGATTGGGGCTAGTGCCTCAGAAGTATGGAAGGATTGAAGTCCTTGGGAGTTGGTGCTCCTAAGTCCAAGATTGGTGTCTTGGCAAAATAGAGTTGGTGCTCTGGAGGTTGGAGCCTCACCAAAGTCCAAGTTGGAGCTTGGCAACTGATTGTGACCATCTATATACTGTATTTATTTTACTGCACGGTTATATTAATAAAAGCATTTATTCTTGCTGTTCATTTTGTGTTCTGAATATATATGTTTTAAGTTTTAACTGGTAAAACAATAGTGGAAAAAAGAATACCCCCTCTCAGTATTTCCAACAATTGGTATCAGAGCAGGTTCCTTCATTCAAAGCTTAACAGCTTGAAGGTCGACATTTAGAACACAAATGGCGAGGTCAAGGAAGAAAGTCTCCAATCCTCCTAAGGATGTGTCTTCCTCTACTACTAAAATAGAAGAAAATGAATATGAGAAAGCTCCAAGGCTCAATGGGAACTTTAATATATGGGAAGCAAGAATGAGGAATTTCCTACAGACTCAAGGCATTGAAGTCTGGAAATCTGTGATTGCTGATAGCAGGATGGATGAGGAATCCAAGGAGTACAATGCAAAAGCAGTAAAGGCAATCTTGAATGGGCTATCTGATTCTGTAAAGAACAATCTAGGAAAATATTCATCAGCAAAGGATTTATGGGACAAACTTCATGACCTTCACTCAAAAGGAGCACTGACCATGACCATCAATCAAGAAGAAGATCCTGAACCCATCATAGAAGCTGATAATGAGAATTATGACATCAAGGCTGAAGCAGACTTAGAAGATGAAGAGAATGAAAAAGACTTTGTAGAAGAACTCCTCGCTCAACTTATGACTGCCATGGAAGAGATTAACAATTTGAAAAAAGAAAATGAGGCACTTAAGAAGATAGCTCCAATTGATGACCAAGATCAACCAAGAAAGAAAATTGACCTCATCAAGCTTCAAGTACAAGAAAGGGATGAAGAGCTTGCCAAGCTTAAGAAGGAATATCATCAAAGCAAAAGAAAGCATCATGAAGAAGTCATATCCATGACAAATCAATTGAATATAGCAAAGAAGCAGGAAGATATCTTGTCAAGCCAACTCGAACAAAGGCACAAGAGCTTGAACAAACTAGAAGAAGAGGTTGGTCAGTACAAGGTAGAGGTCTCCTCCCTTAAGTCTCAATTACAAGAAGCCAGGAAACAGGCACAAGGAGCTGAGAAGGAAATGGAGAGCAGTCAAGCAAAGAATGAAGAAATCTTCAAAATGAAGTCAGATATCATCTCCCTTAAAATAGTAGCAGCTGAAGCTACTCGTAGCAAGGAAGAAACTGAAGAACAACTTGCAAAGAAGAATAATGAGTGTGAAAGATTGGAAGAAGAGATTGTCCTCCTCAGAAATAAGGTTGAAGGGATGAACAAAATCATGAAGAGCTCGCAGGCCTTGGATGACATGCTCAGCTATCACAGATGTCCATCTGATAAATCAGGTCTCGGATATGTAGGTGAATCCTCAAACAAGAATGAAAATGCTTCAAACAAAAGAGATATGAAGAAGACATAAAGAAATGGTGATGCTCCCAGCTCCAGCGAAGGCAAGGAGAAGAATCAAGATTACAATAGAACAAATCCTGCTCCAAGAAGAAAACCAGCTCCAAGAAGAAATATAGATGATGACAAAGATGCGAGAGGCAATGGTTATCATCAAAGGATCTCAAGGCAGAAAGGCTTCAGAAGTACATCAAGGAAACCTCCATCTCCCAGGTACCAAAGTTCATTTTTTGGTTATTGTTATTCCTGTTCAAACTTTGGTCACATGGCAAAAGACTGTAAGGCATATCATAAAGATAAATGGTATGGTGCCCAACCATTCCATAGAGATAGATGTTATAGTCTCCGACAACCTCCAAGAAACAACTTTGCAGAAAGAAATCATGAATTCTTATTCATGAACAATGTAGAATGCTTCAAGTGTCATAACATCGGTCATATGGCACGTGATTGTAACTTAACAAGGGCTCTTACACAAGCTAGAACCATGCAAAAGAAGAAAGTTACACAAGTATGGAGAAGGAAGGAAATACAATCCGAAAGTCCCTTGAGTTCTTCAGCGAACAGCATGTGTCATTGGCCTAAATTTTGACAATCTAAGCATTTTATAAGAAGACTCTGCCAAGAGGAGATGATGCATACAGATAGGGGGAGCCTATCATGTTCTCAGGAGCACTCCATTGAAGCATATGATCCTGTAACCATGCTTTGGACTGTTGTTAAAGAAATAGGGCAAACAACCATGGTGCTTTTATGATAGAAGTTTATGTATTAACTCAGGAATTAAATGTGAGAACAGATAAATTCTGGACACTGATAGAGGCAGTCTTCAAACAAACAGATACATCTGGAATGGAGTTTGAAGTAAGAGCAGCTAGCAGCATATAACAAACTGAAGCATTGTAAAAGGATGCAGATCAGCAATTGTATTTAAAAGGCAGTCACAGATTGGATATTTGAATCTGCAGAGATATGTACAAGAACGCAAGGAAAAGATGGCTCATAGGAAGGAGAATGTTGTGTAGTCAAGCATAACTTAAGCTGATACAGATCACTTAAGAAATATAGCAACAGTAAGGCACAACCCCTCACATTTTTGTCCAGATACAATGATGATTGAATACTAGATGGCAGTAACTTAAGAAGAAGCACAGAGACACAAAGGAACTCAGATCTGAAGAAAGACAATCTCAAGGGCATCTTTCTCTTGATTCGGACTATAAAGGCCTCTCAATGTTACCTGTGGAGACAGCAATATGGATTGAAGCGCAAAAGCTTGGACTTGGACACTTGGTGTATGGCCATTTTGCAATCTGAATGAAAGCATTAAAGTAGAGCATCCTTAAGCATTGTTGAAGCCATGATAAAGCAGTTCTGAGACATGAAGATGATAAAGCATCAATCCTTCTATCTTGAAGAAGAAGAGCACTATGACAGGGGGACTCACAGACCCATGAAGATCTACTATTCATAAAGATGCAGCAGGACAGGGGGAGCAGCTTGACAGGGGGAGTTCGTATGCATTCCTTTGCCATTGATGTCAAAGGGGGAGAAGGCAGAAGAATATTGCCATCAATAACAAAGGGGGAGATTGTTGGACACAGATTGTCATTGATGTCAATATGGCAATATTCAAGAAGAGGAGACAGAGCATATCGGAGTCGAGAGGATCAAAGGAGCCACATATATCGGAGGAGTGCCAGAGCAAGAGGAGCCATATCAAAGGAGTGTCAGAGCAAGAGGAGCCATCGAAGGAGCTATCGCAGCAAACAGAGCCAAGAGGTGCAGACTAAGCAAGAGGAACCACATATGTATATGTCATATCGGAGCCAAAGAGGAGGAGCTACAGGAGAAAATAGAGTGGACCGAGAGGAGCAGATGGAGCAAGAGGAGCCAAGAGGAGCAATATATATGGAGCAAATGGAGAAAATGGACCGAGAGGAGCAGAGGAGCCAAGAGGAGCCATATATATATTACAAGCAAATAGGGCCATCGGAGTCATCGGAGAGCCATATCAGAGCAAGAGGAACGTTGCTTGTAATATATGCCAAAAACAAAACTATCGGAGCGATAGAGGAAGCAGAACTCATATACAGCCACAGATAACACCTATCGGGAGTGGAGGCAAAGCTGGGTTAACTAAAGTCCGAGAGCAGAGAAGCTATTAATATAGACTCATAGAGAATCGACGCCAAAAACCCTTAGCGGAGCACTGGCGGACTTGAAACCATATTAAATTTGCCTGTGGAGCTTATCGGGTTCGATAATACCATCGCATCTGGATATCGGCGATATCGCAGCGATATCGTATCGGAACCCTTAGGGATGAGAATGGACGCGATATAATATATATCGGGTTAAAATGCCAAATCGGGTCCGGTTTTGTATCGGCGGATGCATACAGATATAACCCGCGACAAGCGATCGCCGATCGCCGACGAATTACCATTGGGCGGAAGCGGATGCGATAAAATATAAACTGTGGTGCATTGCATATCGGGTCCGCGGAGGACTTGTATCATTTCGGAGGTAGCGATCAGCGAAATCGCCGAAGGACCCGGAGCCGAAATTAAGTTAGGAAGGAGTATAAGGAGGTGTTGGGTCCACGTTCCGTCGGAGGATTGGGACTATTGCTTACAACGAGTGCCGATATACATCGGACCCGAAACCAACATAGAAGGGAGTCTAAAAGGGCGTCGGGTCCGCACCTCGTCGGAGGTCAGGGCTTAAGGACTTATTGTAATCGCCGAAATCCGGACCCGCCGATAATTATAAAGGCGGATGGATAAGATTTGAGATCCGCGTCTGTTGAATGAACGGAATTACATGGATTCCCGTGTATTAAAATATATGTGACCGTGGGGTTTTATAGTGTTGGCCATATATTTGTATATGTGCATTTTCGTGGGGCTTTACAGCTTAACCCGATAGTTAACACGTGGTTGGGTGGTGGCTTCCGATGGGTGATTAAGACGCTCGGGTGGTGGCTTCCGATGGGTGATTAAGACGCTCAGGGGGTGGCTTCCGATGGGTGATTAAAATGCTCGGGTGGTGGCTTCCAATAGTATTGAAAGCTCCGATAAAAAAAAAAAGGTGGCTCTGATTCTAAAGTGTGGAGGCAAAAATACTGTAAGGAACAGTCCCGATAGTGCGGGAGACCAAATCATGGCGATTATGATTGGGATAAGATGTGGCTATCTGTTAAATGAAACAAAACCCTGTGTATGCCTGCTATTATTATCGAAAGGACATGGTTGTCTGTTAAATAATTCCATCCCTGTGTATGCCCACAATCATTGGCAAAGCAGCGTTGTTACAGTTTTAGCCGAGAAGATATGTTCTCCAATGGATCGTTTTGGACCTGGCCATTGATTCAACGTGTCCCGCGAGCATGAATAGACAAAGGGAACGGAAATTCGGGAAGCCGAAGAAGCAAGCAAGCGAAGAGGAAATGACAGCGAGCGTTGAGGAAGTCTAAGAGGCCATGTTAGAGGAAACGAATGGACAGAGGCACGGGAATGCATAAAAACAGCAAGAACAGAAGACTGTGGTTGCTGTTGTTGTTGCAAACAAAATGAGAATGTGAGATAGCAGAAGCAGCAGCGGTGAATGCTGTTGAAGGCTGTTGAACGCTGTGGAAATAAGCTGGAGGAGACAGAGGCAGCGAGAGGATCCAGCAGAACAAAAAGAGGGCCGCAGGGCTAATAAGACAGCAGACAGTCAAAGGGGAGAAGCAGCTAGCAGAAAACATAAACTTGAGCAAGAAGTTGTTCTTTATGCAGAGCTTAGTGCAGCTAACAATAGACTGACTAGAGCTGTGTGAAGACATTATCAGAGAGCATGAAGGCTATTGGAGACCATGCGTGGGCAGTGTGCAGAGCTGTGAAGACTCATCCATAAGAAGACATGGTTGTCATTGATACTGTAGTTTGGAGATTACAGTGAAGCTGTAAATAGACAGAACTCAGCAGAGAAGAGTTCTGAGAACAGAAGGATAGGAGTCCTTGGGGTGGTGCCTCAAAAGTGAGAAGGATAGGAGTCCTTGGGGTTGGTGCCTCAGAAGCAAGAAGGATTGGGGCTGGTGCCTCAGAAGTATGGAAGGATTGAAGTCCTTGGGAGTTGGTGCTCCTAAGTCCAAGATTGGTGTCTTGGCAAAATAGAGTTGGTGCTCTGGAGGTTGGAGCCTCACCAAAGTCCAAGTTGGAGCTTGGCAACTGATTGTGACCCTCTATACACTGTATTTATTTTACTACACAGTTATATTAATAAAAGCATTTATTCTTGCTGTTCATTTTGTGTTCTGAATATATATGTTTTAATTGGTAAAACAATAGTGGGAAACAGAAATACTGATTCACCCCCCCTCTCAGTATTTCCAACAATTTCCTCATCCATTGGTGCAACACAAGAGCTCATCAAAGGAGCTAAAGGAACTCGGTCAAGGGAGCAAGGGTTTTCTGTTGAGGCCGCAACAAGAAGGTAAGGACAGCGAGGCAGTTAAGGGTTGTTTCAGGGCTCGTTGAAGGCATCTGAGTTGTTGTTAGAGGGTCGAGGAGCTGTGCTTGGAGGGTCGACATAGGAGAGGTTCAAAGCAAGTCTGTTGTGGCCATAACAGGTAAGGGAACTCATGCTTATGCAAGCCGTAAGCTACAGGATGGTTGTGTTAGGCTGTAGGCCATAACACCACAAAAAAGGGTGTGCGTAAGACTGTTTGGGGCTGATTTGTGCCCTAATCTCTTGTGTAGAGGCAGAGGGTTCAACTAAGGAGAGGCCGCGGTAAAAGGGTGATGTTTTGGTGCATGGTTAAGGGCTAGTGCAGCATGCTTTGATGCCCTAACCAGGCACAGTTACAACAACAAGAGAACAACAAACTTGGAGTAGCAATACCTTGTGTTGGGTCATAGTTTGTGACCTATTTTGGATTAGTTTTTGTAGCAGCCTATGGGAGCCAAGTTGAAGGCTTGATTTGGCGATCGGGAGCCTTCATAGGAGAAGATATTGCAGTGATTGGATTGTGTGCCATTGTTCTGATGGAGGGCCATGTGTTGGCTACCCAAAGTAGCCCTAGACAAGAAATCTTGAAGTGACGAAGAGAGCTGAAGGTTGGGTGAAGTTTGGTGCCTAATGTGTAGCACTTTGATGGACAAAAATGATTGCTAGATTGGTAGATTGGAGCTCAAGTATTGGCCAGCCTAGAGAGCAGATTGGATCAGCTCGTGTACATGCAGCAGAAGTGACTTGTAGCAGTGTTAGGTGGCAGCCCTCCTAGAGTCTCTATGTGTTGTCCTTTGAAGGACTAAGGGGCAGCTAGAGAGCAATACAGAAGCGAAGGACCGGCAGAACAAGAAACGACATAGAAGCTACAACAAAGATTGTCATTGTATTTTGTATACCATAGACTGTTGTATTATTTAGATTGGTTTAATGTAAGGAAGAATGGGTTGTACATTGTTGTCCAATGTTTGTTAAAAATTGTGTATACTTGTGCATATATGATTTACTGCTTTATATTTTCCACTGTGCAATGTAGTTCTTGTTGATATTCTCAATTTGGTAGCATCAAAGATTTTAAGATTCTAACATAGACCCAAGATGATGGAAATTCAACATGGTATCAGAGCTTGTTTGAGATACTTTCGAAGTCAATGAATCAGAGTTGTGCACAGCGAAGTATAGCTTAAGAGAGAGTTGGTCACATTGTAGGTGACAATGTTGAAATTGCAGGCTGGTATCTGGTATGAGGACAGGTTGGAGGGGTTGTCCAACTATAGTCCATGGAAGGAAAGGATCAAGTTGGTCTTGCAGGTCAACAAGATCTGGGAGTTCACCGAGAAAGCCATCAAGAAGCCAACTGAACCAAAGGCGCTGGAAGTGTACGAGGATTTGGATACGAGGGCGAGATTGATTATCCTTGATGGTGTGAAGGATTCCCTAATACCTCATTTGTCCGGGAAGAACACTGCACATGAGATGTGGATGGCTCTTCAAAATTTGTTCCAGAATAAGAACGAGAATCGAGTATTAGTATTGGAGGATAAGTTGAAGTCCACCAAGATGATACAGGGTGAAGAAGTGACTTCGTATCTGACGAGATTGTCTCAGGTCAAAGATGAACTTGTTGTCGTTGGTGTGATTATTTCAAATTCAGATATGGTGAGGATTGCTTTGAAAGGGTTCACCGAGGAATGGAAGCCCTTCATCAAATGGATTGTTGCCAAAGAGAATTTGTCAGACTAGAATAGGTTGTGCAACGACTTCATTCAAGAAGAGTTGTGAGCCGAGGATCTTCATCCAAAGAAGAGGGCTTCAAAGGATGACATGGCACTTGCAGTGCGAATGAAGGGTAAGCAGAAGAAGGACTTGAGTAAATTCAAGTGTTTCAACTGTGGCGAGATGGGTCATCTTTCATCGAGATGTCCGATGAAGAAGAAGGGAGATGACGAGAAGAAAATGGAAAGCAGATGTTGCCACTTCTGCTAAGATAGATGCTCTCACCAGGAGAATGGAGGAGGAGGACTTTGCTATGATCTCTCATTTCTCACAGGGTACTATTGACGAGGATGGATGGTACGTGGACAATGGTGTGATGAAACATACGACAGAGTCAAAGGAGGTTTTTGAGACTCTAGCTGAATGGGACTCGAAGTTGCACATGGTGTTGGGCAACAAGAGTCAGAAGGAGATCCGAGGATCAGGAGTTGTGCCATTCAGGATGGAGACAGGACGAGTGATGTGGGTCCAGGATGTACTGTTTGTACCAGGACTTAGATATAGCATGATATTTGTCTCGATGATCAAGAAGAAGGGGTTTGAGGTCTTGTTCCAGGATGGGAAGGCAAGACTCAGGCCTAGAGGCTCTAGCTCCAATGGGATTGTGCTTGGAGTTAGAGTGCATGGTCTATACAGGCTGATGGGAAAGCCTATGGATCATGGGAAGAATCAGGTGGAGCAGGTGCAAGTGCAGGCTTTAGAGGAGCAGGTACAAGTTCCCAAGAAGAAGGTCCAGGTTCCAGAGGCTCAGAGGGAGTCGAGTTCTAGTGGGAGCTTGCAGATTTAGAGGGAGACTTTGCAGCCCAAGAAGAGCGCGTGGTCAGTGGGGAGCAAGGGTGCTTCCACATCTGGCAAGAAGGAATCATGGAGGGATTGGAAAGTGATACAAGAGAAGAAGAAGAAGCAAGATGCTTCCAGTGACAGTGACACTTCTGAGAGAGGCGTAGTTCATGCTTCAGGGATTGTTGTAGTGGTGAGCGCCAAGAGTTGGGCAAGTGTTGCGAGTAGTGATGATGATGATGAGTTACTTCCTAGTCTTCGAAGTACCTCCCTCGCTAAGATGGAGTGTTGATTTTTGAGTAGCTTGGGAGGTACTCCAAGCCCTAGGGTTCAGGGTTTGGAGTGCAAAACACCACAAGAGTCACTTGTGGGCATGGAACCCAAGGTTGGGGTTTTGCACCCATCGTGTTTTGGGGAAATTCCATGGATCATGTTGGACATGTGATGGGATGAGATGATACAAGGAAAAAAGGAGAATCCAACGCTTCAAGAATCGTCAAATTCTGAGTTGTCCTTAATAAGATATGATTTTTTGAATTTATGGAGTGGGTTTGTAGTTGCACCATAAGTGTCAAGGTCGACTTGAGTTAAATAAGCTCCTTGACAGTTGGACAAGCCCTTGTTGGACGTTTTGAGAAGCCCTTCTTATGTGTATATATAGAAGGTGATGGAGAGTTCATTTCCTCATCCATTAGTGCAACACAAGAGCCCGTCAAAGGAGCTAAAGGAACTCAGTCAAGGGAGAAAGGGTTTTTTGTTGAGGCCACAGCAATAAGGCAAGGGCAACGAGGCAATTAAGGATTGTATCAGGGCTCATTGAAGGCATCTGAGTTGTTGTTAGAGGGCCGAGGAGTTGTGCTTGGAGGGATGAGATAGGAGAGGTTCAAAGCAAGTCTGTTGTGGCCATAAAAGGTAAGGGAACTCATGCTTATGCGGGTCTTAAGCTACAAGATGGCTACATGTTAGGACGGCAGACCATAACACCATAGAAAAGGGTGTGCATAGGACTGTTTAGGGTTGATTTGTGCCATAATCTCTTGCGTAGAGGCAAAGAGTTCACCTAAGGAGAGGCCGCAGTAAAAGGGTGTTGTTTTGGTGTATGGTTAAGGGCTGGTGCAACATGCTTTGATGCCCTAACCAGTCACAGTTACAACAGCAAGAGAACAACAGACTTGTAGCAGCAATACCTTGTGTTGGGTCATAGTTTGTGACCTGTTTTGGATCGGTTTTTGTAGTAGCTTGTGGGTGCCAAGTTGAAGGCTTGATTTAGTGATCAGGATCCTTCATAGGAGCAGATCTTGCAGTGATTGGATTGGGTGCCATTGGTCTAGTGGAGGGCAACATGTTGGCTACCCAAAGTAGCCCTAGACAAGCAATCTTGAAGTGACGAAGAGAGTTGAAGGTTGGGTGAAGTTTGGTGCCTAATGTGCAGCACTTTGATGGACAAAAGTGACTGCTAGATTGGCAGATTGGAGCTCAGGTATTGGCTAGCCTAGAGAGCAGATTGGATCAGCCCATGTACATGCAGCAGAAGTGACTTGCAGCAGTGTTAGGTGGCATCCCTCCTGGAGTCTCTATGTGTTGTCCTTTGAAGGACTAAGGGGCAACTAGAGAGCAGTACAGAAGCGAAGGACTGGCAGGACAAGATACGACATAGAAGCTGCAGCGAAGATTGTCATTGTATCTTGTATACCATAGACTGTTGTATTATTCAGATTGGTTTAATATAACGAAGATTGGGTTGTACATTATTGTACAATATTTGTTAAAAACTGTATGTACTTGTGCATATATGATTTACTGCTTTATATTTTCCGCTGTGCAAAGTAGTTCTTGTTGAGATTCTTGGTTTGGTAGCGTTAGAGATTTTAGGATTCTAACCTAGACCCAAGATCATGGAAATTCAACAATCTCAAATAATATTGATTAATTAACCATGTTCCCTAAGTTTAGACTTAGGAAATATTTAAAAAACGGCTATTAATCTAATTGAGACACTTCCAGGTGGAATTTCCATAAACGATTTATGGATTTTGGCAATCTCATGTATTCTAACCTCTCCACAAATTTCATGGCTAAAACACATCCGATGCTGCAAAAACTAACACTCCCTCTTAGTGAGGACTGTGTTCTCTCCAACTAGTGCTCAACAACTCATGTTGCAATCTGTTGCATCCTGCTGCTACAACTCCCTGTTTTTGTATCACCTTTGTCACGTTGTTGATGTCTAGCTATACTACCCACCAACAACTACGCAACTCTGATGCTACATCTGTGTTGCTGTTGACACTGCCATACTTCTGCCAATCACTACATCTACATTGCAACTTCCTCTCATATGTTGTTGCTGCAACTACTGCAACTGAAAAACATCCAAAATACTAAATCAGTTGTGTTCAGTATTGATGCATCTGCCTCCTGAGTCTTGACTGTTACTAGCTACTGCACTATCCACCAAGGAATTTGTGTTGTTGTTGACTCTGCATTATGCCACTCTGCACTACGCTCCTCAGCGCTTTACTGCTACTAGCTTGCAACTATCACTCTAGTACTAACTGCATCAACTACCACTGATCCATCCTACTACTGAATATTGTGTGCTCCCTGTAGCCAGGTAATGATCCATGAGGTGGACTCCTCAAGGACCCTGCCCAATCTTTGTAACTCTCTCGAGCTACAACTCTAAGTCACCCCACCTCACTCCTGGAGGTATGGCTGCCAAGATCGCGAAGTCTTCCTCCAACCTGGAGGACAACTTGTCGTTCTCAGCTAATGAATCTTGTTGGTCCTACTTCTTTGACTTGTCCTTCTTCTTGAGAGGACACTGCATGTTATAGTGACCGAGCTCACCACATCTGAAGCACTTGACCTTTAACAGGTCCTTCTTCTTCTTTCTCTGCTCCCCCTGCCCCTAACTGGGACCCTTAGATACTAGGGCCACATTCTCCTCCTCCTTCACCACCTTCTGTTTGTTGATACTGCTACCACTGATGGAGCTCTTTGGCAGAGCTTGTCTCAATTCCTCCTGCTGCAAATTGGCCCACATTCTGTCCCATCCTGGTAGCGTGTCTCTGCCCAATATACTTTGAACGAAAACCTGCCAATCCTCTAAGACACTGTTGAGTGCCAATCGTTCTAGCTGTGAAGGTTAAGACACTGCCCTAACAACTGAAAGTTGCTCTTCGACTTCCTGAATCCTGGTGCATCTCAACTTCTCCTCTAGGAACATCTTCTGTTGCTCGGAAGTACCCTAGTATAGTGTGGAGATAGCATCCCACATCTCTTTGACCATTCCCTTGGCCACTATATGTGAGACAATATGGTCCCAGACTCCATCCAGGATCAAACACTTCCCCCGTGCCATCTCCTTCCTATATTCCCTAAGCTGCTCTGCATCCTAAGGAACTTCCACTACAATATCAATGTAGGCTTTCATGCCATATTCATCAAGAAGGAAGGACATCGTGGCCTTCCAGATGACGTAGTTGGATGGTCCATCCAACCTATCCTCATCTCTAAGCCCTGCAATAGCCATCTCGAAAATTGTCAAAAATCCCCTCTTTCCTTCTGCTTGGTTGTTGCTCTGCTACTCGCACTTCCTTCTGGAGTGAGAAGATCTGCTCACAACTACTGTCAATCTACAAGGAAATATCGAACTTCTAAGACTCGAAGTTCCATGAGAGAAATTATCCCTCTGTTGTGTGTGCTTTTTTATTCCACTCGACGATGGTTTTACTGCTACAAAACCCTCTGCGTCGAACCAGAAATCTACTCAGCGAAAATTTGAGTTGCAGCTGCTCCCTCTGACTGTTGGAATCACTCTCCTGGGCAAATCGAATTTTCTACAACCCCGCAACTGAGAATCGAACTGTTGGCCCAGCAATTCGACCTCCCTGTCTGAGCATTGCACTGCCTCAAGAATTTCGACCGGCTGCTCTCTCTAAGCAGCAAAATTCTTTCTCCGCTTTTGCTTCTGAGCTTTCGATTGATCACTTACGCTCTAATACCCTGTGCAAATTACAAAACTGGAATCCCATTGCAGCAACTGGAATTTATTTTTCTAATTGTTAATTATTTTAACAATTTATCTACTACAACAAATATCAAATAAATCACACTGCAACCTTCACAAATAAAGTTGTGGAAATAAATAGCGCTGGAAACTGAGAAAATACTAGCACACACAAAATAATAATGACATTGTTATTTTTGGACAAATGTCCCCGGAAAAACCTAATGCGGGAAAACCGGTGCAATAGATGAGGGTTTTATTTTATGCAACAATGAAATTTGAGTACAATCTATGGATGCCAAACTGGCAATCGAATTAGCAAGAAAATCTGGGCAAAAATATCTGAGGGAATTAACCTTCCTCCACAAGCAATCTCGGCACAACTTCTCTTCAAAAACTCATCCTCCTGAACCCTCAACGTCAGCCTCTGCGTTGCTCTGCACAGACCCTATGATGTCTAGCCTCTGAACTGCCTTTGAAGTCGTTCTTCCTATCTCTACTAAGGAAATCACTTCTCCGACGCTTTGGACCCTCTACCCGGCCTTTGGAACTGAAAACGAATTTCTCACCAGCAAAATTGAATTGCTACTGAAGCAACTGCGTTGCCTCACTAGGAATAACTCGACCCCTTGTTGTTGCCTCTCTGGATCTGGAAAACTTCCTCTAGATCACTGTCTCTGCCCCTCACTGACCCTGCTTCGATCTTTGGCTCTCTGGCAACTACTACTGCTCTCTGGAAATCGATCTGCCAAGAAAATTGAACTACAGAAGTGTCTTCTCCAAGTGCCCATCGACTTCCTCTTATAATCCACTGTTGGAGCACCAATGACCAAGATTAAATCTTAATCAATGGCTAGGATCATCTTGGAGTTGATCCATGTGAGTTTATAGATGATTCTCACCTTATCTCAATCAATACCAATTAATTAACCATATTCCCTAAGTTTAGACTTTGGAAATATCTAAAAAGTGGCTAATAATCTAATTGAGACACTTCTAGGTGAAATTTCCAGAAACAATTTCTGGGTTTTGGAGATCTCATGTATTCTAGCCTCTCCACCAAATTTTGTGGCTAAAACACATTCGATGCTACAGAAATTGACAGAGAGGTCCAATTGGACTAGGATCGAAAATTAGCCCCCTGTTTAAGGTGAGAGAACAAGACCATGACCCAAACCCATCCGTCTTCCATATCACCCCATAACCCATATCAAATGCTCCAAACAAAAAAGCATAAGAACCCAATTGCAAAATGATTAAAGTAACTTTTGAGAGGCATCCCACCTTCATCCATGTGCTCATGCCAAATGGGTGAGAAGCATATGGTAGATGCAAGTCGTTGAGATATAATGGCATTTCATCAGCTAGTGGTGGTTGTCAGGGGTTGTTGGTTGTGTAGCTAATCGGTTCGCTGTCAAGGATAGGGGAAACGTTTTTTCCTATAAGGTTACTCACTTTGGTGGGTAACATCTGTCTCCAACTTGGGGACATAGAGCTCACCGTAACCGCATGATCCATATGCTCGAACGAGAAGTTCATGAGAACTCCAGCAATCCCTAAGCTCGCAGACCTGTAACTTGCAATTTGCAATCAACTTGCTTGAAAGAATGTGCACTAGGTGTCGGGTATCACCCATGTTTTATGTGGAGATAATAAAATCCGTATAGAAAATAAAGTCTACTCTAAATGCAATCTATTCTAGCATGGAACATGATATGAATTACGTTAGAATGCTCATACAATATGCAATGCAACTACACTACTAGACAATACTAGCATTACAATGCATAATCTAAGTATAGTCATATAGCCAATGCAACCAGCGTATCATTAGATCCACATAATGCGTCTTGTCTCTATGATTAGTTATCAGATAGAACACGAAAACATCACAAACACCTACGCAAGATTCAAATGTTGAATCACAAGGGTGAGAGAAGGGGAAAAAATTACCATACATCGTGAAAAGGAGTCATGAATGGAGGGAGAAAAGAGGAATCAGGCCTGCACCACTGGATCTTCTCTTACAACCTGAATATGGAGTAATCAATGATCAAGCTCGAGAACTTTTGTTCAAGGGCTATTTCAAGCATACAACAATCATCAATGACCCTAGACACATGCTACAAATGTCAGGAGCAGATGGATGGCTCTAACACGTCAACAATCATATCTCCCCGATCATAATGGGAGGTGCAAGGTATAATAAAGTCATTGTACCTCGAGAAGAACCACAACCCCCTTTCAAGGTGTTGAGAAGACTCTTCAATTCCATGGCTCCCAAGGGACTCTTCTCGATGGACATCAAACTCTTCTTGGGCACTCGTGACACCTTTCTTGATAGGTTGAACATTACGAGGATGAAACATATAGAAGAGGCCCTTCCATTCATCAAGGCAATACTCATGATTTGGTGTACATGGGGGTGCCTCATGTTGATCAACGTGCTCATTGCCACCCGTTGTTGCATAAATTGTACAAGAAAGATGCGACAACGCTTAGGGCAGGGGTTGTCACTCTAATCCCTGCCCTCTCCGTTTTAGTTGTATCCCTACAACAAGCTATGGGGGGTAGTCCCTATGAAATGTGAAGATGGGAGACTCGCTGGTAACCAAGTCCGGGAGACACAACTGAATGGACTAGCCACTTGGTTGAATTAGGAAGTTCTTTAAAGACTAGATTAGATTTACCTTGAAAGACCAGTGCCATAAATGGAGTCAAATACTTTCTTATACAATTAATTACCAAGTCACTGGATGAACGGTTGTTGCTTAAGTATGCTTCACTATCCTATATGAAATGCAAATCCTACAAACTAGGTGAAATGCAGAATCTTGGTTTATTTTCGTTAGATGCCTACTGTAAATGTATCCTTAAACTTAACTGTTTTGAAGCTAGTCTCTAGAGTAGTTTGTGAGAGAGAAACCGGGGCGAAGCAAGCTGAGGCTTGGTTAACGATACGTCCCCCGGGATTCTAAGCACCCAATGCCTCTGGTGTTACCAAGACTGTGGCTCTAAAGACTACAAGGTCACCGTGTTAACCACTAAAGAGGTGCTAGGCTGCTAAAGCTAAGTGGGAAAGGTGGTCCTATTCTCTATTGACCAAGAGATGGACGACTACTCTTAAGGTGAGATCACTTAATTACTTAAGTATTCAATTACAATGGTATTCAATTATAAACAACGAAATACTTAAACAATAAACAATCTCAACCACAAGAGAAAGGGTCCAATACTCAACAGTGCCAGAAAATGTAACAAGTAATGTCAATAGACAATGATACTTCAAAATTATGATCAATGAATAACCAATATGCCCAGATACACAATTAGATTCTCTTATCACACTTATGATTAAATTGTTTATGAGATTCACAAGAGATATCCAATTCACCAATGAGAAATGTATCTACTTATCCAACAATTATAATACCAATGAGATCACAATGTCATATAGAGCAATTAGCCAAAATTTATTAAACACTTTATCAACTTGATTAGAGCACCTATGTGTAAAAATGCAAGAGTCAAACTAGATGCCAATGACCAAATTTCAAACCCAAATCAGCTCAACCATTAATGATTATGAATTGTAAAATTTCTTTAGCCAATTTTAGAGACTTCTGTGTCATTTAATATCGCTGCAACCTTGTATTCAGAGGTCTGCAATTTTATATCAGCAGTCAAAAAATGATGCAAGATGCCCAAGGTAAGCTAGAAAATTAATGCATTCAACTTCCAATGATATTTCCTTTGATTATTGGACTGCTTGGACACTATAAATCAGATATATTATGTTCAGATTAGACCTCAAAATGATGTATATCATACTTGAAACAACACAGAAAATTAGTGATTCAGTCTTTTAATAAACCAACAAGGTGCCAAATTATTAATACCAAATAAGCTCCAATGATTAGCTAATCAATTTGAGTGATTTTTAAATGATCCCTAGTCAAACTTTGATGATTATATTTAGTTTATATGACTGCATAAATGGCTGTAGCAAAACAGAGAAAATGGTGAAGGGAAGAGAGGCAAACCAAGAGGCATAGAGGCCTAGTTGAGGGCTAGTTTGACCTCCAATGGGCATGGCCACCTACAAACGCCAAGTTAGCTCAAATAAATGCTGCAAAACCAAAATATTAGCCTACTGAAACAATGCAAAACCAGAGATGACTGAATACAAAGCTAGGGCAAGGGTTAGAAGGCTAGAAAATTAGGGCTAGAAATGACAAATGAGGGGCTAGAAGGGCAAAAAAATGGCAGATACAAAGGGAAAAGGGCAAGATGAAGCCACGGCAAGGGCAAACAAGCACTTAGAGGCTGACGCAAGGGGAAAACTAGCCCTAGTATAGCTAGCAGCTCGGGCTAAAGCCCCATAGGGGTTGCGGCAAGGCCCTAGAGGGAGGCCGAGAGGGAGGAAGGCCTCCTAGAGGCCACTGCAAAAGAGAAGAAGGAGGTTCGAGGCCCTTGGAGGCCTGCAACTAGGCCAAGGAAGGGGGTCAAGGCCCTAGAAGGGCCTCTAAGGCCTGCGGCTAGCACTTAGAGGGCTAGCGGCTCAAGGAGGAGGGAGGTCGAGGGTTAAAAAGGACCTTGGAGGTTCGCGGCTAGGGTGAAAGGGCGGCTAGGGTGAAAGGGCTGGACAGCTAGGCCGTAGGCCTTAAACAAAAATTTCAAACCCTACAAATGCCAAAAATCACCACAAATCAATGCAGAAATGCTAGACATTGGGCCTAGAGGATGAATATGTTGATTTTGGTAGCAATGGATGTGCTTTAGCCTCGAGATTTTGCAGAGAGGCTAAGAGACATGCATTCTCCAAGACCCAGAAATCGTTTGGGAAAAAAATCCACCTAGAGATGGTTTAATTAAAATAATTAATCATTTTTAATGTATTCCTAAGTCTAAACTTAGGAAATGTGACTAATTAAAAGGTATTAATTAAATCTAGTGTGAATCTTCTAGATAAAAGACGAGGATCAACTCCCAGTTAATCTTAGCCCTTGATTATGGTTTAATCTTAGTCGTTGGTGCTCCAACAAGAGATTATAGGAAGGAGCTTGATGGGCACTTGGAGAATACGCTGAAATAGTGAGATCTAGAGATCGAATTCTCCAGAGTAGCAGCATTGAGTTGCCGAAGAGAGATCGAGTGATCTTCTTGCAGTGAGGGACAGGGATAGTAGACCGAAGGGGATTTTCCAGTCCCAGTGAGTGCAAGGCAGAGAATGCATCGAGAGGTGCAGAGATGCAGCGTAGTGCCACACAGAGGCAGCGCAATGCTTCAAAGGGAGTCCCCAATTTTGTTGGGGAGTAGTCGAGATCCAGAGCCAAAAGCCAGTGTGTGAGTCCGGAAGGCCAAGGAGTCAAGTTTCCAGTGGGCAAAAGATCAAAAGGAGAGGGTGGCCTCAAAACACCAGCAAAATCCTTTGATCAGCTTGAAATTCCCCTGCACAAATGAAATAATGATGCCAAACCCCAAATATATATACAAAAATCCAAAAATAATAAAACCCCAAAAATAAAAACCCCAATTGCTGCAAAACAAATAGGTTAGAAGTAATTTACAAATTATTTACAAAATTTAAAATTTTTGGAGAAAATATTTTTTTGGATAAATAATAATGGATGAGTAAATTGTTGAAAAAATAAATATTGGTTGAAACCCTCTTGCAAAATCAAATACCATAAAGAAATCTCAAAGCCCAAACATAGTCAGTCTTTCCCCACAGTGTGAACTTGGAGCCCAAGGGCTAGCATACCTATAAATCTCTATTATATTCTCAAGAAAATTGTTAGATCATATAGTGAATCAGATCACCTAAGATAGAATATATCAATAGAATGTTCTTATCACCAACAAATGAAATAACAATTATTAATCAATATTTAGCTCAAAATAAGATCACACATAGCTAACACATACCACAAGTCAGCGAAAGAAAAACACCATGAATTGAACCCCAAAGTCTTTCTATTATGATACAAAATGTTCCCAGCAATGCGGCAGCTCAATACCAACGTTACAAAATTTTTATATCATCGAAAGATATCATATAGAAGCAAAATGACTTCTATATATAAAGAAACCCCTCCAAGTGGAAATTTGTAATATCCCTTTTTGAAAATTGTGTTAGTTTTCTGAGAATTTTCTTTATAAAAATTTATGCCGAGATTTTTGCCAAAAACCCACAAAATTATACCAGCATGCATAGTACAACTGGAAATATCATAGGCAAAATGGAAAAGATGATAGTTGAATGGACCTCCAAATATTTTGCCGCTATGTTGATCTGGATCTCTCAAAACTCCACAACATCTGCTCTCTCCCTCCAACAACAGTTGCCACTGAATCAACTGAAAGACGATGAAGCGCCAATTGAGGACCTAAATGATCCTCACTCCAATATCCTTGAAACTCTATGAAACTCCTGGATGAAGTCTCCTAAAGGTGAGTTGAGTTTTCATCCAACACTCAACAACATACCCAAGGGTTTCTGTCCTGAGGCCAGCGAGGTTGGGAACTAGGTTCTCCAAACTTCATCAATAGAAAATATCAACAATCCAAGATGTCCTCCAATGGCCTCCTCCTCCCCTTTTAATAGATCTGATGGACCCTTCTAGAAGCCCCTATTTTATTATTATTTTAATCATTGACCACATTTCCCCCAATTAAAATATCCTTTTAATGTGGGAAAATGGTAAATTGGCCACCATGCCTCCTCAAGCCACTGAAAACCTCCACTAACCATCTCATCTGAAACATCTTCTCATTCTAGTTCCAACGAGCTATTACACTAAGGTTTTTTGTCAAGTATTCCTCTCGGAACGCCACCTTAAGCGTAATTAAGTGAGCTAGGTATAGAAATATTGAAATTTCTAAGTCTATCTGTTAGAAATTTAATCTGTATTCTTCTGGTTTATTTCTTCTACTTGTTAATTCTGAACAAGTTATTTAAAACATATAAATAACGAAATAAACACAATACAGTCTCAACATCTACAGATCAACAGCTGAAAGAAAACAAACACACAAGTGACACCGTTATTTTTGGACAACTTGTCCCCGGAAAAAACCCAATGCAGGAAAACTGGTGCAGCAATTCTGAGGGTTTATTATTATGCAGTATTTCCTTGAGTACAGCGAGGTACCACACTGGCTCACCCAACAAAGAAAAATAACCAGCAATAATACCTCTCTATTCAGAAACAAGTATTCAAAAAACCTGTCCCACGAAACCCTCTCCAACAACTCTGAAGCACTGTGTTGGCCCTTCTGGCCTCTGCGCAGCCTGAGAACCCTCTGCGTCAGCCCTCTAAGGCACTGCGCAGCCTTTGGGACCCTCTGCATCACTCCTGCTGCCCTCTGCGTGGATGACACAAGCCCTCTGGCCTCTGCGTTGTCTCTGTTGGGCTCTACGTGGCGTGCTCTGGCTTCTGCGTCTGCCTCTCGGCTTCTTCGCTAGTCTCTCAGCACTATCTATGCCTCTCTGTCCAGTACTCACTGCCCCTCACTGCTGATCACTGATTCGACTTTGCTTATCAACCCCGCTCTAGCAAATCGAATGATTGATCACTCTGGTGTGTCTTCCAACTGAACCTCACGCCTCCTCTTATGCTTTTCCTTTTGGTCCTTCAACGGCTGAGATTAAATCTCTAATCAACGGCTAAGATTAGATTTGGCTTGATCCATGACTTTTGGAACCTTCTAACCCAGTTTTATATTAATACCCATTAATATTTTATTTTTCCTAAGTTTAGACTTAGTAACTCCATTAAAAATATTAATTATTTTAATATCTCCCAAATCGGGTACAATCTGTCCAAACCATTTCTGAGTCTTGGAGATCTCATGTGCTTTAGCCTCTCCACCAATTTTCATGGCTAGATCACATCTGATGCTACCTCAAATCAACAAATAATAACCTCGTTTTACGGGAATTATCAGAATGCAATGGAACGAGAAGTGAGTTGTGCAGAATCAATCTTGATGATGGAAGATGGCAAGTGAACTCCTCCGGACCCCATAAAACATCTCCAAAAGCCCTTGGGCTCACTGATGACGAAAACCTACACCTGTGACCTGTCTGCCTCAAACCTTGAGAGTCCATCCTAACCATGCCATAAGGTACATCACAAATCCTCTCGCCCCAAGATTGCTTGCCCTCAAGAAATCCAAACATGTGGACCAGTCTAATGGCCCAATGCAACTGAGACCTGATGCCCAGATCTCATACAAACCACTGGGCGATGCTATGCCTCTGTGTCAACCCACCATGAACAAACCCCTTAATGCCCGAATCCCAAACCAATCTCTAACTGTCATCAACAAATCCTCCTAGATCCCAATGCCACCAAGAACAGGCATCAATGCTCCATGGCTCCTGTTGCACTATGCTCCAAACTGAAAATATCGTGCTACCAACAAGATACCAACTCATGATCTCCCACCAATCCATCCCGTGGGAAGGATCAGATGCACGTGCACCTATATATGGTACGAGTCCACTGAGTTGCACCATGCTCAACTCATGCAACTCTGCCCAACCAATCAACTAGATATGTCTAGGAATCCCTGCCTCTCTCCCCATAAGTGGGCAACCCATGCTACACGCCCTATCAATGTACACCTGGAGACAGTTGCGGCCTAGAAATACTGCAGCTTCGCTAGCTTCCACTGCATCTACCTGCACCTTGTCAGTGGGTAGACCCAAAGATGGATGCACCACTGTCTCCAAAAGAGCCTCCCTCATCTGACCGAAAACTCCATGCTCCACCGGTCCACTCGTCACCTGCAAAATTGTCCTGCCAGGTCCCAACGCCTCCTGATGACCAATGTCTGAAATACTACTTCCCTGGTGGTTGTGTGCACATTTGCCTACTCCTCACCAACGGATGGCTCCAAGGATGTCTTCTCATCCTCCTCCATCATGGGTTAAACATGAGCCACTAGCTGACTCTCCAAAGATGGCCCATCATGCGCATTGTGCTCTACAATGTGTTGCTCATGTTGAATGGGAACAAGTTGCTACTCATCAACCTCCTCTACCAAACATGGTTGCATCTATGAGATGGTGTCAACAACTCCCCATGACTGCTCATGCTCCTCAAAGGTGCCCTTGTAAAAACCCATGGACTCAACTATAAAAGAAGAATCCTCATCTTGAAAGTCAGAAGGAATCCCCTCTTGATCTACCCTTGTCATCTCCTTGGTGTCACGCATGCACGAGTGGTTAGGTCCCCAAGCTTCCTTACAAATGAAGCAAAGACCTTTCCTCAACTCATTCTTGTTGCATGGTTGGTCACCACAAATCCTCTGCAACTCCTCCTAGGTTAGCTGCCTTCTGAAGAAACTCATGTTTTGCTCAACCACCCCTTTGGCTAACTCATAGGCAGCTGGTGAGACAACCTATGTCTTCCTCCAAATGGCTAACAATTTGGTCTACAGTTGTTTGCGAATGATGTCACCTTCAACTAGTAATGAAGATAAAATATCTCGCATGTTGGATTTTACCTCCTCAGAGTGATGCTCTCTAATGTTGGTGAAGAAGGATTGGCACATCTGAAGGATCAGATCATCTTGCTCTAGATCAAGCATGACTACATAGGATCTGATTTTGGCCATGGTGTCTAGGATTACGAGCCTTCTATTAAAGTTTGAGCTCTGGGTGTCATGCAGTCTTGAATAGCATTCTACAATCAATTGAAAGACTCTCTTCATGATGTCATCATTATAGGGAGGAAAGGGTGCTACTATCCTCAAAATATTGCTGAAACAGGATGCAATGATAAGCTTGGCTTTTTCTCCCAGATGCTCCAAGAATTTGGCTTGTACCAATGCAAGCATAGCTAGTTCCAGAGCCCAATTTAAACTCCAATCAGATTGACCCACCTTGGAAAGATAGGATTCCAACTCTTCCAATGTGAGGTCATCTCATGATCTACCAGCCTTTAACTCTGTTCCAAGAACAAAAAATCAATTCCCCACTTCTTTCTCCTTTTGTAAATCTCTTGGATGCCTTTGCTGGAGCATATTTTGGACCTCCTTGGTGGAAGGTTTGTTGTTCCTCCTGGTTCCTCGGTCCATATGATAGTCCATTGAGATATTGTTGTATTAGCATTTGATTTGGAAGTAGGCTCTAGATATTGGAAGTTCTAGTTTATTTTCAAACAAATTTCTAGAAGTTGCAATTCATTGTTTGTTTATCAAAATCTACATGGACTAATGTGTGATTTGAGTATTGTAGAAAAAAATTTGTTGGATCAAACGTGAGGGGAAGTCTTTGGGAGACCAACCCACTCTTTGAGCACTTTCAAAGGAACTCTCAATTGTTATTTGAATGTTCATAGTTTATCTTACAAAAAAAAGTGTCTTGCGGGGATTCGTTTGGGCATAACTTGTATACAAGCATTCATTTTAAAATTTAAATCCTTTGAAATAGTGCCTCATTGATTTTATATTAGCTACTTGAGAGCTTTTCTACACTAAACCAAGTCACTCTCGTCACTTTATTCCGTTTTTTGTATACTATTTGTGTTTTAGCTAGTTGTTTTATATATTCTCTCTACACTAATTTGTCTCTTGATTTTGCAGCCCATAGGTAGAGTGTTGGTGACAAGAGGATTGAAGAAAGATTACTCAAACTCTAACCATTCTCTTGTAGGACCTCTCAACCCCTTTCAAAGTTTATTTCTTGAGGAGGCTGTGGATAAAGAGAGGGTTACTACTTGGCAAAGCCGTGAGAATTTGAGGAGAAATCTCTTACTTGTGTTGGTCGTGGGCATTGAAGAATAGTTCCTCTCCTTTGAAAAAATTCATCATCCATTGCAGGCTAATCTTTGGACATCAAGAGACACCTAACACTTTCATTGAGAGCATTCTTATTGTATTTTCTGATTTTGACTTTCAAGAAAGAGATCTAGTGCTTGAGAAGTCTCATATATTGTAAAGATCCCTCTTGAAGCTTTAGTAGAGATCCTCTTAGAGGTTCCTCACCTTTGTAATCATCTAATAAAAACTTAGTTTGTCTTGTGGGAACTTGCGTTTTCAAGGCATCCTTTTCTCCTTATTTTAGAAGGAGGATTTTGGGTGGATTGATCTTGCATGTTTCTTTTTAGTTTTCATTTTGCATATCTTAAGAATTAACACAATATCACCATCACATTCTAATTTTCTAAATTTAATTTTGCTACTAGTTTCCATTTTTATGCTTCGCATCTCAAGTTTCTTTGTTTTTAAATATGATTTGGAATTTTACTTTGAAGCAACTTATTTTATTACATGCAAGCATTTCATTTCATATGACAAGGTTGATCTAGTCAGTCTAACAATTTACTTTATCTTGGCCTCACAATAGGCTCATTGTTTACATGTTCATCTATTTTTAAAGCTCTTTGCTTATTTTGCAAGCATATCATACATTAAAAGCTTCATTTCATTTCTTTGCCTTAGCTGGTTATTGATGTATCATTCGTCAAAGCATTTACTTTGAGCAATTTGAAATTTTATATGCTTATGAAGCTTATGTTCTTATATCTTGTATTATTTTGAGCAACTATCCAAGTTATCTTCTTGAACATATTTCCATTTAATTGAAGCATTTCCCTTTATACAAGCACTAATAAACTTACTTGCATCTCATTTAGGCATATTAACATAGTTGCATTTTAACTTAATTTACCTCCAAGCATAAGCTTGGTTGAAAGACATTTCTTAGGGACCCCTTTCTTTCATCAACTTGAGGGACATAGACCCTCTTATGTGGTTAACACGGTGACCTTGCAGTCATCAAAGCCACAGTCTCTGCAATGCCAGAGGCATCGGGTGTGTTGGGTAATCCAAGGAAGGTATCGTTAATATAGCCTTCGCTGTCTTTCTTTGGACCCCTTCCACAACTCACATAAGAGACTTGTTTCAAAACAGTCGAAAGAAAGGTCACATCTAGACTAGGCATTTAGATTAAAGTCTACCAAGATAATTGCATTCAATCTTAGTTTAAGTACATTTCATGCTTACACATCTTGTTATTTTACTTGCAAATTATTTTATGTACTTTTCATTGATGAATTGATTATCTTATTTAAGCAAGCATCATCTTGTTTCACTTTTGCAAGTAAAGTTTATTTTTTTCCTTTGCAAGTCACTCTATATTGCTTTTATACATGCTTTGGATTTGTGAATGATTTTATATTTTGAAAGCATTTCTTGAAAGAAAATTTTATATCTTGCATATGATATCATATCTTGCTAACATCTTTTGTTTGATTTTGAAGCACTTCATTTTTTGAGAAAGTATTATTTATTTTAAGCAATATTTGAAGGCACTAGTTTTATGTATGCAAATTTTTTATTCATGTGTTGATGATTATATATTTCATATTGCTCATCATATTTGCTCATAATCTTAAAAGTAATCCATTTCACTCTAACATCTCCTAGAGACCTCATCATCATTTCAACTTAGTTTTCCATTTAGGGACCACCCCCCTTCGTTGACCTAAGAGAGAGCTTAAACGAAGAGAGTTGGGAATAGGTGGCAGCCCCATCTCTTTAATTTTCCACCAACCACACCGTGTGGGGTTAAAGGCTTTTCTCACTAACTTTGGTGTGTGTGACAGGTGGCAAAGCAACAACAATACCTTCTAATCAATGACCAGCCTTCCTTCAAGAAGCATGTCAAATGAGAGAGAGCATTGACTGGAGCATAAGTGAAGATCTCTGATGTAAAGCTATCTATGGACCATCAGAGGGCCATTAGTTGGCTAGTTGACAAACGAGGAGAAAATTCTCCTATGGTTTACCCATTTTTTGGTGGCTAACAGGACTCTCTGTGAAAATTTGAGAAGCCCCGAATCACTACTATAGCAATTGATTACGTTTCTTCTGTTTGTTAATTACTGAACAAAATTATTTACTGTTTCCTACAGTAAACACCGAAACTAATACACTGCGGCCTTCACCATTTAATTAAAATGTTGAAACAAGAAACTGAACAAGAAAGAAATACACAACACATCTACATAGTTATTTTCGGACAAATGTCCCCAGAAAAACCCAGTGTGGGAAAACCGGTGCAGCAGCTAAGGGTTTTATTATTATGTAGTAGTAATTTATGAGTACAACTCAATGGATGCCCAACTGGTTTTCCGATACAGAAAGAAACTGGACAAAACAAGTAGTGAGATGCTCTCACCATGTCACTGGAAGAATCTGGCACTGATCTTGCTGGAGAAGAACCTTTGCGTCCCTTCTGCGTCTGCTTCTGCACAGAACTACGTCAACCCCACGCAGTCTCTGCGTCACCTCTGCTAGGGACTGTGTTGCTCCTCCTTTAGACCCTCTGCTAGCTGGAAACTCTGATTTCTTGCCTCCCGATCTCACACCTCGACTCCTGGCTTTTGAAACTCGATTTCCTTAGCAGGAATTCGATCTCCCTCTAGGCTCTGCGCTGCCATTGCGTCAACTCTGCGTGGGCCAGCGTCAGCCTCTCTGGACGTCGTTCTGCCCTCTCTGCCTTGTACTCTCTGACCAGGAAAATTTCCCTTCAGATACTATCCCAGCCCCTCACTGCAAAAGATCACTTCTAATTTCTCTCCAACCGCTGCTCTGCTTCATAAATTCGATCTTCTGATCTCTACTCGAAGTGTTCTCCAATTGCCTGTCGATGTCCTTATAATCCTCCAGTTGAGAATCAACAGCCCAAATTAGATTCTAATCAATGGCTCAAATCATTTGGACTCGATCTCCGACTTCTTCTAGAAGTTTCACCCACAGTTAAATTAATACCCTTTAATTATTTTAATTTCCTAAGTTTAGAGTTAAGCACCCATTAAAAATAATTAATTATTTTAATAAAACTGTCTCTGGGTGGAATTTCCCCAAACGATTTCTGGATATTGGAGAATGCACGTGTCTAAGCCTCCCTGCAAATTTTGAGACTTAGAGCATATCCGATGCTACTAGAAATCTACACTCCCTCTTAGTGAGGAATGTGCTCTAGTCATGCAACCTGCTGAAGCATCACCCTAACTCTGAAACATCTCCTTCTGCGCTGCTAATGTCTGACATTGTTGCCCACCAGCTACTGCGCAAATGTTGCATTTGTACTGTTGTTGGCACTGCCACTGTCAAGACTACATTTGTACTGCAACTCCCTCTTAAATTGTGCATTCGTGTTGTTGTTGGCACTGCCACTGCCACTGCCAACACTGCATCTGCACTGCAACCTTCTCAAACTGCTGTAGTTGTTGTATCAACAACGAAAAAGCATCCCAAATTACTGAACAAGTGTTCAGTATGATGCATCTCATTGCTGGAGTCTGACTGTTTCTAGTCTCTACGCTGACCCTTTGAAGGCTCTGCGTTGCTGCTTACCTCTGCTCTATGCCAACTGCATTGTTGCCAACTCTGCTCTGTGCTGCTCAATCTAGTGCTCCTAGCCACTACAACTGCCACTCTGACACTCTTCTGCATCAACTGACCCAGTCAATCTTGCTACTACTGATCTGGGCTCCCGTAGAAAGGTATTGATCCAAGAGGCCCATCTGCAATCCTTTCGAACTATAGCTCTAGATCACCCCACCTCCCTCCTGGAGGTATCTCCACTGTCATGGCAAACTCCTCCTCCTCGATCTTAGCGAGTGCAGCCTTCGGATCATGCTTCTCATCTTTGTCCTTCTTGAGAGGACATTGTGTTGCGTAGTGACCCAATTCACCACACCTGAAGCATTTAATCTTCGAGACATCTTTCTTCTGCTTCCGCTGCCCCTTAGATGCGAGTGTTGCACTCTCATCCTCCTCCTTGGGCTTTGACCCACTGATGTTGATTCCGTCAAGTTTACACTTGACCAAGACTCTCCTTAGCTCCTCTTGCTTAAGAGCTACCCATATTCCTTCCCACTCTGGCAAGTTCTTACTGCCCAGGATGCTCTGGACAAATACTTGCCACTCTTCTGAAACTAAGTTGAGGGCCATTCTTACCATCTCGGAAAACTAAGGTGTAGACCCCACAACTGCTAACTCGTCTCGGGTCTCATGAAGCTTTGCAAGGAATGGATCAATGCGTTCTCCCTTCTGCATCTGCATGGACCTCATCTTCTGCTCTAAGTACATCTTCCGCTGCTCAAAAGATTCTTGATACAGCGTCTACAATGCATCCCACATCTCTTTGGCAGTTCCTCTGCCAACGATGTGACGGACCACATGATCCTTCACTCCGACGAGGATCATTCTCTCTATCTTTGCCATTTCTCCCTTGTACTTCTTGAGCGGATCTGGATCCGCAGGCATAGCTACCACACTGTCGACATAGGTCTTGAGAAAGTGTTCATCCAGAAGGCATGACATCCTTGCCTTTCAAATCACATAGTTGGATGCACCATCCAACTGATCATGATCTCTCAACCCATTGGCTGCCATATTTGCCACTCGAAAAAGTCGAATGACCTCCTCTCTCCTGCTGCTACTCAACAAATGAGAATTAGAATTCCTTGGCTAGGAATTCTCTGAAGAAGAAATTCCCTCGAGTGTCTCTTCTTTCTTCCAACGTCTTTCTGCTCAGCAGCTGCCTACAAAAAATTGCGTCACACCAAGAACCCTTCTTTGCTGAATCTTTTGCTGTGTTACTCCCTCTGTCGTTGACAAATCTCGATTTGGAGATCCTACCTCCATGTCGACTCACTCAGAGAGAGATTTACCATGAAAATCTTGCCCTCCTGGATTGAACTGCGCAATTGATCCGAGTTTCTTCAGCTACCGGAATCATCCAAGATATTTTACTTATGTGATGTTGCTAGAAATACATTTAAAAGAGCATAAATGAACATATATGCATGCTGTAAGGAAGAGCGAACATGACAAGAATCAGCAACATAAAACACAAGACGTTGATAACGGAGTTCACCCGGTGTGGACTACGTCTCCGAGCTCGGTGTCAAGATGGTGGAGGCCGCTTCATACACTGTTGTAAATGATGATGATGTACATGGAAGAATCTTTGTTACAGCAAGGACATACACCCTAAAACAAAAGTGGCTTGTCTCTCCATGAGACATTCCGCTTACAGGAATTCTCACTCAAGAAGGCTTCCTCTCAGCGTGACAACTTAACATGATCGCACATAATGTGGCAATGAGTATCCCTTCAACATTGTTACACAAGGATCTCAACAAGAATACATAGCATGACAAGTTAAATACATCTCGCATAATGTGGCAAAAGCGATCCCACAACATTACATCAAGCAGGGATCTCATAACATAATACATCATCCAACAATTATGAAGGAAAACATGACATGACTGATTCATGTACCTGCACCTCTGAAGTTGGCCAAAAAATGGAAGGCTCAACTCCAAAAACTGACTACACCACTGAATTTCTGTCGTCGAGAGGTGTAACATCGACTCCATTTTTCGAATTCTGACACCGTAAAAATCTGGGCCTGTAGGAATCTCTTAGATTCCCCGCGATTCTCCAAAGGTTTTGTTCACTGGGTTCACTGGAGATCTGCAGCTCAGATCATAAATCTGATCTCGCCATCATAATCCTTGCGAGATTCTGAGACTTTTCAGTATAAGGTTGCCTGCATTTCGACTCTGGCGAATTTCAGCCTCCAAGGAATATGGAAGATTCCCTCAAGAATCTTCAAAGATTCTGATCTATTGGGAATCTGCAAATCTACTGCTCAGATGGTGATTCTGATTCCACCATCGTGCTCCCTGCGAAATTCTGGTTAAAATAACTGTAAACTTCATATCATTCTAACAAAATGAAAATTTACCTCCCAAGGAATCTCAAAGATTCCTCACAAGCATCAAAAGATTCTCTGAAAATATTCTTGTAGAATATTCCTATCTTGGAATCTGTGCCACATGGTTCTGGCCTCCTACTTCTGCCTTGGAATGTTTCGCAGCACTCCCTGTGATTCGTTGGTCACGGCTCCATTTCCCTGGTCGAATGTTGAAATAAGCTTCATATATAAACATTGCGGCAGAGTTAACAAAGAGAGCCTGTTTGGGCTGTTGGTGGCATAATAAATTAGGTGGGCAGAGGTCTCATGGTCAAACCTCCGCCCTGTTAGTTCAACCAACATTTTGGCGTTAAACACTTTTGGAATACGGCAGTTACATAATTTTTGGCAAGTTGTTAACTTCGCCTTTGTGTTGGTTGGCGGTATATGGCACATGGGGTCGCCCGTGGGGGGCCAGCCCACATGGGTCGGGTGGGTTCAATCCTCGCCAGCTCCACTACATTAATGTATGATTGTGGTTTGTTATAACATGTCGTTTCAACCGTGCAGAGGATGTCGTGGGGTGGCGGGGGTGATGGCTAGCCACCCCCTTATTTTATAGCTTTTTTGTTTTGTTAAACAATATGGTCGTTTTTTTAATTTACCCAAAATAAGGGTTATTGGGCAAACTAAGTAGGCCACAATTTCACCCGTCCCTGTGGCTTGATTTTGTGCGCTATGACTTGGTCAATTTGTAGGATCATTTTGCCTGCCACGTGACCAAGTTTGACCAAAACTTTGAACAGCTCTATCGTCCTCATACAAACTTAGATTTGAGTGTTGTTTGCACTGTTGGAATCAGGGCGACGAGCACTATGACCTGGTCTTGGTTCAAGTGCAATCTAACCACTTTGATTTTTGAGCTATTACAAGCCCTCTTGACCTTCGGGTGTGTCTGGAGCCACCTCGATCATTCCTCCCCACTGAGGAGCTTTTGGTCCTCCAAAAGCATGAACATAATCTGCAACTGTCATATACATTGTCTACACAACAAATATCCTAATAGGTCACCCTTCCTTTGTTCTTTGGAGCCATAAGTGATGAGTCGACACCTGTATCCCCTGGAACCCTGTAGAAAAAAAAAAATTCAAATCACATGCTTAATTTACATGACCAACTAATGACCCAAGCATCCCATACTTGCCACGAGTTTACAACACATACTCTGTGGTCAAGTTTACATCAAAATGGAAACAATACCCCAGTTATCAAGACAAGGCCAAAACATCGTTGTTGCTTCAACAAGTGATGGCTTTTACAATGTAAACGCAACAAATGATTTACAAAATTATAGCCATGACAAGCTAACACATCTAGAAAAACCATCTCTCACTTATCAAAGTGAATGGGTCATCTCCCTGTGGCGGATTCGCTTGTCGATCAACTTTTTCAACTGGTTCATGCACGAGCGCTTTGTCCTTAAGGCACTGCTCTAGATGGAGCCTCCAACACGTGGCTCTTTGATGACCACCTCTGTTGCAATGACTACAATAAGTCTTCTTCCTCCAGATCTACCTAACATGCTTCTTTCCCTGCTGTGGAGAAGGCCTTTCACGCCTCATCCTCTTTCGTGCTGCCATTCTCTTCCAGCACTAACATGCTTGTAATAAAAATGAACTTTGGAATATTGAGACTGTGTATACCTCTCCTTGTTGTCTCTAGTGCAATTATGGCGATGGGAGCTTGCCTCAGCTCTTTCTCTGCAATGCGTACTGCCATGGGATGATGGTGATGTGTTCCCATTATTCTCTTTCCTCGATGATTTCAACAATGTCTCGGAAGCTTCTGACACCTTTGAGCATTCTCCTTCGGTGTATCCCAAACTTGCGAATCGAGGTCTTTGCACGACCTCCAATGGCTGAGTCATGCCTTGGCCATTAACACCAAGTCCTCCTCCTTTGTACCCCATCTTGGTAAGGAGCCTCATGCCAGTTCCTGTAATCGGTATCTCCACATTTCCAACAAAAATAACATCATGTGAAGATGAAACTAAAGAACGATCAACATTATTTACCTTAACTGTTGATTCTGAAACAGGTGATCAGGGCTTCTCTAAGCCTTCGTTGCTCTTCAACTTCTGCAAGGCCTTTGTCGTGGCTCATAGCTGAAGTTGCAGTCTTTGTTTCTCCTCTTTCTCTTCTCGTAGAAGCCTCTTCAATTCAGTGTTCTCTGCTTGAAGGCTCTGGTTGATCTCCTCATTCGAATGATGAGAAGACAATGAAGGCGATGAATGTTCACTGGAAGGGGTAGATGGAGCATCGTTCTCTGCTCTTTCTTTCTCCCCGTCCTCATAAGCTTCATACAACATGTCCACCATTTTGGACATCCTGAGCATGGCCTCGTAAATGTCTTTGTCATCCTCCATTGTTGCACGTTCAATCATTGTTCACACTCGCAATTCACATCAACAAGAAGACCGCTCTAATACCAAACTTGATCCGGGTTCCTTCAGTTACTGGAATCATCCAAGATCTTTTATTTATGTGATGTTGTTAGAATTGAATTTAAAAGAGCATAAATGAACATATATGCATGTTGTAAAGAAGAGGGAACATGACAAGAATCAACAACATAAAACAAAAGGCGTTGATAATGGAGTTCACCCAATGTGGGCTACGTCTCCGAGCCCGGTGTCAAGATGGTGGAGGTCGCTTCATATACTACTGTAAATGATGATGATGTACATGGAAGACTCTTTGTCACAGCAAGGACATACACCCTCAAACAAGAGCGGCTTGTCTCTCCACAAGACATTCCGCTTACAGGTATTCTCACTCAAGAAGGCTTCCTCTCAGCGTGACAACTTAACATGAACTCACACAATGTGGCAATGAGTATCCCTTCAACATTGTTACACAGGGATCTCAACAACAATACATAGCATGACAAGCTAAACACATCTCTCACATAATGTGGCAAAAGCAATCCCACAACATAACATCAAGCAAGGATCTCAAAACATAATACATCATCCAGCAATTATGAAGGAAAACATGACATGACTGATTCATGTACATGCACCTCTGAAGTTGGCCCAAAAATGGAAGGCTCAACTGCAAAAACTAACTACACCACTAAATTTCTGTTGTCGAGAGGTGTAAAATCGACTATCCATTTTTCGAATTCTGACACCGTCAAAATCTGGGCCTGTAGGAATCTTTTAGATTCCCCGTGATTCTCCAAAGATTTTGTTCTCTGGGCTGACTGGAGATCTGCAACTCAGATCACAAATCTGATCTCGCCATCATGATCCTTGTGAGATTCTGAGACTTTTGAGTATAAAGTTGGTTGCATTCTGACTTTGGCGAATTTCACCCTCCAAGGAATCTGGAAAATTCTGCTCTGTTGGGAATCTGCAAATCTGCTACTCAGATGGTGATTCTGATTTCACCATCGCGTTCCCTGCGAAATTCCGATTAAAATGACTATAAACTTCATATCATTCTGACAAAATGAAAATTTACCTCCCAAGGAATCTCAAAGATTCCTCACAAGCATCAAAAGATTCTCTGAGAATATTCTTGTAGAATATCCCTATCTCGGAATCCATGCCACATGGTTGCGGCCTCCTGGTTCCACCTTGGAATGTTGCTCAGCGCTCCCTGCGATTCATTGGTCACGGCTCCATTTCCTCGGTCAAATGTTGAAATAAGTTTCATATATAAACATTACGGTGGAGTTAACAAAGAGAGCCCGTTTGGGTTGTTGGTGGCATAATAAATTAGGTGGGTGGAGGTCTCATGGTCAACCCCTGCCCTATTGGTTCAACAAACTTTTTGGCGTTAAACACTTTTGGAATGCGGCGGTTACATAATTTTTGGCACGTTGTTAACTTCGCCTTTTGTGTTGGTTGGCAATATATGCCACATGGGGCCGCCCGTGGGGGGCTGGCCCACGTCGACCGGGCGGGTTCAATCCCCGCCGGCTCTAGTACATTAATGTATGATTGTGGTTTGTTATAACATGACGTTTCAACGGTGCGAAGGATGTCATGGGGTGGCGAGGGTGGTGGCCCGCCACCCCCTTATTTTATATATATTTTGTTTTGTTAAACAATATGGTCTTTTTTTGAATTTGCCAAAAATAAGGGTTATTGGGCAAATTAAGTAGGCCACAATTTTGCCCGTCTCAGTGGCTTGATTTCGTGAGCCATGACTTGGTCAATTTGTAGGATCATTAAACCTACCACGTGGCAAAACTTTGACCAGCTCTATCTTCCTCATACAAACTTGGATTTGAGTGTCATTTGCACTGTTGGCATCAGGGCGACGAGCACTATGACCTGGTCCTGGTTCAAGAGCAATCTAACCACTTTGATTTTTAAGCTATTACAAGCCCTCTTTGACCTTTGGGTGTGTCTAGAACCACCTAGATCAGCAATCCCTCTGGGGATTCGATTTGCTGCCTATGCAACACTTCGACTTCCCTTCTTCCTTCAGCACTGGGCTCTTCCAGCAATGCTCTCTTGTTTCCCTGTAGCTCCGATACCATTTGAAAATTCGAGAAGCCCCAAATCACTACTGCAACAACTGATTACGTTTCTTCTATTTGTTAATTATTGAACAAAATTATTTACTATTTCCTATAGTAAACACCGAAACTAATACATTGCAGCCTTCACCATTTAAATAAAATGTTGAAACAAGAAACTGAACAAGAAAGAAATACACAACACATCTACACAGTTATTTTTTGACAAATGTCCCCGGAAAAACGCAGTGTGGGAAAACCAGTGCAGCAGCTGAGGGTTTTATTATTTTGCAGTATTAGTTTCTGAGGACAATTCGATGGATGCCTAATTGGCTATCTGATACAGAGAGAAACTCGACAAAACAAGTAGTGAGATGCTCTCACCATGTCACTAGAAGAATCTGGCACTGATCTCACTGGAGAAGAGCCTATATGTCCCTTTTGCGTCAGCGTCTGCGCAGCACTGCATCAACCCCACGCAGAGTCTACGTCACCTCTGATGGGGACTGCGTTGCTCCTCCTTCAGACCCTCTGCTGACTGGAAAATTCGATTTCCTGCCTCCTGGTCTCACACCCCCACTCCTGGCTTCTGAAACTCAATTTCATTAGCAGGAATCATTGTTTTAAAAAACGGTTAAGTCGACTCCGACTCGACCGAGTCAGATCAAGCCAATGCCTGGCCGGGTCAGCTCGGTGGCCGAAACAGAACGACTGGGCGGGTTGTGACCAAGCCAGTCATTGACTCGGTCGACTCATAACAACTCGGTCGACTCGATAATGACTCGGCTGGCTCGGTAACAACTCGGTCGACTCATAACAACTCAGTCGACTCGATAATGACTCGGCCGGCTCGGTAACAACTCGGTCGGCTCGGCTCTTTGACAAAAACCCTTAAGCACATTTGTCAAAAGTTGTTCCGCCTCCTACATATCAATGGTTGGGTTGTTGTTTATTACATATTTATAGCCCTAAAGTAATCTATCACTGTGAGAAAGTTTTGAAAATTACAAGGCCGAAGTATGGTTATCCTAGTGGCATGAATTAGAAAACTGAAACAATGCATTGAGCCATACAATGTTTTTAAAAAGGAAAACGTTCTGGCAATGGACTAATAAATACATATTTACCTCTGATTGTTCTAGAGCTTGACCAGAATTAAATCAAGGGTTTTGAGACTTCATTAGGGGTAGAGAATTGGTATTATTGTTGTTGTAGTCTAGTGATTGTCCTTAGGCTGAGGCAGAAAAGAATCCTGGCATTGGTGGCTAAGTATGAACTTTGTATTGGACAATGCACTGGGTGCCATTTTGATATAATGGATATATTCATGAGCCTACTTTGATCATATGTTGTCTTCTCTCTATATTCTAAGGCTTTCTGTTTGGAAACATGAATGAAAATATTTAAAATTATGTTTTTTATAAAAAAAATATTTAACATGTTTTTTACAACGACCGAGTCATTGAAATCAAACTGGCCGAGTCGACACTGAGTCAGAGTCGGAGTCGGAGCCGACCGTCGATCGTTTCCAAACCAAAGTCGGAGTTTTAAAACATTGGCAGGAATTCGATCTCCCTCTAGGCTCTACGCTGCCACTGCGTCAACTCTACATGAACCAGCGTCATCCTCTTTGGACGTTGTTCTTCCCTCTCCGACCAAGAAAATTTCCTTTCAGATACTATCCCTGCCCCTCACTGCGAAAGATCACTTCGAATTTTTCTCCAATAGCTGCTCTGCTTCAGAAATTCGATCTTCTAATCTCTACTCGATGTGTTCTCCAAGTGCCCATCGATTTCGTTCTTATAATCCTCCAGTTGAGAATCAACGGCCTAGATTAGATTCTAATCAATGGCTCAGATCATTTGGACTCGATCTCTATCTTCTTCTACAAGTTTCACCCACAGTTAGATTAATACCCTTTAATTATTTTAATTTCCTAAGTTTAGACTTAGGCACCCATTAAAAATGATTAATTATTTTGGTAAAACTGTCTCCAAGTGGAATTTCCCAAAATGATTTCTGGGTATTGGGGAATGCATGTGTCTAAGCCTCCCTGCAAATTTTGAGACTTAGAGCACATCTAATGCTACCAGAAATCAACACTCTCGAGGGTCTTGATCCAAATTGGATATCCAATGGTCTAAGTGCATCGAGAATCAAGCCCATGGCAAACCAAGACTCCAAATTCTAATATCATGTGCAAATTCCCAACCACCTCATGCACAATGGGGGCGTCATTTGTTAGGTCTGAGTCGGGTCCACATGAGGGGAGGAGATTCCTATATGTAGGCCCCATTTATGGCCAATGTGTTATTTACTTATATGTGTTTCTAGGAGAACAACAACAATTATTCTCTCTTACATGGAAAGGAATCTATTGCTTTATAGATATTTGTGGGTCTAGCACCCTACAGATGTCTTTTAAAAGTTGCCATGGTTTATACCAAACAACTAGCGATTACAATGGTTCTTAAATTAAACAAGCCTACACTTAGATCCTTAGTGGCCTTAAATATTTAAAGACCCATCATTAATAGGTGATAAGCTAATATTCATATTATTGGGTTTTTTCTTTCTACAATATATAAGTTTTGATTAATAACATTCGTTCTTCCTATACTATACAAGTATTAATTAATAACAAAATTTTGATTAACACATGCTCTTTGAAGGCACTATGGGGGATGCACAGTGTCAAAACCCTAGGAGCATGCACATCTTGAGACCTCAAGGATCTATCAGAGTGCTTTTCTAGGATCTTATGTTTGTGTGTGATTCAACCCCAAGCTTCACCTTCATTAAGCAATTTGACCAATGCCTTAGCCACTCCAATTCTTCATGCTCCTTTTTGGATCACGAAAAGGTAATAATATTAAGCAATCATATATAGTTGTGTAGCATAAGTCTTCATATTCTATATATACTAATTCCAAAACCATTCCACATGTAAGACCGAATGATGACCTATGTACTATTTACTTATATGTGTTCCTAGGAGTTGGAAAATATGGAGACTTGTAGATTGAAATTATTTTCCTTATCATGATAATTACTTGGGATGTTAGTTGGTTATTTATTACTTCTTTAGTTTTGTTTCCTTAAGCAATTACCAAAACAATGAAGATCACAAAAAGACAGAGTACACAAGATATAGGCTCTAAGCTAGGGCAAAACCGCTCCAAGGGGAAAACCTAGAAAATGCTTCTCTTCTTCTTTAGAATCTGCTTACAAAAGAGACTTCCAAGACCCAAAGACCAAAGCCAACAAACCCTCCAAGCCCCAAGTCAGCCCCCAGCAAGATCTTCCTTGAGACAACTTCAAAACTTCAATATTGCTTCCTTGATGCTGCAACTTCAGTCGTTGTAACAGAATTTCGGTCCTACAAGCTCAGCGTTCTGCAACTGCTTCAGAATTTCAGCCCTGTAATTCATCCTCCTGCAACAACTTCAAAAATTCCCCCCCTTGCAATTACTAGCTTCATAAACCCTAGTGAAACAAGAGATAGATAGACTTCGACTTCCTCTTCTTTGTCCTCCAAGCTACTCTTCTTCACCTTCGTTATTGCAGATCAAACATGCTTGAGTTGAGTGTCCAAATGAGGTCGAGCTCCCTTGTATAATTCGTTTCTTGAGGATCGAATAGCCCTCCTTTAGGCCGACTTGATCTTGCTCTTGGGCCAACTTGGTCTTGGGCTTATCCATGGCTTTTTCTCGATAAAATAAATATTTTTCTTCATTACAATGAGTCCAAATGGGACTATGACACATGACCAATATTATTCTTTATCCTAGAAAGACCTAAAAAGACCTAGAAGACCTAAAAGCACGAAGAACATGCTTTTGACTCAAACTTGAGTATGAAACCCATACTCCAAAAATATAATCTTTTTTTCTTTCTTTATAAAGAATATACAATGTCATGATTACAATTACATCATAATGAAGACCGAACCTAGTTACAATTTTCAACACTCCCTCTTAACTAGGGAGGTATTCATGGTACAATGAATCTCAATCTTGAAGCATTCTCATAAGAAGAGTTGGATTGATAAGCCATCTTTTTTCAAGCATCTTTATATCATAACCAACATTGTCCCTGAAGGCCTTAACTGGACAAGCTCATCTTTAATTATGAGCATTATGTTAGGAGGCTTTACGTGAGTTGCCACACTACCTCTCAAGGCACATACCCCATCCAAATGTCTACAAGGTATGTCCTTTTAGGACTATTCTTATCTTGGATTCCCAAACCTGGATCCTCAAAGAATATCGATCCTCTTCGACTACTCTTATCTTGGATTCCCTACCTCATCCTCAAAGAGCATTGGTCAACAACTTCTTTCTTTGGATTCTACCATCCATAAGAAGTTCCAATCTAGATGCTTATCCAATCCTCCGAACTCCATTATTTCTTTATGGCCTTCACTAAGACTTACGGCTGTTAGTCCTAGTCTAGTGCCTGACCCATAAAGACAAGAACTATCTGATATCACTCCCTCTCAATCAGGGAAGAGATATCCACCAAACCAAGCTTACCTCTCAGGTACTCAAGCTTCTTGTTTGGTAACGCTTTAGTCAATATGTTTGCTACCTATTCATCTGTAGGTAGATAGTGCAGCTCCACGACCCCATCTCGTACCAAGCTTCTGATGTAGTGGTACTTGTTGTTTATATGCTTCGTCTTAGCATGAAACACCGAGTCTTCTGTCAATCTTATGCAACTCTGATTATCACAATGTATCCATGTAGGGCTAAGCAGTCCTTCAAACAAGTCTGATAGTAACTTCCTGAGCCAAACTGCTTCCCAACAGACCTCGCTTGCAGCAACATATTCAGCTTCAACACTACTCAAAGCAATTGTATCCTGCTTTCTGCTCATCCATGAGACCATGGAAGATCCTAGGCTGAAGCATCCACCTGTTGTGCTTTTTTTGTCTATCTCATTGCCACCCCAATCTGAATCTGTATATCAAATGTGGATTTCATTAGTAGTGTACCGGAGGCAGTGATATATAGTCCCACATAAATATCTTAGGATATGCTTGGCTGCAATCCAATGATCATGTTTTGGCTCCATCTGAAACTGACTTAGGACATTTACTGCAAAACAAATGTTCAGTATAGTATTTACTAGATACATCAAGGACCCAATCAATTGTCTGTAGCAAGTAGGATCCACCGAACTAGATTTTGAACTCCTCAATTTCTTTAAGTTGGTAATCATAGGAGTCATCATAGGCTTGCAATCCATCATGCCATACTTTTGAAGCATCTTGATCACATATTTACCTTGACCAAGATATATCTCTCCTGGCTTCTGCCATACCTCTAGTCCCAAATAATAATGCATGATCCCAAGATCTTTCATATCGAATTTTGTTGCTAACTGCTTCTTGCATTCTTGAATCTGATGCTTTACACCTGTAACTAGTAGATCATCCACATACAAGAGTATGATAACTGGTTCATCTTGGACCACCCTGATATATAGGTTAGGATCTGCAATACTCTTGGTAAAACCAAGTCTCAATAGATATGCATCCATCCTTGCATACCAGGCCCTAGGTGCTTGCTTTAAGCCATATACAACCTTCTTCAATCTGCAGACATGAGTCTCCCTCTGATTTATTTCAAATCCTTGAGGCTGCTCAATGTAAACCTCCTCGGCAATGATCCTATTCAGGAAAAAAAATTTGACATCCATTTGATGAATGTTCCATCCCATAGTAGCAGCCAACGAAATAAGCAATCATATTGTTGTATACCTTGTTATGGGAGCAAAGGTTTCCTCATAATCAATTTCTTCCTTTGATGAGATGCCTCTTGCTACAAACCTTGCTTTGTACTTGTCTATGCTCCCATCTGCAGTGTGCTTTATCTTGTAAATCCATTTTGAAGTGACTGTAGATTTGTCACTTGGCCTAGGGACAATTTCCCTGACATCATTCTTCATTATGGACTAGTATTCTTCCTGCTTAGCACTTCTCCACTCTTGATTCTTAGTTGAATCCTCGTAGGAGGAAGGTTCTGCTTCAATAAACTTTGTCATGTATGCAGCATATCCAGAATACCGCTTTGGTCTCTTACTTTCCTTGGAAGTCCCTGATGTTGTATGTCCTTCTACCTCTTGAAGAGTAGTTTTTAACCAAATAGGCCTCTTCCAATTTCTAGAACAATTACTTGATGTATAGGCTCACAAGGACCTTCAACATCTTCTTGAGTAGGTCCTGGTTCTTGACCATCATTATCCCTAGAGATATCCTCAAAGATAGGTATCTCTTCATCATCAGAGTCAACTGGAACATCCCTTGACTTCTTGTAAGCTATGTTCTCATCAAGGATGACATCCTTGCATACTTCAAGTTGATGATCCTCCTTGATATAGATTCTATATGCTTTTGATGAAGCACTATATCCCACAAAGATGCCCTTTAGACTGGTAGGATCCAACTTCTTCTTCTTGTCCTTGTTGATTTTTGTAGCATCGATTGTGTTCTAGCCACGAAATTTGGTGGAGAGGCTAGATTACATGTATTTTCCAAAACCTAGAAATCGCTTCTGGAAATTCCACCTAGAAACGACTTAATTAAAATAATTAATCTTTTTTAATGGTCCCTGTTGTCGCGCAGATTGACACGACAACGCTCAGACCGGGGGCTGTCACTCTGATCCCCGATCCCTCCGTTTAAGCCTGTCTCCCGCGGCTAAGGGGGGTAGTCCCTGAGAAATGATGAGACCAATTGTCGACCAGTTGGTTGGGAGACACGAGACACGATATGAAAAGCACTAGATGGATTTGATTAATTTAGCAGACCAGTGCCTTATGAGATTGTTATTAAAATGATTACTTGTTAAATGATATAGGAAAATAAACCGTGAACAACAATCATCTATCATCAAAGGCATCAGCTAAAACACAATGCTTTAAGAATAACCAAAACGATATCCAGCAACTGAAAGTTTAGAAAAAAAAAATGAATGCTTTAAACCACCACGAATCATAAACCATTAACCAGATATCAACTTCGCATCTCGACTTGAAAATTCAGCATGAAAGATATAACATGAAAACCACTGAAACTGGCAAAAATAATTTTCCACAAAATTTTTATATTTTTTCAAATTTTTTTTTTTTTTTTTTTAAACAAAAGTTAAAAAATAAAATCTAAAAATAATCTAAAACTAAACTAATAAAACTAAGCCTAAAATCTTTTTATTTTTTTATTTTTTTATTTTTTTATTTTTTTTTTTTTTTTTTATTATTTTTTTTTTTTATTTGTTTATATTTTTTTTTTAAACAAAAATTTAAAAAAAATATCTATCCTAAAACAAAAATTAAAATCTTAAATCTAAAACTTTAAATAAAACTAAATCTAAACAATTTTTACAAATAAATCCCTTTTTTATATTTTTATATTTTTCATTTTTTATATTATAATTCATTTTAAAATGGATCATCGAACTAAGCCTTCGAAAACATCACCTAGGACCTAGGACTCATGAGGGGATTTAAAACATTTTTCGACCCTCAGGACACATTACATCATGACTTTTACAATTTACATCTTAAGGGGACAAACCCACTTAATACAGACCCTCACAAATCACCCAGTTCTGCGACACAACTATAATCTAGCAGATCAACACACTAGGATTCTCCTAAAGTTCTAATGACAAAATCCATCCCGGCTTTGGGGTCAGGTTTGAAGGAAAACTCTGTCGATCCATGGATCGGTGAGACGAAAAACCTTCCGGGACGTAGATTACCACTAGAAAGTTAGGTCCACCTAGGCAATTCACATACACGACTCATATCTGCTAAGATTATTTACAATTAATACATGCAGACTGGGTTTACAATTAGATTGATCAAGCTGCTGATGACTGCTGGATGGCACGGACACGGTGATCAGGTGCTGCCCCTTTCTGTCAAGAAAAAGGGGGTGTACTGCATGGGTAGTTGACCGGTAGAGGTCAACATCTGGCTCTACTTGGGGACACGTTGCTGCTTGCAGGAATGTGAGAATCCAGAATCTACATCCACGCAACACACAATAAAATATAAGTAGCATCCATCCCAAAAAATCATCATATACATTAAGCACAGGAAAGATAAAAGCTCTTCATTTATTAACTAATCTAGAAAAGCAAAACATAAATAAAAATGCGGAAAAAACAAGGAGTAGGGTTAGAAATACGATACAAAGGATGCCCCATGGCATCAGATGTGTTCAATAAAGTGCATACTGAGCATTTGCCTGCTTTCAGGCAAATCTGTCGGCTGCTTGTCGGATGTGCCATGTCCAATTTTGCATATGGTAGGACTTTTTCCTATCCGAAAATCAAGTTGCTCGCGGCTGTCTGATGAGTCAAATCTTCTTCTTATTTTCTTTCTCTTACGTTTTTTCTTTCTGGCAGGTTGAATTACTGATGACCTGGAACTTTCTGTTTCAAAACTATCAGATGAATTATGCGTGATATGTCTTTCTTTATCCTGCATCTGATCTTTATCATTCTTAAGTCTATCCGGATCACCTTCAATTAACCATCTTTCAATCAAATCAATAACCTCCTCATAATAAGATGGAACTTGTTGTAGCAAATGAGAAGGCTCCTGATCTACTGATGTCACATGGTTTCTTTCATCTTCCAATTGCTGAAACCTTTGAACCTGTATTCTAATGGAATCCATCTGTCTAGAGTGTTCAACCTTTATATCACCGATTTGTCTGGCATGATGTTCTTTTATGTCTTTTATCTCTTTATTGTTCTTTTCCTTTATGTCCATCAAGTAATGTTGCATGAAATTTATTTCTTCTTTATGATTCGCTTGCATGTCAGCCAACTGATTATTATGATTGAACGTCATGATAGTCATTTCCTCATCCATATTTAGTAACTTCTTTTGCATAGAGTCAATTTCCTTATCATGATCAGCTTTCATGGTCACCATATTTTCCTCTAAGACTGACAACCTGTTATGCATGATTCTAATTTCTGTTTCATAATTAGTTTTTATGGCCTCAATTTCTTTAGCATGCTGATTTTGCGTGACCTCAATCTCCCTATTACGTTTTTCCAGGTGGGTGCATAAAGTTTTCACATCATTGACATAATTAGTTTGATTGATTTCCATATTTCTCACCAGCATCATTAGATCTCGTAAAATTTGCTTTTGCTCTTCCCTTTCATTGTCATTTGTCCCTGATTTTTCACTATCATGAACTTGATCTGCAATATTTCCGGTGGATGACACATTCTGACATGATGAATCGTCTTGGGATCTTTCAGCTGGACCGCTTATCAAATTACTTTCATTCTGTTGCACAATTTTAGAGGCAGAAGGCAAGCTGTTTGGCTAACCATATCTATTTTTAAAAGCATCGACAATGTCTTCTAAAGAAGTGAAAGAATCCTTAGGAAAATTGTTAAACCAATTCAAAGCATCATCTTCTAAAGAAAGGACAAATAGACGCATTTTGATATCATCATGATTAAACTGAGGGGGTCTGCAATATATGATCATGATGCGAGTAAACAAGACTAGATGCCTTCTAACAGCGATTGGATCACCACCCGAGAAAATAGGTAACTTAGGAATGGCATCTTCCGGAAAATCATGGAGACGTTCAGTAAAACGACATAGCTTAAATGAATAATCCATGATGAATGATAAGGGATTAGATGAATGATAGAACTAGATCTCTGCTCAAGAAAATCAAGAGATGAAAGAAGTGGAGTCGCCACTTGAACAATGAATCTGATTCTAAGATCCAAAAAGGAATCACAAGCAGATATGAGGAAGGCTTCTTGTCTGGGAAAAATGAGAAAATGGAGTCGCCACCCAAACAAGAAACAAACCCAAGAGATGTTGCTGATATGGGATGAAAAGATGCCAAAAATATTGAATCTGCCAGCTCAACTGAGAGATGAGAGATGAGAAGATGAATGTCGATGAAACTCCAGGAACAGGAAAACTCTGTCCCCGGCAACGGCGCCAAAAAATGTTGGCACTGCCGGGCCAGATGAAAAGATAAAAATGAGAAGGATGATTGTCGTTTGAAACACCGAGAGCAAAGTGTCCCCGGCAACGGCGCCAAAAAATGTTGGTGCGCAGATTGACACGACAACGCTCAGACCGGGGGCTGTCACTCTGATCCCCGATCCCTCCGTTTAAGCCTGTCTCCCGCGGCTAAGGGGGGTAGTCCCTGAGAAATGATGAGACCAACTGTCGACCAGTTGGTTGGGAGACACGAGACACGATATGAAAAGCACTAGATGGATTTGATTAATTTAGCAGACCAGTGCCTTATGAGATTGTTATTAAAATGATTACTTGTTAAATGATATAGGAAAATAAACCGTGAACAACAATCATCTATCATCAAAGGCATCAGCTAAAACACAATGCTTTAAGAATAACCAAAACGATATCCAGCAACTGAAAGTTTAGAAAAAAAAAAATGAATGCTTTAAACCACCACGAATCATAAACCATTAACCAGATATCAACTTCGCATCTCGACTTGAAAATTCAGCATGAAAGATATAACATGAAAACCACTGAAACTGGCAAAAATAATTTTCCACAAAATTTTTATATTTTTTCAAATTTTTTTTTTTTTTTTTTAAAACAAAAGTTAAAAAATAAAATCTAAAAATAATCTAAAACTAAACTAATAAAACTAAGCCTAAAATCTTTTTATTTATTTATTTATTTTTTTTTTTTTTTTTATTATTATTTTTTTTTATTTTATTTGTTTATATTTTTTTTTTAAACAAAAATTTAAAAAAAATATCTATCCTAAAACAAAAATTAAAATCTGAAATCTAAAACTTTAAATAAAACTAAATCTAAACAATTTTTACAAATAAATCCCTTTTTTATATTTTTATATTTTTCATTTTTTATATTATAATTCATTTTAAAATGGATCATCGAACTAAGCCTTCGGAAACATCACCTAGGACCTAGGACTCGTGAGGGGATTTAAAACATTTTTCGACCCTCAGGACACATTACATCATGACTTTTACAATTTACATCTTAAGGGGACAAACCCACTTAATACAGACCCTCACAAATCACCCAGTTCTGCGACACAACTATAATCTAGCAGATCAACACACTAGGATTCTCCTAAAGTTCTAATGACAAAATCCATCCCGGCTTTGGGGTCAGGTTTGAAGGAAAACTCTGCCGATCCATGGATCGGTGAGACGAAAAACCTTCCGGGACGTAGATTACCACTAGAAAGTTAGGTCCACCTAGGCAATTCACATACACGACTCATATCTGCTAAGATTATTTACAATTAATACATGCAGACTGGGTTTACAATTAGATTGATCAAGCTGCTGATGACTGCTGGATGGCACGGACACGGTGATCAGGTGCTGCCCCTTTCTGTCAAGAAAAAGGGGGTGTATTGCATGGGTAGTTGACCGGTAGAGGTCAACAGTGCCTAAGTCTAAACTTAGGAAAATTGACTAATTAAAGGGTATTAATTAAGTCATGGTGAGAATCTTCTAGAAGAAGACATGGATTGAGTTCTAGTTAATCTTAGCCATCGATTATGTTTTAATCTAGGTCGTTGATGTCTCAACGAGAGATTATAAGAAGAAATTCGATGGGGGTTGATGAACACACTTGGAGCCACCAGAAATTCGATTTTGCTGGGAAATCGATTCCTAGAGTGGCAGCTATGAGTTGCCGGAGGTGATTCAGTAAAGTTGAAACAGTGAGAGAGGGGCAGGGATAGTAAGGTCGAAAGGAAGTTTTTCCAGTTCGGTGAGTGCATAGCAGAGAGACAGAGAATTCCACAGAGAGGTTGACGCAGTGCAAAGAGGCAGCGCAGAGCTTCAGAGGGAGATCTGTATTTTGCTGAGGAGAAGTCGAAATTCAATGCCAGAAGCCAGAGTGGGAGCCCGGAGGCCAGGAAGATCAAGTTTCCAGAGTAGCAGTTGATCAGTCAGCAAGAGAGACGCTGGTCCGAGCTGGGTGACACAGAGGCAGCAAGGAGCAGCTCATCTTGAGCCAAGGTCAGTGTCAAATCACCGGTGGAAGTGAGATTTTTCTCACTAGACCTCTGTCAATTATTTTCTCTATATGGAAAGCTAGATTTGAGCTTCCATAGATTTGTACTCAGATTTACTACTGTATAAAAATAAAACTCTCAGCTGCTGCACCGGTTTTCCCAAGTTGAGTTTTCCCAAGGACATTAGTCCAAAAATAACAGTGTATTATTGTGTGTGTGCATCTGTTCTTCCAGTGTTTTTATTTCTTCAACAGTATTTATTTTGTGAAGGTTTTTTTGTATATGTTTCGATATTTGTCGTAGAAAATTGCAAATAATTTGTTCAGTTAATTTAACAAATAGAAGAAATATTATCAGTCGCTACAGTAGGATTCGGGGTTTCCGAATTTTCACAGTCCTTGGATATATGAATATACACAAGACACCCAAATATCCGAAGATGATCCACACTTGGCTTCTTTCCTGTAAATGCTTCTTCCAGAGTCATGTTGTTAAGAATCCTATGAGGACTTCGATTTTGTAAGTAGATAGTTGTCATGCATGCCTCTCCCCATAGGAATTGAGGGAGATCTTGATCATGTAGCATAGCCCTGACACATTCTTCAATAGTACAATTCTTCCTTTCTGCCACACCATTTTGTTCAGGATTATAGGGAACAATGAGCTCCCTCTTGATTCCTGCTTCCTTGCAGAAAGCTATTAACTCTTTGGAGGTGTATTCTCCACCATTGTTTGACCTTAGAATTTTGATCTTTCTCTCGGTTAGGTTTTCCACTTCATTCTTGAACTCCTGAAACTTTTCGAATACCTCATCCTTGTTCTTGAGAAGGTATAACCAAGTCTTCCTTGAGTAATCATCAATGAAGGTTACATAATACCGATTCCCACCAAGAGACTATACTATCATTGGTCGACATACATCCGACTGTATGAGATCTAAAATTTCCTTAGATCTAGTGTCACTACTTGCAAATGGTTTCTTTACATTCTTGCCTAGAGCACATCCCTTACAGATCCCTTCATGATCTTCCTTTATTTCGAGGATGCCATTGACCATTTGACTCAGAGATGGCAATATCTTATAATGAAGGTGTCCATACCTTCTATGCCATAGTTCAGAAGGACTCACTTCTAAGTGAACTATGGCTTAAGCTAGGGGTGTATAGAGTCTATACAATGTCCCCTCACAAATCCCAATCACCCTTGCTTCATTAATATTAGAGCCCTTACCCCAAACCAAAACCTTGCCATCAACAAAAGCAACTCTATCACCCTTATCCTCTAGACAAGAAATAGAAAGTAAGTTTTTCTTCAAACCTAGAACATATAAGATGTTGTTGAGGTGAATGCTTCCACCTGACTCGAGCTCCAATGATGTAGACCCAATGCCTTTCACTGGATAGCTTTTGTTGTCTCCAAGTTCAATAGAGTGAGATGAGTTTCCCTTAGATAGGGTTTGGAGTTGACTACATTCTCCTGTCATATGTTTGGAGGCACCACTATCAATAACCCATACATTCTCATACTTGAATGTGTCGAATAGAGCAGAGAACAAATTTTCAATTGTTACTTCCTTTGCGAGCTTAGAATTGATCTTCATTAGACACTTCTTGATGGACGTAGCAAGATTTCCAAGAACCTTGAAACCCTTCCTTACAACCCTTGTCATAGTGCCAACTGAATTGTGATCTTCAATCTCCTTCTTGCACCTTAGCTTTGATTCCATGTTGGAAAATATGGAGACTTGTAGATTAGAACTTATTTTCCTTATCATGATAATTACTTGTGATGTTAGTTGGTTCTTTATTACTTCTTTAGTTCTATTCATCAAGCAATTACCAAAACAATGAAGATCACAAAGAGACAGAGTACACAAGATATAGGCTCCAAGCCAAGGCAAAACCCCTCCAAGGGGAAAACCCAAAAAATGCTTCTCTTCTTCTTTAGAATCTGCTTACAAAAGAGACTTCCAAGACCCAAAGACCAAAGCCAACAAACCCTCCAAGCCCCAAGTCAACCCCCAGCAAGATCTTCCTTGAGACAACTTCAAAACTTCAATACTACTTCCTTGATGCTGCAAATTCAGCCCCTGCAACAGAATTTCGGTTCTGCAATCTCAGCCTCCAAGAACTGCTTCAAAATTTCAGCCCTACAATTCGTCCTCCTACAACTACTTTAGAATTTCGACCCCTTGCAACTGGTAGCTTTACGAACCCTAGTGAAACAAGAGAGAGATAGACTTCAACTTCCTCTTCTTCGCCCTCCCAGCTACTCTTCTTCACCTTCACTATTGCAGATTGAACATGCTTGCGATGAGTGTCCAATTGAAGTTGAGCTCCCTTGTATTTATAGCCTTTCTTGAGGGTTGAATAGGTCTCCTTTAGGCCGACTTGGTCTTGGGCTTATCCATGGATTTTTCTCGATAAAATAAATATTTTTCTACATTACGATGTCCAAATGGAACTATAACACATGACCAATATTATTCTTTATCCCAAAAAAACCTAGAAAGACCTAGAAGACCTAGAAGCACGAAGAACATGTTTTTGACTTGAACTTGAGTATGAAACCCATACTCCAAAAATATAATTTCTTTTTCTTTCATTTTCTTTCTTTATAAAGAATATACAATGTCATGATTACAATTACATTATAATGAAGACCGAACCTAGTTACAAATTTCAACACTAGGGGCACAACAATTACTCTCTTGTACATGGAAAGGAATCTAGTGCTTTATAGATTTTTTTAGTCTAGCAACCTATAGATGTTTGCTTGAAGTTCCCATGTTTAATAACAAACAACTAGTGATTGTAGTGGATCCCAAAAAGAACAAGCCCACATTTAGACCCCACTTGAATATTCAAAGACCCATGATTCAAGGTTGATAAGCTGATATTCTGAAAGTTTCATGCTATCGAGCTCTTCTTCCTACAATATGCAAGTATTGATCAATAACAAAATGTTGGTAAACACGTGTTTGCTACAATCATCTAGTTGACGTTGACATCAAATAACAAAGAACACTAACAAGAGACAAATATCAATAACATGTTGGTAGACTTTTATTACAAATATCTTTGTATGATCCATATTCTACAAGTAATATTATTTTAACTAGACTACCACTGAAATCCGATCTTATCATATAAATATTTGTCTCCATCTTCTATTTACATGTGCAAAAGCTTGTAGATGCTTAACTATGATCCAGATGGCCTTTTGACAACTAAAACTCTTAAGTTGTTGCAACTTTTTTGTTTCAACTTTGGCTACAATATGAAAGAGATTTGTTGGGTAGCAGGCTAGGTCCTCGGCATGAAGACAATGACTATACATTTTCACAAAAGCATTTCCCTAGATGTATCCTTGCTTTCTATGGCCTTTTCACAAAAGTATTTCTCTAGATTTTATTTTTATACTTTGCTCATAAGCTACACAGAACAGATTTTGCTGCAGAAAATGACAAATTTAAGGCTTCGATGTATCCTTGCTTTATATAGCCTTTTCACAAAAGTATTTCTCTAGATTTTATTTTTATACTTTGCTCATAAGCTACATAGGACAGATTTTGCTGCAGAAAATGACAAATTTAAGGCAATCTTGTACAAGTTCTGCATACCCATCCGATCCTGTTTTAAGTCACATGTTTTGTAACTTGCTAAATTTAATACAAGATGCCAAGCTTCTACCTAGATGGTGGCTTCAATTGCTATCCTCAACTCGGAACTGAGTCACAAGAAGTTTTTTACCCATCATATATTGAATGCACTTACGTGGTTGTCTAATTAAGAATATCAGAAAATTGGAGATTTTTCTTCTAAACATCAAAACTACTGATAATTCTGTATCTGCTTGTTTAACTTTTAGCAGCCATCCCTACTTTTCTTGCCAATTATAATCTACAAGAAAGGAGTAGATTTGATGGACAGTTTATTTGGCAGAAACAGTTAAATCACTCTTCTATTTTGTTAAATAAAAAAAGACAAGGTAATTTACTCACGGTTCTTCCCAAGGCATGAACTTCTCAATAAAAAGGGTTTAGAATGTAACATAATGCCCTCATTTTGGTGTCTTCTAGTCGTCACCCTCTTGCTATTCAATCATATTTTAGGCCCTCTGATCTTGACTCTATATGGTCTGGGAATTGTTTTTGAAATAAATAAGATCTTACATTTCCTATCAGCCACATTATTTGATGGAAAAGTTCCTTTGGGAAGTAAGTCTTATTTTTATCCCTTCACAGTTGATCCCTTTGCGTATACATATACTTAAAATATTGCATTCATTTGTAGATTGGCACTCGCCTCAGTAAGTATTCAAGCATACAACACCGAACATACAGCTAGCATCTTGCTTCCTCTGAGCAGGCAAAATTTCTGTTGACTTCCCTAGATGTCCAGAGCTGTTGTAGGTCACACTTTTCTATGTGCACAATAGTTTCTACTTTGGCATCTTTTAAGTGGCACTTCGACTTGTAATTTGTTGACCCCTTGAAATGTAAGCAATATTCAGAAATTAATCTAATATTCTGAAATTGCCTTTCAATGTTTCAGTGTGAATATACAAAATTTTAATTTTTATATGCTATCTTAGAAAATCAAGTGTACAAGTCCACATTTATTTTTCACCAAAAGATAAAGGAGTGCAGGTTATATCAACTACCTATTTCTCTCTCTGTTTGGCAATATATTATTTATTCTTTTTTCACTGTTCTAGAAAGGGAATGAATTGATAACTATCTATTTTCACGTCTCCTTAAGATTGGAAAATAAAGTAATACTAATTTACAATCCTAAGATAGGGGAACATAAAACTTACAAGACTTTTTCATAGTAATCTTCCATTGTTTCTCTCCAGCAAGGCAAAAGTTCTAGCATCTCCAGGCACATATCATTAGAACATTATCAAGAGTCAAGAATAATAACATATCAAACCAGAATCATAACTCAAACGAAAGAGACATTAAAAACAACTCAGGAAAGTTACAGGCAAAAATGAGAGACTAATCACAACATCCAAACAGGATCAACGAATAGAAAACATATCTACACATGCATTGATGCAACTAAGATAGAAATCTGAATTTGGATGTTTACAACAAAATATTCCAACCCTTCTGCAAAAAGACAAAGCATAATATCAAATTCAATGTCTGAATAATTTCCACAATTGTTTTGTTTCGAGTAAAGTGTTAATGTATCTCTACTATCCCATACTCTTGAGATTATGCCTCCCAGATTCATTCAACTACAAAGAAAAATTCTTATTGATTCATTTTGCTCTAACTGCCAAACTAGTGTTGCGGGGGAGCGCCCCCCCTCTCGATCCCGCTCCCAATCCGCGCTTCGGGCGGGAGCGATTCGGGAGCGGGTCGGGAGCGCGCTCCCTAAAAAAATTTGTGCTCCCTGTTTTTTTCAAATCGACATAGGGAGCGTCGCTCCCGTCGCACCAGGAGCGATTTTTACAACCCGGGAGCGGTCGGGGAGCGATTGCTCCTGACCGCTCCTGGGTTATAAAAATCGCTCCCGACAGCGATGAGCGACGCCTGGAAAAAAAAAACGCGCGAAAATTAAAAAATAATAATAATAAATAATAAATAAATAAAGTGAGGGAGGGAGGGAAGGAGGAAGGGAGAGAATATAAATAGACCCTCCCTCACATTCATTTCATCATTGTTTGAGAGTGAGTGAGAGTGAGAGAGTGAGAGTGAGAGCAAGAGAGTGAGGAGCAAGGAGAGAGCAAGAGAGAGCAAGGAGCAAAAGAGTGAGAGAGCAAGAGAAAGCAAGGAGCAAGGGGAGATTGAAGAGCTTGCAAGGGGAGATTGGAGGCCAAAGAGGTAGGCTCTACACTCTATTCTAGCAATTTTTTTTAATGTTCATTCCTAAATAAATAAATAAAAAAAAATTCTCTATTTCCCATTCCCATTCCCATTCCATCTTTTGCAGATTCAAAACTTCAAATTTCAAACATCATGGTTATATTTCTTGGCATTTTCTTCTTCTTGGTTCCTTTTTTAGTTATTATGGTGTTGGAGAGTAGAAAAAAGAGGGTTGAAAATGAAGAAGGGGATGAAGAAGGGGGTCATAGTGGATTTGATGAAAACCCCGGTGAGAAGGAGCTGGAGGAGAGTGGACATGAGTCAACTCAAAAAACTAAACAAGACCAAACCCCATTGTGGAAATATGTTAATAGGCCTGAAGCAGGGAAAGGGGGTGGAACCACTAAATTTCATTGTCTCCATTGCAACAATAATTACACAGGTTCATACACCCGTGCCAAAAAGCACCTCTGCGGGAAAAGGCCATGGGATGGAGATAAACAAATAGGAATCAAAACTTATATAGGTATGTTAGCAGCAAATAGAGCCAAATACACAAGGGAAGAGGAGGAAGCCCAATACAAATCTAAAAAATCAAAGGGTTTCTTTGAACCAAGCTCACAATCACATGCACAAAGAACTCCTTCAGCATCCTCCCAAGGCAGTGGATATGGAGGAACAGGGTCACCAAGTTTAAGGCGTAGAAACATATCAGATTTCCTTGATGAAGGGCGTAGGAATGATATGGATTCAAAAGTTTACAGGTTTCTCTATGCATGTGGGATACCATTCAATGTTCTTCGCTCACCTTATTGGTACGAAATGGTTTCTGCCATAAATGATGCCCCTAAAGGATACAAGAGCCTTGGGTATGACAAGGCAAAAACCGTTGGACTTGATCATGAAAAAGCAAAAATATCACATTCTTTGAATAGAATGACAAGTTCTTGGACTAACCATGGGGTGTCCATTGTATCTGATGGATGGACAAATGTAAAAGGCAAGCCATTGATAAATGTTCTTGCTATGTCTGTTAGTGGTGCCATCTTTCTTTCAGCATATGATTACTCAGACAAATTCAAGACCGGCATCAACATTGTAGAACCATTACTTGAAACAATTGAGCGTATTGGGCCATACAATGTCATCCAAGTCATCACTGATAATGCTCCTAATTGTAAGGCAGCGGGAGCAATTATTGAGGATAAATACCCCAACATATTTTGGTCTGGGTGTTTGGTTCACACAATGAACCTTTTGATGCATGATATTGTTAAGAACAAAAACGAACAATATAAATGGATTGGTGATTTGTACAAGAGAGGCAAAGAAATGATAAAATTTATTACAAATCATAGCAATACCCATGGCCTTTTCCGCAGTCACTCAAGATTGGAGTTGTTGAAGAGTGCAAGGACTAGATTTGGTAGCTATTACCTCACCTTCAAGCGGCTTTTGAAGGTAAGAGAGTCATTGGCTAGCATGGTATCAAGTCCACACTGGCAGGTATTAAAGGAAAGGGCTACAAATGCAGCTGACAGACAAGGTTTTGAACAGGTGGAGGATGCCGCTCTAGATGGTATGTTTTGGGCATGTGTGAGGCAAGTATTGGATTTCACCAAGCACGTTTATCACATGATTCGGTTTGCAGATACAGATAAACCAGTGATTGGCGAGGTGTATGAGCAGATGGATACCATGTTGGGGCAAATAAAAGATATTGTTCATAACAATGATCCCAACTTGTATAAATTGATTCACGATTGTGTGTGTATACGATGGGATAAACTTAATGTTCCACTACATTGCTTGGCGTATATCCTTACGCCAAAATACTACTCTGCATCTTGGTTGGGCCAACTTGCACCAAGGGGTGGGGTTAGGGTCAAACCCCATATAGATGAAGAGGTATCTACAGGATATTTGCAAGCATTAGAAAAGTTGATACCTGACAGGGAGGAATGTGCTAGTGTGCGTCTTGAATTAGGCAGATACTTCAGTTGCACTGGTTTGTTTGGTACCTTTCATGCAATGGAAGATAGAGACAGATTTGATGCTCTCACATGGTGGGAATCATATGGCGGCCAGGGACTTTTGCCAAAATTGGCAAAAAAAAGTTCTCTCACAGGTTGTAAATACTTCTTCTGCAGAGAGGTGTTGGAGCACCTACAACTTCATACATAATGTGAAAAGAAACAGACTCAATGAAAACCAGGTAGAAAGCTTGGTTTATGTGCACTACAACTTGAGGTTGTTGAGTCATTACTGTGATCGGGCTTATGAGGATCCAACATATAAAATTTGGGACAACCACCCAAAGGATGATAATTTGGAGGATGGCACTATACATCTTGAAGAACTGGAAGCGGAACTTATGAGAGAGGAAGATGAAGCAATAACCATGCCACCTCCACCATCCAATAGCAGTGCTCGAGTTCCGAGTCTTGTTCCTTTGCTGTCGCCGCCTCCATCTACACCCTCACGTGGAGGGCATGTGCCTTCTGGTTCTGGTCGTCGGTCTGTGCGGGAGGAGACTCCTAGAAGACCACCACGACCTGCTCATACATCAGACACTTCTCGTGGCAAGGGCCACATGAAGTAGTAGATAATAGATTTACAGTTTACTTGTCTTTTCTAGTTTCTATTAGTTTTCATAACTGTTGAGTCTTGACTCTTTCATATCATAATGATATTTTTTGTAAACAATATATGACTGTGACAATCTAAGTTTGAAGTTTGAAGTTGGAAATTATAACTCATTGGTAATGATTCTAAATTATGAATATGATGCTTCGTGAAAGTTGTTTCATTTCATTTCGTAATTCATTTTATAACATTTCATTTCATGTTAGATATTATTTCTTGTAATGGTTAAACTTAACTTACAAGTACAACTTTGGTGATCAATGATGATAAATGTTATATATTGAATTTTCAATTTTGAAAGCTTGAAGTTGAAACTTTAAGATTGATGAATCATGATTCACGAGACTCAATATGTTGTATGTTACTAACTTGTGGATGTGGTTGATGAAGATTATAACTTCTAGATGATTGATGTTATATGGTTCAATGATCAATCTATGTTTTTTTATGTTTTTTATATCTAATTCATCATTCTACATGTTTTTGTTGACATATATGTATCAAAATATAAAAAATATATATATTATATAGAAATCGCTCCAAGATTCGCTCCCAAACCGGGAGCTTTTGAAAATGTCGCTCCCGCTCCCCGCTTTCGCTCCCGCTCCCCGCTTTCACTCCCACTCCCAAGTAACACTGTGCCAAACAAAAAAGACCACAATTTCCAGGAATTGTACTCATCGAGACCACGTTATTAGGAATGCAATCCTCTTCAGCATCACTCAAGTAATGAGGTCGCGAATAGAAAAACAAATCTCCGGGAATTGTAGTAATGGAAACTATTACTGCAAAATCTAGCAGCCTAGTGCAAAGCCTCACTTAGCAATCTTGGTCTTAGGACAACAATGGGATCCCACCACCATTGTCACCTCAGTGGTTTCTCCCCTATTGTTTTGTGCTTGGATATTCTCCCAAGGAAGGCTTCCCTAGCAAGACTTCTAGGTTAGATGACCTACAATTGGAAGCCAAATAGCTTTCTAAAGGATTAGTAGCTAAACACCCTGTTACCCACCACCAGTGGATGACCCCCATAGGAGAAATTTTCTCCTAGATTTCTCTTCGGCCGACAGCCGGCTGCAACCACCTAATAGCTTTGATGTGCTACTTTTCTCTGCCCCCTGAGCCAGCCATTGTGTATCCTGGCTCATCTGTCATGATCATATGTTTGAAAGTGGGCCATCCAATCCCAAAGGTATGGTTTTTCATTATGTAATTAGGTGTTTATGAGTTTTTTTTGGGCACACTTGGGCATGGATTAGAGGGTGACTTGGAAGAAGAAAAGGCTTTGACTGTACTCTTCTTCCCTTACCTCAATTGGGGGGGTTAATCATGTATCCTAGTTGTTAATTTTTGTAGCATCGGTGTTGATTTTTGGTGGCATCAGATGTGTTCTAGCTCCGAAATTTTGTGGAGGGGCTACAATACATGAGATCTCCAGAACCCAAAAATCATTTGGAGAAATTCCACCCGGACGAGGAGTTATTAAATAATTAATATTTTTAATGGGTTCCTAAGTCTAAACTTAGGAAAATAAAAATATTAATGGGTATTAATAAGAATATGGGTGAGAAACTTCTAAGTGACGAGGATCAAGTCTATTTTAATCTTAACCGTTGATTAGGGACTTAATCTCGACCGTTGATTCATCAACAGGAAAAGTATAAGAGGAGGCATGAGGGTCACTTGAAGATACACTTTAGAGATCAAAGAGTTTGATTTTTTTGGGGCGAGGTTTGCTGAGAAAATCGAACAACTGATATGTTACAAAAGAGGGGCAAGGATAGTTGAGGTTGGAGGATCTTCTCCAGGACCTCGAATACATAGCAGAGAGAGGCAGAGAGACGCCAAAGGAGGCAGCGCAAACCCGGGGAGACTGAAGTTGGGCCAAGAAGGGCCCACACATTTCCAGCGAAAGGGAAGAGCCACCCTCCAGCAGAAATCTGAATTCAGCCTGGGGAGCAGCAGAATCAGCCAGAAAGGTTGACGTCAAAGCTCCAGGAGGCAAAGGACATAGCGCAGTGCTTATGCAATGTTCCAGTTTGCTCCACGCAGGCCCACACAGCTACTGCAAAGGGGCAGCGCAGTTGTAGCTGGGGACAGTCAGTCCAGTTGTCGGAACAGAGAGATTTTGCTGGGTGAAGTGAGGTAATCTCACTTAGGTTTCTGCCAGTATATTTTTATCTCTGTAACTGGATAGCCGAGAGGGCATCCAGAGTTGTATTCAAAACTACTGCTTAATAATAGAAAACCCTCAAAGCTGTTGCACCGGTTTTCCCGCATTGGGTTTTTCCGGGGACGATTGTCCAAAAATAACGGTGTCCCTTGTGTATTTGTCTCGTTATATTTCAGTTCATGATCTGTATGTATGTGTAGTCTGCAATAGTGTTTTCATCATTGTTTAAGTAATTAAATAAACTTGTTGAATGTAAAAACAAGTAGGAGATGATAAACCAATGGTTGCAGTAGGATTTCTGATGTGTAGATTCAGAAATTTTCACATGGTATCAGAGCATTGCAGATCATAGGAGACTGAAGACACTAGTCGGGAGATCCAGAGAATTTGTTGCAGAGAGGTAGTTGTCCTGAGTGACAACGTTGTTCCAGAGCCAGAGACGCAAAGGGAGAGTGACGCAGTGCAAAAGAGGTGACGCAAAGGCTCACGCAGTGCCTACGTCAACATTCTGAGCTAGGTGAGGGTGACGCAGTAGCTAGGAGGAGCCCACGCAGTAACTGCGTCAGCTGTCTAGGCCAGCACAGAAGCAGAGAGGGGCAGATCAGGCTCACGCAGAGCCACGTCATCTTTCTGAACCAGGAAGGAGTGACGCAGTGGCCAGGAGGAGCTGATCTAGCTCACGCAGTGATTGCGCAAAGCCAGAGGAGCTCAGATTCTTTAGTTGTCAGGGCTAGGGGAGCAGAGCAGATTCGATCTAAGGAGTTGGTGGGACGCTGTTGCTGTTGGTGCAGAACAATGTCTGTGGAGACAGAGCCGAGGTAGAGGGAGTCACTGCCTTGACAGATTTCTAGCCAAAGAAATCTAGATCCGGGTTGCAGCAGCAAAGGAGGATTGGAGAGGAGTGATTCGACATTTGGTCGAAGGATTTCCGTGAAGGAAATCAAGACTCAGAGGGAGTCTAGAGGAGCTTGTTCCTTAAAGGGTTTCTTGCACCAAAGAAATCCAGGTCCAAGTCTTGCCAGATTTACAGCAAGAGAGAGAGAAGAGAACTAGTCCTATTTTTTAGCAGAGATGGCAGTGCAATAGGTTGAGGGATCAAGACAGATTGGATGGATCATCCAATTTTGTCATCTAGAAGGCCAGGATCCTGGAAATCCTAGATAAACATCGCATCAAGGACTATGCCTTGAAGGTAGTTGTTGTTCCGGTCGACGTTGATCCGTTAAAGAAGTACAAGGAGGCCCAAGCTAAGGCCAAGTGCATGATCCTAGACGGGGTCAAAGATCATGTAGTACCACACATTGCTGAGAAGGACACAGCAAGGGAGATGTGGGAGGTGTTGACCACCTTGTACCAGGGCTCTTCCGTCCAACGGAAGATGCTATTAGAAAATCAGTTGAGACAGTATCAAATGCAGAAGGGAGAGGAGATCGATCCCTTCCTTCTCAGGTTGCAAGGGATTCGCGACCAGTTGACTTTTGTGGGGTCTACACCAGATCCTGAGTTCATGGTCAAGACTGCCCTGAATGTAGTCATCGAGGACTGGGAGACATTTGTCCAAAGTATCTTGGGCAGAGCGACTCTCCCCAATTGGGAGGAGATGTGGGCAGCTCTTCGACAAGAAGAGATCAGGAGGTTGACCAAGGCAGGGGGTAGCGGCAAAGGAGCCCAGGTCAAGGAGGAGGAGGAGGATGCAACTCTCGCATCATCAAGACAGCAAAGACAGCCGAAGAGAAAGAAGAAGGATATTACGAAGGTCAGATGCTTCAAGTGTGGGGAACTTGGACATTATGCCACTCAGTACCCACGGAAGAAGGGCAAGGAGGAAGCTTCTGAATCGAAGGCTACTATAGCAAAAGTTGACAAGGAAGGCGAGGATGACAATTGTGCCATGAGTGCTCATGCGCCTCTGTAGAAGAGGTGGGGCGACATGGAGTTGTAGTTGAGAGGACTACAAGGGGGCAGGATCCTTGAGGTACCCAAACTCTTGGATCACATACAGCTACGGGAGCCCTTAACGACAGTAGCAAAATGACAGGTGTCGGTTGGAGCGAGATGTGATGGAGCGACAGTGGCAGAGCTAGAGTGCCAAAGTCTGAGGCAGCGCAGTGGATGTTGTAGCAATGAGAGAGGTACAGAGCAGTTTGCAGCAGCGCAGTAGCAGCAGAGGGTCAGCGAAGATTAGCAGCAGAGGTAGCTTCAGCGTCACGAGGCATCCAAACTGACCAGCATGTCAGTGCTTGGGTGAAGTTTTAGTTACTTACTTCTCAGTAACTGAGTTGCAGTGCAGCAGTTAGTAGTGGCAATGCTATGGGCAACATGATGCAGCATTTTGAGAGAGAGTTGTAGTACAGATGTAGCAGTGGCAGAGTCATGGACAGCAGTACAGGAAGCAACAATGCAGTGGATGAAGGGCATCAGGTCAAGCATCAGCAACACAAAGGACCGATGCAGTGGATCAGTGTAGTACTTACGTTGAGAAGTGTTACTAGAGCACATTCCTCGCTAAGAGGGAGTGTTGATTTAGGGTAGCATCGGATGTGCTCTTGCTCCGAAATTTTGTGGAGGGGCTCAAATACATGAGATCTCCAAAACCCAGAAATCGTTTGGAGAAATTCCACCCGGATGAGGAGCTATTAAAATAATTAATATTTTTAATGGGTTCCTAAGTCTAAACATAGGAAAATAAAAATATTAATGGGTATTAATAAGAATATGGGTGAGAAACTTCTAAGTGACAAGGATCAAGGATGTTTTAATTTTAGCCGTTGATTAGGGACTTAATCTCGGTTGTTGATTCATCAACAGGAAAAGTATAAGAGGAGGCTTGAGGGTCAATTGGAGATACACTTGAGAGATCAAAAAGTTCGATTTTTCTGGGGCGAGGTTTGCTGAGAAAATCAAACAAGCGATCTATTGAAGCAAAGGGGCATGGATAGTTGAGGTTGGAGGATCTTCTCCAGGACCTCGAATACACAGCAAAGAGAGGCAGGGAGATGCCAGAGAAGGCAGCGCAGACCCAGGGAGACTAATGCTGGGCCAAGAAGGGCCCACGCATTTCCAGCGAAAGGGAAGAACCACCCTCTAGCAGAAATCTGAATTCAACCTAGGGAGCAGCAAAATCAGTCGAAAAGGCTGACGTCAGAGCTCCAAGAGGCAGAGGAGGCAGCGCAGTGCTGACGCAGTGTCCCAGTGTGCTCCACGCAAGCCAACACAGCTACTGCAAAGGGGCAGCGCAGTTGTAGCCAAGGACAATCAGTCTAGTTGTCAGAACGGAGAAATTTTGCCAGGTGAAGTGAGGTAATCTCACGTAGGTTTCAGCCAATATATTTTTATCTTTGTAACTGGATAGTCGAGAAGGCATCCAAAGTTGTATTCAGAACTACTGCTTAATAATAGAAAACCCTCAAAGTTGTTGCACCGGTTTTCCCGCATTGGGTTTTTCTAAGGACGATTGTCAAAAAATAACGGTGTCTCTTGTGTATTTGTCTCATTATATTTCAGTTCATGATCTGTGTGTATGTGTAGTCTGCAATAGTGTTTTCATCGTTGTTTAAGTAATTAAATAAACTTGTTGAATGTAAAAACAAGTAGATGATAAACCAGTGGTTGCAGTGGGATTTCTGATGTGTAGATTCAGAAATTTTCACAATCGGATGTGTTCTAGCCTTGAAATTTTGTGGAGAGGCTAGAACGCATGAGATCTCCAAAACCCATAAATCGTTTTTGGAAATTCCGCCTAGAAATGACTTAATTAGATTATTATTTAGTTTTTAAATATTTCCGAAGTCTCAACTTAGGGAATATGACTAATTAATCAGAATTAATTAACTCAAGGTGTGAATGTTCTAGAGACTCACACGAATCGACTTCAAGTTAATCCTAGCCATCAATTAAAATCTAACCTTGGTTGTTGAAGTCTCAACAAAGGAATATAAGAAGAAGTCGATGGGGCTTGGAGAAAATACTTAAGCGGTTCGATTTCATGAGCAGATCGATTTCCTCAGTAGTAGTAGTCAATTTCCAGAGAGAGAGCCAGTGAGATCGAAGCAGTGAGTGAGGGGCAGGGACAGTGATTCGAGGGAAGATTTTCCAGATTCGGGGAGGCAGCAGCAAGTGAGTCGAATTACCCCAAAGAGGCAGCGTTGAGGGACTGCGTAGTGCTTTAGTCACACAAATCGATTTGTTGAGGAGAAAAAATTGTTCTCAGTTCCAGAGCCCGAGAAGGATTCCCAGAGAGCTGGAGAAGTGATTTTCTCAGCATCCGAAAGCAAAAAAACTTCATCTGAGCCCAATCCAGAGCAAGTCGTCCAGCCAGCTATGCCGAGCACCACAAACGTTGACGCAATGCTCCAAGAGGCCGAGTTTTGATAGGGAAAGTCCAACCAGAGATTGCCTGTGGGAGAAGGGTAATTCCCTTCAGTATTTTACTCAAATTTTCTTGTTGTTTGGATAGCCAGTTGGGCATCCATAGATGTACTCAGATTTCACTGCTGCATAATAAAATAAACCCTCACTGCTGCACCGGTTTTCCCAAGTTGGGTTTTTTCGGGGACATTGGTCCAAAAATAACTGTGTAAATTTATGTGTGTGCTAGCATTTCTTCCAGCGTTTATTTCTTCCGCAGTTTTATTTGTGTAGGTTGCAGTGTGATTGATTCAGTATTTGTTGTAGCAAACAGTAAATAAATTGTTAAAAATTAATTTAACAATTAGGAGAATTATTTCCAGTTGTTGCAATAGGATTCAAGTTTCCAAATTTTCACATGGTATCAGAGCATAGATGATTAGTCGAAGAGCTCAGTAGCAAAGGAAGAGGGAGTTTCGTTGTTCAGTGTGGGCAGTAGATCGAAACCCTGGTGGCAGCGCAATCACCTTAGCCAAGAGGCCGAATTTCTTGAGGAGATTTGTTTTTTCTAAGTGTGAGGCAGAAAAATTTGATCTCTCTAGATCGAGGGATTCTAGAGGCAGAGGGAGCAACCCAGTATTTTCGCAGAGCAGATCTCTAGCTGGACGCAATAGTTTTGCAGCAGTTTGCTAGAGCAGAGCTAGCATCAGGTGGAAGAAGAGCACACACTAAGGGAAATTTTTCCTTAGGGAACTTCTAGTCTCAAGAAGTTCGATTTCCCTTGCAGATCAGCAGTCGTTGTGAGCAGAGTTTCTCACTCCAGAAGGGAGTGCAAATAGCTGGGCAGCAGTTGAGCAGAAGGGAAGAGGAGATTTTCGACATTTGTTGAGATGGCCACTGTTGGGCTTCGAGATCAGGATAGGTTGGATGGTGCTTCCAACTATGTCATCTAGAAGGCAAGGATGTCCTTCCTTCTAGATGAATATGGCCTGAAGGCATTTATAGATGCAGTGGTAGCTATCCCCAAGGATGTAGATCAACTGAAGGAGTACAGAAAAGAGATGGCGTGGGCAAAGAGGTTGATCCTAGATGAAGTCCGGGATCACATTGTTTCACCCATAGCAGCGAAGGGAATTACCAAAGATATGTGGGAGACTCTCTCCATGCTATACCAGGGCACTTCCGAGCAGCAGAAGATGTACTTAGAGGAGAAGCTGAGATGCACCAAGATGCAGAAGGGGGAAGGCATAGACCCCTTCCTCACCAGGATTCAGGAGGTCTGGGACCAGTTGTCAGTTGTTGGGGCAGCGCCTCAACCCACAAAGCTTGTGAGATTGGCACTCAACAGTGTCTCTGAGGAGTGGCAAGTCTTTGTCCAAAGCATATTGGGCAGAGACAAGCTACCAGAGTGGGACAGGATGTGGGCTGACTTGCAACAAGAGGAGTTGAGACGAGCTCTAGTGAAGAGCTCCATCAGTGGCAGCAGCGGTGGATTGAAGCAAGTGAAGGAGGAGGAGAATGTGGCCCTTGCATCGAAGGGTCCAAGTCAGGGACAGGGGGAGCAACGAAAGAAAAAGAAGGACCTGTCGAAGGTCAATTGCTTCAGATGTGGTGAGCTTGGTCACTGTTACCACTCAAACCTGCAGGGGACCTAAAGGGGTTCCTAAAAGGGCAATTGCTAGGTCAAGGGAAACTGTGGAGACTTAGCCCACTGTCACCACAACTAAGTCTCCCTGCTCTTTACGGACTTTCACCGTTGGGAGGAGTCTCGGTAGTGTAGGGATTCACTTGTAAACTATATGTCAATGGATAGGTAAGAAGTGATCCTCAAAACCCTTTCCCAAGGATGGAGTGAAGAATGGAGCTAGCTTGCTCTTTAAGCAAGGGACTTGGTCCACCAAGGATAAGGGGTGAGGATTGGAGGGTTAATGGACAAAGGATAGGCTTATGAACAAGTTTCTCAATCCCTATAATCCTTGGGAAAATTGGATTCCCAAATGGTCCTTGACAAATAGTCTTTACTAAGAAGCGGGACCACACGGAGCCAAGTGGACCCAGCGCAGGTTCGAGGATGGAATGTAGCAACCAATGATGTTTCTGTTGACCACTACATGTCAACTACCCATAGCAGTACACCCCCATTTTTTGAAAAATGGATAGCACCTGATCAACGTGTCCGTGCCATTCGACTATCATCATCAGCCTGATCATGTTATTTTGTAAACCTAGTCTGCATGTGTAAATTGTAAATAATCTTAGCAGATCTGTGTCATGTAATTACCTAGGTAAACATAATCCTAGTGATGATCTACATTCCGGAAGGTTTTTTGTCTCACCGATCCATGATCGGGAGAGTTTTCCTTCAACCTAACCCCAAAAGTCGGAATGGATTTTGTCATTAGAATCTTAGGGAAGTCCTAGTGTGTTAGATCGAGTCTATGTAAAAGTGATTTGATATAATCCTAACTATTTGGTTAGGTTATTACAGATTGTTTGATCTGCTAGATTATATTTGTGTCGCAGAACTGGGTCGTATATGAGAGTCTATGTCAAATGGGTTTTCCCCCTTGAGATGTAAAAATGTAAAAATCATGATGTAAAGTGTCTTGAGGGTTGGAAAATGTTTTATCCCCTCATAAGTCTTAAGTCCTAGGTCCTAGGTAATTTTTTCCAAAGGCTAAGTTCGAGGGTCCAATAAAATAATAATAAAAATATAAAAAATAAAATAATAATAAGTCAAAGTTTTGAGGAAATAAATGCAAAATTTTAATGTTTTAACATATTAAAATGCATTTAAAATTTCGACGGATGAGATTAAAAAAGATTTTGATCCTCATCGACGATCGAGATCACTTTGACATGGATCACTCGAACTAGGAAATTTTTCTTTAAATACGGTGTTAGGGGTCATTTGAGATCATTCGATCTGTGAGTCTTGTGCTAAAGAAAGCTCTCTTGTAGTCATTTTTCATGTGCAATAAAGAAAGACTTTGGGGTTGAAATCTTGCTGGTGTTACTCTTCCGGAAATGTTGTAAGATGTTTTATTTCTGTGCATGATTTTAATTTCAGCCATTGATGATAGCTTTATGAAGAGTGATTTTAAACACAAGTATCTTGTTTAGTCACTAGGGTTTGAATGGTAGTTAAATTTCTGAATATGATGGCAGGTATCTCCATTAGATCTGGATTTTAGTATCGTTTTCTCCCTCTTTGTTAATGGTTGAAGTAAGCTGTGCAGGAAAATCTTGATTTCGAAGATCAACGGGTGTTTGGGGAAGTTCTTGGCTAAACCAGCGAACTCCTGAGAAGCATTTTCTGAAGAGCCCAGCCAGTTTTGATCCCGAGCTTATCATTAGAATTTCTGTTGCGAATGCATGAAGGGTTTTCTGAAGCACCTCATATCGAACTTAAAATTTTGAAAATATTTCTGTGGCATACTGACAAATCTGGCTATTTAGGCCTTTAAACTGTGAAAATTGTAATTATTTAGCTGGTTTTAGGGTTATTAGTTTTGTTTCTTACATATATTATCTCTGGGTGTTTGTTTTTGTCATTACAGGTTACAGATCTGAAGGTGTAGTCTTGTTCCGAAGCCAGATCTAGGCCCTGGAGGGTAAGATCTGGCCTCAGCATCATTTTTGTAGGGATACTCTTCAACGGATTTTCAAATTTTCTGAAAAATTTCGAGGGTTTGATCAGCAATCTGCTATTGCTCAGGGATTTATTGTGTTACAGGAGCATTTTGAAAAAAAAATTAGGGCAAACTGCGTTCATAACCACGCAGCCCTCATCCGCTACTCCAAATCTGCGCTCTGTTTTATATATTTCCACAGTCATCCCATTCCCCATCGTAGCAGCTCCTCCCTTTGCGGCTATCATCCAGCTTCTTCGTCTAGCTCCACGCAGCTAGGTTCCGCTTCACCCTCACTCTCTTGCGGCTCCCTCTGGCAACCCAAGTCTCCTCTCTTCACGTAGCCTGCCCGCACCCTCATTCCGTATTTGGCCCATCTCTCTGCAGCCTTATCCACGCAGCCTTCTCCAGCGTTTTCTACTCTCACTGCAAATTGCATTTCTCAACCATCGAATCCCTTCTCTCCACGCAAGCCTGTCACATATCTGCGTCCTTCCCACGCAAATCCGCCCACACTCCTTTTTCCCATCACAAACTCTCTCCACGCCTAAGCAATCTCTCCCTTCAAGCCCTGCAGCCTCTATCTGCCACGCTTTGCTCCTCCATCCCTATTTGTGCAGCTATCTCAGCCTGCCATCGAATTACCAAAACAATGGGCAGTCTTCCCTCTCCAGCGCTCCTTTCCGTCTAAACTCAGTTCTCGATTCCCTCTAAACCCTCGTTGCTTGTCCTCGATGTATGCCCACGCAGCCATTTCAACACCTTAGCCTTGCGTGAAACCTTCCATCTCTCCCATCCGCAGTCTTCTCTGTCTTCTGCGTGTTGTTCTGAGCTGCCAAACCCGTGTTCCTTCCCTCGGCCTTCGCTCGAGCTTTTGTTCCTTGCCGTCGACTACATCTACACTGCATACATACATAGCAACCAAAAAATTTCGATTTTTTTTGTATATACGGGCTAGGGTCATATTTCGTTTTGTTTTTATACGTGTTGGTTAATAAATTATATGCGGTGTATATATTTCTTTTAGTTAGGGGTTAGGGTTTAGATATATATCGATTTTCATTTTTGTTTTCTCTTTAGTTAGGTTATATATATATATATTTTTAGTTTATGAATTTAACTTAGGACTTCATAAAAAAAAAAAAAATTAGATTTGATTTAGGTTTTAGATTTGACTTTTTATTTAGATTTTAGATTTATTTAAATTTAGTTTTGTTTTGTTTAAATTTTGACTTTAAAAATAATATTAAAAAATATCAAATATAAAAAATAAATAAAAATATAAAAAAATCATAAAAAGCACCAAAAAGTTCCTTTTAGTTTTTTTAGTCTTGTTTTATTTTAGAATTTAGTTTTTCTTTATGATCTTGGTTTATCTTTTAAATCATTTAAAAAAAAAATTAAATTTAAAAAAAAAAAATTTAAAAGAAAAGTTTTTGTCATTTTACATAGCTAAACGCGCTTAAATTTTATCTAAAGATTAGCTATATGAAAGTGGTAACTGGTTAGCATTTAAATTTTATGGTTATTTAAAGCATTTTATCTTTTGAGATTTAATTGCTAAAGCTTTGTGCATCTTCTGAATATCTTGCATCTGGTGAAATGAATCATTGCTTGGATTATATAATGCTCATTACATGTTGGATATTTTGTAAATATTTTCAAACAATCGTTAAATTACTTCATAAGCAGCAGCAGCTAATTAATTACTTGGTTTTCATTAACTCCATAAGGCACTAGTATTAATCATTTTTTAATCAAATTATAATCTTTGTTGAGCCTTAATCAAGTATTCGATTGCCTTGTTGTGTCTCCCGAACCGGCTGATTCACAGTTGGTTCTTTTCTATCCCATAGGGTCTACCCCCCTTAACCTGCTTCAGGGAGACGGCTTAAACGAAGAGATCGGGAATCAGGGTGACAGCCCCCGGTCTGAGCATTGTCGCGGTGCCTAGACACTCTGTGCGACAACAGTTCCTATCCTGGACAAAGTGAGGGCAAAGGACCAAACAAGAATACTTTCTTCAAAAGGTTGAATTGATCCTATTGAGGTCTAGCCTTGGGGATGCCTAGGCACAATTCGATCCTAAAGCTAGGGCTTGAGATTCCCGGAGATTCCACCATTAGAATTGCCTCAAATTTGGAGGAGAGGGAGGGGACCCACCAACGCAGTAGCCTATAGGAGATCGAATTTTTTCCTTGGGTCAATTCCCGGGAAATTGATGCCCTAGGTGACCTAATGGGGCTAGACTTGGGGAAAAAGGGGAAAATGGTTAAAAGGGTTGAAATGATCACCCTTTTTGAGGGATCAATGCCTAGTTCACTTGGGGATATGGAGTCAAGGATAATGATGAGTAAGAACTTGGTTTCTTGATCAAGGAGGCCCAGAAAGTCAACTTCGTCCAATGTTGAGAGAAAGAAAAGAAAAGTGACCTTCAAGCATTTATACTTCAAAGCAAATGATGCAAGCTTCTCGAGATAAATAAATATCTAGGACATTTCATTCATATAACATTGGCCCATACATTAAATTAGCTAAAACATGCTCAATTCCACATTTCGATAATGCAGCAACTAGCCCTAATTTTAGCAGTATGCAACAAGACGAATAATAGAATCAAGATTTACTTACAACATTATAGAGTATATCCAACTAGCATTTCGTTTGCTCAATAAAGCTCCAAGACAAGAGAAATAGCCCAAATCCATACATCAAAATTCATCCATCTCCAAAAATATCCTCCAAGGAAAAAGTGCGAAAATTCTCTATGATTAGAGAGATCCTAAGTCAAGTGATGATACAAATGAATGTATCTAACATCAATATATAGCCTCCTAAGGAGTTCGGATTAGCCTATGGGCCCCTAAAGATAAAATAATGTGCAAATAATAACTCCTAATGGTGACAAGCCCACCATACTAGCTCATAATGTAAAAACAAGCCTCACAAGGGGCCAAATAATGATGTGTGCATGTCGTAGGGCCCTTTAGAGGCTCAATAACATCGTGAAGTGCCATATTGAGGAATAAATCCCTCGGAATATAATGGACAAGGGGGTGGCCCCTTGTTCTCCAACTATTAGACTTTTGGTGCTCTCACTAGGTCTGAGGCCACATCAATGACCCCATGGGTCTCCATGTGAACCGGAGATGCCTGTAGATCCTCTACAATGGTCCAAGTGGTGAAATGGATGTTGCCATGACATCGTACAAGTGTTGGGGCATCTGCCAACAGTGTGGTGCTCCTGTGGGGGTCCGCTGGGCATAGTGTGCCAATCATGTCACCATTGTCCCAAAAGTGGATCGCTAGTAGTCTCTGAACATCCATGAAGTTCTCAGGAGTGTTGTCTACTGCTGTGGAGACCCATGGCTCTCTATGCACACCCTACATGTGCCAATGTGGGCCTTTGGGGCTCAGGATCCCATATAGGGAAGCCAAACCCAAATGGAAACCACTTGCAATCCTACATAAGTTCCAATGCGTCCCCTAGGCTTCCAGTACAATCAGTCATTAGAATAATCAGGTAAAAGAGCTTACAAACCATGAATAACAAAGTGGGCACTTCATGATGGCATGCCCTTCCGTAGTGGGCTTTGGCATGTGCTAGTGTCTCCAAACTCCAAAGGGGGTTAGCCAAGTACCTTATTAGGTGGTTTCAACCCTTAGAGGGGATAATATGTCCAAGGTACACCATTCTATTGGGGGTGGTAAGTGACAAATAGGTGAGATGGAATAGGGAATGAGAGGGGCAGTCCTAGGCCGCATAATGGGGCATAGGGGTAGCTAGATAAGGGGAAGCCCACACTTGGGTATATAATGTATAGGAGGGAGCAGTCGTGGTACATGAAGTTCCCCAAGCTTGATTTTTCCACCCTTCTTTATATGCCTTTTGTCTTTTATGAATTTTCTTAATTAACTGCTCAGGACTCAAAGGACAAGAGCATGATGTGTAAGATATAGTTGTAATTACCCCCTTTTAGGTAGGGCGGTTCATTGCCCTCCAGGGGTTGGGACAATCATGGGTTCCTGAACGATAGAGGAGGCTCATCTAGGGGCTATGGAACCAAGGCGATGGCCAATGATTGGGGTAGAGCTCATGTAATGGCTTTTGCCCATGTGCGAATTATTTTTGTCCCGGAGATCTTTTGCATTTTGTGGTACAATTACCTGTTAAATGTGGCCAATTATGCTTTTCACTTTTTCTTTTAATTGCTTCAACCTTTGGGGCATCATTCTAGCACTGACCCAAGGTGGGGGCAAGGGGATAGAAGGCTAGCCCTATGTGGACCCAGGTGGGAGAAAAGATGAATGGGGGTATAGTGAGTGGAAAGGGAGTAATATGTGTGGGTAAAGAAGCGGGACCACGCACCCAAAGTCGGGGTTTCCAAAGTAGTACAACCCTAGAACCAAATGGTTAATAAAGGAGATCCCACAGGACTAAGATCCAAGGGTAACAACCAAAATAGATCAAAAGGACAGGAGCACAAACTAAGCCCACTATTTCCGCCAAATCCCCCCACCAATCCATACCCAGAAGTATCAATGATAAGTAAACGCAATACTCAATTACCAAATGACAAGACATACCTTTAGATTTGGGAGGCCCACCTTCAAACATACAATCAAAACAGGTGGGTGAGGGACCACATGGCTGGCTCAGGTGGCAAAGAAATGGCACAACAAGTTAATAGGAGGCATCAAGGGGCTGTTGGCTGAGGCTCATCATGCAGAAAAAATTTCTCCTCGGGATATCACCCACGAAGTGTTGGGTAACATCTGGCTCCAATTGGGACGTGATATCTCGAAGAAGAGGACGAGGTTGCTCAAACAGGAGGTCACGAGAACTCCAGCAATCTCTTGGTCACCGTAGACCTGTTATCTGCACATGTCAAAGATCAAAGCCACGAGGCAGAATGCTTTTCACGGTGTCTTATGATCACCCATGCTTAATGTTAGCCCATAAACCAACAAGAAATAAAATATGCATTTTTTTTATTTATTTTTTTTAAATGCAATCTAATCTATCATGAGAAACATCATATGCAGTTAGTTCTAATGCAAAAATCATCATGCAATGCATCCTACCCTAACATGCATATGATAATGCTAATGCTAAGTGTAATCATAAAGTCAGTGCAACCAACATATCATCGTATCAATATACATATGCTTGCCAATATGATTACTCATGAAACAAAACCCAAAGCGAATGCGGACATAATCAGATGGGGGATGAAGTGGGTGGGAGGTGGGAAAACATGATCTCCATTCGAGGTAAAAGGAAACCCTAGGAGAAGGAGAATAGGTCAATCCAAAAGTGCGGGGGTTTCCCTCTAAGTACACAATGGTGGAATAAAAGATCACTCTCAAGAACTCCCTATCACAATCATTGCTTACAATCTTATGCTTTGTAGATGCCACAAGGTCATGATGAGGGGGGAACAAAGGGTGAGGGAAAGGAGGAATGCAACAAATAGGTTGCTCACGGTGATGGTCACATTGGAGAGGGGAGGTTGTGGGGTGATCATAATCCTGAGGGTGTGTCAAAGGAGATAAAGTATATTCAATGAGGGGTTCTTCCTTGACACCATACTCAGAAGGGGGAAAGGGCTCATGGTCACTCGAGATCATTTGAAAAGGGGCGAGGGAATCACTCGTGGAAGATTTGAAGTGATGAACAAGAGGATAAGGAAAAGGTGGGGTGAAGTATTATATTCAACGAGTTTTTCCTCCTCAAAATCATCATTTTCATGTAAGGGAAAATAATGATCCTTCTTTTCAAGGGTATCGATGGATATGTCATCATAAATAATGCCTGAGAGTAAGGGCAGACCATTCTCAACCTCGTCTTCCTTGTCGATGTCATAAATGGGAGCACAATCAAATTGAGGACCAACAATTTCCCATTTCCTTTTTTTAATGTGGAAGTAATCTTCAATGTCATCTTCCAAGGGGCTAATGGGATCACCTTCCTCAAGGTTCTCAAAAGGATATTCATCAAGAGTAATATCCTTGAGAAAGGTAAGGTTAGTCTCAACTTCACTTTCCATGGATTCATCCTTCCCAACATATGTGTTCTCCAAATCATCCTTTTCATCTTGTGGACCTAAGGAGGACTCATCTTCCCATTCATTACTTAGATTCTTAGGGTCTTGATGATTCTCGATGAAGGCTTCCTCTTGAATGCTCAATGCAGGGCATACTTGAAAATGTGTAAGAAAACCATCAACGAACTCCTCAATAGATGAGATGCTCCTAGGTTCGTGATTTTGCAACCATGAGTTATGACCATAGAGGGAACTAAAGAATAACAACATAAGGACATCTTGGTGGACCACTTTCTCCTTTGAAGTATGTGCATTAAATTGTTCCACATGGTCAGTTACGGAGCTTGGGTCACCATCAAACACTGGCATCCCAAGTAGCATCCTTCCCGCGACATGATTAGGATGTCCAGGGATGCTAGCAATGTCCAAAGCGAGAAATTTATGAAAGAATGAAAGCCTATTTGAGGTATACATGAAACATAAGTAGGAGTCGCCAAGGTGAAATTAAAGATGCCTAGAAAAATGTTTGCTTCACCCTACAAGCATCAACCCTAAAGTTCAATGAAGAACTAGGGCTTCATTCTTCCAGTGGAGTCACCAATAATGATATGTCAATATGTAGTATGGAGAACAAAACACATGCTTTGTGTCCCCGACAACGGCGCCAAAAATATTACCACTCAAACCAGCGGGGGACCTAAAGGTGTTCCTAAAAGGGCAACTGTGGAGGCTTAGCCCACTGTCACCACAAATAAGTCTCCCTGCTCTTTACGGACTTTCACCGATGGGAGGAGTCCCAGTAGTGTAGGGATTCACTTGTAAAGTATATGTCAATGGATAGGTGAGAAGTGATCCTCAAAACCCTTTCCCAAGGATGGAGTGAAGAATGGAGCTTGCTTGCTCTTTAAGCAAGGGACTTGGTGTGAAAATTTCTAACACGAAATTCTACTGCAGTAACTGATTTATTTCTCCTGCTTAAATAAGTTATTTACAAAACCCTTCAGTAAACATCAAAATAAATTCTATTGTAGTTGTCACATAATAGCATAGAGAAAATACCAGTGATATACAAGCACAAGAAGCAATCACGTCAACACAGTTATTTCTGGACAATTGTCCCCGGAAAAACCCAATGCGGGAAAACTGGTGCAGCAGATGAGGGTTTATTTATTGTTCTTTAGCAATAATCTCTTTACAAGTAATGATTTTACAGAATATAAAGACACCTCTGAGAGAAACACCTGAGACAATTTTTCCCCTTGCTCTGGAGAAAGTTGACAACCCGGAGACCCTTCAACCTTCACTGCATCACCTCTGCGTCACTTCTGCGTGAGCACTGCGTCCCTTGCTGCATTGTCTCTCTGATCTTCCCTCTACGTTGTCCCTTTGATGCTCTGCATCACCTCCTCCTCAGTCTCTGACTGATGTTGATGCCCTCCTCTTCCTTCACCCTACAACTCTCCCTGTAAAATCGAACTCCTTCTCCTTGAGAATCGATTTCCCTCGGGTTACTGAGTATTTGCCCGATGTGTCTCCAAATGACTCTCAAATATTCTCTTATAGTTTTCATGTTGATTATTCAACAGCCGAGATTAAGTCCCTAATCAACGGCTAATATTAAAATAGACTGGATCCTCGTCTCTTAGAAGCTTCTCACCCATATTTTTATTAATACCCATTAATATTTTTATTTTCCTAAGTTTAGACTTAGGAACCCCACTAAAAATATGAATTATTTTAATAACTCATAATCTTGGCGGAATTTCTCCAAACCATTTTTGGATCTTGGAGATCTCATGTATTATAGCCCCTTCACAAAATTTCGGAGCTAGAGCACATCCAATGCTACCCAAAATCAACACTCCCTCTTAGCGAGGAATGTGCTCTAGCAATACTTCTCAACAGAAGTATCACACTGATCCATGGCATTGGTCCTCTGCGCTGCTGATGCTCGATCTGTTGCCCCTCATCTACTGCGTTGTTGATACTCCACTTGCTGCCCCTCATCTACTGCGCCCATGACACTGTCATTGTCACTGCTACATCTGTACTGCAGCTCCCTCTGAATATGCTGCATCATGTTACCCATAACACTGCCACTGTTAACTGCTGCACTGCAACTCCCTGTACTATCCGCTTCTGCTACTGAAATGGATTCTCAATCATCCCCATCTTCTCCCTGAAATAAACAAACTTTGTTCTTCATAGAGCCTTGGTGAGAATGTTTGCCACCTGTTCTCCTGTCGGGGTGTACCGTAACTGTACTGCCCCTCGTTGGACACAGTCTCTAATAAAGTGACCCCTGATGTCAATGTGCTTCGACCGATCATGAAAAACTGGATTCTCAGAGAGCTTGATGCAACTCTGATTATCACACCAAATGTTGGTCACTTCCATCCTTCTCCTGAATAGATTCACAAGCAACTTTCTAAGCCATATGGCTTCACACGATGTTGTGCTGGCTGAATAGATTCAGCTTTAGCTGAGCTCAAAGCTACGGATTTTTGTTTCCTACTACACCAGGAGATCATCCCTGATCCAATGTTGAAACAGTACCCAGTGGTACTTTTCCGATCTACTGAACTTCCAACCCAATCTGCATCAGTGAACACACTCAACCTAATGGCATTGCCTCGAGTGTACATTAGTCCATGCTCGATTGTCCCTCGTATATATTTGAGAACATGCTTGGTTGCCGCACAGTGCGCCCTCTTTGGTTCCACCATGAACTGACTGAGGGTGTTGACAGCGTAACAAATGTCTGGCTTGGTATTGACCAGATACATCAGGGACCCTATGAGCTGCCTGTACAAGGTGGGATCAACTTCTTTATCTTCAGATGCATCAATCTTCTTCCAGTTGGTAATCATTGGAGTAGCCATAGGTCTACAGTCCTGCATTCTGAACCTTTTCAGAATTTTTGTAGCATATCTCCCTTGTCCAAGGAAAATTCCATCCTTCTGCTGCCAAACTTCCAACCCCAAAAAATAATGCATCCACCCCAAATCCTTCATGTCAAATTTTGTAGCTAGGTTTTCCTTGCAATCTTTGATGAGCCTAGATGAACCTATTAGAAAAATATCATCCACATATAACACTAGAATTAGAGGCTCATTCTCTACAATCAGATAGTAGAGGTTGGGATTTGCGTCACTCTTGACGAATCCCATCTTCTGCAAGTAACCATCAATTCGACCGTACCATGCTCTAGGCGCCTGTTTAAGCCCATACAAGGATTTCTTCAACTTGCATACATGAGATTTCTTCTCATGTGTCTCAAAACCGTCTGGTTGTTCAATGTATATTTCTTCTATCACCCTGTTCAAGAATGCAGCCTTGACGTCCATCTGGTGAATCTCCCACCCCATCTGTGTTGCAAGGGATATCACGGATCTAATAGAAGTATACCTGGCTTTTGGGGTGAAGGTTTCTTCGTAGTCTATCCCTTCCTTCTAAGCATACCCCTTAGCCACGAACCTGCCCTTGTATTTCTCCACACTACCATCTGTAGCATATTTGACCTTGTAGATCCATCTCGAACCTACAACTAACCTGTCCCGAGGCCTAGGCACCACTTCCCAAACATCATTGACCATTATGGAACTCTATGTCTCCACCATAGCATCTACCCATACTCAATGCTGAATGGCCTCCTGAAAACCAGACGGTTCTCCAACCTGAGCCACCAAGGCTTGGTACCTATTTCGTTGTCTACGCTCCCTTTTCTCGTTCCTAGGAGCTCCAACAGAATCCTTTGCATCCCGTAGTATCTGTCAAAGTTCTCGACTCGTTCTTCCACTGGTAGTGGGTAGATCTATTTGCTCCTCCTCTTCCTGAGACTCCACCTATTGCGATACCTCTGGAATTTTGTCTTTAGGAGAAATATTGGTGCTGATTTCTGCTGGCCAAAGTGGTTGGACCAATGGATCATCCTTTGACTACTCTTCGAAAGGCATTTCTTGGGATTTCCTGAAAGCTTTGTCCTCCATGAACTTTACATCCTGTCGAACTACGATCTTCCTATTTCCCGGAAGATAGACTCTATATGTCGTAGCATTCTTGCTATATCCCACTAGATATCAATTTTCTGCAGTTTGATCCAATTTCTTCCTCTTTTCTTCGGGTATATGGCAGTATGCCAAACTCCCAAATATTCTGAAATGACTCACCTCAGGCTTCTTACCAATGAAGACACTCTCCGAAGTAATCTTACCTAATGCCCTGTGAGGAGTCCTGTTCTAGACATACACTGTTGTGTTGCATGCTTCTGCCCATAGAAATTTGGGCATATCTTGATCATACAACATCGCCCTTGTTGCTTCAACAATAGTCTTGTTCTTCCTCTCTGCTACTCCATTCTGCTCTGGATTATAAGGAGTTGTCCATTCTCTTTTGATGCCTTCCCTTGCGCAGAAATTAGTGAAGTCCTTATCAATGTATTCTCCACCATTGTCTGAGTGCAACACTTTTATCCTCTTTCCTGTCAGATTCTCAACCAGAGCCTTAAACTCTTTGAATCGACTAGAAACCTCATCCTTGGTTTTTAGAAAGTAGATCCAAGTCTTCTTGGAATGGTCATCAATGAAGGTGACGAAGTATTCGGCACCACTAAGAGCTTTCGTGGACATGGGTCCACAAATATCTGAGTGTATCAATCCCAAAACACTCTTAGCCCTACTGTTACTTTTGGAATAAGTTGCTTTGGCATACTTGCCTAGTGCGCACCCTCTGCATACATCGTCTCGTTTGGTACTCAACTCTGGAACTCCTGTGACGGTTCTTCCGAGAATTCTTAGAGCCCCATGGTGCAAGTGTCCCATCCTCCTGTGCCATAGTTCATTCAAATCTTTTTCCCCACTGCTGCCTATCAGTGCCATTGGAGATTCTAGTTGTAACTTATACAACCTGTTACTTCTGACTCCAATTTGGGCCTTCTTTTTCCAACTCAGATGTTTGACATATACTTTCTTCCCAATGAAGAAAACATCATAGCCCTTGTTTTGTAACTGAGATACAAAGAGTAAGTTCATCCCCAATCCTGGCACATGCAACACATTGGTCGCTTGAAGCCGATCCCCTGCTTCTGTTTGAAAGACTATAGTACCTCTCCCTACGGGGGTACATTTTGACTTGTTTCCCATGGTGATTTGGAAGTTCATCTGTTCTTCTTGATAGCTCGAAAAACATTCTCGTATTCCTGTCATGTGCGCAGAGGCTCCACTGTCAATATACCAAACCTCAGATGAAGCAGAGCTTGCTAAGCAAGCGACTTCTTCTTCTAGTCTAGAAGCTAACATAGAATAGTTGTGATCCATATTCTTCGTGCTTTCCTCTTTCCCGGGAGAACTACGTGAGTCCTTTTGAGTTGCTGCCCCAGCATCATGCTCCCAACTCATTGCAGATTCTCTAATCCTATTGCCCGATCTCTGCTCTGATACCATGTGAAAATTTCTAACACGAAATTCTACTGCAGTAATTGATTTATTTCTCCTACTTAAATAAGTTATTTACAAAACCGTTCAGTAACAAAATAATTTCTACCGTAGTTGTCACATAATAGCATAGAGAAAATAACAATGATATACAAGCACAAGAATCAATCACATCAACACAGTTATTTTTGGACAATTGTCCCTGAAAAAACCCAATGCGAGAAAACCAGTGCAGCAGATGAGGGTTTATTTATTATTCTTCAGCAACAATCTCTTTACAAGGAACGATTTTACAGAATATAGAGACACCTTTGAGAGAAACACCTGAGACAATTTTTCCCCTTGCTCTGGAGAAATTTTGACACCCCGGAGACCCTTCAGCCTTCACTGCGTCACCTCTGCGTCACTTCTGCGTGAGGACTGCGTCCCTTGCTGCGTTGTCTCTCTGATCTTCCCTCTACGTTGTCCCTCTAATGCTCTGTGTCACCTCCTCCTTAGTCTCTGACTGATGTTGATGCCCTCCTCTTCCTTCACCCTGCAACTCTCCCTCTGAAATCGAACTCCTCCTTGAGAATCGATTTCCCTCGGGTTACTGAGTATTTGCCCGGTGTGTCTCCAAATGACTCTCAAGTCTTCTCTTATACTTTTCCTGTTGATGATTCAACAGCCGAGATTAAGTCCCTAATCAACGGCTAAGATTAAAACAGACTTGATCTTTGTCTCTTAGAAGCTTCTCACCCATATTTTTATTAATACCCATTAATATTTTTATTTTCCTAAGTTTAGACTTAAGAACCCCATCAAAAATATTAATAATTTTAATAACTTACAACTCAGGTGGAATTTCTCCAAAAGATTTCTGCGTCTTGGAGATCTCATATATTCTAGCCCCTCCACAAAATTTCGAAGCTAAAGCACATCTGATGCTACCCAAAATCAACACTTGGTCCACCAGGGATAAGGGGTGAGGATTGAAGGGTTGAGGGAGAAAGGATAGGCTTATGAACAAGTTTCTCAATCCCTATAATCCTTGGGAAAATTGGATTCCCAAATGGTCCTTGACAAATAGTCTTTATTGAGAAGCGGGACCACACGAGGCCAAGTGGACCCAGCCTAGGTTCAGGGATGGAATGTAGCAACCAATGATGTTCCTATCCTAGACAAGGTGAGGGGAAAGGACCAAACAAAAATACTTTCTTCAAAAGGTTGAATTGATCCTATTGAGGTCTAGCCTTGGGGATGCCTAGGCACAATTCGATCCTAAATCTAGGGCTTGAGATTCCTAGAGATTGCACCGTTAGAATTGCCTCAAATTTGGAGGAGAGGGAGGGGACCCACCAGCGCACTAGACTATAGGATATCGAATTTTTTCCTTCAGTTAATTCCCGAGAAATTAATGCCCTAGGTGACCTAATGGGGCTAGACTTGGGGAAAAAGAGGAAAATGGTTAAAAGAGGGTTGAAATGATCACCCTTTTTGAGGGAACAGTGCCTAGTTCACTTGGGGATATGGAGTCAAGCATAATGATGAGTAAGAACTTGGTTTCTTTATCAAGGAGTCCTAGAAAGTCAACTTCGTCCAATGTTGAGAGAAAGAAAAGAAAAGTGACCTTCAAGCATTTATACTTAAAAGCAAATGATACAAGCTTCTTGAGATAAACAAATCTCTAAGACATTTCATTCGTATAACATTGACCCATACATTAAATTAGTTAAAACATGTTCAATTCCACATTTCAATAATGCAGCAACTAGCCCTAATTTTAGCATTATGCAAAAACAAGAATAATAGGATCAAATTTACTTACAACATTAGAAAGTATAGCCAACCAGCATTTTGTTTGCTCAATAGAGCTCCAAAACAAGAGAAATACCCCAAATCCATACATCAAAATTCATCCACCTCCAAAAATATCCACCAAGGAAAAAGTGTGAAAATTCTCTATGATTAGAGAAATCCCAACTCAAGTGATGATAGAAATGAATGTATCTAACATCAATATATAGCCTCCTAAGGAGTTTGAATTAGCCTATGGGCCCCTAAAGATAAAATAATGTGCAAATAATAACTCCTGATGGTGACAAGCCCACCATACTAGCTCATAATGTAAAAACAAGCCTCACAAGGGGCCAAATAATGATGTATGCATGTCGTAGGGCCCTCTAAAGGCTCAATAACATCGTGAAGTGCCATATTGAGGAATAAATCCCTCAGAATATGATGGATAAAAGGGTGGCTCCTTGTTCTCCAAGTATTAGACCTGTGGTGCTCTCAGTGGGTCTGAGGGCACATCAATGACCCCATGGGTCTCCATGTGAATCGGAGATGCCTGTAGATCCTCTACAATGGTCCAAGTGGTGAAATGGATGATGCCATGACATTGTACAAGTGCTAGGGCATCTGCCAAGAGTGTGGGGCTCCTGTGGGGGTCTGCTAGGCATAGTGTGCCAATCATGTCACCATCATCCCAAAAGTGGATTGCTAGTAGTTTCTGAACATCCATGAAGTTCTCAGGAGTGTTGTCTGTTGCTGTGGAGACCCATGGCTCTCTATGCACAACCTACATGTGCCAATGTGGGCCTTTGGAGGTCAAAATCCCACATAGGGAAGCCAAACCCAAATGGAAACCACCTGCAATCCTGCATAAGATCCAATGCGTCCCCTAGGCTTCCAGTACAATCAGTCATTAGAATAATCAGGTAAAAGAGCTTACAAACCATGGATAACAAAGTGGGCACTTCATAATGGCATGCCCTTCCGTAGTGGGCTTTGGCATGTGCTAGTGTCTCCAAACTCCAAAGGGGGTTAGCCAAGTACCTTATTAGGTGGTTTTAGCCCTTAGAGGGGATAGTATGTCCAAGGTACACCCTTCTAATGGGGGTGGCAAGTGACAAATAGGTGAGATGGAATAGGGAATGAGAGGGGCAGCCCTGGGCCACATAATGGGGCATAGGGGTAACTAGATAGGGGATGCCCACCCCTAAGTGTATAATGTATAGGAGGGAGCAGTCGTGGTACATGAGGTGCCCTGGACTTGATTTTTCCACCCTTCTTTATATGCCTTTTGTCTTTTATGAATTTTCTTTAATTAACTACTCGAGGCTCAAAGGACAAGAGCATGATGTGTAAGATATAGTAGTGATTACCCCCTTTTAGGTAGGGCGGTTCATTGCCCTCCAGGGGTTGGGACAATCATGGGTTCCTGAATGATAGAGGAAGCTCATCTAGGGCCTATGGAACCAGGACGATGCCCAATGATTAGGGCAGAGTTCATGTAATGGCTTTTGCCCATGTGCTAATTATTTTTGTCCCGGCCATCTTTTGCATTTTGTGGTACAATTTGCTGTTAAATGTGGCCAATTATGCTTTTCACTTTTTCTTTTAATTGCTTCAACCTCTGGTGCATCATTCCAGCATTGACCCAAGGTGGGGGCAAGGGGATAGGAGGCAAGCCCTATTTGGACCCAGAATAGGAATGTGGACCCAGGTGGGAGAAAATATGAATGGGGGTATAATGAGTGAAAAGGGAGTAATATGTGCGAGTAAAGGAGCGGGACCACGCACCCAAAGTCGGGGTTTCCAAAGTAGTACCACCCTAGAACCAAATGGTCAATAGAGGAGATCCCACGGGACTAAAATCCAAGGGTAACAACCAAAAGAGATCAAGGGGACAGGAGCACAAACTAAGCCCACTCTTTCCACCAAATCCCCCCACAAATCCATACCCAGAAGTATCCATGATAAGTAAACCCAATACTCAATTACCAAATGACAAGACATACCTTTAGATTTGGACGGCCCACCTTCAAACATACGATCAATACAGGTTGGTGAGGGACCACATGGCTAGCTCAAGTGGCAGAGAAATGGCACAACGAGCTAGTAGGAGGCATCAAGGGGCTGTTGGCTACTGGCTAAGGCTCATCATGGAGAAAAAAAATCTCCTCGGGATACCACCCATAAAGTGGTGGATAACAGTCACTACAGCACCCAGTGTCCTCTGAGGAAGAAGGGCAAAGAGGAGAAGCATGTTGATTTCTAGTAGCATTAGATGTGCTCTAAGTCTCAAATTTTGCAAGGAGGCTTGGGCACATGTATTCCAAAGAAACCAGAAAGCGTTTTGGGAAATTCCACCCGAAGACAATTTTATTAAAATAATTAATTATTTGTAATGGGTCCCTAAGTCTAAACTTAAGAAATTAAAATAATTAAGAGTATGAATCTAACTGTGAGTGTAACTTCTAAAAGAAGACGAGGATCAAGTAGAAATGGTCTTAGCCATTGATTAGCTTCTAATCTGGGTCGATGAATGTCCACGAGAAGATTATTTAAGGAGGCTTGAGGGTCATTTGGAAGACACACAGAGTTAATCAGTCAAATCAAATCGTTGAAGCTAGAGACAGCGCAGTAATTCGTAGTGATCAAGCAAAGAGGGGTAGAGGGAGATTTGGTTGGAGGATCTTCTCCAGAGCCAAAAATACTCAGCAGAGAGGCAGAGAGACACACAGATGAGGTAGCGCAGTGCCCAGAGAGGGTGACACAGAGCCAGGAAGGGCTCACACAGGGCCCACACTGAGCAGCATAGAAGCCTTCCACATAGAGGTCTGAAATTTGTTGAGGAGGTTGACTTTATGAGTCGAGAGGATTGGAGTCAACTCCTGAGAGCAAATCGATCCAGCAAGGAGGTGACGCGATGCCTTAGAGGCTGACGCAGGCCCACGCAGTGATTGCGCATGGGTAACGCAGAAATAGTAGGGAACTCGTTGGTTCAGCTGCCGAATCAACCGGGACTTGCAGTGTAGAGTGAGGTAATCTCACTATTCTCTTCTGCCGAGTGATATTCTCTATACTGGATTGCCAGCAAGGCATCCAGAGGTTGTATTCAGAAACAACTTCTGCTTAATAATAAAAACCCTCAGATTTGTTGCACCATTTGCCTGCATTGGGTTTTTCCGGGGACGTTTGTCCAAAAACAACTGTCATTTGTGTTGTATCTCTCTATTGTTTCGTTTGTTGTTTCCACATATTATTTTAAATGGTGTAGGTTGTAGTGTATGTATTTCAATGTTTGTCGTAGGAAATTGCAAATAACTTGTTCATGTAAATCTAACAAGTAGGAGAAATATCATCAATTGTTGCAGTAGGGATTCCGATTTAAGGAATTTTCACAAAGCAGGACCAGCAGGTAGCATCAACAGAGATCAATGAGTTGTCCTCCAGGCTGGAGGAAGACTTCGCCATGTTTGTTGATATACACCCAAGAGTGAAGTGGGGTGACTTGGTGTTGTAGCCCTAGAGTGCTACAGATGGGCAGGATTCTTGAGGAGGTCCAGCTCTTGAATCAGTACCTTGCTACGGGAGCCCACCGTATATAGTAGCAGGATGGATCAGTGGCAGTAGATGCAAACAAATGCCAGAGTGATAGTTGCAGAGACTAGTAGCAGTCGGATGTTGGGGAGCATAGTGTAGAGTTGGCAGTAGTGCAGTTGGCACAATGCAGAGTCAGCAACCGTGCAGATGCTTCAATGACGGCACAGATACTAGCAACAGTCAAAGACTCGAGTGACAGATGCATCATACTGATCACAATTGATTCAGTATTCAGGATGCTTTTCAGTTGTAGATGTTGCAGTTGCAGCAATAACAGATGGAGAGGGAGTTGCAGTGCAAATGCAGTGTTGGCAGCAGTTCAGTAGAGTTAGCAGCAGATATCAGATTTGTGTAGTGGTTGGTGGGCAGCAGCAGCTAAACATCAGCGACATAACAAGAGATGATGCAAAGACAAGGTGTTGCTACAGCAAGCAGCAATGCTAGAACACATTCCTCGCTAAGAGGGAGTGTTAGTTTTTGTAGCATCGGATATGTTCTAGCCTTGAAAGTTTGTGGAGATGCTAGAATGCACGAGATCTCCAAAACCCCGAAATCGTTCTATAAATTCAACCTGGAAATGACTTAATTAGATTATTAGTCAGTTTTTAAATATTTCTTAAGTCTAAACTTAGGAAATATGACTAATTAATTAAGTCAAGGTGTGAATGTTCTAGAGACTCACATGGATCGACTTCAAGTTAATCCTAGCCATCGATTAAGATCTAATCTTGGTCGTTGAAGTCTCAACGGAGGGTTATAAGAAGAAGTCGATGGGGCTTGGAGAAAATATTTGAGCAGTTCGATTTCATGAGTAGATTGATTTCCTGAGTAGCAGCAATCAGTTGCCATCGGCCGAAGAGAGAGCCAGTGAGATCGAAGCAATGAGTGAGGGGCAGGGACAGTGATTCGGAGGAAAGATTTTCCAGATCCGGGGAGGTAGCAGCAAGTGATTCGAATTATCCCAGAGAGGCAGCGCTGAGGGACTGCGTAGAGCTTCAGTAATACAGATCGATTTGGTGAGGAGAAAAATTCGTTCTCAGTTCCAAAGGCTGGGAAGGAGTCCTAGAGGGTTGGAGAGGAGATTTTCTCAGCGTCGAGAGGCAGAACGACTTCATCTGAGCCCAATCCAGAGCAAGTCGTCCAGCGAGCTACGCAGTGCTCCAAGAGGCTGAGTTTTGATAGGGATCGTCCAACCAGACATTGCCTGTGGGAGAAGGGCAATTCCCTTCAGTATTTTACCCAATTTTTCTTGTTGTTTGGATATCCAGTTGGGCATCCATAGATGTACTCAAATTTCACTGTTGCATAATAAAATAAACCTTCACTACTGCATCGGTTTTCCCAAGTTGGGTTTTTCCGAGGACATTGGTCAAAAAATAACTGTGTAAATTTATGTGTGTGCTAGCATTTCTTCCAACGTTTATTTCTACCGTAGTTTTATTTGTGTAGGTTGCAATGTGATTGATTCAGTATTTGTTGTAGCAAATAGTAAATAAATTGTTAAAAAATAATTTAACAATTAGGAGAATTATTTCCAGTTGCTGCAATAGAATTCGGGTTTCCAAATTTTCACACTAGTCCCGTGGGATCTCCTTTATTGTCTATTAGCTTTAGGAGTGGCACTACATGGGAAACCCTAATTTTGGTTGTGTGGTCCTACTTCCCGACACCACATATACCACTACCCTCCGCTCATTACAAGCCCTTTTCTCACATTTTCCCATCTGGGTCCACATTTGTCCAATGGGTCCACAAAGTGATAGCACCCCCCTTACCCTTGTTCGCACCTTGGGTTGGGCTTGGAACGATGCCCCAGAGGTTGATGCAGCGAAAAAAAAAAGATAAGAGCAAAATATGGCCACATACAATAAGAAAAGTACCACAAAATGCAAAAGATGGTCGGGACAATAAAATTTTGCACATGGGCAAAAGCCAACACAAGCTCTACCCCTTATCATTATGTCCATCACCCTGGTTCCTGGAGCCCCTATGAGTGCCCTTTCATTTAGGAACCCATGAATGTCCCAACCCCTGGTGGGCAATGAATACCACACTTTAAGGGGTAATCACTATTATATCTTACACATCATGCTCTCATCCCCTTGAGCCCTCCACAGTAAAATGAAGAAAAATTAATAAAAAGGCAAAAGGTGAATGAAGAACGGTGGAAAACCAAAGGTCGGGGTAACTCATGTACCACGATTGCTCCCTCCTACATTCATATATCCAAGGTATGGGCTTTCCTCATCATAGCTACCATTGTACCATGGCATGTGGCTTGGAGGTTTCCCTCTGTCCCCACTCTGTTCCATCAATATTTCACATGGCACCTACCATTTGAAGGGTGTACCTTGGACCTGTCATTCCCTGAGAGGTTGAAACTACCTAATAGGGTCCTTCATTAACTTCTCCTACCCAAGAAGGTAGCACTAGAGCATGTTCAAAGCCCTAGATTTGGAAGGGAAACCAGTTATGAAGTGTCCATCTCTGCCCTTAATTTACAAGCTTATTTACTCAATTGCACTAATGAATCATTGTATTGGAAGGTGAGGAGATGCATTGAATCTTATACAGGATTGCAGGTGGGTTTTTCATCTTGGACTTGGCCTCCCTATACGGGATCCAAGCGCTCCAGAAGATCACAATGGCATTTGTAGGGTGAGCATTGGGAACCATGGGCCTCCATCCATCCAAAGCATTGATTGACACACCATGGGCTTCTTCAGCACCATCATTTGCTTGTTATTTTGCACATTAATATAAATTTAGGGGCACCTTAGGCTAAATCGAACTTGTAGAGGCTCATATTAATAAAGTGAGACCTCATTTGTATTGATCATCATCATCATAACTTGGATATCTCTTCTTGAGAATTTTGCAAGTGAGACCTCATTTGTATTGATCATCATCATCATAACTTGGATATCTCTTCTTGAGAATTTTGCACTTCTTCTCGGTTGTCTATGGGAGATCTCTTGATGCATTTTGATAATTTTGGAGCTGAAATTTACTTCTATATTGGAGCTATCTTCTTGTCCTTTGGTTGGATATACCTCTTGACATCTTGAAAGTGCTAAATTTTGTTGAAGATTTTTCCTAATGTCTAATGTATGGAATTGTTGCAATTGATTAAATGCTCTTTGCCATAATTTGTATTGAATATCATTGAAAAGTTTATTTGATTGGCAATTGCACACATTACTTATTGTATGGCAAGTAGATGAATGTTTAAGTATGGGGGATTTACGCAGTGCATTATATTAGATATCATTTTTGGGATTCAACTGCGTTAAGTAAGTCATTCAAACGTATGACCATTTCCATGAGAGGTAGTCGTAACTGACTAATTTCTCATGATTTTTGAATAGTTCACTTAGCACTCATTGCATCGGGTGATGCTCACAGGGGTGAAGAAGTGGGATTGAAACTAGTGAAATGTGGAGAACGAATCACATAGCATCAATCATCACTTCCGGGGCTTGCACCCGATAACCAGGACTTCCCAGGAGGTCACCCATCCCAGAACTCCTCTGGCTCAAGCGCGCTTAACTGTGGAGTTTTTCCCACAATCAAGCCCACTTAGCTTGCTACCCCATTTGCAAAACCTTAGCAAGTATTGTGCCTCATGAACCATTCAAGTAGAGATCCCTTGACTCTTTTTGAATTTAAGTATGGGGGATTTACGCAGTGCATTATATTAGATATCATTTTTGGGATTCAACTGCGTTAAGTAAGTCATTCAAACGTATGACCATTTCCATGAGAGGTAGTCGTAACTGACTAATTTCTCATGATTTTTGAATAGTTCACTTAGCACTCATTGCATCGGGTGATGCTATGTGATATCATCACCCCTGTGAGCATCACCCAATGCAATGAGTGCTAAGTGAACTATTCAAAAATCATGAGAAATTAGTCAGTTACGACTACCTCTCATGGAAATGGTCATACGTTTGAATGACTTACTTAACGCAGTTGAATCCCAAAAATGATATCTAATATAATGCACTGCGTAAATCCCCCATACTTAAATTCAAAAAGAGTCAAGGGATCTCTACTTGAATGGTTCATGAGGCACAATACTTGCTAAGGTTTTGCAAATGGGGTAGCAAGCTAAGTGGGCTTGATTGTGGGAAAAACTCCACAGTTAAGCGCGCTTGAGCCAGAGGAGTTCTGGGATGGGTGACCTCCTGGGAAGTCCTGGTTACCGGGTGCAAGCCCCGGAAGTGATGATTGATGCTATGTGATTCGTTCTCCACATTTCACTAGTTTCAATCCCACTTCTTCACCCCTGTGAGCATCACCCGATGCAATGAGTGCTAAGTGAACTATTCAAAAATCATGAGAAATTAGTCAGTTACGACTACCTCTCATGGAAATGGTCATACGTTTGAATGACTTACTTAACGCAGTTGAATCCCAAAAATGATATCTAATAGATGAATGTTCCTAGTGGATTGGAATTGATTTTTCTTCCATGAAAAGCCATAGAACTTGGATAGGTAAATGTTGAAGGTGTATGCTAGGGCATCATTTTCAGCTTTCGTGAAGACAATTTCAGCCAAATTTCAAAGCATGTAGACCCCATAGCCCAAGAGTAAGGCACTAATTCTGTAATATCCCTCCCCTTAATAATAAATAATACAAAAATAATAATTAATAATATAAATAATAAATAATAATAAATAAATCACTTAATAATAAATAATAAAAATAATAAATCATAAATGTTAAATAATAACTGAGATTAAAAATATATACAAAGAAAATAAATAAAAATAGTAATAACCATACTAAAGCTATAGATAAGAATAAATAGAAATAAAACAAGAAAACTATCAAAGGAAGGAAATAAAAAAAGAAAGCTAAAAATTAAAAGAAAAGTAAAAAAATAAAACAAGAAAGCTAAAAATCAAAAGAAAGTTGCATGTAGACACATGGAGTGTGTGCATGTGGTTCCCCTTCCAATGTTTCCTCTATTTAATAGATGGTGAGGAAGATGAGAGGCATTCCTGCATTCCACCATTCCGAGATTCTATCTTTCATTCTCTTGGGAGAATGGTATTCTAAGACTTAGGAGTCACTGGCAGTAGTACGTTGATTGAGGGCTCCGGGGTGGCCAGTTGTAGCAAATCCTTGCACAATTGAGCCTACGATTGGGTGGAGAGTCGTCCCCAAAACCTTGTTGTCATCTGGCAGACTTCGATTACAGGTAATATAGGTATGAACTTATTTGTCTGTTTATGTTTTTAATTAAGAAATTAACTTTATATTTACTTTGTACTGTTACAAATTCAAGCAAAGTTCGTGATCACCTTTATCTCCCTACTCTTTTTCATCTTCCATAGTTTTTTGGCCCCTTTCCTAGACAGCTTTCTAGGGCCTGATGTGAATTGCATCAAAGAGGAGATCTTGTAAAACCACATGTACAGCCTATTGTGTTGGTGGTTCTCCTAGCTCTCCTCTAAATTTGATACAATTCCCACAGTTGGAATGTGAGAAAAATCAAACCCTAGTTGCATACTTGAAAATCATCTTGAACATCTTGGTAAGAGGCCTTATTAAGGGATTTTCGATGGAATAAATCATTTGGAAACCTCTCCCTAAACTACTGTAACCTAGTGTATGCTTAGGAGAGTCTTCTCCCATGATTGATCATAAACCCTAGGTCTCGTGTGGTCCCATCCTAGGTCTCTCAAGTATAGGAAGAGCATGTTTTGGGAAGTACTACATCACGTTGCAAACCTTCTTGAGAGGTCCTATCACATTATGGAAATCTTGATTCTAGACATACACATCTCTATTGTCTATTCTCAAATCCTATACCTTGACTTCCACCTTAGGTCTTTCTTGGAGAGCCCTTAAGCTTCTTTGAAGCAAGTGAGCCATATATTGTGTCTCTCCTTGAATGGGCCTTGGAAATCACTTCATATCCTACCATTGATCACATCATTCTAGTGATTTCCATCATACCGGGACTCCTCCCATCGGTGAAAGTACATAAAGGGCAAGGGGCATTGATTGAGGTGACAGTGGGTCTTTGTCCCATTGTTGTCACTAGTCTAGTAGTGGTCCCATAGGTACCCACCTAGGACCCCTACTAGATTGTGTGGCAACATTTTTGGCATCATTGTCAAGGACACGAGACGTGTTTTGTTCCTATAAACATCATTGATATATCCTTTTGGCAACTCCATTGGCAGAACGAAGCCCTTGTTCTTCATTGAACATCAAAATCAATGCTTGTAGGGTGAAGCAAGCATTTGTTAAGGCAATCTTCATTCACCCTAGTGACTCCCATGTCATTAGTATATTATATCCAGCAACATGTTGATCCAAAATTTTCCCGCCATAGGGAAACCGAGTATCCCACAATGGTCGGGTTTCAAGGCATATGGGGTATACCACATGTAATGGCCCACCTACAATTACAAACAGAATGTGAATATTAGCATACATACAGGACATCCATATGATAGCTACATATGCATGAACCGCAAGTATTGCACTACTATACCCACTGACTAATATTAAAAAATTTGATTATTGAAATACGTTCCTGAACTCACCAGGATATAATAAATATACTGATTGAGGCATTTATATGTGTACCACCCTTATAGAACTATATATATATAACTAATCTTTTAAATCATATATATATATATATATAATTTATAAATTAAAATTTAACTAATTTAGAATTTATTAATTTAAATAAAAAGAAATTAATTAAAGGTTTACATAAAGTGATTTATTTAAATTTATGAACCAAAACAATTTAATTAAATTACAAAACTAAAAAAATTAATAGAACACTACTAAGCCCTAAAAAGTGATTCATTTAAATCACAATAAATAGGACCACCTCCATCTAAAGAAAGAAGGGTCGAGAAGATAGTAGGAGGAGGACAGCAAAGAGAAGTAAGGAATCGGTGGAGGAAGGAGGCGGACAGCAAGGAGTTTAAGAGAGTGAAATTAAACATAAAAGGCAGTAAAGAAGGCCATAACAGGGGAGGAAATTGACAGAAAGATAGTAGGAATTCTCAGTGTTACTGATAGAAAGCATTATAAGCTCAATTGTCCTTGAAGTTTTGGGCACGGGGGCCAAAGTATCTCGAATTTGAAATACTTTGGGGCTGGGCACTGAAGTTGTGCTCAATTTGGCAGGGCAGTTTTGGTCGTTTTGGTAACGGAGCGGGAGAAAATCAGGAGCATCTTCAACCACAGAAACCCGAGGTAGGTACTCAACATCAAATTGATAAATTCTGATATTTTGGATGGTTATGCCCTGTCAAAAACTTTAAATTCAAGGCTTTACAGTTTCTGATTGAGAAATTACACACTCAGTAGTATACTCTAAGCATTAATTCTAGCTATATTTTGTTAAATCCCTAATTCAAGGTTTCACAATTGGTATCATAGATTTCATATCATTAGAATTTGTCTATTTCTAAATTAGGGGTCTTACACCACAATTCGATGAGAATCCCATCTCTGTAGCCAATCATCTAATAAAATTTATAAGCTATATTGCAAAACGCAATATCACTCAACTTCACGACATAATGGAATTGTTCATCCTATCTATTTTTCCGAGTGGTGATTGGCTTAGATCATGTAAACCTAAGAGCATCTCCTCTTTTTCTATGTTACTTGTGTGTCTCTTACTGTATAAAGGATCTCAAACCATTGAAGAAGCCTGTCAAATCTTGGACATAGCAATTTAGAGAGCTTTTAGTGAATATAAGGAAGAATTTATTGAACATGGTTGTATACTTGAGGAAGAATAAGGAAGAATTTATTGAACATGGTTGTATACTTGAGGAAGAATATACTAACCCCTCTCCAGATCATCAAGATCGAGTTAGTGATGAAGACCCTGATGAAGAAGGCGATTATGAGCTAGGAAGTGTTTCTTCCCAAGATAATGATGGAGATTTTGATCCTCAAAGCCTTCAAATGATATAAGAAAGGATGGATGAATATAGGATGTCTTGCGGGCAGTTGATAGAAAAATATAAATGCAAAGACCTCCATTTTCATTTTTGTGAGTAAGGAGGAAAGCTTTATAATATGCGACATGAATATGAAAAGAATCCTACATATGCCCTTCTCCTATTAATTTATTACCAGAATTATGTAGTTAACACTTTTGGTGATATTCTTCAAGAAAAGGAGAAAGAGAAGGAGCTCTCCATGATTGATGATGAAGAATGGGACGATTCTAAAGAAGATCATGATAATCAAGCAGATAAGGAATCTATGGATGACTTTTGGGCTACATATTGGGGAATTGGGTATGATTAAAGTAAGAATGAAGACCCCATGGAAGCCCAAGTCGACAAGGATGAACCTTATGAGGTTGTGCCTCTCATTCAAGAAGGGACATTTCATAATATGCTTCATGGAGATCTAAATAATGTGGATCAATACGAAGTATCTCCACATATACCAAGTTATTAAGTCCATCCTAATGATTGGAAAGGTTTCTTCTTTATGTTTCAAGATGATGCTAATCCTGCCAAAGAGGATGTTTCCATCATTGAGGATGATTCCAATAGCCCTAGTGTGGAAGGAATTGAGAAGGATTCTTCTTCCAGCCATGTCACTGACAAAGGGTTCTTCTTCATGTTTGAGCAATACCCCCCTTGTTGTGTTACTAGCCCAAAAGTGGATATTTGTGATGAGGTTCATTTCCCTAGTTTTGAGGAAGAGTTAGTTTCTCCTCTTAAAGGAGAGGAATTGTGGTTTCTCCCCAAGTATAATGATGGCATCGTGTCTTGTTTTTTTCCAATAATCAAGATAGTATCATTTTAGATGTGTCTGAGCCATCTATCTCCTCATGCCATGAGGATGATATGCGTGAGGTAGCTCTTCATCGGAAGTTCATTAGCTTGATTGTCAACATCTCCTTCTTTTGGTTAGAAGAAAGGATCCAATGGTGTGAGCTGCAGTCCCCTTTTTCCTCCTTGTCCGTAATTCCTAGCCCTCGGTTATTTTATTTTCCCACCTCCCACCCTCGTAATCCTGCATATGACGGTTCTTGTCTTTGTTTCCCGGTTTATTGCATGGGTGATTATAGGGGTTAGTGTTTCTATATTGACTTAATGATATGTTGGTTACATTGGCTTTATGATTACACTTAGTATCTACATAATGTAGCCATGCTTTTTAGAGTAGGATTTACCTCGTGTTTAGTTTTATTATTTGATGAAAGCATTGGCGACCAAAGTACGCCCTCGACACATGCTTCCTTTGTTTGCTTGTCTGTGATGTGCAGGTAACAGGTCTGCGATCCTAGACGATTGTTGGTGTTCTCATGACCTCCCCATTCAAGTACACGGTTCGTGCACTCTACTGAGATCTCATGTCCCATTTGGAGCCAAATGTTACCACCAACAGTGGATGACCCCCATAGGAGAAACTTTCACCTAGATTTGTCTTCGGTCGACAACCAATAGCCACCTCATAGCTTTGATGTGCTACTTTCTCCGTCAACTGAGCCAGTCATTGTGTACCCTCGCTCATCTGTCATGATCATATGTTTGAAGGTGGGCCATCCAATCCCAAAGGTATGATTTTTCATTATGTAATTGGGTGTTTATGCTTGTTTTTCTTGGGCACACTTGGGCATGGATTACTGGGTGACTTGGAAGAAGGAAGGGCTTTGATTGTACTCTTGTTCCCTTACCTCAACTGGGGGCACTAATCCTATATCCTACTCCCATGGGATCTCCTTTATTGGCTATTAGCTTTAGGAGTGGCACTATAAGGGAAACCTTGACTTTGTTTGCGTGGTCCCGTTTCCCGACACCACATATCTCACTCCTCTCCGCTCATTACAAGCCCTTTTTTCACATTTTCCCATCTGGGTCCACATTTGTCCAATGGGTCCATAAGGTGATAACACCCCCTTACCCTTGTCCGCACCTTGGGTCAAGCCTGGAACAATGCCCCGAAGGTTGATGCAGCTAAGGAAAAAGATAGGAGCAAAATATGGCCACATACAACAGGAAAAGTACCACAAAATGCAAAAGATAGTCGGGACAATAAAATTTAGCATGTGGGCAAAAGCCAAACGTAAGCTCTAGCCCCTATCATTATGGCCATCACCCTGGTTCCTATGGCCCCTACGAGTGCCCCTTTCATCATTAAGGAACCCATGAATGTCCCAACCCCTGGTAGGCGATGAACTGCCCCACTTTAAGGGGATAATCACTGTTATATCTTACAGATCATGCGTTCATCCCCTTGAACCCTGAGCAGTAAAATGAAGAAAAATTAATAAAAGGCAAAAGGAAAATGAAGAAGGGTGGAAAAACAAAGGTCGGGGTAATTCATGTACCACGACTGCTCCCTCCTACATTCATATACCCAAGGTGGAAGCTTTCCTCATCATAGCTACCCTTGTACCACGGCATGTGGCTTGGAGCCTTCCCTTTGTCCCCACACCATTCCATCATTATTTCACATGACACTAGCCATTTGAAGGGTGTACCTTGGACCTATCATTCCCTTATAGGTTGAAACAACCTAATAGGGTCCATTACCCTCTCCTACCCAGGAAGGTAACACTGTTGCATGTTCAAAGCCCTAGATTTGGAAGGGAAAGCCGCTATGAAGTGTCCATCTCTTCCCATGGTTTACAATCTTATTTACTCAATTGGACTAATGAATCAATACATTAAAAGGTGAGGAGATGCATTGGATCTTATATAGGATTGCAGGTGGGTTTTTCGTCTTGGACTTGGCCTCCCTGTACGGGATCCAAGCCCTCAAAAGGATAACAATGGCATTTGTAGGGTGAGTGTTTAGAGCTAGGGGCCTCCATCCATCTAGAGCATTGATTGCCACACCATGGGCTTCTTCAGCACCATCATTTGCTCGTTCCTGCCCCAGTTATTCAGTGATGATGATGCACTTGGACCACGTTGCCCCAACCAGCTACACATTGCACCTGACACTTGGTAGTTGTTCCAAGGCCCAGAGGCGTCTTCTTCATCATGGCACTTGAGGACTCAACTAGGCCCTCCAATGGCCCTTTGCACCATTATTTTATCAATTCTGATTCAATTGGATGGCTTATCTTACACATTTGAGTTATTTGGTGGCCTTGTCACCAAAGTTAATGTTATTTTGCACATGAAAGTAAATTTAGGGGCATCTTAGGCTAAATCGAACTTGTAGAGGCTCATATAAATAAAGTGAGACCTCATTTGTATTGATCATCATCATCATAACTTGGATATCTCTTCTTGAGAATTTCGCATTTCTTCTTGGTTGTCTATTGGAGATCTCTTGATGCATTTTGATATTTTTGGAGCTGAAATTTTCGTCTATCTTGGAGCTATCTTCTTGTTCTTTGTTTGGATATACCTCTTGTCATCTTGTAAGTGCTAAATTTTGTTGAACATTTTTCCTAATGTCTAATGTGTGAATTATTGCAATTGATTAAATGCTTTTTGCCCTAATTTTTATTGAATATCATTGAAAAGTTTATTTGATTGGCAATTGCACACGTTACTCATTGTATGGCAAGTAGATGAATGTTCCTAGTGGATTGGAATTGATTTTTCTTCCATAAAAAACCATAGAACTTGGATAGGTAAATGTTGAAATGTGTATGCTAGAGCATCATTTTCAGCCTCCTTGAAGACAATTTCAGCCAAATTTTCAAATCACATAGACTCCATAACCTAAGAGTAAGGCACTAATCCAAGCAAAGTTGGTGATCACCTTCATCTCCCTACTCTTTTTCACCTTCCTAAGTTTTTCAAACCCTTTCCTAGACGGATTTCTAGGGCTTGATGTGAATTGCATTAGAGAGGAGATCTTGTAAAACCACTTGGATAGCCTACTACGCTAGTGTTTCTCCTAGCTCTCCTCTGAATTTGAGAAAATTCCCACGGTAGGATTGTGAGAAAACTCAAACCCTAATTGCATCCTTGAAAATCATCTTGAACATCTTGGTAAGAAGCCTTATTAAGGGATTTTCAGTGGAATAAATCATTTGAAACCCACTCCCTAAACTATTGTGACCTAGTGTGTGCTTAGGTGAGCCTTCTCCCATGATTGATCATAAACCCTAGGTCTCGTGTGGTCCCATCCTATGTCTTTCAAGTATAGGAAGAGCATGATTTGGGAAGTACTACATCACTTTGCAAACCTTCTTGAGAGGTCCTATCACATTGTGGAAATCTTGATTCTAGGCATACCCATCTCCATTGTCTTTTCTCAAACCCTAGACCTTGACTTCCACCTTAGGCCTTTCTTGGAGAGCCCTTAAGCTTCTTTGAAGCAAGTGAGCCATATATTGTGTCTCTCCTTGAATGGGCCTTGGAAATCACTTCATATCCTATCATTGATAGGATCATTCTAGTGATTGTTAGTTTTTGTAGAATCGGAAGGTGTTCTAGTCTCAAACTTTGTGGAGACGCTAAAGCACAGGAGATCTCCAAAACCCAGACATTGTTTCTTGAAATTCCACCTAGAGATAGCTCAATTAAATTAATTGACCATTATTTAAATTTTTCCCAAGTCTAACTTAGGAAAACTGGTTAATTAATAGAGAAATGTGACAATTCTCTAGAAATTTGCATGGATCGACTTAGAGATGATCTCAACCATCGATTAAGATTTAATCTTGGTCGTTGAAGTCTCAATTGGAGATTATAAGAGGTTGATGCGGTTGATGGAGAACACACTTGGAGATCGATTTGCCTTGGTAGATCGAGCTATCCAGCAACAACAACTGAGCTGGGAAGAGGAGTTTGAGCTAGAGAGGGGACACAGAGACAGTGAGGGGCAGAGGCAGTGAGTCTGGAGGAAGTTTTCTAGTTCTGAATAGTCTGCTACAGGAGGCTCGAGTTTTCTTAGTGAGGTTGTGTAGGACTTATGCAAAAGCTTTAGAGGCATAGTTCGATTTGATCGGACAAAGAGTCGATTCAGTTGCTAGAGGTCGGGAGAATTTCTGGAGGGGATAGCGAGTCATTCTCAGAGGCTGAGTTGGGCAAACGGCTTGATCAGAGCAGCTTCCAAGCAGAGCATAAGAGGGTATGTGCAGCATTGACGTGGGGGCTTTCGTGTGGTCTGTTTGTGCCAGTTGTGGAGTTGGATCAATGTCGAGTGAGGCAAGAATTGTCTCACTAATTTTGTGGCTAGATTATCTTGTAAAGGGTTGCCAATTTTGGGCATCCAGTTGTACTTCGAATTTCTCACTGCTGCATAATAATAAAAACCTCAACTGCTGCACCAATTTTCCCACATTAGGTTTTTCCGGGGACAATTGTCTAAAAATAAATGTGTCAAAATTATTATGTGTGTGCTAGCATTTTCTCAGTTTCTGGCATTTTATTTTCCACAGTCTTTTGATGGTGAAAAATTGCAGTATGATTTATTTGATATTTGTCGTAGCAAATAAATTGCATAATTAATTTACAGTTAGAAGAATAAATTTCCAGTTGTTGCAATTAGACTTGTAAATTTTCACATGGTATCAGAGCGAGGTTGACAGATAGGAGGCTTAGAGGCGAAGAGGGAGAATTTTGTGGCTCAAAAGGAGAAACAACACGAATTTCCCAAGGGCTGTGCAGTGCCTAGCCAGGCAGTGCGAATCACTGGACAGGGGGTTGAATTTCCAGTTGCAAAGTGCAGGAAGGCTTGATTTGTCCAGGAAGTGATTCCAGAAGGCAGAAGGTGAGCAGTTCGTATTTTTCGCGAAGCAGATTCCTTGTTTGGACACAGTTGGTTTTTGTAGCAGTTTGCAGTAGCAAAAACAGTGTTTGGTGGAAGCGAAATTGCACACAGTAGGAGTTTCTATCAGACAGTTTTTAGTTCAAAAATCCAAAATTTCCAGTTACAGCAGGTAGTAGCAGTAGACAAATTTTCTCACTCCAGGAAGGAGTGCAAGTAGCTATGATAGCAGCCGAGCAGGTGAAAGAGAGAGATTTTCGTCCCAAGTCGAGTTTTTTGCAGTGATGGCCTCAGCAAGACTCCGAGATCAGTACAAATTAGAGGGTGCATCGAACTATTGTATCTAGAAGGCCAAGATGGCATTCCTACTAGATGAATATGGTCTGAAGCAGTACGTTGAAAATGTTGTTGTCGTACCTACAGATCCAGATCAGCTAGCAAATTACAATAAGGAGATGGCCAAGGCAAAGCGGTTGATTTTCGATGGAGTTCGAGATCATAGAGCATCACATGATGCTGCCAAGAATATGGCCAAAGAAATGTGGGATGTTATTGCCTCACCATATCAAAACCCTTTTGAGCAGCGGAAGATGTTCCTGAAGGGAAAGCTAAGAAATGTTCGAATGCAGAAGGGTGAAGGCATCAACCCATGTCTCACCAGAATTCAAGATATCCGGGATGAGCTTGCAGTCATAGGAGTGTCACCACCAGCTACAAAACTTGTGCTTTAGGCCCTCAACAATGTCACCGAGGAATGGGAGACCTTCCTCCAGGGCATTCTAGGACAAGATCGATTGCCTGGATGGGACCAGATGTGGGCAAATCTCACACAAGAGGAGATGAGGCGAGCTCTAGTAAAGAGCTCCATCTACGATAGTAGCAGCAAAGGATCAAAGGGTGTGAAGGAGGAAGAAAATGTGGCCCTTGCATCGAAAGGGAAAGTAAAAGGTCCTAGACAAGGACAAGGCTTGCAGGGAGAGAGGAAGGAGAAGAAGGATCTATTGAAGATCAAGTGCTTTAGGTGTGGTGAGTTCGGTTTGTGAAAATTTCATCTATCACAGCAACTGGAAATTATTTCCTAATTGTTAATTTATTTAACAACTTATTTGCTACGACAAATATCAAATAATTCACACTGTGATTTTCACCAATAAACTGCGGAAGAAAAACAACGCTGGAAACTAAAAAAATTCTAGCACACACATAAAAATTAACACAATTATTTTTGGACAAATGTCCCTAGAAAAACCCCAACTTGGGAAAATCGGTGCAGTAGCTGCGGGTTTTATTATTATGCAGCAGTGAAATTTTGAGTACAATCTAGATGCATAAAATGGCAATCAACTATAGGGGAAACTGGCCACAAGAAGTAGTGAGACAAATTTTGTCTCACCCGACATTGATCCATCTCTGAAACTGGCTCTGAATGGGCTCCACGAAACCCATGCGTCAAACCTACACAGGCACTTGAACACTCTGCCTGGAACTGCAACTGATCAAGCCTTCTACCCAATCCATCCTCTGAGAATGACTCGCTGGCACCATTCAGAAATGCCCCCAGCAACTAAATCAACCCTTTGTCCGGCCAAATTGAACTCTGCCTCTGAAGCTTTTACGCAGCCTCACTGAGGATACTCAGCCCTTCTGTAGTTCACTCTCCGGATCTGGAAAAACTTTCCTCCGGACTCACTATCCCTGCCCCTCACTATCTTTGCTTCCTTCTCTGGCTTTCTAGCCACTGTTGCTACTCTTTGGAAATCGAACTACCAAGGAAATCGAACTCTTTGTGGTTCTCACAAGTGTATTCTCCATCTACCCATCGACTTCTTCTTATAATCCTCTGTTGGAGCACCAATAGCCAAGATTAAAACTTAATCAAGGGCCCAGATTAATTCCCTATCGATCCGTGTGAGTTTCTAGATGATTCACACCTTATCTCAATTAATAATGATTAATTAACCATATTCTCTAAGTTTAGACTTAGGAAATATATAAAAACCTGGCTAATAATCTAATTGAGCCATCTCTATGTGGAATTTCTAAAAACGATTTATGGGTTTCAAAGATCTCATGTGTTTTAGCCTCTCCACAAAGTTTTGAGACTAGAACACCTTTGATGCTACAAAAACTAATACTCCCTCGCTAATAGTGCTGCACCATTGTTGCTACAACACCCTGTCCCTGTATCACCCCTCAGTCACGCTGTTGATGTTTGGCCACTACCCACCAACCACTGTACAACTCTGATGTTGCAACTAAACTAATGTTGACACTGCCATACTGTTGCCAACCTTGCATCTGCATTGCAACTCCGTCTCAACTGTTGTTGTTGAAAATGCAACCACTGCAACTGAGAAGCATCCAAAATATTGAACAAATGTTCAGTCTAATGCATCTGTCTCCTGAGCATCTAACTGCTACTAGCCACTGCACTGTCCACCATGGAATCAACATTGTTGTTGACTCTACATTGTGCCACTCTGAACTGTTGCCAACTCTGTACTGTGCTCCCCAGTACCTGACTGCTACTAGTCTGCAACTGTCACTCTGGAATCTGACTGCATCTCTGACACTGATCCATCCTGCTATTGAATATTGTGGACCCCTGTAGCCAGGTGATGATCCATGAGGTGGACTCCTCAATGGACCTTGCCCTATCTACGCAATCTCTGGGACTACAGCTCCAAGTCGCCCCACCTCTCTTCTAAAAGTATCGTTGCCATCGTAGGGAAGTCTTCCTCCAGCCCAGAGGACAACTTGTCGATCTCAGCTGACGCTGTCGCCTGGTCCTACTTCTCCTGCTTGTCCTTCTTTCTGAGAGGACACTATATACTGTAGTGATCGAACTCACCACACCTGAAGCACTTGACCTTTGGCAGGTCCTTCTTCTTCTTCTACTCCCCCTTGCCCTTGACTGGGACCCTTAGATGTTAAGGCCACATTCTGCTCCTCACTATTCGGTCCCTTGTTGCTGCTATCACTGATGGTACTATTCAACAAAGCCCTCCTCAACTCCTCCTATTGTAGATCAGACCACATCTTGTCCCACTTCGGCAAGGTATCTCTGCCCAAGATACTGTAGACAAATACTTGTCAATCCTCTAAGACACTATTCAGTGCCAATCGTACAAGCTCTGTGGGTTGGGGTGATTCCCCAACGGCTGATAGCTGATCTCGGACCTCCTAAACCCGAGTGAGAAAGGCATTTATGTTCTCGCCCTTCTGCATCCTAGTGTTCCTCAACTTCTCCTGGAGAAACATCTTCCGCTGCTCAAAAGAACTCCGAAATAGCTCAGAGAGAGCATCCCACATGTCCTTGGTCGTTTCCTCGTCTACCACATGTGAGACCAAATGATCTCGGACACCATCCAAAATCATCCTCTTTGCCTTGGCCATTTCTTTCTTGTACTCCTTTTGTTGATCGAGGTCTTGGAGAACTGCTACCACATTTTCTGCATAGGTCTTCATGCCATGTTCATCCAGAAAGAAGGGCATCCTAGCCTTCCAGATGACAGTTGGAGGCTCCCTCCAACCTATCCTGATCTCTAAGCCCTGTTGTGGCCATCTCTAAATCTGTCGAAAACTCCCTCTTTCCCTCTACTTGGTTGTTGGATCTGTTATACACACTCCCTTCTGGAGTGAAGAAATTTGCACTCAGCTACTGCCAATTTGCAACCGGAAAATCGAACTTCTAAAAATCAAAGTCCCCTAAGAGAAATTTTCCCTCTGTTGTGTGTGCTTTTCTCTTCCACCCGACATTGGTTCTGCTACTGCAAAACCCTCTGCGTCCAACTAGAAATCTGCTCAGCAAAAAATTTGAGTCGTTGCTGCTCCTCTAACTGTTGGAATCACTATTATGGGCAAATCGATTTTTCTGCCAACCCGCAGCTGAAAATCGAACCCTTGCCCCAGCAATTCGTACTATCTGCTTGTGTACTGTGCAGCCTCTGAGAATTTCGGCCTGCTACTCCCACTGAACAGCGAAATTCCCTTCTCTACTTCTGAGATTCCCAGCGAATCACTCACGCTCTGATACCATGTGAAAAATTCTTCTATCACAATAACTGGAAATTATTTTCTTGTTATTTTATTTAACAATTTATTTGCTACGGCAAATATCAAATAATTCACACTGTGATATTCACCAATAAACTGTGGAAGAAAAATAGCGCTGGAAACTGAGAAAATACTAGCACACACATAAAAATTAACACAGTTATTTTTAGACAAATGTCCCCGGAAAAACCCAACTTGGGAAAACCGATGCAGTAGTTGAAAGTTTTTATTATTATGCAGCATTGAAATTCTGAGTACAATCTAGATGCCCAAACTGGCAATCCACTACAGGAGAAATTGGCCACAAAAATTAGTGAGACAAATTTTGTCTCATCCGACACTAATCCAGGGCCGAAACTGGCTCTGAATGGGCTCCACGAAACCCCTACGTCAGCCTCTGCGTCAAACTCGCGCAAGCACTAGAATGCTCTACCTAGAACTGCAACTAATCAAGTCGTCTGCCCAATCCACCCTTTGAGAATGACTCGCTAGCACCTTCCGAAAATCTTCCTAGCATCCAGCAATTGAATTGATCCTGTCTGGCCAAATCGAACTCTGTCTCTAAAGCTTCTGCGATGGCTTTCCATAGTCTCATTAAGGAAACTCAGCCCTCCTGTAGCTGACTCTCCAGATATGGAAAAACTTTCCTCTGAACTCACTGTCCCTGCCCCTCACTGTCTCTACATCCTTCTCTAGATTTCCGGCCACTGCTGCTGCTCTCTAGAAATCGAACTGCCAAGGAAATCAAACTTAATCAAGGGCTGAGATTAAAACTTAATTAAGGGCCCAGATTATTTCCCTGTTGATCTGTGTGAGTTTCTAGATGATTCGCACCTTATCTCAATTAATAATGATTAATTAACCATATTCCCTAAGTTGAGACTTAGGAAATATTTTAAAAATCGGTTAATAATCTAATTGAGCCATCTCTAGGTGGAATTTCCAGAAACGATTTCTGGATTTTGGAGACCTCATGTGTTTTAGCCTCTCCATGAAGTTTCGAGACTAGAACACCTCTGATGCTACAAAAACTAACACTCCCGCTTAGCGAGGAAGGTGTTCTAGTGTTGCACCACTATTGCTACAACACCGTCTTTGTATCACCCCTCTATCACGTTATTGATGTCTGGCCACTGCCCACCAACCACTGTGCAACTCTAATACTACATCTGTGCTGCTACTGACACTGCCCAATGCTAATTTTGCTGCTATCAAACCCTCTGCGTCCAACCAGAAATCTGCTCAGCGAAAAATCTAAGTTGTTGTTGCTCCCTTTGACTGTTGGAATCACTATTCTGGGCAAATTGATTTTTCTGCCAACCCTCAACTGAAAATCAAACCCTTGCCCCAACAAATCATACTGTTTTTCTGGGTACTGCGCAGCGTCTGAGAATTTCAGCCTGCTGCTCTCACTGAACAACGAAATTCCCTTCTCCGCTTCTGAGCATCCCAGCTGATCACTCACACTCTGATACCATGTGAAAATTACATATATCATAGCAACTGGAAATTAGTCTCCTAATTGTTAATTTATTTAACAATTTATTTGCTACGACAAATATCAAATAATTCACACTGATTTTCACCAATAAACAGTGGAAGAAAAATAGTGCTAGAAACTGAGTAAATACTAGCATACACACATAAAAATTAACACATTTATTTTTGGACAAATTTCACCAAAATACCCAACTTGGGAAAACCGATGCAACAACTGAGGGTTTTTATTATTATGCAGTAGTGAAATTTTGAATACAATCTGGATGCACAAACTGGCAATCCACTATAGGAGAAACTGGCCACAAAAATTAGTGAGACAAATTTTGTTTCACCCGACACTGATCCAACTCTAAAACTGGCTCTAAATAAGCTCCACGAAACCCCTGCATCAGCCTCTGTGTCAAACTTGCACAGGCACCAGAATGCTCTTCCTAGAACTGCAACTGATCAAGCTGTCTACCCAATCCCGCCTCTGAGAATGGCCCGCTGACAACTTCCAGAAATCTTCTCGACCTCTAGCAATCAAATCGACCCTGTCTGGCCAAATCAAACTCTTCCTCTGAAGCTTTTGCGCTGCCTCACTAAGGGAACTCGGCCCTCCTGTAGCTAACTCTCTGTATTTGGAAAAACTTTCCTCCGGACTCACTATCCCTGCCCCTCACTATCTCTGCTTCCTTCTTCAAATTTTTGGCAACTGCGGCTGCTCTCTAGAAATCGAACTGCCAAGGAAATCGAACTCTCTGTGGTTCTCACAAGCGTATTCTCCATCTACCCATTGACTTCTTATAATCCTCTTTTGGAGCACCAACGACCAAGATTAAAAACTCATCAAGGGCCCAGATTAATTCTTTGTAGATCTGTGTGAGTTTCTAGATGATTCACAACTTATCTCAATTAATAATGATTAATTAACCATATTCCCTAAGTTTAGACTTACGAAATATTTAAAAAACTGGCTGATAATCTAATTGAGCCATCTCTAGGTGGAATTTCCATAAACAATTTCTGGGTTTTAGAGATCTCATGTATTTTAGCCTCTCCACAAAGTTTTGAGACTAGAACACCTTTGGAGCTACAAAAACTAACACGGTCACTACAACACTCAATGTCCTCAAGGAAGAAGGACAAGAAGGAGAAGCAGCAGCAGCTTCAACAGAGATAGATCAATTGTCCTCCAGGTTGGAAGAACAATTCGCTTTGTATGCAACTATACCTCTAGGAGAGAGGTGGGGAGACATCGAGTTCCAGAGTTGCATAAATCTAGGCAGGGCCCATAAAGGAGCAGCAGATGCAATTTACTCATCACATGGATCATTACCCTTGCTACAGGGACCCACAGTATTCAGTAGCAGGTGGATCAGTGTCAATTGGTGCAGTCAGTTCCAGAGTGACAGTTGTAGACTAATTGCATTTAGACGCTAAGGAGTGCAGAGGAGTGTTGATAGCAGTGCAGGAGGCACAATGCAGAAGCAGAGCAGAGGCTAGTAGCAGTCAGAGACTTTGGAGACAATTCCAACACAGAAACACAGTTGATTCAGTATTCAATATTTTGGATACTTCTCAGTAGCAACAACAGTGAGAGGGAGTGTTAATCGGGTTGCAGTGCAAATGCAGAGTTGGCAGCAATACAGGTTGTACAATGCAGTGTCAGCAGCAGCATAGATGCAACATGGCTCAGCTATAGTCAATAGTAGATGAATCAGGGTTAGCGCAGTGGTTGATGGACAGTGGTAGGCAGCTACAGTTTTCAGACATCAGCAGCGTGTATGGGAGGATGATGTAGAGATAGGGTATTGTAGCAGTGCAACAAGTGTAGCACACCTTCCTCGCTAAGAGGGAATGTTAGTTTTTGTAGCATCGAATGGTGTTCTAGTCTCAAACTTTGTGAAGAGGCTAAAACACAGCAGAACACCAAAACCCAGAAATCGTTTCTGAAAATTCCACCTAGAGATAACTCAATTAAATTAATTGACCATCATTTAAATTTTTCCTAAGTCTAGCTTAAGAAAATTGGTTAATTAATAGGAATTAATTGAAAAAGGTCAGAATTGTCTAGAAACTCACATGGATAGCCTTAGAGATTATCTCAGCCATCGATTGAGATTTAATCTTGGTCGTTGAAGTCTCAACTGGAAATTATAAGAGGAGGTCGATGGGGTTGATGGAGAATGCACTTGGAGATCAATTTTCCTTGGCAGATTGAGCTATCCAACAGTAGCAACTGAGCAGGGAAGAGAAGTTTGAGCTAGACAGGGGACGCAAAGACAGTGGGTCAAGAGGAAGTTTTCCAATTTTGGAGAGTCACCTACAGGAGGGCTAAGTTTTCTTAGTGGGGCTGCACAGGGCATGCGCAGAAGCTTCAAAGGTAGAGTTCGATTTGGCCAGACAGAGAGTCGATTCAGTTGTTAGAGGCTGGGATAATTTCTAGAGGGGCTAGCAAGTCATTCTCAGAGGCTGAGTTGGGCAGACAGCTTGATCAAAGCAGCTTCCAGGCAGAGCGTAAGAGGGTTTGCCCAACATTGGCGCAGATGCTGACGCAGGGACTTTCGTGTGGCATGTTTGTGCCAGTTGTGGAGCTGGATCAGTGTCGGGTGAGGCAAGAATTGTCTCACTAATTTTTGTGGCCAGTTTATCTTGTAGAGGATTGTCATTTTTGGGCATCCAGTTGTACTTAGAATTTCTCACTGTTGCATAATAATAAAACCCTCAGTTGTTGCACCAATTTTCCCACACTGGGTTTTTCCGAGGACAAATGTCCAAAAATAATTGTGTCAAAATTATTGTGTATTAGCATTTTCTCAGTTTCCAACATTTTATTTTCCGCAGTATTTTTACGGTGAAAAATTGCAGTGTGATTTATTCGATATTTGTCGTAGCGAATAAACTGCATAATTAATTTACAGTTAGAAAAATAAATTTCCAATTATTCCAATTAGACTTGTAATTTTTCACAGTGATTTCCATCATACTGGGACTCCTCCCATCAGTAAAAGTCCGTAAAGAGCAAGGGAGACTCACTGAGGTAACAGTAAGTCTTTGTCCCATTGTTGTCACTAGTCTAGTAGTGATCCCATAAGTATCGTCCTAGGACCCCTGCTAGATTGTGTGGAAACACACCCTATAGGATATTCAATAAAAACAGGCCCAGAGGTGGACAATGAGCTAATGAGATAGATGGAGGTATTGGAAAAGCCTTGGAGGCCAAGATAAGGTCTACAAATGTTCAAACACGATTTCTTACTAGCCACCATCAACTAAGGAGTGTTGTTATAAGTTAGGGGTTTTATAGATATGCAGATTTACAGCATGCACAATAGTATAACAGCAATAAATAGCTTGTAAAGGATAAGGTTAACAAACGTTGAGGTCTATTTAATGAGATAAACAAGGTACAGGTCAAATAATGTTTTTGAATGGCTGAAAATGTACAAAACAGCAAAAATAACTGAGAAGTCGGCCCTAAAATTTGCTGTAAAATATGTATAAAATCATAAATGATAGATTTTGTCTTTTTGGCATTAATGTATGCAATTCCTACCTAAAGAACCATAACATCTAGATGCAAAATTGCTACAAAATGCAGTTTTAAACAAACCTTAACTCCAGTTACCATAAAATTTAAAAAACAAAAAAGGAAAATTAAGGTTGATCGACACACCAAGACTAGTGCCTCTAATCAATTGGCAATGGAGTCAATTCAGGCGAGGTCAAGATAGAAGGACCTTGGATAGAGAGGGTGGAAGACAATTTGCTTCACTTGGGAAACCTTAGCAACTTTCTAGTGTAGGAGCTTTAAGGTCAAGGGATGCAAGAAAACTAGAGCATTTGATCGATACTTGATGACAACTTTTGCATAAATACATAGAAACAAGAGCTAACAAAAAATATCGCACTTTTTAATATGGCATATGGCAAACCCCAATTTCAAAATTTTCATACAAAATGGAAGAAAATAGCATTAAACTTACACCATTCAAACAGGCATCACTTCATCAATCCAAAGAAAGTCCATGCAATACATCTCCCCAAGACAATTCGCACTCTACTTAGCCATTGCATCCAAGAGAACAAAAGAAATCACCGGTATGCACTCTTCCAAGAGAGAAATGATGAGTGTGTGCAATAATGATCCAAAAAAATTTGAATCCCCTCTTCTATTTATATGAGGGTAACCAAGACAAATTCCCTTGATTTACAATTAAATTCCCTAAAAGTTTGCTTAAAGCATCCAACAAGGCCAATAGGTCACAAGCCAACCTAAAGATAGCTATACAAATGATAAATTACAACAAACTGACATATTTTTTCCACACGTGTGGGAGTAAAGGCTCTCCAACATGACCCCAATCTCAATAAATGAGCATCTCCATCAAGTGACAAGTCAGTCCAAAAAGAGCTCCTCACTCCAAGATACATCATCAATGTGAATGGGTGAATCTCCATGCCACATCTCCTCATCCAAGAGGTCATCATCAAGAAGCCCTACGTGACTACGTCGCAATCCTAGGGCATGTCGTTGGCATCAAAGAGAGGTATGCCAGCCCTCCTAAAGTGTCTCAAGTGATCACCATTATTTTCTAGACTTTGGGACAAGGCAACACCCAACAAGTATGTACAAGGCTGGCCTAGGGGCATCCTAGATCCTCTAGGGCACATCATCCATCTTGCAACAACTTGACTTCTTGGCCCAACATTTCAACATCTAGTGGTGTGGAAGGGGCCATCCATCCATGTGGAGGATCCCCAAGGCCCTGTTACCCACCAAAAAGTGGGTAACCCTTAGGAGAAATTTTTTCTCCTCCTTGGACAGCCAACCAGCAACGCTATATGATCAGCACATAACAAGATGTTGGGATCCTCCACTTCTTGCTCCAATCAGCTTTGTCTCTCCATTTGGGATTCCATCTTGAAGGAAGGTGGGTCATCCATCGACAGGTACTTTAACCATTTTACAATCATGTGCTTTCACTTAATGTTATGAGCATACTAATATGAATCAATGAGAAAACTGTATGATTGGAAAATCTTGACTGTATTCTTGTTCATGTACTTCACTTGGGAGATTAGTCTTTGGCTCTAGTCCAATGAGACCTCCTTTGAGGCCTTAGGATTTCAGGAACAACACTATTAGGGAGGCACCAATTGAAGTAGTGTGTCCAATATATTCCATACTTACAACTTTCCATCTTTCCCCATTTAGTCTGGTGGTCATTGGTCATTGGAATTGGCACATTTCGTCCTCATCCTTGAGTCTGGGCCTGGATAACATAGCCCCAAAGGTTGATGTAGCTAAAAGAAAGATAAAATCATAAGAAAGCTACAATGAAAGAAAAAAGATAAAATGCAAAAGATTGTTGGAACATTTGTTTAGTGTATGGGAAAAATCCTAGCATGAGCTCTACTCCCCCCGTTAGCCATCACCCAGTTCCTCAAGCATGTTAGTTTTTGGTAGCATTAGACAGGTGTTCTAGTCTCTATCGTGTCTAAGAGGCTAAGGACCACGAGATCTCCAAAACCCAAAAAAGGTTTCACAAGAAACGCCTTAGAAACACCTCAATTAGATTGACCAGCAATTAAATATTTCCTAAGTCTAAGTTAGGAAAGTTGGTTAATTAAATCAGATTAATCGAGGTAAATTAATTTTGCTCTAGATATTGAAAAATGTGTAACTAGGTTCAGTCTTCATAAATATGAAATGTACTTTTGATTCTTGTAAATTGTAAAATGAAAAAAAAATATTATTATTTATTTTGGAGCGTGGGTTTCATGCTCAAGGTCTTTTATTTTATAAGTCAAGCACCCATTGAGTTCTTCTAGGGTTTGTCCTAGGTCAAGAAGTCAAAAGAGTCATTGTCATAAGTTGAAGACCCCTTCGGGCACATTGTAACTTGTAAAGAAAAATTATTTTTGTCCTTATAAGTGTCAAAATACCCTCCAAGATCAGGTCGGCCTGCAGCTGGCAAGTCGACCTAATTTGAGGAGCCACATCCACCTTTGAGAAGCCTATATAAAGGAGGAAACTCGACCCCCCTGGAGTACACTCATCTCTCACTCATTCAAGTGAAGGAAGAAGAGGAAGAAGGCAGTGAAGAAGGAAGAGGACGAAGAAGACTTGGTTTTGGGCTAATTCTCTTTCACATGTGCGAAGGAAGGCTAGGGTTTCTGCAGCAGATCTAGGGTTTTCCTCTACAAGTTCGATCTTGAAAAAGTGAAGGCAAGAAGGTCAAGCGAAGGTCACAAGAAGTCATTCTGAAGCTCCAGAAGTCAAAGAAAGCCAAGCGAAGGTCCAAGGAAGTCCTGGAAGGCTAAAGACAGCTCACAAGTGTGGCGACGACAACTGCAGGAGGGCCAAAATTTTCAGATCTTTAGTGGAGGCCGAAATTCTGCAGCTGGAGGCCGACGTTGTACTACTGGAAGAGATTTGACTAGGTTTGACTTGGACAAGGAAAGCACATCATCTAGAAAGGTTGGACTTGGTCTTGGAGGGTACTAGTCTTGGTCTAAAGGTCTTGGAATTCGTCAATTGAAGAATCTATAAGAAAGAGAAGCGATTTGCAAGTTTTTCTCTCAAGTGGAGAGGTTTTGGCCCTGGCTTGCAGCCTATATTCTATGTTCGTGTTCTTCTTGTTTTGGTAGTTGTTTGATGATACACAAACATAATAATAATAAGTGAAGCTAATAAGTAAGATAAGTAAAAAGACATCACAAGCAGTTATCAAAGAAAGAGAAATCACTTTAATCATTGCCCTTTAGATTTCTCAACATGGTATCAAAGCTAAGTTTGGCTAAGGGCATTATGAAGATCTCTACTACATTGAAGAAGTTTCTCAAGAAGTGTTCAAAGGTAGCAAGCCATCTCAAGAAAGGTATCAAGGAAGCATGGAATCTTCTATTTACTCCAAAGAAGGAAGTGACCAAGACAAAGGATGAAGGACTCTTCTCAGCACTCACTGGCACATTTCAAGATGAGAACATTTGGGTGATCGATAGTGGTGCATCAAGACACATGACTAGTCATCACAAGCAACTAAAGACATTGTCAAAAGGAAAATCTTCTTACTCTGTAGAACTTGGAGATAATAAGAGCTACCCTGTAAGAGGAATTGGATCAACCTCGATAGAACTGGAGAATGGAGGCAATATTCATCTCAACAACATCCTATTTGTTCTAGGTTTGCATAAGAATTTACTCTCCATTTCAAGTCTAGAAGACAAAGGTGATAGAGTGGCTTTCATTGATGGAAAAGTTGTAGTATGGAGTAAAAACTCAAGCATAGAAAATGCTAGAGTGATTGGCATTCGTGAAGGAAGACTTTACAGGTTGATATCTCCTCTTGCTCAAGCCCTAGTTCACATTGAAATCAGCCCATGTGAGCTTTGGCATAGAATATTTGGTCATCTCCATTTCAAAATCCTTCCAAGTCTATGTTCAATAGTAGATGGAATCACCGAACTAAAGGAAAATCATGAAGGAGTATGCAAAGGATGTGCAATGGGTAAGAACACCAAGAGACCATTTGGAAGCAGTGCTTCGCGGTCAAAAGAAATCTTGGATCTTATTCATTCCGATGTTTGTGGTCCTATTACTCCTCAATCACTTGGAGGTAATCTATAGTATGTCACATTTATAGATGATCATTCAAGGAAGGCTTGGGTTTACTTAATGAAATCCAAGGATGAAGTATTTACAAAATTTCAAGAATTCAAAGCCAAAGTAGAGAACCTTATAGAAAGAAGAATCAAGATATTAAGATCTGATAATGGAGGACAATATGCATCCAAGGAAATCATAACCTTTTGTAAGGAGTTTGAGATTAAGAGGGAGTTGATATTCCTATATAATCCCGAACAAAATGGAGTTGCAGAACGAAAGAACCGATCCATTGAAGAAAGTGTAAAAGCAATGTTACATGACTAAGACTTATCGAAATTTTTGTGGGGTGAAGCTACAAACACAGTTGTATACATACAAAATCGAAGTCCCCACAGGTCACTAAATAACAGAACTCCTGAAGAAGTATTCACTGGGAAGAAAACTACCATAGATCATCTCCAAATTTTTGGTTGTCCTATATATATTCATATACCTAAGGACAAAAGAAAAAGGTTGGATCCATCAAACATGAAGGGAACATTTGTTGGCTATAGTAACTCCTCTAAGGCCTATAGGATCTACATAAAGAAATGACACCTAATAGAAATCAATCGAGATGTGATATTTGACGAAAGTATTGCATTCAAGAAATCAAAGGATTTCCCTATGGACTTTGATGATGAAGAACTTCCAATATTTGAAGAAGAAGTTATTAGGGAAGAAGAAGAATCAAATCATGAAGATAAAGGTCCCAATGAACCTATACAACCTGTGGTTATCCCCAAAACTATAAAGAGACTTAACTCGTTGAAGTCTACATTACTTGATGCAGAGGTCATGGAGCAACTCAAGGCACATTCAGGGAGAGCAAGAAGCCCAAACGATACTCTGGGTATGCAGCCTACATGATAAAACTAATAGAAGCAGAGCCATCCACTTTTGAAGAAGCTATCAATCACCAAGAATGGAAGGATGCCATGAATGAAGAATGGAGTTTGGGAGATCGTACCTAGGCCAGAAGACAAATCTTTGGTAACTTCCAAATGGATCTACAAGATCAAACATGCAGCAGATGGAAGTATTGATAAATATAAGGCAAGATTTGTGGCTAGAGGCTTCTCTCAACAAGAAGGCATCGACTATGAAGAGACATTTGCTCCGACAGCAAGGTATACAACTATACGTTTGTTGGTCTCTTTGGCAGCATCAATGGGATGGAGCATCCACCAAATGGATGTCAAGACTACATTACTGAATGGCACAATTGATGAGAAAGTCTATATAGAACAACCCTTGGGATTTAAGTTAAAGATAGAAAGGCATATGGGTGCAGATTGAAGAAGCCATTATATGGCCTCGAGCAAGCACCCAGGGCATGGTATTCTAAGATGGATGCATACCTTCATAGATTAGGCTTCACAAAGAGTTTTGTTGATCGAAACCTCTATATTAAGGTGGTGAAGGGAGAGTCGTAATCATTCTTTTGTATGTGGATGACCTTCTCTTGACAAGTGTGGAAGGTCGAATTGAAGAATGTAAGAAGTAACTAGCAGCAGAATTTGACATGAAGGATCTAGGGTTGATGCACTACTATTTGGGACTAGAAGTCTCGCAAGGACCTGATGAGATCTATCTAGGTCTAGGAAACTATGTGATCAAGATGTTGAAGAAGTTTGACATAACTGATTGCAAACCAATGACAACCCCAATGATCACAAATTTGAAAAGACTAAGGAGTTCTGAATCGAACCCTATGGATCCTTCCAAGTATAGACAATTGATTGGCTCCCTGATGTACTTGGTGAATACTCGACCAGAGATGTGCGTTGCAGTAAATGTTTTCAGTCAATTCCAAGTGGAGCCAAAGCATGATCATTAGACAGCAGCAAAACATATTCTCAGATATCAGCAAGGAATTATCCACTACTGCCTAAAATACGATAGGAGGAATGATGTCCACTTGATTGGATATAAAAATTCCGACTTGGGAGGCAGTGAGCAAGATGGAAGGAGCACTACAGGAGGATGTTTCAGTTTGGGATCCTCCATGATCTCACGGATGAGCAGAAAGCAAGATACAATTGCTTTGAGTAGTGTTGAGGCAGAGTATATTGCAACCTGTGAAGTAAGCAGAGAAGCAATCTAGTTGAGAAAGCTGCTATCTGACCTATTTGAAGGACCTATGGACCCTGCAGCGATACATTGTGATAACATCAGTGGTATTTGATTGTCTGAAGACCCAGTGTTTCATGGAAAGACGAATCATATCAACAAGTATCACTACATTCAGAAGCTAGTACAAGATGGTGTATTGCAGCTACAATATATCTCCACCGAAGAACAGGTAGCTGACATATTGACAAAATCTCTTCCTAAGAATAAGCTTGTGTATTTAAGAAACAAGATTGGTGTGGTTGATGTATCCTCCCTAGTTGAGAGGGAGAGATATGCACATCATTCTTGCCTTCACATGGGAAGACATAATGGAGGATTGGGTAAGCATTTGGCATCTGATACTCTTTGAGGATGAGGTAGGGCATCCAAGATAAGAGTAGTCGTGGACCGATATTCTTTGAGGACTAGCTATCTAAGATAAGAATAGTCCAAGGAAGGTCATACTCTGTGAACACCCGGGTGGGGTATGTACCTTGAGAGACAATGATGATGGTGTCTATAAATCATTGGTCTCGCCAACATTGTGCTCTAATCTTGTGGAGAGATAGAGTTGTTAGTCAAGGCCTTGCTATATGACAATGTTGGTTGTTATGATGTTAAAGAGATGGGTTACCAATACGACTCTTCTTATGAGATATGTTCGAATTGAGAATGTCCATATACCATTTATGAATACCTCCCTAGTTAAGAGGTAGTGTTGAAAAATGTGTAACTAGGTTCGGTCTTCATAAATATGAAATGAACTTTTGATTCTTGTAAATTGTGAAAGGAAAGAAAATTATGATTATTATTTTTGAAACATGGGTTTCATACTCAAGGTCTTTTATTTTATAGGTCAAGCACCCATTGAGTGCTTCTAGGGTTTGTCCTAGGTCAAGAATTCAAAATAGTCATGGTCATTAGTTGAAGACCCCTTCAGGCACATTGTAACTTGTAAAGAAAAATTATTTTTATCCTTAAAAGTGTCAAAATACCCTCCAAGATCAAGTCAGACTAATTTGAGGAGCCATATCCACCTTTGAGAAACCTATATAAAGGAGGAAACTCGACCTCCTTGGAGTACATTCATCTCTACCTCATTCAAGCAAAGGAAGAAGAGGAAGAAGGCAGCGAAGAAGGAAGAGGATGAAGAATTGGTTTTGGGCTAATTCTCTCTCACACATGGCGAAGGAAGGCTAGGGTTTCTACGATCTAGGGTTTTCCTCTACAAGTTCAATCTTGAAGAAGAGAAGGCAAGAAGGTCAAGCGAAGGTCACAAGAAGTCATTCTCAAGCTCTAGAAGTCAGAGAAATCCAAGCGAAGGTCTAAGGAAATCCCGGAAGGCTAAAAGAAGCACACACGTGTGGCAACAGCAACTGTAGGAGGGCCGAAAATTTTAGATCTGCAGTGGACGCTAAAATTCTACAGTGGGAGGTCGAAGTTGTGCTACTGGAAGAGATTTGACTGGGTTTCACTTGAACAAGGAAAGCACATCATCCAAAAAGGTTGGACTTGGTCTTGGAAGGTACTGGTCTTGGTCTAAAGGTCTTGGAATTCGTCAATTGAAGAATCTATAAGGAAGAGAAGAGATTTGCGGGTTTTCCTCTCAAGTGGAGAGGTTTTGGCCCTGGTTTGCAGCCTATATTCTGTGTTCTTGTTCTTGTTTTTGGTAGTTATTTGATGATACACAAACATAATAATAATAAGTGAAGCTAATAAGTAAGATAAGTAAAAAGACATCACAAGCAGTTATCAAAGAAAGAGAAATCACTCTAATCATTGCCCTTCAGATTTCTCAACACTAGAGACTTCCAGAAAACTAAATTGATGGAGTAAAGATGATCCCAGCCATCGATTGAGATGTGATCATGGCCATTGAGAGCCCAATAGAAGATTTTAAGAGCAAGTCAAAGGGGTTTGAAGAAGAAGACACAAGAAGTTCAAGCAGTTTGACTTACCCAATTGCAGTGATTCAGCAAGGGCATAGTTGAAGCTGAGAAAGATGTGAAAATTCGAGAATCCCATCTGAATCACCTCCTGCAACAACTGATTGAACTTCTCCTATCTGTTAAATACTTAAACAAATTATTTACTATTTCCTACAACAAATATTGAAGCTAACACACTGCAACCTTCACTTAATTAATTTATTTGCCCAAGACAAGAACAGAACAAATAGAGAAAGATGCACAAGTGACATAGTATTTTTTGGAGAAACGTCCCCGGAAGAACCCAATGCCAGAAAACCGGTGCAGTAGATCTTAAGGTTTTTATATTATTAAGCAGTAGTTTCTAAATACAACTCTGGATGCCCTTCTGACAATCCAGTTACAGAGAAATAAATTGGCAGAAAAACTTAGTGAGATTACCTCACTCTACCCGACAAGTCTCGACTGATCTGACAGTTGAACCAACTGTCCTTGGCTATCTCTGTGTTGGCCCTGCATAGGCACAGCGTCAGCTTCAAAAGGCTCTGCGTCAACTCAACTGGGAAATGGCTTGCCTTCTGGAGCAATTTCCATCCCTCTCGCCTTAGAACTGTCAACGCCTCTGCAAAACTCGGACTTCTACTCTGGATGACTGCATTGTCTCTGCGTGAGCCCTTCTGGCTCAGCGCCAAGCTCTGCGTGGGCCCTTCTGGCCCAACATCAACCCTTCTGGTGTCTCTCTGTTGCGTATCCTAGGTCCTGGAGAAGATACTCCAACCCAACTATCCCTGCCCCTCACTGCAACAGCTCACTATCGAAATTCTCCCGGCAGCTCCTCTGCTCTGCTTTAGAAAATTGATTCTCTAAACTCTCTGTGTGTCTTCCAAGTGACCCTCAAGCCTCCTTAAATAATCTCCTCGTTGACATTCAACGACCCAAATTAGAAGCTAATCAATGGCTAAGATCATTTCTGTTTGATCCTCGTCTTCTTCTAGAAGTTACACCCACAATTTATATTAATACCCTTTAATTATTTTATTTTCCTAAGTTTAGACTTAGGGTCCCATTAAAAATAATTAATTATTTTAATACAATTGTTTCTGGGTGGAATTTCCCAAAACGCTTTCTAGGTTCTTTGGAATACATATAAAGCCTCCTTGCAAAATTTGAGACTTAGAGCACATCCAATGCTACTAGAAATCAACAGAAGACACAGACAGAGGGGTTTCCGCAGAGATTTTGAAAGGAGAATTTCGGGAGAAGATTTCCTCAATGATTTCCAATTTCCAAAGGCAAAAAGGAGGTTGATTTATCTGCAGAAGAGGAGGTCGTATTCAGCTAGTGCAAGTAGCCAATTTGGTAGTGCAAGTGGCAGAGAGGAGCTCGTTTCAGAGTAACAATGTAGGATCTATCACCCGAAGGCAAAGCGAATGGGCCAAGAGAAGTATTAGAGTCATATTTACTTGCAAGGACGAATTCCCGAAGGTTGCGCAAATTTCCCAAAGCAAGTAGTGCACATTTCTGGAAAGCAATGTTAATACCCAGAGGAAGTGTTAGTTTGCTAGAGGAGGCCAAATCGAGTTGCAGAGGAGACTTTGAGTCTCCAAATTATTTTTTGACAGTGGATATCAGTATTTGCCAGAGCTTTGCCAGTGAGAGGCAAGCAGATAATTATACTCTTAAATTGTTGAAGATTAATAATAATAAAACCCTCATTTGTTGCACTGGTTTTTCCTTCGAGATTTTTCCAAGGATGATTGTCCAAAAATATTGGTGTCATCCAGTGTTGCGGGGGAGCGCCCCCCCCCCCTCGCTCCCGCTCCCGATCCGCGCTCCGGGCGGGAGCGCGGTCGGGAGCGCGCTCCCTAAAAAAAATTTCGCTCCCTGCCTTTTCGGGAGCGTTTTGCCTTTTTTGCATTTTTTTTTTTGTAGTAATGTTCGAAATGCAATTTTTTTTGAAAGAAACAAATAGTTTTTGAGTGGGGCAACTTAATGATCAAGTCTAGGCCCTAGTATTGATATGCTATTTATGGTAATGTTAAATTCTTAAAGTAAAAGTGACATTTTCTTTAATTTTCATTTTCATCCTTTTACTTAAATTTTTAACATTACCATGAAATGACTCAGGATGTTTGAGAGTGGTTTCGTCCTCATTGGATTTCATATGGAGAAAGTAGAATTTTAGATTTCATTCAAAATCCAGCAGACTTATCAGTTTTTCAGGATTTCAGGATTGGGGGATTGCAATGTTTCCATTGAATTTTGTTATGTATTAGGGTATGGAACTCATATTTAATCAAGAGTACCAATCCCTCTATGTACCTTGATGTTAGTGACATTGGTTGTCGAACTCCTCTATCATGACCCTTCTAAAAATGTACGCATCACTCAAACAAAATCTTGACTTGACATGCTATGCTTTTTCTATCTTATGTTAATGCTTAGAGGGTGATATTAATGACAAAGATCCCTATACAGATACAAAGGTAATGACAAAGATACCTTTGGATATTAATGCTTGGAGGGTGATATTAATGACAAAGATCCTGATTTTGCAACAAGACTAAAAAATTAGACATTTCTCGTGGTGGCAAGAGGCCCAAGCATAAGAAATAGATAATAGATTTACTTCTCTTCTCTAGTTTCTAGTAGCTTTTATAACTATTGACTCTTTCATATTTATTATGATATTTTTTTAAACAATATATGACAATTTAAGTTTGAAGTTGGCAATTATAACTCATTAGTAATAAATTATGAATATGATGCTTCATGAAAGTTGAAAGTTGTTTCATTTCGTTTTGTTTTATAACATTTCATTTCATGTTAGATATTATTTGTTGTAATGGTTACACTTAGCTTACAAGTACAACTTTGGTGATCAATGATGATAAATGTTATATATTGAATTTTGAAAGCTTGAAACTTTAAGATTGATGAATCATGAGACTCAATATGTTGTATGTTACTATGTTACTAACTTGCGGACGTGGTTGATGAAGATTATAACTTCTAGATGATTGTTGTTATATGGTTCAATCTATGCTTTTTTATGTTTTTTATATCTAATTCATCATTCTACATGTTTTTGTTGACATATATGTATCAAAAATTAAAAAATATAAAAAATATATATATTTTTAAAAAATCGCTCCGGGATTCGCTCCCAAACCGAGAGCTTCTGAAAATGGTCGCTCCCGCTCCCGCTTCCGCTCCCGCTCCCCGCTTCCGCTCCCGCTCCCAAGTAACATTGGTGTCATCTATTTTGTGTGTATGGGGATTATTTCTCAATTCCTACATTTTATTTTCCACGACACTTTTATTTGTGAAGAATTGCAGTTGTGAATTTATCAATATTAGTTGTAAGTTAATTTACAGAAGACAAATAAACTGCGTAAGTTAGGAGATAAATATCAATTTACTGCATTCATAGAAATTTCGCATGGTATCAGGGCGAGGTTGGTGCAAATCAGATAGATCAGAGCATTGGAGCATAGATCTAGCGTAGAAGGTTTTTTGCAAGGAGGTGGAAGGGTAAGTCAACGCAGAAGGTTTTCCACAAAAGGGTTTTGCAATAGGAAATCAGTGCAGGTTTCAGGAATAGAAAGCACACGGGGTTTTTATAACCCAATTTATTAATTTCTCCAATGTGGGTGAGTTCGCAGATTTTCCAGAGATGTCCACCGCAGGATTAAGAGATCAGGACAAGTTGGATGGAGCCTCCAACTTTGGTATTTGGAAGGCCATGATGTTGTTCCTATTGGATGAGCATGGTCTTAAGGAGTTTGCTACAACAGTCATTGTTGTACCAATAGATCCCATCCAGTTTCAGGAATACATGAGGGACAACGCCAAGGTTGAGATGACGATCCTGAATGGAGTAAGGGATCACATCGTTCCACATATCGCAAAGAAGGGAACATCGAAGGAGATGTGGGATGCCATCATCAAGCTATACCAGGATCCATTAAAGAACACAAAAATGATCCTCAAAGAAAAGCTAAGGACCATCAAGATGAACAAGGGCGAAGATGTAACCACCTATCCCACCAGAATTCAGTCAGTCAGAGACAAACTTGCAGCAGTTGGAGAGAACTCAGTTGATGGCAATCTAGTGCGTATAGCACCCAGTGGGTTTACCAAGGAATGATCTAGGTGATTTCGGGGTGAGACACACTTCCAAGATGGGAGCGCCTATGGATTGATTTCACTGAGGAGGAGTTCAAGCTCAGCTTGGTCGAAGGCACTACCAGCAGCAATAGCATGAGACCGAAGGTGAAGGAGGAACAAGAAAATGTCTCTCTTGTAGGAAAAGGTAAAGCGAAGAAGGGTCCCAACAAGGGACAAGACTCGAAAGGAGAAAAGAAGGACTTGTTGGAGGATTTGTCTTCCATATTGGAGGATGAATTTGCACTTATAGCAACATTATCCTCAGGAGGAGCATGACACTCCAGTTTGCCAGATCAGGCAGGATTCGAGGAAGGAGTGGTAAGGAGATCTAGATTATAGCCAAGGAGGGCTTAATCAGTAGATCAGATCCAGTTGTTGTATGTGACTCCTCAATTGGACCAATATCCTTGCTACAGGATCCCAAGTATCATAGTAGCAGAGAATTTAGTGAGATTGAGACTCATTATTGCAGTGATAGCAGCATCACAGAGGCAGCACAGGGGCATCAACAATGTGAGATCAAAGTAGCGCAATGGAAGTGCAGATTGGTTCAACGACAACGTGTAGCAGGAGAATCAGAGTAGCGCAATGATAGCATGGTGAACAGTGATTACCGGAGGATTTTCTTCACTAGATTTCCAGTTTTCAGTGAGAGAGGGAGATCGATTTTATTTGCAAAAGAGGAGTACGAGTTGCTCCAGGGAGGATGTAGTCTCTCCTGAAGTGCGAATTGACTGAGGCAAAGGAGTTGTTAGGGAAACAAGTGTTAGTTTTTGTAGCATCGGAGGTGTTCTAGTCTCGAAACTTTGGGGAGAGGCTAAAACACATGAGATCTCCAAAACTCAGAAATCGTTTCTAGAAATTCCACCTACAGAGGGCTCAATTAGATTATTAGCCGATTTTTAAATATTTCCTAAGTCTAAACTTAGGGAATATGGTTAATTAAGTAGTATTAATTGAGATAAGGTGAGAATTCTCTAGAAACTCACATGGATCGACAGGGAATTAATCTAGGCCCTTGATTAAGTTTTAATCTTTTTCGTTGGTGATCCAACAGAGGATTATAAGAAGTCGATGGGTAGATGGAGAACATACTTGCGAGAACCACAGAGAGTTCGATTTCTTTGGAGAGTCCAATTTTCCATAGAGGCGGCAATGTTGGCAGAGTTGGAGCTTCAGTAGAGAAGCAAAGATAAAGAGGGGAAAGGACAGTGATCCGGAGGAAGTTTTCTAGATCCGAAAGGGCAACAACAAGAGGCCGAGTTGTTCCCAGTGAGGCAGCGGAGGGGACTACATAGTCAACTTCAGAGGGCAATTCGATTTAGCTCAGGGAAAAACCGATTCATCTTCCAGAGGCCTAGAAAGTCTTCCAGAAGGCCAGAGAATCATTTTCCTCAGCAGAAACAAGCAGAACGACTTCATCAGAGGCAGTTATGGGCTAGACATTCAAGGGTCTGCGCAGAAGCTTTTGCAGAGGGTCTAGAAGGACGAGTTTTCTGAGGCAAAGTGGTGTCGAGGTTGCTTGTGGAGGAAGGGAAATTTCCTTAAATAATTTTGGCCAAATTTTCTTGTTGTTTGGATTGTCAATTGGGCATCCATAGATTGTACTCAGATTTCACTATTGCATAATAATAAAACCCTCAGTTGTTGCATCGGTTTTCCCAAGTTGGGTTTTTCCAGGGACTTTTGTCCAAAAATAACTATGTTAATTTTTATGTATGTGTGTTAGTATTTCTTTACAGCGTTATTTTATTCCGCAACTTATTCGTGAAAATCATAGTGTGAATTATTTGATATTTGTCGTAACAGATAAATTGTTAAATAAATTAACAATTAGGAAAATAATTCTGAGTTGTTGTGATAGATGAGATTTTCACATGGTTTCAGGGCGTGAGTGATTAGCCAGGAAGCTCGAAAGCGGAAAAGAGAATTTCATTGATCAGAGAATCGAAATTCTCAGAGGTTGCGCAGTACCTTGACAGGGAGATCGAATTGTTGGCAAGGGTTAGATTTTTCAATAACAGGTTGGCAAAAAAATTGATTTGCCCAAAATAGTGATTACAAGCGTCTGAGGGAGCAGCGGCAGCTCAAATTTTTCGCTGAGCAGATTTCTAGTTGGACGCAGAGGGCTTTGCAGCAGCAAAGTCGGTGTCGGGTGGAAGAGAAAAGCACACACGAGGGAAAATTTCTCTTAGAGGACTTGGAGTTTTAGAAGTTAGATTTTCTTTTTTGCAGGGAAATTGGCAGTATTTGTGAGAAGATTTCCTCACCCCAGAAGGGAGTGTGAGTAGCAGATCTAGCAGCCAAGCAAATTGAAAGAGGGAGTTTTCAACAGATTCAGAAATGGCCACAGCAGGGCTCAAAGATCAAGACAGGTTGGAGGGAGCCTCCAACTATGTCATCTGGAAGGCTAAGATGTCCTTCCTTCTGGATGAACATGGCCTGAAGACCTATGCAGAAAATGTGGTAGCAATTCCCCGAGACCCCGATCAGCAGGAGTACACGAAAGAAATGGCTAAGGCAAAGAGTATGATTTTGGATGGTGTCAAAGATCATCTAGTCTCGCATGTGGCAGACAAGGGAACGGCCAAGGAAATGTGGGATGCTCATTCTGAGCTATTTCAGATTTCTTCCGAGCAACAGAAGATGTTTCTCCGGGAGAAGTTGAGGAACACCAAGATGCAGAAGGGCGAGAGTATAGATGCCTTTCTCACTCGGTTTCAGGAAGTCTGAGATTAGTTGTCAGCCGTTAGGGAGGCACCCCAACCCACAGAGCTTATACGACTGGCACTAAATAGTGTCTCAGAGGATTGGCAGGTATTTGTCCAGTGTATCTTAGGCAGAGATACCTTGCCGAAGTGGGAAGGATGTGGTCTGATCTACAACAGGAGGAGTTGAGGAGGGTTCAGTTGAAGAGTACCATCAGCAAAAGCAACAACAAGGGTGTGAAGAGTGAGGAGGAGAACATAAGGGTCTCAGTCAAGGGTAGGGGGAGCAGAAGAAGAAGAATAAGGGCATGTCAAAGGTCAAGCGCTTCGAGTGTGGTGAGTTCGGTCACTACAACACGCAGTGTCCTCTCAGGAAGAAGGGAAAGTCATAGAAGCAGGACCAAGCAGCAGCATCCACAGAGATCGACAATTTGTCCTCTAGGCTGGACAAAGAGCTTTCCATGTTTGCATCCATGCCTCCAAGAGAGAGTGGGGCGACTTGGCGCTGTAGTCCTAGAGATTGCAGAGATAGAGCAAGGTCCATTGAGAAGTCCACCTCATGGATCATCACCAATCTATGTGGGGCCACAAGAATCTGTAGCAGGATGGATCAGTGTCAGAGATGCAATCAGATTCTAGAGTGACAATTGCATACTAGTAGCAATCAAGTGCTAGAGAGCGCAGTGCAGAGTTGGCAGCAGTGCAAAGTGGCACAGTGCAGAGTCAGCAACAGCACAGATTCCTTGGTGGGCAGTGCAGTGGCTAGTAGTAGTCAGATGCTTAAGAGACGGATGCATCATATTGAACACAGTTGATTCAGTGTTTTGGATGCGTCTTAGTTGCAATAGCAATAGTTGAGAACAAGTTGCAGTGCAGGTGCAGGGTTGGCAATAGTATGGCAGTGCCAGTGGCAGCATCAGAGTTGTGAAGTGGTTGGTAGGCAGTGGCCAAACATCAGTTGCGTGACATAGAGGTGATACAGAGACAGGGTGTTGTAACCGCAGTGGTGCAGCACTAGAACACCTTCCTCGCTAAGAGGGAGTGTTAGGTTTTGTAGCATATGAGGTGTTCTAGTCTCAAAACTTTGTGGAGAGGCTAAAACACATGAGATCTCCAAAAACCAAAAATCGTTTCTGGAAATTCCCCCTAGAGATGGCTCAATTAGATTATTAGCTGATTTTTAAATATTTCCTAAGTCTATACAAGAACTGGGAAACTTCTGGCGGGAGCTCTGCAACTCAGGCGCGCAACAGACGAACCAGAGAGGCGTAGGTCGACAGGGAACCGCGGATCGGCTGGAGTTGGCATCGCCCTCGCATGGGGGCCCTGTCCTCGACTTAACAAGGGTCGGTTTCTCCCTCGAGGAACTCAGTCATGGATCGGGGAGATGGCTCCGAAACCCCATCAGAACTGCAGGCATTTAGTGCCTTGGTGGCAGCCTCAAGAAAACGCCAACCTTCTGGACCTCAGCTCAAGTTTGTTAAAAAGCTGGAAAGCATTCCAACGGTGTCCTTGCCGGTGGAGGACACATGCAGATCAACTCTGAACCTTGCCGAAAGAGGACTAATTGGACAGTTCACAGGGCTATGGCCCTCCCCGAAAGGAGTTTAAGAATGGGTAAAGCGCAACTGGATCCCCCTGGTCAAAGAAGGAATAAAAAGCCATTTCGTGGGCAAGGGTTTTTTCGTGTTCGTGTTCGAAAATGCAGAGGACAGGAGCCTGATCTTCAGAAATGGGCCATATTTCATGGGCCCTCAAGGACTGTACCTGAATAAATGGTCTCCCGACTTCGACCCATCCCAAGATGTGCCTAAGGCTGTGCCAGTATGGGTGCACCTACCACATCTTCCACTCCACTGCTGGAGTCAGAAATCGCTGCAATCCATTGGAAATGCACTTGGCAGATACATAGATCAGGCTCCAAGGAAGGATCAATACTCCTGTGCGAGAATCTGCGTGGAGGTTGACCTAGAAATCGGGCTTCCCGAAGCCATCAAGCTCTCGGTGGCAGACTGGACGCATATTCAAGAACTAGATTACGAGCAGCTTCCATTCAAATGTCGATACTGCCACGAATACGGACACTTCGCAAGATATTGTAAGAAAAAAAATGAGGAATCCACTAAGAAAGAAAAAGGAGAGCAATGGAAGCAAGTTAAAAAGGCGGCAAATAATAGGCAGAGCAACAAAAACAAAGGCAAGGAAACAGGGAGCAAAACAGGACAAGAAACGGAAAGCCAGCAAAATGCCGGGAGCAAGGAAGGCACCAGCGCAGTGGAGGACAAGAATCCATTCGAATCTCTCACACCATCCACAGAGCCCCTGGAGGAGCAAGAAGATCCACCTCAGCACAAAGACAACGAAATGCAAGATCCAGGTAACACATCTAATCCGATTCCAAGCAATAACACCTCCCCTTCATATGCAGACATAATCAAGCAGAAGAAGAAAAAGACTGAAAATGCTGGCTCATCGGATGATGAAGAAAGACCATCCAAGCGAGCGGGAAGGAGATCAAACAAAGAAGTAAGGGAAGAAGAATCAGAAAAGCAGAAAACCCTAGGAAGTCAAGCTACCATAAAAATGACTCTGGGAAGAAATATCAGGCCAAGGGCATCCAAGGGAGGAGGCCCCACACCAACAAGTTGTAAATGATGAACCTGAACTTGGTATCTTGGAACTGCAGGGGTCTGGATAATCCCAACAAGGCAGAGGCCATCAAAGATCTAATGAAAATGGAAACTATAGACGTACTCATGCTCCAAGAGACCAAAATAGAAGGGGAGACCCTTATAAATACCAGCACCTCTAAATGGAAATTTGACTCAGGGAAGGTAATTAGTGCAAGAGGATCAGCAGGAGGAATAGGCACATTCTGGTCAAAGAACCTATTCAACCTTGGCAGAACACATGAGACTCAACATTGGATATATAAAGAACTTTGGCACACAGCGAGCAAAGTCAAACTAGATTTGTTTAATATGTATGTTCTGGTGCATTATGAGGAGAAAAAAGAGTGTTGGAAAACTCTAACAGAGTACATAGAGCAATGTAGCCCCACGAATATAATCATAGGAGGAGATCTGAACATAATCCTAGACCCAAAAGAAAAACGAGGTGGATCCTACACAAGAGATCCCTTCCTCCTCACTGTGGAAAATCTTATCCAGTCATGGGACTTGGTAGACTTCAAACCGGTGAAAGGAGCATATACCTGGACAAACAATAGAACAGGGGAACAACACATCTCAGCAAGGCTAGATAGATTCCTCGCCAGCAGCGCTATTATGATGGATAATAGAATAGTCCTCTCCAAGATCCTGCCAAAATTAACATCGGACCACAAACCAATTCTATTGCGCATAAAGGAGGAAGAAGACCTCGGCCCTCTTCCTTTCAGATTCAGTCCTCTCTGGGCCCAAAGAGAGGGGTTTCTTGAAACTGTACAAACAGCTTGGGAAAAAGAAATCTCAGGCTCCCCAAGCTATGTATGGGAGCAAAAAATTAAGAATACCAAAAAGTCACTTAAAGAATGGATAAAGAAAGACGCCAACTCCCCCACCAGCCAGAGGAAAGAAGCAACAAGACAGTTGGAAGAATTTCAATTGGGACTGGAAGATAAAACCATCTCAGCCATAGATCTAGACAAAGAAAAATACGTCCAAAGGAAAGCATACAGCTCCTTCAGAAATGAGGAGGAATTTTGGTGATTAAAATCTCGCAGCCTGTGGCTCAAAGCAGGGGACAGGAATACAACATATTTTCATAGACAGTACAGGGCGAGGATCTCGCGAAATCATATCGCAGAAATTACTACCACCAATGGTCAGGTATGCAGAGGTTTTGAACAGATCAAGGAGGCAGCAGTAAACCATTTCCAGAATCTCCTCAGCGCTGGAAAAGATGGAAGCGAGGAGGACATAGAAGAATTCCTTACCAATATACCCCAGCTAGTAAGCTCAGATGATAACGAATCTCTTTTAAGGCCAGTCTCAAAAGAAGAAATAATAAATATAGTCTGGTCCATGGAGCCAGATAAAGCCCCAGGGCCCGACGGATTTTCAATTCACTTTTATAGAATATGCTGGGAGATAATCAAAACTGATCTGATGAGAATGGTCCAGGGCTTCATGAGGAAGGCAAAAGTCGGAGGCGGCATAAACTCAACTTTCCTCGCTTTAATCCCAAAGGAAGCCAATCCAGGCACATTTGATAGATATAGACCTATATCATTATGCAATTCATCCTATAAGATCTTGGCCAAGCTGATGGCAAATAGAATTAAGCCATTACTTCAAAAATTAATTACCCCAGCACAAGGAGGTTTTGTGAAAGGTCGACACATCCTGGACAACGTCATCCAAGTGCAGGAAGCACTGCATTCAAGTCAACTGCGCAGAGAACAAGGTATGTTAATCAAACTGGATATGTGCAATGCTTTTGATAGGGTAAATAGATCCTTTTTATACAGGGTTCTATCAGCTTTTGGCTTCAACCAGAATTTCATTGATATAATTAAAGCCTGCCTGGAAAAGATATGGATAGCGCCAATGATAAATGGAAGACCTGCAAACTTCTTCCTAGCCACAAAGGGCCTGAGACAAGGCTGCCCCCTCTCGCCCTTCCTCTACATCCTGATGGCTGACTCTTTAAACAGGAAGTTAACAATGGAAAAACAAAAAGGCAGTATTCCAAGGATCAGAATAGAGAAAGGCATAGAACCAATGAACCATGCATTATTCGCGGACGACTCACTCCTGTTGGGGGGAGCTTCCTCAAGAATAGCATCAGCTTTCAAATCCATTCTTTAGAAGTTTTGCAGCATAACTGGCGCTCTAGTAAGCGAAAAGAAGAGTGCAGTCTATGGCTGGAACACAGACCAGCAATCAATAAGGAAAATAGCAGAAGATCTGGGATACAAAGGGTATGCAGAATGGGAAAGAATTAAATATCTGGGACTTCCCATAACTCTGGGCTCAAACAGGAATCACCTGTGGGACGAAGTAATAGCTAAATACAAGAAGAGGATAACAGCGTGGGGAGGCTTCTGGTTATCTACAGGAGGCAAACTCATATTAATCAAATCCATCCTCTCAGCGCTGCCAACATTCCAAGCGGCTCTGATGATGGCACCCAAACACATCTCAGACCAAATCTCAAGGTATATTCGCAATTTTCTGTGGAATGGGGGGCGAGGGAACAGCAATCGATTTCATTTAATCAAATGGGAAACAGTTAAAAGGCCGATGGTGGAAGGAGGCCTTCAGGTGCGCGATCCTGGGTTAGCAAACGTGGCCTTGGGATGCAAACTGCTGTGGCAATTATGTGTGGAGCCCAACCATCCGGTAAGTAAGATCCTTAACGAGAAATACCTTAAAAATCGATCCATTATGAGCTATAAACCGGAGAAGCATCCCAAAGGCACGCAGGCTTGGAAGCTGTGCGTAAAAGGTATCGAATTTTTCAGAAGTGAATTATACCGAATTCCAGGCAACGGGAAGAATACGAACCTCTGGAAAGATCGCATAATGGGACATCAGCCACTAAACCAAAAAGCAGAGATCGCCGAGATCAGAGATTGGCTCCGAGCGAGAGGAATTAAAAAAATAGAGGATATAACAGAATGGGACAGCAAAGGCAACTGGCTGAGATGGAAATGGCCCAGAACTCCAGAACAGTTAAAAAACCAGTTCGCTGTACTCAATGAAGAAATTGTTGATTTTACACCAATCCACATTGATGAGGAGGACACTTGGGGATGGGGCAAGAAGGGAGTATATACAGCAAAGCAGGGATACTATCAACTACAAAGCCAGCAAGATACACCACATCAGGGATCAGTCTGGAAGCAGATTTGGGACAGCTTCAGCATCCCAAAAATCAACTTCTTTTTTTGGACCTTATTTCATAACAAAATCCTCACAGGAGAAAACTTGAGCAAAAGGGGTATAGCAGGGCCACACAGATGCATTCTTTGCAAAAGAGAGCTAGAAACAGCAAGCCATCTGTTCATAACATGTGAGTTCGCGAAGGAGGTATGGTCTATTTTCTTGTCCGGACTAAACATGAGTGCCCCTCTCCAAAGCACAATAACCTCCATGTTCACATCCTGGAATGAAAACTACCCTCACCGAATTGTCAACAAATCAATTTGGAACAAGGTATGGACAGCTGTGCCTAAATACGTTTGTTGGAAAATCTGGTTAGCCCGGAATGAGGCCATTTTCAACAACACTGAGCAACCAGCAATGAAAGTGGCGGAACAGGCAAAGAAGCTCCTCCTAGAAACTCTAAATCATCATACAGCAAAGGAAGATAACTCACTAAGAAAAGAAGAAAGCGTGTGGTTGGAAGACTACACAGGAAAAGGCAGACAGCAAGCACCATCGCGACCAATCCACAAAGAAAGGTGGCAGATTCGTGAAACTGAAGACAACTTTCAGAAGTGGAGGAAATCCCAGGATATATGCACCATCCTTTTTGACGGAGCCTCAAAAGGCAATCCAGGGAGATCAGGAGCAGGAGGAGTGATCTACTATCGGAATGGGAAAAAAGAAGAATTCAGCTGGGGCCTGGGAGTGAAAACAAGCAACCAAGCAGAAATACTTAGCCTCTGGAAAGCTTGCCAAATTACAAGTAAAGAAAACCCAAAGGAAATCTTAATAATAGGAGACTCAGAACTGTTGATAAAAACATTGGCAAAAAAGGAAAAGCTCAAGGATCCGGTACTAAACAAGCAATTATCAAGAGTGAACAGAATATTGAAAGATCTCTGCTCGGTCCAAATATATCATATTCTTAGAGCACTAAACAAGGACGCAGACAGATTGGCAAATATAGGATGCTCTCTTTAGGAAGGAATGATCAGCATAAATGCAGGAGATCCAACTAAGGCAAACATCCCCTAAGTGAAAGAGTGTTGTAATCAGTTATGGAAATTGTAATGGTCGTTTAGGCAATGCCCGATCAGCTTACTATCAATAAAAACTAACCGTTTCAGTCTAAGTTGCACGAAACGGGGAAACGGGGAAGCGAAACGAAACGCGGAAGCGAAACGAAACGTGACCTCCCCAAATTTTGGAAACGGGGAAACGCGAATATATATAATAATATATATATATATATATATATATATATATATATATATATATATATAAAAAAATTTAATTATTATATATATATGTGCAATCATAAAGCATTAATGATACATTTACTTAAACATTTTAACATTAAGATTAAATTTACATCACAATGATCACATTTACTCATGAGTCATCACATAATGAAAATAAAAATATAGGAACTGGAAAATCCAAAATCAGCCTTTATTTATATTAGTATATGAGGCTGCAAGTACAATAAAGACTATAAGGCTGCAAGAACTATAGAGACAAGTCACAAAAGACTAATCCTCATCATAACAATCCTCATCAAAAATAGAAGCAGCAGAATGCTCAACAGTGGATGGTGGTGCTGAAGAAGATGATGCACCAATTCCACTTCCAGAATCCTCCTCAATATTCAGGGCAGCAAGAGAGAGATCCAAATCAGGATTTTTTGCATCCACATCCCATTCTTTAGAAGGACCACTGTTGTATTCTGGACCCCTACGAGATGCAAGGCGAAGGTTGGAGTGCACATAAACAAGATCCTCTGCTTTCTGTGAGCCCAACCTATTGCGCTTCACAGAATGAATAAAACCATAAGTGCTCCAATTCCTTTCTGCTGATGAAGAGCTTGCCACTTGTGAAAGAATACGAATGGCAAGGCTTTGCAAATGTACACCATTTGCTCCATGACAAATCCACCACCTAACTGGATTCACGGTGCTTCTCTCCTCCAAAGCTGATATATCTGCATAATCATCTATTCCTGCAGCAAAACTGGCAAATTCGTCCTTTACCTCCCTATGTAGGTGAGAAGGAAACATTCTCATTAGTGCTTTTTTCACCCCAGTAGCCACCTCTCTATCCTTATGGGGTGCCTTCCCCTTCCCATTGCTTTTAGCAATAAGCTCCTCATCATAAAATTTGGGGTTCAAAGCATGTGCTAAAGTGTGCAATGGTGTATTGAAATTGTTCCACCTGTCAACAATGATTTTCTTGATCAAACCAGCAAAATGATCATCAACAAACAGAAGTTGTGGAGACTCCTGCGAAATGATTTCCATAGTTTTCTCAACCATGGAATCCATGCCATCATATACCTCTCCCAAGAAAGGTTGGTCAGTGTCAGCACTCCGGAGAAGCTCAAATGCAGGGGTTGTGAACTTTAGCAAGAAATCTACCTTGCTCCACCAATCCTCATCAAGGCACAATCTACGCACCATAGATCCCCGCTCTCAATCTGCTTGTCTCCACTCAATCCACAGTTGACTCACCACCATAGAAACTAATGCATGCTTAACCTCAACAAGGCGGCGCAACATCACGAAGTTTGAGGCATATCTTGTCTCAGCAACTTTTAACAACTCCAATTTGGAGTACTCTCGAAATATGGCCTGAGACTGGTGGTGGTTGGTGATGAATTTGATAATCTCCCTTGCATCCCCTGTGACTTCCTTTATCCAGGAAACTTTGTTGTCGATCTCCTCTAAGATCAGATTCAGATTATGGACAATGCATGGTGTCCAAAATATGTGGTCATACCTCCCCTCAATAATCAAACCTGCAGCTTTGCAAACTGGTGCATTATCTGTGATAACTTGCACCACCCTGTTAGCCCCTATTTGTTCAATAGCTTTTATAATAACATCAGCAATGAACTGTGCATCTTTCACCTCTCCTGAGCAGTCTTCTGCCTTGATAAACATTGCTCCTTTGGGGGAAGTGGCAATGATATTTATCAATGGTCTGCGCCTCATATCTGTCCAACCATCTGAGACTATGGTAACCCCAGAGCTACTCCAGGAAGAACGAATTGGAGCTAAAACGTCCTCCACAAGTTCCTTCTCATTTTTGAGAAGCTGGGTTCTCACTTTCTCATAGTTGGGCCCCTTGTACCCTTGAGGAGCTTTGTTAACTGCCCTTATCATATCTTGCCAGTAAGGAGAGCGAACAACATTGAATGGGATACCACATGCATAAATGCACCTGGCAACTCTGGAATCAGCTTCTTCTCTTGCTTGCACATTCACCAATCTAGCAATTCTGCTATCCTGAACTGATTGGGATGCCCCTGAGCCTCTGGTATGTTTGGGTGCTGCTTGTTCATGTTCTTGACTGTGACCACCTCTCCTCTTTCTTGCTTCAACTACAATCCTTGGCTCAATGTTAGATGTAGCCTGAGTATGCTCATCATGCCTCCTCTTAGTACCATCCGCCTCATCTTGCTCTCTTTGATATGCCCTCCTTACCAACGGATCTGCTGTTTTTGTGCAACCCAGAATCCCCTGTCCTCCTCCATGCAATAGATGCGCCTTCACTCTTGGGTAGGAGCCCTTGTACGTAATATTGCAAAGAGTGCATCGCCATTCCCATGAGCCACCACCTCCACATTTTTGAAGCTTCGTCACATGCCTCCAAAGAGGATAATATTCAGCCCTTGGGTTGGCCCTAGGGTTTGAAGTTGCAGCTGCACTTTGGCTGGAAGCCATTGCTGCAAAAATAAATTAAAAAAACAAACCTGTAAATAATAAATTTATAAAAACGTTTTTCATATTTTTGGCTGTATAAACCCTAGAAAAATTAAAGAAATAGTAAGAAAAAAACTAAGAAATAAATGTGGCTTACCCAAATTAATTATCTGTGGCTGAATCTACCCTAAAATGCCAGAAAAGAGGAGAAATATGGCTGTAGCTGAGCCAAATCTGCTGCAAAAATAAATTTAAAAAACAAATCTATAAATAAAAAACGTTTTTAAGCAATTTAGCTGCATAAATCCTAGAAAAATTGAAGAAATAGTAAGAAAAAACTAACAAAATGAATGTGGCTTACCCAAATTAATTTTCTGTGGTTGAAACTACCCGGAAATGCCAGAAAAGAGAAGAGAAATATGGCTGTAGCTGAGCCAAATCTGCTGCTACAGAAATCTCTTGCTGAAATCTCCTTCTCTTGCTGCTGAAATCTCTTTCTCCCGCTGCTGAAATCTACTTTGCTCAATGCTCAAAACACCAGCTACTGAAACAACTGCCAATCTCCAAGAGAAACTCCTTGCTGAATAGTGTGATGAGAGAATGAGAGGCACTGCTCTTTTATAACTTTAGAAATGGTTTCTAGAAGTGATTAGAAACCCTAAAATAAATTAAAAACTAATTAGGAATTTTTTTTTTTTAAAAACAAGTATTATTTTGTGGGAAACGGGGCCCGTACGGCGTGGAAACGAGTTTCCGTCCGTACGGGCGCGTTTCCATTTCGGGAAACGCGCCCGTACGGACGGAAACTCGTTTCCACGCCGTACGGTACGGGGAAACTCGTTTCCGTTTCGTTTCCGTACGGAAACGGACCCTCCCCCTGCGTTTCCTGCAACTTAGGTTTCAGTTAAAAAAAAAAAAAAAATTCCTAAGTCTAAACTTAAGGAATATGGTTAATTAATCAGTGTTAATTGAGATAAGGTGAGAATTCTCTATAAACTCACATGGATCCACTGGGAATTATTTGGGCCCTTGATTAAGTTTTAATCTTGGTCATTGGTGCTCCAACAGAGGATTATAAGAAGAAGTCGATGGGTAGATGGAGAACATACTTGTGAGAACCACAGAGAATTCGATTTCCTTGGAGACTTCAATTTTCCAGAGAACCAATAGTGTTGGGAGAGTTTGAGCTTCAGTAGGGAAGCAAAGACAGAGAGGGGAAGGGACAATGATACGGAGGAAGTTTTCCAAATCCAGAGAGGCAGCAGCAAGAGGCCAAGTTATTCCCAATGAGGCAGCGTAGAAGATTGTGCAGTCAGCTTAAGAGGGCAATTTGATTTAGCTCAGGGAAAAATCAATTCAGCTTCCAGAGGCCTAGAAAGTCTTCCAGAAGGCCGAAGAATCATTTTCCTCAGCAGAGACAAGCAAAATGACTTCATCATAGGCAGTTCCTAGCTAGACGTCCAAGGGTCTGCGCAGAGGGTCCAGCAGGATAAGTTTTCTGAGGCAAAGTGGTGTCGGGGTTGCTTGTGGAGAAAGGGAAATTCCCTTAAATAATTTTGGCCAGATTTTCTTGTTGTTTGGATTGCCAGTTGGGCATCCATAGAATGTACTCAGATTTCATTGTTGCGTAATAATAAAACCCTGAGCTATTGCATCAATTTTCCCAAGTTGCGTTTTTCCAAGGACTTTTGTCCAAAAATAACTGTGTTAATTTTTATGTGTGCTAGTATTTCTCAGTTTCCAACGCTATTTTCTTCCACAGTTTATTTGTGAAAATCACAGTGTGAATTATTTGATATTTGTTGTAGCAGATAAATTGTTAAATAAATTAACAATTAGGAAAATAATTTCCAGTTGCTGTGATAGATGAAATTTTCGCAACAAGGTACTTTGCTAGTTAGATCAATTTGCAAAGGAGAAGGAATTCCCAGTTTGAGGCTTGATTTTCCAGTGGAGGTCGTGGTTATTTCCAATAGTGCAAGTTTGCCAAAGAGCACATAGTAAATTGCCATTACGCAACTACAGAGGTCGATTCAGGGTCTCAGAGGGAAGCTGAATTGATTTGGGGGGGAAAAGTAGCTTCCAGGAGGGGAGATCAGCTAATAGGAGTGAAGGAATAAATTGACCGGAGGTTTGCTAATTTATGGCAACCAGTGGTAGTCACAGATGTTGGACACCAGCAACGTGGATCGGTTCAACTACAACATGTTCCCACAGATCAGCAGGGATATTCTCACGAAGGCCTTGGGTAAGGCAAAGTTTGTCTACTTCAGGGATAAGATGGGAATAGTGGAGAACACCTTCATCGCTAAAGGGGAGTGTTAGTTTTTTGTAATAGCAGACATGTGTTCTAGTCTCTATGGTGTCTAAGAGGCTAAGGAACACGAGATCTCCAAAACCCAAAAAAGGTTTCGCAAGAAAAGCCTTAGAAACACCTCAATTAGATTAATTGACCAATAATTAAATATTTCCTAAGTCTAACTTAGGAAAACTAGTTAATTAAATCAAATTAATTGAGGGAAATTGATTTTTCTCTAGAGACTTCCGGAAAAGTGAATTGATGGAGTCAAGATGATCTTAACCATTGATTGAGATGTGATCATGTTCATTGAGAGTCTAAAAGAAGATTATAAGAGCAAGTCGATGGGGTTTGGAGAAGAAGACATAAGAAGTTCAAGCACTTTGACTTACCCAGTTGCAGTGATTTAGCAAGGGCACAACTGAAGGAGAGGGAGACACCGGAAGAGGGGTTTTAGCAGAGAATTGAGAGGAGAATTTCTAACGGAGATTTCCTTAGTGATTTCCAATTTCCAAAGGCAGAAAGGAGGTTGATTTATCTGCAGAAGTGGAGGTCGTATTCAGCTAGTGCGAGTAGCCAGGTTGGCAATGCGAGTGGCAAAAAGGAGCTCGTATCAGAGTGCCAGTGTTGGATCTATCATCCAGAGGCAAAGCGAGTGGCCCAAGCAAAGTATTAGAGGCAGATTTACTTGCAGGGATGAATTCCCGGAGGCTGTGCACATTTCCCAGAGCAAGCAATGCGAATAGCCATAGGGAGTGCGAGTTTGCTAGAGGAGGCCAAATCAAGTTGCAGAGGAGACTTTGAGTCTCCAGTTTATTTTTTGACAGTGGAGATCATTATTTGTCGGAGCATTGCCAGTGAGAGGCAAGCAAATCATTGTATTCTTAAATTGCTGAAGATTAATACTAATAAAACCCTCATCTGTTGCACCGGTTTTACCTTGGGGGTTTTTCCCAGGACGATTGTCCAAAAATATTGGTGTCATCTATGTTGTGTGTGGATTATTTCTCAAATCCTACATTTTATTTACCACGGCGTTTTTATTTTGGTGTCATCTATTTTGTGTGTGGATTATTTCTGAATTCCTACATTTTATTTACCACGACTTTTTTATTTGTGAATTGCAGTGGTGAATTTATTGATGTTTGTCGTAAGTTAATTTACAGAAAATAAATAAACTACATAAGTTAGGAGACAAATATTCAATTACTACATTCGTGGAAATTTCACAAAGCACATGATGCTTCATCCATAAAAAGGAATTGTTGTATTGTCCCAACCCTGATGAGCAATAAACTGACTCATCCAAAAGGGGTAACAGAAAATCTCAAAAGCAAGCTTGGGCTCCTAAGTTATGTACCCAAATAAAGGCAAATCACAAAGAAGTAAGAGGTGCACCAGAAGGATGGAAAAAGCAAGTTGAGGAAAGGGGTGACTCAAGCCTCCACAATTGATCCCTCCCTACATCTATACACTCAGGATGTTGGACCTCTATTAGCTCATCATATGGCTATGGCACCTTGCCGTAAAGTCATTCCCACTCTATAGCCACCATCTTTCACACACACCTATGGATTGAAGGGCTAACTTGGGACATGCTTTTTCCCCTTTGAGGTTTGAAACACCTAATAGAGTTATTGGCCTAACCCTCCTTCACATAAGGAGGTAACTTGTTTATGGGACTTAATCTAATTAGACATTTGAAGGTGAGATTTGTCTGAAGTATTCTTCTGCCCCTAACATTAGGTATGGTCCACTATGATGCATTTATGGTTATTGTCCCTAATGATAGTTGATTTTACTTGATCTTGAGAGGCTTTTGTTAGGTGGTGTTATCATAGCAATGGAGACCTCTTGAGAGATGATTCTCATCCCTTGTAGCAGCATTCCAAAGGTCATCTTACCCATTCCAAAGAGCAGATATGACCTTTTTGATGCAATGTTGCCCTTTCAAAGCAGAGTGTTGGGCTATAAGATGGTTCCACACGATACTTTGCACTTTGGAGTACCCACAAATGCTGAAAAGTTAAGCCACTAAGGCTTGGTGTTGGATTTACCAATGATTTGCCCAGCTGGACCCAAGATACCCCCAAGTTGACCTTGACACTATCTAATGGGCATAACTTGTTCTAGAGCCCGGATAATGATGGTTATCTTTGACATGACAAGGGAGGGTTTGCACATCATTGATTGACTCCAAACCTTTAGCATAGTAGTGCCACATCACTCATTTTGCCCTTAGAAAGGAGACGTAGGGCACCTTCGTGATGACGACATGGATTTGGAAGCACTTTGGAGGCATACCCATGGACTTTGAGCTATTTCTTGGAGTATGGAGCACTCATTACCTATTTTCACTTGCTTGTGGCATTTTGAGCTCACTTGGAGGATGAAGTCATAGTGGAGGAGGTCTTTCTTTGACACATGTGGGTTATTTTGGCATTATTTGTTATGTTTTTGAACTATTATGAGGTTGTCTTGTAAGCTCTCACTTGTTGAACATTCAAACAAACTTGTATTAGGGCTTTTACTTATAAATTTGTAAAAATAAGGGTTGTGAGCCTCATATAAATAAAGGCTCCCCTTATTTCATTTTCATCATGACACATTTACAACTCTTTTGTTGTGAAAGAGTGTAAATTAGTACTTTTTGTTACTTGGGTCGAAATGCGATCTTTTTAGTGGTGCAAATTCTTTTGGAAATGGTATTTTGCGTGGAGATGTTTTCCTAAGATTGAAATAAGTGTTTCTTGGGAGAATTTTGTAAGTTTCATGCTTTATCTACTATACTTTGCAAATTGTATTTGTGAAGTAGGATTTTTATTCTATGCCATGACTAAACGCTAAATCTATATTGAAATCTTGCTCCATTATAACATGTAAAATTGTTCTCTTTGAAGCCTATAAGGAAACTCTGATTATGTATTCTTTATATTTAATTTCTCCCCTCACAAGGAAAATAGTTAAGATTTTAAAAGTGATGCCCCACTAATCCCCCCCTTACTCCATCAAAACCATTCTCATTGAATTTAGCCCTAGAAGACTCCATTAAGCCCATTTAAGATAAGGCACTAATCATAAGTTGTGTTGATCACTCTTTATTTAATCAAATTTCCTCCTCTTCCTTGTTCGTAGACATCTAGGGTTGGCGGCTAAGTTTTAGGGTAGAAAATTGCATAAAAGTGAATTTGTGTTGAATGTTTATGGTTCATAAATTAGGAATTGCATCAATAAATAATACAAAAGAAAAATCTAGCATTGTTGCATGGTTAAACCTCCCTCTTTAGGGTTGACGTCATCCCTATTTGTTGTTTATGCATAATTTTCAACCACAAAATTCCATTTACTACCTAATCCTAGTGCCTATCGAAAGGCCTTTGTTCCATCCTTGTTGATTATCCTTGATAGGCCTTTTCTTTGGTTGTTATATGACATCATACACCCTATCATTGAAAACTAGTAAAAACCTAGCTTATAACAACAATCTATTTGATCTAAGAGTAGAGTACTTGAACATTCGCATGGAACATCTAAGCTTTGCCAGTATTTTATCACATTTATTAAACCTGATATCTATTAACTTAAGCCATAGTAATGGAATATCCTCTATGTGATTTAGAGAAGTCCCCTTTGTGGTCAAGTACCACTAAAGAGCAAGACAAAGATTGTTGAGGTGATAGTGGCAACCCTTTCTCTTGTTGCCATAAGATTTGGTTATGCCTAGTGGGGCTTTGCATTAGGCCTACTAGATTTTGCAACAAAAGGCCCAATGCTTATCTATGGAGGGGCAACACCAAGGCTGCAATGGTCATAAGTGCTCACGTTGGGCTAGACTTCTTCCTCATGGTGTTGCAAGAGGGCCAAGCCATCCCTCAAGGGATATCTAGTGCATTTGTGAGAAACCACTGAAACATATGCTCAAAATCAAGTGAGATCAACATCATGAGGTAAAGAAACCATTAAAGTATCATAGTGAACCATCTTCAATGCTAGGGGCACATAAATGTTTCACACAATCCTTACCTTCAAACGTCTTTCTAACAAAGGCTTTGTAAGCGAGTTACCACATTTGTGTTAGGAATAATTATACAATTAGCAATATTAGGTGTTTCCAACCCTAAGCAAAAGGACAGTTCCTAAGTAGGCCCATTAATCCATAGGTGAATGTGATAAATGTGTTCATGAAATGGGAAAGATGTTAAGGAAGATATCATTGCCTTGGTGCCAGCTGATAGAGGTCCAACATCTTGAGTATAATGAAGATAAGAGGGAGCAAACGTGGAGGCATAAGTTAACATTTTTCTCAACCTATTTTTACCACCCCTCTAGTGCAACTTTTCCTTCAATAATATTTTTTTTCTACTTACATAACTTGGGTGACCAGCTTACTTAATGCTTGTTCAATACATCTTAAAGATGTAGTGGTTCATTGATCATCGAGGTTGGGACATTTATGAGTTCCTTTGATTTAGAGAGAGCATGAGATGCCTAAGAACTAGGTAATGGCTAATAAGGGGGGTAGTGTTGATTTTTGGTAGCATCGGATGTTCTCTAGCCATGAAAATTGGTGGAGAGGCTAAGGCACATGAGATCTCCAAGACCCAAAAATCATTTGGAGAAATTCCACCCAAATGAAGAGATATTAAAATAATTAATATTTTTAATGGGTTCCTAAGTCTAAACTTAGGAAAATTAAAATATTAATGTGTATTAATATAATATGGGTGAGAAAGTTCTAAATAACGAGGATCAAGCTAGATCTAATCTTAGCCATTGATTAGGGACTTAATCTCGGTCGTTGAATCGTCAACAGGAAAAGTATAAGAGGAGGCTTGAGGGTCAGTTGGAGACACACCAAGACACCAAGAGAGATCAGTCAGTTCGATTTTCTGGGGCGAGGTTTGCTGAGGAAATCGAACAAGTGATCAGTTGCAGTGAGGGGCAGCTCGACAGGAGGCCGAGGAATACATATCAGAGAGGCAGCAGAGTGCCGGAAGAGGCAGCGCAGAGCCTAGGAAGGTTGACGCAAAGGCAGCAAGGGTTGATGCAGAGGCTAAGGAGGCCAGCGCAAAGGACGCAGAGGCTGTAGAGGCTGACGCAGAGGGCTTCAGACGTTGCACTGAGGTGATCCAGTGGGACAGACTAAGAGCTGATTGGCTGACGCAAAGCCAGAGAGGGTGACGTAGTCCCTAAGAGGGTGACGCAGTTCCAGAGAGTGCGTGGAGCAGCTTTCGCTGTCCAGCACAAGGAACAGCCGGAGTTGTTGTGGGATCGTTCATCCGGTTGTTGATCAGCTGGAATATCTGTCTCCGGATAGAGGTATTGCTACCAAGGATATTCTCTGAAGGGTGAGCCATTTCTGGCACCCTAGTTGTATTCAGAATCTACTTAATAATAAAACCCTCTATATGTTGCACCGGTTTTCCCGCATTGGGTTTTTCCGGGGACAATTGTCCAAAAATAACGGTGTCCCTTGTGTTGTCTCAGTTTATTTCAGTTGTTGATCTATATGTTTGTGAAGGCTGCAATTGTGTTTATTTCGATGTTTATATTATTAAATAACTTGTTAATGTAAATAACAAGTAGGAGATAGTAAACCAGATATTGTAGTAGGGGTTTCTGATGTGTTAGATTCAGAAATTTTCACATGGTATCAGAGCGATTGTAGATCAAGGAGGACTGAAGACACCAGCAAAAGAAATCTGAGGATTTGCAGCAGAGAAGCAGTTGTCCCGAGAGACAACGTTGTTCCAGAGCTGAAGAGGCAAGATGAGGAGTGACACAGTGCTAAGAGGGTGACACAGAGGCTCACGCAAAGCCTACGTCAGCATTCTGAGCCAGGAAAAGAGCCAATGCAGAGGCAGAGGAGGGGTAGATCAGGCCTACGCAGTGCCCGGTCATCTTTCTCAGTCAGGAAGGATTGACGCTGAGGCCAAGAGGAGCTAATCCAGCTTACACTGTGATTGCGCAGAGCCAGAAGGGCTCCGATTTTTCAGTTGTCGGGGCTAAGGGAGTTGTGCAGATTGTGATTTGAAGAGCTGGTGGGACGTTCTTTCTGTCTGAGTAGAACAGTGTCTAAGGATACAAAACCAAGGTAGAGGGAAGCACTACCTCGACGGATTTCTAGCCAAGAAATCCAAATCCGAGTTGCAGCAACAAAGGGGGATTGGAGAGGAGTGATTCGACAGTTGGCCGATTTCCAGGAGGGAAGTCGAGACTCAGAGGGAGTCTAGAAGAGGAGCAGAGATGGCAGTGAACGGATTGAGGGATCAGGACAGATTGGACGGGGCTTCCAATTTTGTCATCTGGAAGGCCAAGATCCTGGCAATCCTGGATAAACATCGCATCAAGGACTATGCCTTGAAAACCGTAGCTGTCCCAGTTGACCCGAATGCTAATGAGAAGTATGAGGAGGTCGAGGCGAAGGCAAAATGCATGATCCTAGATGGGGTCAAAGATCATGTCATACCACATATTGCTGAGAAGAACACAGCAAGGGAGATGTGGGAGGCCCTGACCACCTTATACTAGGGCTCTTCCGTGCAGCAGAAGATGCTATTGGAGAATCAACTGAGGTCATATCAAATGCAGAAAGGAGAGGAGATAGATCACTTCCTCCTCAGGTTGCAAGGAATTCGTGACCAACTTACTTCCATGGGGTCTACACCAGATCTAGAGTTTATGGTCAGGACTGCTCTGAATGTAGTCTCCGAGGACTGGGAGACGTTTGTCCAAAGCATTTTGGGCAGAGCGACTCTCCCCAGTTGGGAAGAGATGTGGGCAGCTCTTCGACAGGAAGAGATCAGGAGGTTGACCAAGGCGGGGAGTAGTGGTAAGGGAGTTCGAGTCAAGAAAGAGGAGGAGGAGGATGCGGCTCTAGCATCTGCGGGACAACAAGGGAAGAGGAAGAAGAAGGACATCTCCAAGGTCAAGTGCTTCAACTGTGGGGAGCTAGGACATTATGCATCTCAGTGCCCCAGGAAGAAAGGCAAGGGAGAAGCTTTCGACTCAAAGGCAGCTCCAGCTAAGGCGGAGAAGGATGTCGAGACTGATGACGATTGTGACATCAGTGCTCATGCACCTCTAGAGAAGAGACATCGAGTTGTAGTCAGGAGGACTACACACTAGGGACAAGATCCTTGAGGTGCCCAAACTCTTGGATCACATACGGCTACTGGAGCCCTTAACGACAGTAGCATAATGACAGGTGTCAAGTGGAGCAAGTGTGATGAAGCGACAAAGCAGTGCTAGAGTGCAAAATTCTGTAGCAGCGCAGCAAAGGTTGCAGTGGTGTGAAAGGCACAAGGTGTTTGCAGCAGTGCAGTGGCAGCAGAGGGAGAATAGGATAGCAGCAGAGGTAGCTTCAGCATCATGAGGCTTCCAAATTGACCAGGATGCCAGTATTTGGGGGAAGTCAGTTACCTACTTCTCAACAACTAAGTTGCAGTGCCGCAGTTAATAGTGGCAGTGCTATGGGCAGCATGTTGAGAGGGAGTTGCAGTACAGATGTAGCAGTGGCAGTAGCAGTGTCATAGGCAGCAGTACAGGAAGTAGCAGTTCAGGGAATGTGAGGCAGCAGGCCAAGCATCAGCACAGGTACCGATGCGAAAGATCAGTGTGATGTTTCTATGGTGAAGCATTACCGGAGCACATTCCTCGCTAAGAGGGAGAGTTGATTTTTGGTAGCATCGGCCATGAAAATTGGTGGAGACGCTAAGGCACATGAGATCTCCAAGACCCAGAAATCATTTGGAGAAATTCCACCCGGATGAAGAGATATTAAAATAATTAATATTTTTAATGGGGTTTCTAAGTCTAAACTTAGGGAAATTAAAATATTAATGTGTATTAATATAATATGGGTGAGAAAATTCTAAATAACAAGGATCAAGCCAGATTTAATCTTAGTCGTTGATTAGGGACTTAATCTCGATCGTTGAATCGTCAACAGGAAAAGTATAAGAGGAGGCTTAAGGGTTAGTTGGAGACACACCAAGACACCAAGAGAGATCAGTCAGTTTGATTTTCTGGGGCGAGGTTTGTTGAGGAAATCGAACAAGTGATCAGTTGCAGTGAGAGCAGCTCGGCAGGAAGCCCAGGAATACATATCAGAGAGGCAGCAGAGTGTCGGAAGAGGCAGCGCAAACCCTAGGAAGGCTGACGCAAAGGCAGCGAGGGTTGATGCAGAGGCTAAGGAGGTCAGCGCAAAGGACGCAGAGGCCGTAGAGGCTGACGCAGTTGACGCAGAGGGCTTCAGAGGCTGCATTGAGGTGACCCAGTGGGACAAACTGAGAGCTGATTGGCTGACACAAAGCCAGAGAGGGTGACGCAATCCCTAAGAGGGTGACGCAGTTCCAGAGAGTGCGTGGAGCAGAAGTGATCAGTTGTAGTGAGACGCAGCTCGGCAGGAAGCCGAGGAATACATATCAGAGAGGCAGCAGAGTGTCAGAAGAGGCAGCGCATAGCCTAGGAAGGCTGACGCAGAGGCTAAGGAGGCAGCACAGAGGACGCAGAGGGCCAAAGGAGCTGACGCAAAGGCCACCATAGACGCTGACGCAGTTGACGCAAAGGGATTTAGAGGCTGCGCTGAGGTGATCCAGTGGCACAGACTGAGAGCTAATTGGTTGACGCAAAGCCAGAGGGAATGAGGCAGACCCTAAGAGGGTGAGGCAATTCCAGAGAGTGCGTGGAGCAGCTTTCGCTGTCCAGCGCAAGGAATAGCTAGAGTTGCTGTGGGATCATTCATCGGGTTGTTGATCAGCCGGAATATCTGTCTCTGGATAGAGGTATTGCTACCAAAGATATTCTCTAAAGGGTGAGCCATTTCTAGCACCCTAGTCGTATTCAGAATCTGCTTAATAATAAAACCCTCTATATGCTGCACTGGTTTTCCCGCATTGGGTTTTTCTGGGGACGATTGTCCAAAAATAATGGTGTCCCTTGTGTTGTCTTAATTTATTTCAGTTGTTGATCTATATGTTTGTGAAGGCTGCAATTGTGTTTATTTTGAGTTTATATTATTAAATATAACTTGTTAATGTAAATAACAAGTAGGAGATAATAAACCAGATATTGCAATAGGGGTTTCTGATGTGTTAGATTCAGAAATTTTCACGGGTAGAGCTCAGGCTAGGATTTTTCCCACATGTTTATTATCAGCCCTGACCATCTTTTGCATTTTTCCATTTTCTTTCATTTATGGCTATATATGCTTTTATATTTTTTTCCGCTACATCAACCTCTTAGGGTTGAGTTTCCAACCTTGACTCATAGATGTGGATAAAAGGTTCCTGTACCAATGACAAGTGACAATCAACCCAAATAATGAATGTGGAATCAAGGATAAATGGAATGTGAGAAGTATGTATTATCTTGGGCGCAGTACATCAAGCAATGTCTCCCATTTGTGCCCCCCCTGAATAGTGAAAATAAATAGGCCTTAGAGAAAGTCAGACTAGACTATGGGCAAAAGATAACCTCCCAAGTGAAGCATGGGAAGAAAGTTACAATCAAGAGTAGTTAATTATCTAACTCAACCAGTGATCCACATTAAATTGCCCTTAACACTCAGTTATTCAATGATATCATTCATCTAAGAAATTTCACCCATGACCTCTAAAATCAAATCAATATACAAAAAGTCTAATACAAGGTCCAATACCTTTGCATAAGTAACTTGCCAACAACCACATAATTAGCAACATTGTCCATTATGACTTGGATAACATGCTATAAAACCGTCTCCTAGAGGAACCCATCCAATAACTCACATAATAATAATCACATATGCAAATGCATTAACAAACTAGTAAAATGGATTGTTCTTAGCTATGCCAAAAGGAATGTCACTTTATAGAAAACATTTGGCCACAATCTTATTGGCTTCATGATTCGCCATTATGTTAACCAACAACCTAATATAAGGTTGTACCCCAAGAATGGATCTAAAAACAAAGAAAACAGAGCGTGTTGAGGGCATTATGGAAGTTTTGGCAAAGGATTGGGTTGTACTTCCTTGGGCTTCCCCCACCCCGAAGAAGCATGCAATTCTTGAGCTTCTTGCAACTCCTCCAATTGTAATTTTGAGCCTTAACTATTTCTCTCATCTTTCTTGTTACTGATATCAAGAGTTGATTGAGTGGCATAATGGACAACTTCCAAGGTAAATGTGGGACAAATTTCCACTTCATGATTTGGAATTTTGGATAAATTGTCTTTCAAGTAGTTGATTCCACTATACATTCCTTCCTACACAACTTCCAACTCAATTTCTATTGGTTACAGGTTCAAGTGGTTCATCATATTCCCATGGTGGGTCTAATGCCTTTGGAATTTTCTCATAGGGCTCTGATTAAACCTAGGACATCAAAAGAAATGGAAAACAAAATTAAACAAAATGCATGGCAACCACAAGCTTCTCGGGGGTGGGGTAAACCCAATCCTTAGCTACACCTTCCACAATGCATTTGACGTCACTCTGTCGATGTCAATGCCTAGGAACAACCTTCTCTCACATCGATAGTTAAAACAAGGGAAAAGCAAAAGGCCGACAAGCTTGTGGCCAAAAGTTTTCTACGGAATGACATTCCTTTCAAAATTAACAAGAACAACTTGTTTTACCGTTCAATGTATGAAATCACTGCTATTGTTGCTTCGACGTACAAGTTTTCTATGGAATGACATTCTTTCCAACATTAACAAGAACTTCGACGTACAAGTTTTCTATGGAATGACATTCCTTTCAACATTAACAAGAACAACTTGTTCTACCGTTTAATGTTTAAAGTAACTGCTATCGAAGCTACAAGGGCCCTCTTATAATGATTTGATAGGGTCTCTCCTTCGAAGTAAAAAGACCAATTGTACTTAAAGATTGGCTGAGCTAAGGAACTCGTGTGAGATCACCAAATACGTCGTATGAAAGGCTAGGTATATTCTCAATTCCTTGATTAATTGTCCCAGGGAGCAATGTTCATCAAATTTGTAGGTGCATCTTCATATGTATCACTAAGTATCATAAATCCAACATTCACTATGATTTGTGTTGCTATTATGCTAATTTCACGTGCACTCCCATTACCTTTGGCAATCCATTTTAAAAGCATATGAACAATGCGATGACATGTTGCAGGTAAGAACTTTAGCCGCAAATGCTTTAACACCTTCCTCCGCAATCTAATCTCCCCTTTTTCTTTGACCTTCGCAATTATTTTACAAGTGGCCCTACCATAGAGCTGCATGGTACTCCATCTCCAAATCTTGAACCCAACCGATCAACGAATTCGGGTTCAACGCCCCTCAAAACTCTGAGACCTCAAACGAGTTCCTTACTTTGATACGGCGTCAATGAGCCTTTCCACTGGGGTTTAGTATTCCATTTGGAGTGGTGGTAACACACAGTTCATGTTTAGAATCCTAATCCTCAATCTTCTCTCTATGCCATCTAATATTCTACCAAACGCTTCATTCACATATCTTTTAGCTTCCCCATTAGACTTCCCTCTTTTCCCCTAACTAACAGTGATTCCTCTATGAGAACCAATATAGCAATGTAACAGAAAAGGGACAACCTTGTCCTTCCAGCAATAGTCGTACATTCAGACAGATTGACCCGTATGCAAGAGTACCTCCTTTGCTGCCTGCATTCTGCCTTTATTGTCTGTTATTCCCGCAGTAGACAGCAAATGGTCCTTCTCTTCGAAACAGTCAAGAAACAGTGAATCAAAAGTAAATCACTAAGGGCAGAGAAAACCGCAAAGTGACAGAGATTTAAAATTGATTTCCACGTTTTGTGGGGAGGAAGTGTTTCAATGGCATTCACAAACACACCTAGCGTTTTCGGGTGTTTTGTCACAGCACTTTAACTGACTCGCCATAAGGCTGCATGTACCATCTCCATTTCCGTCTTCTTTTGATATTTCGTCCTATGAATAATGGCGCTTGGTTCCAATGCAATTGTATCAGAACCCCTTTGGCTTGGCCCTCTTCCACTACAATGTGATATACCATACCCTCCAGCGTCTCAGGGTTTAGTTTCCTTCCTCGGTTAAACATGCTTATTCAGTGTCAGTTTAGCCCGATGAAAGAACCAAAAGTTATGCGGGTATAAAGATTATTTTAATTGTCCCGCCACTTAAAGGGGAATTGTCCCGCCACTTAAAAGGAGGTCCCCTTCGTAGGGTTGATTTGCAAAATTTTGTTGTTATGTTTTCAGCTTCTTCCTAATGACCCATAGGCAGGCCCACCCGAAGGGGCTGCAGGCCAGCTCTCACCCTCATTAAGACGAAGAAGAAGAAGAATTCTCTTCTCCCTTCCCACCGCGCAGTTACAGCACCCATTAAAATCCACATCCTTCTAAGACAACATATATAATGAAGGTCGCAAATCGTTGTACTTGCTTAGTTGGCAAAGTTTTGTGTTTTTTTGGGCATCAGGGTAGAAAATAGAATTAATCAGGTGCAGAAGTAAAAGAAAAAATGGAAGAAGGGTAAGTGAATTTTAGACCTAAGTATTCTACATAGAATCATGGCGTCATATTGAGACACATAATTGAAAATATTTGGGGAGACAAAGAAGTATTTTGTTGCTTTGTTGATTTCAAAAAGGTATTGACACGGTCCTAAAGATAAATTGTGGCGTAGAATGGAAGAACTTGAAATTCCTTTGCATTATAGAGCCATTGTTCATAGGTTTTATGAAGATGTGAAAAGTCAAAATTTGACCTACAGCAGACATTTCGGAAAGCTTTAAAAGTGACATTGGAGTTAAGCAAGGTTGTCCTTTATCCCCTATTCTTTTTTGTTTATATATTAATAAACTAGAAGAATGGTTAAATCGACAAGGTAAAAATGGTGTTCAGTTGGGGGAGTTTGTGATAAAGTTTATTTTATATGTTGATGACCTTGTATTGATTGCTAAATCGACTTATGGATTGTAGATGCACATATATGCCCTCGAGCACTTTTTTAGAGCGGTGGGGATGCAAGTCAACACCAACAAAACCAAAGTAATGATTTTCTCTAATAAAAGGAAGCAGAGCCAGCATATGTTCTTCTTTGAAGGAAACATTCTTGAAGAAGTAAATGAGTACAAGTACCTCGGGATTGATTTCAACAACAAGCTTAATTGGGAGGACTGCAAAAAGAAGAGAATTTTAAGAGGGTGGAAAGCATTATATGCTCTTCAAAACAGATGTAGAAAGGCAGAGCTATGGGATTGAAAAACGATTAAAGTGCTTTTTGGGCTCCTAGTTTGTCCAGTAATGGTGTATGGTTGTGAATTGTGGGCTAGTAGCACCGTCGTCTCAAAATGGAAACAAATTAAGAAAATCCAAAAGTGCTTAATCATGAGCAAGTTCAAAATAAGAAGTTTGGTTCCTTATGAGATAATGTTGAGTGAAATAAGAGTAGCTCTCATCAAAGCAATTGCTATGATGTATGTGTCTCATAAGATATCTAAAAAGAATTGAGCAAATGGGAGTAGGTAGATGGCCTAAAGTTATCTTCAATGAAAGCATGAGTGAAAGAAAGAAAGCATGGATGAGACAACATAACAAATGGATGTAGAAATGGAATATATACCTTAATGTATGTCCCACAAATCGCAAGGAGTTAAAGAATTTTGTTATAAAGAAGTTTCGTAAGCGTATATGGAGAAAAGAGTTGGTAGAAAGAAGAAGTACTATGTTGGGGAATTCAACTTCACTTATGATCCAACAAAAAGAGTACATTGGAGCTAACATTTCTTGGGGAGCAAAGATTCTTATTACTCAATTAAGAACTAACTTACATCAACTTCAGTGTGAAACAAAACGGTGAAAAAGACCTAAAGAAACTTGGGAAGAACTCATGTGTACTTTTTGCACTTCTGGGGTAGTGGAATTGGAAAAACATTTCATTTTGGAATGTGATGCTTTTCGAGACATAAGGGACAATTATGGCAATATGTTAGCATTGGTCTCTTGGCATTGTCTTTCCATTGAGGGGAATATCAGAAGGATGGGTCAGCTCATCATCAACTTGAATAAGAAGAAGATTGAATTGCAAAAGGTGAAAAGTGGGGAGGTTGGTGGTCCCATATACTATTTTTAGTCTCGTGAACATTAAAAAATCACTCTTTCATTCATTCATATTGTAATTGGTTACTAGTCAAAGTTGTATGATTTTCAATCATTTTTTGTTTTGTAATAAATTTTTCTAATGTTCTTTAAAAATTATTATGTTAATTCTAATTTCGTAAAAAATAAAAATATATTTTGTATTTTATAAAATTCATTATTTCTAATTTTCTAGTAGCGAGTAATGAAATGACAATTATGATATGGTTTTAATTGGAATTATTAGTGTAAAATATTTAATTTTAAAAAATTTAAACTAATATTTTAAAGTGCCACCTAATTTAAAAATTAAAATATATATATATTAAAGTGCTACCTGGATTATACCATGATTTAATGCAAGTCTTATTGGGATTGACTTGACACATTAATTACAATCTTACTATTCAATTGAGAATCCATGATAAATTTTTATTTATGAATTCTTAAAAAAATATATTACTTACCATTTTTGTGGCATGAGATCTATGCCACATAAAATCAAGAGTGTGATATGATTGAGGGTTCAATTTAAGCACATGACTTTGCTTTTGGTCACTTTTCTTTTGTTGGGTCCACAAGTTGTGGTCTTTTTGTCCACTCTGGACACTTTCTGCGTAGAGAGGCGCTCTCCAAACCAGTATGGAAAAAATGTTGTAAGGTTAATTATATTATGTGATGTTAGGTAAACATTTTGAGTCACTCAAATTATTATAACAATAAAAATAAAGATAAAATACAAATCAAATTACGCAAAAATAAAATAAATTATTATTATTATTATAATTATTAAACCAACTGAGATCCATCTTAACTCTAAATTTATTAAGAACTAAAATGGATTAAATATCTTAAAATGCAAAAATCTTTTAGAATGAAAATAAATGTAATCTCTTGACTTTTAATAGATTTGAAATTAAATTAGATCTAAAATGATGAGAAACTCAATATCATTACACTTTTGTAATTCCTAAACAAAAAAAGATAAAACAAAAGGGAGTTGCACTACCATCATGTGGGATAAAAATAAAGACCTATTTCCTCATGTTCATAACTCCTTTCATTATTTGTGATGTGATTGGAAACCTCTACCATAAAGAAAAAAGTGTAATGATTGTTGGCATTTATGACTTCACTATTGCGAGGTAATGCTCCCTTTATGCCTTCATATCTTGTGTGTTCGATTATTGTGAAGACAAACGTAAAACAGAAGCACTACTCTTGCTAGATACATGTATTTTCTTACGTGATTGTTCTAGGAAGTTTTTTTTTTTTTAACTGCAACGGTTGTGGTTTTTATATATTGCAAAAAGAAAAATGGGTCTTTGCCGTAGCGACCCCTATTACATGGATGTTATCCTTTTTTACTGCCTTTAAGATACAACAATTTCACAACTTTTGGAAGGATCTTTCCCCGTTTACAATAAACTCCCTTTCATAAGAGTGCATCCAATGTTCGCCATCCGGTTTGCTTCACTGTTGGAGGTTCTGAGGATATGATAGAACTTGTGTGAGTCGAAGTCTTGTAAGACATTCTTCAATCTACCCAAAATTTTGTTGAGACCAGCGTTGTAGAAGAGTTCCCCCTTGATTAAATTTTTTATTAAAATTTCTGAATCTCCGAAGACTTGGAGATCTTTAGCACCTTTCTCTCTGGCAATAAGACAGGCTTTGAGCAGCCCAAGGATCTCAGCTTGATTGTTCGTTTTCAGGCCTAGGCCCCATGCAAATGTATCTCTATAAGACCCATCCGTGGAGTAGATGACCCCACCAGTGCCTGCTGCTCCGGGGTTCCCTTTGGACGCCCCATCGAAGAATATAATAGTTAATTTTTGGGCCCTCCACCAATTTTGGAAGATGTCATATGGCTCTCTTTTTCGCCAGTCCGGATTAGCTTTCTAAGGGGGCAGAAGGTACTTTCGGGGATGTGGCTCTAGGGCCAGCCACCTCTTTTCTTCCGGTGTGAGCAGAGGGTCTTCTTTGTGATACTGTTGTTGGGCCGCTTCCATGAGCAGAGACTTAGCTTTTACAACAACTTGAATCGGGGAATGTTGTATGTCTTTGAAAATCTACTGATTACGTGCCAGCCAAAGTTGCCAGCAAACAAATTTGGGGAGCGTTGTCCATACTTTGCGCCAGAAATACTTATGAGGGATGCGCTGAGGGTAGCAGGCACTCCATGAAGCAAAGAGGTCCGGGATAGAGATTTGAGAAGGGAGGGAGATCTGAAAATCTTGAAGTATAAGTCCCCACACCTCTTTGGCGAAGAGACAATCCAGAAAAAAGTGTTGGGCAGTTTCTAGATTACTTCTACAAGCACGCATCTATGCGGCCCTTCGATCTTCCTTTTTACAAGGTTGTCTCTCGTTAAGAGTTTATTATGAGCCAGAGTCCAGAAGAAAAAATTAACTTTTGGAAGGGCTAGCGGTTCCCAAACCTGTTTCCAAAAGGAGGGTGGGTGATTACTGTTCTTATAGCCCTGTAGAGCTCTATAGCCCTCAGCTGCAGTGTAAGTTCCTGTCAGGCCCCAGCCCCAACTGTCCCTCATGTATCTGTTGACCGGCGCGGCTTCTTCAAGCAGTTCCTCAAGCAGGTTCTGTTGGTCTCTTAGACGCGCAGGGACGCCGTGTAGATCCCAGCCTACCCAATCACCACGACTGTCCCAGTTTGACAAATCGTAAATGCTGTTTATACCTGCTCTTTCTAACCAGTCTCTGAGCTCAGCAATTTCTTCGTTTTCTGCCAGAGGATCGCACCCCATTATGCGATCTTTCCACAAATGCATGCGCTTGCCATTGCCAGGGATTCTGTACAAGTGTTTTTTGAAAAATTTACTGCTTTTGCAGCAGAGCCTCCAGACCTGCGTGCAAGATACAGAGCTGTCGAATTGCATATTCCTGAGGGCAGCATTATCTGCGTATTTTGACCGAAGAGTGACGCTGACAGGATGAGTGGGGTCGTGAATCATTTTCCACAGGAGCTTGCCTCCTAGCGCTGAATTAACTAGGGAGGGGTCACGAATTTGCAGTCCGCCCTCAGCAATCGGCCTCTTGACCAAGTCCCAGTTAACTAAATGCATTTTTTTCTCGTTGCCTTTCCCTCCTTGCCATAAGAAGTCCCTGAGAAGTGTAGAGATCTGATCCATTACATTTTTGGGAGCCAAGAGGAAAGTTGCTTGATAGATGGGAAGAGCTGACAACTGAGATTTGATTAGGATGGTTTTGCCACCTTTTGTTAACCAGTGGCCTCCCCATGCTGCGATTTTAGCTTTGATTTTGCTGATGATATCATTCCAGAGGGACCTCTTATTCACTCCTGAGGTTATAGGAAGACCAAGATACCTGATCCTGTCCCATTGAGCATGTCCTTTGAACCCCAAAATCTTAGAAATGTTATTGATCTCCTGATGATCGATGTTCCAACTGAAGATTTCACTTTTTCTCTCATTAACAAGTGCGCCAGATACCCTGCAGTAACTTCTCAGAACAGTGTCAAAGGCTTTCGCAATTCTGGAGGAAGCTCCTCCAAGGAGCAGGGAGTCATCCGCAAAGAGAGCGTGGTTCAGGGGGGCTGATCCGATGGAAGGTTTGAGACCTGGGAGGGAGCCAGCAATTCTTTCAACTGATAGTTTTCTACTGAGGGAATCCGCCATGAGGATGTACAGAAAGGGAGAGAGAGGGCATCCCTGCCGAATACCTCTCCGAGCTTGGAAGAAGTTAGATGGGCGGCCATTGATAAGGGGAGCTATCCACGGGGAATCAATACATGCTTTTATGAGCTGAACAAATTGCTGTGAGAAACCAAAAGAGAGCAGAACTTTGCAAAGGAACAAACGGTTAACTCTATCAAATGCGTTTTCCATATCAAGTTTAATCAACATACCTTTCTCCCCTCGCTGTTTGCTTGTGTGGATGGTCTCCTGTACTTGAATAACATTATCCATAATGTACCTGCCTTCCACGAATCCGCCTTGAGAACTAGAGATCAATCTTTTGAGCAGGGGCTTGATTCGGTTAGCTAAGAGTTTGGCTATAATTTTATAAGATGCATTACACAACGAAATAGGTCTAAATATTGCAAAAGAGTTAGGGTTGGTTTCTTTAGGGATTAGAGCTAGGTAGGTGGAGTTGGTTCCTCCTCCTATCTTAGCTTTTTTCATGAAACCTCTTATCATTTTAAAGAGATCAGCTTTGATAACTTCCCAGCAGGATTTGTAAAAATGGATTGTAAATCCATCAGGCCCAGGGGCCTTATCAGCTTCCATGGACCAAATTACGTTGATAATTTCCTCCCCATAAATGGGTCTGCAAAGCGCGCTATTATCTTCAGAATAGAGGAGAAGAGGGATATTAGAGAGGAAGTCAGCAGTTTCCTCTGCGTTACCTTGGATTCCATCGTTGTATAAATTCCTGAAATGAGTTTCAGCAGCGTCTTTAACCTGGTCGAAGCCTTTGCAGACTTGGCCCTCCGTAGTTTTGATTTCAGCTATATGATTTCGGGACAGTCTAGCTCTGTATTGTCTATGGAAAAAAGAGGTGTTCCGATCACCAGCCTTTAACCAAAGACTTCTGGATTTTAACCTCCAGTATTCTTCTTCAGCCCGGAAGGATTGATAAGTGGATCGTTGGGCTTTTACTTCCTTGTCCAAGAGCTCTTCTGTAATGTCTTTTTTTTCCATTTCTGTTTGCAGGGAGTGCAACATCTGAACTGCCTCTTTTCTTTGGTTGGTTGGAGTGGGGTCTGGCTTTTTTTATCCATTCCTTCAACGCTTGTTTTGTGGCCTTCAACTTCTGTTCCCAGATATAGCTGGAGGAGCCTGAGAAGGATTTATCCCAAGCAGCTTTAACAGTTTCCATGAAGCTCGCTTTCTCGATCCAAAGAGGGCTGAAGCGAAAAGGAATGGGCCCTAGATCTTCCTCATCTTCTAGAAGGAGTTGAATTGGCTTGTGATCTGAGGTCAATTTAGGCAGAATTTTTGTGATGATGATCTTTTTATTCATCATAATGGTTCTTTGAACCAGGAACCTGTCGAGACGAGCAGAGATGTGATCCAACCCAACATGATTATTAGACCAAGTGTAAAGCCCACGGACTGGATTGAAGTCTAAGAGGTCCCAGCTCTGGGAGAGCTCCTCCACAAAGGCCAACATGGAGTCTCTGGTGCAGGAGCCACCCTTCTTCTCTTTTGGTTTCAATACTATGTTAAGGTCTCCCGCTATGATAATGTTACTTGGGGAGTGCTGCTCAAGAAAAAGTGAAAGCGAATTCCAACATTCTCTTTTTTCAGAGTAGTTTACAGGAACATACAGATTGAAGAGGGAAATGTTCAACTTACTAGCTTTATGCATGAGTTCTGTGAAGATCCAGTGTTGAGTTTCTTTAAAGTTGTGAAGCTGGAAGGTGCACTCTGACCAAAGAGTAGCCAGTCCTCCAGAAGTGCCCTTGGCGCTGACTGCCTTACCTGTATTTTTATTCCACTTTGACTTACTGATATCTAGAAGGGCTTGCCCTTCAATCTTGGTCTCTTGGAGCATGAGGATGTCTGAGGGTTCTGTTTTTAATAGGTCTTTCACTGCTTCTATTTTAGAGGGGTTCCCCAATCCTCTGCAATTCCAAGAGACGAGCTTCATTATTTACTGAGAGGAGGGATGGGACCTCCCTTGGAAGGTCTCGGTCTGGTATTTCGTCCGATGGACATTTCTATTGTGGCCTGACTTCCTTGGGTTTTGAGTCTTTCGGCCTCTTCTTCTCTCATTTCTTTGCGGGATTTCCTTCCAACTCTTTTAGAGGGGTGCTCATAGGTTTCATCCTCCAATGATCCTGAGCTTTCTGTTGCTTTTTTCCTTGTAACTTCTGCATAAGAGGGATTGGATGGGCTGCCTTGGGTGACTTCGGTTTGCTTTGCTTTCTCTCCTTCTTTTCTTGGTGGGGTGCTTTCTACCTGCCCCATATTTTCCTGCTCTGTAGCTGCAGGGTTGGTCTGAGTGCTTGCTGTCCCTTTTACGTTTGCTTCATCTTCCTGGGTGGGATTAGAACTGCTTGGAATCCCTGTTGTGTTTCCTTTGCCGGCACCTTTTTTTTGGTGTGTTATTTTCTGAACTAGAGTCCATTGTTCCCCATATTGTTTGTCTGGTTGCTCTTCGACCCTTTTCTTGCAGTGCTTTGCGAAGTGTCTGTGCTCATGACAGTGTCTACATTTGAAGGGTAGCTGTTCGTAGTCCAGTTCCTGGATGTGCGTCCATCCGGCTACTGTGAGCTTGATTGCTTCCGGTAACCCCTCCTCTAGGTCAACTTCAACGCATATGCGAGCACATGAGTATTGATCTTTTCTTGCAGCTTTGTCTATGTATTTACCCAGTGCATTTCTGATGTTCTCAAGGGATTTTTGGTTCCAGCAGTGGAGAGGCAGATGGGGGAGTCTCACCCAAACCGGAACAGCAGAAGGGACATCCTGGGAGGGGTCAAAGTCCGGGGACCATTGATTCAAATACAATCCCTGCGGTCCCATGAAGTATGGGCCATTCCTGAATATTAAGCTTCTGTCTTCCGAGCTTTCGAACACAAAGACAAAGAATCCTTTTCCTACAAAGTAGCTTTTGACGCCCTCTTTGATCAGTGGGTTCCAGTTTCTTTGAGTCCAGTCTTCTACTGATTTAGGAGAAGGCTAGAGGCCTGTGAACTGGCCAATGAGGCCTCTCTCTGCTAGATTCAAAGCTGCCTTGCACGTTTCTTCTTCAGGAAGGGCCACTGAAGGGATCTTTTCCATCTTCTTGATGAACTTCTGCTGAAACACCGATGGGGCTCTCTTCGAACCAGCATCGATCATTGCTTGGAATGCTAACACCTCAGGAGGTAGATTGGAGGAGCCCCCAGTGCTTTCCATGTTAAGGGTGCCTCAGGGCTGAGCGCAGGGGCGCAGCAGCCACAAGGGCGCGCGAAGGGGCACCCAGCAACCCGAGGATTGAGAAACGCTGCCCTCCGGAGCTGCCAGAGGGCCGAGACGGCCTGCGGCCTTGAGCGATGAGAGAACCAGGAGCAGGAGTCGGCTAGGTCACGCTCTCGCAGCCAGCAAAAAAATTCTTTTCATGTCCCATTGTTCTAGGAAGTTTTGATTTAGCGATTAGTATTTGAATTATTTTGTAATATATCTGAGTATTGATAATTACAATTATTTTTAATATATAAATAATTTTTTTATTAAATTTATAAAAGTGTTTTAAGTTGTGTATATGATTTTAAATAACTTGAGAATAGAAATGAATTTGGGTTTAAATATAATTTTATTATAATGTTTTTGTTTCATTTTATTATACATAAAAATATATATAGTAAAGAATAATGTTGGTAATTAATTGTAATATTGAAATAATATTTTTATATTTGCTGTAACTTAATTTTATAGGTCGATTTAGGGTGAATTGAGGTTAACTTTTATTATTTGGGTGAGTTGAGGTTAATTTTTATTATTTGGGTGAGTTTACATTGTTAATATATATTTTTTTAAGTTATAAAATTATTAATTTTAAATGTATTAAATATTGGAAAAATTAGTTTTTTTAAAATTGTATTTTTTTAAGTTTGTTATAATAAATCTATATGGATTTTAATTTCACATTTCTAACATTTTATATCTATCTATCTATCTATATATATATATTCAGTTAGTTCCAAAACAATAATAAGTTCTTAAACCATATTTTATATAGGGTAAAGATAATTTTAAATATAGAATATTTTAAGTGGACATTACATTGATTATAAAGAATGTATAAAATTAAAAGATAAAAAAAAAAGGTTTAGTGGGGAAACCTATAAGATAAAAATTACATGAAAGTTCAATTTAAAGAGTATTTAGTTGACATAACCTATATTGACATTATTATATGGGTTATTGCGAAATAATATCTCAAATCCAAATATCTTATCTATTTTGAAATTGAAAAATATTATAATAATTTCAAAAAAAAAAAAATTGTAAGTTTGGTAGTTCTTTTCTATTCCATTTCAAAAACAGGCAGGTTTTACATAAACATCATCCATGATCAAATGGCCTCAACCTGCCCATTGGGAAACCAAGTCTGTTGGCCATCTAACAACATTATAGGCCATCCAAAATCTAAAAAGTCTGAGAATGTTTAGCAAGGCTATATAAACTTGATTATCTTTGAGTCTCCTATTTACTATATGCATAAAAACAAAGATTGCATATCATTCATTTATACATAGCAAAATTTAAGTATCCAAACTATGTTAATCGAATTGTTACTCATCAAAAGATTCTATTTGCATCAAGTATTTGGCACTGTAGCCCGACAATTCAGTTTGTGGAAGGTAGGGGTTATGCTTCTCAATGCGACTTATACGAGCAATTTGTTGTTGAGTCTGGCGTTGAATGAGTTGGAATTCCCTGTGGATTTCCTGAATATCTATAACTAACTTCAAAGTTCCAATAGTGGAGATGGTCAAAGCTTTTTCCAAGAGGTTTTTCATCATCCAATAGAGATAAAGGGTCTGCTCAAAGTAGGTGTATTGGCCTCTGGAATGGCGCAGATCTGGGTCGAGGTCCTGCCATTCATCGAGCTCCAGGTCATTAGCCTCCACTTATTATTCAATTCATTCTCCCACCATGAGATAAGCCAAGGGATCTAGGGGTGAGTATTAGTTCAATAGGACTAGGCCGCCTCCAAGATTAAGACATTATTATTTCTACGTCCCAGGTTTCTAGTCGATCAAGGTTGAGAATGGCGTCTACCACGACCTCGACCACCCCTTGCATTACTCCCTCTATTTGAGGAAGGCTGAGCCATCAGATAATGCTATAAGTCGCAAGGATGAAATTGACACAAATTCTCGACCACAAAGATCGCCACCACCAAAGACCTCGACCAGGTTGGATGCCAGCTAACTGGAAGACGACCCAGTGAAGGCTCCTAGCGGACTTGGTGAAGATACAGCCCTGTAGGAGCTAGACAACAAAATACAATAGGAAAATAAACATTCCCCAATTATATGAGTTCGATGAGATGAACCACCAACATCATCCTAAAGGTCATAATAACTCCATAAACAGGAGATCATATCCAAATCCACACATACCTTCACAAAACTTCCCCATATCATACCAGATAGAGGGTTTTTCTAAAAAGAAGAAGAAGGAACAAAAAACCCCATGCAAGAGATAAAAATTGTGATTGAGAGCAAATTCCCAAGTTGCGTGCGCACCCAAGGTGCCAAGTTTCTAAAAGAAATAGAGATCGGTCTAATTAAGAGCTTAAAACACCTAATTAGTCCAATGAAACGACCAATCCTTGCACCGCACACCTCACAAAAGGGTTCAATACTAAACCAAAAGAACACCCCAGAGAGACAACCCTCAACAACATTGTGAAATACCAACAAAACACATGGAGCAAGGCATTCGCAAGAAAAACGGTTTGAACATACCTGCGACTACAACGTTCAAGAGGAGAGATCATGACCACTGTGACTAGGTTCTCGACCTGGGATGCCTCCTACGTTTCTGCCCAGACGATAAGGCCCTAGCTAAAGAAGTTTTTAGAGCTTATGCCAATTTAACCATGTTGGCCTAGGCCAGCCACATAAAACCCAAAGATCATGCATTTGTATCAATGCGAGTGCCAAAAATTAACTCAATTAAACAACTTTACCACCTTCTGCATGGGAAGGTATGTGTGAAGATCGTCATCCGACCACCTGTCATTCCATATCATTACTCTCCTGACCATGGCACGAATCCCACGGTGCCCTTCGTCCATATCTCACCCTAATTGGGGGATAATAATTTCAATTGTAAAATAGTTACAAAGGGGTTTTAAAATGGTTAAAAACAATATTTTTGAAAGTTAATCATTCAATGCCTTGACAATTAGGATATGGCTCAATCTAACTATTATACAGTTTGAGTTTTTCTTTTTTCTAAAATCTAGTCATACTTTACCATTATGTAAAACCCATTAGAATATGACTAAATTTAATTATTATACATTTTGAGATCTTTTTTTTTGTTGGAAATTTTGGTCATATGAATTATTACCATATCTTGATTTTTTGTTGTTTAAAACTTATCGGGCACTAGGATTGTGTAGATTCACAACTCAAACTTGTGATTCTAACAAACCTCTACCAGATTGGGAAAAAATTAAATGTATTAGTTAATTACATTTTGCATAAGAGGCAGGTACTAAGCAACAATGCTTCATATTACAATTGTTTCATATGAAATGGCCCTCTCTTTTATTTCAAGCGACTCAACCCCTTCATTAATTTGGCATGCCCTAACGCAAATACTTCGATTCATTATGTGAGTAGATCAAATTATAACCTTATTTCAATGAATTCATATCGATTTCCTTATGCAATCTAGTTTATAAAGCTATTGTCAAATTCATCTTAAACAAATTAAAAAACATACTCTCTGAAATATTGTTGCTGGAACAATTTGGGTTCCTCCCTGGATGCTAGATTCATGATGTTATAAGCGTTGCTCAAGAATCCCCCTACACCATGAAAGACTAAACAACTTGATGTTGTGATATTAAAAATGGATCTAATTAAAGCATATGACAAAGTAAATTGGGACTTTCTCAAGTTGTTACTTCTCCACATTGGTCTTGCCTTGAGGGTCACATATTGAATTATGGGTTGTGTAAAATCTGCAATTTTTTCAGTGTTTTTTAATGGCTAGCTGACTGCTTTCTTCAATAATTCTAGGGGCTTGAGGCAAGGGTTCCCCCTATCTCCTCTATTATTCCTCCTTGTCGTAGAAGATATGAGTATAATTATTACTTAAGTAAAAAATGATGGACTTATAAAAGGGGTTAGGGTATCTATGTCTTTGTATATTACTTGTCTACTTTTTGGGGAAGGTAGGGTTGTTGAATAGGACATATTTCACATAATATTTATCAATTTTTGTCTTGCATATGGTGTGGTGATCAACGACTAAAAATCTTCTTTCCTTCAGAACATAACTTCAACTAAGACCATAGCCTCCATTAATTCTCTCTTTCCCATTAAGGTGGAATATCTCAAGAAAGGTTTCACATATTTGTGTTTTCACTTGAAATTGAATTTCTACCACTTGGAAGATTGGTCTTGGTTAATTAAGAAGATAGAAAGCAAAATTGGTAACTAGTGTTACAGATGGCTATCTTTGGGAGGTAGAATTATTTTGGTAAAGTTTGTGTTGGAAGTATTCTAGTGTATTGGTTGTCCCTCTCTAACATCCCAAAATCTATTATTAGGAAGATTTGTCAATGCATGTTTAACTTCCTCTGGACTGGTAAAAGGGAAAGGGAAGGCTTCCATTTGGAAAAATGGGACCTTTTATCACAACCAAAATGACAAGGGTTAGGGTTTCAAAAATATATACTAGTTTGGATTAACCCTCTCTATGAAGAGCCTTTAGAGAGAAAAATACTTCAAAAACATATTTGTCACTAGTTGGCTGAGTTCCTATTAGGGTGGTGGTAAATGATCAAATTATAAGTTGTTATTAGGGTGGTGGTAAATGATTCAACCCTTTCATTCATTTAACATGCCCTAGCACAAAGCCTTTAGTTCATTATGCTAGTGGATCGAATTATAGTTTTTTATTGGATTCGTCGTAAATGTGGTTGAGCATTTTATTAGTTTCGTGTTAATAATGTTTTTTATAAATTATTTCATCAATTTAATGGACTAGTTTATTGGAAAATGAAAATGTATGCTTTCAAATTTTACAAAAGAAATTTTTTAAAAATAAAATAAGTAATTTGTATGGAGAAAGTGTGATTTCAACTAACATGGTAAAAATAAACTTTTAAAAACAATGAATACAAAAGCATGCATATAACCATCAAGAATTAAAAGATAAGATAAGATAGTTTTATTAATGTCCAATGAACGGCCACAAAAGCAGGTTAATGGGACTAAAAGATATATGCAATGTAATAAACTTTTAAAAACAATGAATAAAAAAACATGCATATAACAATCAAGGGTTAAAAGATAAGATAATTGTATTAGTGTCCAATGAATGACCACAAAAGTAGGTTAATGGGACTAAAGAAAAAATATAGTATGAGTGCAATGTGGGAGTGCAAATGCAACTCCTAGAAAATGCCAAAACTAAATCTAGGATAAAATGAAGTAAAGAAGGACACAACAATAACAAATTCAAACGAGCAACAACAAAAAGAGAATGATATTGTGATCACCAGTGCTTGATAACAATGTAATTTTTTATAAGAGTATGGTTATGTTGCATGCTAAATTCTTCTTTAACAACCTATTTCTTACAAGGAACAACAAAAAGAGAATGATATTGTGATCGCCAATGCTTGATAACAATGTAATTTTTTTTATAAAAGTATGGTTAGGTTGCATGTTAAATTCTTCTTTAACAACCCATTTCTTGAAAGCATTTAATTCTTGACCAACATTATAATGTCGCCCTGTTTTGGTCTTCTTGGAATGCAACACTCTATTGTCTTATATGGCTTTTGATATGGGTTTTAGTGTGCAAGTACGTAATCAAACAAAGGAGAAGAAGCTTGAAACTATCATACAAGTTATTGTAACAAATGCATAAGGTAAGCCTTCTATTTGGAAAAACAAATTTAAAATGTCAAAAGTAAAAGGAATTTATTCCAAAAGAGGATCATGAAAACCAAAATGATTTATTAAATGACAGTAGAAGAGGATCATATTACAAGTTTAATGGCAAAGATAAAAAGTGGATTTAATTTTCAAACAAGTTGTTGTAGGAAACTTAAAACTTGAGTTGGTAAGGAACACTTGAAAGTTAGCTCACTATAAATGAAGTTGACTTGCTACGAAGGTGTCACCTAAACTATTGGTTACATGAGTCTCCAAGACTCGAGTCTAAAGCATAAAATCCGAAAACACAAGGTGTTTTGTAATGGTGGCATAATGAGGGCATAAGAAGTTGGATGTAAATGAAATTTTGACGTATTAGCACATATGAACACTTGTCTACCAAAAATCGGTATTAGATTCCTATTTTTACCCCTAAAATATGTGAAGTGGTTGTAAAAATATTTTATCTATAACTTGATTGTTTAGCATCCATTGGTATAAAAAAATTGGGAGTGGAAAACTAGCAATGAACCCCACATGTCCATAAAAATTCAACAAAAATACTTTTATTTAGTCTTCTAAAATGGCAAGATACAACCCGAGTTGTAGGGAACTAGGGAGAAAAATAAACCATCACTATGTCCTGGCTTCTTGGCCTTCCAAGAGAAAGAGGAACTAAAAATTTGGTGAAATAAAAAGACATGCCAAGAATGAAGAAGAGGAGGTTGTAGAGCAATTCATGAGAGAAGATGGCATTTTTTGTGTGTTATAAGCATAAACAACATAAATATATATAAATAATAATTCATAATTATTGAAGAGACACATGAAAGGACATGTCTCAAGGAAAATATGTGACTTATTATGAGAGTGCACTCCCACCTCATATTATAAAGGGGCCTTCATTTGTATTATCATCATATCATATCAGACCATATGTTCTGATACATACATACATACATACATATACACCAATTATTTATTTTAAAGGGATATCTTTATTTTTTGAATATTTTGGATAATTAATTCGTGAGCCAGTTTTGGTTGTTATAGTGTGTATTGATTTAATGTCAGTGAAATAAAGAAGACACAATGTAAAGGATGAATACACTGTCAAGGAAGACATAAGAATTTTATATGATTAGTATTCCTACAAAGTGTCGTAAAGAAATCCATCACAATCATGAACAAATCTTGCATTTTCCCATTAGTCTCATTATAATGTAAATGTACGCATAAAAATAATTTAAAGCCAATAAAAAACCATGTCATTGTTTGTTTTCCCAAATTGAATTATTTTAATTGCATTTTTTATGATACTTTTATTTTTAAGTTATGCATTGAATTTTCATTATGAATGAGATTCAATATTGGTTAATGTAGAATTATAATTGATTTAAATCTAGTTAGATTAGTTTCAATCGTTAAGTTATTCCTATTAGAGTGGTTGATTCTTCCACACTATATTTTATACATTGTATTATATTATGTGAATAAGTTTATGGCCTAATCTTTACATAGGGATATAACCAAACAAAGGACTTGATTAATTAATTTCTACATTTAAAATTCTAGCATTTGTGTTGGTGAAATAGATAGGTTATCAACCTACCATTTATAGACAACATTAGTATTGCAGCCAAGTAGAAAACGCATCTAGCGAACAACCTATATGGTAGAGATCACAATAACTATTGAGAAAGTGGAAAGTCATTGTTGCGAGGTTTAGAGAGGAAAAGAACAAAAATGGTAGGGAAGATTTGGAAGTCATGTTTACTCGGCTAGAAAAAAACATTACTGCATTGGTTGAGATGGTAACACAAATGTTGGTAATGAAGGATAAGGAAGGATACCCAATAAAGACTAGCAAGAAGAAGAAAAAATTAACCCAAAAGATTCCAAAGGTGAGCACCCTAGAGACTCATGTAATAATAACTATTTTCCTTCATCTTCCAATATTCCATTTAAGGTAAAGAAAAAATTGAAATACCAACTTATGATAGTCAACACCAAGAAGTTGAATAGTTGGTTGAAACAATGAAAATTTTATTTTTGTATTTATTAGATAAAGAATCACAATATATTTTTTTTACCATTTGAAAATTTTTAGACATGTTCTATTATGGTGAGAGAGCTATGTAGATGTCTTAAAGCTAGGAAAAAGCCCATGGTTACAAAATGTGGGGATTTCAAGGAACTATTGAAATCACAAATCTATCCCATGGGTTAGGAAGAGGAACAATGTGTGAAATACAGTCTACAAGAAAAAGGATAAAGTGAACAAGACTACATGTCCAAATTTCAAGAGCAAGTCATCAGGATGGGTATCTCTTTAGAACAACCTGGGCTATTAATGAAGTACCGTAGAGGCCTATAGATCCATATTTGGAGGGAGTGTGAAAAGTTCAAATGAAGCAAGCAAGAAAGATCTATAAATTGAGTTGGACTTCATAAATGGGCAATAAAGAAAAGGGTCAAGAAGATACTTGCAAGATTAAAGGAAAACAATATTACAACCACAACATAAAAGGGGAAATATCCTAATGTGCATTGCAAAAGTTGTGATATGAATGGGCAACCAAATGAGAAGTGTCGGAAGCTTCATTTAGAGTTGCATCTATAATCGCACAAATCTATGAGGGGAGCAATCACAACTCCCAAGATGAGAGAAACTAGTGTACAAAGCACCTCCAATGTAGATGAAACCATGGTTTGCACCACATTGCAACAACCAAGTGATAGTGGAGTTAGAAACACATTATTCCAAATCAACGTTAAAGCAAAAAACCATAATCTAAGTGATTTATTTGATAGTGGTTCACAATGTAATTTGTATTCTAAAACCTTAGTAGATGAGCATTGTCTCAAAGCTTATGATCTAGCAAAACCATGTTCACAAGGTTGAATCCAATATAAATCTACCATTATAGTTACCATGAGATGTAAAATCAGGTTTTTCTTAAATGCTAACTATGTTGGTAAAGTGGAATGTGTAGCGTTGCTACTAGATACATGTGAACTGATGTTTGTTAACACATACTTATGGGATAAGGATGCAACTTTCAACAATAATGAGGTCAAATATCACTTAGTTGAAGATTGTAAGACCTACCTCACTAGAGCACATAAAAAAAGAGGAAGAATACATATTTTAATAGCAATACAAGTGCAAAAAAACACATTGGTCAGGACAAAAAACATTGAGTAAGAGAAGCAAGAAGTAGACATTTTTCATATCTAATGAACTAGTAGACCTAAGTGTCAAATTTCCTTAAACCAAGCAATCAAAAAATTATTTCCTACTAATCTCATTGTAGTTAATTAAATAAAATTGCAAATTACTAAATAAAATGCAATTTTTGGATTTTAACTAGTAAATAAAAATAAAATCAATGAAACTAAATAGACACCAATTTTGCACAAGCACACACAAGAAATTTTTTCCCTTAAAATATGTTGTTCATTAATTAAATTCTCAACATATAAGGGCTCCCTTGCAGGGAAAATGGCCCACATAGGAAAAATACAAGCTACAATGATTATAGAAAATTCATGGGCACCTATACGAGCTATATGACTGTCTAAATCTTCTTGGATCGACCCCCTTACCATGTTGGTTTGTTACAATAGTCCTACAGCCACACACGTGTGGCTATAAGGCCCACACATATGTGCTATGTGCATTATCTCTCCTCCTGTTCACAACCATGTGACATGTGCATGTTACCCATGGCACATGTGAAGTTGTGTAGTACCTTTTATGCACTCTTAGAAACTACATGTGCAGCTCGGCCCTACTATTTCCACTATACAACTACATTGCTTCTATAAATCTACATTACAAAATCTATTGGGAATGACCTTCTATCACAGAATCACTCTTGTAAATTTCCTTGACTTTGCACACTTGGATGAAATCCTTCTTCACCTAATCACTGAGATCCTCACTATGTCTTTTGCTCATTGTTGTGTCTTTCTCCTTTGCCTAGCCTTGAATTTATAAGCTTGAGTTGTTGACAGAATCCACAACCATAATCTCCAAAGCAATTGATGATCTAGATTAAATATTAGTTCACTTGAGATTAATGGATAGGATTCATCTAATTCACTAATGAAAATAACCTTAACATTTCATTAGATTAAATTCACTTTTTTTTTTATAAAAATACTTCATTTTAATTAATCCTTTAATTAAAGTGAATTTTCTAAGTTTGAATGTCTTGGATGACTTTCACATGTATAGATGCCTATACCCATATGGAAGTTATTGTCCAATGTTATAAACATCAACACCCCCTCTTAGCAAGGAAGGAACTTCCTGAAGAGTCACGTAGAACTAGATTTCCCTCTCGTCTTGACACAATCTCCCATGCATCATCCTCCACCATGGAATTCCTCCAAACCTCCTAGTATGTTGTGTTATCAATGATGTTACTCATTAGTGCCATGTAGTTTAGAAATTTATTTAAGGCGTGATCTCCCTAAATTTGCCTTAGGATACTTAGCATGCTCCTAAGCATCTTTCAATGTACGCATAAACCACCTAAGACTCCTGACAAAACTGGAAGGAGCTATTGAATCCTTCTCCCCACTTGAAGGATGACTCCTTGAACTAGAAGCCTCCAAATATTTTCACCATTCGAAGCCTCTTACTCCTTTTACTCTATCACTGCTATTGGCTCATGAGACTTCCTAAATGCCAAGTTCTCCTCAAAATTTACATCTATGCTAACAATTGTCTTCCTCTGCATTATATTGAAGATTTTGTAAGCCTTTAAAGTCTCATTGTAACCCACAAATGTGTACTTCTCTCCAAAAGTCTCTAACTTCGTCCTCTTCTCCATAGACACATGGATATATATTGGACAACCAAAGATCCTCAAGTAACGTATCTCTGGCTTCACCCTAGTGAAATATTTTTGGACTCTTGTCCCCTAATATCCTATGAGGACTCTTGTTCTGCACATATATTATCATGTTACATGCCTTTTCCCAAAGGAACATAGGCAGATCCTGGCCATGTATCATGGCCTTAGTAGAATTGAAGATGGACCAATTCTTTCTCTATGTAACCAAATTTTGTTAAGAGTTGTACAAGATTGTCAACTCCCTCTTGATACCTTGGAAACCTTCCCTCTTCCCTTCTTAGTATGATTTACTAGAGCCAAGTACTCCTCTCCATCTCATTAGACTATTTTTCGAGCCTCTTCCTAGATGCAATTGTCCCAAAGTCTCTCCCATTTGGGAAGTTTCTCTCAAGCATATATTCCATTGAAAAATGGTTCCCATGGCTTGGTGAACCCATTTAGTGCCACATAAACAATTTTTGTCTCATCCACTTTCTCCCCAATGGCTACAAGCTAATCCTTTATCCGTGTGATCCTCATAAAGTAGCTATTAACATAATCAAAAGCTGACAGTTAGATGGATCTGAGCTTGTTCCTCAAGATCATTTTCATGTTCATGTTATCACTCTGGAATAGATCCACTAGAGCCTTAAACATATCTCTATTCATATGCTTCTCTACCGAGTGCAAGATTAAATGATTCTTTACAAAATCCATGATCACTCTATGGGCTCCAATGTCCTTCTCATGAGCCACCTTGAGTGTTGCATTTGTTGATATAGGAACAATCTTATCTATAATCTCCCACAGGTCATGATCTTTTAAAAGAACCATCACTTGCACCTTCCAGAACATGAAGTTAGATGCTTCATCCAACCAAACTTAAAATCTAAGACTAGCTATTTCCATTCCTAGATTTGATAATATATGCCATGAGCTAAGTCTTTTTAGCACCCGCAAGAAAAAAAATATTGTTGGTTTATAGATTTTCTAAAATCTCCTTGCAGATCCAATAGATCTACTACATTAGTATGTGGATCTATGTTTGGGCCTTTAAACCACCCACAAAAATTCAAATTTTTTCTAAACATTTGACTAGTATAGCCTCCATGTCTCCCTCTAAAGAGTGACCTCCACCAAATTGTTGTTGGTTTATCTATGCAAAACCAAAAAATTATCCTCCCTCTCAAAGTGTAAGCTCTAATACCATGTTAATTTTACTTAATCCCATTAACTAACAAATTATTTCCTAGTAATTTCCTTGTAGTTAATTAAATTAAATTAAAAATTACTAAATAAAATGCATTGTTGGGATTTTAACTAGTAAATAAAAATAAAATCATTGGAAGGAAATAAACACCAATTTCACACTTGCACACACAAAGATTTATTCCCTTCAAATATTTGTTATTAATTAATTAAATTCTTAGCATACAAAAGGCTCCCTTATTATGAAAATGGTCCACAGAGGAAAATATACAATCTACCGTAATTACCAAAAAAAATTGGGCACATGTATGAATTGTACAACTCTAAAAAATTTCCTAGATCAATCCCCTTACCATGTTGGTATGGTACAATATCCATACAACTGCACATGTGGGGTTATAATGCCCACACTTGCGACCTGCGTGCATTGTCTCTCCTCCTGTATGTGCTCATGTGACCTGTGTGTCTTACTCGTGGCATATGTGAGGCCACACGATACCTTCTGAGCACTCCTAGGACCTATAAGTGTGGCTTGGACCTATTATTTCTGTTGTATGGCTATGCCACTGTTGTAAATCTACCTCTGGTAGAAATGATCCTTGATGTGGAAAACTACTCTTACAAATTACTTCCTTGACATTGCACACAGATGAAAATCCTTTTGTACCCAATCATTGAGATCCTCACTATCTCACTATGGCTTCTGCTCATTGTTGTGTCTTCCTCATTCCCCTAGCTTTATAAGCTTGAGTTGTTGACCGAATCCACAACCCTAATCTCCAAAGTGATTGGAAATTGAGAATGAATCTCACTTCACTTGAGATCAATGGCTAAGATTCATCTAATTCAATAATGCAAATAACCTTTGCATTTCATTGGATTAAGCTCATTTTTTAAAAAACACACTTCACTCTAATTAGTCCTTTAATTAAAGTGAATTTGCTAAGGTTGAAGGCCTTGGAGTACTTATACATGTCTAGACACATACTTGCTAATAAGTTCTTGTTCAATGCTATAAACATCAACATTTAGGAGACGAGTGGAGGCCTTGTGCTTCCATCTCCTTTGCTAATAATCTTTTAGAGACTAGAAGCCTCCCATTGAGGAACTGTGATATAAAAGAGGATCCTAAAAACTGAAATGGTTCATTAAACCTTATGATAGGTTTAGTTGCAAGCTTAATGGCAAAGTCAAGAAGTGGAGTTAATTTTCAAACTAGTCATTGAAAAGGCCTAAAACTTGAGATGACAAAGAAGACTTGAAACTTACCTTGTTGCAAAAGATGTTTACCTACTACATAAGTATCCTTTGAACCATGAACTACATAAGTCTCCAAGACTCATGTCTACCATATAAAATTCCAAAATATAGCTTACTGTGGAAGCATACATGTTGTTGAAAAAGCATACAAGTTTAAAAGCTAATTTCATAATTTTTGTAAAAATGGGGCATATGAAGTCGAATGAAGAAAAAAATTGGATTTTGGTGAGCTAGCACATATAAAAAAGCTCCCACCAAAAAACAACTTCAGATTCATTCGTTTATTGCTTAAAAAAGAATGGATGTAGAAATATTTTGGCCATAACTTCATCATGCATTGTCTATTGACAGTGAAGTTTTGGAGTAGACAACTCGTAGCCAACCCCACATGTCCATAAATTTTTGATAGACAAATTGCTATTTTAGTCTTCCAAAATGGAAAATTGTAGTACAAATTTTAGGGTGTAAAAGTTAGAACTTAACATAAAAACAAAACCAAATTCATGGTGTTTTTTATATAATGAGATAATAGAACATATGAGATAATTAATTAAACTATGCATTTAATTTTTTTGGCATCCATGTTGATGAAATAAACATGAATCAAACTTTTCATAAGAAATCTCCAAAGTACAAGAATTGATTTGATGTACCATATGGAAGCCTAAAATTTGAAATTTGTATGTAAAGAACAAATATGTCATTATAATTTTATGAAGTGATGAAGTTATTAAGTGCACACTCTCACCCCCTCTTTTGATGGAAATTTTCTCCCAAAATTGATCAGAAATTTGTTTTAAGTCATAGTTCTACCCGATTAATGGAAAATTTTATCATTGTACTTTGCCCACAAAGGTTTCCGACACATTTTAAGATGACCCACATCATTAAAATTTGAAAAAATGAATTAATTAAGGCAAAATTTTATGACTAAAAAATAGACTTGCCATAAAGGTTGAGTTTGTCAACTTATTAACTTACTCCTTTTACCCAGTACGTAGAATTATTTATAAACAAAATTTTATATTCTACATTCCTGTAAATAAATTAGTACAAATGGGATCTCTCTCTCTCTCTCTCTCTCTCTCTATATATATATATATATATATATATAAGAGTAAGATAGGCATGAAGCATTTTAGACCATAGGATTGATAATAATTTTGTTGTAACCCTTCCCTATAAGCTCATAATAACCAATATAAGATCAATGTCCAATCTAGATTAATTTTACAACTTCACTAAATAATTGTTGTGATGATGAATGATTCAACTAGGACCATGAAGAAACAACACATTTTCCTTTTTTCTCCCATTCTTCTTTTTGGATTCTCTCTAAAATCCATTAATAAATATATTATTTATGTAGTAGTTATTATCTATAGATTCCTTGTACATGTTAAATTGAATGAAAACATTGTTTCTCTTTTCCATAATTGAATTGTTGGATTAATGATGCCTCTTTATCCTAGCTAGGGGATATTAATTGTAACTACCTACATATCAGAGGGAGATACTAAATCCATATCAATATTAAGACCCTCAAAGGAGGATTCAACACACAGGTCAATGGGGTATCTTACAATGAATCTACATTCCTTATCAGGAGGTTTATTCTCCATTAAATCGTGCATCACCCCAAACCAAACTGCTCACCCCAAACTCTAGAGATACCAAACATTATGGACAAGAATTCTTCAAATAAGTTGTTTGATAACAAATCTTATAAAGGTACATTTCATTCTCATCTTCCAAGTACTAGGATCATCAATGGCCTTTGTTGTATCAAGATACAGAACCTAGAAAATCTCCAAACATTGTTTCTCTTTCCACGATTGAATGGTGATTTTTTATTCTAACTAGGAGATATTTGTTGTAACTACTAAATAAAAGAGGGAGATACTAAATCCATATAAATATCCAGACCCTCAAAGGAGGATTAAACAAATCAGTTAGTGGGGTATCAGGATACAAAACCTAGAAAACCTCCACTCAAAATAACCTCCACACATTCCATTGAGACAATGATACCTTTTCACCGTGACTGGGGTCAATTTTTAAAAATTACTAATTTTTGCATAACTATTCTACAAATGAATTGGGAAATTTGGGCAATCACAACAAAACTTAAGTTATAAAAGTAGTCATGCTTATGGGTTGAATTTTAGTAACCATCTTTTAAGGAAAAGGTCAAGCTTCCCAAAAAGCATGATCTTGTTTCCATAATCAATTGTTGTTGCGTAGCCCTATTAAAAATGACAATGAAAGAAACTCTAAAGCAAAAGTTCACCTTTAATGATCTCTACAAAAAAAATAATGATTCCACTTAAGAAAAGTTGCACATGTTCTACCATGGGGGCTTCACTAGGGGAGCAATACCATACCATGTGGATTCATATTGGGGGATATGTATTGAAGAAAAAATGGCATAATATATTGAGCATATAATATGGGGTAAAGAGTTTTTATATTAGAAGGTATAAAAAATGGAGCTCAAAGTTAATGAAAAAATGGATACCTACAATATATAGTGAAAGTAGGGATTTATTAAATTGGGAAGGTGTATTGGGTTCTTATTGGTAGGTGGTTAAATAATGTGATTTTTAGATGTATTTTCCAATATTTAGTCAAATTAAGGGTATTGTTTAGTATGCCATGAATGCTTGTGATATGTCAAAGGTTCATTGAGTGAAGCCACTAAATATACATGTAAGAGCTTTGTTGAGGTATTGCCAAATTAGCTCGATAATTATCAACAATTTCATTATTAACTTAATCAAAGGATTCATGGGAATGTTTGCAGCAACCAAAGGGTTACTCTCCATCTGGTTTGCTACAACCTATCGACTAAGGAATTGTGTGTGTACTTTTCAACCATCTTCATACCTATAAGTTTCTGCGTGTTCGACACCCAACGATCGGTGCTTGTTAAACAAATGAAAATCAATTATTTAAATTATTCATCCCATTTTTTTTCTTGGAAAAAAATCCCGTATTTTCATTCATAAATTGAAAAAAAAAATACATTATGCACATGAAATAGTAGTGCATTCTCTGGGATCTACCTTGATCCCACATGATGTTGAAATTTGTTCAAATAACAAGGTCAAAAGGGCAATCACGAAATAGGGCACACAAGACCACCAAGAAACCCAAAAAGGGTCGACCAGAAAACAAAAACAAAAACAAAAAAACCCATGGGGTACAAAATTACATACAAAATCTAGGCATAGGCCACCCAAAAGCTCGAACAAAAACAAGCTCAGAGTGGGCCTCCAAAAAAAGATGAGCAGTAGCCCAACAAAACCCCGACATCAACTAGGAAGGAACCATCACACGAGTATTCAACAATAAGCGCAACACCACGACATGGAAGAGGCACGAAATAAGGCGACAAGGAGGCTTCCTGCCTCCTCAACTCCCCACACGCAACTGAGCACCACCGGTAACCACGAAAACCCCACAACAAAACCACATCTGAGAGAAACAAGGTAATGTTGAGCAATGACCCATTGGAAACAACATCAAGCAAGGAGAAACGACAACCTCTAGGATACCATCAAACCCACGTGATTCTACAAAGAGGAAGAGGGGGTCGCAGTGGCTAGGGTTTAAGTTGTCAGAGCCCCTCAAAGGAAAACCCTAAGGAAAAGCCAGTCGACGAAAGAAGCAAGAAAACGACAGAGCGAAAATCATCCCGATGTGAGCTTACCTTTTCAAATTAATTAGACAGTTCTATCTTAAATACAATTTTTTTTTGACATTCTCCTTCAAGGAAATTGCTCATCCCATTGTGTTGACTAACAATGATCAAATTTGAAGCATTGGTCTTAATTTTGATTGGAAGGGAATATATTCATCTAACCCTTTAAAGATGAAAGATTATAAGAAAAATGTATTTCTATTGACATGTGTATATGAAATAAACCCTTTATTAAAAAAATGCCAAAATGAAATAATGTCCTTCTAAATCTTTAAAATATTTAAAATTTAAAGAGTGGCTACATTAAAACACTATAAAATCTCAATAGAACTTAGTAAATAAGAAAATATTCTTCTCGAAATACATTAAAAAAAGGTAAACATATGTTTCTTCTATTCATTAGACGATCTTCCAAAGTATTTAGATTTACATCATTGAAAATATAAATCTATTTGCACAATGGAGAAGGCTTTCTAGTTTTCATTTGTTTCTAGTTTATACTCTCCGTTTTGTTAAGCTTGGAGCAGTTTAAAACAAGCGAAACAAACAAATATATACCTTCAACAACCAAGGGAATTGAACTTTTCTCTTCATAGTGTTTGGTCAAAGAACACTACCAATAAACTTTCATCTCGATTAAAAATTTCAGGCTCTATAGATTCAGTTTTTTTTTGTAATTAATAAGAGAGTTTTCTATATCTAATAGGGAAATATTGTAACCTGCAATATACATCTATCGTGCAGACTAGAGCTAGCAGCTGTTGTATGGCTTGGTTGGTCTTTTTTTGTAATGCCCCTTCCTAGAATAATTTTCCTTGAGTTTATTATCACAATTTTGGTAATTTTGTTTACTATGGGACCCACGAAATTTTGGGCTAAGACTTAGGAAAAGGGAGGCCGAAAATCATTTTGATGGTGGGACGTGGGGGCCACACCCACTTGAAATATGCATTACCTTAGAAGGAAATTTGATTTTCCAAGGAAGGGGGTCGAAATACTTGATGGAGGGATCCACATGGGAAGGCAACTAAAAAATTATAAATAGAAGGAGCTTAGCAACTTTTGGGGTCTTTTGTCAATCATACATTTCTCTTGTTGCTCGAGCTGCTTAGCTGGGTCACAGTGTTGTTCAGCGCAAAGCTTTCCAAGGGGAGAGCTCACCCTTCTTTTGGTGGACTACGAGTGCCACCCTAGGGAGGTAAGTTTGTGCCAATTTGGAGGGGAGATTGAAGGAGTTCAAAGCACATCGTACAACCTTTCTCTCATCCAATTCGTACTCCAGGAGGACGTAGTAGGGGACCACGAACTACTCATTCCAACTATCTTCTGGGTGGTGTTTGCTGGGAGAAATTTTGTATAGTGGCTCCAGGGGAAGACCAACCTAATTGAGGAGTTTTAGGGCAGGAAATTGCTATTTGGAGGCAAGACAAAATTCATTCACCAAGGCCCTGCGCAGTAGCCATTTTGTGGGCACACGTGGGAGATTGGGGGAAGTGCTTTGGAGCTAGATTTTGTCGAGAGCATTGAGGATATATTAGGGAAGGTGAAACTCAACATTTTTGGGGTTATTGGGAGGCTTTTCCAGTGAGATTGCAGACAGATCGTATTTTTCAAACAGTTGGGGAGGATGTGGTAATTGGGGCCAAATTTTGGAGGTCAGAACCAGGCTAAAACCTTTCTGGGTTTTGATGGGTTATTTGAGAGGAGCTGGGGGAAAATTTTGAAGAATTTTCAGAGCACCGAAGGTGGGCCTTTCAGAAGCATCTTTCTAGCAGACGATGTAGTTTTTCGGGGCAACACAAGACATCTTTGGAGCAACTTATTCTCTCATCCGGGCATTCTATTTTCTCACCTAGGCCTTGTCAAGCTTGCCATTGAGGCAATCCTAGGTGCACTCCTTCCATACCATTGTACTTTGTAACATATTTTTAATAAAATGGGTCAGATGGATGGCATTTTTGGAGTTCCCATGGGTGTTCTCTGATTTTCCTAAATTTGGTGCTTGCATGTATTATTTTTCTTTGCATATCATTGTTTTTCCTAATTAGGAACATTACAGTGGAATCAGAGCTCAGATCTTGGCTTAGCCATGGGGGGGTCTTTCTTATGAACGAAGAGGATAGGCAAAACATTACTTACCAAAGACAGAGGTACCGGAGCAGGGAGAGGGAGTTGGAGATTACACCTGATACCAAGGCACGTGGGAAGGCAGTAGTAGAGGAAAATATGGGGGAGCCAAAGAGTAAGGAGGAAGTAGTGTTTGATAGCCCCTTAAAGGCCCTAAACGATTTACCCAAAGGACAAAAGGAGATGTTGGAGGAAATCAAGCAGTAGAATAAGGACAAGAGCATCCATAGTGAGTTCCTATTTAGAGAGACTTCAGGGTCCCCACAACAGTATGACCACCCATCACTAACCACTCACCCACTAGCTTTGAATGGGCCAACCAGGACCGCGTTGCCTACCTTTCTACCTTCAGCACCTAGTGAGAAAGGTGGGACTGATGATCAAATACCCATGGGAGATTATTTCAGGTAATGGCAATCCATGGGGTAAGATTTCAAAGCAACCTTCTCCTTTAGGGATTATTGCCAGATCAAGCAGGACGAGAAGGGCAGGTACAGTGGGGGATCTAGTACGCAGAGTTCAAAGTTGCAACATACCATTGGGAGGATGTATTTTCCCACGTAAGATGGATCTACCAAGTGCACAACTCAAGCTTGGGTGGAGAAGTTGGATACATATTTCCAGCTTAATCAGATGACAGAGGTGGAAGGAATCAAAATGGATACCTTGCACTTGGAGGGAGAGGAACACGGTTGGTGGTTTCATGGCTTGACCACACTAGGGCATGCCAGCGTGACCTCTTATGAGGACTCTACAAAAAGAGTGGTGGAGTGTTTTGATAGGAGGGAAATGGAGGCTTATTTTAGGGAGTTGTCCCAGCTTAGGTAGATTGGCCACCCAGAGTAGTACATATCAGAGTTTTTGAGGGTCTTAGTCAGGGTGCCATATTTTTTTGATGCCAGGAGTGTGTACACATTTATAGAGGGCTTGATTAATCCTTTGTGTGGACTGGTGCAATCTTGCAAACCCACTACTTTGTAGGAGGTTGTGACTTGTGCCAAGGATTTGCAGGGGGGCATCCCTAATTCTAGAGCACCCATACCATCACAGGATCCCTACCCACAGAAGGGGCATGACACGAGCACCCCCCCCCACCACAACGAGCAGCCCAGGGGCATTGGCAGTTGGATGAGGAGACCAGGAGAGACCTCCGGAGAAGGAAGCTATGCTTCACTTGTCAGGAGCCTTGGGCACCAAGCCATAGATGCATAGTGGGAAAGGCCCGCTATATTGAGGTCTTCTCGTATAATGACCAGAAGGATGACGTGGAGTTGGAGATAGGCAGGGGTGACAACAAGACTTGTGCAGAGAGGGGACCACCACCACCACCACCACCTGGGGGAGCACCTTTCACGCCATTTGGAGGAGTTCTAGCTTCTTTGTGTGGGGTTCCCAAATTTTTGACCCTGAGGATTAGAGACACAGTGCAAGGGAAGCATGTCTTATTTTTGGTAGATAATGTCGCCACCCATAATTTCATTGATGCACAAATGGTTCAAAGGCGGGGTATCACTACAGAGGAGTTTGAGGGGTTCTCAGTTCTGGTGTCAAGGGATAGGACTATGTAGTGTACTTGATATGTCCCTGCTTTGACAATGACCATGGGGAACTACTTGGTGACATATCATTTCTTTGCTGTGGATGTGCCAAACACCAACGTGGTGATGGGTGTCCATTGGCTCTGCTCCCTTCACCAGGTCACTACTGATTAGAGGTAGTTGGAGACGGAGTTCATCGGGCTGGATGGCAAGCTGATGGTTCTTCGGGGTATGCATTCATATCCTCCATAGACAGTTTTAGTGCATAGGATGGAGGCCGACTTGAGGCATGGGGACATAGCATGGGTGGTGGAGCTAAGGATTTTGGAGGTTGGGGCACAACCCAAGCCACCACACCTCGACATATAGCTCATATTGGACAGGTACCTAGTAGTGTTTGGGGACATACCACCAGGGCAACCCCCTGACAGAGGATTTGAGCACACAATTGAGCTAGAGCTGGGGGTACATGCAATTATCACCACTCCTTATAGGCATCTTAAGGTCTACAAGGAGGAGATTGAGCGTGCCATTAAGGAGTTGTTGGCACTTAGGCAGGTTAGGCAGAGCTCTAGTCCCTTTGCTTCATCAGTAGTTCTGGTGAAGAAGAAGGATGGGACATTACACATGTGCATAGATTATCGAGCTCTAAACAAGAAGACCCACTTCATCAGTGGTTATGGTGAAGAAGAAGGATAGGACATTACACATGTGCATAGGATATCGAGCTCTAAACAATAAGACCCTAAAGAATCGCTACCCCATTCCACGCATTGATGAGCTGATGGATGAGCTTAGAGGAGCCAAGTACTTGTCTGAGATAGATTTGTGTTCGGGTACCACCAAATCAGAGTGAGGGATTAGGACATACCCAAGACAACCTTCAGATGCCACTATGGGCATTTTGAGTTCCTGGTTATGCCCTTTGGGATGACCAAAGCACCGGTCACCCTCCAGACATGCATGAACCATGTGTTCCATGGGCAGTTGCATAAGCTTGTGTTGGTATTCTTCGACGACATCTAGATTTACAACAGAACTTGGGAGGAGCACTTACAACACTTGGAGGTGGTGTTACACAATTTAGAGGAGCAACAATTCTATGCCAAACTATCCAAGTGTGAGTTTGGGCTGACAAAGATGCTCTATTTGGGGCATATTATTAGGGAGGATGGAGTAAGGGTGCATGAGGAGAAGATCAAGGCCATCTGGGATTGGCCAATGCCCCGAAATGTGATTGATTTGAGGCTCTTTGTGGGCATATGCACCTATTATAGGAAGTTTGTGAAGGGCTTCTCATAGTTGGAAACACCCGTCACAGATTTGACCAACAAGGGGGCTTTCGCATGGACAAATAAAGCACAGTCAACATTCGATCGACTCAAGGAGGTGATCAATAGTTGTCTAGTTGTAACCCTCCCGCCTTTCACCTCGGAGTGCGATGCATCAGGTGAGGGAGTTGGTGCGATATTATCTAAGGATGGTCACCCCATCGCTTTTGAGAGCCAAAAACTCCTTCCACATGAGAGGTCGTATTCTATTTACGACAAGGAGATGTTGGCCATTATGCATGCGTTGGAAAAATTCAAGCAGTATCGGGTGGGCAACAGATTTCAGGTGAAGATTGATCACAATAGTATTCACCAATTTATGGGGAAGTAGGGTCTCAGTGATAGGCAACAGAGATGGGTCAACAAGGTCGAGGCCTACGATTTTGATATTGAGTATGTCAAAGGCAAACATAATTTGGTAGCAGATGCATTATCTAGGAGGCCTGCGACACTTTCACTCATGAGCTTTCGTCATGATTGGAAAGCACAGTTGTTGGTAGAGTACTCTAAAGATCGATGTGCATGTGAGATTTTGGAGGGTACACACACTGATGAGCATTACAGGGTGATGGCTGACATCATATACTACAAAGGATGCATATTCTTGGTGCCGGGTTCACAGTTGAGGGAGAGGATTCTCCATGCAGCTCATGACTCTCCATTGTCAGGGCACCAGGGGTTCCAGAAGACATACATGATAGTCAGAGAGCGCTTCACATGGAAAGGCCTCAAGGGAGATGTGTTGAGATATGTGCAGGAGTGTGAGGCTTGTCAGAGGAACAAGGGGGAGTTGACCCATCCAGCTGGGTTGTTGCAACCACTTCCCATCCCTGAGGGGAAATGGGAAAGTATCTCCATGGATTTTATCACGGGGCTCCCTATGGTGCAAGGCAGAGATTTTATCTATGTGGTGGTGGATCGGTTAACCAAATATGCACATTTCTTTGCCAATCCATCCCAGTATTCAATGTCATAGGTAGCAGAGTTGTTTTTCAAGGAGGTCTTTCACTTGCATGGTCTTCCCAAGACCATATTCAGTGACAAACACAATAGTTTCATGGGGGAAATATGGAAGGATCTTTCTAGGCTAGTGGGGATTGAGCTCACCCCCAACACTAGATAACATCCACAAACGGACGAAAAACTGAGAGGGTCAAAAAATGGTTGGAGGGATATCTATAGAACTACGTGACTAGACAACTAAGGGCATGTATTCAGTGGTTGCATTTGGGCGAGTACTGCTACAACACCACCCATCACATGTCCATTGGTATGTCACATTTTTTAGCCTTGTATGGTTATGATTAGTTATCTTTTGTTGACATTATTTTTGGAGACATTTGGGCCCTAAAGGCCAAAGATTGTATCCAACAGAGCCAATATATCCTCAAGGATAACTTACTAATGACACAAAATCAACAAAAGGTGTACGTAGGCAGGCACAGGGTTGAGAGGTAGTTTTAGGAGGGAGACTTAGTTTTCATGTGGGTGAAACCATATCGTTAGTCCACACTAAAACAAAAGGGGGCTGAGAAGCTACATCCCCATTTCTATGGGCCGTACCAGGTGATCAAGAGAGTTGGAGAGGTGGCCTATGAGCTGGAGCTTCCACCAGGAAGCAAGATCCATAATGTCTTTCATGTCTCATGCCTCAAAAAGGTGTTGGGATAGCAGGTGACAACAACTACAGAGTTACCTCCACTAGATGATGAGGGGCATCTAGTTTTAGAATCGAAAGCCATTTTGGAGACTAGAGAAAGGAAGTTGAGGAGCAAAACCATCAATGAGTACTTAGTATGCTGGAGGAGCTTACTGGATGAGGATGCCACTTGGGAGGGAGAGCACATGAGCATCTAGTGCTGAAGTTGCTTGGGGAGGACTGTAATGTCCCTTCCTAGAATAATTTTCCTTGAGTTTATTATAACATTTTTGGCAATTTTATTTACTATGGGACCCGCAAAATTTTGGGCTAGGACTTAGGAAAAGGGAGGTCGAAAATCATTTTGATGGTGGGACGTGGGGGCCACACCCACTTGGAATATGCATCACCTTAGAAGGAAATTCGATTTTCAAAGGAAGGGGGTTGAAATACTTGATGGAGGGACCCACATGGGAAGGCAACTTGAAAATTATAAATAAGAGGAGCTTAGCAACTTTTTGGGGTCTTTTGTCAATCATACATTTCTCTTGTTGCTCGAGCTGCTTAGCTGGGTCACAATGTTGTTCAATGCAGAGCTTTCCAAAGGGAGAGCTCACCCTTATGTTAGTGGACTATGAATGCCACCCTAGGGCGGTAAGTTTGTGCCAGTTTGGCGGGGAGATTGAAGGGGTTCAAAGCACATTGTACAACCTTTGTCTCAGCCAATTTTTACTCTAGGAGGACGCAGTAGGGGACCACGGAATACTCATTCTAGCTATCTTCTAGGTGGTGTTTGTCGAGAGAAATTTTGTATAGTGGCTCCAGGGAAGACCAAGCTAATTAACGAGTTTTAGGGCAGGAAATTTCTATTTGGAGGCAGGATGAAATTCATTCACTTAGGGCCCGTGCAATAGTCATTTTCTGGGCACACGTGGGAGATTGGGGGAAGTGCTTTTGAGCTAGATTTTACTGAGAGCATTGAGGAGATATTAAGGGAGGTGAAACTCAACATTTTTGGGGTTATTGGGAGGCTTTTCCAGTGAGATTGCAGACAAGCCGTATTTTCCATCCAGTTGGGGAGGACGTGGTAATTAAGGCCAATTTTCGAAGGCCAGAACCATGCCAAACCCTTTCTGGGTTTTAATGGGTTATTTAAGAGGAGCTTCAGGCTAATTTTGCATAATTTTCTGAGCACCGGAGGTGGGCGTTTCAACAACATCTTTCCAACAGACAATGTAGTTTTTTGGGGCATCGTAGTGCATCTTTGGAGCAACTTATTCTCTCATTAGGGCATTCTATTTTCTCATCTGGGTATTGTCAAGCTTTCCATTGAGGCAAGCCCAGGTGCATTCCTTCCATACCATTGTACTCATGCTCCATATTTTTAATAAAATGGCTTAGCTGGATGGCATTTTTGGAGTTTCCATGGGTGTTCTCTGACTTTTCTGAATTTGGTGCTTGCATGTATTATTTTTCTTTTCATATCACTGTTTTTCCTAATTAGGAACATTACATTATTTTTTCTTGAGGATGGCTTTCAAATTTTATCCTTTTATTTCTCGAGGATGACTTTCACATTCAAGAGCAATGACTTATATGACAAATTCAATCTTGGCTGATGTCTTTTTCTAACAAGGTAGTTTCCTTTTGTTAAATTTTTTCGTTTAATTTTTCTACGATTTCAACATCTTGTTAAAGACCCTTCATAATAGCGGCTTCATGGACAACCATTGGCACTCTTTATTTCCTGGATGTCAAATGGAGCAAATAAAGCAAGAGACACAATAACAATTGTATGTATAACTATTCTGGGAATACCAAAGGAGAAAAAAACAAATTAAGTTGTAACCATGTAAGTAGACCTTTGCAATCTTGTGTTGTATGGTTATTAATAGAGTTCTGAAATTTCATGTCAACTCTAGAGAGCTCCCTCTAGTTCAAAAATTTGCATAGTTTGATGGGAAGTAGACTTATTATTTCTCTACTACTGATCGTTTCTTTCACTGAAAAGTATTGACCTATATGCTTTCAATAGCTAGAAAGTTAATAAAGAGAACTCCTTTGAATGAGGGAAAGGGAAGAATGGTTTTAAATAGACTTTAATCCTACTAATTTTTTTATTATAGTAATTTGTATGCTTAAAAAAACTAGAAAGTCAATAAAGAGAAAATTCTTTCAAAATAAGGGAAGAAATACAAGAATAAAGCTTGGTTTTACAAATTCCACGCTTTGCTTATGACTTACTATCATGAAAGGAATGTCTTCTATGATAAAGAAACATTAACCTAAATATTTAATTGAACTTATTATAACAAAGGGAATACCTTTCTATGATAAATAAACATTGACGTAAAGATTCAATTGAATTCGGTAGTTATGTAAAGAAACATTGATTTAAAGATTGAATTCGGTAGTGAAATGAGATAGAAGGAGATGCTTCTACCCTGTGCTTTCACAGACTACCTCACCAAAATTTATTGTAGATTTATTTTCTAATAAGTATTACAACATGCCTTGAATCTATGAAAAACACAAAAATATCTAAAAAGCTTAGGTTGAGGAACTGTGGGTGATATCATTCCAGTTTCTTGGTTGAATCTAGGAAATTTTCGGTGCACCTCAATAGAGAATTCAAGAATTTGGCAATTGGAACCTATTTTGCCTTAAAATGTAAATAGGCCATTTAGGCATAAGAGGTTAAATTTATACATATTTAGGTGGAGACACCCTGCCTTTGGAACCTCAATGATCTTACATACGTGTTGTCTAGCAAAAGGAACTTCTAGATCAATGAGTTTGTCTTCCACAGTAATTTCTAGTGGCATGAGAGTTGGAATTTGAATTTGAATTGTATGTGCATATCCTTAAGAAGAGGAAGAGGAAGTACCTATCAAGCCCAATCAATGATGATAGCAATAAGCTTGTAAGGTCCACACCAATTGGCCACAAATTTAACAAGCACAGGAAGATCTGAATTCAACACCTTCTCTTGGAACTCGTTCTCTCTGATGATTAGAGCCTTGCTGTAGCCTATAACCATGAGGCTAATTTTCCTCATATTGAGCTGAAACTTGCCAACAATAGCTCTGGAGCTAGGTAATCTAAGAACCCATTACAATCCCCGCCTGAAGAGATCTTTTTACCACAACAATTGTGGTGTGCTATCGATATGAATGGTTGAATGGAAGAATAATAAGATAAAAAAGGGAGTGGAGGATAAGCCTTGTTCTAAATTCTTCTCAATATATGTTATACCCACTCCAATTAAAACACAATCTTATATTTAATAAATCTATTAAAAATTTAGGTGGGAAAAGATTGCTTCTAGATTTCAATCAATAAATAATATATATTCGAGATCTCGTTGTACTAGAACATTGATGAAGCCAACAACAACTCAATCTATACTCTTAATTACAATGTCAACATCAACGTAAAGCCTCTGACAATGCCGATCAAGTGCAAAGGAAATTTATGAGCCTCTAGAGTTTGGCCAATGACATTGCCTATAATTTATGAGTTAAGAATCGATAACAAGGAAACCGGGGGTTCCAATTTATCCGGTAGCCCTTCATGGGGCATTTTGTTATATTATTTAAATTGTTTAAAATCTCAATATAAGTCAAAATTAACAGTTTTTTACACTTAATTTTCGCCTCACACTTCTACGATATGTTAGACCCCTCTTGACAAGCCGTGACATGTTCAATTTTGAACCCTATTGACTAACACGTTATGGGTGTACTTGCAAACTTTTGCGCATTCAACTTTTGACATGAAGTACATAAATTTACATAGATTAGATTTCATGCAGATGATTCTTCATTATAACTATGTTAGGTAATCCATAAGGAGAAAGACTTTCATCCTTACCCAATACCTATAAGTCTGAGTACGACTATAGACATAACACACAACCAACATCAAAGATTAATAATAAAATGTAAATAATTCATTGATTTAAAACCCAAAAGATAAGTAATTAAATCGCATCGATCAAAATATGTATATTAAAAAAAGGATTGACATGTTGAAAACGTTTATGTTTATATGAAAAGCAATACATACTCACACAACAAATATTGTATGTATAATGAAAAAATGATGAGCATGTTGAAAAAGTTTATGTTTATACCAAAAGCAATACATACTCACATGACAAATAATATTATTTTCGTTAAAAACTTGGAACTTAAATCGATGGTAGGTCGAAGTAATCTGATGGGCAGCGATAAAGACGATCGCTAACTTTACTGCTGCATAAGTTTATCTAATTATGGCTGAATAAAAGGGCACCAAATGGTAGCAAAGCTACGAACTATCTTCTAAACAGTATCGTTTGATTCAGGGACGATATCAAAATAAGTTTGTTTCAGGGACGATATCAAAATAAATTTGTAAGCATTACAACTGTCAATCACGGAATCATCTACAAATAGAAAAGATCGCACGATGTATCAGATGTATCAGGTAGATGGTATTTAGAAGAGGAAAAAGAGAGGTTCGTGAATCACTGAGCGTAGTAATCACCATTTAATCTGGTAATTTTATAATTGAACAATTTTGTCTAAATAATTGGCCGATAAGAAAATTTTATAGATAATTTTTTTTACAAATTAAAGAAAGAAAATGGAAATACTACAGACATTGTCTATGGCTATGAAAATGTCTGTCTATGGCTATGAAAATGTCCGTGACTATTATGTAAAAATCTTAATACTGTCACTTTTATTTATCTTTAATTTATCTTTAAACACTAGAAAAGTATGTAAAATATCGTTTCAAACGCTGAACTGCGTACCTGTTGAAGGCCATTGATTGGGACCGTGGAATCGCTTTCCCTGATCGACATTAGCTTCAGAAGCTTCGGGACCGATGTAATAACTCTCCTTCCAATCTCCTGAAAAAACGAATATATGAAAAATTACGAAGTGAAATACTACAACTGATTGATTTTTCAGAGTTGCGTACAGCGAGATGTAATTACAAGCACACGTAAATATAACGAAAAATGAATCCACATCTAACCTTCGGGTTGCATGGAAGGATTAAGAATTTCTGCTTGATACGGAGTGTAACCTCGATGATTCTCGTTCCGAAGTAATTTCATCTTTTCCTTTTCCGGAAGGGCAAAAAGCCGTCGACTTTGTTCGAAGACTTCATCCAAAAAATCTTGCTCGATGCCATGATGAACAACATAAAAAAATCCAGAGTCCAGACATGCCTATATAGATAATCATCCATTCCATACATAATAAACTTAATCGGTTCCGCCTAAATTAATGAATTAAATCCAAAGCCAGGGAAAAGAAGTTGAAAATTATAACTGAGAATTAGAAATACCTTGCGAATTTGTGCGGCCGTCGCCTTAATGTCGGGATTGGAAAGATCAATGCAGGCAAGATTCACAGGGTCTGAATAATCTACCTCAGGCATCGTGAATTCTTTGCTTTTTGGTCCTTTGTTTCTTCCGATACCTGCAAAAGATGCCCCTTGTACACGGATACCAGGGGATAGCTACTTCTGTGCTATCAATGAATGCGAAAGGAAACCTGAAATCGCCACTTATCTTTCTCCTCTTCCGTTCTTACACAGCTGGATGCCTTATTTTCCACCTGCCAAGTGCGCTAGAGAATAAGAGCCTCGCATAGCTTCAAGCGGATAAGGGTTGACCGACAGGTCGAACGACATTAAACGATTGGCAATATATTTTCAACCCAGGATATTGAGGGATATTTTCTTGCAGGGTCACAGTATTAAACCTATGTTCGCCTGGCTAAAGCCGACATGGAGATTCGGATCACGAGCATTTGTCCAATTGTAGAAGCATACGCTAGCGGCACACAACACGTTACACAGTAGCGAATCGCTGTCAAGCACGCAGGCAGACAGCTTTACAGGAATCTCGAAACTACCAGTTTCGCGTCAAAGGAAATCTGCTAGAAGCAGAAAATGAAGATTGGGTAAGTGATGCTTCATGAAAGTTTGGAAATTCAGGAAAATATTTAGTTTGTCTTGTCTTATACATTCTGAAGACAGATTTAATTAAACAAAACCTAATTCCTTGTGCTTTTACATTTTTGTTTCACATTACAGTATCTTTTCTCTACTTTTCGCTCTAATTCCTTGTGCTTTTACATTTTTGTTTCACATTACAGTATCTTTTCTCTACTTTTCGCTAAATAAGCCATAAAGTAATGGTTTAAAGACTGGCAAAGACTGTAAAATATCAATACTGCATTTGAAAACAAAACCAAGGGAAACGCACTGAACATTTTGGGTAAATACAATTCAAAACAAACGAATTTGATCCGCTTTAAAATATTCGCTTTAAAGATTCAAACTCACATGCCACAAAAATAATTGAATATTTTCGGTTGTTTTTATCGAATTCGTTTCTTCAAATGAAAATGCATCAGATGCAACGGAAATTATTTTAATTCAAGAATCACATAATTTACAAAATCCCGTTAAATAAATGGAAATTCAAGAAATATTTACTTTGTCTTTTCTTAGACTTCCGGAAGCCAGTCCGCCATCTCAAACATAGTGAAAAAAAGCTGAATTCCTCGTCATGTTACAAATTTGTTCACATTACAGCGTACTTTATCTACTTTTCGCGAATAAGATATAAAATTATTGTTGGAAGACTGGCAAAGCCTGTAAAAAAATCTGCTTTTCACTCAAATCAAAATAGGCAAACGTAGGGAGAGCTTATTGTATGTACTATGCACTCGAAAATATTCTCTTGTATAAGAATCAAATTGACACGGGATTAAAATATTTGAAAATTTCCTGTTCTTTACGGAATTTGTCCACTCAAATTGTCAATTCAGAAGAAAATGTAGTGGATACAGACGAAATTAACTGCTTTACATGCAGAATCGCACTAATTTATGTCAAGAAGCAAATAATTCAGTAACATATTTAGTTCGTCTTCTGCCAAACATACTGTAGCACATCATATTTTCTACTAGCAATTGCACTGCAAGACAAAATAAGGCAATCGTAGCGAGAATTTTGTGTAAATACTGCGCAAACAAACAAACTTTATACAGTAATCAAATATTCGCTTCTATTAATATTCAAATTCAGCAAAATCCAGCATAATGACAAGGCGACGGAAATATTTGAGAATTTCCAGTTTTTACCGAATCAGTTTCTATTCAGACAATTTACATGAAAAATCTAAAGCTCTGATACAACTGAAATTATCTGCTCTACTTGCAATTACAAAGCGCCATGGCGGATTCGAAAAGCACACAATTTCATCAAGTTTTGTACTTACCGTGTTAAAGACGACAACACAAGGGCAAATCAGTCGGTGTAAAGCTAAAATCGCTCAAAATTTCTCCATCAAAGTATCGAACCTTATCTAAATTTCGATGCCAAAACAAAGATTGGTGAATTCATCACTCCATTAAAATCAAGGAAAGACAGCCAGAACAGCTGAATTTAACATATCTGTTTGTATTGAAGAAGAACAGAAAATTAGTAAGGCATGCCACCAACAGAGTCGATGCCCAATTGGCTGATAATTCTGTATCGTTTATTCCATGAGAAGGATGGTTGGAACGAAACAAAATGCCACGTTGCCATCAGTGTCTTCTTTATCGATTCATGTACCTTTCTGGCAATTTCGTTGGCCATTGCTGTCGATCGAAATCATTGACAAAACGCCATTGCACCGTCCTTGCGTCGCTCATTTTTCAAATATCCGTAAGCATGTACGTGCCATACAAAGTAATATTTTTTCACGCTTCAATTCAATGAACGCTTCTTAAGAGATTTAACATCTGAATTTCACCAATTATTATAATCGAATCCTTCCGCCTTACACATGCACCTCCGTGCACCCTCACCGAAAGAAGATCGACGCGAAGACTAATTGAACTGCCTTTCCCACATGGTGCAACTATAGGTAAATTTGTCACAAGATAAACTCCTACTCATTACTACTGATTCCATAAACAATAGTCTAAGACTGAAGTAGGTGAAAATTTCTCCGGAACAATATAGATTTTTCTGGTATTTTTTTGTATCATCTTGAAAATATAAATTTTTCCCTTTTGGTATTTTTTTTTGAAATATTTGTTTGAATTTTTTAAAAATAAGTTACAATTATTAATTTTTTTAAAGAAATATTTAATTAAAATGTTTGAACATTTCAATTACAATTATAAAATTTTAAATATCTAATGTTGAATCTATTTCTACCTTAACACTTTTAATTCAAAACTTTACAAAATAAAAAACATTAAATTTTAAAATAAAAAAATTACCATCATTACTGTTCTGCCTCCTTACTCAACGCTCTTATTCCATAAACAAAGTAGAGTAGAGTCTTGGATTCACACGCATCTGTTGTGCGCATTTTTTATACTGAATGTGTACAAGCATCCCCTTAAAGATTGCGTCTACGTGTCAACAATCCGACAAAATATGGGGTTTTAATACCCCTTCTTGGTAAGCTTCCCGAGGCAACAATGGTAATGCATCTTTTCCTAGTCTATTTGTGTCGAGGTCAGTGTATTTTTCAATGAGATTCCTGGTAAGCATGCCAAGGTGACAAGGGTAATGCATCTTTTTCTTATTATATCTATGCAAGGTAATGAATGTAGTGTATATTGTAATGAGGTTTTTGGTTGGTCATTTGTAATTTAGATACTTTTATATTTATTATAATTAAAGTTTTTGAAAAATAGTGCTATTGGAGATGTAATTTAATTTAATTTAGGGATTAATCATATGTAATGTAATGCAAGGAGTGTATATTGTAATGAGGTTTTTGGTTAAAAAGAAACATAAAATGTAATTTGTATAGACAAGGTAGTAAATACATGGTTTTCATACTTTTGGGCATTAGTAATTATTATTTAGGCATTATCATTCTTACATGAATGTATTAGGATATAGAACATATTGTTTTATTTGAGAAAATATGAAGGACTAATTAAATAAGGTGGGTGGTACATGACTTAAGTCTTTTATTGTTGCTCTTTTTCCCTATGACCCCAATCAACTTGAGAATTTCTCCACCAACCCTAATATAGTATCTCACTTCATTTACATTCTTTTAGTACTATGGAAGAATTGCTCACTTTACACAAGGAAAGAGACCAACCCCAACCACTTATCCAAGCACAATAGCAATAATCCCACTTATTTAACAACAATTTTGCCTATCATATATTATTACGATGCACCTTGAAGTTGTGCAATAAGTAGTTCTTTTAAATAATTTTATCCAAAGGAATACTAGTTATCTTGATTTTGTCCATTGTTATTTTAGATTGTCTAGTAAAAGATGTTAAATCACAAGTGGTCTCTTTCTTCCTCTCACTAGTTGTCCCTATCGCACAAATGGTTGTCTTGTCTTGACATGGATTGCCTACCACTTTTTTTCTTTCTCACCTTATATCCTAGATCCATAGCCCAGCCAATAAGCCATCAGCCTAGCAAGTAATATTAGCCTTCATAGTAAACCATAAAAATATTAGTAAGCATTAGTATTTATGTTGTAAATATCCATGAGAATAATTGCAATATGTAATGCAAATTTTGTATATTGACATATGCTTGGCCTTTTGGAAGCTAAACAATGTGCAATGGGGCTCTTGCTACATGTCCACTCACATTATTAGGGAAAACTATTTGTTCTGTTCATGGATGAATAAGGGCTTGTATTAACAAATCTAGATTAGCGACCATAACCCTTACATAACTTTTCCATGACAAAATTTCTACAGACCAGAGAGTATTCAATGAATTTGCAGACCCTGGGGTTATTATTCCAAATCAACCTAAAGACATTGACACTATAAATCCTACAAAAATTTCCTAGAATATAACAAAATTTACATTGTATCATAGCAAAATATATATGTAGAACTTGACACAGCATATCAAAGCATCAAAGAGAACATCAATTTGTCCCATTAATGTCGTCTCCCTTGAGTCAGCGAGTTCTCTTCCCTCCAACAACAACATTGGTGCCTTCTTCACCCATAATATTCGACGGATTGCTAGATCCAGTGACCTCTAAAGTCGCTAAACGTTCTCCAACAACACAGATTTCCTCCCTAAGGTCATCAACAGACTGTTCCATACCAACTTGCTGCCGGAGAAGCTTAACTTCCAGAAACAATTGAAATGACATGAGATGCCTCTCAACCATGTCCTCAAGCTTCGAAATGGAAATAAGCAATGCATGCAAAGCATCCAACGACTTGTATAACACAAGATTGGCCTCATCGTTATATGGAGGAACATGAGAATTTGCAATTACATAACCAAATCCAACACCCAAATACACTGACCAAAATTAAAGAAAGATCTTATAACTATACCAACATGAGCCAGGAACTCATTTGCATTGTGAGGAGGCTAGGTATTTGATATACAAGCGAGGTCCCTAGAAAAACATGAGTTGAGAAACCACCGAAGACCTGTCTCCATTAACTTGAGATTGTCTAGACATAGGAATGACAAGAATGAGGAGGCATCGACCAACTTCCATAAATTCATTTTTCCAACAAAGGCTTTCATTATCGTTGTCGAGGAGAACTAGGGGATATCCCACTAGAGGAGGCATAAATGGAAAAGATACCACTATCTCAGAACGATCAAAGAGACCAAACACTTGAGGTCCCAATTAAGTAGACATGACAAAAAATAAATAGGTCAAAAATTTGGAAATCGCGAGTAATTGAATCTCAAGTTTTCGACCACCTTGCATAAGGAAGATCTAAGAGTATGCTACATGCCCATTGTTGTTATATTAATCAAATTTTTCATGTCTCTGATCCTTTAAAGGGAGATAATCCAAAATTCATGCTTGTGCCTATTAAGAGCAGAGGAGCCCCAAGCCACCCTTTTAATATTTGCGAAATTCATGATCACTAAGGAATTGGATAGGAAAAAAACCATATTTTCCATTTCAAGTCTTCCTTGCCCCATGTTAGAACCTTTTTTAGCAAGCTCATCCGCTTCAACATTAAACTGCCTGAGAATATGATAAAATTCAATCTTTTCAAATTAGGAAGCATAACTATGCACTCTTAGATTCATAGGAAGAGATGAGGAGCTCAAAAGATCTTTTGCCTTCGTCATTTGATGGATGACGATCATAAAATCTCCAAAAACTGAGTGTCTTTGAATTTTCTTTCCTATAGCCATCTCCAATCCTTTCCATAGTGCAAGGAACTCCACCATATTATTGGATGCATTTCCTAACCCCCATGCAAATTTAGTCACTATTTTTTCATTGGGGCTCATAAGAACCCCTCCTGCTCATGCCTCCTCCAAATATCATGTTTTTTTATGAGAGAAACACAATTGAAATGGATATAACTACAAGGAGGCAAACAAGCATGTGGAAATTCAATCAATTGTCCCTCATTACGGTATCCCATTCTCCTTATTAGTAATAACTTGAGCTTATGGCATCTCACTTTAAATCTAGTTCTCTTATTCCTTATGTATTCACAAAACTAGTTTTGCTTTTGCTTATGGTGGTTTTGAGTAAATCCTTGTCTTAATTACATTTGCCTTGATTACAAGATTGTTTGTATTGAAATTGATGGCTTATATTTTAAGTAAGATGATTATTTGGATGTTGATCTAATTACTTTTGGATCAATGGAATCGACCATTGTTTATGGTGGTGTTAAGTTGATGAGGTCAACTACCTTTGCTTTTGGAACTAGATCTGCTTGATTTACATATGCTTCTATGAGTTCTATATCCATTGCTAGCCCTAAAGTTGTCATAGCCTCTCCTTCTAGCTAGGGACCTTCTAGAAATGTAGTTGCTATTGGTGGCATTTTGACTATCACTTCTAGATTCCAATTACATTCATCTACTCATTCATATCTTGTCATTTTGTTGGCGTTTGATTTTATCATTGAATGGTTATGGTTACATTATGTTCTCACATAAACTTACTTAAGTATTTCATCTTTTCCCATGGTTGATTTAAAAGGAATTTTATTGTAATGCAATTAGTATTTTGAGTACATAAGTTAAGCTAGGGTTCAAGTTCCATGTCTTATGTCTATTTAAACTCTAGGTTCTTTGATGCACCTAATGGGGTTCTCAATTAGGTTCTAAACCATTTTTAGTTATGTTAGGCATGGTCCATTCAGATCCTAATGATATTAAGGTTACATAAGTTCCATCTAGAAGTGAACCATAAATTTTGTTCAAGTCCATGACACAAAATGCCTTTAATGCTTGTAAAGAAATTAAACAACTTAGGACATTTGTAAGGTTTTTTGGTGCTTGGCTATTGCATTTGTTTAGGAATTAAAATGTCTATAATTTGATAGTATAGTTATCAATGTAATGGAACAATGTATTTAGGTCAAAGGTACTTCTACGCAGTTTTGTTACAGTTGCAATATTATTACAATTGAAGCTCAAACCAAATGCAATCTACAACAACCTACATACATAGTTGTTTTAATGGTTGTTTTGGTAGGTATTTGCTACCATGTAAAGTGTCATTTAAGTTGTGGGATCTTAGAATTGAAGAGGCAGTAAATTTAGGTTTGGAATCATTTATATCGCTTCTCAAAATAGAACATTATTGAAGAATGAGTACAAAATATTACTTCAATGTATACTCTAGCCATGAAAAGTTTGGTCCATTTTAGAAAGGTCACTATCGAGGACAATAGAGATTATTTGATTCTATGATGAAAATCCAATTACAACTTAAATAGATTTGAATGATTAAGTTATGGTAATGGGAATTGAACAACAATGAAGTAAATAAACAACAAGATGTGCACAAAGTAAAATAGGATTTAACAATGTTTGTATTACTATGTAAATGCTTAGTAAAATGATTTGTAAGTAATAAAGTGAGACAAATAAATGATGATTTATTGTTGTACTTCATATCATACATGTATTTCACATCATCAATATTGCTTCTCAAAATAAAATGTTACTAAGACATAAAGTATTAAATATTATCTTGGTTTGCACTCCCTATTCATACAAACCCTAAAATCTATTTTTGAAAGACCAAATTTGGAGAGCATGAAGATTGTTTGAGTCTAGGATGCAAGTCAGATGACAACTTAAACATACTGGACCAATTGAGTTGTGGTTGTGAAAAGTGAACATAAATGAAGAAAATATTGAACAAGATGTGTTGAAAGAAAAGGATGTAATAATGTTTGCACTATTATCTAAATTGATGTACACTGGTCTATGTAAGAGAGTGAGAGAAAGAAAATATGCTTTGTTGCTATACTTTGTGTCATACATACTATACATATGAGTATAGTTTAGCAATGAGAGTGCATAATCAATTGCTAAAAGCAATTTAGCTCCATAGATGTCAATGATTATTTGTGTTCTTAGTGTGTTGCATGTTGTTGTTAGTACACATGTTAGGATTCCATGATGATGATAGTGATATTTAGTATTCCTAATTGCAAGCACACATATTGAATGCTAAGGTGTGTGCATGTAGTTATTGAGCCCTATGAACACAAATTGTCAATACATGCATATTGATGTGTATTTAATCATGACCCCTTATGTTTAACTTGCCATAGATTACTTTTGTGTTTTTAAGAGATAGATTGAAGCCTCCTCTACCTCTCTAAAGTCTCCCTTGAGAATTTTGGTAAATCTTTAGGAGTACTAGAGGAATTTCATTTTGAGGATAAAGAAAGAAATATTAACTACTGCGAAGTTCTTTTTCCCAACATGTTCTCTACATGAGTATTTTTCCTCCTCACTCCACAATGATAATAAATATTGGTTAGAGAACACTTCTTATTTCCTTCAACTTTCTCCCATCTCCTCATTTTGCATCACATGTACATTTTAGAATGTGAAGGGCAAAGGAAAGCCTTATATTGCTACAAACTTATGTTGCCATGCAACCACTCATTTCCCACTTTGTAGAGACCTTTCCACCCACTTAATGCCTTCACATATTTGATACTCCCATGGAATTACATGTTTGCATCCCTACCACCTTCCATACTTGCATGCATTCATGGTTTTTCATCCTTGCATCACCATTTAGATGTGGAATGTGGGAACTCATTGCTTCACCAAACTCACTCATCCAACATCTCACCCTTGTCCTCATGGAATCACACAATTTTGAAGCTCTAAGTTGATTTTTCTACATTTTCTACATGTATTAAGTAATTAACATCATGAAGTTTAAATTTTTTTTTTTTCCAAAAGAAAAAATCGAACTTTTTATTACCAGGATAAAAAGTTACATAGTATATGCTGAAGCATTCATTTTGCTCTATAATTTTCAAATCATAGAGCTCACTAGATGGATATTCAGTCCAACTAACAACAAGTAGAGAGAATCACTGAGCGAAAACACGGCCTCCTCATATGAGGATTTCAGGCCAGTGCCTGCCAAATATGAGAGCAGCGTTTAGAAAAGAAGAAGCAAAAAATTAAAAGCAAAATTTCAAGAGAAAACGACCACAGCAAGAACATAGGAGCCAAACTTGGAGGATCAAGTCTTCCTCCCCTTTTTCTTCTCCACCTTTCGCCATTCTCCTTGGGTTATGGGAACAATTTGAAGTGGATTTTCTTCGCTGAGTCGAGAATTTTCTTTGTCTGAATCTGAGGTATCTGATGAATTCTGCCTTTTGGTTCCAGTAGTTTCCATTTTATTTGAATTTTTTCCAGATTGTGATTCCATGGTCTCTTGTATAGAAGTCTGTTGTGTTTCTGCTGGGATACTTTCGTTTTGACCAGGTTCTTCCTCTTCATCCTCTTCCTCCTCTTCCGAATCTGAATGGTTGAATTTCCATCCTTTTTGTTGACTGCCGGTTCTCTTCTTTCTTTGGCTGTTCTTTTTATATTCCAGACAAGAATTTTGGAGATGTCCAGTTTGTCGACATATTCTGCATCTGAAAGCTGTATTTTCGTAGTCTAAAGACTGCATCCAGCTGCGATCTTTGTGTTTCAGTTTTATACTTCCCGGTAATCCTTTACTGAGATCTACTTCCACGCATATGCATGCAAAAGTAAAAATTCTTTCTTCTATTCTTTGTGTATCCATTTTGATATATCTACCTATGGCGTTGCCTATGCTTTCCAGTACCCTTTCATCCCAAAAATGGATAGGGAGATTGTGAAGACAAACCCATACTGGCATCTTAGACACAACAAAGTGTTTACATCAAAATCTGGGAACCATGGAGTGATGAAAAGACCCGAAGATCCCTAGAACCAAGGTCCTTCCTGGATCACGAGATCTTTGACTTTTGGGGATTGAAATTTGACTATAAAGAACCCTTTTGAGCAGAGGTGGATCTCACATTCCAGAGACCATTTCATGAGAATCCAATGAAACAGATCAAAAGGTTTGGGCCAAAAGCCGTTAAAGCGGTAGATGATGGCTTGATTTTCATAGCTGTTACATACCTTCTCTGCTTCTGTTGTTTCAATTGTTAGTTCGGGAATGTGCTGTAGTTGCTCCACTATGTATGGGCTTGGTTCTAATCCAGCTTGTTTCGGATCTGATGGAGAAGTTTTTCCTCCTTGTAAGATATGCTTGTAAGATATTCCATCACTTCTGTGTTGTTGGAGTGGATCTGGGATGTGGTTTGATTTAGATCCGCTGCCTCCCACTGTTGATTTGCTGGATGCTGTGCCTCCTAGTAGTCTCAAATTGAGAATGATTGTAGATCCTGGCTTAATATTGTAATCCTTTATGGATCGGAAGTCCTGAAGAGATCTGCCCCCTGTTAATAGGTGTTGTTTGCCAATCGGGTAACCGATTTGATTGGCAATGTTGTATTTCAAATCTCTTACACTATTTGTAGCTGAAACCCATATCAGTGTTGAGTTCCCCTTGGGCATTTAAACGAAAATTTGGAAGTGGTCACTTAATTCCAAGTCTACCCCATTCGCCAGATCCGACTCGATTAGATTTCTATCAGGTCTGTGGAGCTAGACCTGGTCACAACACCATTTTCCTTTCCACCAGAGTGCCGGCTTTGGGAAATTTTCGTGCTTCTCGGCTGCCCCTTTGGATCCCGTTGAGAGTTGATTCCTGGTCATCGAAGGCCTTATGCAAACGATCTCTGCCTTGAGAATCTGAGCTAGGCTGCGGAACGACCATTCCTTGAGGATCCAGGCCGTGTCAGACCAGTGAGAAGAAAAATCCACAACAAGAAATGTAGATATGATTCCAGATCTAGGATCTAGCGCTACCCGTAGCCCGAGATCTGTTCTCCCAACCGTGTAGAGACTTCAATCTCATCCTGTGTACCTCCCTTCCTCCGCTTTCAGGAATTCGGCATCAGTGATCGCCTCGGAGGAATCGTCAGTGCTATTCTGCGATCTTCTTTCATGGCAGTTCTTGGGTGCCTGCACCCTCATCTTCCCCATGATGTAATCATCTAGTTCCCGACGAAACGATTCGAACCAGGGCCTACTGTATTTGCCGAGGGAGTCATCGATGAAGGGTTTCCTTTCTATGGCCTGCTGCATTCTTGGTTTGCGAGAGATCAAAACCGCCGAGAGTCGCAGAGCGTATTCTTCCCCTTTGTTTCTTACCTTCATGAAGTTTAATTTAACTATAATCACATTTTTATTAATCCTTATAGGTTGGAAACACTATTATGATATGGTGAATAACTATAACATTTGGATTAAAAAAAAAATGAAGGCTTGTGGTACAAATAGTATATCAAAAAGAATATTAAAATTAATACTATTAAATATTTCATAGTTTAGGAGGATATTAATGGTATTCAAAGTTACTAGAGGAAGAATGAAAAAAAAGTAGTTGTGGTTTCAATAATGGTGAATTTTTTTATCAAGTGTGCTAAGAGTTTTGACTCCAAATACTACATATGAAGTTAGATAGAGAATCAAAGAAGCATGTTTTACTCACTCCTACTTTCAAGAAGATGCTACAACTTGCAAAACCCACCAACTCTTTTAAAATGCATGATGTTGATACCTTTTAGATGTGCATGTTAGTGGTTACAATGTATGAACAATTGACTTCTACATCCTAAGCCCAAAGTTGTAAAGCTCCATTAGGTCGACATCCTAGATCTAGTTGATCTGTATATGAGGATACAAATTAGCTATCTACTTGTGCAGTTGGAGAAGAATCTAAGATATCCAGGGTAAACATGAGCTAAGTGTCACTATGATATGACTCGACCTCCAAGTTCTAGTTATTGGAGTGGGGCCTACAAACTGGAAACAAGCTAACATCCCTCAAAGACTACAGATCACTCAAGAGCCTACCAAGCACCCCAGGTGATCAATCCCTGAGCTTGAACTCTTTTTCACTAGGTTTACTCCCCAAACACACCCATAACACTTCATGCATGTGGTTGGGAGGCTATAGCTGCACTCATAGGCATATCTCCATGTGGTTATGACCGAATTTACCCTATTCATTGCACACGGTCGCGAGATCTATGACAATTTTCCAAGATAGTCTCCAGACCACTACCCATAATTGCTTGTAACTTTATAGAATCATAACAATGATGATAACAATGCTAAACAATCAAAACTTGAGAAATGTCTTGACCTAGACATTCCTAATACCGGTTATAAATTTCATCAAATAGATAGTAAACATATAAGCTACATATTATGAATGCATATATGATCATAAATTTCTAAACTTCATCTGAAAATCACCAAGAAGTCAAGCTAGCTGCAATAACACTTGATAGCCCATGCATTCATCAACCATCCAGTAAATTATCAAATCATGAACAAGAGCCATAGCTAGAGCACATAATAGAAAGACATATAACCAACATATAACTAGAATACAAAACTATGACAAATCAACCATAACATTGCCATAATAACCAGTACAAGTGCTCATAGATCACAATAGGAAAATAACTCATATGAACAAATGAAAATTCCAGCTATGTCAGGGACTTCCATGTATCACCCGAACATAGATTGGCTAAACCAAAATCTCTCTTTCAGCTAATCATCCCCGTGTCATATTCCAACCATGAATGTGGTATCATAAGGGTTAAACTAAAGTAGAACCAACTAGGGCTTCAAACCACCTCAACCCTCAAGCACAGTGATCTCACCTATACGGTCCAAAAATCACTAATATCAACTAGATTAGTCTCTACCTGAGTTTTCCAAGGCTTTAGGAACTAGTAACTCAACCCACAACCTCCATGGAACCCGAGCTGTTTCAGGATTCTAGAGAATAAATCCCAACTCATAGGCTCCAGGGACTAGTAACTAAACCCACAACCTCCAGGGAACCCAAGTTGTTTCAAGGCTTCAGAGAATTCGTTCCAACCTACAACCATATCAAACCTGAGAACCATTCAGAAAAACTAAATGGGGAACCCTCTATACCATGGCTATCTACGAAATGGCAAGGCAAGGTTGAAACCACTGTCAATCTAGGAAAATTTCCAGGTTAATGACAACACATACCCAAGGAACCATATGCATATTCCATTCATCCAAAAACCAACAAGGAAATCACACATGCAACCTGCTACCTGCAAAGTAATCCTGTTGTAGTTGTTGATCCAATTGTCTCCTTGCGCTTCCTTCTTTCCTTTGCTTGCTTTCTCCAAATCCAAGTGAATGCTAGAGTGTTACAAGAATACTCTAAATGTTCAAGAGTGTAAGAGAGCTAAATTCTAAAATGAAAAAATCCAGAACTAACAAAAAGAAAAATATGTGAACTATTTCTTTGATGCCTTTTTGTTATTGATGTCTCATTTTTCTTCATTTTCCTTCATTTTTCCTCTAATTTCCCATGCATGCAAATATATGTTTCTTCACCTTCCTTTTCTCCTATTTTCCTGTATTTTCATAATTAAATGCCATTTATTACCTCTTTGCCTTGGTTAATGCCTTTGCCAATTTCCATAGCCATTATTTAAGCACAAGTGATGGCCACCATAATGTTTTCCCACCATTCAGCTTGGAATACGTGTCCCATGACCTTGGTCTTATTTTATTTACATGGAAAATAAACCAGGGACTATTACATATATTATTTATTATACACTATAGGGACACGAACATGATGTCATATAATCATTCAAAAGTTAGAACAAAGATGGATAAGGAACCTAGTGGATCATAGAACATGAGGAGAGGAATACCTTTGAATATGCACATGAACCTTGGATTTAAAGATATTTACATCTTTCCTATTAGAGTATAGGAGATGAAAGTACTTGATGATCTAGTTTTTTGGAGCTAATGAAAGAAAAATTTCCTTTGAAATAAAGAAATAAAACTTTTTTTTTTTCTATAATATATATAACATGTTGGAAAAGAATATGAGAATAGATATATAGAAATCTCATATGCTGCAAGAGTCTTTCTAGCTACTTTCGACTTTTGGTGTATTTTAATTTTGTTCTTATAAATGAAATTAAATATTTTATCTTTGAAAGAAATTTTTTTTATTATACCCTATGCAAAAAGGAGATATTTGATTGGGAAGAAATAATTTCCAAATAACTTTCTCATCACCTGCTACAATTTTAGAAAACTAATAGGTTATACATGACTTCATACTTGATTTTTGCTTTAATTTTCTCTATAACATTTGCATACTACATACCATGAGCTAGGATAATCATGAAATTGGCCTTGTGTACATGTGCTATTTGATCCTCTTGAGGCATAAGGCCTTGCTTCATCTTTATGACAATCAGGGTGGTTTTATAGGACATTTAAACATATAAACAGAAGAAGGGAACCATAGTCCTTCTCATTGGAAGCTAAAAAGTTTTATATTAAATGAGGGAGATTTCTAAGAAGAATAATGCACTTATATTAGGTTACATGAGTTTGAGGAGAAACCCCTTTATCTTCCCAAATTTATGTTTGATTGATATCTTCTAGCAAAGATCTACATGCAATAGTGGGTTGATTTCCTTTTCTAGGAAGAAGGAGCTATTATTATCCATGCCTTTTAGGTTTGCATGAGTACTTATGAAAATGTAGGATAGTTGCATCAAAGTGCATAGGGTTTGGATTCTTTCATAGTCTCTTTCAAATTTAGAGAATATAAATTTTCTTGGATTTGAACCATATCATATTTTTGCAACACATTTATTTTATTTTGGTTATACATCAAATGCTTTCCTAAATTTGAGGCTCTTGAAGATGGAGGTGATAATAAGGATGTTGTTTTTAAGATAGTTATCACTAGAAAGGCATTGGCAGATAAATAAAGATGCATTTATAAAAGGACAGATTTGAAATTCCCACAAAGTAGCCATAATATAGTAAGATTAATTGTTCATATAGGAAGCAAGAATAAATTCTCGAGGGTCACAAAAAAGATAAAGAACAAATGAGTAGTATCTTGAGAGTAGTCAAAGGGGAAAGTGTAGATTTGTTTCTAAGGGAGGGGGTGTATCCCATTCCCATATAAATATTCCATCCTATGTGAAAAATTATATTTTTAACTCTTTTGGCATGGCCAAGAAAACATGTAGTGACACCTATGCAGATGTTGGTGATGAAGAAAGCCCTAAAAATTTTCAAATTGAGAGAAGGAACATACTATTCTTGTACCCTCCAAGAGGAAATGATTAGTTAGCAATTAGTTATAAATATCATTTAAAGGGAACATTGATGAGTAGACTCATCATGCTATAGATCTAGAGATTGTCCACACCTCAACTAAATCCCCTTATGTGGCAATTTGACACTTGGAAAACAACGAGAAAATTGGAAATGACATGTTGCAACAACTACGCGCTACTTTTAAAGACATTTTTGTCACCTTACACCCTTATAGGAATGATAAGTAGACCAAGAGGCTTTAGTTGTCTAAATTCTAACTCCCCTTCATAGCTCAACCTTGTAAGACTTTCAATGCTTAACTGCAAATGAAAGCATTAGAGATTTTTTGAAGTAAAAAATGAGCCTCAAAACAAAAAATGTATAACCAAAATCAACTTTATAAGAACCAATAGGATTCAAGATGATGATGTCAACCATGGAGGACGATTCACCATTTTTGGAGTAAAAAATAAAAAATAAAAAATAAAAAACTATTTTTTTCAACTCGTATTCTCAACTTATCTCCTTACAATTTTACTCAAATTTCGAGCAGGAGCACTTGTTGGATGCAAAATTTAATTCCTCATCCAAGGAGTACCCATGTTGTATACTTTCGATGGACCGTGCTACATGAAAAATGAGAAATACATGAAAAAGCTTGATTGCAATCACGTTTCTTCAGGTATTTCTCATTTTTCGTGTAGCAGAGTCCATCAAACGTATGCAACATGGGTACTCTTTGGATGAGGAATTGAATTCTGCATCCAACAAGTTCTCCCACTCGAAATTTGAGTAAAACCATAAGGAGATAAGTTGAAAAAGTAATTGTTTCTTTTTCCCTCTAAAATTTGATGATGAAATATAATCTTATTTTATTATTTCCACTATTATTTTATAATATTCCTTAGGGGTCCCATTTTAAACCTCAAAATTTCTCTAATGCCACTCATCATTATTTTCAACAGGTTATGCAAAAATCCTATAGCTCGAATGGCAGGCATCAAAACTTGACCATCAATGGTAAGAGACTATGAACTCGGTATTATCTCTCAACATCAAATTTTTTAGGGACTTATGCATTCATTAGTGAAAATTATAAACACTTGCCTTCAAATGTTCTGTGATGATTAAAACATCCTCAATTTTCTTATAAAACATAAGATCTTAGTTGTGAAGCCTTATTTAAACCCAATATCTAGGCTTCCAATGACATCTTCAAAGACATTATTTAATGAACTAGTTTACTCTCAACCATGATATAAAAATCATTATCAAATAATTGTACACAACATGTAACATCATAATATATAATATACTAGTTACATTTACAGATGAATAACATCAATTGAAATTAAGGTAATTGTAGAGAAGGTTCAATTGTGCTTATTCTTGCCTATAATTGGTCACCCTCTAGGCAAGCCAGGGTACCACTAGGGGAAAAATTAGAATATTAAGAAAATTCCTTGTTGTGAAAGCCACTCTCCTTCACAGGCAAACAATGGTAGTCACCCTCTACCCATTGATCGAGGACTTCCCCAATTTGTCTAGATGACTTCCTAGATAGTTATAACTACACAAGGGAGTCCCTTCTTTTCCTATGTAGTCCCTTAGCGCCCTCCCAACTCAATGCTTGTTGTCCAACCCAACGAAAATCTAATTCACAATCCCCTTTTCTATAGTTTGAGTTTGGGTTTTCCTGCATCAAAATTGTAGTGAAATTCAATATTTATCATGGTAAAACACTAAAAAATGTTTCTCCTTTAGATTTAGCACCTTTTGGTTGCGAGTTTTTGCTACCTAGGAAGTTTTCTACTTGATCCATAAATTGTTCTAGATATTCCACTAGAGAGTTTATCATAAAAAATCTGATAAAATTATATTTAAAATCTAAAATTATACACTATTACAATTTTATATCTCTTTAGATTTATAGATATGTATATTACTATTATGATAGCATATGCGTGCAAATTAAAATTATGTAGAAAATAGAGAATGGTGAAATAAAAGCTCACAAACACATTTGACACATAATATGACATAGGAAACCCTTTCAGGAGAAAAACCCAACTGGATGGTGAGGTTCCTCTGCTCTCTTTCTATGAATGGAAATATGGTTGCTAGTACAAAGAAGTATGGCTTGTATCCTGTGGGAGACTACAATGCCTAAATCCTTTCTGTGTGATATATCTACTATCCCTCTTGGATAGTTTTGCTTAGTTATGGAATAAATGCACTCGAAAGAATGGAACCCATTTTCCTCCTATTGGCCCATTATAACTTAGCTTGATAGCCTGTTAGTCATTAGGTTTGAACGAATCAACTCTTAACCAGAGTTACAATAGACTCTTTTAGAATTCTTCATCATAATCACATGGCTAGCCCCTTTTTAATGAATAATGGGGGTTGTCGTGGCATGCTTTCAAATTATGGTGGTGAAAATAGAAAGGTCAACTTCTAAGTGGCTTAAGTTTTGCATACAGACTCTAATTGATGCGATTCTTATGTTGTTGGAAAGGTCTTTACATATAGAATAGGAAAAAATCGTGTGGCACTAAAGCGACAAAGTTTTACCCCAAAAAAACTTCATTTGATACCTCAAATTGATCCTAGAAGGTTTCAAACCCCAATTTGCCAAACTGGGTCCCGCTGGTAAAAAAGGTCCTGTGAGCTGATTCCTCCACTTTTTCCACTCTGAAAACACTGAGATGGATGCCAAACAATATAATGATCCAATCCAGATCACTGCTTGTAAGTACCAGCATAAAACCCACTTCCAAATCAACTTATTTTTCACTTGTGGGTGCTCTCAACTCTCTCTACACTCCTCCTCTACCTTTCTTAGGGCTTCAATGCACTCAAGGAATTTGCCACTTCAACCCCCACATGCATTTGCTTGATCTAACCAAGGAAAACCCATGCATTTTTTGCCCATGATAAGAGATTTCATGTATCAAAGCTTGGAGCTTGAGATGGGAACTTGTTATACCCTCCTCTAATCATTCTCAGTTGTCGATTCAATTTCCATACATCCATAATTGTGGGTGATTATATTTCCAACTACCCAACTCCCCTTAATAATTGAGTTTTGGGGAAGTGGGAAAGAGGGAAATAATTCCAATTTCAAATTTTAGTATTTTAGCAATATGGTTTTTAATTTTCAATTTTTGGGGGGCAGGTGGGGTGGGTTGTGGTTGTTCACTTATTAAGAAAAGTGTTTTTCCAAACCTCTCACTGATTCCCTCTCATGGTATCATGGCTAGTACTAATGCTAGACCCTTTAGTTAGTTGGTCGATGATTTTTCATTAACCAATGAAATATATTTACATGATTTAAACTTGGTCCATCACATTTTGAAAAACACCAAACATCTATTCTGCAATATACAATGTCCCTAATTCTTAATTACAATTGTAGAATGGGATAAATAGGGTGTTAAAATATGATAACTTTACTCCTTGACCTTTCAGAGATTGTCAATTATGCCTTTGGTTTGGGTAGTAGGATTCTTTTGCTTAAGGAAACCATGGAGGCCAAACTTGGAAAAGATGAAAGTTTTAATGAAATTTATGTGCATACTTTTATTAGCAAAATGAAGACTATTAATGATTTTGGAAGGCAAAAGGTTAATTTCCCTTCTAATGCTATATTGACAAAGAGGTTGGGGAATTTAATTGTCATTATTTAATAATTGGTCACAATTTTTTTATATCTTGAACATGAAAGATTACAAGAATTTTTCAGATTGCTTGAAGTTATGAAAAAATGGATGGCCTTGTTTTCATGTACAATGATAGGCTTCTCACAAAAGAATAATTTGTTGCTAAATTGGTTTTGACTAAATCTTTTGTTGGTGTTGAATTTGGTAGTCTCACCCACTTCCCCAAAATAGAGATTAAGAAATGGTTGACTAATTTCATGATAGATAATGTGGAAAAATTCTCACTAAGCAAGGATCAATTTGGCATCTTATGTGGACTTAAAGGTGAGATGCTCACTTTAAAGTTAAAATAAGAGAACATGGCAGGTTACTTTTAGGAGGATATTAAAAATTGGGTAGACCATATTATTGATGTCACTACTAAGGCCTTATGAATTTGAAGAATAGTTGAAGTAGTTAGGCTATTGCACCATTTCACCAACATTTGAATTCAGAAGCACTTCATAAGATTTTGTCTTCAATAAAATAAGGCTTTTGATTAAAGGATATTTTGCCTACACAATTTTGTTAGTAAAGCAATCCTTTGCCATGGTGTTTTCATGCACATTATGAATATGAAGATAGAGAAATTACTATTCTTTCGCCTTTTTTTGTCTGTAAGCCGCGCCCCCCCCCCCCCCCCCCCCCCCCAACCAACCTTTTTTTGCAATGTCATGGCATTTATGATTTTTGTTTTTAGAATATTGAGGCAAATTTTTAAGCATGTAGTCTTTTTCAAAACCATTTGATATTAAATATTTCAATACTTGAAAGCTTCTCTAAAAGATAAACTCACCATTTTGTGTTTATTTCCCTCTACCATTCCTAGGGTGTTTTGTATATTAAAAATGTTGGAGGCCAAAATATGTGAATATGAGCAAATCTTTTAGTTATAAATCCAATATTCGTTTCATACTTTATAGTTCGATTTTCCTACACCTTTTCTAGGTAAGGTTATGCATATAAATGATATTTGCTTGTTTTTTGTGTGAGAATCATTTGGAAGCTTTCTACCACTCTTCCATTTGTATTTATAAATAAATCACTTATATTTGATATATGAATATGACCTCTATAAAACGAATGTGGGTGCTCCATAATCCCTAGGGAGAATTCCCTTCAATGTTGGCTCTTCTCCCTTGACAAGAAAATGAGATCAATAATGCACACATATGCTATAGTGCATGTGTGCATGGGCTATAATTTGGTGTGCATAATGCTTTGCACCAACCATTGTTGATGTTTCAAAGCATTACCTTGTAGAACCTATGATGGTTTTTGTGCATGAAGATGTTGGGGTGTAAGAGTTGGATTTGGTCAAAGGAGGTTGATGCAAAGGATGGAGTCTTTCTAGCACAAATGAAGTTGGATACATCTCTATTACAATTGGGGTCAAAACTTTTATGACATTAAAACTTTTTGTTGTTTTGAACATATTGCTCAACATCTTCATTTATCTTTCTTTACACACCTTTTCTTAAGGTTGAAATTTCAACATTGAGATAATGTTGCTTTGGTTTTTTAATATGGACAAAAGAATCCAAAATTGTAAGGTTACAAAATTTCTCCATTCTACAAAACATCAATATTTAGACATTTCCTAGCAGCATTTTTTTTTTATAATACTTTCAACAATTAATAGTATTGTAAAAGAACCATGTAAAGCTCGTTGAGAAATTTCTAAAAGTATATTGTGTACCTATATCGATTTCATACACAAAATTTATAGCCCCATGAATTAGACATTTTGGTTTGTTGTATTGGGTGGGGAGGTGGCTGCCTTTTTGCATCTACAACCTTTAAAGTTAATAAGATTAATATTTTGTGTATGTTAATACATTTCTTTCTTTGGTCAAACAATTAGGATCCAATCTATGCACCCTAATAAGTGAGAAAATCACAAGTATAATGACATTTTGAATAGTGCAAGTAAATTGGGCAAATTGGAACGATTAGGGTAATTAGGAGAGTTAAGGAAAATTGAATAACCAAGCCAATTTGAATAAACTAGGGTAGGTAGGTTAATTTAGTAAATTAGGGAAATCAAAATGAGTGGGTAAAGTTGGGAAAATTATGCCAATTGAGGTATTTGGGGCTAACTGGAATAATTGGGCAAATGCGGCCTTGAGGCAATCTAGGTTAATTAGTGCTAATTGAGGCAATTAAGAAAATTGCATAAATTAGGAAATAGGGATAAGGTGGGTCTAATTAGGAAAATTGAGGTAGTTGAGATTATCGGGGAAAATAATAGATTGGGAATAATTTTGACAATTGGGTCTCACGGGACATAAAACAAATGGGAAATGGATTTACTGTTAAAGCATTTCTTACCTAATGGTCACCGGTTTGAAACCCCATGGGTGTCCCACTTTTGTAACCCTCAACTAGAGGTTATAGTGGTAGTGGTGGGAACCAATCCCATGTCATATGCGTACCAAACCTACCTAGTTTCAAATTCCTTTAGTCATATATATATATAATTTTGGAAATTAGGAAAATCGAGGCAAATTAGGTTAACTAGGAAAATTTAGTTAACTAAAGAAATTGTGGCAGATTGGGCTAAAAGGGGGAACTCAACAATGGATTTAATTTGGATAATTAGGCCAATTGGGGAAAAGTGGGGCAAGTGGGGTCATTCTTAGGAAAATTGAATAAGTTGTCATGGAAAATTTGGCCTCTTTCTAGGATGGAATCCTAACACAAATGAGGTTGGATATATCCCTATTACATTTGCATAAAAAATTTTAAGACATTAAATTTTTTTGTTGCTTTGGACATATTTCTCAACATCTTCATTTTTTTTCTTTGCACACCTTTTCTTAAAGTTGAAGTTTCAACATTGACATAATGTTGCGTTGGTTTTATCAATATGAACTAAAAAAATCAAAATTTTGATGTTACAAAATTTCTCCATCCTACAAAAACATCACTATTTAGATATGTCTTAATAGCAACAAATATTTTTGGGAAGAAATTTCAACAAGTAATGGTATTGAAAACGAACCATATAAATCTCATTGAGAGCTTTTCAACACTATATTGTGTACCTAAATATTTTTCATACACGCCCCAAGAATTAGACTTTTTGGTTTATTGTATTGGGTGGGGAGGTGGTTACCGTTTTGCATCTCCAAGTTTTAAAGTTAATATTTTTTGTATGTTGGTTCATCTCTTATTTTGGTAAAAAAAAATTAGGATCATATCTCTACATGCTAAAAAAATGAGAAAATTACAAGTACAATGACATAATGAGTAGTACAACTAAATTGGGAAAAGTGGAATGATTGGGGTAATTAAGGGAATTAGGGAAAATTGGGACAATCATGCCAATTTTTGTAAACTAGGGCATGTATGCTAATTTAGTAAATTAGGGCAATCAAAATGAGTGGGGAAATTTGGTAAAATTGGGCCAATTAAGGTAATTGGTGCTAACATTAATAATTGAGCAAATGAGCTCATTAGATAGTTGATGAAATCTAGTTTAATTAGTGCTAATTGAGGAAATTAAGAAAATTACACAAATTAGGCAATGGGGATAAGGTGGTCTAATTAGGAAGATTGGGGTAGTTGAGACTAATTGGGAAAATAACAAATTGGGAATAATTTTGGCAACTAAGGTCAACAAAGCATAGAATAGTTGGGAAATAAGTGCATTGTTAAGGCATTTCTTGCCTAATGGTCATTGGTTTGAAAACTTGTGGATGTCCCACTTTCTTAACCCTCAATTAGAAGTTGTAGTGGAAGCGATAGGAATTAATCCCATGTCATGTGCGTACTAGACCCACCTAATTGCCTATTCCTCTAGCCACACACACACACATATAATTTTGGAAATTGGGATAGTTGAAACAAAAAAAGGTTAACTAGGACAATTAGGTTAATTGGGGAAATTGTGGCATATTTCAATAAATGGGTAACTGAGCAATGAGTTTAATTTGGATAATTAGGCTAATTGGGAAAATTTGGGGCAAGTGAGGTTATCATTAGGAAAAATGGGGTTATTGAGGTTAATCAAGCTATATGAGAAATCCAAACAATTAAGGCTAATTAGGCAATTAGAGCTATTTATGATTAAATGAAAAACTTGGCTAATTGGGCCTAATTGAGCAATTAGGAATAATTAGGGAAAATGGGCCACTAATTAAGAGAAATTAAGTAAAATTAGGTAAGTTGTCATGGAAAAGTTGGCCTCTTTCTAGGATGGGCTCCTAGTGCAAATGAGGTTAAATACATCCCTATTACATTTAGGTTAATAATTTTGTGACATTAAAACTTTTTGTCATTTTGGACATATTACTCATCATATTCATTTTTTTTTCTTTACACATATTTTCTTGATGCTTAAATTTCAACATTGACATAATGTTGCTGTGGGCTTTTCAATATGGACAAAAATATTCAAAATTTTAATGTTACAAAATTTCTCCATTCCACAAAAACATCACTATTTATATATTTCCTAATAACGACAATTTTTTTAGTAGAACTTTCAATAATTAATGGTATTGAAAAAGAACCATATAAACCTAATTGAGTGTTTCCCAGTACTATATTATGTGCCTAAATATATTTCATACACAAAAGTTATGGCCTGAGGAATTAAACATTTTGATTTGATGTGCTGGGTGGTAGGTGGCTACCTTTTCACATCTCCAACTTTTAAAGTTAATGTGGCTAATATTTTGTGTATCTTATTTCATCTCTTTCTTTGGTAAAAAAATTAGGATAATGTCTTTGCACCCTAATAGAGTGAGAAATCACAAGTATAGTGACATTTTGAATAATGAAACTAAATTGTGCAAAGTGAAATGATCGGGGTAGTTAGGGGAATCATGAAAAATTGGGATAATCAAGCCAATTTGAGTAAACAAGTGCAGGTATGTCAAAAAAAATATATGGGGAAGGTTGGGAAATTGGCCCAATTGATATAATTGAGCTAATAGGAATAATTGGGCAAGTAAGGCTAACTAGATAGTCAAAGCAATCTAGGTTAATTAATGTTAATTGAGTAAATTAAGAAAATTGCACACATTAGGCAATGGGGATAAGGGGGTCTAATTAGGAACATTTTGGTAGTTCAAACTAATTGGGAAAATAACAAATTGGGAGTAGCTTTGGCAATTGGGGCCCACAAGGCATAGAATAATTGGGAAATGGATGCACTATTAAGGCATTTCTTACCTATGGATCACTAGTTTGAAACCTTGTGGGTGTCCCATTTTCTTAACCCTCAACTATAGGTTATAGTGGTAGCGGTAGTAATCAATCCCATGCCATGTGAGTACCAGACCTGCCTAGTTGCTATTTCCTCTAGTCACACACACACATATGGACAATTAAAGGCAATTAGGTTAATTGGGAAAATTGGGTTAATTGAAGAAATTGCAGCAAATTGGTCTAAATGGGGGAACTCAACAATGAGTTTAATTTAGAAAATTAAGCTAAGACATTTAGATCAATTAGGAAATTTGAGCTAGTTATGATGAATTGGACAAATTGGCAATTTGGGCCCAATTGAGAAGTAGGACCATTTAGGAAAATTGAGAAAAATGGGGCACCAATTAGGAGCAATTAAGGAAAATTGAGTAAGTTGTCATGACAAATTTGGCTTTTTTATCGGATAGACTCCTTCTAGCACAAATGAGGTTGGATACATCCCTATTACATTTGGGTCAAAATTTGTATGACATTAAAGCTTTTTGTCATTTTGGACATATTGCTCAACATCTTCATCTTTTTTTCTTTACACACCTTTTCTTAATGTTGAAATTTTGACATTACCATAATGTTTCTTTGGATTTTTCAATATGGACAAAAAAATTCAAAATGTTATTATAAAATTTTTGCATCCTACAAATACATCACTATTTAGACATTTCCTAGTAGCAACAATTTTTTTTTGGGTAGAAGTTTCAACAATTAAGAGTATTGAAAAAGAACAACATGAATCTCATTGAGAGATTTCCAACAATATATTGTGTATCTAAATAGATTTCATACACAAAAGTTATGGCCCCAGGAATTAGACATTTTGATTTTGTGTATTGGGTGGAGAGGTGGCTACCCCTTTGCATCTCCAACTTTTAAAGTTAATATGGTTGATATTTGGTGTATGTTAATTCATCTCTTTCTTTTGTCAAAAAATTAGGATCATATCTTTGCATCCTGACACCTGAGAGATTCATAAGTACAGTGACATTTTTAATAGTGCAACTAAATTGGGCAAGGAGGAATGATTGGAGTAATTAGGGGAATTGCGAAAAAATTGGGATAATCAAGCCAATTTGAGTAAAGTGGGGTAGGCATGTTGATTTAGTAAATTAGGGAAATAAAAATAAGTGGGGAAAGTTTGAAAAAACGAGCCAATTAAGGTAATTGGGGCTAACATGAATACGTTGGAAAACAAGGTTGATTGGATAGTTGATTCAATCTAGGTTAATTAGTGCTGATTGAGGAAATTAAGAAAATTGGAGAAAATAGGGAATGGGGATAAGGGGGTCTAATTAGGAAAATTGGGGTAGTTAAGATTAATTGGGAATAATTTTGGCAATTGGGGCTGATGGGGCATAAAATGGTTGGGCAATGGGTGCACTGTTAAGGAATTTGTACTAATGGTCACTAGTTTGAAATCCTATGGGTGTCCCATTTTCTTAATCCTCAACTAGATGTTATAGTGGTAGTGGTAGGAATCAATCCTATGTCATGTGAGTACCAGACTTACCTAGTTGCCAATTTCTCTACTAACACACACACACACATATACTTTTGGAAACTGGGACAACTGAGGAAAATTAGGTTAACTAAGAAAATTGGGTTAATTGGGGAAATTGTGAAAAATTGGGCTAAATGGGGGAATAGAGCAATGAGTTTAATTTGGATATTTAGTCTAATTGGGAAATAGTGTGGCAAGTGGGGTTACTATTAGGAAAATTGGGACTATTGAGCTTAATTAAGCTACTTGAGAAATCCAAACAATTAAGGCTAATTAGACATCCATAACAATTAGGCAATTTCAGTTAATTATGATTAATTGGACAAATTGGACCCAATTGAGCAATTAGGAGCAATTAAGGAAAATTGGATAAGTTATCGTCACACATTTTCCTAAATTTTGTTAATTGGGTAGTTGGAGCTAATTAGGAAAATTAAAATAATTACATATACCTAGGCAATTAACATTAATTAGTGAGATTAGGTTGTTTTGGAAAATTAAGCTAAGTGGGGCTAGTTGGGAAATTAGGGTAAGTCAATCGACTTCTTACAAAAATGGGGAAATTAGGAAAATTAATATTGATTGGGCAATTGAGGATAATTGCTCAACTAATTGAGAAATTTAGGTAATTGGGGCAAGTGTAGCTAATTGGGAATTGAGCCAAATTATTTGAACTGGGCAATTGGGGTTAATAAAGGGAATTGAACAAATTAGGTAAATTAGGACGTTTGGTGATAATCGGTCTAATTAAGTAAATTGAGAAGTCCAATTGGAAAGAATTGGCAAATTAGGGAAGTTACTTAGGCTAATTAAGGGAAATTGAGCTAATAGGGGAAATTGAACTAGTTAGGTCTACTACATAAATTAGGCTTATTTGGGGGGATTGATAAAATTAGGCTAATTGGAGCAAGTGGGGTAGTTATTAATATCTATATGTGACATTCAGCAATCCCTAAATGCTTAAGCCCTTGGTCCTTGGTATTAACCCTTAAAGGACCACTTACTTTCTAAATGATCATTTTGAGATAATTAGCTCTAAAAATATGGTTAATTATAGTTAATACCATGGTTGATTATAACCTTCTTATGTTAATGGCTGATATTAATAATCTACTAATTGCGAAGCGTTAACTAATAACCAATTGTAACCCTTATCTCACTAAGTAACCACTAGCACCTAATATAATGTTGAAAATGTACTTATCTATATATGGTTGACCCTTTTGAACTATAATTTATTTTAGTAATCGATTTTCCTGTTAACCACTATTAGTTGATCGTTGACCGATGCAACTTATAATGTTTAACTCTGAAAACAAAAAACTAATTTTCAATATTATTGAAAAAAATACTTTTCAATATTTGATTGGACCATAACTTGAAGGTCTTATTGCAACCTTTGCACAATTCAATGCCATGTGGATACCTGCCTCATATTATTCTGCCATAATTTTTGGATGCAGTCACACAATATTTATGCCATGATTTTTAGATATTTGTGTAGTGATTTTTCATTGTTAAGCTTCATAGGCAAACCACCCAAAATTAAATTTCTTGAAATTGTTTTAGTTACTAGCCACCATGTAGTCTAATTTATTATTGAAATGACCTTTTTTCAGAGTATATTTTTGGTTAATTTTTATCAAAATATAGCAAATATTTTTAAAAAATTGAGTTTAAGTAGAATTTGAGTGCCCAAGATTTTTTTAGGCCATTGAATCCATTTATGCATTAAAAAATATATTTTAAACAACAAAAAATCACAATCTTGCTTGAAATTATATTGTCGAATTCTAGTGAAAGACATTATTTTGTCTATAAGTTAGACAACGTCTTATTTATGTGTCCTTTAGCACTTTAATAAGTAAGAGTAATAATGTAAATGTGCATACTTACTAGTGGTTACTACCCACCAAAATTTATTCAACTCCTTGCTCTTTAGTAGGCAATTAATTTTTTAACTTCATATATCAATTTGCAATTTTTATGAAAGCATAATTTTCATTTGAGTGGCAGGGACTAAGCTGCCTTGGAACACTTGTTGTATTAAGAAATTGCGTAGTCTAACTTATAGACAAATGACCTTTTTCAAAGCATTTTTTCTGCCTAATTTTAACCAAAATCTGAGAGAGATTTTTAGAAACTCGAGTTTATGTTGTTTAATTTGTAGAATTCGAGTGCCCTATGGGTTTTTCAAAGTGGTAAATCCAATTATACATTCAAAAATATATTTTATAAAACGAAAAATCACAATCTTGAAATTGTATTGCTAAATTCTGGTGAGAAAGGCTATTTTGTCTATAAGTTAGACTACACCTTAAGAAATTACTAATCCATTAATCCTCTAATATATAATTTAGAAATAATAATGCACTTCAATATATTATAATTATCTAGAAATAAAATAATAATTTGATTTTGGTAAAACTATAAACAAATAATGAACAACTTAGTCTAATTGTTCTATGCTGTTACTTTATTTTTTCAGAGTCCAACGATTCAAGTTTTGGTGAAATTTTCAATTTTTTGTTATTTAAATTGTATTTTTGAATGCATAAATGGATTCATCACCCTATAGAACCCTTAAGGTGTTAGTACTTAAAACGATGTGAGAAGAAAATTAGTTATAAATCAACATATACATAAACCATGCACACATGATTTGCCTTGGGAAAACTAGTCAAAGAAAAACCATCTAACAATAGATTTATTATTATCCTTGACTTAAACCGAGCCAAGCCGACCAACACCCCGGTCCTGATCAACTCTGGCACATTACAATGGAGAATCCACAATCCTTTGAAAGGCTTTAATTACAAGTAATACCATAAGATTAATACCATGGGGCACCAATACCAAGTGCTCAGAACCACCATTGTTGACCTAACAACCTTGACTCTTCCACAGGGACAAGTTTACCTAATATAAGGCACTTTAATTGTGCAGATTACACAATTCAAAACTTCAATTCCAACAAGTATCCATTGGATTTTGGGCAAAATTAACTAAAAATTACGCTTAAAAAAGACGAAAATGTAGAGTAGTTAAACTATATTGTAATGAATTACAATATATTATAATTATCTATAATTAAAATAATAATTTGATTTTAATAAAAATATGATGATGACAATGACTAACATCCAACAAAAGTGAATATGGTTTATTGGACTTTAAAAAGGTTGGAAATTACTTGAAATTATTTATAATTTCATTTCTATTCTTGAAAATATTTAAGAGAAGCGTTCTAAGATCATCATAGTTTTGTTGAGTTAAAAGGTTGAAAAGATTGGTAGTGTGGCAACCATTTTGGAATTTAGATTTAATCTTAATACAAGTTAGACAATTTAAAAGAAACCAATTTTCATGTTCAACCCTTTTAATATCACAAAGGTGACAAACTCTTGAATCCCAATAATATTTGGAAATTAACCAATACCTAATTTCACTATAAAATTCATGAAAATTTATGCTTATTTTACGATATACAATATATACTTGGGCCTGGAGTGTGCCCTAAAACTGCTTCTGCTTGGCTAAGTGCTCATCTTGCTCAAAGGTAAGGAAAGAGGTTAACAGTCCACGACCCAAAGGCATATGACTGGAATGAAACCCTGCCCCCTTACAGACCACCAATTTTCTAGATGGCATGGTTTTCCTTGAATACCAATGATGATTCAATGTCCATTTACATATAATAGCCAATGATGATTTTCTCCACTGCTAAGTTAACAATCGAGTCATGATAAGTTTTCCAACTATGTTAAAACTAGTAATTGCCCCTAAAGGAGCAAAGGTACACCGAAGGAATAGAAGATTTGGGAAGATTATCTTGCCACTCACTCCAATGCAAGCATTGTTAATCGTTTCTATGAGTGCAACAAAATTGATTCTTGATAAGAATATGTAGATGATAGATATCTAAAGCCACTAAGATATGCTAGAAAGGGGCATACAAATATCTGAAGAGGACTCCACCTGTTAGATTTTAATGATTGATGAGCAGAATTAACCTGCTATTAGGATTGAAGAAGGCATTTTCGGTATTCAGAAAGACGTCATTGTCAGTTCCTTTGGTACAGTCTAGTGTTAGAGAAAGAGGAATGGGAATGACAACAGAGGAGGTGGAACTGGAGTAGAGTGATGCTCTTCCAGAGGTGGAAAGAGAGACACTCTTCCAGGAAAAACAATCTAATTTCATTAATCATTTTCTCGTTAAGTTCATTTATGTGCTAGTTTTGAACTTCTAGGTTCTAAGTTTTGTAAATATGGGAACCATGATAATATAAAAGTCCTTTTAGAAGAAAAAAAAGAAATTTAAGCAAAATGGGTAGCACATCTCACCTGTGGTGACTGCAATTACATATTTTTTTTTGGAATAGGAGTTATCTTCTAAAGTAGACAATCTTGAATTCACCAACCAATTTCTAGGTCGTGCCTGTGAAATCCCAAGCACACCATTTGTGATCTTAGGCTTGGGCTTGCAAATAAAACTATCAATCCTTGAATGCTTCAAATCATCGTCCAAGTCCCCATAATTTGCCATTTTGGCATAAAAGCAACACAAATGGCATCGATTTTGGCCAAAGCTTTAATAAATTATGGGTACATCTAGTCCATCGGATTTATTAAAAGAAGGCAGCACAAAAGCGACATTACTCCATGATTAATCTACAAGAATTAAATATTTCCTTACACTCTAGCTGAAGCTCCATCACATCTTTGTGTCGTTCTTCACTATTGCTAAATCTTTTTGTTCCCTCTTTTACGATATCATAATATAGTATAATCATAATAAAAGAATAAAAAATACTTATATATTAAAATTTTGTATAATAATTTTTTTATTTTTTATTTTTTATTTTTAAATTAACTTTAAAATATTTAAATATAAAAATAAATAAATTATTATTCTAATATTTTTATAGATTTAATTTTTAAAAGTCAATAAAATTTAATTTATAATAAATTAACTTAGAGACCAATGAAAAATCAAAATATCTCAAGATTTAGAGATTAGAATCTTTTTTTTCATTTGGGATGAGATTTAAAAAACTTTATCACTTCCCAATAAATTCCATGACTAGCAAAAATACTTATATATTAATAATATATTAAAATTTTGTATAATAAATATTATTTTTTATTATTATTATCATAAATTGATTTTAAAACATTTAAATATAAAAAATATAAATTATTATTCTAATGATTTTATAGATTTATTTTTCAAAACCCAATAGAACTTAATTTTGTGATAAATTAATTTAACAACCAATGAAAAATCAAAATATCTCAAAATTTAGAGATTAGAATCTTTATTTTTTCATTTAAGATGAGATTTAGAAAACTTTAAAGGACAATACACTTGTTGCAGTGCTACATGTCCATTTTTTTATTTAAGGGAGGAGGATGAAAATACATAAATCTTATTAGTCAAATCTGCCCAACCAAACCCATCATAGGAATACCTTGGATGTATTCAAAATTCAACAAAACTTAATTTTATGATAAATTAATTTAAAAACCAATAAAAAATCAAAATATCTCAAAATTTAAAGGTTAGAATCTTTCTTTTTCATTTAAAATAAGATTTAAAAAACTTTAAAAGACAACACACTTCCTAACCAACTTCATGATGATTATAATACCCAGTGTCAATTTTTATTTAAAAGACAAAAATACAACAATCTTATTAATCAAATCTACTCCACCAAACCAATAATAAAAACACCTTCGATACAAAATTTTTATATCGCACACTACGACATCTTAATATCCAAATTATCTTAATATCTTACCCACTGAACTCTAATAAAAATGAGATGGCTTAAAACTAACATTATCAAGATTAAAATGAATGTTTTTCTTAACGTCATCTCCCACCAAACTCAACGCTAGTTTGGCGAGGCACCCAAAGCGAAATCCATTGATTTAATAGTGCGTTGCATGGTCGGAGGACAAGATTCACCTACTGGAAAAGGGCACAAGATGTACGTCTTACGAAATAGATTCCACTCTAAATGCATGTGTATTTCTCTACCGATTCTCCAAACTCCAAATTCGATACCCACATCTATGGAGGGGTAATGGTAATGGTGATATATAAAAAAATTATATTATTTATTAAAAATATATTAAAATTAAAATAATATTTTATTTTATAAAATATTTTTATAATTTTGGAAAAAAAATACAATTTATTTTTGTATTTAATATTAATTTTAAATATAATATATTTGGTATTTAATATTAATTTTATATATAATATATTGATGGAGATTTTTCAATTAAAAAATTTAAGATTAAGATTTATTTATTTATTTATATTTTATTTTATTTTTTATTTATTATCATTATTATTATTTTTATTTGATTGGTCTTAACTCATGATAAATCTAAAATTAATATTAATCTTTTACAATATTTTAAAGTTAAGATGATGAATCTTGTTAATAACAAAATCTATATTTTATCATCTTAACTTTAATATTTTAAAAGATTAATATTAATGTTAGATTTATGGTGGGTTAAGACCAATCAAATATCTTTAAATATATATTTTTTTTTCGAATTTTTTTAATCTTAAATTTTTTTATGTGAAAAATCTCTATCAATGTATTATATGTAAAATTGATATTAAATACCAAATATATTATATTTAAAAATAATATTAAATGACAAATTAAATATCTTTAAATATAATTTTTTTTTTCAAGTTTTCTTAATCTTAATTTTTTTTAATGTGAAAGATCCCCATCCATGTAAAATTGATATTAAATACCAAATATATCATATTTAAAATTAAAAATATCTTAAAATTAAAATAATAGTCTATTTTTAAAATTTTGTATGAAAAAGATGTACAATTCATTTTGTATCTAATTTTAATTTTAAATATATCAATTTTACATATAATACATTGATGGAGATCTTTCCCATAAAAAAAATTAAGATTAAGAAAACTTGAAAAAAAGTTTATATTTAAAAATATTTGATTTGTCTTAACCCACGGTAAATCTAAAATTAAGATTAATCTTTTAAAATATTAAAGTTAAGATGATAAATCTTTTCAACAACAAAATCTATATTTTATAATATTAAAAAATAGTTTAAAAATAAATTGAAATATGCACTACACAGGTTTGTCATGATCATTGAATTAAGTGTTAAAATTCAAATTAACTAAAAAAATAATTGTAATATAACTCATGAGTTAGGAGTAATTTGATTAATGAAATAATTTTTAATGTAATCTATTAATTAAGGATAATTAGATTAATGAAATAATTAATAAGTTGGGGGTATTTTGATTAATTACTCTATAAGGATTCAAGGTTAGTAGCTAAAGGTTAGTCTATATTAAGGTTTTTAATTATTGAATTGTTAAGTTATAGGTGTGAGGGGTTGGTGGGTTAAATAGATAGGGGATTAGGGAGATGCATATAAGTGACATGCATAAGTACATAATTCGTATAAGGATTTAATAGACATAGGCATTAATGTTTTAGAAATACATAAATAAATTTGATGGGCTAGATTGATTTGTTGAGTGCTTTAAGCTTCATGCAGGAGATTTTGGATCAAATCAATGTTATGTGCCTCACTTAATGTTCATGTTGGGCTAGGAATTATAATAAGTATTGACAAGTTTATAATGGGTACCATCCATGAAATGTGGGGAGTTACAGATCAAATTATTTTATTCATACTTGTGTAGAGAAGTGTTAAGAGTTGTAGTTAGTAGCAAATAAGTGTCATTGTATTGAAAAGAAGGGACCCCAATAACTAAAAAGGTTTTATATTTGAGGGGTGAGGGTGATAACCTAATAATAAAAGAGGGAAGAGTCCATTTAGTAAATGTAGCTAGGAAGGGTAATAAATGTGTAGAACTTTCAAAATCCAACTGTGAACTAGTACTAGAAAAAGACATTATAATTAGAAAGCTATTGGAATGATGAACAAAACCTTGAAAATGATTTTATGGTAGGTATATTTCAAAGAAAAATATCTCCCTTTAGTTAGAGAAGTCTTAAAATCCTTTGTTATGTTTCTCACTAGGTTTTCATACTTAGGTGAGAGGTTGGTTGACCTTCCATTTCAAATCAAAAGATGATGCAGTAAATATTTTATAGGTTAAGTGGCTTAGGGATCCAATATCTTAATACAGAAAAAAATGGTGACCTTACTGACTCTAGAATGGAAGTGATTGCAAGTGTCCCATATGGATTAAAATGTTGTCCCTTGCTTTGGATCTATGGTTAGTGGAAATTTACAAAGCTATTAGAAGTAGTGTTTGGACCCTTTTAGTTTACATGAACAATATAAAGTGATATTGCTAGCTCCAAAGCTTGCGTCCTAATGTAGTTGGGTTTGAAGGATGCTTGGTAGGAGAAATGTAAATAGAAGTGAGGAGCTAAAGTTATGCTGAAATGATGGTTTATGTCGGTATTCCTTTTTATTGATCAATATGTCATGCATTTGGTGAATGATTGTCTCATGAAGTTTCATAATAGAGAATGGAGAAGGAACAATAAGGAAGGTATAGGTTTGGATGTAGAGGAGAGATTACCCTTAGAGTATTTGGAAGGAAAATCATAAGGATTTGTGGGCATAACTTAAGGGAGAATAAAGAGGGTCAATAAGATGGTAAATAAGGAATTTAACCCTCTAAGAGTGGGAAAAGAGGTTTGTAAGTGACCCCAGTAAATGAAAAGGTGGACCCTGCAAATGTGATTTGGTCTCCTCTTATGGAATTAATGAATGTAATCTAGGAAAATTCAATTTGGAATTCAAACATTTTAGAATCCTCTCCTACACAACTACTATTTAAGTTAGTAAGTTAAACAATCCTCCCAAATTCCTAGTTGGTTTATTTAAAAATGTAGAATTAGTTTTCCTTAAGAATCATGGTTACGACTTGAAGTGTATAGCAAAATACCTAGTAATAATGTTAGGAAGGAGAAAACAAACAAGGAGGGGAAGGGATTGCCTTCTAGTGATTATTAGGGTTTTAGAAGGGTAATACCTATAGAAGGTAGTTTAAACACTAGTCTACTTTGAGGGGAGGAGTATGATGGGAGAAGGGGAACCCATCTTCCTTGGACTATGGAGATAGGAGAGGGACCTTTTATATATGAACTAGTTAGATACACCCTAAGATCCAAAAATGGGTCAAAGTACATTGAGGATAGAGGAGCAAAATATTGGGTTCTAGATAGGGATGTTAGGAAGGAAGGCCCTCAAGTTAGAAGGGGAAGGAAATATAATATTTCATAGCTCAAAATAAATTCCCATTAGAAGTTAGGGAGAGGAAACCAAAAATACTAGAAGGGTTCCTTAGAGTAGGGAAATCCTCAAATAAGGTTCACCCATTATAATTCTATTCTTACACATTAAGGGTTTAAGCACGCTTGTAAAAACCTTTGCTTTGGTTTGGCTAGTGGACCTTTACAAACATGACATCATAATGGCTCAATAGACCATAGGGGAGGTATAATATATCAAATAAGACCTCTCCAAATCTAAGAATGGATGGGTTTTTATAATTGTAGATGTTGTATGATGTTCTAGGGGTTTATTAACTAGTTGGAGAAGAAGATTAACAAGATTATTTAATTCTATGTTTTTTGTTTTAGGAATGGGAGAAAAACAATATTCAATGGAGTTGGGGAGGGATGTTTTAGAGTGTAATATGTATGGTCGTTATAAGGAAAGGATGCCCCTTTGGGAAGATGTCTTATGTAAGAAGGTTAGGAAGGGGAAAACAAATAAGGAGGGGAAGGGACTATTTTTCTAGTGATTATCAAGGTTTTGGAAGGATATTGCCTCTAGAAGGTAGCTTAAATACTAGTATGGATTCAGGGGATGAGTCTCATTGGAAATGGGGTAACCATATTCTTTGGAGAAAGGAGAGGCACTTTTTACATATAACCCCCTTAGATATCCCCTACAATCTAGGAAGGGGGGAAGTCCATAGAGGCTAGAGGAGTGGAATGGGGTCTAAGCATGAATGTAGAGAAGGAAGGCCCTTAACTTTGAAGGGGAAGAAAATATCATGTTTCCATAGCTCAAAGTCAAGCCCTTAGGGAAGTCAAGGAAAGGAAAAAACAAATCCTAAAAGGGGTCCATTGAGTAGGGAAATCCCTTGAGAAGGTTCACCCATTATAATTCTGTCCCTACACATTAGGCATTTAGTCAAGCTTTGCGAAAAAATAGCCTTGGGTAGGTTAGTATTATCACCTTAAAATTTCTCACTTGAGCTATTTTCAAATATTGGTAATGTTGTGGTGGCTTCACCTTGTTGGGTAGTATCTTATCACATTCATTAATAAAGGGGGTTTTAAAATTGTGAAAAATGAAGTCAATATATTGTAGGTTTTCGGGGGATATGTGAGGCATGTGAGGGTTTATAGGTACCTTGGGCATGAAAAAGGTGCTATTAATAATAAAGGGGTTTAAATTGGAAATATGTATTAGGAGGGGGGTTCAACAATAGGCTTTTGGGTGGTATTTATTAGTATCAAGTGAAATAGGGGGAATTATTTAATATCCTATTATCTCACATGTTACATCACATGTTTATGGAGTGAAAGCCCCATGTGGCACGCATAACCATCATCTTTGACTCATTTTCACCATCCTATGACCTCAAACTTGCCAGAATTTACCTAGTCAACTCTTGTAATTGACCAAGATTGGGTAGTGTAGATATTAGGCCCATTATATGCATGAAAATAGTGCAAAAAAACCCAAAATATTGTGCTTTTGCTTTAAAACACTATTTTTGACTATTTCTCAACCCCCATCAATGCATTGGAATTATTATGATAGGATGTTAGTTACATGTGGACCATATCAGACACTAATTTATATTTGTAACTATGATTAAGTCATCTTTAACTACTATAAGGAATACCATGTCAAGGGGTTATCCAGAACACAACTATAAATAAATCACTTGAGGTCACTCAATCCATCTATCCATCAAAGTAAGGTTATGTAGCTGGAATGCCATTGAGATATTAAGGACCACTTTCTGTTGATTTCACATCCCAACCTCTATTCTTTATTCATCAACCAAGTTTGGAGTTACAAGTACATTAAGGAAACAAAGGATCCATCCCAAGGAGGGGCTTTGGAGTCCATTCAACTTCAGTAAGCTCATCTATTAGGTGTTGATTCTTTGTCTTTTCATTATGGTAATGAAAATATCATATTGTTTCAATTCCATTGTTCATATTAGCTTCAAATTGTTTCATGATTTGGTTTTTATCTCTTATATAATCTAGGATTTGATGCATGTGAGTAGATCTATGATGCACTACAATCATTTGCCTATGGCTCAATTCACAATCATTGAGTTCAAGTGGATTTTACTCACCCTTGTGACAAATATCCACCCACACCTACCAAATCTTCACAAACATAAAATCATAATGATTCAAGAGACCATGGAGTAGGGAAAGAAGATCATATAAGACCTCTCCAAAACATGGAAAGGATGGTATTTTCTAGTCATAAGTGTTGCATGGAAGTCCAGGGGCTTGTTAACCATATGGAGAGAATATTAATGAGATTAATTAATTATGTATTTTTTGTATTGTGTATTGGAGTATAACTCTTTCCAATGGCATCATGGAAGGATTCTTTAGCAGTTAATGTTTATGAGCCTTATAAGGGAATGGTACCCTTTTTGGAGAATGCTTTTGACACTACAAAATGCATTTATCAATTTCTCAATGTATAGCCTACAAAGTTTGTCAACCTCAAACAACATATAGTATAGGAATCTTGATATCTTACCATGCAAACCCTCTCAACATATTCAACAAACAAGTCTCCTCTGGACCAAAATGTAATGGGAACCATTGCTTCTCAAGGGGAAATCGATATTTAGATGATGATAACATTTTGAGATATTCGAGTTAGTGTACCAATTTCACAATGGTGCTTTCAAATCTTCTCAAAGTCACATTTTCCCTTGTCCAAGACTTTGTTGTTAAACTATTCAATCAACAACCCATTTTTTGATGTCTTGTTGTCAACAACTTCGATGGTCACTTTGATGAGTAGAGTTAATAAGTGTACAAATTCAAGTTTCAATCACTTTGACTATGAGAGTTAATAAGTGTACAAATTCATTTTTTTTGTAATTTTTTACGGTGAGGTAAAATTTTGCTTTATGGTCAAAATACATATAACCAAACTTCTATAATCAAAGTTTGATCAATAAAATAAAAATATTTTTTTTTAACAATATTTCCACCTAATTTTTTAAAAGCCTTAAAAGAGTTGACTCGTCCACTTATTAACTTTCTCTATGAATTTCCTTTACACCAATAATTCATCAACAATGATCCAACAAATCACTTTCAACCATGTTGCAATACATGTTAACATAATAGTACAACATAGTTTGGTATGGGTTATAACTAAGTCTTAATGATTTCTTGTTAAATGCAAATATATGTCTTAGTATAGTTTGGTATGAGTTATAACTAAGTCTTAGTGATTTCTTGTTAAATACAAATATATATCTTAGTATAAATGTAAATAAACTTGCTATTTTGGAAAATGTATAAACAATGAAAAACAATAGTCGATGGAGTTTTGAATATGAAAATAACGTACATAATTTATAGAGTTTACATAGAAATCACAATTGAACTTGCCACAACCATATACACGAATTCCTTCATTATTTAATGTCATTTTTTAGCTCATCAAGACAAATAATTATATTAACTTTTGTAAATACAAAATAAAATGCATTTCTATATAAATGATATACCTTAAAAATGTATACATTATAATGATTTTCTACACTATGAAACGTTTCTCTAATTCTAATCACTATTCGCTATGCAGTTATTTCCAATTTAACATTGTAATGATGGGTTTATAATGGTAACATTGTGCAAATCCATATTAGCATAAAATGTTTCCATATTTACATGTGTTTTCATATTTACATCTCGCTCACCTCTATGGAACATAGGTTCCTATTCGCTATGCAGTTATTTCCAATTTAACAATGTAATGACGGGTTTATAATGGTAACATTGTGCAAATCCCTATTAGCATAAAATGTTTCCATATTTACATGTGTTTTCATATTTACATCTCGCTCACCTCTATGGAACACAGGTTCCTATAAGGCCAAGGTTAGGAAGCAGATGTTATTTGATTTCATATTATGTTTTTTGTTTTTTATTTTTTATTATTTTTCCAAGGTGAAAAAATGTATTATAATTATTAATGTTCATACCCTTTGAAATGATTTTTTGGTTGTTTATAATATAGTAAATTTGAGGTATACCATTTTCACTCTTGCCATATATTTTTAGGTCTTAAGTTGTAATAGTGTCTTTGCAAGAAAGATGAACTCTCAGCTAATCAAAAATAATTTTCTTACCTTGTGTCTTTCCAAAAAAATAAACTCTCAACTACTCAAAAATAGTTTTAGATAAGAAAGATGAACTCTCATCTAATCAAAAATAATTTTAAATTTTGCAGGTAATCTAAGCCCAAATAATATTAAAAAGTCAATGTTCCTGGTGAGTGGTTTGAATCTCAGTAATATTAAAAAGCCAATGAACATAAAAATCCTTTATGTTAATTGGTAAACCTTTTAAAACTATGTGCTTTTAAATAGTGTTTACCTTTAGCCTTATCAATTAGATTTATCTGAAGTGATCGGAGAGATTATTGTTATCCTCAGTTCAATTTCTACGAATAAGTTAAATAATAAATATATTAATTATATTGTTTTCTGCCATGCTCATGCATATTGATATTAATTTTCATTGGACATATAATATTTATTGCTTCCAGTAGCTTCCCAATATATATTTACTTCTACTAAGATTCAGATTTTAACCAAAATCAAGCCCAGTGACACAAATAATTGAAAATGTCCGACGTTTCTATCGAATCTATTTCTTCAAATTAATCTGATACAGACAATTTAAGTAGCAGATACGACAGAAATTATCTGCTTCTAATAAGATTCAGACTAACCAAAATCAAGCACAGTGACAAAAATAATTGAACAGCAAATTAATCTGACAGAAAATACGACGGAAATTATCTGCTCTGCATTCCCTTACAGAAGCAACAAAGAAGATCCGCACTAATTGATGTCGTTATTATTCAATCTCTGTATTTTTTTTTTTCAGCACGCAATCAATCTCAATCTCTGTATTTACCGACAAAACACGGCAAATCATCACCTAAAATCGCACGAAATTTTCTCAAACAGAGCATTCATTAACAGCTGAATACGTGTAAATAATTGCCACTACTTCGCTTTTAAAAATTCTATTTACTCGTCAATTTCTTGATCGTTGATTGTGAATTCATCAATCTCCATTAAGTTGGAAGAAAGTCCTGCAATTTACGTGTGTAAATTGTTGTACATATCCATTCGTTTTGAAGAAGCCAAAGGTCGCAATACGGCACGCCAACAAAAGCATGGATGGACCATCTCTCAGTCGTGTATTCCATGATATAGATTGTCGCACTGAAACAAAAAAAAACACCAACAGGTTGCCGCCCACATGCAAAAGGCTGCCACGCCATTGACAGGCTACTTTATTGGTTCATCTCGCTACTGTTACTCAATTTGGTGGGGCACTGCTGGTTACAGAACGCTGGGACAAGCCAAACATTGGCCTTGCAGAGTCAATTCTGGGAACATTTCGACGTCAGCCCCATTGTCCTTGTGGGTAGCTGAGGTGCCTCCCAAATTATTATATCATAAAGCATATCTTTTTGACGTTTCATGTTGATTCATCTCCATGATGTTGCCGACTTGAATATAAACCAGAGCTTTTTAACGCTTCAAAGCGTCTGTCTTCATCTATTTGGTACAACTATTTTTGACCTTTTTTAATTAAAAACAATACCAATAGGGAAGAACTTAAAATTTTCAGCGATAAATTTGAATTAAATATTATTTGATAGGGAGATAAAATTTATTCAAAATATTTTTTTAGTTTATTTTAAATATATTATAGATCACAAAATATCTCAAACAATCCTAACTCAAATTCAAGTAAGTGAAAAAATTCCATTATTTGATAGGGAGATAAAATTTATTGAAAATACCTTTTAGGTTTTTTTTTTTTTTTGACAAAGTCGGCTGCTGTATTAAATCTGAAAATAAAAAACAGGGATTTGAGTCCTGAGGTACATGAGATAAAATTTATTGAAAATACCTTTTTAGTTTTTTTTTTTTTTTTTGACAAAGTCGGCTGCTGTATTAAATCTGAAAATAAAAAATAGGATTTGAGTCCTGAGGTACATGAAGAGCCGGGATGGTTCAGGATCAGAGGAGTTACAGAAAGAAATTTTCTCCTTAGTCCTGGATGTTCTGGCTTTGAAAAAATCTAAACTGAGATATACTCTGACAAATTGGAACAATAGAAACTGACATTTGCATAGCATTTCTAAATTATGTTAGCATGGACGGGGAGACAGTCCGCATTGCGCGCCTCTGTTTACAGATTGGGGCGAGAGTGAACAGCAGCTGAACTCGGGCGAAGGATGGGATAATAGGCACATCCAGGTCACGTTGACTCCAGGATCCTACACATAGCAGAAACAAGAGGGATCGATTCTGGAAAGGATGGATTGGATTAATCTGAATGTTCAGTGCTGTAAATGAGGCGAAACTAGGCCATATTCCATCGCTGATGATAATCATAATGCAGGCCTGGAACATCTGAAGGCAGTTCCTCTTGATAGCGCTGTCCGGAATGATGTTGAGTGAACTGATTCGATTCATGGCAGTGGCTGCAGAGAATCCTCGGCATTGCACAGCAAACTTCCCATTGCTCTGTCACAGGCGTTGTTGGCATGCCTGTCTGCTTTCTTGTTGAAGGAACGGAGGATGTGATGAAACTGCAAATTTCCCATTGCCTGATGCAGGAGTTGGCAGCGCTGGATGATCTGTTGTAAAAGAGCATTCGAAGATTTTTTCTTTTGAGCCATTAGACTAATTACTATCGAAGAATCTCCAAAAACTTTAGCTGATCTTATACCAAGTCTGATGAGTTGTTTTAGCCCTTGATACAGGGCCAACGCTTCTGCCCTGTTGTTGGAGATATTCCCCAAACCCCATTCAAAAAAGAGAACGCAGTCCCCATTGGCATTGGAGATCAAGCCCCCTGCTCCAGCAATACCTTGGTTTGACTTGGATGCCCCATCGAAGAAAAGGCAGAAAATATTACATTTTTACAACCAAGTTGCAAACTCCTCCTCTTTATACCTTATCTTCCAACTGTGGGCTTCCTGAGTGCGCTGTTCTCTCCTTATACTGCCATTCTGAGTGCTGTGATTTTTGTCCAGGATGTAGCTAATGAAGCTCCTTTCTTCCACACTGTACAGAGTTGCATCGATGCTGCTATGAGTTTTAACAGCAATCGTTTCAAGAGCTAGAAACTTTGCCTTGTTGCAGGCAAATCTTGGAGTCGAGTTCTTATCCTTGAATATTTTTCGATTTCTAACGAGCCAGATACTCCATAACATGGTGTATGGAAGAGTGTTCCAGACCCTCTGCGCTAAGTTGCTCTTCTTATTTTTCCAAGGGCAGTTCTTTTTCCAGTGTTGAATCACGTCACCTATGGAATGCTGGGAAATGCAAGGGAGGTTGACAGTGGGGTACAGTTCTTTCCAGCAGTCAATCGCAAAGGAACAATCTACAAAGAGGTGTTTCATGGATTCTTCCGCAGCGTAGCAGTTGGGGCAGCGAGATGGACCGTTGATCCCCCTCTTTTGTAAATTCTCTGCTGTTAAAATTTTTCCTTTTAGCAAGGTCCAGATAAAAAACTTAATTTTTGGAAGAGCCTCTGACTTCCACACCATTTTCCAGTGATTCCATATTGGCATGGGGAAGGTGCTGAAGCAAATGTGCTGGTGGGCTGCTTGAACTGTGTAATCTGAGCCAGTTGGGTCCCATCGAAAGCCATCCAACTCGTTCTTTTTAATGGGAGCTTTGCTGTGGAGGAGAGACTGCAGAATGAAAAGACTAGAATTAAGAGCAATGGGAACATCGGGGAAAGACCAGCGAAGCCAGAGATGGGATAGAGGCTCCCAGCTGGAAATTTGGTCCAGGTAATGGATACCTTTGTTGTTGAGATAAGAGAGAATAGGAATGGTTTCCTCATGGCTATTTATTGGTTGTTGTCCCAGGATTTTATCAGCTCCAATCTTAATATTGGTTCCTCCTTTAGGCACTTTAGATATATTCTGGGCAATGAACGGAATGGCTTTTTTACATAAGCGCCAGATTTTTGAGGAATCTCTATTGGGTATAGCAGAGTCTAGCAGATGTTGTCTCGGGCAGTTCAAATATTTGATTTCCAGAACCCTTTTCCACCAAGTAGAAGAACCAGTGATGAGCCTCCAAACGATCTTCCCACCGAATGCAAGATTTAGGAATTTGGGGGATCTAACGCTGAGACCTCCTTTGTCCTGGATTTGGATGACTTGTTTCCAACTGACTAAATTGAATTTCTTTTTATCGATTTTCCCTCCTTGCCAAAGGAAGTGACGAAGGATTACACCCATTTTGTTATGAAAGGAAGCTGGGGCTTGATACAAAGAGAATCGATAAAGGGGGAGAGAAGAAATACCAGATTTAAGGAGGATGAGCCAACCTGCTGGATTGAGCCAAGCTGAACCCCACTGCTGCACTTTCCGCTTCACCTTGTCGATGATGATGTCCCACGTTCCTGCCTTCAGAGGTCCTAGGCTCACAGGCATGCCCAAATATGAGAAATGCGTCCACTCAAGGTTGCAAGGGACTCCAAAATTATTTGCGATATTATGGATAACCTGATTTGTTGCATTCCATCCATATATACAGCTTTTTAACTAATTTACCAAACCTCCTGAGTACCCCATAAATTTGTCAAGAAGGATCTTGAATCTCCTTGCTATAGTGGTAGAGGCTCCTCCAATTAGCAAGGTGTCATTGGCGAACTGAGAGTGATTGATATTCTTGACTCCATTTCCATATTTGATTCTAGTGATGAGGCCCACTCTTCTATTGTAGTCCAGAGCTTGACTAAAGGATTCAGCCATAAGGATGAATAAGTACGAGGAAAGGTAGCAACCCTGTCTGAGACCTCGGGAGGACTGAAAGGCTTTACCCGGTCTACCGTTAACCAAGGGGGAGATCCAAGGCCTAGAAATGCAAGCAGTGATGAGGCTAATGAAAGCCAACTCAAATCCCATCTTTTTTAATACAGCTATAAGGAAAGAATGCCTAACTCTGTCAAAGGCATTAGCAAGGTCGAGTTTAAGGATAAACCCTTTCTCCTTCCTAGAAAGGCTCGAGTGAATGGCTTCTTGGATTAAGAGGATGGAGTTAGTAATTTGACTGTTGGCCAAGAACCCTCCTTGATTGTCCGAGATCAGAGAGGGGAGAAGGGGTTTGAGATGAGAGGCAAGGATTTTAGACAAAATTTTATAGGAGGAGTTGTAGAGGGAAATGGGTCTAAACCGAGAGAAGGAAGTGGGCCTGTTTTCTTTAGGGATGAGAGCCAGATAAGTAGCGTTGGTGTATCCTCCTATTTTACCCTTTCTCTGGATCCATCTGATCATATTTGTTAAGTCATTTTTTATTAAACCCCAAAAAGCCCTGTAGAAACAAATGGGGAATCCATCAGGCCCGGGAGCCTTATTAGGATTCATAGTCCAGATCGTTCTTCTGATTTCCTCCTCTTCAATTTCCTTTGTCAGGCTGTCGTTCATTTCTCTGGTGATTTCCTTGGGCAAGTATTGAAGAAAGTCGGTATAATCCTCTTCTCCTTTGGTTTCTGTTAGAAGCTCTCTGTAATATTCAGTGGCAGCTCTTTTGATGGCCTCTTGGGTATTTTGCTGGTTGCCTTCATTGTCCAAAATTGAGCTGACATTGTTCCTGATTTTTCTTGCCATGGCCTGTTTGTGAAAAAAAGCAGTATTTTTATCACCGCCTTGAAGCCAGAGCTGCCTTGACTTTAGTCTCCATTTTAGCTCTTCTTCTCTGTTTATGTGACTCAGCTGTGCATAGAGTGAGCCTTCTTGCTCCTTATTTTGATGAGAGAGGCCCTGAACCTCTATCGTTCTTTGGATGCATTCCAGTTCATTCTTAATTTTCTTTTTGGTCTCTTTAGGTTCTTTGTAATTGGTTCTAGCCCATTCTTTGATGACCTGTTTGGTTCTTCTCAGTTTAGTTTCCCATATGAAACCTGGTGAGCCTTCAACGTGCTGGTTCCAGGATCCCTGTACAATTTCTCTGACCGCCGGATCCCAATTCCAAAGAGGACTGTATCTAAACGGAATTGGCCCGAGAGGACAGTGAGTTTCCAGCGTAAGAGTAATGGGGAAATGATCAGAGGCTGAGGTGGATAAAATGCTAGCGTACCCCACAGAAAAGGAGGAGAGGAACGATACATTAATTAAGAATCTGTCCAACCTTTCCATTATATTGCCATTGCCAAGCCTGCGGTTGCTCCAGGTGTACCTGCGATTTTTTGGTACAACGTCCACCAGTTCATGGTCTCGGATGATTGCTTCCAAACGGCCTCTGGAAGGGTCAGGCGAAAAGCAACCTCCCCTTTTTTCATTGGCATGAAGGATCAGGTTAAGATCGCCTGCCACTATTATGTTTGAAGTTGTTTCTATATCGATAGTAGCCTTCAAATCGTCCCAGCAACTTTCCTTTTCTCTGTAATGGTTGGGGGCATAGACATTGTAGACAACTGCTGATTGATTATCTATTTTATTATCCAGAACCGTTCTGATCCAATGTTGATGTAGATTAACTGATGTGCAGTTCCATTTACTGTGATCCCAAAGGGTGGCAATTCCACCGGAAGCTCCTCTTGAGTCACTGGTACAACCTTTGTATTGTTTCTGCTGATCTATTATTCCTCTTATTTCTTGCTGCTCTAGTTTTGTCTCCTGAATCAAAATTATGTCTGGTTTTTCACTATGTATAAGATCTCTGAGGGCTAAAACTTTTGAGGGGTGCCCTAGACCCCTACTGTTCCAAGACAACATTTTCATCATTGGGTGACTGGTTTACGGAGAGGTGCTCGCCTCTCATGAGTTGTCTCCTTCTCATGTTGCCCCAGGATGAAAGCTTCTATAGGGGTTTGGGTGCCCATGGCTATGTCTTTTTGAGCGTTCTCATCTCTATGCTGCTTGGCCGATTTTCTGCCAGGACCTGGTTTCTTGAAAGAGTCGCAGGAGGATCCATGGTCTTTAGACGTGCTTCTGGTGAGCCTAGGAAGAGGGGGATCGAGAGAAGCCTGCGAAGGGATGATCAGGGAGGGAGAAGGATCTGAAGGTTCGGAGGGGATCAAGGGGAGCAGAGAGGGATCCTCGGGAGGAGGGTCGAGGGAAGATAGAACAAAGAAGGGGTTGGAAGAGGAAGGGAGGGGCAGATCAGGAGGGGGTTGGGCAGAAAGGGGGGGGGAGGATGAGGAGGGGCGAGGAGCAGAGGGAACATGAGGGTCAGATTCCAGGGGAGCTTTGGATGCCGGGGCAGACTTCTTCTTTTTGACTGGTTCCCAATGGCCTTCTTGATCATCGCTCTCTGCATCAACAAGTTTAGGACATCGATTGGCAAAGTGGCCGTATTCGTGACATACCTTGCATTTAAAAGGAATCTGCTTGTAGCCGAGCTGCTGGATATGGCTCCATTCATCCACTTTCAGTTTTATCGCTTCAGGGAGTCCTTTGCCAAGGTCCACTTCGACACAAATCCTCGCACAAGCCTGCATGTTCTCTTTCGGTTCGCTGCGATCTATGTATTTTCCTACTGCGTTCCTGATGGCTCGAACAGATTCATCTCCCCAGCAGTGGAGAGGGAGATGAGGAAGACGAACCCAAACCGGAACGGCACTGGGAACGTCCAGTTCAGAGTCAAAATCTGGTGTTCATTTGTTGAGGTACAGGCCCCTGGAGTCCATGAAATAGGGCCGTTTCTGAAAATTAAGTGCTTATCCTTTTTGGATTCGAAGTGGAATGTGAAGTATCCTTTCCCACAAAACCTTATTGAGATCTTCCCTTGAATTTTATCAATCCAATTTCTTTCAACCAATCTTTGAACGATTCGAGGAGAGGGCCAAAGGCCTGTGAATTGACCTATGAGGCCTTTTTCAGTCAAAGACAGAGTGGCCATGCGGGGCAAGACTGGAAGCAACTGAACCTCTTGGATCCCATCCAGCTTTTTCACAAATTTTGAGAGGGCATGTCTGGGGCGCTGCAGAGGGAGCGATTTCACCAGGGCTGAGAAGGCGTTTTGCCGATCCAACCCTTCCGAAGGGGGATCCGGAGGATCCATGGCTGGGGCCGAGGCCCAGGTGGCCGCAAGCAGATCGCAGTCAGTGGAAGGCGCGCGCGGGAGCCACAGTTTCGAGCAATCTTTTATCTTTTTAGTTTATTTTAAATATACTATAGATCACAAAATATCTCAAACAATCAAATTCAAAAAAATCCATTATTTGATAGGGAGATAAAATTTATTCAAAATACCTTTTTAGTTTATTTTAAATATACTATACATCACAAAATATCTCAAACACTCAAATTCAACTAAGTGAAAAAAATCCAAACGCAAATTTAAATAATTTAAAATAATCAATACACATTTTGCGATTCATCAAATATCTACTGAACTTTCTCACATTACATGTTTCATATCCCTATATATTAAAAGTGAATTCTTTTATAAGCGCAATATATTATTTTAATATATCATAAACCGCATATATGAAAGGTAAATGTTATTCTAAACCGAAAGAATCCTATGTTAAATACACATTAATTTAATATCATAAGCATCTCGATCAGAAATTAAACAAGTCTCATTTGGTCTGGCAGGGTGATAAGGGTTTTTTTATTTTTTATTTTTTTTTGAAACTTACGACACCTATTTCAAATATTGAATTGAGGCATATCTTTCAAATTTGGTTAAACTAGTTTAAAAATTCTGACAGAGATTGATTCAAATTATTACAATCTGGAATGAATAGTGTTTCTTTGAAAATTATAAAAAAAATTTAATGGTGTTTCCTATATAATTTTAAAGTATGAATCAACTTTTATTATCTTTATTTAAATATGTAAGTATTTTGTTTTTTTAATATATTTAAAAAGTCAAATATTTATTTAATCTAAATATATATAAAAGAATTGAAATTAAATATGTTTGACATTAAGAATATTAATGCACATTTAAATTAAAATCTATACTGTTAATTTTTTATTTTTTATTTTATTTTATTTTTTAATTTTTTTATATTATAATTTTTTTATTTTTTTTGGGTAGGGTAGCAAATTTAAATTTGAATTTGATAATTATGATTTAAATGTAAAGTTGGATATAAAGGATAATATTATTTCTTAAAATCTAGATGTTTGTTTTCAAAGAAAAAATCAAGTATTTTATTAAAGGATAAAATGTTACATGAGAAAAATACCACGAGTGGTATTTCCATCAACTTTGTTAGGTCAAAATTTGATGAGATCACGAAGTCTAAGTATGAAATTCGGCTGGGTCAAAGTTTGAAGAGGCCTTGGAGGTCTAAGTATGAAAATGGTTGGTTGATTGTGGTATCTATGTGGAGCCAAAATAAAAATTACTTGAAGCTATTACTACTTTGAGGCTACATAGCCTCCCTATCAATAACTATATTTAAGAAATATCAATACCATAGTCCAACTGAAGCATCAAATTAAAACAAACATTTTCTTTCTATAACATTCAAATAATTTTCAAAGGTCTTCACAATAGGGAAGTTTTTCAATAGCTCAACTCATAAAATAGTCATAATTGTTCATGTTTCATGAAAATAAGAAGAAATTTGTCCTGGTTAGGCATCTTTGATCTCCCATAAGAAGAAATGTGTCCCTGTTGGGCCTCTTTGATCTCCCAAGTGCTTTCTTCTAGATCTAGGCCATCCCTGTGTAGGTTATTACCTTCCTTGTTATTTTTCATGTATACATGACCAAAAGTGATGTGAGTAAAAAGAATATTGCAATTGCTTGATGTTTCAAAATAGGGGTGGTAACAAGAAGTTTCTTAGCTCTTCCTCCATTGGATCACAAGGATAGAATCACCTAGGACGTGTATTTGAGAAATTCTTTTTTCAAGAGTTAGGATTAGAAATAACTTAAGGATTTTGAATTCACTATGGTTATTTGAAGAATGATCACTACCAATTTTGAATCTAAGGAAGTGATTTGTGTGAGGTAAGGTAATACCCTTTCTCATTCTCTAGGTGGATCTCCTTGTAGGTTTTAACCCTGTACATAAATTACCTACAAACGAATTCTTTAAACAAAAACAAAACAATGGTGAGAACAAAAAACAAATATACACAAAGATTTTCCCTTGGATCCAAAAATCGAAACTACTAGATTGATTTTTCATTGTGTTCATTTCAATGTTATAATACATATATCTACATGACGAAGCATTAATAAACCCCAATCCATTAACTCTGGATTAGAACATAACCATAGTTCCCTTCATCGGATCTACAAAATATCGTGGGCAGAAAACCATCATGCCCAAAACCATGTGCAAAACCCATGCAAAAAACTATGGGTAGATCCACCCACCATCTTTGGGTCCGCCCAACTATTATTGGGGTCACATAATTTTTTTTTCTCGGGGCGTTGCCCCGGATCCTGTGCAGGGGGGCTATCGCTTTGTTGCACCTGACGTGTGGGACTAGTTATGAAAGGAATATAACACACACCCAACACTCTCCCACTTGTTGTTTTCCTTCCACACATGGGATGACAAGAGAGCTTCGTCATTGGTCCAAATCTGCGACGCTCATTGTTTTGCTACATCAAGAAAAATTCTCAATGCTCATAGACTTCGTCAATGCATCTAAAACATTCTTTAAAGTGACCACCTTTACTAGCAACACCTTTTTGTCCTCAACCATATCCCTCACAAAGTGATACTGAATATCAATGTTCTTTGTCTTTGAATGATAAACAAAGTTATTTGCCAATAAAATTGCACTTTGGTTGTCACAGCCTATCCTTATGGCTCACTATACCAACTCCCTACTTGAGCACAATCTCTGCAACCAAATTGCTTCCTTGCTTGCATGAGTGGCTGTCATGCATTCTGCCTCTATAGTTGAAAGTGTCACTACAGACTGTCTCTTTCTCATCCAACTGACCGCTCCTCCATATAGGTTAAACACATACCCACTTGTAGATCTTCTCCGATCCAAATCTCCAGCCCAATTTGCATAAAAAAAAACCATGAATGTCCAAAACTATGTCCAATCTTGGTCTTCCTTGGTAACACAAGCCATAATCACTAGTGCCACACAAATAACTGAAAACCCACTTCACTACTATCCAATGCTCCTTCCCTAGTTTTGACATAAACTTGATCAATACTCTTATTGCATGTGCAATGTCTGGTCTAGTACAAACCATTGCATACATCAAGCTACCGACTACACTTGCATATGGAACACAGGACATGTCCTCTTCCTCTTCTTGTGTCTTGGGACATTGTTCAACATATAACTTTACACCTACAGGAATAGGCACCTTTGCAAGCTTATTATTCTTCATATTAAACCTTTGCAATATTGTATCGACATACTTCCTCGGGTTTAACTAGAGCTTCCTCTTTTCTTGATCTCGTTTAATTTCTATGCCCAAAATATAGTTTGCAACACCTAGATCCCTCATATCGAATTTGGAGGAAAATTGAGTCTTCAAATCCTGGATAATTTCTTTGTCATTTCCAATCAACAACATATCATCTATAGACAAGACCAAATAAATAACATGGTCACCAATCAATTTAAAATACACACAGTGATCTCTTATGCTCCTTATGAATCCAAGTTCCTGTATATATGTATCAAATTTATGATGCCACATCCTTGGTGACTATTTTAACCCATACAAAGAATTTTTTAACCTGCATACAAGTTCTTTCTTACCCTTCACCGCAAAGCCTTCAGGTTGCCTCATATAGATCTCTTCTTGTAGATCCCCGTGAAGAAATGATGTCTTCACATCCATATGTTCTACCTCAAAATCAAATGCAACAACAACAAATAAAAGTAATCTAATAGAATCTAACTTGGAAATAGGAGAAAATATATCACCAAAATCAATTCCTAGCACCTCTGAATAACCTTTTGCTACCAACCGAGCTTTTATTTCTCCACCTTGCCTTCTGCATTCATCTTCTTCTTCAACACCCATTTGCTTCCAATGGGTTTCCTTCCAATTGACAACTCCGCCAGATTCCAAACCTCATTTTTATCCAAAGATGCCATTTCATCAACCATGGCCTCTTTCTAGAGTTTGCCATCCTATGAATCTATTTCTTCCCTGACAGTTCTTGGATCATCATCAGTAATAGATAAAGAAAAATTTGAACAAAAAGCAAATGGACTATACCTTTATGGCTTCCTTCTCTCTCGAACTGATCTTCTCAAAACTGAAGTTTGTGGCTCTTCCTCTTCTAATTGCTGTTCTGCTATAGAGTCTAATTCTTCCTCCTTTAGCTAAAAATATATCTTCTCAGGTTCTTTTGGTATGACTTCATGTTTAATAACATCTTTCACCTCTCTAAACACCACATCTCGGCTGCACACAACCTTCCTTGTTTCTGGGTTCCAAATCTTATAACCTTTTAAACCATCCTTATACCTAATAAAGATGCACCTTTCAGATTTACTATCCAACTTGGTTATTTTCTCCTTTGGAACATGTACATATGCATCATAGCCAAATACCCTCAGATGTGAAAGAGAGGGTTTCTTACCAGTCCATACCTCATGTGGAGTCTTATCCTCCAACGTTGATGAAGGTGATTTGTTAACCAAGTAACATGCAGTCTCCACTGCCTCTGCCCATAATTCTTGTCCTAACCCGACACCACTGAGCATGCTTTTTACCTTTTCAATTAACGTCTTGTTCATTCTTTCTACAACTCGATTTTGGTGATGTGTGTATGGAGTAGTCTTCTTCCATGCTATACCACACATTTTACAAAACTCTTCAAATTCCTTCTTGCAGAACTCTTCACCATTATCTACCCTCAACACCTTGATCTTCTTCTTTGTTTGATTTTCCACTAGAGCCTTAAATTCTTTAAACCTGTCAAAGACTTCAGATTTCTTCCTGAGGAAATATATCCATATATTCCTTGAGAAGTCATCTATAAATGAGGCATAGTACACAAACTTACCCAGTGATGGAATCGACATAGGTCCCAACACATCACTATGCACAAGCTTTAATATCCCTTTCGCCCTCTTAGCACAAGAGGGGAAACTCACCCGATTCTGCTTCCCATATACATAATGTTCACATAAATTGAAATCCAAAGAGAAATTAGACATATCTTCTACCATACCATTACCATGTAGAATTCGAAGGCCCTTCCCTCCAATATGTCCAAGCCTTTGATTCCATATCATGGTCTTTTATCCAGAGACCACTAGATTTTCTGCTCTACTTTCAAGAACCACAGAATTGTTGCACCCATCAATAAAAGTGCTACCTAGAAGATTGTACAAAGTTCCAATCTGAACTCCCCGCATCAATACGAGTGCTCTCCCGAACCATCTTTCAGTATCTTTCTCGAACACTGTTTTTACACCTGCATCATCCATCTTGCTTACATAAATCAAACTTCTGGCCAATGCAGGAATATTTAGAACACCAGGAAGTGTTCTAATCCTTCAACCTTGCAACTTTAGCTTTAATTTTCCACGTTTGATGATTCTTTCCTTCCTATCATCTCTTAATAAGACATTACCACCATCATATTTCTCATACTCACTGAAAAACTCTCTATGGGGAGTGAAGTGAAAGGATGCACCTAAGTCAATCAACCATGCCTTATGATCTACACTTGTACTTGAAGAAGAAGCCAAGTACACATCCCCACCTTCATCTGAGGTGGTTTTCACCTCTATAGAAGGAACATCATCAAATTCGTTTCCTTTCTTAGGAGTTTTAGATTTACAATTTTTTTTGTGGTGCCCTTCTTTTCTGCATTTCCAACACACCTTTACATGTTTTCCTAGAGATTTATATCTCCCTCTATATTTATATCTCCCACTCGAGGACTTATTTTTGTTTATGTTCTGGGAGCATCCTCGTACTTACAAGGCATCTCCATTCTGGCTCTCCATATTTTTCCATCTCATCTCCTCCTACAAAAAGGATGAGACTATTTCATCAAACTTCAAGGTAGTTGTATTACTACCTATAGAAACAACTAGAATATCCCACGAATTTGGTAGAGAACGCATCAAACTGATGCACTTATCTTGATCTGGAATTTTTATATCAATAGATAACAACTGGCTTACCACAATATTAAAGGTGTTCAAATGCTCTGTTACCAAGTCTCCACCCTTCAAACTCAGGTTATATAACTTTTTTTGCAGGAACAATTTGTTCACCAGAGACTTAGATTGGTACAAAGTCCCTAACTTGTCCCATAAAGCCTTCACCATAGCTTCCCATGATACATTCAACAATACTGAATCTCAGATACACAACCATATTTTTCTCTTTGCCTTCTGATCTAACTTCACCCAGTCTTCTGTTGACATTGTTATTTGTTTAATACCCAGATCTACCGTGATCCATTGATCTTTATCCACCAACAAATTCTCCATATTTAGCTTCCACAACTCAAAATTTTGTGCATTGAATTTCTAAATCTCTATCTTTCCACTTGTTCGCCATCTTCTTTCACTGCAAGAAATGATCCCGCAGATCTCCCACTATAATAGGGTCTACCACATGCACAAGCAAAACCCCTCAACAACAAAGGAATCCCCTTGAAACCGAAACAAATCTGATACCAAATGTAGGTTATAACCTTGCACAGAAATTACCTGAAAACATATTCTTCAAATAGAAAAATAAGTAATGGCGAGAACATAAAACAAATATAAGTAGAGATTCTCCTTGGATCCCAAAACCAAGACTACCAGATTGATCTTTTATTATTTTCCTTTCAATGTTACAATACATATATATACATGTCGAAGCATTCATAAACCCCGATACATTATGTTATGAAACCAGCTCAAAAAAAGATAGAATGGATAGATCAATGCCTTAGAAATCAGCCGCTTCGAGGGGGCAACCTCCTTTACATTACATAAATGAACAATTCTTGGATGATTCAAATGACAAAACCTCCTTTCTATATATAGGAGTCTAAAGAGTCACAATATAACCTAGCCGACCTAACAATAATAATATAAAGCCACAAAAATAACAATAGAGGGATTCTATGGGGCACAGTAATAACAATATGGGGACAATAGGGGCACAACAATATTAATAAGGGATACAACTACAACAGTAATGGGGTAATCACTAGTATTATAGGGACCTAACATGCCCCTCTCCTTCAAAAAAGTGTTGTCCTCAATGCTTGAGTAGTTATGGATGCTTCTGTATAAAATTTTCATCCTCCCATGTGGAATCTTCAGCGGATAAGTTCTTCCACTTGATAAGATACTCTGAAATTGATCGATTTCATAGCTGTCGAGTTCTTGTTTCTGTGACTACTTCCGGTTCCAATATAATTTTTCCTTCCTCGTCAAGTTCTGGCAATATTGTTTGAACTAGAAGCTTGTCACCTATAACCTTCTTTAAACATGAAACATGGAAAACTGGGTGCAATCGAGAAGTTGCAGGAAGCTCCAATTTGTAAGCCATAGTACCAATCTTTTGCAACACCTTGTATGGACCATTATACTTTGGTGATAATTTATTATCCTTCTTAGCTTGCTTGAGGGACATTTTCTTATATGGTTGTAGCCGTAGGAATACCCAATCACCTACATCAGAACTTCTTTCGCTGCGATGTTGATCTGCCTGTTGTTTCATTCTATTCTGTGCCAACATGAGGTTATCATTTAAGAGTTGGAGGACTTGTTGTTGATGTTTGATGTGATGTTCCACTGCTTGAACCTTAGAATTTTCTCTTAAATATGATGTGATGGATGGTGGCTGATATCCATAAAGTGCCATAAATGGGGTCATTTTTGTTGCTGTATGGAAGGAAGTGTTATACCACCATTCAGCCAGAGGCAACCATTTGACCCATTGTGTCTATTTATCAGATACAAAGCAATGGAGATATCCTTCCAAACATTTTTTTACTATCTCATTTGCCCATCAGATTGAGGATGATAAGATGAGCTATGAGATAACTGAGTACCAAGACAAGAAAATAATTCTGTCCAAAAATTTCCAGTGAAAATGGGATCTCTGTCACTTACAATAATCTTTGGGTTTCCATGTAGCTTTTGAATTGTTTCCATAAATGCAGTAGAAATTGTACTAGCTTTAAATGGATGTGATAATGCACAAAAGTGTGCATACTTGGTAAGTCTGTCAACTACCACCATGATGACACTCTTTCCCTCAGACTTGGGTAAACTTGTGATAAAATCCATTGAAACCTCCTCCCAACGTTGGCTTGGAATGGATAAAGGTTGTAATAGACCCGATGTCTTAATTGTTTCAACTTTATTTTGTTGGCAAACCAAACATTCTGCCACAAACTTTTGAATATCCGATTTAAGGCCATCCCAAAAAAATTCCTTCTTAACCCTGTGGTAAGTTTTTAAAAATCCTGAGTGCCCTCCTAAGGGAGAAGTGTGCAATTCCATAAGAATCTTTTGTTTTAGTTGGGAATTCTTACAGAGGTATAAGTGATCTTTGTACCATAACGAATCATTTTGCTAGCTAAATGTATCAGATGTACTGGAATCTTGTTGTAACTTTCGAATAAGTGCCCACACTTCTTCATCATTCTTCCATTCCTCCCTTGCTTCGTTTATCCATTCTGGTTGGATAATAGAAATGGCACACAACAATGCTTCAATATCCTCATCCTTTCTTGAGAGTGCATCTGCCACCACATTTTGCTTCCCTTTCTTGTAGATGATTTCAAAGTCATAACCCAACATCTTTGTGACCCACTTTTGTTGCTCTTCAGAGGATAATCTTTGTTCTAAAAAGTGTTTAAGGCTATCATGATCCGTTTTTACCTTGAAGTGTCTTCCCATTAGGTAGGGTCACCATTTCTTAAGTGAATGGAGTATTGCCAACATTTCCTTCTCATAAATAGCTTTGGGTAAAAACTTTCCCTTGATTGGACGACTTTCAAAAGAAATGGGTCTTTCATCTTGCATTAAAACAACACCAATTCCATTTCCTGAAGCATCCATTCCACAATAAAGGTTTTTGTGAAGTTCGGTGTAGCTAAGACCAGTGCTTGGCACATTGCCTCTTTAAGATGTTCAAAGGCCTTTGTTGCTTCTGGAGTCCATGAAAATGCATCTTTCTTCAATAATGTTGTTAGAGGTGCTGCTATTCTACCATAATTCTTAACAAACTTTCGATAATACCCTGTCAACCCGAGAAATCCTCGTAGATGCTTTATGGATGTGGGTATTTTCCATTCCTTAATGGCTTTAATTTTGCTAGGGTCTACCTTAACTCCTTCATGAGATACAATATGACCCAGATATTCCACTTCTTGTACTCCAAAGAAGCATTTGGATCTTTTTGCATATAATTGTTTCTCCTCCAATAGTTGTAGCACCTTGTCAACATGTTCAACATGATCCTTCCAAGACTTGTTGTAGATTAGTATATCATCAAAAAATACTAACACACATTTTCTAAGGAAGGGTTTAAAAATGGAGTTCATCAAACCTTGAAATGTAGAAGGTGCATTGGTAAGGCCAAAAGGAATGACCAAAAATTCATAATGACCCTCATGAGTTCTAAATGCTGTTTTCGGAATGTCTTTAGTCTTCATTCTGATTTGATGATATCCTAAACGAAGATCCAACTTGGTGAAGTAAATTGATCCATGCAATTCATCCAGTAATTCATCAATGACAGGAATGGGAAACTTATCTTTAATAGTGAGCTTGTTGAGCTCCCTATAATCTGGACACATGCGCCATGATCCATCCTTCTTGTGCACCAATACTACTGGAGCAGACAAAGAACTTTGACTAGGTTGAATTACACCCGCCTCTAGCATTTCTACAACCATACATTCAATTTCACTCTTTTGGGCATAGGGATATCTATACGGCCTGATGTTTGGAGGAACACTTCTTGGAATAAGATGAATAGCATGATCATGATCACGAATAGGTGGGAGACCTTTGGGAGTCTCAAATACCTTGGAATGATTGTCCAAGACTTTTTGGAGATCTGGAGAAATAGATGATTCCAATGTGGAAACATCTAGCGAACATAATTGTGCAATTACACCTCTTTGTTCCTTTTTTAGAAGCTTTGTCATACCGTTAGAGCTGATTATCTTTCCTGGTTTCCCTACAATACCCCTTAATTCAACTTCCTTTCCTTCCACAGAAAATTTCATGAAAAGTTCTTGAAAATTAAAAGCTATTGTACCCAAGGATTGTAGCCATTGGATTCCTAGTACAACATCAGCACCTCCCATTGGAATGGAAAGCATTGGGTTATTCAATACATATTCTCCCATGGATAGTTTGATATTATGGCACTTTCTAGAGCAATTTATCATTCCTCCATTTGCAACCATCACTTGACACTCTGGTGCTGGATATATGAAGCAATTCAATTCTTTTGCTATCTTACAATGAATAAAATTGTGGGTACTTCCTGAATCAATCAACACTATTACCTTTTTCTTCTTGATTTGTCCTTCTATCTTGATGGTTTGAGGAGTGGTAATTCCAGCCAATGCATTACAAGATATGGTCAGATTCATTTCTTCTTTATCTAGGCTTTGTTCCTAGAGTATATCCTCTTCTTTTGACCTTTCTTGCACCTTTTCTTCTTCCTCTTCACAATCGATGTAGAATAATTTCTTCTCAGCACACTTATGAGAATTTTGCTATCACAACTGTAACAAAGCCCTTTTGCTCTTTTTTCTTCCAATTGTTGTGGTGTCAACCTTATAGGTTGTGGAAGACTAGGGGCAACAACACTTCCATCTTTATAGTTGTGAGTGGTATGCTTCCTGGTTGCCATAATTTTTCTTTCCATTTTTCTTGCTAACCTGAATGCCTTCTCTAATGAATCAGGTTCCCAAAGGCGAACATCATGTTGGTTATTATCCTTTAAAGTCCCTATGAACACATCAATCCTATGCTCCTCTGAAATATTTTTTACCCTTATGTTCAATTTTTGGAACTCCTCAATGTGCTCCATTATTGAACCCTTTTGTTTGAGACTTATCAATTGGCTAAAAAAAGTGTTGCTTTTTGTATCCTCATAATGTGCTGTCAATTCTTCCGTAAAAATTGCCCAAGTGATAATTTGTTTACGAGAGCAAATCCATTGATACCATACAAACTGATTTGGTTCCAAATATAAAGTTGCAATACGTACCTTTTGTGTGTTTTGCACATTATTGAGATCGAAAAATTGCTCCATTTGTAATATCCATGTTGCGGGATCCTTGCCATTAAACTTCCTCATATCGATTTTTGGAATATGGTGGGTCTTTGGTCCAACATTAGAGTCTATGAAATCATGATTAACATTTCTTTTGTTCTCATCATGAGTTTCCTTTACTACCCTTTCACCATTAGTAAGCATTTCTTGTAGAAACTTTTTCAAATCTGTCTTCAAATCTTCCATGCCTGTCTTCAAATCTATCTTCAAATCGTACATCTTAGCTTCCATGCCATTCATCTTAGCTTCCACGCCATTTATCTTAGATTCCTCGCCATTTATCTTAGCTTCTGTTAGCTTTTGTGAGAGTGACATTTGTTGCACTTGGTCTTGTAATTTTGATATATCATGTAGCATTTCTTCCTCTTCTTCATAAGTCATGCTAGGGCTTTCAGGTTGCTTACTAGGTGTTTGCATCTTCTTTCCTCGGGGCATCAGTTACCGATAATAATGCTCTACTATGCCCTTTGAATTCTTCAAAATAATTTTTCAAACCAAGCTTAAGAAAAAATTAAAAAAAAACTACATACCTTTTTTCACTTTGTAGGAGCTTGATATTGCCTCTGATGTATCTCTGTAATTTCGGATCATCTAGTTCTGAAATTGCGACTTGCAGTAGTTCTCTATGTCCTCTTTCCAATGCCACCAGTCTGATCCAAATTGGATTCTCCAAGGAAGAGTTATGCCAAATCTCCCACAATGACCTGATTATAGACTAGTTCAGTAGAGAGAACTTGTATGACGTTCCACGAGTCATTGTTTCGACCTTTTTCTCTGAAAAATATATACAAGAAACTACAATCTGTCCTCTTTCTGTACCTTCTTACGAAATTTCAATCCGATGCCTAGAGAGAAAGTTATGACGATTTTCCCTAGGTCACCTGCTTGGAATGTAATTCAGGAGTCTGCAAAAAGACCAACTTCCTCAGATCATATCTCCGCAAATATAGCGCGAAAAGCTTTGAAATTCGGAATCGAGGTTCAGTGCGATTTCTTCTCAAATATTTTTTTTTTAGCTTCTGAAACGTCACAGAAAAAAGTTATAGCAAAAATGCCACGATCAAATATTGGAGCAGCGAAACCCTAGAATCCAAAGCTCTGATACCAAATGTTATGAAACCAGCTCAAAAAAAGATAGAATGGATAGATCAATGCCTTAGAATTCAGCCTCTTCGAGGGGACAACCTCCTTTACATTACATAAATGAACAATTCTTGGATGATTCAAATGACAAAACCTCCTTTCTATATATAGGAGTATAAGGAGTCACAATATAACCCAGCTGACCTAACAATAATAATATAAAGCCACAAAAATAACAATAGAGGGATTCTATGGGGCACAATAATAAAAATATGGGGACAATAGGGGCACAACAATATTAATAAGGGATACAACTACAATAGTAATGGGGTAATCACTAGTATTATAGGGACCTAACACATTAACCCCAGATTAGAACAAAACGGTAGTTCCCTTGACCAGATCTACAAAATACCATAGACATAAAACCATCATGCCCAAAACCATGTGCAAAACCCATGCACAAAATCATGGGTAGGCCAACCCACCATCTTTGGGTCCGCCCCCCATCCTGTAAAATCCTTTAACTTATTTTAATACTAGTTTGCCACAATATATGTGGGTGAAGCTACAAACTAAGGTTATACTTAGGTGCCTTATTATTCACAACCTTTTCATATTTATTTCCTTTTATCACTGATTTCTTTAAATGCCATGAATTTAGCAACTTGTACATACACTTCATTTTGAGAAATGAGTCTTGATATCATTATTGCATAGAATTATTTAATAGGGAACATGGGTTTCCAGTTTCCTTTTACTAATTTCCAATCCTTATTAACAAACTAAACATGTAAGAGGGTTTTAACAACTTTTACTAACCCAAAGTTAATAATATTAATAGTTGAAAGTTAATAGGATTCATATGCACACAAAAACCAAGTCAAGTTTCCATCTATGGAGATATCCCAAAATAACCGTAGATAATTCCTAAAATATTGACCAATAGATATATCGATCCCAAGGTCTAAGTGAGTTGCGACACTCAAACATATTTTTCTTTACCATTAGCAACGATATGAAACAATCAAAATTTTAGAACATGGAATTTAAATACTTCACATAACATGAAAAAAAAACTACTTTTATTCATGGGTTGAATTGCAACATATTCAAACTAAAAGTTTATCAAAATATTTTATAAATTTGCACCCAAAACCTTCATCACCAATACTTAAATTCAAGCTAGAACACTTAGAATCAGGGGTGACTTCAATACTTTATATTATTTTTTCCCTCAGATGCAATACAACCTAATCTTGGTCAATGAATTGAATAATAACAACTCTTTAAATAAAGAATGTCAAGCTTTGATATAGAAATGATATAGGGATTCATGAAATAATTTTTTATGGAAAGTGCAAGTGTGAGGAATGGACAAAACATGCAAGTTCTTATGCAATAATATTCAATCACAGCAAACAACATATCACTTTTTACAATTTCCTTTCAAGAACCAAAACAAAGAGGGGAGAAAAGAGATTGAAAACATACATTGCGTGAGACCATTTTTAATATTTAGCAACAAATCATTTAACTATAATTAATTTTAATGAATATTAACCTCTTGAAACTATGTATATTGGTTTTGTACCTCTTGAACGAGCCATTGAGTGTTCAGGGAAAGGAAAATTTCCAAAATTATCTAGAGCAGAGCATAACCACCATCCAAGATACCAAACTGAACTATGGATTTAGGCTTGCAAGTGATAACCACTTCTAGTGAGTGGAAAAATCAATGGAATAGGGTAGCCTTCTAATTGAGTTAATGTGTGGGAAGAGTAGTGGCCACGTTAGGACCCAAACATAGGTTTTGGTAGTTGATAAAAAAACATAACAAATTCCAATCATCATCGAAACCAAGGCAAGTCACCTCAAATTACAATACAATAAATGCATAAAGGGTGGCAAGAAATAGTCCCATATTGTTGCTAAGTTTAAAACTCTATTCAATATCAATGCAAAGACCTTTTAACGTGACCAATAATATAACCTTATCTATATCAACCACAAGTGTGTGCCTCATATATCATCACTCGCATATGCATGTGTTGACAGTGCTGGACCCACCAACATGTAAGGGGATATCCCCGATAAGAAGTCCCAATTAGACCTCAGATCATTTGGTGTAGGAGTCCCAGCAGTGGGTTGTACGGTAATGCCTTGACCGCAATTTCGCATAGAGGCAAGTAAGATGTCTCTGTTGGTAGCAAGGGTGTGATAACTGCAGCAAGCCAAGGAAGGTGCATGAGAGGTTCAAACACATGGGGGTTGAGATGAGTGCGCCCCTTGGAAACCTGTGATAGCACGAAGTTAAGAAGGGAACACATGAGAAAATATGCATCACAACATGGAAGGAAAGTTAGCTAGCAATCCAAAGTGATGGTTAAACCAACAACACGTTTCAGAAAGATTCATACATACACATAGAAAAGTCCATACATGCATGCATAAGCAAACAAATACATATATCATTTAGAGTAAACCAGATAGCATAGAATACAATATAACATATGCATGAAACGTGCAGGCTCTGTCATATTAATAAGTGAAAGTTCCAGTCATACAATACATCCATGTCTAACCACTAGTTTCGACATCAGAATGTTATAGCCACAACCGCCTGCTCCTCCAAAGAGATATACTAACTCTACGCAGTGGAGAAGCCAAGGCTAGTTACAATACTGTCCAAGCTCTCTCTCAGATAGTCCTATCGGAAGCTTGGCTGACCAAAATCATTTACAATGAGTTATGAGGTTCTATTTATAGCAAATGGTGGGGTGACCCTTGACATTCCCTTTTGTGACAGTTCATCTACCCTCATGACTCTTCAACTACACTATGATTGTTACATCCAACTATCGACACTTGAACTTGCACTTGACAAGACGTTACATTACAATACACATGTGCCCATGTGAGACAAAATGGCTTGAGCAATCCATGCAAGACATCACTGACACTCGGTCCATTGTGATGAGACCAACTCTTTGAAATTCTTGTGATGGTGAAGGTGGTGAGCTGATGCCAAGCTTGGTCATCCGTGATGGTGTGCATGCGCTCCATGGTGACATCTTGCTGAAGCGAACTCTTGCCTCTGTTGCATCTCGGTGCATTGGTGTGGCTCCTCCATCCAACTCGTCTGCTAACATGTGCATGGTCTTCTTAGGTGTGGCTGAACCGGAAACATATTGATGCATAGTGTTTGTGCTGATCTCCAAGCATGTGCTGGTGGTTGTGTGCATCAACTTGTCAAAATACATGTTCAACTCCAGTTGAAATTGCTTCTTATCTTCGCCTTGGTGATTGTGCCAAATGGGTGGGATCGCATGAGTGTGCACAATGACATACATGTTGCTAAATTCACTTGCATGTGATCAACAACACTACTCACCTTATCTGCTCAGTGCCCATTGCTGGGATGGATCTATAACTTGTACATGCGTAGTTTCATCCATCTATGCATGTTGCGCCCCCTACTATACATGTTCATGCTGCACTCCATTCTCTTGTCTATGCAGCTCCTGTTCTTCCTTGAGTTGTTGCTTCAACACATGCAACTCCTTCTCTGTTCTGTTCTCTGCTCTCGCGCGACTGTCTTGTCATGCCATCACCTCATAGCCTCAATCTCCAAAGTTGTTTTCGTCACAAGTGGATCTGCTCGAGCTTGCAAATTTGTTCCGCCTCTGTGTTGTCAACAACCTTCCTCTTGCATTCACCACATGCGGGTGTGCTACCTTATGCTGCTGCTGATGGTGCTTCTTGTTGTGATGCTGATCATTGTGATACTGCTGCCATCTTATCTTGATGTCCTTGTCTACAAACAACTTGATGTCTTCATAGGTAGGCAAGATCATAGACACTTGCTTGGCTACAACCCACATTGTGCTCTCAATGGTGTCCTTTGACTCTGCTCTCCTGAAGGCCATTCTACCTATGATGATGAGAGGCAGTTGAACACCTATGGACATGGTAACACTCATGGCAAGCAATCTGTCAGTCGAAAACCAAAACGAACTTGAGAACTAACTTGCAACATACCTGTGTGACTGATCATGAAGGTTGCGTAATTTCCGTTGAGAGGTCGGGAGATTGACTGCCAAAACTGCGGAAGGCATAATCTGAGCTATCAGGAGGTTGACTAACTACTGGAACTGCACAATGCATAGTCCAACCTGGCCTACTGAGGACTGAAACTGCGCAATGCACAAGTTTAGTCAGCAGTGACATGCAACCAACAAACTGCATTGCGCAGTTTCTGGGGTCAGCGGGACACTGCCTCCAAGAATTGCGCAATGCAAGCCTAGAGGTCAGTGCCTAGGTAGGCTTGCATAATTTCTAGAGGGAAGGCAAAGCCTTCGCTTCCAGAAATGCATAGTGCTAGCCGGGTAAGGCACGTCCGGGCCAAGGCAGCCCAGTCCGACTGACGGGCGACTAAAAACATGAGACGTCTGAATGGATGGTTAGATGAGTGCCAGTGAGAGTGAATGATCATTCATGCAAACAACAAGTGCAGGATTAGGAAAATGGGAAAGCATGCATGTGTGTGAAGCGATTCGCCACAACGACAACCATCTATGCAAAACAGTGCCATGCATGCGACAACAATAATATGCAAATGAAAACTGAAGCATTGCTAGTACAAGCTAGTATGTATCAAAACGACAGGAAGTGCTCATTGAAATCAATCAGACAACATTCATACAAAGTGAAACACAAAAAGTGCCAGATAAGCAGTGCAAGACATTAAAAGCGGGCTTACCTCAAAACAACTGAGATGAATGTGCCAACGACTCCTAGATGCAATGTGGATGTCAGAGCTACAATATCAATGTGAGGAATGAGCTCTACAGTGTCCAGTTGATGAGTTTCAATAAAGCTGAGGTTGCGACACACATGCCACAAATCTAGGGAAAACGACACTTGGTGGGAGGTTTCTGAAATGATCCTTGCATGTAACCTCCAACAACTAAAAGTAGATACCTGAATCAAGGGATTCCTTTGCATGCTGCCTTGGGAGAAGCAGGCCATGCATGCGAATCAATTTTGCTCGGTCCTGAAGGGAACCGGTCAACTCAACTGCACATGTAATAGTCTGCTCAGCCGGGAGGAAAAATGCACATTTCTGGGAGGGAGTTGGGCTGGATGCCCAGAGGGATTGTGCAATTTCTGGGCAAAACAAGTGACTGTTGCCTGTTAGCTCTGCCACATAACGATGGCCCTTGAAGGTCAGGGAAAGGCTTGATTGTGATTGGTTATGCTCAAAGGAGGCCTATGATGTTCGTCCTCACCTTTTCCTTACCCTGTTCACCCTCCCTTCATCTCCCTTTCCTGTGCTTTTTTGTTAAAAACCACATAAAAACCTTTTTTTTAGGGCCCCGAGCGCTAAAACCCAAAACCTCATAAAACCATGCCCATACGACTGCGCGCCTTCGTAATCACATCACCATAATCTTAGCCGTTGACTTTCCCTGCTGATCTAATGGCTCCCGTTGCGCCCATTCAAGAAATCCACGTGATTAAATCCCCGCCGCCCGATAACCTTTGCCGGAGATCCAACGATAGTCGCTCTCCCCATGCCCACAAAGCGATGAAACGTTAACGTGCGATGGAGAGTGGTTTTCCTCTCTCCTCGGCCACCACCTGTCACGTGCCGAGTGGAATCGCGCATCTTTGTCCTTTTACTGCCCGACGATCAAAGGCAGTGCGATCAATACTGCTTACTGCTCCACCTCATGACCCCGCCCAATATCCACCATGCACTTTCGCCGCCCGATGACTGTTGGATTTGTCTGCCTAAGATCCAATGGTCCACGTTCATACCGCTCCCATCTCTTCTAATGCCCTCCGCCAATCCATCTTCACCGTCTATCCTTTTGATCTAACGACCGATCTTTCTCCCTCATCTGGCTTGTCCATTCTCTGCGCAGCTCACGTTCCTTGACCACTCCGTACACTTGAAGGACGAAGGTGACTGGCCTGTCAGTACCAGTTGTAGTTGCTCCTCAACAAACACATTTAACAGATAGTATGGCCAAAGAGAAAAATGATAGAGCATGAACATGTAGCTGCATTTAGCAGTTATGGAACTTCATGGACACGCACACTCCAGCTGCCTGAGAGGACAACGGAGCACCCGAGGAGATCAAATTCACTCACTGAGACAAGTAAACACACTCAGAGACTCCATCAGGCAGCTAAATGTGGTTGGTGGTCAATTATGACCCTTCCATACCTAAAATGGCCAAGTGCCTTTGTAATGAAACTCTATATATACCCAAAAACAAGATATAATCAGGGTTGATGGTTGATGTTTTGATGTAAGGTTCAACTTCTGGAGACTGTAACTATTTTGACACTTGCAGCGTCTCGTCTTCATTTTCAGCTAATACAAGCTTCTTTTGCTGTTAATTGCTCACTTTCCATTTATCTTCTCTTCTAAGCTGTGCCTGATATGTTGTATGCTTGAACTCTTGATGTTTAGCATTAGAGTAGTTGTCATCCTATCTCTGTGTTAAAGTCTTGTATGTATCATTGTATAAGTCATTCAGGTTTCTAGTCATCTGGTGCCAGAGAGCTGTCATCCTGTCTGTGCATTAGTAGATTAGATTTGTAGACTTCTTTATTGGTTGCAGCCAGCCATCACATGGTCTTGTGCATCTGCTGGTGTGGTCAGTATTCTCCATATTCACCCAATCTTAAACTGTGAGTAGTTGGTGGTCTAAAGCCTTGTAGTTTGAGGGTGTTCACACATGTCTGGAGTTAAGCAAAGTAGAAGTGGTTATCTGGCTTGGACAAGCATCATTCCTTCCATTCATCCATTTGCAACAATAAGTTGAATTTATATGTTACCAGGCATCTCCGAGCTACAACCTAGGAGAGTTTCTTGGAATCCTAACATAATTGGCGCTGTTGCCGAGGAGAGGAGATTGAAGCTCAGATTCCTTGGGAGAACGACACAGTTCCAGCTTTGATGATAGACAAAGTCTGGACACATTTCTGGTTGTAATCATCTATCTAGAGACTCTACTGGAGGACCAACCTTTGGCGACTCCACATCATAGTTCTGGCTTAGTTTGTGAGGCATACTTGGAGAAATCCTCAGAAATCACTAGCTGACCCAGTGCCTGACCCTGAGAAGATTGTCAAGCAGAGAAAAACATCACAGAAAGGAGCATCAGGATCAGGTAAGCCTAAACAATCTTATGTATCTCTGCAAGAGAGGCTTATAGCTGAGAATGTACAGTTTGAAGATATAGAGCCTAGCATTGTTAGTGAAGAAATACCCTCAGAGATTCATAAAGCTCCCTGTTCATTTAGTTCCCCTTTGGATCTCAGTCCAAAGAAAGTCTCCCATACAGTCCATCATATTCCGTCGTCTCTGTTATCTATTTCACTGCTCCCTACCACTCAAACTGCCAGTATCCTTCCACCTACCCTAGTCATGGCAGGCCAACAAGCACCCACAAAGATGGAAAGAATCATAGCTGCTAGGTATGGACCCCTGGTCTTGCTTGTTCCTTTGAATGCCATGCCTGCAGGAGAGTATCAGAAATACATGCCTAAGTTCACTGGTACAGAGGGAGTAACTGCTGAAGAACACCTCGAGTCTTTTTATAGTTATGCTGATAACCTAGATATCAGTGAGGATGATGTGTGGATGAGAGTGTTTGTCCAGAGCCTTGATGGTGAGGCTAGAAAGTGGTTCAGAGAATTGACCCCTAGGTCTATAGTAGACATTGAAGCATTATATGATGTGTTTTTGAAGCATTGGGGAGACAAAAAAGATCTGCTGTACTACCATACCGAGTTTGGAAACCTCAAGAGGGAAAATGGGGAATCATTGTCTGATTTCAATAAAAGATTCAATCGTATGTATAGTAAAATACCAGCTGAAGTAAAGCTTACTCCCACCTATGCCAAACTCACCTATGCTAATGCTTTTGACTTTGGATTTTTCCTGCTGTTGAGAGAAAGAAGATGTGCCACTCTAGCTGAAATGCAAGATGTAGCCCTAGAGGTAGAATCTAATATCTTGGCTACCAAAAAGCTCAAAGGTCATGCTGATAGAAGAAGGTAGAGAGGTGAGGCTTCTTCTTCCTCTGCTTCATCTTTAGAGCCTAAGTTAGACAAAATGACTAGAATGATAGAGTCATTAGTTGCTGAAATATCCAAGCTGAAGGTTGAGTAGAGCTCTAGAAGGGCAAGGCTTCCAAACACATTTGCTCCAAGAAATCCAAATCCATTCAGAAGAGCAAATGAACAATTGCAGATCATTCAGAGGGGTAAAGAAGCCGGTGAAGAACAAAAGGTTAAGGCTCCTTTCCAAAACGTGGTCATGGAGGAGCAAGTTGAAGAAGAGGATGAAATTCATTGCATGGAAGACAGAGGCAGTGCTGCCTTTTTGACATTGGCTGCCTACGAAGAATCATTACTCCAGGACGAGACCAGTCAATAGTGGGATAAAGAAGTTGTTCTGCAAATCGATGAACAACAAAGATATAATTTGAGGTAAAAAACAAGCAATGTCAAGGAGAATCCTGTCCAAAGAGCTGTTGTCCCCACAGAGCATCAGAATATCAAACAGAAAAGGCCAGCAGCTGACCCAGTCATCCTCAAAGCACCAGCTCAAGAGGTAAGAGGTCTTGACAAGTCCCCTTCCCCTTTCAGCTTTGAATCAGAAGTCCAGAAAATAAAAACATCTGTGCCTCTGATAGAACTAGCAAAGAGTGAAGTTTTTATAAAGCCTATCCTTGATGCCCTTGAGCTGAAAGCCTCACAAGCATCTCATGACTATGTAAATTTGCAAGATGATAAGCCTGCAGTTGTGCTTAGCCCAATGACTGAACCTTATGATAATAGCTCCCCATCATTCTATGTCTCCTTGACCATTCATGACAAAACCCTCCATAACTGCTTGCTGGACACGGGGGCTAGCCACAATCTGATGCCCAAAGCTGTCATGGAAGAGTTAGGCCTTGATATCACCAGACCATATCATGATTTATTCTCATTTGATTCAAGAAAGGTAAAATGCTTAGGATTAATCAAAGACCTGGCCATTACCCTAACTCAGCTGCCCATGAAGAGCATGATGATGGACATTGTGGTAGTAGATGTCCCTCCTAAGTTTGGCATGATGCTGTCCAAAGGATGGATTAAGAGGATGGGTGGAACATTGTAGAATGATTTATCTTATGCCACTGTCCCAGTTTTTGGAGGGGAGAGCAGGAGATTGTACAGAGAAGCACAATTGGCCTACATCATCAGTGATGAGAAGAATCCTTCTATTCATGCCATCTATGATGTGGATATTGATTTTGGAGCATGTATTCTCCAAATTTAAGAATCCCAGAAGGCCTCATTGCAGCTCAAGAAACAAATAGTCTAGGCTGAGGGAAAGCAAGGAAGTCAGGTTTGGGAGATTTTATTTGATGGAGCATGTTCAAGGGAAACTGCAGGAGCAGGGGTGGTGCTGATATCTCCAAAACAAGAAAGCACACATCTGTCTTTTAAGCTGACTTTCCAAGTTACCAACAATATAACAGAGTATGAGGCTCTGATATTGGGCTGTAATGCAGCTAAAGATAGAGGAATCATAAACATAAAGGTGTTTGGAGATGCTGATCTCATCATTCAGCAAGTAAACAAAACGTTTCAAGCAAAGCACCCAAGGCTGAAAGCATATAGAGATGAGGTATGGAGACTCAAAGACTCTTTTGATAATTTTTGTATCTCATACATCCCTAGGGTCAAGAATCATCTTGCTGTGTCTGCTAGCATGTTTATTCCCCCCATGCCTCCCAGACTAGTTTATGAAGTTCAAATGAAATATAGACCATCCTTGCCTGATAATTTCCAGCATTGGAAAGTTTTTGAGGATGATGATAAGGTAATTAGGTTTTTTCAAGTCATTGATGAATTCTACGAAATGCAAATTGATCAAGAGAATGTAGCCTTGAAGAAAAACCCCTAGCCCTAGCTAAAAAACAAAATTGGCAAAAACGACATTGTCCAACTGCCCAACAATCACATACCTAAAGGCCTAGTCCCTTTAGAAAAGATGTTTGACCAGAATGATGTGCCTTATAAGGCTGCTAAAAAAGAAGACCAATCTGCAGTCTATATGCACAACGTAGGGAGCCTTGAACATCCAAGATATATAAATCTGTCCACCCATTTGTCTGTTGCCCAAAGTTCTGAGTACTGCAATTTAATGAAGCAATTTGTTGATGTTTTTGCTTGGGAATATAACGACCTGAAACTTATGATAAGAAGATCATCTAGCATAAAATTAGTTTAGAGAAAGACACCATTCCTTTCAAGCAGAAGCTGAGATCCATAAATCCTTTGCTCCTTCCTCTGATTGAAAAAGAGATCAAGAAGTTACTGCCTGCCAAAATCATAGTCCCTCTGAGATATTCAAAGTGGGTAGCCAACTTAGTAGTAGTGAGGAAAAAGAGTGGAGAAATCAGGGTTTGCGCTAATTTCAGAAACTTAAACAAATGCTCTAAGAAAGACAATTATCCTCTACCCAAGATGGAGCATTTGCTGCAGAAGGTCTCAGGAGCCAAAGTGATGTCTTTCTTGGATGGATTTTCACGATATAACCAGGTTGCTGTACATCCAGATGACCAAGAAAAGACTGCATTCACCACTCCTTGGGGCACTTTTGTGTATTCCAAGATGCCTTTTGGGCTGATGAATGCTGGAGCCACCTTTCAGAGAGCCATGGATATAGCATTTGTGGGAGATAAGGATAAGTTTGTCCTTGTCTACCTAGATGATATAACAGTGTACTCCAGCAACCATCAAGATCATTTGCAGCATTTGAAGAAAGTGTTCCTGAAGTGCAGAAGGTTTGGGATATCAGTCAATCCTAAAAAATCACAGTTTGCTCTACAAGAAGGCAAGTTGTTAGGACACATTGTTTTTGCTGCAGGTGTCAAAATTGACCCAGAAAGAGTAAAAGCAATACAAACCTTGTCTATCCCAAGGTCAAAGAAGGATATCCAGTCCTTTTTGGGCAAGATAAATTTCGTAAGGAGGTTTATCCCAAATTTTGCAGAACTTGTAAAACACATCACCTCCATGTTGAAGAAGGGGTCAGATATCAAATGGACTGATGCAGCAAGAAGATCTTTTGAATCCATAAAAAGGGCCATTATGGAAGCTCCTACTTTGATCAACCTAGATTATAGCAAGGAATTCCATATATTTTCATTTGCTTCAGGTGACACCCTTGTAGCAGTTTTATTGCAAGCAGATGAGGAAGGTTTAGAGCATCTAGTGGAATTTTTCAGCAAAACATTAAGGGATGCTGAGCTGAGGTATGATATCATTGAGAAACAGGCATATGCTCTTATTAAATCTTTGAAAGCTTTCAGGATTTACATTCTGCATTCCAAGGTAATTGCATATGTGCCCTCTGCTTCAGTTAAAGATGTCCTAATGCAGCCAAATGTTGATGGAAGAAGGGCTAAATGGATTGCAAAGCTTATCGAATTCAACATAGAACTGAAGCCCACCAAGCTTGTTAGAGGTCAGGGCCTTGCTAGATTAATGGCTGAAGAAAATTGCAGAATGTTGGACATGAATTTGATAAGCACGAATTCAGAAGATGGTCAGATAGAAGAGGAAATAGTTGAACCAGGGAAAAACCAGTTATTGGTACAAAATCTAGCTTCTTGTGAATGGTATTCCACAATAGCTCAATTCTTGTTGAAGCTAGAAGTTCCTCTAGGCCTTAGTTCAAGCCAAGCCAGAACTATCAAGCTTAGGGTAGCCAAATACTGCATTCATGAAAATCTGCTCTACTGGAGGGACCCCTCTGGGATTCTTTTGAGGTGTCTGGACAAAGAACAATCCATAGAGGTTATGCAGCAGTTTCATTCCAGCTTATGTGGAGGGCATCACTATTGGAAAACTACAGCCCACAAGATCCTCAGGGCTGGTTATTATTGGCCCACCTTGTTTGTCGATGTCTTTTCATTTGTTAAATCTTGTGATAGGTGCTAGAGGTTTGAAGGAAAACAGCAGTTGAAGTGACCAATCCAAGGGTCTAGATTAGATTAAGTTTAATGTCAACCAAGGTAGGTAAACTTAGAGGCACGTGTCTACAGTCTATAGACCTAAAATGATCTCATCTACATAGATAAGTGTCTGCTGTGATAGGCTACAGCACTCTTTTACAAGAGGTTGGAATATGTCTCCTTTCACTATTCAAACACTTATCTCACCTAATTTAATCAACTGTTCTAAGAAAACAAAGTGTTACTAGTCTGAGTTTTCAATCCTCTTACAAGGATATCGTTCACAAAAACTCTTTCCAGCTAACACACTAAGAATTCATGAAAACCAAAAACTCTTTTAAGCATACTAAGACTCAAATGCATGAAAACATAGTCCATAGAGATACTTCAAAATTCAGTGCTCAATTAAATCTTTTACAAGATCTTGTTCAATAATTTAGCAATTGAAGTTTCAAGCGATCACCATGAATCATACAATAACCCAAGAACTTCTAATCGAATTAATGAATTCACAAGCAAAGAAATGGCATCAAACGCTATTCAGATCTGAAGTTTAAATGCTATGAAAATAAAATGGAAGTATACCAGTCCCCACGTAGGGCCCGTCCACGCGTTGATGGTACACTTAGGAAGCTTCAGATGTCGAAAACGTTAACACATAAAACACTAGAATGATAAAACGCTGCCTGTGATTAAAGTCTGGAAATCAATTACATCAAGAACAGAGTTCTGGTAACAATACCATACAATATGATACGCTTAATGTCTCTTATCACGCAGTCCGATTTGCAATCGAATGTACATACATTATCACGCAGATGTTTTTGCTTTTACAATAAAAAAGGTGATTTTTGTTTTTTTCTAATCTTAACTGATTTCCAAAGCAAAACGAAATCAGTTTAGGTAACTCTGGCTTTTTGCTGCTTTTATGACCAAAAAGGTTAGGTTTGACCAGCATTGACCATGTATCCAGGAGCTCTAGATGCGATGCCAAATAGATCTTTCGCCATGTATGTACATCTGTAATCACATCCCTATCCTCGGTTTTGATTTTCCTGCCATGCCACGTGTCACAACATAAACCGATTACAGGAAGTCATGACAACCCGTAATTTTGTTGAAAACATAAAAATCCACAAATTAAATTTAATGCAAAATAACAATTATAATGCTTAATTGATCAATTTCAATGGACTATGAGGGGTTTATGGAAGAAAATGATGGATGAATGATGGATTTTTAGAAGAAAAAGGATGGCAATAAAATAGTACCAACAAAGTCCCTGCCCTTAAAGCCAATACATGCTAGTGGCCCATTTCAGCAGTGGGGTTTGGATTTCATAGGAAAAATCAATCCACATTCCAGTGGCCAGCACAAATGGATCTTAGTAGCCACTGATTACTTCACTAAATGGACTGAGGCCATCCCTACCAGAAAGGTTGATCATCATGTGGTCATGAAGTTCTTGAATGAAAATATTTTCACTAGGTTTGGCCGTCCACATAAACTAGTTACAAACAATGCAGCAGCCTTCAGGGCCAAAGAATTGGTGGACATGTGTGACTCTATGGGCATTAAGCTAGTTCATTCCACCTTGTACTACCATCAAGGCAATGGCCTGGCAGAATCTTCTAACAAGAGCCTGATAAGGATAATTAAAAAGCTGTTAGAAGACAACAAAAAGAATTGGGATTCTAAGCTCAAGTATGCACTGTGGGCTGACAGAGTGACCACCAAGAAATCCACAGGGAATTCTCCATTCAAGCTGGTATATGGCACTGAGGCCGTATTCCCAATCCAGTTAACCCTCCCCGTGGCAAAGTTCTTAAAAGAAGAGTAGGATGAGGTAGAGGACATGGCAAAAAGAATCACTGACTTGGCAGAAGTACATCAGATCCGAGAACAGCTGGTTGAAAAATCTGTAGCAAATCAAAAGAAAATCAAGGAAGCCTTTGACAAGAAGGCAAAGGCAGATAATTTTCAGGTTGGAGACTTGGTTCTTAAGTGGGATGCACTAAAAGAGAAGAAAGGCAACCAAGGGAAGTTTGATGCTCTATGGACGGGACCTTTTGTCATCACTCAGATCCAAGGGAACGATAATTTCATGCTTCAAAGTATGGAAGGAGAGATAGTTTTTGATGGCCTAGTAAATGGGCGTTTTTTGAAAATTTATGTTGTTTAAGGTTTTCAAGCCTTAAAGTTGTAAATATGTTGTTTTATTAGTTTTAGTGTAGGCTCAATTAGACTCCATGCCCAAGGGAATACTAGGAATTTCGGCTGATATGGTTTTTGTAAGAAAGGCAATGATCTGCAATTCTTGAGACCTCACAGTGATGATCTCATCCCCAGAAGGAGCCAGTGTTAGCTCTGCCACATAACTATGGCCCTTGAAGGTTAGGGACAGGCTTGATTGTGATTGGTTATGCTCAAAGGAGGCCTATAATGTTTGTCCTCACCTTTTTCCTTACCTTGCTCACCCTCCCTTCATCTCCCTTTCCTGTGCTTTTCTGTTAAAAACCACATAAAAACCTTTTTTTAGGGCCTCGAGCGCTAAAACCCAAAACCTCATAAAAGCGCACCCATACGGCTGCGCGCCTTCGTAAACATCACCGTAATCTCAGCCATTGACTTTCCCCGCTGATCTGACGGCTCTCGTCTCGCCCAACCAAGAAATCCACATGATTAAATCCTCGCTGCCCGATCACCTCTGCCGGAGATCCAACGACAATCGGTCTCCCCGCGCCCACAAAGCAATGAAACGTTAACGCACGATGGAGAGTGGTTTTCCTCTCTCCTCCGTCGCCATGCGTCACGCGTTGAGTGGAATCACGCACCTTTGTCCTTTTACCGCCCAACGATCAAAGGCGATGCGATCAATACCACTTACCACTCCACCTCATGACCCCGCCCGATATCCGCCATGCACTTTCACCGCCCGATGACCGTTGGATTTGTTTGCCTGAGATCCAATGGCCCACGTTCATACTGCTCCCACCTCTTCCAATGCCCTCCGCCAAGCCATCTCCGTCGTCTATCCTTCTGATATGACGACTGATATTTCTCCCTCATCCGGCTCATCCATTCTCTGCGCAGCCCACGTTCCTTGACCACTTCCTGACCAACCTATCAGTACCAGTCGTAGTTGCTCCTAAACAACCACATTTAACAGACAGTATGGCCAAAGAGAAAAAGGACAGAGCATGAACATGTAGCTGCATTTAGCAGTTATGGAACTTCATGGACACGGACACTCCAGCTGCCTGAGAGGACAACAGAGCACCTGAGGAGATCAAATTCACTCACTGAGACAAGTAAACGCACTTAGAGACTCCATCAGGTAGCTAAATGCGGTTGGCGGTCAATTATGACCCTTCCATACCTAAAATGGCCAAGTGCCTTTGTAATGAAACTCTATATATACCCAACAACAAGATATAATCAGGGTTGATGGTTGATGTTTTGATGTAAGGTTCAACTTCTGGAGACTGTAACTATTTTGACACTTGCAGCGTCTCGTCTTCATTTTTAGCTAATACAAGCTTCTTTTGCTGTTAATTTTTCACTTTCCATTTATCTTCTCTTCTAAGCTGTGCCTGATATGCTGTATGCTTGAAATCTTGATGTTTAGCATTAGAGTAGTTGTCATCCTATCTTTGTGTTAAATTCTTGTATGTATCATTGTATAAGTCATTCAGGTTTCTAGTCATCTGGTGCTAGAAAGCTGTCATCCTGTCTGCGCATTAGTAGATTAGATTTGCAGACTTCTTGATTGGTTGCAACCAGCCATCACATGGTCTTGTGCATTTGCTGGTGTGGTCAGTATTCTCCATATTCACCCAATCTTAAACTATGAGTAGTTGGTGGTCTAAAGCCTTTAGTTTGAGGGTGTTCACGCATGTCTGGGGTTAAGCAAAGTAGAAGTGGTTATCTGGCTTGGACAAGCATCATTCCTTCCATTCATCCATTTGCAACAATAAGTTGAATTTATATGTTACCAGGCATCTTCGAGCTACAACCTAGGAGAGTTTCTTGGAATCCCAACACTGCCCATAATTACACAATTTCTGGGCTGAGCAGCCCTGTTGAGAGGAATTGCGTAATTTTCTTAGTGAACAGTGACAGGAAGAATTACACAATTTTGGAGCCCAGCAAGCTGCCAGACAGAATTGCACAATTTCTGGAGGGAAGGCTGGTTTCCCTCCAGAATTGTGCAATTTCTTGAGGGAGCTACTTAGCCTGCAACTGGACCAAGTCCGGTGAAACAACCTGTGAGGGGGATGCAACAAGCTTTGATGGACATGCTGTCATTTTGCAAGAAAATCACTGAAGCTTGTGTACTTGACAAGACAAGACATGTTGCTGTGAAAGGTTGGTAGGGAGGCTCCAAAACGAAGCTAAGGAAAAATTTTGGAGGGTGGTTGTAGCCGCTGCAACAACATGATAGATGTATGCATGCTTGTTAAGTAATAAACATTTGGGCTATGGTTATAATCCCTTATTCATTTCAAGTATAAATGCCCCCTTTCCTCCTTTTTTTCAGTTATATAAACCAATAACCAAAATATGTCATGAATATATGACAAAAATATGCATGTAAATGCACTGTAGATGAAGATTTACATTAATCTAATAACCATCCTTATTTTTCCATTTGATACCACATTTATAACATACAATATCAAAACTTTGTTATGAATAGGGATGCATAAGCAACATGTAAAGAACAACCATACCATCACATAACATAATAATTAAAATTTAACTAATTTTCTTATCTAGGGGGCCCCACCTACCTATGCTATTTATTATATTTGAGCAATGGTAGAAAGATATTCACAATACTGAGAAAACTTAAAAAAAAATCATTGGGGTGTATGTGTTAACACTCCTCTTTGGTACTATAGAATCATTGGTGTTAATCATAATACATTGAAGTAATGAACATCAATTCATGTTTTTTAACATTATCGAAAAAGGGAAGGAAAACTACAATAAGATTCTTAAAAAGAGGAAAAGGAAATGGTTTGTTTCAATTTCTACATTTCATCTAAGAAAAGAGGAGGAGGAGATGACTCTACAAGAAGATGAAATGCATAACCATGAATGTAAGGAAAGATAAAGTATTATGGAAGGATGGATTTTTTCTTCATTCTTCATCATTTATTTTATCCCCATGATTGAAGCTCTAAACGATAACTCATATTTATATTTTCTGAAATTATTAGAAGAGGCAAAAAAAAATATTTTGAAAATTTTAAAAAGAGGGAGAATAAATGGTTTGTTTCAGTTCTACATTTCACATGGTAGAAGAAGAAGAGGAGGTGCTTCCACAAGAAGATGAAAGATAAATGGACATGAATGTAGGTAAAGATAGATCATTGTAGTAAGGTAACCCTTTTTCACATCCAAATCTTAGGGGGCCTAATAGTTTAAGTTTGAATATATAAGTCATAAAGGAATATTTTATGCAAAGAGAACTTGATATATATGTAATTAATAGAGTCAAACCTAATCAAAGTTGATTTCGTCAACAAGATACCTTATAAGAAGGTAATAGGAAGAGAGTGAAGGTCGGGAGGAGAGACCCCAAAATTACCCTCATTGCATGTGATGGTTCTTCTTAATGGAATCTTTCTTATTCTCCAATTTATTCTTTTTTAATATTTTTGTGGTGTGTTCAATTCATGCATTTTCATAAATGTTCTTGTAATTAGTTTCTTGGTAGATTCATATGTTTTTAATCCTCCTCTCTCAACTATCAAGCTTTCTAGATCTTATCCCCCAATATCTGGATCATTTTTCTATCCTATTATTGACTCTATTTTTGCTATTTTCCATTTCTCACTATTGTTCCTTATTTCTTAGCTAGTTTTGCTGGTATTTTTAATTGGTTGGAAGGATTTGATTTATTTTGTAGGTTAATGGTGGATTTGTTTTAGGGTTTTATGCCAATAAATATGGCTATCAAATTAGGGGCACATTAAAATAAGAAATAGGTAATATTTTGTCAGAAAGAGGTAATTTGTTCATAAGAAAGAGGTAATATGGGTGCATATCCAAAGGCATTTTCATCTCCATTTCTTTGCAAGTTCACATGGTTTCTTTAACTTGCATGGCTTTCTTCTTAGTGTTCTTGAAGCACTGATGTTCCCCCTTTTATGGGAGCATAGGTGCTCCATTTTTGTCTTGGAGAAAAGGAGCTACTAGTACTTTTCTTTTTCCTGAGAGAATTGATTCTCCACTTTGAGCACATTACCTTCTAGTAGATGAGTGGGTTCGTAGAATTTTTATCTAACATTTTTCATATAGCAATTGAGTGGGGTTTTAATTACAAGATACCCAATCATTAGGTGGTTTGAATGGTTTGATACTCTACATGGTTTTGTATGGGTTGTTGCACCACCCTTATTATACTATAAAATGTATCATTTTTTTCTTTTTTCCGCTAGAAAAAATCATAATTTTTTATTAAGTATTGAAAATTAAATATTGTAGATACACTAAGTGCATTTAGCCAATTGGCCAAAGCCCCAAAAGGTTACAAAAAACTGACAATTTATGCCCATGTATCTATATATCAGTCAATTGTATAAACAACATACATGAACCATAAATAGAAACAAAACACATCAACATTTATAGGACATTGATAAGGGCTGAAAATAAACTCTTTCATAGCATATGTTTGTCTGTTGTAAAGTGTATCATTTAAGTGTTAATCATTATAAATTTTTATAATATTATTCTTCTATTTATTTATTCATAGTGTCTTGTGTAATATGCTTGGAACTATAAGGTTTTGGATTTAGTATTATATCTAAATTGTATTGTATTATGGAGTAATAATGTTTTGTTAAGAAGATCCTGGACGAGCTCTGCAACCCTCGGCCCTGCAAATCGAGATCCGCATCCCCCGCGAGTTGCAGACAGCGAGCCCCCGCCCTCTGCTGGCCCGGCTCCTGCGATCCCGCCCGCTGGTGAGCCTCCTGCTTGCTGCGGTCTGCCTGCATGGATCGTTCAGCAGACTGACAGAGCCGCTCTCAGAGATTGTGACCATGGAGGGGCTGGGCACCCCTCATGCGCCTCTTCCGCCTCCTCCGCCGTCCTCACCTTCTGAGGCTTTTAACAGGCTTTTGGCAGGACTGCCAAAGAAGAAAAACACTGAAGCTGCGAAGTTTGTCAAGAGATTGGACGATATACCGATGATCTCCCTCCCTCCAGAAACCCCGATCCAAGTTGCCTTGTCACTGGCTGAAAGGGCTCTCATCGGCCAGTTCACCGGGCTATGGCCGTCTCCAAAAACCACAGAAAGCTGGGTTAACAGAAATTGGGCACCTCTGATCAAAGAAAGCGTCACCTCTTACTTTCTGGGGAGAGGTTATTTCCTCTTCGAATTTACATCAAAAGAAGATAAAGACCTGATCTTCCAAAATGGCCCCTACTTCATGGGTCCTCAGGGTCTATATCTGAACAAATGGACTCCGGACTTCGACCCGGCAGTAGATGTGCCCAAAGCAGTCCCGGTGTGGGTCAGGCTCCCAAATCTCCCAGTGCACTGCTGGAACTGGGATTCGCTGAAACACATTGGAAATGCCCTGGGAAAATTCATAGATCGTGCGAACAACAAGGATCAATACGACTGTGCCAGGATATGTGTAGAAGTAGATCTGGAGGTGGGACTACCAGAGGCCATCACAATAAAGGTCGGAAGCTGGACGCACATGCAGAAACTGGACTATGAGCAGCTGCCCTTCAAATGTCGAAAATGTCATGTTTACGGACATTTCGCTAGAGGTTGCCCATCTAACAAAGAGGCTGAGCAGGGAAAAGAGGATGGATGGAATCAAGTCAAGCGATCCAAAAATTACCCCAAGAATCAGAAGCAAGGAGGCCCTAATGGCAAAGGAACCCAGCAAACCACTGCTCAGCAGATCATCTCCAAATCCAATTCTGAAAACAAGTTTGATCCCCTGAGTTCGCATCCAGAGAGCACACAAGAGGGCGAAGCTCAAAAGGAGGTAGAAGCAACACAGGAGACCGAAGCTCAACCCACAAGCAAAGGTAATCCCTCAGCCCCTCTCAAAGGAACAAGTGCTGAAGATCCAAAAGGCATGACCATAGAATATGAAGAAGAAGAGCAGGAAACAAAAGAATCAGAAGAGGAAGGAGAAATAGGAGAGTCCCACACCTTGGTAAGAAGATCAACAAGAGGCCGGAAAACCGATAGGGAAAAAAGGGAGCAAGAGACTTACAAAGAAAAACTTCAGGGAAGTCAACCAACCTTGGAGAAAATGCTAGCCTCAAAGTCAAAGATATTGAAAAATCTACCCCAAGGCTCTAAGGGAGCCCATCAGAAGCATAAATAATGAAGGTCATCTCCTGGAACTGCAGAGGGATGGGGAGCAAAGCTAAAGAAGAAGCCATCAGAAGTCTAATTAGGATAGAAACCCAAATCTACTTCTCGTCCAGGAGACAAAGCTGGAAGACATAGTCTTCCTTCAAACAAGCAAGAAACTTTGGAATAAAAGTGAAGCAAGAGCAATCTCCGCCCGGGGTGCCTTAGGAGGGATAGGCACTCTGTGGAATGCCAATAAATTTACAGTCCTATACGAGGCCAGAAATATCCATTGGTTGCCACTGAAAATGCAGAACCTGGATACTAAGGAAACGTTCTGCCTTTTCAATCTTTACTCCCCAGTTAATGTTGGGGAAAAAACACTGTTGGGACTCTATAAGACATCAAGCAGATTTGACAAACCTGGAAAACATAATAATTGCTGGCGACCTCAACCTTACCCTGCACCCATAAGAAAAAAGGGGAGGCAGCATAGTTAGAGATCCGGCTAGAGAATGGGTGGAAGACATAGTGCAAGACTGGGATTTGCTGGACATCAAACCCTCTTCAGGTAAGTACTCTTGGTCTAATGAAAGAGTGGGTCTTGGACACATTGCTGCCAGGTTGGATAGGTTTATCATTCAAAGTTCCTATCTGCTGCTAGGATTAGAACCCAGAATGCATATTCTTGCCAACAACATCTCTGATCATAAGCCTATAAAGCTATATCTCTTAGCTCATCATGATCTGGGCCCCATCCCATTTAGATTCAACCCTCTTTGGGTAAAGGAGCCCGATTTCATGCAAACTGTCAAGGAATGTTGGAACCAACCAGTTAAAGGATCACCATACTATATTTGGGAGGAAAAGCTCAGAAGGGTGAAAGGAGCTCTAAAAAGATTGGCCAAAACGCTGTCAAATCCGGCCACAATAAGGAAAACCATTAAAGCTTCTCTTGTTTCTCATCAAAATGGTATGGAAAACGCAATGCCCACAAAGGATTTATTAGAACAAGAAACCCAACTACAACAACAATACCACAAAGCCTGCTTAGCTGAAGAAGAGTATTGGAGATTGAAATCCCGGAACCTCTGGCTTAAAGCAGGGGATAGGAACACTGCTTATTTTCATAAACAAGCCCAGGCAAGGAAATGTTTCAACACCATCTCAGAGATTAAAGAAGAGGGAGATATCCATAAGGATTTTGATCACATAAAGAGAGCTGCGTTTACCCATTTCCAGAACTTATATAGTGAAGACAAGGATCCAAGCCACTATCCTGAGCTGTTAGAAAATATACCCTCTGTAATTTCTCAGCGAAGTAATGAATCTCTTGAGGACAAAGTCACTAAAGATGAGGTGAAAAAGGCTCTCTTCGACATGGACCCGGATAAGGCCCCTGGTCCGGATGGTTTCTCTACTAGATTCCTCCAAGCTTGTTGGCCGATTATTGAAAAAGATCTTCTCAAAATGGTACAAAAATCCCAAAATATTCAGAAAATCGGAGGCAGTACTAATTCTGCATTTTTAGCACTCATACCCAAGGAAAAAGGTGCCAATAACTTCAACAGATTTCGGCCGATCTCTCTATGCAATACAGGGTACAAATTAATCACCAAAGTAATTGCAAACAGATTGAAGTTTATCCTCCCCGAAATAATCCCAGAGAATCAAGGAGGCTTCATCCATGGTAGGCAGATTGTGGACAACTTTCTACTAGTACAGGAGGCAATTCACTCAAGTCTACTTCAAAAAGAGAAAGGTATGGTGATCAAACTTGATTTAGCAAATGCTTTTGATCGAGTAAATCATAGCTTTTTTTAAAATGTTATGTGTAAGTTTGGCTTTGGAGCAAAATTCATTAATTGGATCCGGGCATGCATCTTGGAGCCATGGATAGCTCCTCTTGTTAATGGAAGAGCCACAAACTTCTTTAAAGCCTTGAGAGGACTCAGGCAGGGGTGCCCTCTATCCCCCCTGCTCTTTGTCATCCAGGCCTCAGCCCTCAACTTCCTGCTAGATAAAAAGTTGCATGAACAAGAAATCAATGGACTGTGTATTGCAAGAGGGACCAAAAATATTAACCATGCTTTGTTTGCGGATGACACTTTGCTGTTGGGTCCTGCCTCTATTCCCTCTGCCATAAAGTTCAAAAAGGTTCTGGATGAGTTTAGTGAAGCTTCAGGCAGTGTTGTTAACAAGAGCAAATGTCATATTTTCAGTTGGAATACTACGCCTAGACTGCTATCGGCCATCTCCAGATGTTTGGGATTTGAAGCTTCCACTTCCTGGTCTTCTTTTAAATACCTGGGCCTCCCAATATCTCTCAAGAGACCAACTAGCAAAGAATGGCTCCCATAGTTAGAAAAATTCAAGGCGAAGATTCAAGCCTGGGGATATTCCTGGCTGAATACTGCAAGCAAAACAGTCTTAATAAAATCTGTCCTCAACAGCTTGCCTCTATTTCAATTCGCAGGGCTTCTCGCTTTGGCATCCATTCTAAACGAAATGGAGGAATACATAAGGAGGTTCTTCTGGAAGGGAGGGAAACAAAATGAAAAAAAGATCCCTCTCATCAGCTAGGATATCATCTCCAAGTCGCTGTGGGAAGGTGGCCTAAATTTCAAAAATCTTTGTCATTAGAACGTGGCAATGGCTGCAAAAATCATTTGGAGGATCATTGCACCCAATCTTGGCTGGGCCCAAAAAGTGCTCTGGAAAAAATATTTCAGAGGTCCAAGATCCAGATGCTTAGAAAATGTGATTCATTTGGCAAACTCGACATTCCTCAAAATTTATGACAGAGTTGCATCTCTCATCACCGCCCACTCTTACTAGATACCAGGCAACGGGAAAAAAATCAATATCTGGTCGGACAGAATCATGAACAAGGAGCCAATAGAGGTCAGAGCCTCCATTAATTCGCTGCGCTGTTGGATGGATAGAGAAGGAATGCAAACTTTGTGGGATATCTCATGCTGGAACGATTCGATATGGGCAGGCTGGAAGCGATTAAAGGTGCCGGATAACCTGAACACCGAGTGGATCATGCTGCTCGACTCCCTCCATGGATTGGCACCCACGCATTCGAGGAAGAGAGATGAGATGGGCTGGGGGCCAAAAGCCAGAGGATACGCAGTCTCACTGGGGTATGCTAAATTGATCGAGAGACCTTACGTTCCTCCGGATCCAGCTCCTTGGCAAGGCGTTTGGCGCCTGCCCTCATGGCCCAAGGTTGATTTCTTTGCCTGGGTTTACTGTCACGGCAAAATCTTAACTTATGATAACTTGCAGAAGAAAGGATTCCATGGTCCATCCATCTGTTCACTGTGCAATGAAAACGCTGAGACAGCAGTCCACCTAATTCTAGAATGCAACTTCTCCAGGCAGATCTGGTCCTTCTTTACTCATGATCTGGATCCTAACTTCACTATCCCTTGCTCCACTTCTGAAATTTTCTCTGAATGGACAAACAGATTTCTAGGTCCTCCTCCTAAAAATCTGATTATCAAAGCAGCATGGGCTGTCCTCCCAAAGATCATCTGTTGGCAGTTATGGATAGAGCGTAACAGAAGAATATTTAAAAAAACAAAACAGAGCCGTAAAGTCCTAGAAACCAAGATTAAATGTCACATAAAGGAGTGCTTGACTGATATAAAAGACGATTGCAACCTCAATCAACAGGGCATAGCATGGGGATCAACACTAGAACTTCAATTTCATCCAGCAGTCAAAAAAGCCCCCACTATCAAAGAATGGCAAATAAGGAAACCCGAGAATGACTTTCAAGATTGGCTTAAATTGCAAGCAAGGCACTTCCTTTTCTTTGATGGAGTAGCAAAGGGAAATCCAGGCAAAGCTGGTGCAGGAGGTGTTGTTCTAAATCAATATGGGGAAAAAATTCACTCCTACGCTTGGGGACTAGGTTGCACTACCAGCATTCAAGCTGAGGCCTTGGCCCTCTTCCAAGGACTCAAGACCCTTAAAGAACTGGACATAAATGAAGCAATTGTTATAGGTGACTCTCAAGTCATTATAAACGCAATGGTTTCCAATATTCCAGTATCGGACCTCAATCTAGCAAGGCTGATTACTAGGATCAAAGGTATGGAAAACAACTTTCAGGACTTGAAGTACTACCACGTGTTGAGAACTCATAATAAAAAGGCGGACATCGAAGCCAATAAAGCTGCCCTTCTCTCTGCCGGGGTCAAGCTGAAAGAGGAAGAAGAATCATGGGAACCCATTCCATAAATAGACTGCTGCCATGTTCTACTGTCTGTTATTAAACCAATTTGTTTGTATTTTCAAGTGGGGGAAAATCTCTGAAATTAACTCTGTGGGGGTCTATCCAAGGAAGAAACTTGTAAGCTTCAGCTGCATCCTTAGCAAAGAAATGCATCAGGACAAAGAAGCTCATAATGTAATCAGATTTTGGCATTCAGCCCAAGATTAATATAAAAGCTCCATAACCTTTTTTGTAAAAAAAAAAAAAAAATGCTTGGAACTATAATTTTTATTTAAAATAATAGAAAATATACGTTTAATTTAATGTTTTGAAGTATATTCAAATTGTTAATTATAAATAAGATATTCATATACAAAATGTAAATAATACTTTGAATATTCAAAAATTAAAGTTATGTCATCTCTACATTTTAGTAATTGATGTATTTATTAAATTCTATCAATCAATATTAAATAGTCATAAAAATTATTAAATACATAGCAAAGATGTAAAAACGGCTAAATATATGAATAAACTATGTATAGATAGTCTTTTGATAGTCAACTAATAATTTATTTATTATTTGATATCACCGATGCTTAATTTTACCAGTGGAACACTAGTGTTCTTTTTTATCTTGAAGCATTGACATTGTCGCTTCGCTTTGGCCTTGGAGCATAGATGCTCCTCTTTGATCCCATGGAACCAACATTGGTGTTTCACTTTGGTATTGGAGCAATCATGCTCCACTTTGGTGTTAGAGAACTGGCATCAGTGATTCACTTTGGTCTTGAACCACTATTCTGTAGTTTGGTCTTGGAGCATCCACACTAGTACTCCACTTTGGTCTTAGGGTATTGGTGCTCCAATGGCCTTTGAGCACTAGTGTGCCTATATCCTTGGAGCATGGAAATAAAGAAATACACAAAAAAATATACCTACCATCTAAAAAACTTTATTAAAACTTCCACTAAAACCTTCATGATATTAATTAATATGATGTATAATGTAACATCCCCCAATAACAACACGTAATTAATTAGATTAATCAAGCGATATATAATCAACACACAATTTACCAACTAGTTAACATTAGATTTCAAAAGAAATGCGAGGAGAGACAACTTACCTGTGGAACGCTAGTTGAATTCTGCTAACTGCAACAAAGTCTTGGGGACGACTCTCCACCCAACCGTAGGCTCAATTGCACAAAATCTTGCTACAACTGGCCACCCCCGAGCCCTCAATCAACGTACTACTGCCAGGGAATCCTTTGTCTCACAACACTATTCTCCCAAGAGAATGGATGATGGAATCATGGAATGATGGAATGCCTCTCATCTTCCTCCCCATCTATTAAATAGAGAAAACATTGGAAGGGGAACCACATGCACACACTCCATGTGTCAACATGCAACTTCACTGCTTTCTTGTTTTATTCTTTTGTTTTTACTTTTTGATAGCTTTACTGATTTTTACTATTTTTCTGTTTATTCTTATTTATATTTATTTAAAGCATGTAATTAATTTATTATTATTTATTTTATTTACTTTTACTATATTTATTATTTATTTAATATTACATTATTTATTATTTATTATTTATTATTAAGGGACATTACATACTCCCCCACTTTAAGGAACTTTGTCCCGAAGTCAAGTTGAATTATTTATTATTTTTATTATTTATTATTCATTATTAAGGGACATTACATTTATTTTGTTATTTATTACTTCATATAACTGTCCCGACACCCTCTGCTGAACTAGTATAACCAGCAGGGATCGAAAGTTTCACAACACCCGGGAAATCCCAAGGAATCTCTGTCCTTTTTCCCACTTTCAGAATCAGGCATAAGCCTCCTCAGTCTGTATCCTAGTCCAAGGTTGGCCCCAAGGCTCGCGCCTGACTCAGACCTCATCTGCCCCCAAGACCCCAAGGCAGCCATCTGGTACAGTGCTTAATGTCTCCAGGCATCTCGCAAGGTTGGCCCACTCCCTCCATAACTCACTAAGGTGCACAACCCCATGCATCGAGGTCCTTACACCCCTACCAGACTTCGGCATCCCAATACAATACTAGGTACCTAGCCTTCAATATCAGGCACTTGGCCTCCTTAAGATGGTCCCATAGCCCTCAAGAACTATTCATCAAGAGCTATACAAGACAAAGGAACCACTGGCATATGTAGTGTTGATTGAGTTTGTCCCCAGCCCATATGGTGTTACTTATTCTCCCTTGTGCGTATGGGTTCACACGAGATCATCAAATAAACCGGCCCTCTCGGCCCATTTGTGGAGTCCTGTCAATCATCACACCTCAACATGCAACCAATGCATTAGCTATACCATCATAGTATCATAGAAAATAATCCACATGCCAAGTCTTGCATGTCACCTTGAGAACATTCATCATTGTTAATCGCAACATTATGAATAATAACGAACTGCATGTTCATGCATGTCATAAATTTGCATGCAACTATCACATGCTTCACCTCATGAAATACCATCATAAGTTATAACATCAACATATTTGCATCAAAGACGTATCATGACTTCACATAATAAATGAACCACATGTCAATAAACCTCATATTATAACATCATAATTCCTATGCCACGTTATGCATATCATATCCACCATGAGTATTCAACATCAAATACTTGTGGTGATGATGTTTCTCACTTGTGATTTCAGGGTTGTTACTTTTTGATACCTTTACTGATTTTTACTATTTATTCTTATTTATATTTATTTAGAGCATGTAATTAATTTATTAATATTTATTATTTATTTACTATTACTATTTTTTATTTATTGTTTATTATTTATTTAATAGGACATTATTTATTATTAAGGAACATTACATATAATCATCCCTTAATATATTCAAGCCCCCCAACACACACACACACATAAAAGAAACCCTTAACATTAAAGTGTTGGGACATGATTATGAACATTAGTTTGTCTAAAGTGAATTACGAAGCTTAAGAGGCCTAGAATGGAAGGATTTCACTTTGAGGTGAGGACCTTTCTTCTTCTTCTCTCCATAAATAGGTGTTAGAGGAATGATTGGTAATGTCTTATGAGGTATCATTGGAGTAATAAAACTTCATTAGCAGACTTATTAAATCATATACTGTTATTATGTTTTCCATCCATTAAAAGAGTGTGCATTAGAGAATGTATGATATTAAAGATAAATAGGATGTATATTCCTTATATGTGAGCATCATAGGGATGACTGATAACCTCATGTGAGGTGTCATTGGATCGATAAAATTCAATATAAAACTTATTAAGGTAGATACAGTTGGTATGTTTTCACCCATTCAAAGGGTGTTTGTTAGGAAATGAAATATGGTAAAGATAAAGAGGATGTACATTTTGTATATTGTAGTAAGGAAAGGAATATAGAGTTTCTTAGTGAGAGGAGGGTTAGGAATTGAATTAAGAAAAGAAAGGGGAAACGAGTTAAATAGGAACATGAGTTTTGAGCATGGAATCACTACTGAAATCCCAAAGGTTATCCTAACCTAGTTTAAAGTCCCCATGGGGTGAAACACACTAGAAATAGAGAAAAATTGAAGTAAAAATGATCTATCAATATTGATTGATAACAAGTCCTTTAACCAAATCATTGTTAGCAATATATGAAGAACTATAAGAAGTTAACATGTAATCATACATTGCTCAATTGATAAATAAAAAATTTCCAAATATACTAGTCATTCCTTTTGAAAAAAATCATTTTTGTGGGGCTATCATGAAGTAGAAGATAACATTGTAGGGTCACCAAACCAATATGCACATAGGTTTGATAACAATCAAGTGACTCATCAGAGGTTGAGAATGGGCTATAGATATGGAAGAATGCCCCTTTATATTCAAATTCCAAGCTCTTATTCCACTCTTAAGGCACTGAAAAAATAAATACCATAGAATACTTTCTTCCTTCCTACTACTAAAATTTTCCATTCCCATGATTGAGATGTGATTTCTAATCGATTAGTTTGTGTTTGAAACTCCCATTGCAAGGGTAAATGTGTTGTTAGTGAAATTCAAATACCTTCATCGAGATGAATGAGTTATAACCATACTAATATTTTAATTAAGTTTTCCCTAACTATGTATGCATCCCAATTTGATCCATAAATGAGGGACTTATAGCCCACTTGCTTCAACAACATGGGTCTTTTACATACGTTTACTTTTGAGTTCTACTATCAGTGTTTTATAAAGAGCTCCATATTATGAAGTTGTTAGGCCTATTCTCTATACTATAAAGGGCCTATCTTCTTCTCATGGATATAAGGCCTTCTATTGATCTTAACCTATGCACTAAAACCATTAACTAGAAATGGTAAATAATAAGTGAGATTGATAACCAACAAGACTTAGAAAATACTGTAAATCTCTATTTTGTGAATTGCTTCGAAGGCCTATTTTCTATAGGCTTGTAGTTTTCATACACAAATATTACTCTTTCATACAAGTGCATATACCACACTTTCCTTTGGAACTATCATTCTTATTTGCATTTCATAAATTGGACCCAAGTCACTATTAGTATATTAAATCAATAACCACAAATTTTTTGATAAATTCTCATGCTCTTCCAATCTATTGTGAATAAATCTCCTCCGATCGGATCTACAATTTCCTCTCTAGAACCTGTAACTCCAAAATCAAAGAACAACAACCATGCATTAATCAATCTCATTCATGACATACAAACTAAAGAAGATGTCACACTTACAATTGTGTTTTTTGAGGATAAATACTCCTAGCTTTTTTAGTTCCTCTAGATCAACATATGAAAACATATAGTATATGTAAGGGCATGAATCTAAAGGATTTCTATATGCCGCTAACTTCATCAAGAATAGCTACGTTAAACAAAAGATGACGAGGAATCATCCCAATTTAAGGTATTCTGCAAATAGTGTTTACACGTTTCTCTTGTTATCCCAAGAGATGCCACATTAAGCCTAGCTCTAGACAATAAATGATAATATATCATTTGTTGCAAAATAGTTACAATATACTTGCGACTACACATGAGATTCACCTATTGGAAATGCGGCTCAATCCCATTCATGTTATAGGGATGTGGAGGCTCCACTTTTCATAAGTTGGACGTAATTGTACAATCACTTATGCATGTAAATAAACATTGAATTAAAAGCACCACACTAAAAGATCATTGTGATTGATAACTAAGCAAGGCCCAATGTATTTATAGTTCTTAAGTGTGTGGTGATTAATGAAGTGGATGCAAAAAACCTCATTACAATGAATAAACATCTAGTTTCTGCAAGATGGTCATACCTCTTACTGCAAGATTTAGATTGGATATATGTGAAGATCAGAACACAAAACCTATAGATCGATAACAATATATGTGAGATTCCACCTAACTTGACACACTTCTGTAGCCTTGCTCTTAGATAGATGAAGCCACTCTACTAAGAGGGTAGTTGGCCAACAACTATTGTAATTACCCAGTGATAGAGAAAAAATTGCCTCTTGCACTATGTGTGGCTGATATGACTTGTGGGTGAGAGATAAAATGCCTATGTAATTGGCCCAAGGGAAATGTTAAATCACTTAGGCAGTGCTAATTTGACCTAGGAAGAGCTAACTTGATCCAGGCAAAAGTAGCTCACTAAAAAGATGAAATTATAATCTAAAGAAGTGAGGAGATCCACACAATAGCTTCAATCGTCACTAGTGAGTAGTGAGGAACCAAATTAAAAGCTACTTCAATAATTACAATAATTATTAGTATTTCACTTTTAGCTATTTGTATTCTTTATTTACACTAGTAGAATGAAATTATAATGGAAACCATAGAGCTAAACTCACTCCATAAGATAAGATAAGATATGATAATCATTCTCCATAGCTAATACTCACTCTGTCTAGTGCCACGAGTAGCTCAATCTGCCCTATATCTTGGTAATACATAATTTGATAATACACGAGGTATCATTTTAATATGGTCTATGTCTTGTAATACATAGTTATATATCTCTCTCTCATTACATCCTACCATATTGGTATAAAACTCATCATTTGAATGCATCATATTTCTCTTACATTACTTATGACAAACCTTCATTTTCGAGAAAAATAATAATAGATATGAAATGACTCTTTATTAAACTAATGTGTTTGCCAACATTAAACATAACAGGATGAAATTCATGTAAGTGTGGAATAGTCCATTCTCTGGTCATAGTTAAGATCTCTATAGCCTATTCATATTTCAATACACTATCCTTAACCATCACAAGTCAAAGTATCATGTATCTCTATTTTACTTGGTTTCATCGATCACTCTGAATTAACTAGCTTTTGACCATTACCAAGTTTTCCAAATACGCTTAGTGTTATCAATTGATATCTGTTAGATGGGAAAAATCATTTTATCTCAAAATTTACCTCCAAGTCCCGCTCCAAATTTTCTCCGATGTTGGTTATTAATCTAACATTATTAAATTAATTATTGAATTCGTTGTCCTTTTCCCAAGTGAAAAGTCATTATTAATAATTCAAAGAGATGAAAATTATTGGCAATTAGAAATACCATTCTAATGCCCTCTGCCTTTTAAAAAAGATCTTCAATTATTGAATAATGATCATTGAATTACCTTGAATTTTTTGAATAATGATCATTGTATCACCTTATAATTGCAAGCTCGATGAAGACTTTTAACGCAATTAGTGGTTGATATTCTAATGTTTTGGGCATGATAATGGAGCCAACCTTCTCATTGTGGAAAATGTCGTTAATCCTTGCTCGGTCCGGGTTCTCCTTTGAAGCAGCTTCCAAGCTAATTTTCACAAAAGGAAAATAAGAAAGGGACCGTTTATTACAACAATGATGTGACATGACTATTAATGTTCATCAATGGGAATTAACTTGAATGCCACATATTTCCAATTTCTGTGTATATTTTGTAATTTCTTTGGTTTCTTTGGTATCTTCTTGGGACCACCACTTTGAGAGTATAGTTTCTCAGATTGGTTGAACTATTTCCATTTGAATACCCATAATTGCGGGTTATGATTCCAATTGAATATTTCCATAATCGTACCCCTATGATAAAGGAGGACAGTTTAAACCATGTTCACTTTAAATAATTATTAATAAATTATAATTACCTTATAAACCTTAAGAGGTATAAATTATTAATAACTAAGTGCAATTTGATAATGTATGGTAAAGGGAAAAAATACCCATACCATATACTAATAACTAATATGTACAGTACTTTTCAACGTTACATACATAGTGAGAAAACATTTACACTTTTTTACCCTTGCATTTCATTTATAGATTTGTTAGTCTTTACCTCGCTAGGGACTATAACATTTACTTTATGGCCAAATTGCTTTGAATTCCCATTATTTTTCTAAGTGTATGTAATTTTAACTAAAGTTTTGGGAAAATGTTGAATATTCTTATTTTTTTTGTAAATTCAAAATTCATTTTCTAATTTCTCAAAGTCTTATTTCTAATTTTCCATTTGTTGAGTGGGGTTTGATGGGACATAATTCCCCTGATGGAGGGTGGTTTATCTGTGTTATTTTTCAGTGCCTGACAAATCATTTTAAAATTAAAAAAAGACTAATTTTGCGAGTGGCCATTGTGTCGGTGAGTGCTCTAACACTATTATGCCTGACATTGTTATTGCTTTGTCATGCCAGAACTGACAGGGTTGCAGGTCCCTTACTCAAGCGGGGGGGGGGGGGGGGGGGGGTAGCTACCATTATTTTTTTGTGCGGAGAAAGGGTGTGCGGGAAGTGTGGGAGAAAGGGTGTGTGTAAAGTGCGGGAGCAAGGACTATATCGAGTCAAGCTTGCTTCCTCCACATTCCGCATAAGGCTAATTTAATAATGTAGGAGAAATTTACTTAGCAAGAGACAATGCTCCAAGAATATCATGTTTTAAATTAAGATCATATTATGACGTATTAATGTGCTTAACAAGTAATGTTGATACATTGTGTGAAACAAGTAACGTTGATACATTGTGCAGAGTGCTTAAGCGAGGTTGCATGTCCCTTACGCAAACGAGGGAGAGGGGTGCTAATTGCTATTATTTCATTGTACGAAGAAAGGGTGCACGACAAGTGCAAGAGAAATGGTGTGTGGGAAGTGCGGGAGTAGGGACTATATCGAGTCAAGCTTTCTTCCTCTGCATTCCACATAAGGCTAATTTAACACTATAAGAGAAATTTACTTAGCAAGAGAAAGTGCGTTGATAATGTCATGTTTTAAATTGGATCATATTATGACTTATATTAATGTGCTTATATTATTGTGTGGAGGTGCGGAACAAGTAACATTGATACATTGTTTGGAGTTCTTAAAGATTATATGGCAGAACTGACGGGGTTGCAGGTCCCTTATGTAAGCAGGGTGGGGGCTAATGACTATTATTTTGTTGTGCAAAGAATTTAAAGGGTGTACGGGAAGTGCGGGAGAAAGGGTGTGCATGAAGTATGAGAGCAGGGACTATATCAAGTCAAGATTTCTTCCTCTGCATTCCACTCAGAGAATATCATGTTTTAAATTAATATCATATTATGACTTATATTAATTTTCTTATATTATTGTGCGGAGATGCGAACATTGTGTGGAGTGCTTAAAGATTATGTGGATCCTTAATATTGTTACCTGTTTTGTTTGATATTTGTAAAGCGGATAGATATAACAAATTCGTAGGAGACTGGGCAAGGTCTGGAGTGGCAAGAATTTTTTCAGTTTTAGATAACCTAATTAATTAATTAATATGCATATGCATAATTAATTAATACCAATAGCATATTTGAAGGAGACATGGCAAGTTGTGGAGTTACAAGACTTTTAAATGAGGAAGTAGTTGTGGAAAACTGTTCAGAAGACATTAATGCAAGGTTATTGAAAAAATTGCATTTGCTATTGCTTGACAAGAGTGGAATGGAGGTGCTTTTATTCATAATTCTATGCAATATTAAACGAATTCCTTGCCTCTATCACTAATTAATTGATTAAGGGCATGTTTATTTTTGCAAGGTCCACATTTTCTTATTATTTGAGAATGCTCACATTTCCACAATTTGTCATTATTTACGCGTTTGCATAAGCGTGGGAAGTGTAGAGTGTGGAGGGGTAGTAAACATGTTAATTGTGTGTAGTGTAGAGGGGCAGTGAACGGTTTCATTGTGTGGAGTGCAGAAGTGGAGTCCCCATTTTCATTATAAAAATCATTTTTCCACATTCCCTTATCTCCACACATATCGCACCTCCACACTTTGTAACCCAACAATGTGTCTTAGAATTATAACGAAATATCATGATTTTTTGATACCTTATAAGAAATGCGGAGGTGTGGATTCATACATTGTGCGGAGGGAACAAAAACATAGTTTCGTAATGTTTTGCATGTATGTATACATTTCCGTATGCCTTTCTCTATACAACATGACATATTATAGAGTACATAAAAGCTATAACCAAAAAGACACAGAGTTGTATAATGTAATAATAATAATCAAATGAGAATAAGTCGAACATAAGCGCACCTCTTAGCAAAGTTATCATTGCCTATCATTGCCTTTAACTATATCTGTTATACTTGTGTTCATTTTCCCATATTTCATATTAAATTAATATTTCAAAGCTACTTTTGCATATTTGTTTCTAAAATTTTACATACAATCTTTCTGGCGCACTTCTCCCACAACCTTTCTCTTTCCTCCACATATCACAAAACTAACCTAATTAAACAAAATAATAATGTAACATTGGTAGCTTTGATTATGTTGTGTAGCTATGATTTTGCTTGGTTTCTAGAAACATTAAAAAAGTATTAAGGCTCCATATAATCTTTAAGCATTCCACACAATGTATCAATGTTATTTTCTCTACACCTCTTTAGCAATAACCATCAACTTCTCAATCAGTTTTAACACTACTTTGAATTAATGATCTTACAAATTCTCTCAATAAACATCAAAACCATAATTATAGCAACCGTTTTCATTGTCAGGAGCTTTCATTGTGCAGAGTTTTCATTGTGTGGAGCTTTCCTTGTGCGGAGCCTACAATCAAAGTGTTTATTGTGCACTCGCTTCGTGGTCAAAGTGTGTTGAATGTTCATTATTTTCTAGAGTTTGTAGTTATTATTATTATTATTAGTCCATGCCTTGCCAAGGATTAGTCCCTGTCTCGCCAGGGATTATAGCACTCGCCTTGCGGTCAAAGCTCGTTGACTATAAATTATTTTTACTACAATTTTTCTATTTGCACGTTGAAGTATGTTGATTATCGATTATTTATGTCAACATATTAAGCATAGTTTTGGGAAAATAATTGATACATGCAACCACTACTTAGTATCTAATACATATGTTGAATATTTATAAGGTAATGTAACAATTGTAACCACTGATTTGAGTTATGTTGTCCATAGGAGCATTTGCTAGGTGTTTATCATGTAATTTTTTTAGTAGTTGCATGGCGTGAGGGATTTTCTCTGCAAACTAATTTCAAACGAAGGCGCAAAACATGTAGAATTTTTTTAGGTAATAATGCATTATTTCTTCTATATGAGACTACTTAAACCATTTATACAATATACATTACAACCCTGTAGCAATGAAGTGAGAAGTTCAAAAAGTGGATAATGTGAGAGTGCTAAACATGTTTATACAAGATACATCATTATCGTGTAGTTATTATGTCTGAATTTGTTTCGTGCTATGAAATTAGAACCTCTTATTTTTATTATTTTTAAATATTTGATCTAATTCATATTGTCAATGCAGGGAATATGAACAAAAGCAAAACATATACTGTTAAAGACAATGATAACTTTGCTAAGAGGCGTGTTTTTGTTCTATTTATTGTCATTTGATTATTTTTACATTATATTTCTTTGTGTTTTCTTTTTTTGCTATAGTTTTTATGTACTATAACTAAAACAAGGTTTTTTCAATTTTCAAGAAACACATAACACTTAGAGAGTCTTCAGGACAACAATTATAAGGAAAAATGTACTTTTAATATTTCATAAAATATTTGTGTTTGTTCAAACTAATATCTAGTTAGAATTTTATTTATATGCATAGAAATCAGATTTTATTTGGTAACTATGACCCTGATATTGGAATATACATTAGCAATGACTTTACGTTATCTGGTTGACTTCATTAGTACGTTCTTACTTAGTATCTATTATAATTTCATTTTAAGCAATGATTTCAATATATTATTTGTGAACAAGCATAAAATATTAGATTTGAATGATGCGACAATAGACATGGATGAGGGAGTAGAGATAGCAATAAGAATTATTACAGAAACATATATCACAAGAGACAAAATGAAAGGAATAGAAAACATGGAAGAAACAAAAGAAAATAGGTAGTTTTGTCTAGGTTTAGTTAACTATATATCAAATTTCTTTTTTGTATTTTTTGAATTAATTTCAATTCAATGCTCATGACTAGGCAAAAAGAGATCAAGTCTATTCCATTACTGATTGAAGATATCAGTAACAATATAACATTAGTTACAGATCAAACTTTTTGGACAAAGAAAATAAGACAAAAGCAATACTCCATGCAGACTTAACAGATGAGAAACTCGAAATGATAATAATATTTCTTGTGCCAACATAGTTTATCGAACAACATGAGGCAAAACTTACTGCAAATGTCAATGTTTCTATTAGAAATTTCAAAATAATTCCAAAGCATAAATATGACAGTGGTGATTGTGAAAAAAATATTTGTCTAAATAGATTTAGCATTGTAGAAAACATCTGTCCTACTTGCACAGAGGATTTATTCTTTCCAAATATGACGATTGCAAATTTGTCCTGTAGTCAAGATCCATTTCTAGTTGGCACAATTAGTGTTATTGAAATTTTAGAAACACAAACAACAATGCAATTTGTATTAGACATCAAAGAAAACAATATAGAATATGATAGGGAAACAATAGGCTTTGATTTATTTGATTGTTTCATTGCTACAAAGTTATTGTCCATTTGTTATATAGTTTCAATGTATTATTTTACAAATGTTGAATATGTAAGAGGTTCAAGTACATGACAAACTTATTTTAGCATATATTTCAATTCAAAGACAATTGCAAGAAAACATTTTTCCGCTGATCTTTCTAAAAAATATAGTTAGAAAACAAGAAAGAGTTTTCCAAAATTCACAATTGACATTCATATGTCCATTGAAAATAGGAAAGAAAGTCGAAAATCTAAGAAAACTACTTTCTTCGGCAAGTGGAATATGCACGGTAAATTTTATTATATTGTAGCTATTATGTGCATATATATATATATATATATATAAAGAAAAAAAGATAGAAAGAAATTTGATTTCAAGTTGCTAAGCCTTGATTTTATATATCAATTTTACAACACTTCCAAGGACACTTGACTACGAGTAGTGCATATATGAATCCATTTGAGATTGTATGTGCAAAATGCAGTAATCCAATTACAACTATTAGAACTATGAATGAAACTATGATTTATTGTACCATTTGCAATGAAGATTGGTGTTTTGTTTATTTCCATCAATTATAATGTATCCTACATGCAAACGACAACACTAAAATACACCATGTTCTAAGAGGCTTGGAACTAGAGAAAGTGTTATATGAACTATGAAAAGTTTCCTATGAGCAATACTGTGCAGATACATAAGTTGTTATTGATATGTTGTCTAGTTTCGAGACATATGGAACATTTACAATAAACCATCAAAACATGATTATATATATACAATGATGATTCTCTTTGTTTACATTGTCGAGGAATCTAATGACAGTACAATTCTCATTGCTTGCATTGTCAAGCAATCTTAACATTACCTTATACTTTATGCTTGAAGAATTTGACTATTGTCGGACAACTCTTTTGGTTTGTTGGATGATTGGGATTTGATTTCATGTTATGATTAGTTGATCTACTATTTTCTTTGCTTTCATTATCAAGCAATTTATCATTGACTATTGGAAAAGGGTAGCATATCGTGTACTTCCAATCTTAACATTGTCTTCTACTTTTTGATTCAAGAATTTGAGCATTGTTGAAGAATTTTTAGCAGGGAAGTGGCATTTGATTTCAACTTGTGATTACATAATCTGTAGCTGTTAAAATTATACAAAAACACATTTCAATGAATTTCATTATTCAAGTTCTATGTTTTGTACTATGCTATTTACTAAGATTATTTATTATGCTTTGATTGTGCTATGTCATGTTTTTTTTCTTGTAGTCTGATTTCTTACATTGTTTTATTGATTTATCAAATTTGCAAATTCTATAATTAGTCAAACAATATTACAAATTATGTGAGGAGTTTCTATATTTCAAGATTTAAATATTATATGGATCCTTAATACTTGTTTGACGTCTCTAGAAAGCAAAGTTGCATTTAATAATATTTGACAACGATTGTCGTGTTTTTCAGTTTAACTTAAAGTGTCAGAAATTTACACCACAAAATCAGAGCTATCAATGTTACATTGTTATTTCGTTTTCAGTTTCCAAAAATTTAAAAACAAAAACGTGTAAATAAAGTATACAATATGTTGCACTTAACTGTGTTTGAAACTCGAGTTTTACATTTCCAAGACCATGTGTACAATTACAAGATGCCTTCTCGTTTTGAGACATTTTCATAGTTTGTGGAACTGCTAACATTGATACATTCTGTGGAGGTGTGGAGGAGGATTTGTTCACCCACCCACTCGGTAATTTTTTCTTATACACTCCACATAATCCCCCCTACTCCACCCCTCGAGTATTGATGTAGTTCATTATGCTATGTCATGTCTTCTTCTTTGCGATGCGATTTATGTTGCACTTAATTGTATTTTTCATGTTTGCTTCTTTGCGATGTGATTTGTGTTTCCTTCTCATTTTGATACGTAGCTCATGGATCTGTTAAAGTTAATACATTGTGCGAAAGTGCAGAGGAGGATTTGTTCCCCTATCCACCTGGTTTTTTTTGTTTTTTTGTTTTTTGTTTTTGTTTTTGTTTTTTTGTTTTGTTTTGTTTTGTTTTGATTTTTGTTATGTTTTTTTCGTAAAATCTCGCCTTGCAAACCTCCCCATTTGTCCCTCAAATATTGATGTTTTCACTATGATAGTTACTAATATCATTTACTATGTTTTGATTCTAATGTGTAACTAGTTCATTGTCCTATGTCATGTTTGTTTTTTTGCGATATGATTTTTTACATTGTTTTATTGATTGATCAAAATTGCGAATCATATAATTAGTGAAGCAATATTAGAAGATGTATTTCCATTTGTTTGTGATACCTTGAAATATTTCTAACAACTTGCTACTATAACTAATTTCTATCAAAATAGGCTCGTCACACAAAATTTAAATAATTTTGTAAACGAATCATTATCATATATAACTCAAAATAACTTGTAAATCAAATGCTTATTTGAATAAATAATGTATGGAAGAGTATGACATAACTTAAAAAATACTTTTCATGTACACATACATGTATATTCGACAACATTCCAATAATTTTTTTACATAACTTGCAAAACTAATAATGTTGATACATTGTGTAGAGGAAGATTTTTTCTCCCACCTACCTAGTTGCTTTTTCGTTTGCACTCTGCATAATGCTCTCCTACCCCCCACTATCAACTATTGATGTTTGTACTATGCTATTTACTAACATTATTTACTATGTTTTTCATTGTCCTATGTCATGTGTGCTTCTTTGCAATGTGATTTCTTACACTGTTTTATTGATTTATCAAATTTGCAAATATTCTTATAAAAAAGGCTTTGTCATGCAAAATTTAAACAAATTTATAAATCAATCATTATCATACAGAGATGAAACAAATTTTTAAATCAAATAAGAAAGACTATGACATAACTTATAAAATATTTTGCATGTATACATATGTGTATATTCCACAATATTTTGATATGATTTTTTTTACTATGTCGAGAAAATTACAATATATAGCCTTTAACATATATTGAATTTCAAAATTGGCTAAGCAAGCGGCAAAATTTAGTAACGATTGATTTATTATTTGGAAGTTAATGATTCTACTGAGTATGCTGCGAAAATGGAGGTTTGATTGCTTCTTTCATGTTTTGCAAGAGCTTTTCTAACAACATTCTTATGGCGTTAAGTTCATGTTCGAGCCTCGTTAGCCTTTTCTGAAGTTCCAATATCTTATCCATTAGCATTATAATATATTGGCTAAGAATTAAGATATCTTGGTTGAGCATTAAGATATATTTGCTCTCTACATATACCTCTTCCTGTGTGATTCTGCCATTGTTTCTTTGGGCCATTTGTTTTTCTGTTTGTATCAAATTCATAAAACAATATACAAATGATAAAGCAAATCTTGAAAACAATTTTCAATTTTAGAAGAAATGATGCAAGTCGGTTTCCTAGAACTTTTAGAGGCGAACTCAGTACTAACGGGTCTACAACAAGATGAACATTGGTAAATTTATTTCCCAAAGCTATTAGAAAACGGTTCAGAGCCAACATGCCTACATATAATACATTAAAGACAATAAGACATCTAAATCATGATTTAACATCAAAGTTTTGAAAGGACATTTAACTATTATCAATTTTAATGCTATTCATTAACCAGTGATCATCATCAATTTGGCTAGTATGTATTTTCCTGATCTGTAATCAGAAAAGATTGTTATGAAATCAATTACTTTAAATCATATCCATTTTTCTTAATTTCCAACTTGAGATAATATAATTGATACGATTACATTTCATGATTGCTCCATTTGGTACACTTTAGAAATCGATATCAACATACTATTTTATTAATATCCTAAATCTCATTCTCTTTTGATTAACTAAAGATCTCCTGCTAATAAATAGAAGTCTTTCAGCATTTATTCAGTGAACTAAAACATATTCATCACATTTACTTTGTTAGCTTATTTTGCTATCGACCAATTTTTTACGACCAAAATAGAGTGAATGAACCTTGGTATTGACATTGATCGAATGCTAAGTGCATTAGTGATTTTACATTTTTCAATTGACCTCATATTATCCAATATTAAATGAACTGTGTTTTCAGTTTGTGTGAGGAAGAAGTGTTGCCTGGGAAAATAGATATACGATCCATAGTACAAATAAGTCAATTAAGTAATAGTTTGTGACTCGATATGGTTTCTACCATTTTACGTTAAGTTAAAAGCTAGCTTTCCAAAACTATTATAAGCTTCCTCTACACAATGAAAGCTTTCTTTGTAAGCTATGCACAAGGAAGATCTGTTATGAAAAAGTATAAATTTGAAAATCAAGTTGTGAAAGTTTACTATTCTGAATGGATTAGACATTAACAATTTCTGAAATTGAACATTGAAACTATAATTTACATTGTAACTGATGCATGTTTACTGAAGTATGCAGAGGTAGCATGTGAGAAGCTATTTGTGTTCCTTGCTTCGCACATGCACCCTTCGCGTACACTTTTTAGTGCACTCTCGCATACAATTGCTTTGACAATCTCTGCACAAATTTTATCCATATACCAAAATAGATTTGTGGGAAAACAATTATGTGCAACAAGGAACAAACGCTAATTGACAATATCCTGTATGTTTGTATATATTTTTGCATGTGACATATTTGGTGCCAATATTCAAACTTCAACCTTGATACATACTAAGTGCGGAGATGTGAAAGTTTGCACGATTAGAAAAGCTCCACATGAAATATATAGGCCACTCAACACCATACAATAGATAAAACGTCGTAAAAATTAGAATAAAATTTTTAAAATCAAATTCCTCCTCACATTTCTTTTTGCAACTGCAAATCATCAACGTTTACATTATTTGATACACATGTTTCTCATTCGACAATAATGTTTTTATTTATAAAACAAAACTAGGAATTACTTTATGTTCATAATTTTCTTTTGTAATTGTGCTTATATTGTTTTCATAATTAAATGGTTAAACTTGACATTGTAATTTCCGTAACGCAGATGTGAGAGAATGCGAAAAAAAAAGAATAAAGGCTTGGTCAACACTCTACATATATCGTTTAGATATATTTTTTTTCTTTTCCAAAATTTGATAATAAAATTCATCATATTTTTTATTTCTTTAATTAAATAAATTGATCAAATAGCCAAATAAACATATTTTAAAACTATTTATCTATTTGTTCGTGCATTTCAACATTGCTTTCATTTGACCAAAAGGCTATGATTTTTCACTCAAACCGAGTCGTTTTGCACAACGAAAACTCCACATAATGAAGCATTAACTATGACCAAATCAAATTTAACTTTAATTTTATGACCAAATAAAATTTATTTAATAATAAATTTTATCAATTTCTAAAAACAACAGGGACTTATGATACAATAAATTATTTTGTTGAAGTTGAAAGAATGATCTCGTAATACATTAAACTATGGTTTTTGTTTTTTAAAGTGTTCTATAAAAATTGATATTTCATTTTGCAATAGTCAATGTTAAATTACTCTTTGCAACTAATTTACAGAGAAAGGAGAAAGATTGCGGCGGAAGTGCAGTAGAAAGGGTGTGCAGAGAAATTGGGTGTAGGGGAGCTTGTTAAGGAGAAGGGACTATAACAAATCATGCTTTCTTCCTCCGTAGTGCACATAAAGATAAATTAATTTTGTGAATGGCTATTTCGTTATTGAGTGCTCTAACACTATTATAACAGATATTTCTATTAAACCCTTCACATCTTTCATTTTAAAATTTTCTTCCATTTTAAACATTTGATCAATGTGCTATGTAATATGCTAAAAAAATGCTTTTAATGCATTGAAGCAATTACTAAATATCAATAAAGCATGAAGCATAAGATATTAAAGACTAAAAATGAATTCAATAAAATGAAACAATCATCTCATTGAATTTTAAATAATAAAAAATGCAAATAAGGAAAAAGGAATATGTGGATGCCATAGTAGGAAAAGAGAAAGCTCGAATGATCGACAATGTCAAAAGCATTTGTAAATGAAACTAAGTATCAGTTTATGCCAAAACAAAGGATTACATTGTTGATAACAACTTAACAAAATGGTACTTCATTGTCGAGAAATGAAAATAAACGTCTATATATATATATATATATATATATATATATATATATATATATATATATATATATATATATATATATATATATATATAAAACTTTAAGGATCAATACATATCCAAAAGCTATTAAATATGAGGGGTATTTATGAAATAATTCTCCGTTCCTCGACCCATTGATGGCAGAAGTTGAAACTCATAGTTTATATGTTTATCCATATAATCCAATCTTCCTCCAAAGCGATCAAGTTTTTCTTGTAAATGCTTCTGACCCCTCTGTAAATTTGTTGATATGTCCTGCATCTGCCACTAGTTGCATTGGTTATCATTCATGAATGAGATGATAATATTCGGGTCATCGTGCCTTTTTCTTATGAGATGTACCTTAAGTATTTTGAGATATTGAAGTTCATTATCAAAGTTGCGTTGATTAAATGGAGAGTCATTAAAATCGGATCTGTCGATAGGGATAGTATATATAGCCTCCTCCTGACTAATACTCTTTAGATGACGTCGAATTGACTTTTCTCGTTCACTAACTCCATGTCTCACTCTGCCTCATTTGCATGGCATATTGAATTTTACCAGAAAACATAGAGGACTTGAATACAATAATGCTATGGTCATGCTAAACTAATGAAGATTTTACATTATACATAACAACGGGTCAGCTAATAACAAAAACAACCCACTTAGGCTTGCATTTCAATGAACCAGGACCTAGTCCCAAAAGAAACTATTTAAATGAATAGTCACAGATTGCAAAAGAAATATTACAGAATAAAAACTAATAATAACACAAAAGATTGAAATCAACACATAGAAGTGTTTCGCCTTAGTTTTTTTTATCGAATTTGAAAATAACATAATAACATATAATAAGATTTTCCAAATAAAAAAAAATAATTTCCATGCATGACATTTATCTATATGCCTCTCTTTAATTCGTTGGCTATACCCTACGTCAATGTAGATGGCCATTGATTTAGCTGTTGCTCTGCTTTGGGTGTAAAATATTATTTTCCCAATCTTTTCGAAAACCAAAAAATATTTCCCTAATTTTAAAATATTTCCGTAACTTAATTTGCATATTTGTCTATTTCCCTTTCTGGTTAACATAAACATTTATTTGGTAAATCAAGATTGTATAATGATTATTTCTTTTTAACAAATCAATCAATATTTTAAAATAATATTTTGGGCATTTATATAAGGAATGCATGCATAAACATTGCTCCACAACCTATTTCCATTCCAACAGAGTGGAAGGATGAGCGAAAAGAAATATGTGCGGCAAAATCTTCATTCATTCTTTTTTACACTTTCGTATACATTACCCATTCACACATAAAATTTTTACAGAGTGCGGATTAATGAATATTAAAAACGTAATTAAGGCTAATAATGAAATCTTTATGCCTCACATTACAATTTTCGGAGTGCAGGGATGTGGGATTAATTGATTAAAGTGTTGCAGTGTTCATGTTTTTCGTTAATAGCAAAATTAATAAGCAGTAACTAGAATACATGTAATCTGAACAAAGTCCATAATTCATGGAATTTGGACAAATAGCAATAGATTCTTTAGTACAGTCAATGCGATTTTGTCTAGGTAATCGATATAACAAATAAAGATCTACACATGGTTACATTGTTTCACAAAGCATGTTTCATATGTAAACAACCTGACTAGAGTTATCCATTATAATTTCTTGTTACTCTAAACAACGTAAAAATATGACGATAAATTTAACATGAATAAACAAGAATGAAGAAACAAAAACCATTAGCAAAATTCAACAGATTTGAATTCCCATAACTCTAAACATATGATGACTTTACAATTACTCTCCAACAAATGATTATGATTTCAATAGTACCTGCCATTAATATTTGAAAATATATCTTTTAATCATATAATTAAATCTGAATTAGGTTTTTATGATGTCCTAATTACGTATCGATTATTATTGTATATCCGATAATCACCAAATCATTGTCGGCAAACAAGGCAATGTGAGTAAGAAGTGTGTGAAGCAAACAAGTCTGTTGATTATGTGTCGATTCATCGAATAAATGGTGATAATACTATTGTATAAAATCAATAAATATTTTCTTCTTAATATTTTTATGACCAATAATCATTATGTATGTGAAGAATGTGAAGATGCGGAGGAAGATTCCATTATGCAAAAGAAATATGAAAAATAGAAGCGTACAAAGGATATCCGCACATCGTTTCATTTTTCTATGAGGCATATTGGTTGCAGAAACCTGTGCATACTCTTGAATTGTTTAGAAATAGTAAATGCTATTAAGCACTCAAACAATGTGTTGATTATGTGTTGATTCACTGAATAAATGTTGAAAAGAGTATTTTATAATATCGATAGATACAATTTTATTGATATGTTTGTAGCCAATAATCATTACACAATGCATTAGAATAAATTATATTAAGAACTTGAGTGATAACGTGATTACGTATCGATTTGATGAATATATATTAATAGTACTAATAATCATTAATTAATTCTTCAATGCCAAGTGTGAACTAGTTTGTAGTGTAATCAATATTTGTCACTCCAGGTTCCCACATCTTAACAAACATTTCCATATCAACATAGTTTTTCCATATATAACTACATTGCACACTTGTCCTTTCTCACATGCTCTAATACTAAATGATATCAAGCATTTGTACACTATATGTTATCATTATAATCATTATGTAATATAATATGTTATAAAAACTAGTGTTTACAGGTAATCCTTGGTCCTACACTAATTCTTCGATTAATAAAGAGACATAGCCTTAATAAGACATTGCTCGAAAGTACAATATTCAACGTTTAGTGTATCTGATAATGTAAAGAGCCTTATACAAATGTGGAGTGAGAATACTGGAGTTCTTTGTCTCAACAATATTTGCTTTTAGAGATGCGCTAATGTGTTTTGAACTGAGATGTTGTTTAACTGTCTTCAATCATTTAAAAAATAGTATTGTGTGGAAGGAAGGTGTGCAGGAGAATTATGTGAAGGGATAATGCAAACAAAAGTATGGAAAATTTCAGCAGAACAATTCGAAATACGAAGATACAGATCAAGCTTTCATTGTGGAGGAAGATGCCTTTCACTGCATGGGATTGATGTGCTATGTCATAGCTAGAGTACCACATCGATAAGGAAACCTCTCCACTTCGCAAAATGAAAGCCTCTTTCACTAAGGTATGTGAGAGAACTATGAATAGATAGAATGCAAGCAGAAGTGTAGAACATCATGACACACTTTTATTTGTTATTGCACGCACTTGTTCTACTGTACACAAATCACAAATTATTATTTTTTATTTAATGTTGGACAATACATGTTTAATTCTCAAATGCTCAAAGAAATATAAGTTTTAATGAAGCTTTCACGAATATAAATGAAGATTTCTATGGAGAACCTAATGGAATTTTAACAAGTAACGCATCTGTAGTTACATTCGTCAACTATTTTGTTGTCCAAAAAATGGATGTACGAGAATTGCGGAAGAAATGGTGTGAAAAATATCGACTCAAAAACTAGTATTGTGCAGAAGGAAGGTGTTTGAGAGAACTATGTAGAGGGAGAGTGCATGCGGAATTAAAAAACATAGCAACAAAATAATTCAAAATGTGGAGATACGTATCAAGCTTTAATTTTGGAGGAATATGGCTTTCATTGTGCAGGATTGAGGTGTTATGTAAGAGCTAGAGTACCACATCTATAAGGAAACATCTTCACTTCGCACAATGAAAGCTTATTCCACTATCATTTTATCTACCTCTTTGTGCAGCAGGAAGGTGTGTGGGAGAACTGTGCGGATAGAGAATGCATTTGGAGCATTATTTTATTGTGGAGGAAGATGGCTTTGATTATGCAGGATTGATGTGCTATGTAAGAGCTAGAGTACTGCATATATAAGGAAACCTTCACACTTTTCAAAATGAAAGCTTCTTTTACTAAGGTATGTGGGATAAATGTGCAAAGAGAGAATGCATGCGGAAGGGCAAAACATCGCAACACACTTGTATTTTCTATTGCACAAACTTGTTCTACCACACATCAAAAATTAAAAAACAAATTTCATTTAATGTTGGACAATAAGTGTTCAATTCACAAATTCTCAAAGAAATCTAAGTTTTATGAAGCTTTCATGAATATAAATGCAAATTAGCGTGGAGAACCTAATGAAATTTTAACAAGTAAGGTGTCTGTAGTTACATTCATAAACTATTTTGTTATCCAGAAAATGGATGTAGGGGAATTGTAGAAGAAAGGGTGTGCGGAATATCGAGTCAAAAATTAGTATTATGTAGAAGAAAGGTCTGTGAGAGAACCATGCAAAGGGAGAGTGCATGCAAAAGTATAGAACATAGCAACATAATAATTCATAATATAGAGATACAGATCAAGCTCTCATCGTGAAATAATATGGATTTCATTGTGTGGGGTTGAGGTGCTATGTAAGAGCTAGAGTACCACATTTATAAGGAAACCTCTATACTTCACAGAATGAAAGCTTCTTCCACTATCATTTTACCTACCTCTTTATGCATCAGGAAGGTGTGTGAGAGAAGTACGCAGATAGAGAATGCATGATGAGAATTCTTGAATAACTTCACATTCTCAAATAAAGAGAAAGTCTGGGTCCCACAAAAAATCATGGCCCCAATCAATTAATTATAAGTAGAGGCAGGGACTATGTGGAGGAAGAGTGCATGCGGAAGTACAAAACATAGTTGTATAACAATTTAGAATGTGGAGATACAGATCACTATTTCACTGTGGAGGAAGATGGATTTCATTAAGAGCTAGAGTACCATGTCTATAAGGAAACCTCTGCACTTCACACAATGAAAGCTTCTTCCATTATCGATTTACCTGCTTCTTTGTGCGACAGAAAGGTGTGCAGGAGAACGGTGCAGATAGAGAATGCGTGCAGAGAATTCTTTCATTGTGAAGGAGGATGGCTTTCATTGTACGATATTGATGTACTATGTAGGAGCTAGAGTACCATGTCTATAAGAAAACATCTACACTTTGCACAATGAAAGCTTCTTTCACTAAGGTATGCGAGAGAATTGTGTAGAGAGAGAATACAGTCAGAAGTGTGGAACATCATGACACACTTGTATTTTTTATTACACATACTTTTTTGGCTGCACAAATCATAAAAAAATATATCTAATTTTGGACAATAAGTGTTCAATTCACAAATGCTCAAAGAAATCTAAGTTTTATGAAGATTTCATGAATACAAATGCAAATTAGTGTCGAGAACCTATCGAAATTTTAACAAATAATGTGTTTGTAGTTGCATTTTTCATCTATTTTGTTATTCGGAAATGGATGTACAAGAATTGCAGAAGAAAAAGGTGTGAAAAGTATTGAGTCAAAAATTAGTATTGTGCAGAAGGAACGTGTGTGAGTGAACCTTGCAGGGGGGATATTAATTTGGTAGCTCAGGGAAAAACTCCCTCATTTGGACAAGCTTCCTCATCCAAATAATATCCTCTTTTCCCTTGGAAGAATTTAATTCAGAGAAGGAAAAATATTATTTTTAATAGAAAACCCACAAGTCCACAAATGTATAGGTCAACCTAAAGGTCAAATTAGATCTCCAAAGAAGCATATAAATACACATCAAGGCAACCTCATTTGGATATCACCTCAACACATATCTTCTTCTCTCTCATCTTGTGATTGCTTCATACAGGTTTGAAGCAAGGCAATTGAGCTCACACATGCGAAGGAATAAAGTCTAATTCTGAAATTCTACATTGACCTTCTGTTTGGGTGACTGTTGACCAAGTTTGACTTGGCATTTTGACTTGATTTTATTTCCATAATTTTTATCTTTTGAGGCCGAAGTTTTCTATGGAGGAACTGAGATTTTATGGGCGACTTTGAATGCTGTTGACTGATGAATTTGACCATAGAAATTTGAAGTTTACTGCAAGGTTTTATCTCTTTAATTGAGTTGTTTGGGACTGTTTTGACTAAGGTTTGACTAACAAGGAAGGCCAAATATTTTGACCTTTGATCGAGCTGATTTTGAGGCTGTTTGACAATTGACTTGAGGACTAGTTAGGGTATCTTTGATTGTTGTTGGCTTTGATAGAAATTGCATATTTGACATATTGACCAAATTTGACTTTTGGGCTCATCTCGTGGATATTGGTTAGTGAATTGTGGGATAGTCAAATTTGTTGAAATTTGACTCATTATTTTTGGTTTGGAACATTGTATCTCTCTACTGAACATTTGATGAAAATCTAATAGAAGAAGAATTTTAAAGGGTTCCCCCCCTTGTGGGGTTTTCCCCTGGTCTTTAACCAAATCTTGTGTCTCTTATTATTGCTATTGATTGTCTTCTATTGTAAATTTCATTTATTTTTCTATTTACAATTATTATTTATCATTAGACGATTAAATTTGATTGCTAATTGAAGAAAAAATTGGGTTAAGTGACTGAACTAAGCATAAAATAGTGGAAAATTAGCATGGTTTTAGAGCTGAGGTGAAGACATGCCCAAGGAGACAAAAGACAAGAGCAATCATCTTTGGAAGAAGCTAAAGGAGCCTATTTGACTTGGTCAAGATTCCTACCTCTTACTTCAAGAACACAGAGAAGCTGGGTGACTCATCAAACTTTGTTTCTTGGAAGATCAAGTTGGAAGTCATACTGGATAATAATGATGCTTTTGGAATATGTGAAAGGAAAGGTACCTGAGCATCTAGAAAATTCTCCAACATCCAGGGACTCTAATAGAATATTAAGAAGGGGCAAGGATATGTTAAAGATTGAATGCTATAATTGTCACAGGTATGGTTACTATGTTTAATATTGTCTGGAAAAGAGGAGTGCTCCAAAGTCCAATTACTACAACGGGTTCACTAATAGATGAAGAGGTGATGATGGAAGAAGAACAAATGATAGAAGAAGAAGAGATGCTCCTGACGATCATGAAGAAGGCCATCATCCTCAAAAGAGATCAAGGAATTCTAGTCATGGAAATAATGATACTGCTACTTAATTTAAATATATAGTTATTTATGCTCTTTCTAGTTCTTCTCCTCTAGATTTATGTGATAGTTGGTTGTTAGATAGTGGGGCTTCTAGACATTTCTTTAGATACCAAGAAGTCCTCTCAAATCTAGTTGAGAAGGATACCAATCTAAAGATAATTCTCAGAGATAACTCTACCCATCCTATGAAAGGTTTGGTTTCGTTAAATTTCATTTGGACTCTAGGGAATCCTTTCTTTTTCATGATGTGATGTATGTTCTCAAATTAAAGAAGAATATAGTATCTATATATTCTTTGGAAGACAAATGAGTGAGAGTGGCCTTCATAAAAGGAAATATCCTCACATAGACCATGAAATCTCGCATGAGGGATGCTTTCACCTTGGGATCTAGAATTGAAGAAATCTATAGAATAAATGGAATACCATTACGAGCTTTGGTGCATGATATCAATCATCAAAGTGAGTTATGGCACCGAAGTCTTGCACATCTACACTAAAAAGCCCTGCCCAAAGTGAGAAGGTTAGTTTCTGGAATGCCAGATGTTCAATCTAGTCATGATGGTGTATGTCTAGAGTGTGCAAATGGAAATAAGTCAAGGGGATCATTCCCCTCTAGAAAAAGCAAGACTAGTGACATTCTACAACTTATTCATTCTGACCTATGTGGACCCATGCCAGTGCACTCCCTTGGTGGCTATCTCTAGTACATAATCTTTATTGATGACTTTTATAGAAAAACATGGATATTCTATTTAAAACACAAAGATGAAGCATTTTCTATGTTCTAGGAGTTCAAGGCGCTAATTGAGAATCAAACCGGGAAGAAAATCAAGGTTTTTAGGTTTGAAAATGGTGGACAATATACTTCACATGAGTCTGTTGAATTTTGCAAGAAGGCTAGAATTAAGAATGAAACTATCATGCCCTACAATCCTGAGTGTAATGGTGTGGATGAAAGAAAGAATAAGTCTGTCATGGAAGTTACTTGAGTTATGATGCATGATCAAAAGCTGCCAAGGTTCCTTTGGGGAGAAGCCACTAAAATAGTGGTCTATGTTCAAAACAGAGTTCCTCATCAATCCTTAGGTGAAAAAACTCTCGAAGAAGTTTTTACAGGTGTGAAGCCCTATGTTGGACATATGAGGATATTTGGCTTCCCCATATACTTTCATGTGTCAAAGGATAAGAGGAACAATCTAGAAGCCACCAAAAAGAAAGGTATGTTTGTTGGATATTGTGAAAATTCTAAAGCCTTTAGAATATATATATATATATATATATATGTTAAAAGGAAAATCGAGTTTAGTAGGGATGTGACTTTTGATGAAGATTCTTCCCTTAGAAAAGCAAGGTACCTTCCTCTGCCTCCTCCCATTGAGAAGAAGGATGATGACATGGACCTAATAGAATGTCCTTTTGTGCCGAAATCTAAGAAGGATATTTTCGATGATCCCATGGAGCCTATGGACCCCTTGTATCCTCCTCCATGTGATCCCCCTACTAAGAAGAGACCCATTTAGATTTGTCATACATTATAGGATGTTGGAAGACATTCCACAGCTAGAGGAACCTTTAGAGAAAGCAAGAAGTCATGTTGGTACATGTTGTATCTATGAGCACTATCATCCAGTCTGAGCCTCCCACTTTTGAAGAAGCCATCAAAGAGAAAGTTTGGAAGGATGCCATAATCGAAGAGTATGAGTCTATGATGAAGAATAACGTGTGGGATGTTGTTTCGAGACCTAAAGGAAATCCTGTTGTGACCTCGAAATGGCTATGCAAGGTCAAGCATGGAGCTGATAAAAATATTGAAAAATATAAAGAGAGGTTCATGGCTAGAGGTTTTTCCCAGAAAGAGGGAGAAGATTATGATGACATCTTTGCACCTGTTGCCTGCTACACCACTATTAGATCTATTGTTGCCCTTGCTGCTAGTCAAGGATGGACTCTTCACTAGATGGATGTGAATATTGTGTTTCTCCATGTAATACTAGAGGAAGAGGTATATGTTGAGCAACCATAGGGTTTTAAAGTAAAATACAAGAAGACTCACTTTTGCAGGTTAAAGAAGGAATTTTATGGTTTGAAGCAAGTCCCCAGAGCCTGGTATGCCCACATTGATAGTTACCTAGTGAAGCCTGGATTCATGAGAAGCAATGCTGACTCGAACCTCTACTTCAAAGTGGTTCAAGGTATGACTTTGATTTTGTTTTTATATGTTGATGATTTATTATTGACAGGTTGTGTTCCTTTGATGCTCACATGTAAGAGGGAGTTGTCCTCTACGTTTTAAATAAAATACCTTGGGTTGATGCATTACTTTATGAGATTAGAAGTGTGGAAAAATCCTAGAGATATTTTCTTATCTCAGGGAAAATATGTTGTGAAATTATTTGAAATATTTGGAATGGTAGAAGTTAAGTCCTTGGCTACTCCAATGGAGATGAATTTCAAGAAGTTATGTGGAGATGCCGCAAGACCTAATTTGGTGAATCCTTCTGAATATCGACAGTTGATTGGGACTTTGATGTTCCTTGTGAACACCCGTCTGAACATATGTTTTGTAGTTAACATTTTGATCCAATTCATGACAAAGCCTCTTCATGCCCAAAGGGTTTCTTCCAAGCACGTGTTGAGATATTTGATTGGGACGATTAATCTCGGTCTAAGATATACTACTAGAGATGTATGAATGGATGGATATGCTGATGTTGATTGGGCTGGAAATGTTAATGATAGGAATTGCAATTCAGGCTATTGCTTTAGCCTTGGATCTTCTATGATATCTTGGATGAGTAGGAAGCAGAAGTTTGTTTCCCTTAGTACTGTCAAGGCTAAGTATATTACTGCCAGCATGGAAAGTTGTGAGGCTATATGGTTGAGGATGCTCTTTGGAGAGTTTTTTGAGCAGGTCCTGGATACAATGATGATATATTGCGATAACAAGAGTGGGATATGATTAGAAGAGAATCCCATGTTTCATGACACATCCAAGCATATTGAGATTAGGTATCACAATATTTGAGACATGGTGCAGAGAGGAGAAGTGAGACTCCATCACATTTTTTGTTGATGAAAAAATAACATACATACTTACCAAGGATTTGCTAAAAAGGAAGTTCTTGGTCTTCAGAGAGTAGCTTGGACTGATGGATGTGACCCTCTTGGGTAAGGGTCTTGGCTAATTGTGGACACTGAGATATGATCTTCCCCCCTGTCTGAGCTCCCAGGGTGAGGAATTGAGATGGAGATCTCTTGGGGTTGAGGGATCTCTGGACAATAGGATGGTTGTGATCCTTACCCTTTATGGTAAGTAGTATCTTGCCTATTTTCACCATAGGTTGTGTGTGATCCTTGTCATTTATGATAAGTTTAGTATCTCCCTATATCATGATTGGACTAGACAAAGTATATGCCAGTATGCATCCTACCCATAGTATGGGCTTGTTGGGATAGTTCCTCCCAATATGGCCAATGGGTTGAGATGAATTGAGATGGTTGTGATCCTTGCCTCTCACGGTAAGTGGTGTCTCACTCAAGTGATGGGATGCATGTGTCTACCACTTGACTCTTGAGGGTCAATGTGGGAAGATCAACAAACGATGGGATGGATGTGATCCTTCTATTTTGTGGCAAGTGTATCTCGCCTGTTACTCAAAAGTATGGTCGTGATCCTTTATTGGTAAGTTGTATCTCACCCATAGACGATGGGATGGATATGATCCTTACCTTTTATGGAAAGGGTTATATCACCTGCTAATCAACAAAATGGTTGTGATCCTTTCCTGATAAGTTGTATATCACCCATTTTCACTGGAAGATAGCATGGATGTGATCCTTCCTTCTCATAGCAAGTTGTATCTCACCTATTGTCATTAGAAAACATGCTGGTCGTGATCCTTGCTTAGTAAGTTGTATCTCACCTATTTTCATTGGATAGGGGGTGGTAGCTTGAGCTCCACTATGATGTCAAATTCTTCTTCTTTGGATCCATGAGTGTTCAACATATGAGTAGAGATGAGCACAAATGAGTAGATATGAGCATAGATGAGCAGGGATGAGGCATGACTTGATTAAGTGATGATGTTTGAGATGAGATTCATGATGTAGTTGGAAATTTCTCCCTAGTTGAGGGGGAGTATTAATTTAGCACCTTTGGGAAAAATTCCCTTCTTTGGATAACCTTCCTCATATAGAGAAGATCCTCTTTTCCATTGGAAGAATTTAATTTGGTAAAGGAAAAATATTAGTTTTAATAGAAAACCCACAAGTACACAAAAGTACCGGTTGACCTAAAGGTCAAATTGGGTCTCCAAAGAAGCATATAAATACACATTAAGGCAACCTCATATGGATATCATATCAACACACATCTTCTTCTCTCTCCTCTTGTGATTGGTTCGTGAAGGTTTGAAGCAAGGCCTATGAGCTTGCACGTGCGAAGGACTAAAGGCTAATTCTAAAATTTTGTGTTGACCTTCTGTTTGGGTGACCATTGACCAAGTTTGAATTGGAATTTTGACTTGATTTGACTTGCATAATTTTGATATTTTGACACCACATTTTTCTGTGGAGGAGCTGATATTTTCTAGGCTAGTTTGACTGCTGCTAATCATTGACTTTGACCACATAAATATGAAGTTAACCACATAGTTTTATCTCTCCTTTGATCGAGTTGTTTGGGACTGCTTTGACTAAGGTTTGACTAGCAAGGAAGGCTGAATATTTTGATCTTTGACCAAGTTGATTTGGAGCCTGTTTGACCATTGACTTGAGGACTCATTATGGAATATTTAATTGCTATTGACTTTGACAGAAATTGCAGATTGGACTTGTTAACTAGGTTTGAATTTTGAGCTCATCTCTTGGATATTGGCTAGTGAATTGTTGGATAGTCAAATTTGTTGACCTTTGACATTATTGTTGAATTGGAACATTGATGACAATCTAATAGAAGAATAATTTGGAAGGGTTTTCCCTTAGTTTTGACCAAAATATTGTGTCTCTTGTTATTTCTCTTGATTGTCTTATATTGTACATTGCATTTATTTTTCTATCTACATTTGATATTTATCATTGGAATATTAAATTTGATTGCTAATTGAAGAAAAAATTGGGTTAAGTGATTGTACTAAACATAAAATAGTGGAAAATTAACATGGTTTCAGAGCTGAGGTGAAGAAAAGCCCAAGGAAAAAGAGACAAGAGCAATCATCTTTGGGAGTAGCTAAAGGAGCCTATTTGACTTGTTCAAGATGTCTACCTCTTACTTTAAGGACACATAGAAGCTGGGTGACTCATCAAACTTTGCTTCTTGGAAGATTATGTTGGAAGTCGTACTGGATGACAATGATTTTTTTGGAATATGTGGAAGGAAATGTACCTAAGCCTTTGGAAAATGCTCCAGCATCCAGGGAATTTAATAGAAAATCAAGAAAGGAAAAGGATATGTCAAAGATTGAATTAATGCTATAATTCTCACAGGTTTGGTCACTATGCTCAAGATTGTCCAGAAAAGAGGAATGCTTCGAGGTCCAACTACAACAATAGGTTCAATGATAGAAGAAGAGGAGATGATAAAGAAGAGGTGATGATGGAAGAAGAAGAGGTGATAGGAGAATAAGAGATGCTCCCGATGATCATGAAGAAGGCCACTATCCTCAAAATAGATCATGGAACTCCAGGTATGGAAATAATGTTGTTGCTACTAAATCTAAATATATACTTATTTATTCTCTTTTATAGTTCTTATCCTTTAAATTGGTGTGATAGTTGGTTGGTATAAAGTGGGGCTTCTCGACACTTCTATGGATACTGGGAAGTCCTCTCAAATCTAGTTGAGAGGGAGACCAATCTAAAGCTCATTCTTGGAGACAAATCTACCCATCCTGTGAAAGGTTTTGGTTTTGTTAAATTTCATTTGGACTCTGGGGAATATGTTCTTCTTCATGATGTGATGTATTTTTTGGGACTAAAGATGAATCTAGTATCTATATCTACTTTGGAAGACAAAGGAGTGAGGATAGACTTCATAAAGGGAAAGGTCCTCACCTAGCCCATGGAATCTCGCATGAGGGATGCTTTCACATTGGGATCTATAATTGAAGGGCTCTATAGAGTTAATGGAAGACCATTACGAGCTTTGGTACATGATATCAATCATCAAAGTGAGCTATGGCACCAAAGTCTTGCACATATATACTATGAAGCCCTGCCCAAAGTGAGAAAATTGGTTTCTGGAATGCTTGCTATTCAATCTAGTCACGATGTTGTATGTCCAGGGTGTGCAAGTGGAAAGAAGTCAATGGGACCATTCCCCTCTACCAAAAGCATGACTAGTGATATTCTGAAACTCATTCATTCTGAACTATGTGGACCCATGCCAATGCACTCCCTTTGTGTCTAACTTTTCCACATAATCTTTATTGATGACTTCTCTAGGAAAAGTTGGATATTCTATTTAAAACAAAAAGGTGAAGCATTTGACATGTTCCAGGAGTTCAAGGTGCTAATTGAGAATCAAACCGGAAAGAAAATCAAGGTTTTTAGGTTTGACAATGGTGGAGAATATACTTCAAATGAGTTTTTTGACTTTTACAAGAAGGATGGAATTAAGAAGGAAACTATCACACCTTATAATTCCAAGAAGAATGGTGTGGTTGAAAGAAATAATTGGTCCATCATGGAAGCTGCCTGAGCTATGTTGCATGATCAAAATCTTTCAAAGTTCCTTTGGGGAGAAGCCACTAAAACAATGGTCTATGTTCAAAATTGGGTTCCTCATCAAGCCTTGGGTGACAAAAATCTTGAAGAAGTTTTTACAGGTGTGAAGCCCAATGTTGGACATCTAAGGATATTTGGCTACCTCGTATAGTTTCATATGTTGAAGGACAAGAGGAACAAGCTGGAAGACACTAGAAAGAAAGGTGTGTTTGTTGGATATTGTGAAAATTCTAAAGCCTTTAGAACATATATATCTATATCTATATATATATATATATATATATATATATATATATATATATATATATATATATATATATATATATATATATATATATATATATATATATATATATATATATATATATATATGATCAAAGGAAAATGAATTTTAACAGGGATGTGAATTTTGATGAAGATGTTTCCCTTGGAAAAGTAAGGGACCTTCCTCCGCCTCCTCCTGTTGAGAAGAAGGATGATGACATGGACATACTGGAAGGTCTTTTTGTGCCAGAACCTGAGAAGGATATTTTAATAATTGCCCGGAGTCTATGGACCTCGTGTACCCTCCTCCACGTGATCCCCCTGCTAGGAAGAGACCCCTTTGGCTTCATGATACATTACAAGATGCTGAAATACATGCTGCTACTAGAGGAGCCTTTAGAGAAAGCAAGAAGCCATGCCGATACCAAGGATACATTTTAGCTATGAGAACTATCATCTAGGTCGAGCCTCCCAATTTTGAAGAAGTAGCGAAAGAGTAGGTTTGGAAGGATGCCATGACCGAAGAGTATGAGTCTATTATGAAGAATGATGTGTGGGATGTTTTTCCTAAACCTAAATGAAAGTCTATCATGACCTCAAAATGGCTATGCAAGATCAAGCATGGAGTTGACGTAAGCATTAAGAAATATAAAACAAGGTTCGTGGCTAGAGATTTCTCCTAGAAAGAGGGAGAGGATTATGATGACATATTTGCACCTATTGCCCGCTACACCACTATTAGATCTATTATTGCCCTTAATTGTAGTCAAGGATGGACTCTTCAATAGATGGATGTGAAGATTGGGTTTCTCCATGGCATACTACAAGAAGAGGTATATGTTGAGAAACCACAGGGCTTTGAATTACAAGACAGGAAGACTCACATTTTTAGGTTAATGAAGGAACTTTATGGTTTGAAGCAAGCCCCTATAGCCTGGTATACCAACATTGATAGTTACTGGGTGAAGTATGGATTCATAAGAAGAAACTCTGATCTAAGCCTCTACGTCAAAGTGGTCCAAGGTATGCCTTTGATTTTGGTTTTATATGTTGATGATTTATTCTTGACAGGTAGTGAGCCTCTGATGCTCGAGTGTAAGAGGGAGTTGGCCTCTGAGTTTGAAATGCAAGACCTTGGATTGATGCATTACTTTTTGGGATTAGAAGTGTGGAAAAATCTCGAAGAGATTTTCCTGTCTCTAGGAAAATATGTTGTGAAATTATTTGAAATATTTGGAATGGTTGAATGAAAGTCTCTGACTAGTCTAGTGGAGATCAATTTCAAGAAGTTATGTGGAGATGATGCAGGACCTGATTTGGTGAATCCTTCTGAATATCAACAATTGATTGGGACTTTGATGTTCCTTGTGAACACCTATCCGACCATATGTTTTGCAGTTAACACTTTGAGCCAATTCATGGCAGAGCCTCTTCATGCACACTGGGTTGATGCCAAGAATGTGCTAAATATTTTCATGGGACGATTAACCTTGGTTTGAGATATACTACTAGAGATATATGACTTTATGTATATACTGATGCTGAATGGGCTGGAAATGTTATTGATAGGAAAAACACTTCAGGATGTTGCTTTAGCTCTGTATATGCTATGATATCTTGGATGAGTAGGAAGAATAAGTTTGTTTCCCTTAGTACTACCGAGGTAAAGTATATTTATGCCAACATGGAAAGTTGTGAGCTTGCATGGTTGATGAAGATATTTGGATATTTTTTTGAGAAGGTTCTAGATACAACAATAATATATTGTGACAACAAGAGAGGGATTCGATTAGCAGAGAATATCGCGTTTCATGACAAGTCCAAGCATATTGAGATCAAGTATCACTATATTGAGATCAAGAATAATTGCATGGTATAACTTGTTTCATAAAATAAAGCATAGATTAATTGACAAAAGACTACCATATATATTAGATATCAAATCTATGATGGAAAAAATGGAGCAGTGCGCTAGGGTTTATCCTCATTACAAGCTTGTGAAAACTGCCACTGGGTGCTTCTTGGGTCTGGTTCATCTTTTTTTATCCTAGCCACGAATGTAAGATGAGATCACCACCCATGATGGAGAAAACACCCACATATAAGGGAATTTTGATATCCGAGTTTAAACCCACTAGCAACCAAATTGGAAAGATCCATGCAGTGGGTGCTTACCCATTTTACTCAACTTTTTAGCCCCTCATATTTGTCTTTGCTAGTGGTGTGAAATGGGATTGAGTGGGTTGGATGGGGCTTCAAAGGCTTTAATGATTTGATTCCCAAGAACCTATGCTATATTGTCTCCAGATTAGAACTGATTTGATCAGAAATACCCTCTTTCCCCTTCCGTTGGGGTCAGTAGAGGGGTTTGAAGAACCATTTCATTTCCAAAGAGTTCTCATACGAGGTTACATATTTGCACACCCAAAACCACACTTTTTCTCTTTCTTTAGACCTTAGATCATAGCAAATATGAATGAAAACCTTGATGAAAAGGAGGGTTTGCACATAAAGGAAATAAGGACTTTCCAAATATCTATAAAAATTTTTACAGGTAGATCCATATTGATTTGGGTCAAGGAAGAGGACTCAATCTAGAGCCTCAAAAACAAGATTTAGAAATGGGACCGCCTCCCAATAACAGAGCAAAGTATCATCTTAGCAGGGAAACTCTTGCAAAACAAGAGGACTCTCAAAGAAAACAAGAAAATCATAGGTTCCACTCTTCACTTTGTCCTGGGTTTGCGTAGAGGAGCAAGGCCTAGCATAATTGCTTCCTAAAAAAATAAGCCAAAGGATACACAGGACAAACTAAGGCTTCAACTCTAGCTGGGACATTTACTAGGCCTTACATAGTGGAAAATATGGAGCAACACCCACATCTAGGGATCAAGAACTCACAAGTAAATGAAATGTTTTCATATTTTCACAAAGAGTATGTAATTTGTATATTTAATGGGTTCTAGCCTAAATATGAGGCCCTATACTAGTGGATCTAGACAAACTAGACAAAAGAATGTGACATATACTTATGCTTGAAGGGGTTCTTCATCATACATCCCTACTCAAAAGAAGACTAGCAGAAAATCATGGAGGAAGGACCATGGTTCTGGGGTAGAGTTGGGTTATTTACCACTCCCTGGTTCCTAGAATTTGACTCACCAGCCATGGAAGTGTTTTTTTTGTTTTGTTTGGTTTGGTCTGCCAAACCTCCCTCTTCCCTTTTGGCAGCATAAAATACTTGAATACAACATAAACACTTAGGGAGAATTTCTAAAAAGAGACAATGAAGAAATAACACAAGGGAGTTTTACTTTTTCTCGCATTTGTGTGGAGATCAACCTCAACAAGGAGCTGCCAGAGCATATATAGCTAAAAAATTAACAATTTTAGCGGACCCAACTTATTTATTACAAAAACATGGCCTTTATATTCCATGTATGTAATCAAAAAAGACATTTACATGATAGTTTCACACTGGCCAAAAAAAGAGAGGAAAGGGAAGTGGTATAAAACAAAGAATTGACAGCCCTATGATCCTCTTTTTTTTTATAATGGAGAAGAGGAGGACCAAATAGATCCCCCCAATAAAGAAAAGGAGTAAATGACTGAACAACTCACAAGATATGCCCATTCCACAGACTGGAGACCCCAATCCAAATACAGAAATGGTAGTCACCCCAACTCTTGTAGGCACCGAAGCAACAATAACGAAGAATGAAACAACATTAGGAATCAAAATATCACATGTATTGGAGAGCTAAAAATTAGAAAAGGAACTCACCCCATTTGCATCCACGATAGATATGGCACTTGCTATTATCCAATGTACCACAGGGGTTTGGAAGGAGGTAAAAAGGAAGAAGGGGAAGAAAGGAAAAGTAGATTATTTCTACAATTATTCAAGTCAATAAACATTTTAGTTAGTTTTATCCTTTTGTATTCTCATCTAAGAGGGGTTTATGCCATTACTGCGATGGATCCAACTGATCTTTTATCTCTTAATACATGCCATTAATGTATCTACAAGATGTAATTTTGTTTCTTTTGATAATAAAATTACACTTTTTTCTAAGGAAAAAAAACAAAAGACTATCATATACATTTCCTACTGTGTACTTATTAGTTGGTTAAAATATAAGTCAAGGTAGAAATCATGTGTGAGACCTATTAACTTGTTAAAGAAATACTTGTTATCATTTGCAAGGTTACACACACACACACACATTGTAGACTACACTACAAACAAAAGGAAATCATTCCTTTAGTTGATTCATGAAGGAAACAAAACATTACTTTGTATCATAGACATAGCATAAACATTACATACTAAACCTATATCATGAATCAATGAAATCCTCATATACATATGCCTATTGAATCAAATTGTAACATATCACGTTAGATCTAATTATAATGAAAGAAAACCATTTACAAAATACAAATACCAAAGACCGGATCTGTAAATCAGATAGCCACAAGATATAACTTGCTTGATTGAATCGATCAAGGAATGGAGTATTAATATACATTATATTTAATCATCAATGCGATAAATCAAACCTGGACTCATCAATTAATTGGGAAGAATATACATTGCATCAATATTTTATGTAATAAAGCAGGAACATGTCAACACATTAATATAGTTACAGTGCATAAAATCATGCATGTTGTTGTTGACCAGGTTAATCCTCTCTGCGGATAGAGACGATCCCTCTAGCCCAATGAGTGGGTCTAGAAACTGAAGGGACAATCAACTAGACATCTTCCTAGACTATGATTGAAAATAGAACAAGAGAGAAGGCCTGCCTTGCTCTGATGCTAATCCAATTTCCTTTGTTGAGATCCTCGAACCGTTTGTGTAAAGGCCTTGTTCCTGCTTCTTTCAGCACTTATGTACCTACAAAAACGACCAAGAGACAAAAAAGCATGCCAAAACCAATAGCAAATCCAATAATAATCTATTTAGCTGATCAAGGAATGCCAAACAAATACATACATGAACATATATATTGGGAAGATGAACCAACAATTGTATTATTATTTAGAGAATAAAGGGGAGCTTACAACCATAGCCTTTATGTTGAAAGGCTCTCCTTGAGTGGTAATCCAAGTCCAAGCCAAGAAACTCTCCAACACTCCTTCTCCATGTCTAATGAATAACCTCTAAGCACAAGCTCAGCATAGGGGTGCAAATGGACATAGATCAACCAATTGGGAGTGGTAGAGGGGAGATTTATAGGCTAGGAGAGGGAGTTAGACCTCCTCCAAAGATAGGATTAGGCCCATATCTTAAGGATGTAGCCCATAGGGATGAGACCAAGAGGTCAAATTAAGAGGATTCAACCTCATTTATGCAAGACCACCTCCAGATCACTGCTCTGGAAGCTTCTAGATCATGAAGCTTCTCATCCTCTTTGGGAAAATTTCCTTTTTGAAACCATCACAAGTATGAGAGAGAACAAAGCGATGCCATCGCTGGCTTAACAAGTTGCAACAGGTGATCATTGCGGCTTTGAGCTTCATAAGGGTGATGATCTTAATTTTAGGGTTTCATGAGCCATTTCTTCAGGGAAAGCTCTAGAGATTTTCCAAGAAAAGTTAAAGGAGGGATCTGAGCTGTATACAATGATGAGTATACTATATAATGATCATGTTTCGGGAACTTCAGGGTATGTCACAGGGAAGTGAAAGAGGCGTGAAAAAATATTGTGTAATAGATGCCCCCTAAAGCATGAAGGCAGAACGAGGAGTGATGGTTGAAACGATTTATGAGCTCTCGGCAAGGATGAGGACACACACTGTCAGGAGACCTCCAAATCAAGGATGCATATACATACATATCTAAGATCAAGACATGAATCCATGACATGGACGCAGCCATCTGGATGATGAAGACTAAATAAAAGATCCATGGTATGGGCGTAACCATCCAGATAACGAGGATCATCATGAATATAAAGTCTCACGGTATGGTCACAACCATCCGTATAGTAGAAACATGTGTACAATCATGAATAACATAAAACTCCATGAAACCTGACCCATAACAGACAAGACTCAGGGTCTTGCGCTCCATCCTGACCCGATCAATGTACGAATCCCAACATGCAAATAAATGTGTTGAAGTTGAACATGCTAGAAAACCACCTGATTACCAGTCAATGATGTGAACCGTTAACAGGTACGAGAGAAACCACCAATAATGACAATGGTTCTCAAGGTACAACAGTACAATCCGTGAATGTGATAATGAAGTTGAGGTCGAACACTCGTGGAATCACCTGATTGAAAGCCAATAATGAATACCTGTCGTTGGATGCAAAGAACTGACCATTAAGGCATGCCAACTCTAAGGTACTGAAAGGGAGTTCCTAAGTCATCTTCCTGGATAGTGAGCTGAAGTCGACAGGAAGTGACTTATCGAAGGAGGGAAATGATGAGTCCCCCATCATCGACATGAAACCAAGAATAAAGTGGAATGATATTTAGGACTGTAGCAATGACTCAAATAATGTATAGGTAATAACTGCAGATTGGACTTCTCTTGAACATATTGGCGACACAAATTCGGAGTGTGGAAACATTTGACTCAACATGGGACTAAAGGTCATGATAACAGAGTGAAATAGTCAAATGAGAGGCAAGATGGATCACCCAAACCCAGGAGGACAAGTGACTGAGTGAGGATATCCCAAACCCAACATGAGAGCAGAAGAGTGTCATGTTCAAGAGCGACATGCTGCCTATACAAAGGATGTCTCATCTTCATTTTTCCCCGCTATTTCTAGCGAGTACCCCAATTATTTTTATCACAAGCTTGAAGGGGATAGCATATGATTTTTATGTAAGTTCATTCTTCGAATGAATCCATCCTAGTAAGTTTTATGAGCCCTAGGAAGGAGAAGCTCAATCTCATCATGGTGATGAGTCTTTCGTCGCAAAAAATTTAACAAGCCTGACGTAAGAATGGCTCCATATCTTTTTCATGTTTAGAGAGTTTGAAAAAGAAACGAAAAAGAAAACTCCATCATGTCCCTTTTCATAATTTGTCCCTTGAACTTGAAAAGGTAGAAAACAATATCCGAAGGAACCTCTTGACCATATCGACCAAGGTGTACCTTTTTTGTAAATAGTCAGTCTCAGCCCGAAAAAGGGGTAAACATATACTGAGGTGACATCGATTCATTTACTTTAACGAGTTCAAAATGACAAGTACTCAACAATCTTTTCAATTTTCAAGAGTCAGAAAAGAGATGAAAGATGACTCCAGGGGGTTCCTTTTTCGTTTATTTAAGGAGTTCGAAAAAGAGATAAAATAAAACTCCTAGAATCAGTCAATAATGATCATTTTTCACATTGAAGGTACCTGGAACTGCACAAGAAACACACCCATCACTGATATCGAGAAAATATTAAAATATTACAAAAATATTTGACAAAATGACTTTCAAAACTTATAAATAGGTAAAAGTAATTTCATTTTTTACCATTTTACCAAACTGAGCTCTGAAAGTGCTTTTGTGCCCTAATTTCCTTGATTTTCCAGTGGCTGCTGTGGGAGATCTAGGGTACCATTTCATGATCTGTCTGCGATAGGTAAGGACCTCATCCCTATCTTGCATTTCATTACTTTTTTATGCAATTTTAACGGTGAATTTTAGGCTAAAAAGGAGGATTTTTAAAATTTAGGTCATCGGTGACCATCGCGGGTATGGTCATCGGACCCGCAATGGTCGCGCTTGAGCCAAAAGGCTCGTGCGATGGAACTGAGAGCGATTTTTGGAGATTAAAAACTCATTTTAAAGAAAAAATATTGATTTTTATGCATAGAAGAAGCATTAAAAGTGTTTAAATGTTGCTTGCAGGAGAAATATGGTCTTGGAATGGAAAGAAACAGGCCATGAGGCCAAGGATCACCAAGCATCGCAAGATCTAGCATGCATAAATGCTTTGAGGGATTGTGGCGTACCAAAATTATTCCAGACCATAGGGTTGAGGGCACAGATGGAGTTGCTACCCTATCTGATCTACCTTTGGGATATAGATCGAGAGATCTTCATCATCACAGGGAAGGAACTGGAACTGGTGGATATGGATATCTATCTCATCATGAGATTATCTCGTCGAGGGGAAGCCATTCAACTCTTTGGATCTCGCCAAGGAGGTGAGAGTACCAGGAGTCTAGTCCATAGATATTGTCCCAGAGCCGAGATAACCAACCAAGGTAAGGTGAAGATTGCAACAATCACCAATAACCTCATTCTAAGAACAATTTTGCTCACCATGGCGTGTGTATCTAGCATGCAAGCTCTGCATGAGGCTTCCAAGTCTCAGTTTTAGTACACTATTGCTTGTTTGACCCCACCATCTTCAACTGCTGTGGAGGCCTTTTGGCGAACATGAAGGACCAACTGACCAAGGGTAAGCACGGAAACCTAAAGAAATTTGGGTTTGGTTCTATATTAGTGACCTTCTTCTTGGAGCGAGTACCGCTCTTTTGGTATCAGTGGGCAGAAGTACCACATCCTACCCCCCGAGATCCGAGGCTCATGAGATGGAGCCAGCTCATGCCCCAAGGAGGCACAGGTCAACATATGCACTATCCACCACAGTTTTTTGTGTGGCTTTAATGCCAAATGCTTATGGTAGATGACTATGCTTATGCCATCACAAATTTCAGAGGGGATCCAGATCTACCTCTTCCACCAGGCGAACAGTGGACTGATGCAGGTACAAACTTGTTTTTTGAATTTTTCAAGTTTTATGATTTTTTTATGAGAGTGTAAACTAAGACTCAACTTATGATAAAGTGCAGATGTGGGACCAGAAAGACCACTAGGCATGTCGCCAATAGCACAATGAGCTACCCATCCGATAGTGGTTATGGACTATGAGGAAGGGGCTGACCCCTTAGCTGAGATGCAGTGCAATTTGGAGGCAATCACGCGAGGGGTTCCAGATTATGCCACTATCTAATATGTTCCACTGCGTTGGTAGAGACACACTGTGGGAGTCTCTGTGAGACTGCGTCGGCTACTAGGCCGAGTGATCAGAGCAGTCACGTGCTACCATGAGCACCATGCAATGTGATAGCTCTTCTAGTCTTTTACACATTTTGTAGGATTTGAAAGCCAAGTGTCTCAAAACACTCTATTTTTTGACATTTTGATGTAAACACTCCAGTAGACGCAATATATATATATATATATATATATAATTATGTGTTCATAACATGATTCAATTTTACAAATGACACAAATGTGTATCAAGAACAAAATTTGCTAATGCATCAGTTAATGTATTTAAATTACGTGGAATATGTTGATATGTAATGTAATCAAAATTTATTTCCAACAATCTAACACATAGATACATACGCAATATTTGTGGATTTCTTACTGAATAATGATTGTTTAATTGTAACATAATGAGCTGTGAATCCAACTTAACAACTAAATCCCTAATGCCAAGAGCAATTGCTTCTGACAAGAGTTCAATAACTGCACTATATTCAACAATATTATTGGTTGTTCGACCAAGGCAGATACCTTGTAAGTTAATCAGCTTGCCATTGGGGTCATAAAGTACCCATGCTACGGAAGATAGGTTCTGTGTGCTACGACAAGCACCATCAGCAAAACCAACATAATGACCCGATGACATCTAAAAACTGAGTGGAACACAGGGTAAGTAGAAAAACATATGTCTACAAAGCAAACAAACACACCCAAAATCAAAACGCACACTAATGAATTAACCCTCTAATGTAAAAAAGTTATCATACGAATCTCACACATAATACTTTTTGAGATACAACCCGTTACGGGGTTGTGACAATGCATATCGCTCATAATCACATAGCTCATAGGCACCTTTCTGTAAGACACGCTTGACAATGTAGGGCCCATGCCACATAGGTTCGAAATTACCTGCCCCCAACTTATTGTTGGCATGATCATAAAGAAGGACCAAGTCGCTTTCAACAAAAGTGCGAGGAGAAACAGTTTGGTTGAAATGAGCTTTGACTCATTTCTTTTGAGCTTCGATGACCATCACAGCGATGCGATGAGTCTCGTCGAGTCTCTTAAGATACAGTAGCCGCTCCTCTTCAGGTGAGGTATTTGGAAGAAGTTCGATAGTTAGTTTAAGCGAAGGGATTTCGCATTCAATTGGAAGAGTTGCCTCTAAACCGTACACCAGCTAGAATGGAGTGAATCCAGTGGTCGTCTTAGTAGAGGTTTGGTAAGCCCAAAGAGTTGAGAAAAGCATTAAATGCCAATATTTTCTGTGCTTCCCAATAGTACATTGAAGCATAGTAATCAAAACCTTATTGAATGCTTCAACTTGGCCATTGTCCTGTGGATAATACGGAGTCGATCTATTATGTCGAAGGTCTAGCTGAGTAGTTAACTCTAACATCATGTGCTGACGAAAATGTGATCCACGGTCAGTCACGATAGCTTGAGGGACACCAAAGCGTGCTATAACGTGGTTAAAAAGGAACTGCACGACAGTAATACCGTCAACATTGTATATAGGCATCGCCTCGGCCCATTTCGTAAAATAGTCGATGGCGATGATGATATAACCATGCCCCCTGGCTGAGTGAGAGTTACATGTCATGAAATCAATGCCCCATTTGGCAAATCGGCCAACGGTAATTACGGGATGTAGGGGTGTGGGTGGGGTGCACTCCTTGTGGTTAAAAATTTGGCATTCATGGCATTTTTGGACAGCTAGAACGTAATCTTTGAAGATAGAAGGCTAGAAATAACCGGCACGAAAACGTCTCAAAATTCTTTAAAAGTTGAGTATAAATCTTGATCTCATCTAGAGAAAAACCCCAATATAGATGTTCTCGACAATGCTTAGTTTAACGAAAATGTCAGGAGGCATCGTAGCAGTGATGTTTCCCATATTACCCTCTGACAAGACTTCATGTACTCGGATGGGTGTCTGAGAAACAAATGCTTCAAGACAGGAAGGCATCCCATCGAGGCTAGGGAGGAAGGAAGAATGATGATGTAGACCGTTGCATGGAACTTCGTCTAGAGACATGACCTCCATGATACTTTCGTGAGTGGGGATGTTGTTGAAAATAGCAAAAAGAAATGCTAAAAATAGAAGTGCTAAAATCAGTACTGCTATAAATAGCATTTCAGGATACATTCCAATTTTAGTTAGTCCCTAAAGTAAAATTAAGAATTAAAATTCGAATTTGATCTTAGCAGCTATTTGTAAAGTAATTAATAAATTCATCTTGAGTTAATTAGTTGTAGAAAATCAAACATGAAGTCTATGTGGAGACATGCAATAGTTTCTCCATTGATTGAGGAAGTTATCCCTTGATTAAAGGAGATCAGGATGAGTTGTACTTTGATTTGTAATTAGTTAGCTCAGTTACCTGAGTTAAGTCTAGTTAGATTAGTTCAGATAGTTTGTTGAACTAATTGTGAGTTCAGTTAGTTAATGCATGCATGCATGTAACTGTTGCACTTCAAATAACTGAATATTCTCTCATAAATAACTCATGCATGTCAGTTCAGACAGAGACCCAGTTGAGATCAGATGATGGGACAGTGTACTATCAGTTGCAGGAATATTCCATGGAGGATATCTCTTGCATGCAGAAGGAATGCATTCCTTGGAGATTGTGCAGTTACTTTTGGGTTTGATGAGTGTGTGATGAGGCCAATTCAAACAAGTGGCGGCATTGGACCCCAAGGAAAATTACGCAAGGAAATAGGAGGCTTGGAGGGATGAGGGAAGGCATATCTTGTGTCTATTCAGTCTGTGAGCTGTATTGTTTGATTATACTGAGAGCTGGATGGCTTGTGAGCTGAAGCTTTGTGTAATCTGAACATATTTCCACTTGTATGATATTACAGAGATCGGGGTTTTAGGCTCCGGCTTTCCCCAGAGTATTCTTCTGTGTTCATGTGTGATTGCTTTCTCATTCTTAGTTATATGTGTTATATTTTATCTTGCTCAAATTCGATTAAGCTTCCGCAAGTTTGTTGTAGAAGTAGATCTTGTATTTTGCTTTAGTATATTGCATAATCTGTTGATCTACAGTGAGAAATTCTACATGGTATTAGAACAAAGGTGATCAAAGCGAAGAACACTATACAAAGAAGGGAGAAGTTCAAAGTTTCAAGTTCCTGATTATAGAATTCGAATTCTTATCACATCTTAAATTTCACTAATGGAGTTCAACGGTTTAAGACTCGAGTATGCCCTTGATGGCAGCTACAATTATATAGCCTAGAAGGATCGCATGGAAGCAGTATTAGAGGACAATGGTCTAAAGGACTTAATTGATCAAGAATTCCCCAAGCCAGCAACGGCTAATGCTACAGAATTGGTGGAATGGAAGAAATGTGTGGCTAGAGCGAGGAGAATCCTCCTAGAGGGAGTTCGAGACCACATTGTCTCGAGCCTCCATGGGAAGGAGACACCATTTTCAATGTGGAAAACATTGAAAGATCTATATCAGAACAACAGTGATTAGAGGAAGTTGGCGTTGAAAGACAAGCTTTGGAAAATCAAGTGTGAAAAGGGCAACACGATCTCTACATATCTGAACAAGCTCACCACCTGTAGGGATGAGCTTGGAAGTGTAGGGATCACGACAGCTGATGATGACATGGTGAGTCTTGCTCTCCTCGGTCTTCCTAAGAGCTAGCATAGCTACCAAGACTCGGTTAATGGAAGAGAGAAACTGCTAGATTGGGAATGACTTTGGTCGGATCTGATGCAGGAGGAGATAAGAAGAAGCACCAGAGATGGATCTTCATCAAAACAAGATGATGAAGAAAATCTAGCCTTAGCGAGTAAGGTGAGGAAAGGGAAAGGGAAGGCGTCCCATCCAAAATCCAGTTCTTCCCATGGTGGGAATAAGTTTGACAAATCGAAAGTGCGATGCTTTCATTGTCATGAGGTGGGCCATTATGCTACGAATTGTCCACAGAAGAAATCCAAGAAGGGATCCTCGAAGGGATCAGACGGTGAGGCACTGGCCTCACAGTTCGAGTTGGATTTCTCTCTCATCACATGCATGGTTTCATCCATGGTGGGATGTGTTTGGTACCTGGACAGTGGAGCCTCTTTCCACATGTCCGACGACAAGAATCTTTTCAGTACCCTGGAGGAGAAGGATCTCCAGATGCGGATCGAGATGGGCGATGATGGAAAGTACCATGTTTCAGGTGAAGGTACGGTTGTGTTTCAGAGGGAGCATGGAGCTCCTCTCACCCTGACTGATGTAAAGTATGTACCGGGTCTGAAGAAGAATCTTGTGTCTGTCACTATGCTAGAAGATAAAGGCTATGATGTAGTCTTTAGTAAAGGAAAGGTATTCCTGAGGCATATCGGTACTGGACAAACCAAGAGGATTGGGATTCAAGTAAAGAATCTCTACAAGCTGGAGGTAGACAACTGTGCTGCATTGAGTTCCAAAGCATAGGTGGTGCAAAGCCAAGATGTTGGCGAGCTATGCCATAGAAGATTGGGCCACTTGCACCATGGGGCCTTGATGATCATGCAGCAGATTTCTACTGGACTTCCCAAGGGAAAACTGGAGCAGATGGATCCATGCAAAGGTTGTACCTTGGGTAAGTATGTGAAATATTCCTTTCAGGATTGAGGCAGTAGAGCTGGAGCAATCCTGGAGCGAGTTCACACAAATGTTTGTGGACCATTATCTATAGCCTCCATCGCTAGACAAAAGTACTATGTTATTTTAATTGATGATTTTTCTCGTAGATGTTGGATCTATTTATGCAAAAGAAGGATCAGACCTTCTTGAGGTTTTGTGAGTTTAAAACCTTGGCAGAGAAAGAATCTGGAAAGAACATAAAAGCCTTGCGTAGCGACAATGGTGGAGAGTATGTCTCCCAACTGTTTAAGGACTTCTGCACTGCATAAGGAATTAAATGGGAGTTGACGGCACCTCATAACCCATAGCAGAATGGGGTGGTCGAAAGGAAGAATAGATCGATTGTGGGAGCAACTCGAGCGATGTTGCATGACCAAAGCCTACCACTTCATTTGTGGGCTGAGCCATGCAATATAGCAGTATACATGAAGAACAGAAGCCTGCACCATATATTGGGAATGAAGACACCTATGGAGGCCTTTTCCGGGAAGCGACCAGATGTGAGTCACTTCAGGATCTTTAGATCATCGGTTTATTGCCATGTGACCAAAGATGCCTAGAGGAAGCTAGATCCAACAACTGAGTTGGGGATACTTGTGGGGTACACTAATACACCCCACAACTATCGGGTGTTCCTGCCTACCAGTCAGAGGATAGTGGTATGCAAAGATCTGAAGTTTGACGAGAAGAAAGCCATGTGAGTATCACTTGAGAGGGAGCTCAAGTTGCATGCAGAGGAGGAACTTTTAGTTCCTAAGGAGGAGAAGCCTCAGATTGATGCGGAGTAGCTGCATGTAGAGGATCCGGGAGTGGAGACATCCACTCATGCTGAGTCTTCTAGAGATGGGCAGAAACAATCAAGGGAAGTTGACAAGTTGATGTTGGATGTGCGGGAGAATGTGGGACAACCATCTTCGCAGTGCAGACAGAGGAGGTCACTTGTGTGGTACACTAGTTACATGGCCCTAGTTGGGGAGTGTGTAGAGTCCAAGCCTTCTTCATTCGAGGAGGCAGTGCAACAACCAGTCTGGGTTGATGCAATGGTGGAGGAGTACAACTCCATCGTTTGGAACTGTGTTTGGGATGTTGTCCCAAGACCTCAGGACAAGTCAGTGGTGAGTTCCAGATGGCTTTACAAGGTAAAGCAGGCAGCTAATGGCAGTGTTGAAAAACATAAGGCAAGGTTTGTTTCCCGTGGTTTCTCACAGATCGAGGGGATCGACTACGATGAGACTTTTGCTCTTGTAGCAAGGTACTCATCTATTAGATCGATGTTGGCACTATCAACTCAGATGGGTTGGAAGATCCTTCATATGGACGTGAAGACAAGATTCCTTAATGGGAAGATTGAGGAAGAGGTGTACATTGAGCAGCTAGAAGGTTTCGAGACCTTTGATTATGAGTTGCTTGTGTGCCGACTCAAGAGGGCTTTGTATGGGCTGAAGCAAGCACCCCGTGCTTGGTACACCAGGATCGAAAACTATTTCACTGGGTTGGGCTTCACCAAGAGTGAAGCAGATGTGAACCTTTACCACATCATGGTAGAAGGTAAACCATTGATAATTGTTCTTTATGTCAATGATCTGATTTTGACAGGTGATGATCAGCTGATCAAGTCTTGCAAGGAGGACCTTGCAAGAGAGTTTGAGATGAAAGTCATGGGTCTTATGCACTACTTTCTAGGCATGGAAGTGTGGCAGAAAGATGGGGAAGTATTTGTGTCTCAAGGCAAGTATGCCAATGAGATACTCAGGCGCTTTCACATGGAGAAGTGCAAGCCCATGCAAACTCCTCTAGTTGTGATCCGGATTTAAATAGGAATGCAATAAAACACAAAGATAACCATAAAGACAGATATGCAGTGGAAATAATACTTCATTTCATTAATGGAAAATATTGAAATATGCTTACAACTAGAAATGGAAATAAACCAGCTAGGGCAATGGTAGCTTATCTCTGAGAAGAGATGTGGTGGCTACATGCCTCTGAACTGTGTTTGTTAGGCCCCTATACTACTAGTGTAACCCCTTATTGTTAATAGTACAACCCACTTATTATATTGATGTACCCATGTAGTGCCCATATTGTTACTATTGTGCCCCATAGAAGCCCACTATTGTTATTATTGTGCCCTTACATTATTATTGCTATGTCAGCTCTGATTATGTTATGACCCCTTAGACTCCTGTATATAGAAAGGAGGTCTTTTCATTTGTATCATCCAAGAATTGTTCATTTATGTAATGTAAAGGAGGTTGCCCCCTCGAAGAGGCTGAATTCTAAGGCGTTGATCTATCTTTTCTATCTTTTCTTGAGCTGGTTTCATAACATTTGGTATTAGAGCTTTGGATTCTAGGGTTTTGCTACTCCAAAGAGGTCATCGTGGAATTTTCGCTATAACTTTTTTTTTTTTTTTGTAACGTTTCAGAATTCGCAAAAAAAACCCATTTGAGAAGAAATCGCACTGAATCATGGATCCAAATTTCAGAGCTTTTCGTGCTATATTTGTGGAGATATGATCTGAGGAAGTTGGTCTTTTTGCAGACTCCTGAATTACATTCCAAACAGGTGACCTGGGGAAAATCGTCATAACTTTCTCTCTAGGGATCAGATTGAAATTTCGTAAGAAGGTACAGAAAGAGGATGGACTATAGTTTCTTGTATGAATGTTTCAGATCCATAGGTTGAAACAGTGACACGTGGCACTTCATACAAGTTCGCTCTTCTGGAAAGGTCTATAATCAGGTCATCTTGGGAGATTGTGTATAACTCTTTCTTAGAGAATCCAATTTGGATCAGACTGGTGGCATTGGAAAGAGGACACAGAGGGCTACTACAGATTGTAATTTCAGAACTTAAAGATCCGAAAGTAGAGAGTTACAGTCATTTCAAGTTCGAGTTCCTAAAATCAAGAAAAAGCAAGATGAGGAAGTTTGATGGCAAGGATCCGATAAATTGGATACTTCAGATGGAGCAATATTTTGATCTACATGGTGTACAACTATTACAAAAGGTATGTATTGCATCTTCATATTTAGAACCAGATCAATTTTTATGGTACGAAGGGCTTTGTTCTCGTAAACAACTTGTTATGTGGTCAATTTTCATAGAGGAAATGATAACACATTATGAGGATACAAAGAGCAACACCTTCTTTAGAGCAACACCACAACAATTGGAAAGAGTAAAAGGGCTTTGTGACATATTGGAAAGAAAAATTATGGAAACTAGGAAGCATACCCCTCACAACTATAAAGATGGAAGTGTTGTTTCTCCTAGCCTTCCACAACCTACAAGGGTTACACCACAACAATTGAAAGAGAAAAAAGAAAAAGGGCTTTGTTACAATTGTGATAGCAAATGCACTAAAGGTCATAAGTGTGCCGAGAAGAAATTATTTTACATAGAATATGAAGAGGAGGAAGAAAATGATCAAGAAACATCAAAAGAAGAGGATATATGCCAGGACCCCACCCCAGAGAAAGAAAACATGAATCAGACCATATCTTGTAAAGCATTGGCAAGAATTACCACTCCTCAAGCTCTCAAGATAGAATGACATATCAAGAGGAAAAAGTTGCAAGAAGTGAAAGATCACATCGAGAAAGAAGAAATGAATCCAACCATATCGTGTAATTCATTGGTCGAAATTACCACTCCTCAAACTATCAAGATAGAAGGACATATCAAGAAGAAAAATGTTCAAGAAGTGAAAGATCACATCGAGCATCAAGAAATGAATCTGACCATATCTTGTAAAGGATTGGAAGAAATTTCCACTCCTCAAACTCTAGAGATAGAAGGAAATATCAAGAAGAAAAAGGTTCAAGCAGTGAAAGGTCACATTGAGCATCAACAACAAGTTCTCCAACTTTTAAAGGATAACGCCACTTCGGTGAAAAATCAAATGAAACAACAGGTAGATCAACATCGTAGTGAAAAAGGTTTTGATGTAGGTGATTGGGTATTTTTACTGCTACATCTCAAGCAAGCTATTTATGAGAAGGAAATGTTGGCAATACTACATGCACTTAAAAAATGGCGACCTTACCGAATGGGAAGACTCTTCAAGGATGAGGATGTGGAAGCATTGTTTTGTGCTATTTCTATTATCCAACCAGATTGGATAAACGAAGCAAGGGATGAATGGAAGAAGGATGAAGAAGTATGGCCACTTATTCAAAAGTTGCAAAATATCCCAATTCAAACAATATTGCCAAAAATTGAAAAGGAACAAAAAATCATATTGGAACATGGAGCAGTCACAGAAACAAGAACCCGACAGATACGAAATCGATCAATTTCAGAGTATCTCATCAAGTGGAAGAACTTACCTGCTGAAGATTCCACATGGGAGGACAAGAATTTTATACAGAAGCGTCAAGAACTACTCAAGCGTTGAGGACAACGCTTTTTGAAGGAGAGGGGCATGTTAGGTCCCTATACTACTAGTGTAACCCCTTATTGTTATTAGTACAACCCACTTATTATATTGATGTACCCATGTAGTGCCCATATTGTTACTATTGTGCCCCATAGAAGCCCACTATTGTTATTATTGTGCCCTTACATTATTATTGCTATGTCGGCTCTGATTATGTTATGACCCCTTAGACTCCTATATATAGAAAGGAGGTCTTTTCATTTGTATCATCCAAGAATTGTTCATTTATGTAATGTAAAGGAGGTTGCCCCCTCGAAGAGGCTGAATTCTAAGGCATTGATCTATCTTTTCTATCTTTTCTTGAGCTGGTTTCATAACAGTGTTACAGTGAGGCTCTAAGGCCTATTTATTGTTGAGAAAAAATGGAAAACCTTTCACATCCCGAAACCTAACCCTAGAAGATGAAATGCCAAATTGTGGGCCCCGTTTGGGTAAATTGGTACATCAATTCCCGCGGTCATAACTTTGGCATACGATCTCCGTTTGACGCGTATAATAGCTCATTAGAAAGATCTATCCGAGTACTACCACTTTGGGAGGCAACATCAAACCATGGACCCATGTTGCCCCAAATTTCCCAAAAAAATGTCGTTTAGGGCCTCAAAATAGCTCTGGAAGTTCAGGACCCGAAAAACTACTAAAAATAGTAAACTGTGCTACAATTTAGGAAACTGAAAAATCTGAAAGAGACAGTTGTGGGGGTCAAAATGGGATAGGTGGGTGGCCACCAACATCCACCCGGATCATTCCTCCCCCCTTAGGAAGCAATAGTCCCCATTGCGTTGAGTTCATCCCTGAGATGAGGAAGCTTCTACTGATCTGGGTCTCTGGTGAGCTGTTCTGCAATCTCTGATGTGTCCAGAAATGGTGGGAAGCATGGTCGACAATGGTCCGCATTGAACACTCGGTGCAAGCAAAGGAATGGGGGAATGCTGTGCTTCAAAGCATTGTTGCCCATAGCCTTGGTATTGGTGTAAGGACCATGTCGGAGTGGTCTGAGTTTCTGATGGGTTCTGGTAAGGCGTTCTCTCTGCAGATGTAACCAAACTTTGTTGCCCACCTGAAACTTATGTGGTACCCCTGTGGGTGAGGAGAAGTTGTTCCTGTGTTCTGTCATGACCGTATCCCTTTGCTGCTGCTGCTGCGTGGAGGAACCCTTTGCAGGGGTCATGGATGTAGCAATGATCTTCCCCTTACTTTGGGAGTGAACCAGACAGATGAATTTCCTGGTCTGGGAGATGAGCTTGCTGCCTTTCTTAGTAGTGATCAAAGAGGTGGCAGTAGGTGGGGCTACCTCTGGTATCTTGTATAATGAATTACTCAAAGAAATAATGACAGCACGAGGCCTTGACTCATACACAGCATGTCGCCTCCACAAGTATGGCTAGCCTAATAATACATCACAAACATCCAGAGGTGTAACATCACACAATACCTCGTCTGTGAATGGTTTGATGCTATAGGGAAGGCAACACTGCTGGCGAACTTTGAGATCTCGTCCTTCATGAAGCCACCCTATACTGTACGGCTGGGGGTGTGGTGTAGTCGATAGGCGCAATCGCTTCACAACCTCTGCTGAAATAAGGTTCTTTTGGCTGCCACTGTCGACAATGAATTGTAGCGGTGAACCCTTCACCCACATCTGTGAGTGGAAAAGACGCTCCCCTTCCTCTAGATTTTCAGGCTCATTTTTCTGGATCTTAGCAGTGGCAACAGTGGCGCTGGGATCCGCATCAATGATTTGCTTCCCTTTTCCATTCTCCTTGTCGGGTTTTGGCTCAGGGTCGAAATATGCATCTAATTCAGAAGCCTTCATCTCGGCCACCAGCGACTGCTTGGTTCGACACTGACTTGTGTTATGAGTGGGACTCTTGTGGAACTCACACCACTTTCCTGTGTCCTTCTTCGGCTTCGTGGTGTTGTTCTTTTCTTGCGGCTTCGACGGGTTGTCTTGGGTCACCCCGCCTTGGCTTTGTCCTTTGGGCTTCGGATTTGCAGATCCAAAGTCTCGCTTCTTCTGTTTGAACTTTTGCTCGATTTTGACAGCGTAGCGGTATGCTATGCCGAGTGAGGAGATGTTCAAGAACTCCATCTCTTCCTGGATGTATCTGTGTAGGCAGCCGCGGTATTTGAGTACCAGATGTAGCTCAGAATCTTTGATACCCAACTGTGTGCGAAGGGTATGAAAAATGTTTGTGAACTCCGACACATCTTGGTCTCGTCCCTGCTACAGTGTGGTCCATTTGATGTATTTGTCCTCATAGCTTTTGACAGGGTAGTACTGCTCCTTGATGGCATCCCGAAATTCATTCCAAGTGGGTGCGGCTGAAAATAGTTAGCCTGTACTTTCATCCTTCTGCTCGCAGTAGGTTTCCCACCAATCCTTGATGTGGGGGGCTGCTTTGAGAAGAGCGAAAACAATCTTTTCCTGACTCGAAAATTCATGAATAGAAAAATAACCCTCTAGCAGATTTAACCATTCATTTTATGGCATCTGCATCTATCTGACCCTCGAATATGGGGATTTCAAAATTAACTTGTACCTTAAAGGGCGTGGCATTTCCAGAGTACTGCTGGAAGCCGATGCATCACTTTTGGGTAGCCGCTGAAGGATCTGGGCAAAGCTGTCCATCATCACGTTCTGTTGTCGCTCGAGGGCTTCTTTGAACAAGATTTTGATAGGATCTCCTACTCCCTCGTCTTTCTTCTCATCCACCATGGGAGGCCGTCGGGATTTGCGAGGCTGGTCTTGCAAAGGTTCAACCAGTTCAAGCCCTAACTCCTTATATCCCGACCTCGTTGGGGATATGCAAAGAAAAACAGAGAAAAAGCAGACCGCTCTGATACCATTGATTCGGATTTAAATAGGAACGCAATAAAACACAAAGATAACCATAAAGACAGATATGCAGCGGAAATAATACTTCATTTCATTAATGGCAAATACTGAAATATGCTTACAACCAGAAATGGAAATAAACCATCTAGGGCGATGGTAGCTTATCTCTGAGAAGAGATGTGGTGGCTACATGCCTCTGAACTGTGTTACAATGAGGCTCTAAGGCCTATTTATTGTTGAGAAACAATGGAAAACCTTTCACATCCCGAAACCTAACCTTAGAAGATGAAACGCCAAATTGTGGGCCCCGTTTGGGTAAATTGGTACATCAATTTCCCGGGGTCATAATTTTGGCATACGATCTCCGTTTGACGCGTACAATAGCTCGTTAGAAAGATCTATCCGAGTACTACCACTTTGGGAGGCAACATCGGTCCATGGACCCATGTTGCCCCAGATTTCCCAAAAAACGTCGTTTAGGGCCTCAAAACGGCTCCGGAAGTTCAGGACCCGAAAACTGCTAAAAATAGTAAACTGTGCTACAATGTAGGAAACTGAAAAATCTGAAAGAGACAGTTGTGGGGGTCCAAATGGGATAGGTGGGTGGCCACCAACATCCACCTGGATCAAGCTGGGAACTGGACGAAGGAGGATGCTACTTCAGGTGAGGTAGTAGCTGCTAATGTTTATAGGCAGCTTGTGGGTTCACTTATGTATCTAGTGAACACACGACTAGACTTATGCTTTGCGATGAACTAGTTGAGTCAAGCTATGGTTCAGCCTACCAAGCTGTTTTGGAAGGCAGCAAAGCATGTGCTGAGATACCTCAGAGGCACATCTCAGTATGGATTGTGGTACAGACGGACAAAGGGAGTGAAGCTTTATGGCTTCACAGATGCGGATTGGGCAGGGAGTCCATCAAATCGGAAGAGCACTTCTGGAGAAATATTCAACCTTGGTTCAGCTGCAGTTTCCTGGTACAACAGGAAAAAGAGGTCAGTTGCACTTAGCTCAGCAGAGGTAAATACATGGCTGGCAGTCAAGCAACATGCGAGGCCATTTGAATGCGGAAGATTCTAGTGGGATTGTTTGGTCAGAGGATGGATCCAACTGTGATATACTACAATAATTAGAGTTGTATCAAACTCTCTGAGAATCTAGTTTTTCATGATAGGTCCAAGCACATTGATATCCGATATCACAATCTTCGAGATTATGTGGTCAAGAGGATCATGTTATTGCTGTATGTTTTGACCGAGGAACATGAAGCAGATATTTTGACTAAAGAATTGTCAAAATGCAAGTTCGAGTTCCACAGAGACAGGATTGGGGTTACTGATAATCCCTTTCTTGTTGAGAGGGAGTGTTGAAAATAGCAACAAGAAATGCTAAAAATAGAAGTGCTAAAATTAGTATTGCTATAAATAGCATTTCGGTATACATTCCAATTTTAGTTAGTCCCTAAACTAAAATTGAGAATTAAAATTCGAATTTGATCTTAGCAGCTGTTTGTAAAATAATTAATTAATTCATCTTGAGTTAATTAGTTGTAGAAAATCAAACATGAAGTCTATGTGAAGACATGCAATAGTTTCTCCATTGATTGAGGAAGTTATCCCTTGATTAAAGGAGATGAGGATGAGTTGTACTTTGAGTTGTAATTAGTTAGCTCAGTTAACTGAGTTAAGTCTAGTTAGATTACTTCAAATAGCTTTTTGAACTAATTGTGAGTTCAGTTAGTTAATGCATGCATGCATGTAACTGCTGCACTTCAGATAACTAAATATTCTCTCATAAATAACTCATGCATGTCAGTTCAAACAGAGACCCAGTTGAGATCAGATGATAGGACAGTGTACTATCAGTTGCAGGAATATTCCATGGATGATATCTCTTGCATGCAGAAGGAATTCATTCCTTGGAGATTGCGCAGTTACTTTTGGGTTTGATGAGTGTGTGATGAGGCCAATTCACATAGGTGGCAGCATTGGACCCCAAGGAAAATTGTGCAAGGAAATAGGAGGCTTGGAGGGCTGAGGGAAGGCATATCTTGTGTCTATTCAGCTTGTGAGTTGTATTGTTTGATTGTACTGAGAGCTGGATGGCTTGTGAGCTAAAGCTTTGTGTAATCTGAACATATTTCCACTTGTATGCTATTACAGAGATCGGGGTTTTAGGCTGAGGCCTTCCCCAGAGTATTCTTCTATGTTCTTGTGTGATTTCTTTCTCATTCTCAGTTATATGTGTTCTATTTGATCTTGCTCAAATTTGATTAAGCTTCCGCAAGTTTGTTGTAGAAGTATATCTTGTATTTTGCTTTAGTATATTGCATAATCTGTTGATCTACAGTGAGAAATTCTACATATGTATCATTCAAGGGATCCAGAGAATCCCAAGAACCAAGCTAAGGAGATGGCACATAAGTGTCCAAGTTCATACTGAAGACAATATGACTTTCTGAAGTGGCCATTGAAGCTAACACAATTTCTTGATAATTTATCTCCAATGGACTTAAAGGCATAACATCGCCAAATGAGTCAATTTGATCTTCGGTAGGGATAATCCAAGGATCTGAAGAACCCGAGATCATATTGATTGAATGAAAATTTGGAGGTGGGAGAGTAAAAGTACCCATTAAAGCAGAGTCTTTGAAGAGACCTGCTCCCATGCTTTCATAAGGAATCTCAGTATTTCCCACATAAGGAACGTTATTGTTGGACAAACCAGAAGAAAAGAAAGACAGTTGATCAACTGTGACTATTTTTTCTTCATGAGGAAAACGAAGTACGCGGAACAAAGAAGACACCACACAAAACATGGCGTGAGTCTAGCTTTGCCCGAGAAGAAGGTTGTAGTTGAGATTGGCATCTAAAAATTCTACCTTTAATTCAACAATCTTGCCTTCTAATGTAATCGGTAAGTTCGTGAGAATACCATATGGTCATGAACCTCTGCCATCAAAGGCTTCCAAGGTGTTCGGTGATTGGTTAAGAGGAGGAGATCCAATGGATTTCCAACATGAAATTGACATGATGCAAGTCGAGGCACCTTCATCAATAACCATTCGATGAATCGTCTTTCTTTTGATAAGGACCTAGATCAGAAATGCGATCTGATGAGGAAGATGAGGTACATGATTCTCTAGATCGAAAGTAATCAGACTCGAATAAGAAGGATCGATAACACCTATAGAAGACAATAGTGACTTCTGTTAGGACCCCATATTGTCTATTTTTGACCTTATATTTTGTCATAATATTACCCTCTTCAACCCATATTTGAAAGCCTTTTCTAGTGTTTTGATTTAATCATTCCAAAGGTATACAGTAACTCTTCTCATTGCTATATGTTTAATTATTCAACACATAATCATGCTATCTTTATAATTGATCCTTGAAGTTGACTGAGTTGCTGAACAATTGTTGAAACTGCCTAAAGCTGGCAGGACCATATTTTGCAGTTGCTGAAACAGCGGAAACAACACTAACCTCGAAGCTGAAACAACAAGGACAGCATGCGAACCTTGAGGAGACAGTTGAGATTTGCGTATCAGATCTGCAACAGCAAAGGAATCCGATCGATTATTGAATAAACTGTTACATTGGTCGTAACGTTCATGATCCACATTACTGTAACAACATTCTGTTAACGGGAACTGATTTCCCTATTTTTGTACAAAGGGTTGAACTAGAATGTATAATGAAAATCTTTTGTAATAGATGTCTCCTCTATAAAGAGGAGACATCTACATTAGAGGGGGAAATAGAGAGGATGAACAAGCTGTAACACATGAATTGTAGTGGAAGGACGAGATTGAATCTTTCTTGTAATATGGTATATTGACAGATGAATAAAGTTCTGTTCTGAGTATTTCATCTTAGTTTCCGTGTCCTGGGGAATCTTGTGAGAAGGACAGGGCCCACCTTCATCACAAGATTCACCCATCTTCTTTCTGTTGTGTGTTGTGTGTGATTTCTGTTCATACCTTATTCACGAGTATTGCTTCTGATGATATTTTACTTTTGCTAAGACTCTGTTTTTCTTTTAATCGATTGATGCTGTATATGAGTGCCTCACCGGTGACTAGGATTTACAGAGTGTATTGGCGAACTAGATAACAGAGGCAGGTGCTGAATGTTCCTACTCTGGGGATAGGGTCCTGATCCTTTGTTACAGGACAGCCATTGCTTCCTTTTGCAAATTTATTCTCTTTAATTAATTATCTGTTCTTATTCCATTCCTCCAATAGACTATAACTGCTGTAACACATAGTAAGGGTTTAACAGAGTATGAATTGTTTATACTACAGCTTTTAATGCTATTAAAATCGAGTACATACAGTACGTAGTCGCCTTTGAAATAATCGGACTTTCCCGAGTTGACAATTTATGTGGCACTCGACTGTTTAATTAATAAACAATTAAAGTGACCAACATTTTGGCGCCGTTGCCGGGGAAGGCGACCGAAGATTTTAAAAGTATTAACGATTTTCTTTTAGAGGTACAGGATGCAGGAAAGCTAACCCTACAGGCGGCAGGGGCAAAGGTAGAGGAGGAAGAAAAACTTTCATTGACGACATTATTTCAAAAGCTGAAACATCTAAGAAGGTAAGCTTTCGGAGGCCACAGACTCAGCACTCTCTCCAGACGGACTACGAAATGGAGGAAGTATTGGGACCAGAAAGGGCCGAAGAAACAGTAGAACAAATCGAGGAGTCAGTGGAAGATATTGAGGAACCAATAAAAGACATTGAAGTCAAGGAACCAGTTCAGGACATTGGAAGCCCTACAGAAAGCGCTGAAGACCGAGCAAGTGAGACAGGGGAACAACCAATGGACGGAAACAATGAAGGACTCTTTGGTGGGGGACGAAGAGAAGGAAGAGGGGAAAATTCCCTCTCCACCTTGGAATTCCCTATTGAAGATCTTCCTAGAGGGGCAACTCCTATGAAGAACATTCCACTTTCAGCCCTACCTAATTTCCATGGTTTATCATCTGAAGACCCTGATGAATTTCTGTTCGAGTTTGATATATTGTGTAGGAGTTATGATTATGTTACTAATCCTCAAAAATTGAAGTTATTTCTAGCAACATTAAAAGGAAATGCATTGAGGTGGTTCATGAGCCTAGGAAGACATGTGATCACAACATGGGATCAAATGAAAGAAAAGTTCTTGGCCAAATACCAAGATTATTGCCGAACAAGAGAAAGGAAGGAGGAATTATTTAAGATGGTTCAGAAGGAGGACGAAAATCTGGAGGACTTCGTGGAAAGACTACAGTATAATTTGCAGCGATCTGATCATCTGAATATGAGTAAGGATATTCTTAAGTCAATACTGTTAAAAGGGGTACGAGATGATTGTTTAGATATGTTGAATATGCTCGGAAAAGGGGATATATCTAAGGAATCATATGATGAGATTGTCAACCTCTGTAAGAGATGTTCAAGAGGAGCAGCAAGCAGACCAAAAAGCAAGGATAGTACATACTCAAGAGTCCATAAATCAGCAAGTGGAGGAGCAACACGGGCTGAAATAGGTAACTTACTTGAAGAATTTAAAACTGAAATGTTAAGCTCTTTTGCTTCACAAATTGATACCTTGCAGGTTAAAAAGAAGCAGGCAGAAGCAGAAGCTGCTCTGGCTATTTTCTACTCTAAATGCAGAGAAAAACACCCACTAAGGGAATGCCCACTGGACAAGGTACCAATTTGCACTATTTGTGAAAAGGACCATGAGACTCAACAATGCCCTTCTTTGCCAGGAATAAAAGCAGCGCTGCAGCCAACTGAAGAGGAAGCTGAAGCAGTGTACCTGCTGACACAGAGGAGGCAATGGAAACCACGAGGACAAGGTACGAATTCTAACATGCCATTTAATCGTTGGAATAATCATCCTCCTTTTCAAGCAAATTACCCGCCCTTGAATCAAATGCAATACCCACCCTTTAATCAAATGAATTTCCCACCCATGCAGCAACCAAATCCTCCTTTTGTTGATCCTACGATATGGAATCCCTGGGCTCTACAGCAATCCTATTTTAATCAATGGAACCCAAATTGGACAGCTCAACAGATCCCATTTCCAAACCAATTTCCTCAGTATCAGCAATCTCTCTCCTTACCATCAAATGCTCCACCGAATAATCAGACAATGAGACCCCAGCTGCCTGTACAACCTAACCCCAACCCAAATAACAATAAAGCTCTGCAGGTAATTGATATTCAAAACCAACCTGTTTCCCCTATGCAATGTAATGATATTCATTTACGCTCTGGGAGAATAGTTGAACCCATTATTGATGACATTACTTCTTCTGACTCTGATAAAGAAGAAACTGGAAAAGAAAAGTCATCTAATAACAATGTTGAAACAGTTGAATCATCCTCTAATAAGACTGCTGAAGCAGTAGAGCCACCATTCCCTGAACGTCTGGCTCTTACCAAAACACTTGAGCCACCTGCTTTTAATCTTTTAGGAGAACTGCAGAATTTATATGTTAAAATTCCACTCTTACAAGCACTGAGAGATGTACCAATTTATGCTAGAACTGTTAGAGATATTTGTATTAAGAAACCTGGAAGAAAAGCTAAAGATCCCCTCACAGTCCATGTGATGGGTGATCTAGCTGCTCTAATGTCAGAAAAAAACCCCCCTGTGAAATATGGTGACCCTGGTCATCCTACGGTCACAGTGCAGGTTGGAAAAACTTTTGTTTCTAGAGTTCTAGTAGATCTGGGTGCTGCAATAAACATCATGACACTTGAAACCGCACAGTTACTACAGTTAAAGAATGTAATTAGGGAAACCCCAACCATTCTAGAGCTAGCTGACCGCTCCACAATCAAACCTGAAGGAGTCATTGAAGACCTGATAATTTCAGTCGAATCTTGGAACTACCCAGCTGATTTTGTTGTATTACAGACTAAAACAAAGTTGGGGGGTCATCCATTGATTTTAGGGAGACCTTGGCTGGCTACAGCAGATGCCTTCATCAGCTGTAGATCAGGTTCAATGACAATTTCTAATGGATGTGAAACCAAGCAGCTTACTCTTTACCCTCATGCTACACCTATGATTAATAATGATAACTCTGTATGGTTAGATTATGAGGATGATGAGACCCAACCCATCTTGACTGTCGGACAAGCTTTAACTTTTAAAGATTCAACCGAAGATGAATTAATTAGCAACTTTATTTCTGAACCTTCTTCGGTTAACTCTGAAATACATGATCACTTGACTACAATCTTGGAATCTGAATCTCAGCAAAACCTTAGAACTGAAAATTCATCTCAAACATCAGTTGGTATCTCCTCCAAAAGTATAACAGTAGAAATCGAGCCTGGCAAAACATTAAATATAAACCCTAACCTAACAGATGCTGAAACACAACAGTTAATGAAGCTACTCCGTGAGAATAAAGAAGCATTCGCATGGGATTACACAGATATGAAGGGAATCTCTCCTGAATTATGTACTCATCGTATTTATATTAAAGAAGGATCTCACCCAGTCTGTCAACCCCAACGACGAATGAATCCCAATTTAAGGGAAATTGTGAAGGAAGAACTTCAAAAATTGCTGAATGCAGGATTTATATATCCTATATCTGATAGTGAATGGGTTTCTCCATTAGTAATTGTACCTAAGAAAAATGGGAAATGGAGAGTGTGTGTAGATTATAGAGCTCTAAATAAGGCCACTCAGAAAGACCATTTCCCCTTACCATTTATTGATCAGGTACTAGACAATTTAGCAGGTAAGAGATTCTTTTCCTTTTTGGATGGATTTAGTGGATATAATCAGATCAAGATTGCACCCCAAGATCAAGACAAGACCACTTTTACTAGTCCATGGGGAACTTTTGCCTATAGAGTTCTTCCATTTGGACTATGTAATGCCCCAGAAACATTTCAAAGAGCAGTGATAGGGATTTTTTCTGATATGCTTAATGATTCCTTAGAAATATTTATGGATGACTTTACTCCTTATGGTGTGACTTTTGAAGATGCATTACAAAACCTTGAAAAAGTACTTAAACGATGTATAGAAGCACATCTTGCCTTAAGTACTGAAAAATGCCATATGATGATGAATCAAGGTATTGTATTGGGACACTTCATCTCATTCCTAGGAATTCAAGTTGATCCAGCTAAAGTACAAGTAATTCAGACTCTTCCTATCCCTAAAACACAAACTGATGTAAGAATTTTTTTAGGACATGCTGGATATTATAGAAGATTTATCAAGGATTTTTCTAAAATAGCTTCTCCTTTGTTTGTGTTACTTATGAAAAATGCTGAATTTAAGTGGACTGATGGTTGTCAAAAAGCATTTAATGAACTTAAACATCAATTGTCTACAGCTCCCATTTTAAGAGGACCTGACTGGGCACTCCCCTTTCATATATCCTCTGATGCTTCAGATACTGCAATTGGAGCTGTCTTGGGTCAAGAAGAAAACAATCTTCCCTATGCTATCTATTTTATTAGTAAAAATATGACCCCTGTTGAACTTAATTATACAGTTACCGAGAAAGAATTCTTAGCAGTCATTTATGCTATTAATAAGTTTTGACATTATATTACCGGTTACACTACTTTTGTTCATACTGATCACTCGGCCATTAAATATTTAATGAACAAATCAGTTACAAATGCTCGAGTTACCAGATGGTTATTATTATTACAAGAATTTGATATCACAATTGTAGATCGACCAGGTAAAGAAAATGTAGTTGCTCATTTCCTTTCTCGGTTAAAAACTGATGAAAATATTCCAGTAGATGATTCCTTTCCTGACGAATATTTATTTGCAGTATCTGCTCACTCACCTTGGTATGCAGACATTGCCAATTACTTAGTTGCAGGGAAACTACCATCACACCTATCGCATAGAGAGAAAAGAAAGATCGTTCAGCAAAGTGCTAGGTACAGCTGGATAAGCGGGTGTCTTTTTCACACAGGACTCGATCAGGAAATTTGGAGATGCATCAGAGAAGATGAAGTTTATGATATATTGAAGGCTTGTCATGATGGCCCTTGTGGAGGGCATTTTGCGGATAAAAGAACAGCACACAAAGTTCTTAGAATGGGTTATTATTGGCCCTCACTTTTCAAGGACGCAAAGAAATATGTTAGGGCCTGTGATAGCTATCAGAGAATGGGCCAGCCTAATCACAGGGATGAAATGCCACTCAACCCCCAGGTAATACTTGAACCTTTTGAAAGATGGGCGCTAGATTTTATAGGTCCCATCAATCCTCCATCCAATCAAAGAGTTTATATACTGGTTTGCACAAATTATATGACTAAATGGGTAGAAGCTAAGGCACTCCTCAGAGCTAATGAAGAATCAGTGTTAACCTTTTTATTTGAAGAAATCTTTGTTAGGTTTGGTTTGCCTAGAGAGCTAGTCACAGATGGAGGACCTCCTTTTAACTCTCATGGCTTCAAAGATACACTCCAGAAATATCACATTAAGCATAAAATGACTACACCTTATCACCCCCAGGCAAATGGGTAGGTGGAAAGTACGAATAAAGTCATAGAAGCCATTTTAACAAAAACAGTAAAGGAAAATAGAAGGGACTGGTTTCAAAGGTTGCTTGAAGCATTATGGGCTTACAGAACTACTTGGAGGAACACTACAGGTTTTTCACCTTATGAATTAGTTTATGGTAAAAGTGCTGTTTTTCCTGTGGAATTTGAAATCAAAACCTTAAGGACTGCTTTAGCTGTTAACCTTGACTTGACTGATGCACAGACAGCTAGGTTGCAGCAGCTTCAGGAATTGGATGAAAAGAGGTTGGATGCCATCCATCAAACAACCATGATACAACAACAAAGAACCAGGTGGCATGACAAAACTATTAAGCATAAGTAATTCCAAAAAGGTAATTGGGCTCTACTGTATGACTCCCGTTTTGAAAATTTTCAAGGTAAATTAAGAACAAGGTGGCTAGGACCTTATGAAGTAGATGCTGTTTTTCCAAATGGAATAGTCAGACTCCTAACGATTGATGATTCCAGAACACCATTATTAGTGAATGGGTATCGACTCCGTTTGTATCAACAGCCTATTTCTAAAGAAGATTTCAAAGCTACTTGCATGACAGACATACACTATGCCTTTTTGGGGGAACCTGCTATCCCTCAATGCACTTAATTTTCTGTTTATGTATTTATTTTTAGATTAGATTTCTTAACTAATAATCCCTGTCAAGGGTTGCCATGTTACAATTAATTATTTTGCAGATCTTAGCTTCAGAGGGTGGCTGAGAAGAAAAATTCCAATATAGGAAGAACTAAGTTGCGGCTTGGGAAGCATTGCCATGTCACTTCAGATCATAATTCATTCCCTCTTACATTTTTCTCCACCATTTCCCGTTGCTGAAACACCATTTCCCATTGCTGAAACACCAATTCCTAGTGCTTAAACACCAATCTTTTCCATTTTTCCTAAAAAGCACCAATTTCCCCATTTCTGTTCCTGAGAATGAACTATTACTCCGATAGAAACATATCACTCTTCATTAAAGGAATCAGCCATTCATCCTGATAATTATGTTCCTTCACTACTACTTCCTGTGAATAATGAAAACCTTGTGTATAAAAACCCTCATACTTTACAGACCCTTTTTATAATTATCATCGACCTATTAAGGACAAGATAATACTTTTTGGCACAACAACCAAAGGTAAATATAAAGGTATGCGTGTTTAGGTGTGAATATTAAATTGTAGTTAATGAGGAGATATTGATACGACTGCCCAAATCGTCGTACCACCAACCATATCATTCAGCTGCAGTTGGGGGGGATTACTGAAATATCGTAATCATTACATGACACGCCAATCACTGCCATTTCTATTTCTCGCGGTAGTATCTAAGTCACCTCGTCTGTACCTTATCATGTCATAACTTCATTTGTAACGTTCTACTCTGTTTCGACCTCGACAACTCGGCTCTGCACTTTGTATTTTGTCTGAACCAGTAACTATGGGAGGAAATGCTGTTAGACATGAACTTGGCTCAACGGCATTACTGGAACTCTACCAGGAGGCATACCAAATCTTTCTACAAGCAGGATGGGTGGATTACTTCAGAAGACTTCCGGATTTTGATTCACAGCAGGTTCTGGAATTTGCATGCAATTTGAGGGAAGGATACTCCACTGTCCAAGGGGTGCAAATTCCAGCAACAGAGGAGGACATAGCGCAAGTTTCGGGACTACCAACCAATGGTACTTGCTGGTTCAGCAGGAAACACCTCATTCTCAATGCATAGCAAGATTTTCTGTTACCAGGGGAGCACGTTGAAACCAAAGGCAGGGGTGTTGCACTTCGATCACTACCACCACCATGGCCAAAGGTTACAGAATTTGTTAAGCAATATTTCACCTGCGAGGGTCATTATCAGGTAGTCTACCAACACGACTTTGTGTTATTAAATCATTTGAGGCATGGTCGTTTAATAAATATGCCCTATTATCTGCTTGGCTATCTAAAAAATATGGCACACTATACCGTGAACGCAAGGCACCAACTCCTCTCCCTCACGCACCATCGTTTGGTCCAGCTCTTAATAAATAGAGGCTTTGCCCTGCACAATCCACCTCCCCTCAATAACCCTCCTCAGCAAGCTGAGGAAAATCCTCAACAAGTCGAAGAAAATTTCCAGCAATCCGAGGAAAACTTCCAGCAAGCTGCCGAAAATCAGCAACCAGTAGCAGAAACACCCCAATTGAGCACTAAAAATCTGCAGCAGACTCCACCCCTTAATAAAGTTGAACCATCCACTCCCATAGTCCATATCCCCACCGATGATTCAGATGACAATACCCCCATCATTTTCCTTAAGAGGAAAAAGCAACAGAAAGCTGCAACCCCACTAAAAAGAAGAACCAGGGCCTCAGTTAAGGAAGCCACCATTTCTGATAATCCCCCTACCTTGAGGAAAAGTGCTCGTAAGAGATAAGCTAATGTTTTTCCTGCTTCCTTACCACGACAATGAACAAGGTCGTCTGCAGCAACTGAGGCCATTATCCAAAATTCCCCACCTATCATTCTAAAATCATGTATTCCGCCTAGCCCTGAACCTTCACCTTCCTCACCCTCGGGTGCCGAAATGCAGAGCATTCACGATTTTGTGACATCATTTTTTTCAAAAGAGGCAGCTGCTCCACAAGAACCAGCTGCCGATACATCTAAAGTAGACACCCAAGATGATATAGGGTATGTGGCTATTACACAAGAACCAGCCACTGACCCGACAGGTGCTACACAAGAACCACCTGTTGGAGAACAAAAAGAAGATGACCTAGATGTGGCTGATACACAAGAACCAGCCACTGACCCAACAGGTGATACACAAGAACCACCTGTTGTGGATGCAAATGATGAAGTTGATGCCGAACAACAATTCTCTCCTCCACTGGAACCTACAACTACAGAAGCCCCGGTTACTTTAGCCTCCCTGCAGGAAGAAAATGAGTTTTTGAAATCACAAATTAAGGCTTATCAGCAAGAGTTAACAATGGCTAGGGAAACCTATAAAAAGGAACTCAATCTGTACATGTTAGCTCAGGTAGCATCTGCAGCTGAAAAGAGTGCAGAAAAGGATCAATACAGTGAATACATGTGCAGTGAATGTGGTGATCTCTATACTCAAGCAGGTTATAAGATAGTTGAAGTTCCGTTGTCTGGAGCCAGTCCAGTACCTTCTCCTGTTATAGTAAAAAAGGAACACCCTGCTGTTACACAAGAACCAGCAGGGTCTTCAAGAATTTTAGAGAAAGAAACAAAACCACCCCGGCCTACCCAAGTTGTTACAGAACAGAAACCAGTACCAAAGTCTTTTACAACTATGTATACACAGACTGAACCTTCCCGTGTCAGCAATGCTTACACACAGACTGAACCTTCCCGTGTCAGCAATGCTTACACACAGACTTCCAGTCTTCAAAAACTAAGTGACACATGGAAGACAGAGTATGAGCTCTCACAAGGAAAGGCATTTCAGCAACAGAAGTCATTATGGCTCAACTATGCATACAGAAATTGGGAAGTGCTTGAACAGTCTCGTGCACAACATAAGGAGAATAAGAAATTAAAAACCAGACTGTCCCTCATCTTTGACTTGGTCCAGCGGTTACTCGCTACAAGGAAACCCTCTTTTAACTATTCTGTATTTTTGAGAGAACGCTTAGCGTTCCTCCAAATAAAAGCAATCAAGGATGGAAGACCCCACCAGGTCTCTACACCGCAACAATTTATTGAGACTTTCGCAGAAGCACCAAATAGTGACCAGAACTTGCTGTGTGAACTCTATCTTCACAATGAGGCTATGCCTGAAGATAGAAAGATTAGTTTACTTCCTCTTGTTGGCGATATCCAAATAAGAGCCTTTATTTCCTTCTTGGCCAATCAGCTTACTTGGCAGAATGCTTTTATGTCGGCAGCACACAATGAGGAGAACTGTCTTCTCTGGATTCGTGCTGAACCACAGAATGCAGCTATCTTCATTGCAGAACATCAACGAATTCTACGAGAACCAGGGATGACTGATCATATCAGGAAACTACAAGCAGCAGTCTTGGAAGACTGCCAATATTATGTGAAAACTAAAGGAGCTCTGGCTATAAAAGCAAATAATCTATTCTGGGAACACTGTCCTAAAGAAAGACGGGAATATCATCCTTATAATCCTCTCAATCTTCAGGCGGCAATCTCACGCATACCTAATTATGTTAAATGCATTAGACAGTGTGCTGAACGATGGATTGGTTACCACTTTCATTTCCCTCTCCTATGGCTACCTGGACAGCAATATAAGGCTCAATTTAAATTGACCAAACAGGAGGAGTTGGCAGCATGGCAGAAACTTCAGAGTGTCCATGGGTTTAGAGACAACACCTTCTATAGTTACTGCATAAGCAATTTGCACTGTTCATCCCAGTATTCCGACTCAGATTCAGAGTAGACGTTGCACGCGGACATGTAACCTTTCAGTTGGGGGGGATGTTAGGACCCCATATTGTCTATTTTTGACCTTATATTTTGTCATAATATGACCCTCTTCAACCCATATTTGAAAGCCTTTGCTAGTGTTTTGACTTAATCATTCCAAAGGTATACAGTAACTCTTCTCATTGCTATATGTTTAATTATTCAACACATAATCATGCTATCTTTATAATTGATCCTTGAAGTTGACTGAGTTGCTGAACAATTGTTGAAACTGCCTAAAGCTGGTAGGACCATATTTTGCAGTTGCTGAAACAGCGGAAACAACACGAACCTCGAAGCTGAAACAGCAAGGACAGCATGCGAACCTTGAGGAGACAGTTGAGATTTGCGTATCAGATCTGCAACAGCAAAGGAATCCGATCGATTATTGAATAAACTGTTACATTGGTCGTAACGTTCATGATCCACATTACTGTAACAACATTCTGTTAACGGGAACTGATTTCCCTATTTTTGTACAAAGGGTTGAACTAGAATGTATAATGAAAATCTTTTGTAATAGATGTCTCCTCTATAAAGAGGAGACATCTACATTAGAGGGGGAAATAGAGAGGATGAACAAGCTGTAACACAGGAATTGTAGTGGAAGGACGAGATTGAATCTTTCTTGTAATATGGTATATTGATAGATGAATAAAGTTCTGTTCTGAGTATTTCATCTTAGTTTCTGTGTCCTGGGGAATCTTGTGAGAAGGACAGGGCCCACCTTCATCACAAGATTCACCCATCTTCTTTTTTTTGTGTGTTGTGTGTGATTTCTGTTCATACCTTATTCACGAGTATTGCTTCTGATGATATTTTACTTTTTCTAAGACTCTATTTCTCTTTTAATCGATTGATGCTATATATGAGTGCCTCACCGGTGACTAGGATTTACAAAGTGTATTGGCGAACTGGATAACAAAGGCAGGTGCTGAATGTTCCTACTCTGGGGATAGGGTCCTGATCCTTTGTTACAGGACAACCATTGCTTCCTTTTGCAGATTTATTCTCTTTAATTAATTATCTATTCTTATTCCATTCCTGCAATAGACTATAACTGTTGTAACACAGAGTAAGGGTTTAACAGAGTATGAATTGTTTATACTATAGCTTTTAATGCTATTAAAATCGAGTACATACAGTACGTAGTCGCCTTTGAAATAATCGGACTTTCCTGGGTTGACAATTTATGTGGCACTCGACTGTTTAATTAATAAACAATTAAAGTGACCAACAACTTCCGCTGCGTTGGACAAGATTGAAGAACCTCCAAGGTAGACATTGCCGAAGGTGCCTGAGCTAAATCCTCAACAATATTGTAATGTTGCGCAACTCTAGCATTCAGATTGAAAGATGACTTTCGAAGAACACCTTTGGGGAGTGGACGGATGACAAACTCACTGTTAGGGCACTCGATATGGAACGGACCAAAAGAGGATGGATTAAAAGTAGAAGGAGTATCAATGGCTTCTTTCTCCGTTGCTTGCTTAGACATAGATTGATAGTCCTTGGTTCGAGTAGCGATCGAGATAGGTGATGAACCTTGCATCATGAACACTTGGGAACCTGAGGAAGCAGAAGACTAAGGTTGGTCTACCAATTGGGTTCGCTGTGATGGAAAGGGTTCTTTTAAGACAACTAGAATCCCTTTCAGTAAGAGACTAACTTCAGATCGTCTGGGATAATCTTTAGTGTAATGATCCTCCTCACAGATGAGGTAAGGATACTTCGGCTTTCTTCGAGAAGCGTCATCAGTAGAAGATTTAGGAGGGTCTTATTTTGTGGCATCGAATTTGGCCTTACATTTTCCCTTCTTCTTACCTTTAGTGGACTTATCTGTTGTGGTAGACTGGACAACGTGAACCTCAGAGGTTTTACCAGGACTGGATGAATTCCTAGAGGGATTATTTGGACTAGTGTTCGAGACCATTTTCTGCTTCAAAGAAGCTTTCGCAAGAGTTTGAGACATGGAACCAATCACACTGTCAATAGGTGGTATATCCGGAGACTTTGATGCTGTCAGATCCGATGATGGTCTCAGAGTATCAGGTAACATCTCATATAATGTGCCAAATTGCGAATAGACTAGGTCTAAATAGTAGGCATGGGCGATATCTTTCTCTTCTGTAACACATCCACCCATGTCTATGTCCTTGACAATTTTGCTGACCAAGGATTTTGTGAACCATTCTATCAACATCTCGTCAGCAATCTCAAACTTGATGAGGCGATGCCAATGTCTCCAATCATGGATATGATAAAAAATGTGGGTCGTAGTGTCTTGCTTAAGTGATGTAAGCAAATGGGTGCCAGTTTCATAGCGAACCGACAACTGGAAATGAGTGAGGAAAGCCATAGTGAGGGAGTTGAAGTCACCGTAGGTACCTCGAGGTCGTTCGATTTACCACTTAGTGACAACACCTGTGAGAGTTCTTTGAAAGAGTCGAAGATGAATAGAATCATCCACATACGAATTGGAGGAGCACCAGAGGTGACATGTCATCATATGGTTTTGTGGATCTTCCTTTGCTTTTCCCTTGAATTTGGGGCAATCACTCAGAATCTTTGTTGGAATTGGAGGCCACTACGATGAATGAAGAATGAGATCATTTGTGAGCCTCGAAACATCAGGCAGCTCCAATGTAGCCAAGAAAGGAAATTGCATGTTAAAAGGCATATCGGGACTTTGAGGAGACCCAAACTGCTGAGTCCATCCTTGTTGGTAAGGATTCTTCCCCTTTTGTCCTCACTGAGGGTTACCTTGCCCAAAAGGAGGATTTGGTCCTGGGAAGGTTTGATACTACCTTGCCATAGGTCGTTGATGAGCATTGTATGTGGCATACAGGTTATAAGGCTGCTGAACTTGTTGACCAAAGACATAAGGATTTTGAACCTGCTGTTGCACGGGTTGACCTTGACCTTGCAAAGGCTGACCTTGCTGATATTCATATAAGGCTTGCTACTGCCAAGGCTAACCTTGTTGTTGCAAAGGTTGGATTTGCTACTATAAAGGTTTGCCTTACAGCTGCAAAGGTTGGCCTTGCAAGGACAAAGGTTGGGAAGAATACTAAACAAACTGTGTCTGCGACTACAAAGGTTGCCCTTGTCGTTGTAGCAGTTTTTCTTGCTACTGCAATGCTTGCCCTTGGTTTTGCAAAGATTGTCCTTACTGCTGCGAAGGTTACCCTTGCTACTGTAAAGGATGTCCTTGTTGCTGCAAGGGTATCTAGATAGTTCTTGGGGTTATACCCTTAGGGTATTGATAGTTCCCGAATTGGATCTGGCCATATCCACCAGGAATAGTGGATTGGCTAGGCTAAACATAAGGCCCAACTTGAAGAATGTAAGGCGGATTTAACATAGCTTGCGAACCATATGGGACATAAGCCGTTGGAATGGGACCTTATCCATATATGTCTACTAGTATTGGACATTACCTGACCTGAATGGACCAGCAGGGTTAGGAATAGTATCGTAAAAGGGTTGATTCATTCCAACCATGTGAGTTTGTAATCCACTCACACTGGTTTCGCCAGACATAATGGGGATATTCAGATCTTGTCCCCCAGGTGGTGGCACAGTCTGTCCACTTGCTGAAGGGATAAAAGAACTTACCAAGACCTGACCTGAGATAGTTGGTTGAACTGGAAGAGTCGATCGAAACGATGAAACAAGTTGAGATGGAATGCTGGGTTGAACTGGAACTGAAGTGACTACAGTTTACACAATTGGTCGAGAGGTCGTGTTCTGAACGAATGAACCTAGCGTAGGCATAGCGTCGGAAGACCAGATGGGGTCTTGATACAATGACGAGGCACTAGGAGTGCCCGAAACCAATTGATTTAAAGAGGTATAACCATGCGGCAATATGGGCTCACTAAACTCAGGATAAGAGAGAGATGAGACTCTTCCTGTATAAGGGAAGCCTTCTAGAGGGAACTCATATCCCTGCTCATCATCTATGTGAGGAGTGTGGGTAGCGGAAACTTCCAAATGACCCAGAGAGGAGACTGGGATCTCGCCTTCTGACTCCATCGATGGAAACAACTGGCAACGAGGAACTAGAGATGTATGAGGAGATAACTCCAAAGGAACACCAGGCTGATCATATGGACTGTACAGACATTGTGGAGATATCATAATAGGATCGAAAAAATGCTTCGGTGGATAAACAACCAGTCTTTGCAGACTTTCTGGGGTCCACTGACTCTCGGGTGTCTGAATAGGATTATCAGAGGAATCCAGATCATATTCTTGAGGTGACCAGGAATCTGATGGAGGCGGACGAGAAGACAAAGGTTGGATACTTAGAACAATTCCAAGTTCAACACTTTGATCCTCAAGCGACTGAGGAAGTTACAAATGAACTCCTTGGGAGGGCCCTTCAGTATCATATAGCGAAGGGGATTTGTGAGATGGACCCAATGGTTCAACCACAATGTCTTCCCCTCAATAGAAAAAAAAGAAATGAAATAATTTGATTAAGCCATTAACAATCTTGAAATTAATAGGGAATTACTCAATCTGGTCTAAGAATCAACTGCTTGGGATTGACATGTTTACCATGGGTAGTTAAATTTTAAAAAACAAAAACATGGCCTTTTCATTTTTTAAGAGTCGAGAAAAGGGCGAAAAGGTGACTCTAGTCACTTTCAATAGTTTTGTGAGCGTGAAAGGACAAGTTGCTCGATGATCTCTTCAAATTTAAAGAGTCAGAAAATGTCAAATGATTGCTCAGGTGAATCTAGGTAAAAGGAGTACCAAGTAACCATGAACTGCAATATACAACTTAGACAATAAATTGACCAAGGACTTGACGTACGCGCATGCAATCTCCCCGAATGCGGTGTTAAGTGTATCACATTTACAGGGCGACACACTCGGCTTCCTATGGATAAATGACTGCAACCTAGAGGGGTCCCCCTTTATATACACGACGGTATGGGGAACACAAGTCCGTGCTAGCGCTATCTAATGACGAAGCGAATGGTAGCTGCTAAGTTTTAAAGACGCTAGAACATGTCTCTAACCTAGAACACTAGATATGATCGTTAATGTTTCAAATTCTCCTTAGGTTAATTGATAGATTTTAAAGTTGATCTTGTAATTGTGTCTCAATTTCAAGGCCTTAACGATGTTTCTTCCTCCTAAAATGTAAACTAGATGATGAAAATGAAATCTTTCAATTCGATGAAGGCTATCTATATAGGGAAGAAAATCACTCAAATCATGCATCAAACCAAATGTGAATAGCATCTATGATCACCTTCAAATGCTAAATGCAAAATATGAAATCTAATCTTTCATATGATAAGCAAATGCAATGCCAAAACAAATCTTAAAGCAAAATTTCCTTAAGATGTAATGATGATTTTTCTCTTTTTCAAAATGCAACTAATGTAATCTAGTGCAAAGGGAAAGAGAATGCAAGCAAACCAAGAAGTATGAAAATACATCAATGATTCAGATGGAACACAAAACGTTCCGAAAACTAGGGAAAGAATAACATTTTCACTTTCAGTTCAATACATAAACAACTTCAAAGCAAACATTTCCTTTTGATTCCAAAGAGACAATCGATTTGTAATCTATCATTCGTCAAATGAAGCTTGAGCAACTTTCACTATATCCACTAATTAAAATAGGTTAAGGAACAAGAACCAAAAATAAACTTCAAGCACGTCTGAACACAGAAAGACTCTTTATCACAGGCAATCGATCTTTGACCTCTGATGGGAAGACCAATGAATGTACAAGGTTGACCTAGAAGACCTAGAACCCTAAAAGGCTAATTAATCTTCAAGAACACTCAAACAAGCTAAAAGATAATTGTGATCAGATAATGGGAGAGTCAATGAGAAACACATTGGTAAATCTCAGGGGGAAGATAATACTGATCAGACAATTGTGATCAGATAATCATCGTACTTATCAGGAGTAAAGTAGCGATCATCTCCACTGTAACTAAAAAACCCACGATATCATCGTGACTGTCAGGCTCAAATCCATGATGGTCGAGGAAAAGGACAAAGAAATCCAAAATTTTCAAAAGCATCTCAGGTTAACAATCTTTAGGTATCTACCAGGCAATGACACTGACTACAAGCAAGCAATGGAGTCTAAAAATCAATGGTTGACCAAACTCGTTAAACGACAAGGTGAAGGGAGGGAAGGAAAGGGTCATAGGCTCCCTAGTGGAGTCGCCATTTTGTTGACAAGGTTAATCCTCTTTGCGGACAGAGATGATCCCTCTAGCCCAATGAGTGGGTCTAGCAACTGAAGGGACAATCAACTAGACATCTTCCTAGATTATGATTGAAAAATAGAACAAGAGAGAAGGCCTACCTTGCTCTGATGCTAATCTAATTTCCTTTGTTGAGATCCTCGAACCGTTTGTGTCAAGGCCTTGTTCCTGCTTCTTTCAGTGCTTATGTACCTGCACAAATGACCAAGAGACAACAAAGCATGCCAAAACCAATAGAAAATCCAATAATAATCTATTTAGCTGATCAAGGAATGCCAAACAAATACATACATGAACATATATATTGGGAAGATGAACCAACAATTGTATTATTATTTAAAGAATAAAGAGGAAGCTTACAACCATAGCCTTGATGTTGAAAGGCTCTCCTTGAGTGGTAATCCAAGTCCAAGCCAAGAAACTCTCCAACACTCCTCCAAGTCTAATGAATAACCTCTGAGCACATGCTCAACATAGGGGTGCAAATGGACATAGATCAACCATTTGGGAGTGGTAGAGGGGAAATTTATAGGCTGGGAGAAGGAGTTAGACCTCATCCAAAGATAGGATTAGGCCCACATCTTCAGGAGGTAGCTCATAGGGATGAGACCAAGAGGTCAAATTAGGAGGATTCGACCTCATTTATGCGAGGCCACCTTCAGCTCGCCGCTCTGGAAGCTTCTAGATCACGAAGCTTCTCATCCTCTTTAGGAAAACTGCCTTTTTGAGACCATCACGAGTATGAGAGAGAACAGAACGATGCCATCACTGTCTTAACAAGGTGCACCAAGCGACCATCGCGGTTTTGAGTTTCATAAGGGCAATGATCTTCATTTTAGGGTTTCATGAGCCATTTCTTCAGGGAAAGCTCGAGATATTTTCCAAGAAAAGTTAAAGGAGGGATCTAAGCTGTATACATTGATGAGTATACTGTATAATGATCATGTTTCAGGCACTTCAGGGTATGTCACAAGGAAGTGCAAGAGGCATGACAAATTATTGTGTAACAATTATCTACATACAAATTATGATCACACAACTCAGATATGAAGTCCAAAATATGATCTCTTCGATTCAAAAAATGGTTGTGAAACATAGTTACTACAAATCTCAGATCCACACTTCAAAATGTCATGTAATCAATTTATGAATCAACACAAAGTGGCTTATGAATAAACACAAAGTGGCTTAAAGAGATTAAACAACATATATATGAAAAATATAACAAAGTACACTAGTCTACCTACTATAAACACATTGGTACATGAGGCAATGCATTGGGTTAGTGGGCCCTTACAAATCTAACAACGTTTCCTATAAACACACTTAACTCAGATGAAAAAATTGTGTGCATCATGAACTTGTTGGATGTGGAGCTTGATTATATTCCTGATTCAAAGGTCTTGTTTCATCCACGTTTCTATCCCAATCCACAATGGGGGGTGTGGGGGGGCTCCCCCCCCCTCACCACTATTGTTGTCTTCAGGGGCCAAGGAGGGGCGAATGTATGTTTGGATCCTCCCAGTGGGGGTTTGGAGGCAGCACCCCCGAAGCTAAAAATAGATGAAAAAATTCCTTATAAAATATTGTAATTTCGTAGTCAGTCTAGGCCATTCATTAGGCTGATGATTTGATGGTAGAAGTTATGTTTAATTTAGTGTTTTTTCCCTAGAAGGCAACCCCTTGGTTTATATGAGGGAATTGTATTGCATATGTGTATTATTATTCTAAGTGAGAGAGAGGGATGAGGTTGTGTGAGAGCGAAGAGGAGATTACGGAAGATCTGTTGTAGATTGTATCTCTTCATTTTGTTGGACAATATAAAAGGAAGGACTGGTTGTTTCTCTGTGGACGTAGCCCAGATGGGGTGAACCACATATATCTATGTCTCCCTTATTTTATGCGTTTCTGTATTTGTGTTTCCGCGATATTTTATGTATTTCATTGCTTAGTTAATTAATTTCTAATAGAACCAAATACCAACAATAGGCTTTCATCAATAAGTTCCATAAATTACATAGGAAATAATAAAGAGTGATCCCAATGGCCATGATATAGAGTTACCAAATGAAATCATATCCCCATTCTCACTGTCGCTAAGAAAGCTTAGAGTCAAAGTTGTAGTTTTATACAAAATAATACACAGGGTACATTGAAATTCTCCATTGCTTAAGGTCCTATTATGAGTAAGATAGGATGGGTCTAATGATCTTAGGCATGATCTGGAATGTTGGTGAAACAAAGATCCAATATAGGGTTAAATGATTTTGTTTTGGATGAGAAGATATGAACAAGAGCGCTCTAATTTCGGCCACATCTTGTTAGGGTTAACTGGTTGAACAACAAGCTAGCTACACACTCCAAGTGAACTGGAAGACTGATCTAATAGGTGGGAAAGAATCTTGATGTTAGGTCCAAGAGAACCCATGTATGCAACCAATTGTATAAGGTGTGCTTGCATGCCCATCATGAAACCCTGTTGCATGATTCCTAAAATACATGCAAGACCTACTTCAAACCCTCATTAGTAACCTCATTATAATTAAGTAGTTTTAATGCATCTAAATACCATATATAATCGACATCTAAACTATAAATTTACCTTAGGATCCCTTATTATCATTATTCCTATATAATATGCATGAAAGAGGGTGATAATGGGGTGAAAAAGGGGCTTTAAAGGCTAAAACGTGAGTGACTAAGAGCGAGTTCATTACCAATTCTACGCCTTGACATCTCCCCTAGCCCTAAGGTTTTGTGTTCCCTCACACAAAAGAAACCAAGGCTAATAAAACTGAATTCATCCACTGGGTGCTCTCTATACAAAATAAACAAAAAATGGAGTGGCCTTATGGCCTCGCTGACCACCAATGTTGATATTGACATTGGCCCCACTTGCCTTTCATGCAACTTTGAGCTTATTTTTCAAATTATTATTTCATAGCTACAAGAAAAAAGTATACCTATACCATTTTCTAGCCAACTTTTGATGCTTTTTAATCCCCTTTGTCAATAATCTTCAATCTCCGTCTTATGCTCCTCATTTATATTCTTTAGGACAATGTTCTTCTTCTTGAAATACTTATCAAGAACTTTTAACTCTTCAATATTTTCCTTCAAATTCTCAACCCTCCTATCATTTTTCTTATACTTATGAGCTAGGGGTTCCATTAGTATAGTAGACAACATAGTGGGGTGATAGGATTCATGAAAGTCAGCAACATAGTCAAATTATTGGAATGGTGGGCCCAAAAATCACCAAGATCAATAGTCTTGAATATTGACTTTTTTGTTTTTAGCTTCCTGGGAAGAGAAGCCATTTATTGTTCTTTTTGAGCAACCTTAGGTGCTACAATAGCTTGTTGTGAAGAGAAAAATTAAAGTAAAAATGGAAATCCATCAGGACAATGAGACAAGGGTATGGTGTGGGGTTCATATGGAGATGGGTTGAAAAACTTAGCCCAAGAAGATGAGGAGATGACACACATGGTTTATTCAAAGGAGATGAATCATCAAGTTAATCTAGAAGAGTTATACAAGGCCTAGGGGAAGATAGAGGAGTGACCAATTTTGATCTGGATGACTTTCATTTTGTCATGCTCCTAGTTATCCTCCTTGGGGGATTAAAATGTGGTGGCTTCAACTTCTCTATTTTCTTTGGAATTTTCACACAAGGAACTATTTGAAAATACCCTTATTCAAAAGCATTATCTTCAAGACTTTTCTTGATTTCCAACGAGAGTTTCATCAACAACTTTATTATCCACATCTTCAAGTGCCTCTTGAAGCATGTGAAGAGGGATACCAAATTGATTTCTGGTTACAAAATCCTCCCAACTACCTTCTAGTTTCCTTAACTCTTTCATAATTAGAATTTTAATAAGAGCACATGGATACATGGGTCACCTAGCATTTTTAGGGATTTTATGAACATCCTTAGCCATGTGTTCTAGACTCTTATCTAGAAAATAGAGAAAGATAATGAGTTCACCTTCTTCAAAATGCAACGATATGTAATTGTGATATAAGAAGGTGATGGCATACCTGCCATCGCATTTACAAACTTTTGCAACACATATAGTAGATTTCTCCACTTCTCCATGATATGGTATTGTGGCACACCCTTTTTCCAATATATTTTATTCTTTAATGTAGTAAAAAAATCGGGCCCAAACTTCCTTCTCCACCTATATATTATTGAACCATCGATCCCCCTTTTGAGAGATTCTATGGCCTATGCCACAAAATTCTCTGTCATCGCCATCACTATATCGCCAACCTTGGATACCTTTCCATTAAACCCTCAAGCGAAGGCCATTATGATGGAATTATTGTGGCCCCGAAATTTCTTAAGGAAAGAAAGCCATTCAACAACATTTGGAATTGCTTTGTCAAGCATTATATTCAAGAGAATTGTCTAAGCATACTAACAACCATAGTTCCTATCTCACAAGCCCTAATTTTACAATCAGAGCATGACGAGGCTAGGAATTTCAAATTTTTTATGTCAATGGAATGAGGGTAATGTTTTGTACATGAAGTATGATGATGTAGATAAATAGAGTGACATGGATAAGATAATAGGTAACATTTACAACAAAGTAGAAGAACAAGTAAAATAGAGGATGAACGATGCATGTGGCAATATGCCAGAAGAGAGTGGAATAATACCTTAACAAGGGATACAAGATGGTAAAATAATGATGATGCATAACGATTCATAGGCATACAGGCTAATAATAGCCCATGACAATGAAATCGTGATGGAGTATCATTATATGATCGAGAAACTTGTCCAATGATTGCATAAAATGAACAAAGAAATCATGTATTTACAGACATGGGACTAGGTTTTTTTTTTTAATTGCCAATATTACCTAGGTTTTAAATACATCAAAGAAACTTATAACATAATAGGCTTTACCTTAATTTACCAGGGCTTCGCATGATACCATATAAGAGAAAACCTTATTTTCATGTGGCCAAAAAGATGTTGTGCTGACTTAGAAAAGAAATATGTGGACTGTAAGCTCACATTGGCTGTTGTATCTTGAAATTTCTGACAAGAAAAGACCCATTCAAATGACATTATCTAAAGAGAAATCAAAATACATGAAGCCAAATCCTTTCCCACACCCTTTAGACACTAAAGAAACCTAAAATCTATAGTTGACATTAAACATTAACACAAGTATTGTTGTAACTAATGTGGAAGTCCTGTAACAAGAACTATACAAGATTGAAGATCCATGGGATTTTCAATGTTGGTGTTGTTGTCCTTTCATAAATTTATAGATCAATTCCTTGAGAATTCAATTAGTTGTCAGTTTCAAGAAAATCCAAGGGCCAAACATTAAGGATACGAAAAACAAATGAAAATGTAACCCTTGTGCAATGATCTCCTTCCCTTTACTGTTACATATTGTTGATGCTGATAGGGTTGAGAAAAAAATGGTACTGGAGCTAATGCTACTGATGAAGGTGATGGTGTTGATGATGATGAAAATGAGAATGATAGTGGTGTTAGTTCTAGTGGTAGTGATGATGATGATGAAAGTGCTACTGATGTTGGTGCTCATGATAAATATGGCGATGTTGAGAGTGGTGCTGATGTTGGTGCTTGATAAAAAATAATTGTAGCAGAGGGTCTAGTTGTGACAGTGAAATTGGTAAAGTGGCCATTTCAAGCTCTATATCAGGAAAGTTGTTAATGGAATCACTTCTCATGACTCAGGTGTTGTCATTGAGGTTGGACATGAAAAAGAACCCAATTTTTAAACATGCCATTGGCTAATTAACAACTAACACCTTTTTTTATTGAATACACACAATTGTTTTGGAAGATCTACCTGCTAGTTACCTCGTTTCAAGCAAATTTCCTGTCGAGTTGTGCCAACAAGTTGATATAGTCTCAATCTATTCCTATTGACCAGAAATGAGGTTCCCTTCCCGTCAATGGTATTAATATTCACAAATCCTTTTTTGTATACTTCCTCAACCTCATAGGGCCATAACCATCACATATGGAACTTCCCATTGAACTTTTTAAACTTTGAATCAAATAGGAGAGCCCATTCTCCTAACTTGAACTAATTCTTTTTTATGAATCTATCATGCCAGTTGTTGGACAAGAGTGTTAATTTGAATGGAATTCATTTTCATCTCATCCAAATCATTCAGATGGAGGATTATATGTTGTTGTGCTTCAAATAGATTTATGCCGAAGCGAGATACAATTCTATGTGTTTTCACCTAAAGATCAATTGGAAACAAAACTTGTTTTCCATATACTAGCTCATATGGTGTGTTTCTTGTTGTATTCCTCCACGTATTCCTATAGGCATAATGGGCCTCAAGAAGCCTATTTTCCCATTCCTTTTGATGCAACTATCTTGGTCAAAATGGCCTCCAGGTATTTGTTGGTCGATTCCACTTTCCCATTGGCTTGTGGATGATACGGTGTAGATTTCCAATGCATAATTTTCTACTACTGTATGATGCTCTCCACAAGTTTTGAAGTGAATTACGCTCTTAATATGTTACAATCTCTTTGGGAACACCAAAAATGTGTGAAAATATCCTGAAATAAAAAATGAACAACTACTTATTCATTAGCATGATAAAGGGCCTTAGCCTCTACCCACTCTGTAACATAATCGATACAAACCAAAATATACCTTTTTCTTTCGGATGATAGAGTGATAGGCCACACAAAGTCAAGTGCCCATTTTTCAAATGGTTCAATGAGTACTTGGGGCTGCAAATGATTTTCACTAGCTTGTATTAGGTGGTCCATCCACTGACAATGGTCACACTTTCAAACATACTCTTTGGCATCTCGAGAAAGGGTAGGCCAATAGTATCCCAAGTGAAAATTTTATAAGCTATTTTTTTGTTAGCGAAATGTTCCCCACATGACTCATCATGGATAGCTCTCAATATATCAAACATTTTGTCTTCTTTTACACCTCTTATAATAATCAAATAATCTCTAGTATGGAATACGTCCCCTCCAATCCAAGAGTAGGAGGCACTATATTTGACGATCTTATGTTTCTCCCAAGAAGAGAGATGCTGCAAAAAGTTATCTATAGCCAAATAATTAACTATATTTGAAAACCATAGAGAATTAGTAGACATAGAAAATAGATGCTCATTATGAAATGTGTCATTTACAAAAGTATCTTGCACCTCATTATGAATCCTTGATAAAAAAATAAGCTACAAGGGTAGCTTTACTAGTTCTATCTAAAATAGTAACATTGAACTCTCGTAGTAACAACCACCTAGGAACTCTACCATTAGTTATGGGTTTGTTAATTAAGTACTTAATAGAAAAGTGATCAATATGAATGAATATCTTGTATCCAGTGATATACAACCTAAATTTATTGATACCATGTACTATGACTAAGAATTATTTCTCAGTAACTATATAGTTTTGTTTGATGATAGTTAAATTTTAGGAATACAATAGATGGCATAAGATGACTAAACCTTTTGTTGGCCTAGAACTAACCCAAGATATGTATCCAAGGCATTTTTGGAGATATCAAAAGGAAGGGATCAATTTGGTCCTCATTAAGCAAGTGTCTTGGTAAGCTTGTCTTTGAGCATTTCAAAGGCTTTTTGGCAATATTCATTCCAAGAAAAATACACATATTTGGCAAGTAGTTTGCATAGTGGAGCAACTATTTGGGAAAAGTGTTAACTGAATCTCTGGCAATACCCAGCGTGACCTAAGATACTTCTGACCTCTCTTTGGGATTTTGGGACAGGAAGCTACAAAATGACCTCTATCTTAGAGGGATCAACTTGTATACCCGCACTAGAGATAATATCACCAAGAACTATTCTTGCATTTTGCATAATATGGAATTTAATATTATTCAAAGAAAGACTATATTCTTGGCATCTAATTAAAACTTTTTCCAAGTTTTGTAAGGATTTTTGAAATGAGGCACCATATACAAAAAATTCATTCATGTAAATCTCAACGCATTCTTGGGTAAGATTAGAAAAAATAGCTAGAACTCCTCTATGGAAAGTAGCAACATCTTTACGTAAAACAAAGGGTATTACTCTATAAGCATATGTCCCCCACGGGCATGTGAAATTTGTTTTGTCCTTATCTTTGGGCACTATTTGTATTTGGCTGTATATGTTGAACTGATCAAGAAAGGAAAAATACTTTTTCCTAGCTAGCATTTCCAAAAATTGGCCAATTAAGGGAAGAGGAAAATAGTCCTTAAGAGTGGCTTTGTTTAATTTCCTATAATCCACATAGATCTGCCACTATACATTCTTTTTTCAATAATATCATGAGGGGGGAGATCCACTGGCCATCTAAAATGAGATAGATGAAGTTGGCATCAATTTTTTTTTTTTAATTCTTCTTTTTCAACTTCTCTGAGGGTAGGGTTCATTTTCGTTTAGGGCTTCCTAATAGGTTAGGAACCCTCCTGAATATAAATATGGTGTGTACATTTTAAGGGGAAATGTTCTTCATGTTTTGGTAGCTCTAGGAAAGAGCACCCATAGTTTTTTGCAACATCTTAACCACATGATCTTGTTGAGATGCATCCAACTAAGAATTTATATATAAGGATTTTCCTAGACTCACCTTGACTATAGTGGTGTCAAAATCTGGGAAATCTATGGCTGATATTGGATATTGTAGTGACAAGGAGGTACTAGGGTTACAATTATATTGAAAATCTAGGCTAAATATATGATCCAATGGGTTTGGATCTTTTAAATGATCCAAATTGACAAGAAAGTCATGTACCCTACTCTCTTCAAAGTATTCTTTAAGTTGTGCAACTTGATTAATAGAAGCGATTGACTTAACATTCTCTTCATCACTCTAAGTGTTATCAAGCCATGGAGTTTCCTCCAATTCTTAAGAAGACTTAGGAGAGGGGTATAAGGTTGCTTTATGTATAGATTCCCCATGCAAAAGAAGCATAATGATGAAATGACAACCAATGTAGGCATTAGAAGTGGACAACCATGGTCGTCCTAAGATCAAGGATTGTCCTCCCAAATGTTTTTTGGGTTGTAAAACCATAAAATATGCAGGATACTCCCAAGAATCTAGAGAAACGATTACATAATATAACAAACCCTCGAGATTTATTTTAGATCTATCAACTAATTCTATGACTATGGGTGTGGGATAGATATTGGAAAGTTGTAACTATTCCATTGTCTCTCTCATCATGACATTAATTGCAACTCCTAGGTCTATGAAGACATTGGGCACAAGGATGTTATTGATGTGAACTGAGATAACTAAATTGCCAGGATCCATGTACTTTTCCGTAACAGTTATTCCTAAGATCAAATCAGATGTCCTCCCAACAAACTGAATAATTTGTGGCTCAATATTCTTCCTCCCTGGTTTCTAAAGGTGAAGCTCCCTAATGGTTTTGGTATATATAGGAATGTCTCTAATGGCTTGCAAAAGGGGGAACTTGATACAAACATTTTTAAATTTGGAAATGAAGTCAAATTCATGGTGTTTGGTAGGATTCTATAAATTTAACCTTTCTGGGTAGGGAAACCTACTAGTTGATGGCAAAGACTCTAAATTTTGGGTCATTCATTTATTTGTTAAATCACTTGTTTGATCGAGAGTTTCCTCCATAATTTTTTCCTTAATGATAGTACATGAGTCTTTATTTTTATTGATGGTCTTTCTCAACCTCAATTGGATATATTGCAACCCAACTGGAGAAATCAAATATGTCAGAAAAGAAGACAATTCAACATTAAAAAATTGTTGATTTGTGTTGTTATTAGGGTTAGCAATTATTTGGGCAAGTAGTTGTGAAGGCCATGGAGGTTGGGCGGGAGGTGGATGTGGAACTTGCAATTGTTGTGGCATTGTTGATTGAGGATTTTGAGCTTGAGAATAAGGACATTATGACTATGGGAAATGTGTAAAGTATTGATGTTTTGGTGGTGGAGGATAATTAAAAGAAGACATATTGTTGTAAGGAGGCCCCCACCACCCTTGTTGCCATGGAAAATTTTGAGTTTGTTGTGATATATATGTTTCCGAGGCATATGAGGGCTCACATATTCAGATACATGTTGTTTTCCAGAAAATTTATTTGAAGGCTAAGGCATATGTTTAGAAGTTATAAGTGACAATCCATTTTGCCAAAGTTTCTTAGGTGCCAATGAATATAATTGTGTTGTTTCTTGGTTCTCTCCTTGATAATATGCTTTAAGTCTAACTAGAGATTGGAAACTTTCTGTTGCATGGTCACTTGCACAAACGACACATATATCAATAGAATCTAATGGGAATTCTCACAAAGAGTGTTTCTTCCTACACTTAGAACAAAAAATGGAAAGTTCTTCTCTTTCTTTTTCTTAAATTGTAATGTATCTAATTGGATATTAAGATTTTCAAGAAAATCACTTTTAAAATTATCTCACAAATGTCCTAATTCATGCTTGGTCATACCACTTATTGAAGATTTGGTGTTTCTAGGGAGAGTATCCCTAATTCCTCTACCAAATCTTGCTTGCCTAAAAGAATACTTCCTACACAGGTCACAAATTTGATCAAAAGGTAGTTGTGCAATGTCTCCAAAAACCATTAAGTTTAGTACATTTATAGATTCATCCAAAAATCCTCATAAGAAAATAGTCTTAATAGTTTCTAGATCAAGTGTGTTGTTTAGAGTGCTAGATATTATACAAGAACGACTCAATCTAATATTCAATACTCTCATTCTCTCTTTGTGTAATTTTAAATATTTCCTCTTTCAAATCCCTAACCTTGAAATACTCTTGATAACTTTTGAGAAAAGTCCTAGTCTTGCCATCCCAAATTGTAATAGTTCCCCCCCCTAGTCCCATGAACAAATAATGTTAGTTTTTGTAGAATTAGATGTTGCTCTATTCTCGAAATTTTGTGGAGAGGCTAAAACACAGGAGTTCTCCAAAACCCAGAAATTGTTTATGGAAATTCCACCTAGAGATAGCTAAATTAAATTAATTGATCATCATTTAAATTTTCCCTACATCTAACTTAGGAAAACTTGTTAATTAATAGTAATTAATTGAGAAAGGTGAGAATTCTCTAGAAACTCACAGAGATCGAATTGGAGATGATCTCAACCATCGATTAAGTTTTAATCTTGGCCGTTTGAGTCCTAACTGGAGATTATAAGAGGAGGTCAATGGGTAGATGGAGAAACACATGACAAAGAGCCAACAATGAGAGTTCCTTGGGAAGTTTGAGCTAGCTAGTAGCATCATTCGAGCCAAAGAGAGGACATAGGGCTAGAGAGGGGCATAGATAGTGATTCAAAGGAATTTTTGTAGTTGACTGGAGAGGCATAGAGAGGAGGATGAATTATTTTCTCTAGGAGGCAGCGCAAGGATTGCATAGAGCCTCAAAGAGGTAGTTCAATTTAGTTGGAGTGGAGGTCGTTTCAGCTTCCCAAGGTTGGGAATATTTTTGAGTAAGCAGGAGAGACACTTCTGCAGTCAACAAAAGGAAGGACAACTTGAGTAGCAATTATTCCAGGCTAAGCATGAGATAGGTTGTGTATAGGTGACCTAGAGCTTGCACAGAGGGTTTGGAAAACTTGGTGAGGTTTGTTAGTTTGTGTAGGTATTTCTTGGAGAAGAGGTTAAATTCCCTCAGTTGATTTTTCTAGTATTTATCTTAGGTTGGATAGCATGTTAGGCATCCAAATTTATTGTACTCAGAATTCATTGCTGCATAAAAATATAATCCTCGGTTCTTGCACTAGTTTTCCCACATTGGGTTTTTTCTGGGGACATTTGTCCAAAAATAATTATGTCATTTTTATGTGAGTGTGCTAGTATTTCTCAGTTTCCAACAACTTATTTTCCACAATGTTTATTTATTTAGTGAAGAAATTGGAGTGTGATTAATTTGATATTAATCAAAAAATTAATAAGATGCTAATTAGTTAGAAGAATCAATTCCAATTGCTACATTTCAAGGAATTTTCACATGGAAGCAGAGCGTATTTAATAGATAGGAGGCTCAGAGTTAGAAGAGTAAAATTTCGTTGTTCAAAGGGTGCAACATGTCAAATTTTTCTAGGGATGTGTGGTGCCTAGCTAGGTAGTGCGAATTGTCAGACATGGTTTGATTTTCCAATGGAAATAGGTAGGAAAGTTTGATTTGTCTAGGAAAGCAATTCCAACAGGTAGAGGGAGCAACAATTCAATATTTTCGCAGAGCAAATTTCTTGTCTGGGTGCAAAGGGGTTTTGCAATAGTTTGTTAGAGCAGAATCAATGTTGGGTGGAAGATAAAGTGCACACATAGAGGGAGGTTTCTCTTAGAGGGTTTCTAGTTCAGGACAGGTTGGAGGGAACTTCCAACTATATCATATAGAAAGATAGGATGTCCTTCCTGTTAAATCAGCATGGTTTAAAGACATATACATACAACATTGTGGTAGAACCTACTAATGATGATAAACTAAATAATTTCAAGAAGGAGATTGTCACACCCTCCTCCCACATTTACCTAAGTTAACTGGCCTACTGGGGTAAACATATTATGAGAGGCTACTATGATGTGATTCAACACCCCATGTATAATTAAGGAAGTGGAAATGACAAAACAAAACCATTATAACCTTCCACATATGTTATAGAACCTTCAAGAACCAACCAACCCTTCCAGGTGACTAACCCATGAGACACCTTGACATTTCATTGATATGGACCCTCAACCGCTCCCATGACAAGCCATGAATACGATTAAGGCCTTCCGGTCGCTCCTACAACAAGGCATGAAAACGACCGCCAACTTTTTCAACCAGTTTTGAGCCAATAACCCCAGATTCCATGCCACTTTTGCAAGGCCATGGCTCAGGCCACTGCTTGGAACTTCATGAAACTTTCAGAAATGATAAATATTGATAGAAGAAGGCTACTAATGTAATCATTGGTACAAGTACTTGATCTGACCCCTACAAGCCGTGATAGGAATTTCATTAGAAATGTCACAAATATGCAATCTGTAGACCATAACAACATATCTGAACATAGGGGTCTCATATTTATCTGAGAATTGTTAAGAAGCATTGATGCCTTAGCACAATAGATGTAATATCATATAATAGGTCATATATTCATTGTTCATTCATTTTCTAATAAAAAAATAATGAGAGACATACATCAAGTCTATCATAAAACATCCTCATAACCAACATATATTCAATATAATTAACAAAGATATAACAACCATAAAAACCACATATGAACAGGTGTATTTACCCATGAATAAAAGAGGAAAGGAGCTCTTATTAACATACGAAAAATGAAAGCAGGTCTGGGACTTTCATGTACCACCCGACCATAGATTGGGCTGAACCAAATCTCTCTTTTAGCCAATCACCCTCGTTCCATATTCCTGTAGGTTTTAACCCCGTACAAAATTTACTTGCATACGAATTCTAAAAACAGAAAATAAACAATGGTAAGAGAATAACACATAAAACAAATATACACAGATATTTCCCCTGGATCCCAAAATTGGGACTACCAGATTGATTTTTCATTATGTTCCTTTCACTATTACAATACATATATATACATGCCGAAACATCCATAAACCTTAATCCATTAGCTCTCGATTAGAACATAATTGTAGTTCCCTTGACCGGATCTACAAAATACCATGGATTGAAAACCATCATGCCCAAAACCATGTGCGAAATCCATGCACAAAACCATAGGTAGGCCCACCCACCTAATATAGGGTCCAAAAAAAAAATTCCCAGGGCACTCCCCGAACCCCATAGAGGGGGACTACCGCCCCCCTAAAATCCCTCGATAGGGGGGCTGCTGACCCCCTGTGACCCCCTCGCTGCACCCGACGCAACGAAGGGAGTCCTGTCCACCCCCCCGCATCACTACTGGGGCTACTCGTGGAAAGAATATAACACAACACAAAAATTCCAAGCATGAATGTGGGATCTCATGAAACAAATCAAACAAAACAAAACCAGGGCTTGTAGAGCCAAAACCACCTCAACCCTCAACCATTGATTACGCCTCATGGTCAAACATTAATAACCATCACCAGATTGGTCTCTACCCAAGCTATCTAGGGCTCTAGAGCGTTTGTTGCAACCAGGGCTTCTAGAGCGTTTTCCCAACTAGGAATTCCAAGACTAGTAACTCAACCCACCATGGGATTGCAAAGTGTTTGCCCAACCAAGGCTTCCAGGACTAGTAACTCAACCTAAGTTGTTACAAGGCTTCCAAAGGTTTGTCCAACCGAGGCTTCCAAAACTAATAACTCAACCCATAGCCAAAAGAACATGAGAACCAACTAGAAAACAAAAGGAAATAAACCCAGAACACCATGGCTATAATTGTGTTGTTTCCTGGTTCTCTCCTTGATAATATGCTTTAAGTCTAAGTAGAGATTGGAAACTTTCTGTTGCATGGTCACTTGCACAAATGACATATATATCAATAGAGTCTAATGGGAATTCTCACAAAGAGTGTTTCTTCCTACATTTAGAACAAAAAATGGAAAGTTTTTCTCTTTCTTTTTCTTAAATTGTAGTGTATCTAATTGGATATTAAGATTTTCAAGAAAATCACTTTTAAAATTATCTCACAAATGTCCTAATTCATGCTTGGTCATACCACTTATTGAAGATTTGGTGTTTCTAGGGAGAGTATCCCTAATTCCTCTACCAAATCTTGCTTGCCTAAAAGAATAATTCCTACACAGGTCACAATTTGATCAAAAGGTAGTTGTGCAACGTCTCCAAAAACCATTAAGTTTAGTACATTTATAGATTCATCCAAAAATCCTCATAAGAAAATAGTCTTAATAGTTTCTATATCAAGTGTTTTGTTTAGAGTGCTAGATATTATACAAGAACGACTCAATCTAATATTCAATACTCTCGTTCTCTCTTTGTGTAATTTTAAATATTTCCTCTTTCAAATCCCTAACCTTGAAATACTCTTGATAAATTTTGAGAAAAGTCCTAGTCTTGCCATCCCAAATTGTAATAGTGCCCCCCCTAGTCCCATGAACAAATGATGTTAGTTTTTGTAGAATTAGATGTTGCTCTATTCTCGAAATTTTGTGGAGAGGCTAAAACAAAGGAGTTCTCCAAAACCCAGAAATTGTTTCTGGAAATTCCACCTATAGATAGCTAAATTAAATTAATTGATCATCATTTAAATTTTCCCTACATCTAACTTAGGAAAACTTGTTAATTAATAGTAATTAATTGAGAAAGGTGAGAATTCTCTAGAAACTCACAGAGATCGAATTGGAGATGATCTCAACCATCGATTAAGTTTTAATCTTGGTCGTTGGAGTCCTAACTGGAGATTATAAGAGGAGGTCGATGGGTAGATGGAGAAACACATAACAAAGAGCCAACAATGAGAGTTTCTTGGGAAGTTTGAGCTAGCTAGTAGCATCATTCGAGCCAAAGAGAGGACATAGGGCTAGAGAAGGGCATAGATAGTGATCCAAAGGAATTTTTCTAGTTGACTGGAGAGGCATAGAGAGGAGGATGAATTATTTTCTCTAGGAGGCAGCGCAGGGATTGCGTAGATCCTCAATGAGGTAGTTCAATTTAGTTGGAGTGGAGGTCGTTTTAGCTTCCCAAGGTTGGGAATATTTTTGAGTAAGCAGGAGAGACACTTCTGTAGTCAACAAAAGGAATGACAACTTGAGTAGCAATTATTCTAGGCTAAGCATGAGAGAGGTTGTGTATAGGTGACCTAGAGCTTGCACAGAGGGTTTGGAAAACTTGGTGAGGTTTGTTAGTTTGTGTAGGTATTGCTCGGAGAAGAGGTTAAATTCCCTCAGTTGATTTTTCCAGTATTTATCTTAGGTTGGATAGCATGTTAGGCATCCAAATTTATTGTACTCAGAATTCATTGCTGCATAAAAATATAATCCTCGGTTCTTGCACTAGTTTTCCCACATTGGGTTTTTTCTGGGGACATTTGTCCAAAAATAATTATGTCATTTTTATGTGAGTGTGCTAGTATTTCTCAGTTTCCAGCAGCTTATTTTCCACGATGTTTATTTAATTAGTGAAGAAATTGGAGTGTGATTAATTCGATATTAATTAGAATATTAATAAGATGCTAATTAGTTAGAAGAATCAATTCCAGTTGCTACATTTCAAGGAATTTTCACATGGAAGCAGAGAGTATTTAATAGATAGGACGATCAGAGTTAGAAGAGTAAAATTTCGTTGTTCAAAGGGTGCAACATGTCAAAATTTTCTAGGGATGTGTGATGCCTAGCCAGGTAGTGCAAATTGTCGGACATGGTTTGATTTTCCAATGGAAGTAGGTAGGAAAGTTTGATTTGTCCAGGAAAGCAATTCCAATAGGTAGAGGGAGAAAAAATTCAATATTTTTGCAGAGCAAATTTCTTGTCTAGGTGCAAAGGGGTTTTGCAGTAGTTTGTTAGAGCAGAATCAATGTTGGGTGGAAGATAAGGTGCACACACAGAGGGAGATTTCTCTCAGAGGGTTTCTAGTTCAGGACAGGTTGGAGGGAACTTCCAACTATATCATATAGAAAGCTAGGATGTTCTTCCTGTTAGATGAGCATGGTCTAAAGACATATACATACAACATTGTGGTAGAACCTACTAATGATGATAAACTAAATAATTTCAAGAAGGAGATTGTCACACCCTCCTCCCACATTTACCTAAGTTAACTGGCCTACTGGGGTAAACATATTATGAGAGGCTACTATGATGTGATTCAACTCCCCATGTATAATTAAGGAAGTGGAAACGACAAAACAAAACCATTATGACCTTCCACATATGTCATAGAACCTTCAAGAACCAACCAACCCTTCCAGGTGACTAACCCATGAGACACCTTGACATTTCATTGATATGGACCCTCAACCGCTCCCTGACAAGCCATGAATGCGATTAAGGCCTTCCAGTCGCTCCTAAAACAAGGCATGAAAACGACCGCCAACTTTTTCAGCTAGTTTTGAGCCAATGACCCCAGATTCTATGCCACTTTTGCAAGGCCATGGCTTAGTCCACTACCTAGAACTTCATGAAACTTTCAGAAATGATAATATTGATAGAAGAAGGCTACTAATGTAATCATTGGTACAAGTACTTGATCTGACCCCTACAAGCCATGATAGGAATTTCATCAGACATGTCACAAATATGCAATCTGTAGACCATAACAACATATCTGAACATAGGGGTCTCATATTTATCCGAGAATTGTTAAGAAGCATTGATGCCTTAGCACAATAGATGTAATATCATATAATAGGTCATATATTCATTGTTCATTCATTTTCTAATAAAAACATAATTAGAGACATACATCAAGTCTATCATAAAACATCCTCATAACCAACATATATTCAACAGAATTAACAAAGATATAACAACCATAAAAACCACATATGAACAAGTGTATTTACCCATGAATAAAATAGGAAAGGAGCTCTTATTAACATACGAAAAATGAAAGCAGGTCTGAGACTTCCATGTACCACCCGACCATAGATTGGGCTGAACCAAATCTCTCTTTTAGCCAATCACCCTCGTTCCATATTCCTGTAGGTTTTAACCCCTTACAAAATTTACTTGCATACGAATTCTAAAAACAGAAAATAAACAATGGTAAGAGAATAACACATAAAACAAATATACATAGATATTTCCCCTGGATCCCAAAATCGGGACTACCAGATTGATTTTTCATTATGTTCATTTCAATATTACATTACATATATATACATGCTGAAGCATCCATAAACCTCAATCCATTAACCCTGGATTAGAACATAATCGTAGTTCCCTTGACCAGATCTACAAAATACCATGGATTGAAAACCATCACGCCCAAAACCATGTGCGAAATCCATGCACAAAACCATAGGTAGGCCCACCCACCTAATATAGGGTCCAAAAAAAAAATTCCCAGGGCACTCCCCGAACCTCGTAGAGGGGGGCTACCGCCCCCGTCAAATCCCTCAATAGGAGGGGCTGCTGACCCCCTGTGACCCCCTCGTTGCACCCAACGCAATGAAGGGAGTCCTGTCCACCCCCCTCAGCATCACTAGTGGGGCTACTCGTGGAAACAAATCAAACAAAGCAAAACCAGGGCTTGTAGAGCCAAAACCACCTCAACCCTCAACCAATGATTACACCTCATGGTCAAACATCAGTAGCCATCACCAGATTGGTCTCTACCCAAGCTATCTAGGGCTCTAGAGCGTTTGTTCCAACCAGGGCTTCTAGAGCGTTTTCCCAACTAGGAATTCCAGGACTAGTAACTCAACCCACCATGGGATTCCAAAGTGTTTGTCCAACCAAGGCTTCTAGGACTAGTAACTCAACCCAAGCTGTTACAGGGCTTCCAAAGCGTTTGTCCAACCGAGGCTTCCAAAAACTAATAACTCAACCCATAGCCAAAAGAACATGAGAACCAACTAGAAAACAAAATGAAATAAACCCAGAACACCATGGCTATCTAGGAAATGGAAAGGCTAGGAAAATCTACCATCAATCTAGGGAACCCTCCACGCTAATGATAGATCATGACCAAGAAACCACATGCATGTGCCATGCATGCCAAAACTAGCAAGGAAATCATACATGCAACTCAGTACGTGAAAGAAAAACCCGCTCTAGTTGTTTTCCCACATTGGTTTTTTTCGAGGGATTGTATTTGTCCAAAAATAATTGTGTCATTTTTATGTGTGTGTGTGTTAGTATTTCTTAGTTTCCAACATTTTATTTTCCACAACATTTATTTTATTTGGTGAATAAATTGGAGTGTGATTAATTTGATATTAATAAAAAAATTAATAAAATGCTAATCATTGAATCAGTTAGGAGAATTAATTTGAGTTTCCACATTTTAAGGAGTTTTAAAAAGCACAAGGTTGCATCCTTGAAAGTAGCAAGGAACAATTTAAGTTTTTGGGCATCCATAGAATGGTCATAAATCGTACATAAAATATCAAACTTGAATATAAAAGTGATAGTATCTTCATTAATATTACTTTAAAAGTGTGGCAATATCTAAGGTGAGATATTCTTCATTTGGACCACTACATCGGGATCCACAATAGGGAATCCAAAAGCTACTACTTTTTTTGCCTCTGGTCCCTATAAAAATACCTCTCCTTCTCCTTCTATCACATTTTCACCTCCAAGCAAGATGAACTTAGTATCCAGAGGTAACTCAGTGTCTAGATATTGATTACGAACAACTTCTGAATTTGCCTCAGGTTCCGAACCTCCAGCTAGAGTGGTTTCCCCTATAAAATATATTTCTATGTTTTCATGAGCCTTTTAGCTACTTTCCAGAGTCCTGTCTTCCCTCTCCTTATTAGAATATTGACCTACCAATGATTTAGCATTAGAATGGCAAGTTTTGGAAGTATCTTGACTACGTCTACATTGATTTTTATGCCTATCTCTACTCATACATCCTAGAAAAATGAAGTAAAATAAAATCAATGATAAAAAACAAAACCATACTCATGAGATTTAGAGGCTAATGTGACCCTTTCACCAACAAGTTATTTGTTCACATTGTTAGGTCAAAGAAAGAAAATCAATTTCAAAAATAAGAAGAAACATGCAATTAAAAACATGATAAGGGCTTGTGGGGATCACAAAAGTGGTCATACAAGTTTACCTCTCATCTTACCCCCACACTCCTCTGAGTCCTAGTGATGGGGAATTCAATCAAAAAATCAGATCACCAATGCCCTTTATCTCTTGAGTGCCTCCTCAACAACGGTCTCAAAATGTTTGGTGAGTTTATCAACAACAAATTCACTGCATAAATATGTCAATACAAGAGTGTAGGCTTAGAGGCATTACACAGTTTGTGTGGATATAGGAACACTTATAATCTCTCATATTCAAATACTACAATAAAACTCTTATCTAGTATTAGGTATTTATTCTTTGGAAAACAAACTTAGAAGGACGATGTGAATACCCCGATTATATTTCCACTTGTGAATGCATTGTAAATATTTCATGTAAATATTTGACCAAAAATAAAGGTTGATTCAAGGGAGACAAATTCCAAAGGCTGAGGAGGTTACTTTCTTAGGATGGTTTTAGTTTCCCTTACAACAGGAAAATATGAATTGTTTATGACAACCATTAAAGCTTGGTTGGTGTGCTATAAATAGGTTGGTTCTCCTAAATTTACTAAGTTGAGGCAGAGGGACGAGGACCATGCTTCTTTCCAAAATAGTACAAGGTGGGAAGGACAAAGAAATTAAGAGGAGAAATGGACTACATTAACAGGAAGTGAGGAACGCAAACAACATAGACATAGTGGAAGTCAACCACTACGTTAAAGAAAAACAAAATGGGAAGAACATGAGGCATTTGAACAAAGAGCAAAAAGTAACAGAGGAAGGAAGAAAAAAGAGAATAGACCATACACATGCATGATCACTTAGAAAAACACAACCATGAGCAAGGGAAGCATATTAGACAACAAATAAAATCAATGCATATCACTGGTCTCACTACCACAATTGGGCGGAAGTTCCAACGACAGAATCTGATGGAATGTCTAAAATCAGAAAAAGTGTCAGAAGTTAAATGATTTTTTTTCTCAAATCTCGATGACGGTAGAATATCCGACGAGAGTTCTTTAAAGGTTGAACGTTCAATGGAATTCCCTATCCTATTTATTATCTAACGTTTTCCTATAATCCTTCTTATTGTCGAATAATTGTTTGGCGTTTACCGTCATCTATCCAACACTATATCCAATATGAAAATGTGTTGTCCAATTTTGTGCAACTGGCAAATAATTGTTGCATAACTTTCAATTCCACCATTAATGGATTTTTGCACTTACAACGTCTAATATGTGAACGCTTTACGTTGATTAGTTTGACTAATTAAAATAAACACACACACACACACACATATATAATTATATGATTATAATATAAATTTATTAAATATATATATATCTATATCTATATATATATATATATATATCTATATATCTATATCTATATCTATATCTATATCTATCTCTATATATATATATATATATATATATATATATATATATATATATATATATATAGATGATTATAATATAAATTAAAATTAAATTATATATATATATATATATATATATATATATTTAATTTTAATTTATATTATAATCATCTATATATATATATATATATAGTAAATTTATATATATATATATAATTTATATTATAATCATATAATATTATATATATGTGTGTGTGTGCGTGCACGCGCGCTCGTGTATAGAGGCCCTAACATCATATAGCTTTGACATAGTTGCTATATATATTAGTTGCTATATTTGATTGGTCATGCAACATGGAAATAACAAATGATGATATTTTGTTTTCATTGATGAGCTAGTGATTTGTCTTCACTAACTTTCACATCAAGGCAAACACTCGTGCCCTGGGCACGCTCGCACAAAGGTGGGGCACCCGGGATCCCACGGGGGCGTCGTGTGCTGGCCACACCAGGGTGCTTGACACCCATGGGGGCATCACGTGTTGGGCACGCCAAGGTGTCTGGTGCTCATGGGGGCATCGGGTGTTGGGCATGCTAGGGCGCCAAGGTGATGAGTTGGTGGGTCAACCCGACTTGGAAAGCGAAACCCTCAAAAAATAAGTAATATCGGCTCATGATTTCCCATGAACATAGTTCCCACAAGGGGGTCTCATAATGATTTTTAGAAAATTAACTAAATTAATGTTTATGTGTTAAAAGTCGGTTTATAATTGATTGATCATGCAACATGGAAATAAAAAATGATGATATTTTGTTGTAATTGATGAGCTAATGATTTGTTTTCATTGATTTTCAAAGTAGGTCGAACGTCCATGCCCTAGGAGCGTCGGCACGAAGGTGGGGTGCTCGAGCACCCATGGGGGAATTGCGTGTTGGGCACGCCAAGGCACCCCCATGTAGGGATACCCGTGTAATGAGTTTGTAGGTCGACCTGATTTGACAAGGGACGCCCACAAAAAATACATAATGTTGGCCCATGACTACCCATGAAAAAAGTTCCCACAAGGGGGTCTCATAATGATTTTTAGAAAATTAACTAAATTAATGTTTAGGTTTTAAAAGTCGGTTTATAATTGATTGATTACACAACATAGAAATAAAAAAAGATGATATTTTGTTGTCATTAATGAGCTAGTGATTTGTGTTCACTGATTTGCATAGTAGGGAAAACACCCACGCCCTGGGGGCGCCTGCATGAAGGTGGCACGCCTTGGCGCCCATGGGGGCGTCGTGTGCTGGGTACACCAGGGTGCTTGGCACCGATGGGGGTGTCATGTGCTGTGCACGCTAGGGAGACTGACGCCCATGGGGGTGTCACATGGTGGGAACATTAGGGCACTCCCCCAACAGGGGTGCCCATGTAATGAGTTGGTGGGTCATCTCGAGTTGGCTAGGGGCACCAACAAAAAAGAAGTATTGTCGGCCCATGACTGCCCATGAACATAGTTTCCACAAGGGGCTCTGATAATTGTTTTTAGAAATTAACTAAATTAAGGTTTAGGTGTTAAAGGTCGGTTTATAATTGATTGATCATTCAACATGGAAATAACAAATGATGATATTTTGTTGTCATTGATGAGTAAATGATTTGTGTTCACTGATTTTCATAGCAGGGTAGATGCTCGTGCCCTAGGCGTGCCTGCACAAAGGTGAGGCATGCAGTTTCCCATGGGGACGTCGTGTGTTGGGCACACTAGGGTGCCTGGCGTAGATGGGGGTGTCGCGCACTGGGCATGCCAAGGCACCTGATGCCCATGGGGGAATCGCGTGCTGGGCACACCAGGGCATCTGATTCCCATTGGGGTGTCACGTGCTGGGCACACTAGGGCGCCTGATGCCCATGGGTGCATCACGTGCTAGGCATGTTATGGTGCCCTCCTGACAAGGGAACCTTTGCGACAAGTTGGTGAGTTGGCCCAATTTGGAAAGTGGTGCACAAAAAAAAGAAGTAATGTCGACACATGACTGCCCATGAACAAAGTTCCCACAGGGGGGGTCTCATAATGATTTTTAGAAAATTAACTAAATTAATGTTTAGGTGTTAAAGGTCAGTTTATAATTGATTGATCATGCAACATGGAAATAACAAATGATGATATTTATTTTCATTGATGAGCTAATGATTTGTGTTCACTAATTATCACGGCAAGGCGAATGCCTGCATGAAGGCGGGGCTCCCTAGTGCCCATGAGGGTGTCATGTGCTAGGCACGCCAGGGCACCTACCCAGCAGGGGCGCCTGTTCGATGAGTTGGTGGGTTGGCTTGACTAGGAAATGAGCACCCACAAAAAAGAAGTAATGTTGGCCCATGGCTTCATTGACGTTATGGGAGGGTTTGAAGACTCATATACGAATATGGGAGGGTTTGGCTAAAATGAACAATATGTTTTGAGTTATTATTATTTTCTTGTTATATTTTAAACAATTAGTCCAAACATGTTCCATTCATCATGGTGTTAAGTATTTTTGAAGCTTCTCTTCAACCCCCAAACATACATACTCCTTGATCTCCATCTCTCCCTTGTCCCTCCCTCTCTCTCTTTTTCCACTTTTCTCTCTCTATGTCTTTATTATTCCCTCCCTCTCTCCCCCTCCAACTCCATCTGTTTGTCCCAGCTCCCTCTCTCCTCCTCTCTCTCATCCTAGGTCAAGCTCAACCTAGAGATCCAAATTATCCAAAAACTTACATGATTTCAATAAATAGTCATCTCCAAACTTGACAATACTAGTACAATATGCTTCTTGGATTACTTTCGATCAAATTGGAAACCATCCAACTTCCAATGAGTGTTCCCTTAAAGATTCCACACCTTTGTATCAACCCTACACATTGCATACCAAAGGAGCCTTTAAGGCATACCACAATACCGTTGAAATATGTAACAAGGTTCTTTCTTCAGAGTGACATATGTAATCATGATTTTTTGTATTTGACGTAATAAGAAAAATAAATTTATTATTGTTGTTCTTGAGGCATGGGTTTCATGCTCAATAAAATTTATTTTTAGGTCAAGCTCCCATTGTGAGCTTCTAGGGCTTGTCATTGAGTCTACAAGTCAAGAAAGTCATTGTCATGTATGAGAAACCCTTCTTGGGCATGTTACATATTGTAAAGAAAAAATATTATAGTGAAAACAAACTCAAATGATCTTCCAAGACCAAGTCAAAATGCAAGCTTCAAGTCAGCCTATCTAGAAGGTAAAGTCGGCCCAAGAACAGTTATAAGTCGACGCAAAAGCAGTGACATGAAGACTATAAAGAGAGCTCAATCTCATTGTTAATGTATCAATTGCACACAAGAAACTTGTCCAAGAGTGCATAAGGCAATGAAGAAAGGAGAGAATAAAGTGAAGAAGAAGAAGCATCTATTTGGGACTGTTTCTAGGTAAAAACTCTCACATATGTAGGCTAAAGCTAGGGCATCCACTAAAAATACATATCAAATTACAATCATGCCTAAGAGCAGAATTTTGGTGCCAATATAGTCTGAATTGAAGGCCAGAGTCTTGAAGAGAAGGAGCCTTATCAAGTGAAGGAGGAGAAGGGCTCAAATTTCCCTATTTACTTCACACATGCGAAGATTGTAGGAAGCTACAGAAGGCCGAGAATTTCAAGTAGAAAAGTAGTCTTCTATTGTAGGGCTAAAGTAAAAGAAGAAGGTGAAGTTACAACAGTTCTAAGTTGAAGTTGATTGTGTTGAATTAACAAGAAAAGAGTAGAGTTTGACTTGGTATTGTAGAAGTTTTTGGTCAAGGGTCTAGGTCTTGGAATTCGTCATTTGAAGGTATATAAGAAGATAATAATTCTTGTGGGTTTTCCTCTCAGTTGGAGAGGTTTTGTGTTAAGAAACCATGTTAGGCCCCTATACTACTAGTGTAACCCCTTATTGTTATTAGTACAACCCACTTATTATATTTATGTACCCATGTAGTGCCCATATTGTTACTATTGTGCCCCATAGAAGCCCAGTATTGTTATTATTGTGCCCTTACATTATTATTGTTATGTCGGCTTTGATTATGTTATGACCCCTTAGACTCCTATATATAGAAAGGAGGTCTTTTCATTTGTATCATCCAAGAATTGTTCATTTATGTAATTTAAAGGAGGTTTCCCCCTCGAAGAGGCTGAATTCTAAGGCGTTGATCTATCTTTTCTATCTTTTCTTGAGCTGGTTTCATAACATTTGGTATCAGAGCTTTGGATTCTAGGGTTTCGCTGCTCCAAACAGGTCATCGTGGAATTTTCGCTATAACTTCTTTTTTGAGACGTTTCGGAAGCTAAAAAAAAAACCCATTTGAGAAGACATCGCGTTGAATCTCAGTTCCGAATTTCAGATCTTTTCGCGCTATATTTGAGGAGATATGATATGAGGAAGTTGGTCTTTTTGCAGACTCCTGAATTACATTCCAAACAGGTGACCTGGTGAAAATAGTCATAACTTTCTCTCTGAGCATCGGATTAAAATTTCGTAAGAAGGTACAGAAATAGGACGGACTTTAGTTTCTTGTAGATATTTTTTAGAGCCAAAGGTCAAAACAGTGACATGTGGCACTTCATACAAGTTCGCTCTTCTGAAAAAGGTCTATAATCAAGTCATCTTGGGAGATTGTGCATAACTCTTTCTTGGAGAATCCAATTTGGATCAGACTGGTGGCATTGGAAAGAGGACACAGAGGGCTACTATAGGTTTCATTTTCAAAACTTAAAGATCTAAAAGTACAGAGTTACAGTCGTTTCAAGATCGAGCTCCTAAAATCAAGAAAAAGCAAGATGAGGAAGTTTGATGGCAAGGATCCGGTAAATTGGATACTTCAGATGGAGCAATATTTTGATCTACATGGTGTATCACTGTTACAAAAGGTATGTATTCCATCTTCATATTTAGAACCAGATCAATTTCTATGGTATGAAGGGCTTTGTTCTCGTAAACAACTTGTTACGTGGTCAATTTTCACGGAGGAAATGATAGCATATTATGAGGATACAAAGAGCAACACCTTCTTTAGAGCAACACCACAACAATTGGAAAGAGTAAAAGGGCTTTGTGACATAGTGGAAAGCAAAATTATGGAAACCAGGAAGCATACCCCTCACAACTATAAAGATGGAAGTGTTGTTTCTCCTAGCCTTCCACAACCTACAAGGGTTACACCACAACAATTGGAAGAAAAAAGAGAAAAAGGGCTTTGTTACAATTGTGATAGAAAATGCACTAAAGGTCATAAGTGTGCCGAGAAGAAATTATTTTACATAGAATATGAAGAGGAGGAAGAAAAGGATCAAGAAACATCAAAAGAAGAATATATACGCCAGGACCCCACCCCAGAGAAAGAAGAAATGAATCAGATCATATCTTGTAAAGCATTGGCAAGAATTCCCACTCCTTAAACTCTCAAGATCAAGAAGAAAAATGTGCAAGAAGTGAAAGATCACATCGAGAAAGAAGAAATGAATCCAACCATATCTTGTAATTCATTGGTCGAAATTACCACTCCTCAAACTATCAAGATAGAAGGACATATCAAGAAGAAAAATGTTCAAGAAGTGAAAGATCACATCGAGCATCAAGAAATGAATCCGATCATATCTTGTAAAGGATTGGAAGAAATTACCACTCCTAAAACTCTAGAGATAGAAGGACATATCAAGAAGAAAAGGGTTCAAGCAGTGAAAGATCACATTGAGCATCAACAACAAGTTCTCCAAATTTTAAAGGATAACACCACTTCAGTGCAAAATCAAACGAAACAACATGTAGATCAACATCGTAGTGAAACATGTTTTGATGTAGGTGATTGGGTATTTTTACTGCTACATCTCAAGCAAGCTATTTATGAGAAGGAAATGTTGGCAATACTACATGCACTTAAAAAATATCGACCTTACCGAATGGGAAGACTCTTCAAGGATGAGGATGTGGAAGCATTGTTTGTGCTATTTCTATTATCCAACTAGATTGGATAAATGAAGCAAGGGATGAATGGAAGAAGGACGAAGAAGTATGGCCACTTATTCAAAAGTTTCAAAAGATCCCAATTCAAACAATATTGCTAGAAATTGAAGAGGAAGGAAAAATCATATTGGAACCTGGAGCAGTCACAGAAACAAGAACCCGAAAACTACAAAATCGATCAATTTCAGAGTATCTCATCAAGTGGAAGAACTTACCCGCTGAAGATTCCACATGGGAGGACAAGAATTTTATACAGAAGCATAAAAAACTACTCAAGCGTTGAGGACAACGCTTTTTGAAGGAGAGGGGCATGTTAGGCCCCTATACTACTAGTGTAACCCGTTATTGTTATTAGTACAACCCACTTATTATATTGATGTACCCATGTAGTGCCCATATTGTTACTATTGTGCCCCATAGAAGCCCAATATTGTTATTATTGTGCCCTTACATTATTATTGTTATGTCAGCTCTGATTATGTTATGACCCCTTAGACTCCTATATATAGAAAGGAGGTCTTTTCATTTGTATCATCCAAGAATTGTTCATTTATGTAATGTAAAGGAGGTTTCCCCCTCGAAGAGGCTGAATTCTAAGGCGTTGATCTATCTTTTCTATCTTTTCTTGAGCTGGTTTCATAACCAGCTCAAGCAAAGATAGAAAAGATAGATCAACGCCTTAGAATTCAGCCTCTTCGAGGGGGCAACCTCCTTTACATTACATAAATGAACAATTCTTGGATGATTCAAATGACAAAACCTCCTTTCTATATATAGGAGTCTAAGGAGTCACAATATAACCCAAACGACCTAACAATAATAATATAAAGCCACAAAAATAGCAATAGAGGGATTCTATGGGGCACAGTAATAACAATATGGGGATAATAAGGGCACAACAATATTAATAAGGGATGCAACTACAATAGTAATGGGGTAATTACTAGTATTATAGGGACCCAACATGCCCCTCTCCTTCAAAAAAAGTGTTGTCCTCAACACTTGAGTAGTTCTGGATGCTTTTGTATAAAATTCTCATCCTCCGATGTGGAATCTTCAGTGGATAAGTTCTTCCACTTGATAAGATACTCTAAAATTCATCGATTTCATAGCTGTCAAGTTCTTGTTTCTGTGACTGCTTCCGGTTCCAATATAATTTTTCCTTCCTCAACAAATTCTGGCAATATTGTTTGAACTGGGAGCTTGTCACCTATAACCTTCTTTAAACATGAAACATGGAAAACTGGGTGCAATTGAGAAGCTGCAGGAAGCTCCAATTTGTATGCCATAGTACCAATCTTTTGCAACACCTTGTACGGACCATAATACTTTGGTAATAATTTATTATCCTTCTTAGCTTGCTTGAGGGACATTTGCTTATATGGTTGTAGCCGTAGGAATACCCAATCACCTACATCAAAACTTCTTTCACTGCGATGTTGATCTGCCTGTTGTTTCATTCTATTCTGTGCCAACACGAGGTTATCCTTTAAGAGTTGGAGGACTTGTTGTTGATGTTCGATGTGATGTTCCACTGCTTGAACCTTAGAATTTTCTCTTAAATATGATGTGATGGATGGTGGCTGATATCCATAAAGTGCCATAAATGGGGTCATTTTTGTTGCTGTATGGAAGGAAGTGTTATACCACCATTCAGCCAGAGGCAACCATTTGACCCATTGTGTCTGTTTATCAGATACAAAGCAACGAAGATATCCTTCCAAACATTTGTTTACTATCTCAGTTTGCCCATCAGATTGAGGATGATAAGATGAGCTATGAGCTAACTGAGTACCAAGACAAGAAAATAATTTGTCCAAAAGTTTCCAATGAAAATGGGATCTCTGTCACTTACAATAATCTTTGGGTTTCCATGTAGCTTTTGAATTGTTTCCATAAATGCAGTAGAAACTGTACTGGCTTTAAATGGATGTGATAATGAACAAAAGTGTGCATACTTGGTAAGTCTGTCAACTACCACCATGATGACACTCTTTCCCTCAGACTTGGGTAAACCTGTGATAAAATCCATTGAAACCTCCTCCCAACGTTGGCTTGGAATGGATAAAGGTTGTAATAGACCCGGTGTCTTAATTGTTTCAACTTTATTTTGTTGGCAAACCAAACATTCTGCCACAAATTTTTGAATATCCAATTTAAGGCCATCCCAAAAAAATTCCTTCTTAACCCTATGGTAAGTTTTTAAAAATCCCGAGTGCCCTCCTAAGGGAGAAGTGTGCAATTCCATAAGAATCTTTTGTTTTAGTTGGGAATTCTTACAGAGGTATAAGTGATCTTTGTACCATAAAGAATCATTTTTCTAGCTAAATGTATTAGACGTACTGGAATCTTGTTGTAACTTCTGAATAAGTGCCCATACTTCTTCGTCATTCTTCCATTCCTCCCTTGCTTCGTTTATCCAATCTGGTTGGATAATAGAAATGGCGCACAACAATGCTTCCACATCCTCATCCTTTCTTGAGAGTGCATCTGCCACCACATTTTGCTTCCCTTTTTTGTAGATGATTTCAAAGTCATAACCCAACATCTTTGTGACCCACTTTTGTTGCTCTTCAGAGGATAATCTTTGTTCTAAAAAGTATTTAAGGCTATCATGATCCGTTTTTACCTTGAAGTGTCTTCCCATTAGGTAGGGTCGCCATTTCTTAAGTGCATGGAGTATTGCCAACATTTCCTTCTCATAAATAGCTTTGTGTAAAAACTTTCCCTTGATTGGACGACTTTCAAAAGCAATGGGTCTTTCATCTTGCATTAAAACAGCACCAATTCCATTTCCTGAAGCATCACATTCCACAATAAAGGTTTTTGTGAAGTCCGGTGTAGCTAAGACCGGTGCTTGGCACATTGCCTCTTTAAGATGTTCGAAGGCCTTTGTTGCTTCTGGAGTCCATGAAAATGCATCTTTCTTCAATAATGTTGTTAGAGGTGCTGCTATTCTCCCATAATTCTTAACAAACTTGCGATAATACCCTGTCAACCCAAGAAATCCTCGCAGATGCTTTATGGATGTGGGGATTTTCCATTCCTTAATGGCTTTAATTTTTCTAGGGTCTACCTTAACTCCTTCATGAGATACAATATGACCCAGATATTCCACCTCTTGTACTCCAAAGAAACATTTGGATCTTTTTGCATATAATTGTTTCTCCTCCAATAGTTGTAGCACCCTGTCAACATGTTCAACATGATCCTTCCAAGACTTGCTGTAGATTAGTATATCATCAAAAAATACTAACAAAATTTTTCTAAGGAATGGTTTGGAAATGGAATTCATCAAACCTTGAAATGTTGAAGGTGCATTGGTAAGGCCAAAAGGCATGACCAAAAATTCATAATGACCCTCATGAGTTCTAAATGCTGTTTTTGGAATGTCTTCAGTCTTCATTCTGATTTGATGATATCCTGAACGAAGATCCAACTTGGTGAAGTAAATTGATCCATGCAATTCATCCAGTAATTCATCAATGACAGGAATGGGAAACTTATCTTTAATAGTGAGCTTGTTGAGCTTCCTATAATTTGGACACATGCGCCATGATCCATCCTTCTTGTGCACTAATACTACTAGAGTAGAGAAAGAAATTTGACTCGGTTGAATTATACCAGCCTCTAGCATTTCTGCAACCATACGTTCAATTTCACTCTTTTGGGCATAGGGATATCTGTACGGCCTGATGTTTGGAGGAACACTTCCTGGAATCAAATGAATAGCATGATCATGATCACGAATAGGTGGGAGACCTTTGGGAGTCTCAAATACCTTGGAATGATTGTCCAAGACTTTTTGGAGATCTGGAGAAATAGATGATTGCAATGTGGAAACATCTAGCGAACATAATTGTGCAATTACACCCCTTTGTTCCTTTTTTAGAAGCTTTGTCATACCATTAGAGCTAATTATCTTTCCTGGTTTCCCTGCAATACCCCTTAATTCAACTTCCTTTCCTTCCACGGAAAATTTCATGAAAAGTTCTTGAAAATTGAAAGCTATTGTACCCAAGGATTGTAGCCATTGTACTCCTAGTACAACATCAGCACCTCCCATTGGAATGGAAAGCATTGGGCTAGTCAATACATATTCTCCCATCGATAGCTTGATATTATGGCACTTTCCAGAGCAATTTATTGTTCCTCCATTTTCAACCATCACTTGACACTCTGGTGCTGGGTATAAGAAGAAATTCAATTCTTTTGCTACCTTACAATGAATAAAATTGTGGGTACTTCCTGAATCAATCAACACTAGTACCTTTTTCTTCTTGATTTGTCTTTCTATCTTAATGGTTTGAGGAGTGGTAATTCCTGCCAATGCATTACAAGATATGGTCGGATTCATTTCTTCTTTATCTAGGCTTTGTTCCTAGAGTATATCCTCTTCTTTTGACCTTTCTTGCTCCTTTTCTTCTTCCTCTTCACAATCCATGTAGAATAATTTCTTCTCAGCACACTTATGACCTTTAGTGTATTTGCTATCACAACTGTAACAAAGCCCTTTTGCTCTTTTTTCTTCCAATTGTTGTGGTGTCAACCTTATAGGTTGTGGAAGACTAGGAGCAACCACACTTCCATCTTTATAGTTGTGAGTGGTATGCTTCCTGGTTGCCATAATTTTGCTTTCCATTTTTCTTGCTAACCTGAATGCCTTCTCTAATGAATCAGGTTCCCAAAGGCGAACATCATGTTGGATATTATCCTTTAAATTCCCTATGAACACATCAATCCTATGCTCCTCTGGAATATCTTTTACCCTTATGTTCAATTTTTGAAACTCCTCAGTGTGCTCCATTATTGAACCCTTTTGTTTGAGACTTATCAATTGGCTAAAAAAAGTGTTGCTTTTTGTATCCTCATAATGGGCTATCAATTCTTCCGTAAAAATTGCCCAAGTGATAATTTGTTTACGAGATCAAAGCCATTGATACCATACAAAATGATTTGGTTCCAAATATAAAGTTGCAATACGTACCTTTTGTGTGTTTTGCACATTATTGAGATTGAAAAATTGCTCCATTTGTAATATCCATGTCGCGGGATCCTTGCCATCAAACTTCCTCATATCGATTTTTGGAATATGGTGGGTTTTAGATCCCACATTAGAGTCTAAGAAATCATGATTAACATTTCTTTTGTTCGCTTCATGAGTTTCCTTTACTACCTTTTCACCATTGGTAAGTATTTCTTGTAGAAAATTTGTCAAATTTGTCTTCAAATCTGCCATGCCTGTCTTCAAATTTGTGTACAAATCTATCTTCAAGTTGTCCATCTTAGCTTCCATGCCATTCATCTTAGCTTCCACGCCATTTATCTTAGCTTCTGTTAGCTTTTGTGACAGTGACATTTGTTGCATTTGTTCTTGTAATTTTTATATATCATGTAGCATTTCTTCCTCTTCTTCATGAGTCATGCTAGAGCTTTCAGGTTCCTTACTAGGTGTTTGCATTTTCTTTCCTCGGGGCATCAGTTACTGATAATAATTCTCTATTATGCCATTTGAATTCCTTCAAAATAAATTTTCAAACCAAGCTTAAGCAAAAATTTAAGAAAATCTACACACCTCTTTTCACTTTGTAGGAGCTCGATATTGCCTCTGATGTATCTCTGTATTTTCCAATCATCTAGTTCTGAATTTGTGACCTGCAGTAGCCCTCTGTGTCCTCTTTCCAATGCCACAAGTCTGACCCAAATTGGATTCTCCAAGGAAGAGTTATGCGAAATCTCCCACAGTGACTTGGTTATAGACTAGTTCAGTAGAGTGAACTTGTACGACGTGCCACGAGTCACTGTTTCGACCTTTGGATCTGAAAAATGCACACAAGAAACTACAGTCCATCTTCTTTCTGTGCCTTCTTACGAAATTTCAATCCGATCTCCAGAGAGAAATTTATGACGATTTTCCCCAGGTCACCTGTTTGGAATGTAATTCAGGAGTCTGCAAAAAGACCAACTTCCTCAGATCATATCTCCGCAAATATAGCGCGAAAAGCTCTAAAGTTCAGACCCAAGGTTCAACGCAATTTCTTCTCAAATGGGTTTTTTTTTGAAACTTCTGAAACGTCGCAAAAAAAGTTATAGCAAAAATTCCACGATGACCTGTTTGGAGCAACGAAACCCTAGAATCCAAAGCTCTGATACCAAATGTTAAGAAACCAGCTCAAGAAAAGATAGAAAATATAGATAAACGCCTTAGAATTTAGCCTCTTCGAGGGGGAAACCTCCTTTACATTACATAAATGAAAAATTCTTGGATGATTCAAATGACAAAACCTCCTTTCTATATATAGGAGTCTAAGGAGTCACAATATAACCCAGCTGACCTAACAATAATAATATAAAGCCACAAAAATAACAATAGAGGGATTCTATGGGGCACAGTAATAACAATATGGAGATAATAAGGGCACAACAATATTAATAAGGGATGCAACTACAATAGTAATGGGGTAATTACTAGTATTATAGGGACCCAACATTTTGGCCCTAGCTGATTGACTATATCTTGTGTCATTTTTCTTATTGTCATTTATGGTTTGGTAGTTGTTGATAAAGAAAAAAACTAATAATAATCAAGTGCAAGGAGAAGCTAATTAAGAAAAGTAAAAATACACCACAAATAGTTATCGTAGAAAGAGATATCAACATATGTTGCTACCCCAAGATTTCTCAACATGGTATTAGAGCTAAGGTGACAAGTCAAGAAAGGGCAGCTAAAAGAAGGACACTCAAGGACTGAAGCACAAAAAATAATCTGGGAAACATCAAGAACAAAGTCATAAGAGGGTTTGATCAAAATATGGATCCTAAAAATAGTGAAGAAAGTACAATGAACTATATCTTTGTCCTAAGAATCTTTCTCAAGATATTGAAATGAATCGAACTCTCTCCAAGGATAAGCAAAATTTTTGGCTACAATATTAGCTCTTCATAAAGTGAGCAGACATCCGAACCATGTGCATAAAAGAATAATTTTTGAAGAACACTATATCATTGTCTCAAGAGGCTGAAGGCCTAATTTAAATATTCAAAGCAATTCGATTCCTTTGGCAAGAAAAGTGAACCTCTGGGCCTTGAAGAAAATGATTATTTACATCACCTCAAGAAGCAACAACCACAACCGAATTTCTGGGCATCCTTAGTAAAGGATCGAACTCCTCAAGAAGATCAAGAATCTCATTAAAGATAAGTCATATTCATATAACTAAATGCATATCTCAAATTTATGGAGAAACAAATATCTGTGGTACTAAGAAGTATAGAAACCAATCATACATTCATACTTGTTCTTTGTAGCATGATCATTCATTCAAAAAGGTTGATAACCATCTATAATTTTTTAGTAAAGCAGTCAATCTAAGGAACTACAAGCAGAAAACAAGTGAAATGAGAAGAATCCCCATTATGAAGTTTTGTTGCACAAAAGTCCTATAGCCATCAAGGTAGCATGAAGGAGCTACAATCATTACATGTCTTAAAGGAACTCATGGAGAAGGAGGTGCCATCAGAAGAGTAGTAAAAAAAAGTTTGAAAGATGGCAAAAAGGACAACAAAGATACCTTTATGAAGGAATCATGGAATCAAAGGTAGGTATACATGAGGCATGTATGATATTTTTAGTATTTTTAAGGGTACATCATAAGATGTTGTAGGGTTGAAGTTATGAATCTAGGGTTTGTATTTTGAACTATAAATTGCACATAAGAAACCCTAGTATTTAGAAACCCTAATGTTAAGGTACTTGTTCCCTATGATTTGACTCATAGGGTTTGTTAGGATTCTAGGGAATGGGATAAACCCTAGTGTGACGTAATATGATCTAGGGTTTGAACTTAATAAACCCTAGGATGAAATATTGATTCCATACAAACCCTATGAAAGTATCTTGACATCATGTTTTGGTAACATATTCTTTTCTTGGGGTACTTATTAATTAATATTGCAGGTACAAGAAGTAAATATGGATGGAGCATGATGGAAGGAGGGAATGATACAAACCCTTAGATCCTCAGACACTATTCATGATATATAACTATGGATAGTAAGGATAAGTAGAAGATGCAATACCTATGCCATTTTTAAATAGTTACACTTAGTAATGTATGATAAGATGCATCATATTAAGGATGGAGTCATAATAGCATACAATTGAAGCAAGAGCTCATGTCATCAATACAAGAAGCTTTAAAAATAGCCAAAGTAAAATTCTACATACTTGTAGCAATCATTATACGAGAAAGGGGCTCTTGGAAATCTCATTGGAAGCATAAGTAGTACTTATGGGTAGTAGAAAGTCATATAGTGTAAAACTCATCATACATAATTAGAAAGGAGCATTTGCTGGATTAGGATAATCAAGATCCTTTGTTGGAATCTTCATTAGAAGGTTCATCTCTTGGAAGAAGCAAGTGCCTCGCTGAGATTTCCACCTTGTATGGGATTCATTGTTTAGAAGAATGATAGTATGATGACAAAAGGTATGCAACATGTTAAGATGGTTGAAGTACTCTCAATCAAGAAAAGGAAGCTACTGAAGGAAACCTAGTTGACCAAAAGAAGGAAATATTATGCATGTATTTAATTAATTCATGTCATCATATATTTGTCGGTAGCATGGGTAATTTATATACCTCATGGGCATGGTCAAAGTAAAGGGATTTCTTTATTTGAAATAATGCATGAAGGCATGGTTCACATATTCACTAGATTAAATCAACATAATATGTCCTCATATGGAATATGAGGTGGTTGACAAAGACAAAGGAATTGGATGGAAGTTCTTGGGAAGAAATATGTGAAGAAATAAACAAGAGAGTGTAAAAGGTGTAACTATGGAAAAGAAATCAACATCCGATGAATAGAAAGATTGGCCATGATATCTCCATGGAGAAAAGACCATGATAAGGTATGTAAATAAAGGATACCCTTGACATATGAATTTTTGGAGATGTGTTTACGAATGTATAGGATGTTGCAAGTAAGTAAGATGTCATGATGAAAGGCCATCACAAAAGGTAACTTTGATTTGATATTCATTTTTTTAATGGATGGGTTGATACAGGGCTACTAAAAAAGAGAGTTTTATATGTCATCTACAACTAGAACTCATGTGGTTGGATGGAAGATATTGAATGAAATATGACATGGAAGAGGTAGTTGTATGAAGGAAATATGTCAAGTGGAACGATGACATGACTGATTTGAGGAAAGTTATGGATGGTCAATTCCCTACAAGATGAAGGCTCCATAACAATGAATATGAGATTCATGACATCAAAAGGAGGATCTCAACAAGCAACCAATGGTCCCATGATCTCCACTAAAGAAGAAAATTGTTGTTGGAAACAAGTCCCTAGTTAAGAAGGAGCTTGGACAAGTCTCTGGATACAAGGAGCTTGGGTACATTCCTTTTGTAGGAATGGGTACATTCCTTTATTAGAATAGGTATATCCTCCCTAGTCGATAGGAGAGATAGACACATCATTCTTTTCTTCACCTTGGGAAGTCACAATGGAGGATTGGGTATAAATTTGGCATCTGATACTCTTTGAGGGCGTGGTAGGGAATCCAAGATAAGAGTAGTCATAGAGGATAAATATTATTTGAGGATTGGGAATCCAAGATAAGAATATTCCTGGAAGGTCATACCTTGTGAACACCTTGGGGGGGTATGTTCCTTGAGAGATAATGATGAAGGTGTCTATGAATCATTGGTCTCACCAGAATTGTGCTTTGATCTTGTGTAGAGATAGAGTTGTTATTTAAGGCCTTGCTATGTGACAATGTTGGATGATATGATGCTAAACATATGGGCTACCAATCTGACTCATATTATGAGAATTATTTAGATTGAGGATGTCCAAGTACCTTGTATGGATTATGAAGATCTCCCTAGTTGAGAGGGAGTGTTGAAATATGTAACTAGGTTCGATCTTTATAATGGCATATGTAATCATGATTTTATATATTTGATGTAATAAGAAAATAAATTTATTATTTTTGTTCTTGAGGCATGGGTTTCATGCTCAAGAAAATTTATTTTTAGGTCAAGCTCCTATTGTAAGCTTCTAGGGCTTGTCATTGAGTCTACAAGTCAAGAAAGTCATTATCATGTATGAGAAAACCTTCTTGGGAATGCTACATATTGTAAAGAAAAATTATTGTAGTCAAAATAGAGTCAAATGACCCTCAAATACCAACTCAAAATGCAATCTTCAAGTCAACCTATCTAGAAGGTAAAGTCAGCCCAAGGAGAGATACAAGTCATCCCATAAGCAGTGACATGAAGACTATAAATAGAGAGCTCAACCTCATTGTTAAGGTATAAATTGCATACAAGAAATGAGTCCAAGGGAATAAAAGGTAGTGAAGAAAGGATAGAATAAATTAAAGAAGAAGAAACATCCTTTTAGGATTGTTTTTGGGTAAAAAAATCTCACACGTGCGGCTGAAGCTATAGCATCCACTACAAAATACACATCAAATTATAGTCATGCCTAAGAGCATAATTTTTGTGCCAATATAGTCTAAAGTGAAGGCCAAAGTCTTGAAGAGAAGGAGCCTTGTCAAGCGAAGGAGGAGAAGGGATCAAATTTCCCTATTTACTTCACATGTGTGAAGATTGTAGGAATCTATAGAAGGCCAAGAATTTCAAGAAGAAAAGCAATCTTCTATTGCAGGGTTGAAGGCAAAGAAGAAGGAGAAGTTGCAGTAGGTCCAAGTTGAATTTGACTGTGTTGAATTAACAAGGAAATCGTTGAGTTTGACTTGGTCTTGGAGGATTTTTTGGTCAAGGGTCTAGGTCATGGAATTTGTCAATTGAAGGTCTATAAGAAGAGTATAATTCTTGTTGGTTTTCCTCTTAGTTGGAGAGGTTTTGGCCTTGTATGATTGCCTATATCTTGTGTCCTTTGTCTTATTGTTCTTTATGGTTTGGTAGTTGTTTGATAAAGAAAAACATTAATAATAATCAAGTGCAAGAAGAGTCTAATTAAGAAAAGTTAAAATACACCACAAACAATTATCATAGCAAGAGAAATCAACATATTTTGTTGCCCCAATATTTCTCAACAGGTACATTGCTCATGGAAGGGTAGCTCATGATTCTAGAATCCTTGATGATCTAGCCTAATCCACTGTAGCTATGTCAACGCTGGATGTTTTACAGACCCATCATTCATAAAGGAATGATTAATAGTAGAGTTGGGGGAATTCAACCCTTAAATTTCCCAAACCATTACATTTAATTTGGATAATATAGAGCCTTGACTCCCCTCATTGGTAGCTTTCAAAATACTTCACTTGCATGTCCAAATATGTGTGGAAGAAGGTTTTCTCCCCTGATCTTACCCCATCCGCCATTAACCCTTTCAACTAATCATGTCCACCCATCTCAACCCAAGTATTTATCAAAACATCCCCATAGAGCTAGCAAGAAGAATGGTCTTAATAAATATTAAGGTCATAGATGCACCCTTAGACTAAAATATACTCATTGGATTTAGCTATATGTATGCTATGGAAATCATCTCTTCATCAATATTTCATATGATGATGATTCCTCATAATAGGAAGGTCATTACCATCAACCATAATGCATTATGAACCCTAACCAATGTCTAACCTAGACAACATACTTCACCTCATAGGGGTAAGTCAATATTTTTGTCATACATTCAAATTGGGTCTAAGACCTTCAAAGATTCTACGTTACTTGGCACATATCAAGGTGAACCACCTTTGGTTTAGCAGATAGGTTCAACTCAAGTGTGTATGCTAATTTCATTTGAGGCGATACCATCTACCACCTTATCTATGTTAGGATCATCCTCTGTGTGTAACAAACAACCTTCTGCTAAGGAGAGGGACCCACCTCCTACCTTGGTTGACTCGATGCATCCTTGGCAAGATATTCCATGTCCTACCTTGGTCAACTATCTAGATAATATTCAATAATAAATTCCCTAGGATCCTCTCGGAGCCCATGATACACATGATTGTGCACACATTTGTTACATTTCTACATCAACTAGGCTTATTTACCATAGTAGCCACTCCTTCCCCTCAGGTATCACCTACCCTCCATCGACTTTGGGTAAGGCTACAAGTGCCTCTTAGCTAAAGTATCCTTTTTTTTCATTCCGTCAAAATATGTAGGCACCTTAGTAACTAGTAGTGTGTCACGCACATGTGATATTTATGGGACCCAAAAGCCAATCAAACCAACTCATGCCTCTGAGAATTCCATCACCCCTTTTTCCCACATCCTTCACTTAGGTCATGAGGACATTCTATATAGAGGTAAAAATGACACCTGACTACCCATGGGGTTTAATGCATCATCAACCCTTCCTCCTCCCCTAGGATGCATTTCAACTTTCCCCATCCTAAGAAATTTGTGTAATTGAAACAAAAGACTTCATTCTCCATGGACATGTTGAGTGTCTTAGGAACTTGATCCCTACTCAATATAATTTTTAAGAGGGAAATATGACTAGTATTTCTCCCACTATTAAAGTGGGAATTAGCCCTAGACATTAAGAAAATAATTATCCTTGAAGCAACGTGTTCCATAGAGGAAGTGATCTCATCTTCAATCCCTCTTTTAAGAGTTTTCTAGTTGTACACTAAAATTCCTATATTCTGTCCATCCATTGTCAAACAACACATCAACCCATGGAAAAGTACATCCATTGTCTAGAAAACACATAGGCTTCTTCACCCTCCATAAATATGGCCATCAAGGTTGAGTTCAACAAGTTTCATAAATATAGTTTTATCTATCCCATCACATGAACATCACTGATCTTTAACGTCATTATTGTGAATAGAAATCAAGGCACTATCTACATTTGTATTTATTTTTATGATTTGAACCAAGCTTGTCCCAAAGAAAATCCGGTAACACAATTCATTGATTAATTTATTAAAAAATTCACTAAGCATGAGGTATTTTATTTTATGGATGGATTCTCCAGGTATAACCAAATCTAGATTCACCATACGAAATCAATATAAAATTTATTCCACCAAATCATGGTGTATTTTCACCTATTGTGTTATGCTCTTTTGTCTCAAATAATTTGGAGACACCTTCCAACACACCATGAAATTTATCTTTCATGACCTTGTTCATCTAATCTTGGCTTATATTAATTACCTCACTGCTCATTCTCAGAATCAGTCCCAACATCTAGAAGACCTTTCAATAATCTTTCAATGATGTCAAAAATACAAAATTTTCTTGGAACCCCTCAATTAAAAACACTATAAAAAGAATTTAAAAATAAAAAATAAAAAACAAAATACAAAAATAAAAAACAAATTAAAAAAAAGCAAAATAAGAAGCAAAAAAAAAAAAAATTGAAACAAATATCTATATATCTATATGTCTATATATATATATATATATATATATATATATATATATATATATATATATATATATATATATATATATATATATATATATATATATATATATATAACAAAAAATAAAACAAATTCATTAAAACTGACTTATTAACCTGCCGTGTGAGCCCTTTCCCTAGCCTGAGCCTGCCTCCACCCACCTGATTTGAGATGCAAGAGGAAAGCCTCCACCTTCACCCTAGCCCGAGCCTGCCTCGAACCACCTCTGAGTTGTAAGAGGAAAGCCCCTTCCATAGCCCTAGCACAAGCCCACCTCCGCCCACCTTTGAGCTGCAAGAGGAAGTTGAGGCTCCACCATCGTCTCGCACCAGCCTCAACCCACCTTAGCTCACCTCAGAGCTGCAAGAGGAAGAGCCTCCGCCCACCTCTGAGCTACAAGAGGAAGAGCCTCTGCCCACCTATGAGCTGCAAGAGGAAGAGCCTCCTTAATCATGACATGATATGAGGAAAAGCTAGCTCGAGGGCCCAAGGAAGAGTAGAGAATGAGGATAGAGACCCTGCATTAATAAAATCAGGAAAGAATGAATAGGGCCTAGCTCAACCATAGTCTCATGATTCCTAATCTCTACAACTCCATTATGAGCAATGACATAGGAAGAGAACACTACCTAGGCATGGGAAGAGGATGTGGTCGTCCCCCCACCACTCTGGATGATGTCTCCATAACAACCTAGTTTTATAACAACATCTGTGAGCACATCAAAAGAAGCGTGGTTGTGATGGAAGAGGAGGATACCCATATGGGCTGAACATCCCTTTGGGCTCTTCACAATCTCCTAGCCCATCAGTTGAAAGATAGGGAGTGGGACAAGTCTAAATCCACTAATGAGATAGCGAATATTTTTATGCAACTCAGCCACTACACCTCCTCGCTAAAATGACTTTCTAAAGACCTAAAAATTGACTACCCCCCAATCTCTCATGCCCTACTATGTCTCCCTTGAGTTCCCCTCCCTCCAGCTCGTCCCCTCCACCTCTTCATAGAGATTCGCCCCCCATCCCCACCACCCACCCCCACCCCCCCTTCGTCCCAGCCCTTATGGGTGCCACATCATGGAAGATGCCCCTAAGGATTCCAACACTGTGGATGCTCAAGGCAAGACTCAGGTACAAGGAGGCACCAACATGGCTACAATGAAGCTCTAGTGCAGCATGTGGTAGCCACCGATGACTTTATCAACAGAATTTTGGTAATTGACTTTTCATTTTGATTGATGAATATCATAGCGACCATGTTTTGACTTAATAAACATTATAGCGACCTCACCTCTTTTGTTAGGGCTAAGTTCGCATGTTCTGGGCTTGAGAAGCTCCCAACACCATTACGGTTTGCAACTATCCTTGCTTTACAATCATCAGTCATGGCGCCACGAGGATCAACCATCCACTTTGAGTTGAATGGAAATATATTTCAGATTTTAAACTCTCTCGAAAACTTATACTCTACTTTCCCCTCCGAGGGGCAGAGAATTTTTTATCACACACTGTGGTAAATTTTGTACATGTCTATAAATTGTGTAAATTTTTCTCTGGTAATATAATGTATAAATTCCTGCTTACAAAAAAAACAAATGTCTTGTCTTCAACCTTCAATAAAGAATCCAAGCTTATCACTCATGGTCTGAAGCCAAGCTTCTCACTCATGGTCCTATTTCCACATGTCTATGTTAGTGAAATCTCTTAAATGAAAATAAAATGTATCAAATAAGTCATGTCCTTAGTCCCCTATTCAACTAACTAAGTGTGCTTGTCAAACTATCATTGGTAACCATAACTTTAGAATTATGGTCTTCTTAGTCTGTAAGCAATACACAAAATGGAGGTGTGTTGAGTCGACAGACTCGTAATGAGAAAGAGAAAGGCTGGAATGAGATAAATTATGTGAACCACATTCTACTTAAGCTTACATGCATATATGAATTGTTGGGGAATGCTTGGGTGTGCAACCCACTATGTTTTATTTACAATACAGTAACATAACTAATAAGGAAGACCAAACCACTTATTGTTAGCTATTACCCAGAAGAAGGATAAGATGAAGATAGTCTTATTCTACCTAATTTATCATGTTGTTAGATTTAAGAACCATATCTGAATAGGTGAGCTCTTCATATTAAATACCAATCCTATATGTAATCATCGTGCTTGTTATCAACTTCTTGTTTGTTGTTTTCCCATATGTAACATCACTTATTTATCCTAATTAATCACATTGAATTAACCAGTACATGAGAATCAATAGTATAACATGATTAGATATGATGAATACTAGAACAAACATGCTTAAGCTAAAGAATATGTAACAATTATGTTTTAACAATACTGATTACTCATCTGCTTTGTTTACATAATGGTCTTGTATTTATAGTAATTACAATGATAAGGTATAAGCTCTATCACACTAATTGAAAACATATATTACTATGATCTCTTAACACATGATATAACAATAAATATTAGCTCATAATTAGAAAAGGTCTATGGCTTTCATTAAGATATAAGATTTCCATGATCAGTCTCATTACTTTTGTATCCATTACAAAGCTCAATCATACTTATATGTAATATAAGGGTAATAACTCATATCATGTTATTGTTATTATAAGGAATACTTACCTTGTTACAACTTGTATGAGGTCCAGTTCATAGTATGAAACCACTTGTTCAATCTACGTAATCTGTGTAGTTAATAAAGAGGAAACATAGGCCGTATTAGTATTGTAATTGTGAAAGAGCTAAGGTATAGTAATCATTACACCTATTGTATCAGCTGAAGCATAACCCTTACCTATTCATAGTAGTTTATTAGGGATCTCCTTATAGTTCATATATGGTAAACAACTGGTATTAGTATTAAGCCCATATATCGTATTTTATTAGGGAAAGTTTGAACACCACCATTCGCTTTTACACAAGTATTATGAATATTCAAGCATAAGTTGGTCTAATCTATAGTGTTAACTAGAGTGGTTACCATTACTCATGAGGTTGAACCTTGAAGCTTGAACCAATGACGTTTGTAGATAAGCTTGTATTACCCTTTATACGACGTATCTTATAACTTACCTATTAGAGCTTTAAATCATACTAGTACTAGATCTGTATCTATTATGTAACATGTTTGGAATAAGTAGTGAGTAATCATACATTTATGGAAATCAAAGCTAATATGGATACAATTCAATATGTTTGGGCATTGGTTATCCTCATCACTATACCTAGTATTGTGACCATATCTATCCTTTCTCCTTATCATTACTTGGAGATAGAACTATTGGTATATTATGACCAATAAAGCTATGAGTAATTATGTATGATACATGTAATCACATTGGTGTTTGATCTGTAAGCACATACCTCTTATATAAGGTGAAGTAATTGCATTGGTTATGATTGATTAGCATGATAGCTTATTCCTTATATAAGTAATATCTATTTCCCCTTATTTGATCATAAAAAGATTGGATCTCAATCTCATCAATGAAATACATAACACAATAAGAGAAATAAAGGCTATAGTGGTACTAGTAATCCCATAACTATCATGGAATAGAGAAACAATCATTACAAAGAGCAATACAAGTATTGATCTTAGAGACCCATGTTACAACGGTAATGACTTATGATTTCACCTGTATCCATAACATAGGGACCAATTCATTATGCTAATATAGGACATATCAAACAATTCATAACATACTTATTGTTTCCATATTCACCTCATGATGGTTCTCATCCAAATGATTCCCATTCCAATTATGAAAACATCACGTTATTGTGAAAATATATTTTTGATGATAATTTTTTTTGAGATAAAGTATTTTGTGTCTATGATTAAATGATTAAATGATTGAATGGATGTTATATGTTAATCGATAATTAATATATGTTTCTTTATGTACATGACCTTGTTTCATATCATGTAAACATCTTTTTTATGATAAAATTTATTGAGATAAAATATTTTGTGGATTTACGAATGAATGAATGTTTGCTATTTGTTTTTTTTTATGTATATTAATGTATTTATTTCAACTATTTCCTATATAGTAGATAGATTGGGTATTGGGGAATTGAGAGTGATGTGGGGGTGGGGGTGAGGGTGGGGGGGGTGTGTGGGAGCTTCCACATTCATGTGGTTGGCCCTATTCAGTAGAGAATAAATTAGGTTTTGGATAATCTTGGAGAAAAATACCCTAGATCCAATAGAGCAACAACAAAGTCAATGTTGACTTCATTGTTGCTTCATCAAGTGGAGAGAAGTTTTCTCCAAGATTAAATTGCTCCAACAATTTATTCTCAAAACCAAGAGGAGCTCATTCAGGTATTCATGCGTGTAAGTATTTTTAATTATTATTTATTCATACAATTAAATTCAATATTTGGTCAAATTAATTAATCTAATTTTGCCTCACTCGTCTCATGAATATGTGTAGGACAACTAGTTTCAATTTGGATGTTGAAGTGGAACAAGTATTTGAAGCAAATAGCTCAAAATGGTAAGGGTTTAGGTGAGACAACAAAATTTGTTTGATATTTGTGTTGTATGCCTTGGCTGAGTGGGAATTATATAAAGTTTTATAAGAATAAACTTTTCCACGAAAAAAATTCATGTAGTATTTGTCTTCATTTGACAATTGTGTTTGTATTTGAGTGAAAGACCATAAACTATCATTTTTCATGCAGGGCAGTAGGAGAAACTCTTACTCTATTAATTGGGCATAAGGAATTGGTATGATTTTTCTTCTATTTTATTAATTATTTATCCCATCTAAATTCTCCTCCTTCCTTTTTTGTAGGTACTTTCATTCACATATCTCAATTTGAAAGATTAACTACGGTTGGAGTCATATACGCAAAAAAAAGCTCATCAAAATACTACTTAACTTTAGCCCACCAAGCCCTTGGCTACCAAGTTCGTGATTTATTTTTGCTTGCATTTTATTTCAATCACTTTTCTATTTCTACATTGCAAATATTCCAAGAGCATAGACGTTGAGAAAAACTAGGGCAAACAAAACTAGGGTTTCTTTTATAATGTTTTCTCTTGTTATATTGACAATTCGTGTGATATAATGTTAATTCATCATCATCATCATTATTTTGTGTTCATCAAAATTTTTTTTTCTTGACCTTAAGGAGCCCAAGAAGGGTCTCTTACAAAAATGACTTTGACTTTGACTCAACAAAAATCTTAGAAGCCTACAATGGATCCTTTACTTATTGACCATTGACCCAAGCATGAAACCCATGCTTTAATAAGTCAATAAAAATATTTTTCTTTTCTTTCTTATGACCCAAATACAATTATGAAGACCGACATTGGTTACATTCTTCAACACTCCCCATTAACTATAAGGGAGGTATTCATAATTTTTACATATAGGTACAAGGATGAACTCAAAACGAAATGATCTACAAGGATAAAGAGTCATACAATGTCCCCTTAACTCAGCGATAGAATTGATCAAGTTCTTCTTTTCATCATGCTCATCATTAAGTCATTTTCAAGATAAGTGAACATATTCAACATTTTGAAAATTGTGTACCTGAAAATCTAGTGACCAAACACAAATATACAAGAGTATGATACCAATACAGAGTTAGCATATCAACATGAAGAGAGTATCAATCACAAGTAGTCAAAATTTCATAGCTTAAACTTGAATAATCTTTCATCCAGATCGAGATATTCTAGTAGGGTTTTTGACATAATCCCTAGATTCCAAAGTAAAATATTATGTATTAACAACTTAATAGTAAAGTAATTATTTAAGTCCCAGAAACTAGACTCAACACCCATAAAATAAAATATTGTACATCTAGGGTTTCAATAGTATGCTTTTTAGAATTTCATGAGAGAGTTTACTAGGTTTTGTTACAAACCCTAGAACTAGCAAGTTTACATCTAGGGTTTCATTCATACTAGTATTCTACATGGATACAAACATTAAACCTTAGCAATTTTCACTAGGGTTTCAATAATTCACCAAACCCTAAAGGTTTATGGTTTTATGACAGCCCTAAAATATTAAGGTTTTACCTAAGTATTACCAAAAAACCTAAATATTGTTATACTGGGGTTCTTCATGATTTACCTAGGGTTCTTCATGAATTAAATATAGCTAGCGGTTTTCATGAGTTACCTAGGGTTTTACAGTATTGGATAGAAACTACCAATCTTAAATTTGATAAACCCTAAGATGAATCAAATATTGATCATACATATCTTATAAATACATACCTTTTCTTTTGTTTGTTTCATTTAGCTTGTTTCCATTTGAAAACTGAAGGCAAGTTGTTGGGTAACCAAAACATAAAAGATAAAGGCAATACTTACTTGAGATAGAGGAGGTCTTGGTGTCAAGGATGCTAGAGAGAATTCCTCATAACATTTTCATCATCTACATCACTTTCTTTTAAAATTTGATCCTTCTAATGGTTTGTTCCATGGTGATTTTTGCTTATTTATATAAATACATATGTCTGATTCACTACTAATTATAATTGGACTTCATGAATGTGACTATAAGAGGTATTCTTTGTGATCATATCTTTACTGCTACAAAACTTGAAGTTTCCCATCACCAAACAAAGGAGATAGTTCCTTCTTAGAGATTATATTTTTTTCTTTTATGATCATGGAGATTGTTGTTAGGCCTGCTCTTGCATGTCATAATTAGAAAAAATATCTTCAAGGGGTATAGTGACTTTTATTAATGTCATGTGAAGAATTATAACTGTAGACATCCTTCCTGTTTGGTTATGTGGTGTATATATCTTAAGATATCATCTTCTTTCATCAAAACATCTTCATAGAGATCTTAAAGAGATACACTTGTAGCTTTGCTTGGCTCACTGAATTGTATCGGCTTGATCTGTGTATACATATATAACAATCTTGACATTGCATCTTTTCATAAAACTTATACTACAAATTTTATCTTCTAAGGTGACTATAGATAATTTTATCTTCGTATCTGTTTAGGAATTCTGTCTGGTACTTCCAGCTATAAGTTTATTGGATTTTGTAAATCGATTTATATGGGGAACTAACACATGATATTATAGTTAGGGCATCCAACTGCTAGGAATACCCTTCCTCTTGGCTGCTAAGAGTCTCCCACAACTAGTCCAACCTGGACCCACATTCTCTAGCAAACCAACATCAACAATAGGGTGTAAACTTCAATACACTGTTGGTCACCTCTTATCCTTAAGATATGTGCTTCTAGAAGTATGGTTAGGGCTAAAGTCACACTTCTACAACACCCAAAAACACAACTCCTATCACTATATTCCCTTTTCCAATCATCTTTCTACCTTTTCTGTCCTACAGGGCATCCAAAACACTTGTTGTAGGGCCTAAGGCTCCTCTTCAATGCATCCTACAACAACATGTTCACCAACAAAAAGATATGTAATCTATAGCACATGATAATACCCCTATTCTAGCTATGGTCTACCCCTGTTCTCCTATGCTATCCATCTTAGAGGCTGCAGCTTGAAGGGAAGACCCTTACTAGGCCTCACGACCCTAAAAAAAACCTCCACTACACGTTGTTTCTATAACAGGTACCTGTGGCCCATAATGGAGACTAATAACACGTATAATAGCATATAAATATTCGCCCTCCTATTTTAGAAAAGAAACCTCAAACCAACAAGAAATTTGGTCCAAAATAGTTCCAAGACACTTCGAAATACTCATCTTCCTTAGCTTCAGACTTCCCTGCCCATTTCAAAAATTACCCTTGATGTGATTGCATATTGGATGTGTGAAATGTGGTCTCCCTTACCTCTTATTTATATATGTCTCATGTGGCAACATCTATCCCTAAAGGGCACCTCTACAAGCCAAGGTCGACTTGTCTTGCGTGCCATAAGCCCATATCATAACTTCAAAAATTCATATCTTCACTTCTACAACTTGTATTTTGATGATTTTTGTTGTGTTTGTTTATTCTCAGAGTCCTCTATCAACTCAAATAATCACATGTATAATTTGCCTCATGGATTCACACCCACATGCTTCAGTGTGAATCCCATAGGCTTGGATTCCTAGCCCACAAGCCACTTTTGTGTGCCAACTCCTCCATAAACCTCTAGCCTAGGGTTTGGAGTGCCTCCCAAGATACAAATCTCAACATGTATTCACTGAGATTTTTGTTTTAAGTAAAAGAGACTTTGTTTTGTCCCTTTATTTGGAGATATATAATTTTTACTTTTTCCCATGTATTACGACAATTATTTTCTTCTCTGAAATTGGAACCATTTTGTCTTTTTACTTTTTCTTTTTTAAGGCCTGAGTTGTATTTTCCATTAAATTTTATCCACAACTAGAAGGGGGCATTTTTAGTACATAGAAATCTATGTTGAAATAATAATAAAGCATATCCAAACTGGGTTCAGTATTTTTAAGATGGCTTTGTTGTCTCGATGTTTGCTCGAGAGAGAATTGTTTCCAAAGAATAACCCGAGTTGGGTGGCGCTCTTGGAAATGAATATTGCTGAATGAAATTTAGAGATTTAGAGAATGGATGTGATGTATTAAATATATATATGTGAAACAAACATGGATTTCTATTGACTACTTCCTATATATTGTAGTTAAAAAATATATTATGTTTTGGATGTCCAGTTGTAATTGGAACACTTTATTCCTCTTCAAGAAATGTCAGGTATTATTTCTCATTATTTTTCATTTAAGAGGTGCTACTTGACAAGTCTGGATCGTATGTTCTATGGATTATCATTCTAGATACTTTCGTGCCTTTTTAAAAATTGTTGTCAATGCTTTGTTTTTCATTTAATGGATTATGTTATCTCACAAGTTCTTAAGTGGATCTTTTATTAAATTATTGTAGCCTAAGCCCCCACAATACATAAATATCCGTGTTTTCCAGATATGTGGATATGATGTTGGCTTAGCAGCAGATAGGGATCTCTTTGTAGATTGAAATGAGTGTGCATTTCCAATATGCAGGCCTTGTTATGAATATGATTGGAAAGATGGAAATCAAGCTTGTCCATAATGTGAGATTAGATACAAGTGGCATAAAGGTTGGTATAAGTTTTCAATTGTTAATTTGAGGAATACCTATATTTTCGTTTACATTTTTCCTTTTAATGTATATATCTATTGTCTTCCACCTCCCCCACTCGAATTGTTTCCTTCCCCGCTCCCACTACTCCTATCATGTCGCCTCTTCAATTATTTTCCAATGTTGATCCTCTTTTGCTTGGTCAAAATCTATTTTTGGTATAAGTACGAGAAGTGGGTTGAATATTCATCCCAACCCATACTGTGCTCATGCTTTGCACCAATTTTTTACACATTGTAGCCCTTTCTTTAACAACATGTAATTTGAATGGGGAATGGGGTTGTTATATTTGAAGGATGTAAGGTGAGGACTGCCACTTTATTTGACAAGATAAAGTAGCGTCATCCCCCAGTAATCAATTTTTTTCCTCTAGATGTGACACAAATTCATATTTCCCTATACATGAAGTAGCAGGATTGTAGGAGTATCCCTTCTTGGACCTTAAATTCTTGTTATTGGTAAGATTTTGTTGATGGTTCTAGACCCACCAACATTTAGGGGATCTCCCCGATATGAAGTCTCAGTCATACCTCATGAGATTTGGTGTAGGAGTCCCATATGGTATAAAGGTCTGGTTGTCGAATCCTTAAAGATTTTCCTTGGCTCTAGTTGTAAGCACAAGAGAGTGATGCAATGGTGTATTTGAAAAGCAAGGGAAGTGTGCTTGGTGAGCATGCAATTGCAACTGCGTCGAGTTTATTTTATTGCAAAGGGGAAAGAAAAGTGATCCTCTAAGTGAGGGATAACAGTATCACCCAAGAAGAGACACAAATGAACTAGAAGGATCCGTCTAATATCCAACGGAATAGTCCACGACGGATGTGTCAGTCATTACAACCAACAAACAAGGAAAGATATGTCTAGTATCCCATGGAATAGTCCATAAGGATGGGACAACAATAACAACCATTACAACACATTCTCAATAAGATAAGAACTAAAATAACTGAAATAGTTGAACTATCTTAGTACATGTGAAAGCAAACATGAAATACAAACATCCACAAAATAGTCTTACAAACATTCATTGTCCATGCGAAGAATGTTCTGGCCTTAAAAGGATTTTGTTATTAAGAAAAAGTTCCAAGACACATGTTTACAATGTACCTCACTAGCCCTATTAGTGGGAAATTGGAGCCACTCTTTGGTCCTCAAAGAGCTAGCTGATCTCTCTAGTGCCTTGTGGGAGGAGCAAAGTCCTTTTCTTATACAATGAGGGGGTATATATAACCAAAGGTTTATGCTTCCCCCTTGTGACTCTTTGAATTACCTCATGACTGTTCAACTTCCTATGACTTTTCAACTTACATGACTCTTCATATTCATGTGAGTCCTTTGGACTTCCACTTTACAATACATTTGAATACAATATACATGGTTCACAAAAGTGATGTGGCATATGACTACGCATGACATGACATGACATGAAAATTGTTGACATGGAATGCTTGATGATGTGGCAATGTCAAGTCACTGTTGCTGGATGTCTTCTTGGATATGCTTTCTCTTGTCCTCTGCATGGCTTGGTGATGCAGAGTCTTCAATGATCTTAAGTCTTAGATGGTAGTTGTAAACTTGTGTCCCTTTGCTTCCTCTTGATAGATCTACTTGTGGGTTTAGTTACAAGAGAGTCTTCAAGCACACTTCCCTCATTCTTCTCCTTCTTCATCATCTTTTCATGACTTGATAATGTACGTGTTCCTGAAATTCACTCATGAAGGGATGACATCAATCCAAAAACCCCCTAGTCTAAGATGATACATTCTTATGCATGAACTGAGACCAAGAAAAGTCACAAACTAGGGAAAGGGGTCGAGTGATTGCGCATTGTGTAGTTCCAACAGACAAGGGGAGAGCTTGGGCTCTAAGACTGCACAATGGGTAGCTCAGGGAGGCTTGAAAGGTAAAACTGTGCAGTTTCCGGAGGCAGTGGGGTTCGACTAAGGGAAAGGTCACTAGAGGAAGCATTGACGTAGTTTTGGAGGCTAAGGGAATTTGGGCTTCTATGCACTTCACAGTTTCAACAAACAAGGAAAAGGCTTGAGGGTTGAAGATGTGAAATGCGCAATTCAAGGCAAACTGGGAAGCACAAATGCACAATTATGGAGGTTAAAGGAGGCTGCTGGACTCAATAATTACACAGAGAAGCAGCCCTAAAGGGAAGGGACCACGCACTGTGCAGTTCCAGGTAGCAAGGTCACATCCTAAAGGGCTAAGATTGCATAATGCATAGTTTAGTCAGGGCCTGGTGAAGCTAAGTTTCCCAGTTGGGAATATTTTTCGATAATGGCTAAGTGCGGGAAGGGAGATGGACTCGTGATAACCTCAACTGTGATTGCACACTTAGCATACTTTGATGACACGACAACATAGATCATAGGAACACACAAACAAAGAATTACCATCTATGTGACTATCTCATGACAAGATAAGACAAGTGTGACACTTAAGATAAACTTTAGGACAATTGCGACAACACTTAAGATAACGTTAGGATGACTGTGACGAAACTTGTGCAATTATAGTGCTCAAGACTTTGTGTATGAATGCGACTAATGTTTACATGGTTAGGATAAGTCATATACATAAAGACTGGCCTTCGAAACTGCTAGAAAAAGCTCACGAACATTGTATGATAGTCAAACATGCCAATAGATGACAATTAATCCAACATGCAAAAGGGACAAAAGAGCTTCAAGAAAGGTCATGAAATGAGCTTAAGTGTTTGAAAAAATCAAGGAAAAGACTAAGGAAGCCTCGAAAATTTGGGTGCAAGCCAAAATTTTGGAGGGTATTGTGTTTCTTAGCCCATTGGGGATGCTTGTGCTAGTTGAGGTGTTTCTTGGTTTATTGAAGGTAGGGCGAGTCTTGAATTTGCACCAATATTATCAAATGTGGTTCCATTTATCCAAATATCCCTTTTTATCTTGTTCTATTCATTCTCTAGACCTAGGGATATAAATCTACAATGGGTGTGCTCCTTTTGAGTTTTGTAGTTTTCCTTAACTTGATTAGGGTGGTTGCAACTTCCTTATCTAAGTTTTCTACTTTGATAGTTTTCTTTGCCTTATGTTTATAGTGCCCTAGACTTGTGATATTCTTTCTCTTTTTTGTAATATGCTTATCCTTCATTTCCTCTTGGTTCTCCAAGAAATCTTTCCCATCCATATCTCTAAAATCAATCCAAAAGAAAATGTGCTCCAAATTATCCAAAATATGGCAAACCAATAGTTGAATGAGCCCATGATGGGATAAAAACTCATGTTTACCCACTTTCTTGCCTTGGAAATCATTCCATTTATGGATTTTAGGAGGAATTATGGAACATTTATGGTCTCTACAAGTTATAAGTGTTGTTAAGTCTAGTTGGTATAGGAGTCTGAATTGATAAACATAAAATATACATAGTCTTCCTTCATAGGAGATGTATTTTAAAAATATTATATGCTACCTCATCCTAGATACCTTAATAATAATTCCTTTAGTCACAGAAATTTCAAGCCCCTTAACAATAGTCACATATCTATTTTTTTGAGTTTTTTGAAAATTCGTGGAAAATTCCCTAGCTACGTCAACATCACATCCTCTTAATTTGTTAAAATAATCTATCCAATGGTAGCTCTCAAGATTTTCCACTACCTTGGGGTTTTGGCAAATCCAGAAGGGATCAGTGCGTTCCCTATGATTAAAGGTCTCCCCCATTTCAGAATCATGTGTTAAATAATTCTATAAGAAGGTTGCAATGTTGAGGGATTTTACAGATGATTGAGGTCAAAAAATTATTTTGAGAGGAAAATCCCAATTACAGATATAAGTGAATTCCCTTCTCTTTTAGAATAATTGGATTGAATAATTGGATTCATTAGAATATTCTATTCAGTTGAGAGGAGTGTTCTATTGGAATGGTTAACAAGAAATGGTCACACAACTTCCCTATTGCGTTATATGTTTCCTAAAAAATTTGTGGTGAATTCTCCTTTCTCTATATGTAAACATTTATACAACCTCCTATAGAGCAATATGTAGAAATGTAGTGCAACCACAAAAATGAAATCTCATCAAGGAACATGACCTGTGAGTAGTTCAACAACTTATTGATAGATGACAAAACTGACTTATAACATGGTTTCACGATATGAGGTATATTGGTGTTAGTGTTGGAAATGACCCACCCAAATTTGTAGTGTCCATTATCTTGTAATATCAAAATTCTATAAGAGGGAGAGGAATTCTGATAGATGTTTTGTTATGGCAAAATAATGATTTAGTGGATTCATTCACATGGGGTTTTCATATGTTACTTGTCTTCCTCATAAAATTTACAATTCACTAATTGGGGTTGGTGCATTGTGTATTATGATTACAATGTAAGTCCCAATAACATATTTATTATTGGGACTTGTGTCATCTTCTTGCTCATGTAGTTGTTGATATCATTGATAAAAGTATGATATATTTCACCGATTATGAGCCACAACTCATTGCCACTTCCTTTTTGTACTCGACATGTTTTATCAAACCCCAACTTTGGAAATATCGAGCTATGAATTTCTCTCGACATTCTTTTGCACCTCTCGATATAATTGCTAGTATAGTTATGCTTAGAAGGTGGTATTATGGTGTCTGATGTCACTTATTATAGTCTTCAAAATAGTACTATATACTAGTATAGATCCATCTTAACCATGGATCTATCAAGCGCCGAGAGGGATCAAATCTCTCGAGGTGCAAACCTATTTTTGAGTGTAGAACTTGAGGAAAGGATTGCACCTCGATATATTTGATCCCTCTCGATGCTTGATATATTTGGGGTTAAGATGGATCTAGGATGGTTATATAATACTATATAATATCTATATTTGTATCTATGTGTCTCTTTATTATTCCATCTCCCTATCTCACCCCCTAAACATACACATTCTCTCGCTATCTCTCTCTCTCTCTCTCTCTCTCTCTCTCTCTCTCTCTCTCTCTCTTCCCTTCAACTCTATCACTATCTCCCTTCCTCTCTCTCTCTCTTCCCCTTCTCCCCCCTCCCTCTCTCTATCTCTCTCTTCCCTCCAACTTTTTCACTATCTCCCTCCCTCTCTCCATCTCTCTCCCCTCCATCTTTGTGCCTCCCTCTCTCTCTTCCCCTTCTCTCCCTATCTCTCTCCTCTCCTCTTCTTTGTCTTCCCCCCTCTCCTCTCTCCCTCACTCTCTCTCCATCTCTCCATTGTCACTTCTCTCTCTCTCCACCTATATCTCTCTATGTATTTATTATTTCCTCCCTCTCTCTCTCACACTCCTCCCCCCCGCGTAAAATATTGAACCTATATTTTGGATCAACCATGTCAACTAAAATACAATAATGAAATACTTAAAAAAATCATGCACTCTCTTTCTCCTATTATCGTTAGTCACTTTGCTTGCTCTCATCACTGGAATCATTAGTTAGGATGGATCTATACTGGTTTTTAATAATATTATTTATATTATATAAATTTCACATCTTTATATATAAAAGTATTCTCATTTTTAACTTTATTAAAACCTTAATTTAATTTCTATGGGAATATTTTTATTAGTCCTCAGGATACAAGGTTTAGATATATCTCAAAAGTAATTATAATGTTTTCCTTTTAGATTCAATTGAAAAATGTTATAAAATTAAATTAATATTTTTTTATTATTATGAATAAGTTATGATTTTTGGGCATGTGGTATTGATAAGCCATGGTATTGGCCCATGGTATTGTAACAAAACCTATTTACAAGTTAATAATATCCATGGTTAAGAATCTTGTCATATTGTTATAAAATATTTTGATTTTGAAATAAGTTATGAGTTTTGGGCATGTGGTATTGATAACCCATGGTATTGTAACAAAGCCTATTCACAAGTATCAATGGAAAAAGTGGGGATCAATATCTATGGTTAAGAATCTTGTCATAATGTTATAAAATATTTTGATTGGTGAAACAGACAACTCAATTAATCAAAAAACAAGACCACTCAACCAACATCAAACATGGGAGAACCTACTCCTCAGCTTTGGAAAAACATGCATTGAATAAGCCCGAGCGATTGCTAAGATTGGTCATTTTCGTCATTGGAAGTTTAGGGAGACCATAGAGATTGAAAGGAGGTGTAGCAATCTAAATAGGAATGATGGTCCCGACCCTTTCCTCTTCACGTTCCTTTCTTTATCTTTAAGTATTTTTATATTTAATATTTTTTCTTTGTATATTTTTATTTATCGAATACTACCTCAATTTTTATATTCTATTGTTTTTTTTGAATTAATTTTAGTTTTCATCTTTTGTTAATTATTTTATTTGTTTTATATTATTAACTTTGTGTTTTGAATTTTCTTTTATCTTCTTTTAGTCTCCATTTTATTATTCAGAGTATTCCCCTCTCTTAACTTCTTATTCTTGTAATCTCCTCTCCTTTTACACCTTTTACACCTTTTATTGTTTGTCCTCTTTTTCCTTTCTTTTTAATCCTTTAACCTTTATATTTTTTTTCTTTTCCTTTAATCAAGATTTATACTTTTTGTATTCATAAATTCTTTTGATTACGTTTTTAGTCGAGAACTAAATAAAAAACATTTAAGTCAAAACTAAATTTACTTAGTCAAAACTAAATGATATATTTAATCAAAAACCAATATTTATTAATCTATGTAATTCAAGTCTTAATATTCAATTATAGAGTTATTTAGTGAAAGCATTTTTATTTTCATTCAAAAATTGAATAAATAATCAAAGAAATAAATAAATACAATATTTATTTAGCCATCATTTTTTTATTATCCAAAACTAAATAAATGTTTATTTAATTAATCCATACGTATTTTTATTTACTCAATATCTAAATATAAATAAATAAATAAATAAATAAAACATTTATTTATTTATTTGAACTCATTTTTCCCAATTTTGACCTTAATGTATTATTTAAGTATGACCTAAAATATTAATCTATTTAATTCTAGATATTTTTATTTAATTATGAATTATGATTTATTTTCAAATTTTCAATCAACATTTATAGTCTAAGGGTTAATTTCATGTTAATAAATAATAATTTCTAGTCAAAACTAACTGTTAGATTCTAATGTTCAAAAATTAATTCTCTTCACTGCTATCCCTATATGTTGTGATCTATTTGCCATCTTGTCTTGATCATTAATTTCATATTAATAAATAATAATTTCTATTCAAAACTAACTGTTAGATTTCTTGCAAATAAGTTACGTTTTTTGGGCATGTGGTATTGATGAGCCATAATATTGCAATAAAGCTTATTTACAAGTTAATAATATCCATGGTAAAGTGGGGGTGAATATCCATGGTTAAGAATATTTATGTTTTTTGGGCATGTGACATTGATAAGCCATGGTATTGGCCCATGGTATTGTAACAAAGCATATTTGCAAGTTAATAATATCCATAGTAAAGTGGAAGTGAATATCCATGATTAAGAATATTTTCATACTAATATAAAATATTTTAATTATGAAATAAGTTATGTGTTTTGGGCATGTGGTATTGATAAACTATGTTATTGATCCATGGTATTGTAACAAACCCTATTTTTTACAAGTTAATAATATAAACAGTAAAGTGGGGATGAATATCCACAGTTAAGAATCTTGTATTGTTATAAAATATTTTCGCTGTGAAATATGTTATGGTTTTTGAGCATGTTGTATTGATAAGCCATGGTATTGACCCATGATATTGTTACAAAGGCTATTCAAAATTTAATTATTATAACTTAGGGTTTTACAAAGAACTTATTAGGGTTCCACAAACATAATGATTTTAATGAGGGTAGATTCAATCTAATGATTAATATCCCAAACAAAAACCTCTATGATTCAAGGGTCCTAGACATAACACATGTTAGTAGATTCTTTAAGATGAATGAGTATACCTTTATAACTAAGAGAAACAAATCTTATAGTTTATGACATACCTTTGAGTTTTTTTTCTACACATCGATTCCAATGCTTTTTCTTGTAAGATCTTCTCCACAACCCTTGATCATGTAACAAGTTATTCAAAAGGAAATTTTATTAGCATCTAGCGTAAACACATCTAGATAAGAGAAGGAAAACCAAATATAAACGATAATCCAGGGAGTAATATACTTATCTTTGGAAAATGGTGAGGGATCCCTCTTAATCCAATCTAGAGGGATACCTAAATCTTTAACAAAACAATTCAACAATGTTTTCCCAAAGAATGTTAAACCTATAAGTTCTATAAATAAAAATACAAAACAAATCAAAAACTTAAAGTAGAAGGGCTTAGTAGTATAAGTCCTTTATTTCCGATTCTTTAGTATAATGCTTAATAATTTTGAGATCCTTTTTCGACAAAATTTGCATTATCTCTATTTCTCATATTCTCAGGACAATCACTTTTATAGTGACCCATCTTTTGACAGTTGTAGCATTAGATTTTGGATATGTCTATCTTCCTTCTAGGTCCTTTAGACTTCTTGAATGATCCTTTGTTCTTGTGATGAGCGGAGTAGGCATTTAAAACTTTATCTTCTTCATTCTCCTTGTTTCTTACAGCAAAAATTTTGACTTCTTCTTGAATGCATGCATTCCATAGTTATTCAAATATAGGAGTGTCCTTCCAGTTGTTGAGACCTGATGAAAACACTCCATGATGTTAGTAAACCTAGAAGTGCAGTGATTACAAGTTCCTTCTCTGGTACTACCTCATTAATTTCCTGGATTTCATCTCTTAATTTATCTATTCTCAGAAAGAAAGATGCAACAATGTCTTCCTTTGTCATCTTTATAGATCTTGTTTCATTTTTAAGGCTTGCAATTTGACCAAGATTATTGATAGTGAATAATTTTTATAATGCCTCATACATCTCTTGAGTAGAGTCTATATTTGATATATAGGGGATGAGATAATCCTTTACTCAATCCACCATTAGAGTCATGTCCAATATTTTTGTTTCCCTAAATTTTTATTTTTTAGCATCACTTGACTCATTTGTAAGCTTCTTCACCTTTCCTTTGACTAGATCCAAAACTTGATTCTTTTCGAGGATGAGGTTTATCCTCTTCTTCCATGCCTAGTAGTTAGGTGCTCCTTCTAGCTTGTTTTCTCCATTAATTGAGATAGGAATTTTCCTTGAAGATGATAAATTTGACTTTTTATATGTTCCTTTTGATGACCCTTATTCAAATATTCTTAGTACTCATTACTCTTCTTTCAATAGATCTTTGAGCTGCCTTTTTCCCTTTTTCTTCACCATAACTATGATACCATGTTAGAAAATCAGAAAGGAAGAAATATTTTCTTTATGTTGATACTTCCTTGAGATTTTCTTATATTTTCTTATGTTCCTATTTTATCTTTAGTTCATCAAGCATTCTCAAAACAATAGCACACATATCATAGACAACAAATATTGGCAGACAACGAGGGAAAAAAACCCTATCTAGGGGAAAACCCAGTCAACAACTCTTCCATAATAATTTACTGAGATAATCCAAGACTCTAATAGGATTCCTCCACACCAAGTCAACATTTTCTTACTTCTGTAGATGATAACCTTTCCAACAATATCTTCGACCTAACAGTACCAACTTGTAGCAGCAACATAAATTCAACTTCTTCCCAACAGTTAGCCCAGAAACAACTTCGACCCAACAATTAGCCCACAACAACTTCGAATCAACAATTAGCCCAAAAATAAATTTGACCCAATAGTTATCCCAACAACAAATTCAGCCCAACGGTATCTTTGTCCTTCGAGCAAATATCCCAGTAAATCCACATGAGTGAGAGAGAGACAAACCCAAAAACTTTTATCTTCCTTCTTCCAACAACTTCACACTTTTTCTACTCTTCTTCTCTTAGATATTGAACTTGTGTGTGAGTTCTCTCCAACTGAATAATAACTGCTTGTATATAGGATTCTGGTGAAGTCGAATTACCCATTTTGAGGCTGACTTGATCTCCTTGAGGTTGACTTGGCATGGAGGTGACAAATAACTTTTTTGAATCAATAATAAATCTTTTTACATGATTCAAAATCCCACGAAGGGTCTCTTTAAATGGACAATGACTCTAATGACTTAGTGTAAATCCTAGAAGTCCTCAATGGGGACTTTGACCCTAAACATGATGACCCAAGCATGAAATCCATGCTTTAATAAGTCATATTAATAGTAATAAAATTTGTTTTTCATTTTTTGATAAATACATTTCATTGTGACTTAAATAGAATTTATGAACACCGAACCTAGTTACATTTTTCAACACTCCCTCTTAAGTAGGGAGTTATTCATACATATGCAAGTACATGGAATATCTCAAAACACATGAACCATGAAGAGTTTATGCACCTACGGTGCCACAAACTAGATTCTTGACCAGGGAAATCCCTCCGGGTGGGAGTAAGATGGACTAAAGTTTTGCGGCTAGTCTAGGTACCATCAGGCTTACTTGCTAACCATCAACCCAGGGATATAGGTGTGTATCCAAGGTTAGATCTCCATGACCAACGCCAACCTCCCTCTTCAAGATCTAGACATCAATACATATGTCCTCCCAGGCATTTTACACACACAATGCCTCAACACAACAAATCTCTCTAACCTCAAGCATGCTTTTCAAAAACCTTGAGAGATTTACCTGAACAGTCATAACCCTTTAATTAGTAACAACCTTTCAAATACTCATGAGTAAACACAAACCTTTGGGATCTTCCGACTTCTTGATGTTGCCTCATAATTCATCACATGAGGACTTAGAGGCTTCCCAAACAAAGCTTGTCAAAGGTTTCTTCAATCATTCAACTTCCTTTCCTACTTCACATGCATCAAACAAATCTTGTTTTTCCTTCTTTCAAGAGCACCTTAATATTCATTCTCCAATTTCTTCTTCAAGGTATCCATCGCGACTATAATATTCCCTCCCTTTCAACTTGGGAGATATCCTTTCTTTTATCTCTACTCCCTCTTAACTTAGGGAGATTAGTTTCTTTTCTTTGACATCAGAGAATATTTCATGGATTACATCCTTTTTTATCATCATCATTCATATAACTTCCTTTATCATGCTTATCAAATCGAACATCTTCATTAGCTTGAAAATTATATACCTACACAACTTAGATAGCAAGTACAACCAAAATACAAATATAGGAGCATGAAGTTAAATATATTAGCATCATATAATAATGGAAGCATTAGAATTTAGACATAAAATACCTAAACTTAGTTAGGTTCATAATCAACAAGAGATACATACTTTTATACTTCAAATACTTCCTAGGGTTTTTGTCATAAGCTCGAGACTTCATCATCAAGACTTTCAAAAACTCAATCAAGATAATAATATTCATTATATCATACCCTACTACAATATATTTCAAGCCCTAGAATAAATTCAAACAAATATAGTTCTACAATGCATCCAACAACCTTTGAATTCATATGTTAGACTACTACTAGGATTTAATGCAAACCCTAGATTCCACTAAGTCTTAGATGTCAACCAATCATAACACAATCAATATGACCAATCCTTAGATCTTATCACATCATATCCTAGAAAATCAAACTTCTTCTAGGGATTAGTTACAAACCCTAGAACTTACAAATAAATAGGTTAGCACAAATACATATATAGGATAATCATGCACAAGCATATCATAACATATATAGTAAAAACCCAAGACATAAATATCAATACATTTAAATTTAGACATATAACAATCTCGATGAGGCTAGGGTTTTGATAACACTGACAAACATACACCTAGAGTTTCATTCTCGATACATACATGTTTTTTATCATAAACCCTAATTTACCAAAACCTCAAGGTCTAGGAACAAATTACCATCCAACCCTAAAGGACTAGGGTTTCCATAATAATACTAAACCTCCAAACATGATATCACCATTAAAATCCCAAACATCAAAAGAATAATATTTTCCAGATTTCATGAGTAACCCTAAGTAGACTAGGGTTTACACATTAGCATTGGCATACCCTTAGGTTAGGGTTTTACAGAGAACCTATTAGGGTTCCAAAAACATAATGATTTTAATGAGGGTATATTCAATCTAATGATTAATCTCCCAAACAAGAATCTTTATGATTCAAAGTTCTTAGACATAACACTTGTTAGTAGATTCATTAAGATGAATGAGTATACCTTTATAACGAAGAGAAACAAAACTTATAGTCTAAGGCATACCTTTGAGTTTTTTTTCTAGACAAACCTTATAGGACATCGAGTACAATGCTTTGTCTTGTAATATCTTTTCCATAGCCCTCAAGCATATCAACAAGTTTTCCTAAACAAGGAAAATATAAAAGGAAATGATATTATCATATAGTGTAAAGACATCCAGATAAGAGAAGGAAAACAAAATATAAACAATAATACATGGAGTATGATACTTATCTTTGGAAAATGGTGAGGGCTCCCTCTTAATCCAATCTCAAGGGCTACCTAAATCTTTAACAAAACAATTTAACAATGTTTTTACAAAGAATGTTAAATCTATAAGCTCTAGAAATCAAAATACAAAACAAATCAAAAACCTAAAGTAGAAGGTCTTAGTAGTATAAGTCCTTTATTTCCAATTCTTCAGTCTAGTGCTTATTTGGAGATCTTTCTTCGGCAACATTTGCATGATCTCTGTTGGCCCTTGTTTTTTATCCAATTTTTCTTAATTAAATACACTTAATTTCCATGTTATGCATACATTTACCATCATATACACCCCATTTTGACCAATTTATGCATATTCAGGTATATAAATTAAGTTTTGAAATTTTTAGATGTTTTTATAAAAAATGGATTTTAAGTGCATTTTTGGACAGGACCAAAAATTCTCGTAGTGGCTTCATTGATGTCATACTTGTAGGAAACCTAGGCACGAGCTGAGAACATTTATAGAAATCTTGGGAACTAAGAGTGAACATATTCTTATTGGTTCGGTCAAACCGAGCTTAAACAGGCCTGGTCAAAGCTGGTCAAACAAGATTAGTCATTCAGGAAATCCCTAGGAAATAGGCCAATTTTAGGATTTCATGGGATTTTCCAGATTTTGAGTGATTGGATGGATGAGCTCGACTTGGATAGATAGGATAAGGATAGACATAGATGTTAGAAATATTTATATTAGTTTGTTTCATATTCTCTCTATTTAAGCCAAAACATTGAAGGCATGAATATGTAGAATTTGTATAATTTCATATTGAGACTTCTGAATATTTTGAGTTAATTTGAGGAACCTGTTCTATCTTCTTTTTGTTGTTCAATGCTATGGATGATTGACTGAGTTTGCAGTAGCTGATAATCTCTTCAAGTGTGCAAGGCAAGGGTGGAGGGCCCCCACACCAAGCTAAGTACACTTCATGGTTAATTTAGCTTAATTTTCATAAACTAGTTTTGCTTCAGATTTGTTTATTTAATTAGATGTATGATGATTTATTATGTTTATTGATGAATCTTAGTTTACTTCTAATTTGTATATGAAGGGACAAACCAGTGTTTAAGTTAAACTCTCCTTCTATCTGATCAATGAATAGAAACTAAAATTCATCTTTCTTGCTTTCAAGTGATTTTCTGAATTTCCAGTTTTCTAACAATGGCATTAATGATGAATGAATTTGTAATGAAGAACAAAAAGGATCTCCTTAGTTAGGAGTCTCTTCAATTATTCTTTTATGCATCTTAGGCTATTGTTCATTAGTGGTTTTTTATTTCTGTCCATAAAGTAGTATTGTGGAAGAAAGTCAATTTGGTTCTCCTAAGTTAGGAGCCACTTCTCTTGTTTATTATATATTGAATTAGAAATTACTTAGTTGAATTTTATATTTGTAATATGCACTTCTAAGTAGTTTATAATTGCATTTTCTTTAGTTTCCATAACTTATCTTCTAAAGCTGATTATAGTTGACATCCATATATTTTGGACATGCTTCTAATTTATACAAACCTATATAGATATTTAAAATACTTGTGTTAATTTACTCAATAAATTGACCCAACATTTTGGCGTCGTTTCCAGGGAAGCATTCATCAACATAGTCAATTAGAGGATAAAAACAAAATATAAAAAATAAAAACACAAACAAAAACAACAAAAATTTAGTTTTTCCTTTAGTTATGTTTCTTTATGCCTAGAGATAGAAATCATAAAGGTAGATTTATTAAGCAAAACCCCCAAAAATTCAACCATCCATAGGGGCAGGACCATTAGAACTAACTACACCGGTTGTTGGTAAACCAACTCTAGAGGAATTAGAAGAGAAACAAAGAACATGACAAAGATTGACTTTAATTGAACGACAAACCTTGTTAGCCTTGGAAGTAAAAAAGAAAACAAACCCCCAAAAGGAACACCAACTGTCGAAAAACAAAAGGAAACAAGGAAAATTGTTAAACAATTAGATCAACCCATTCTTGAACCAATAGATCAACCTATTTTTGAAAACAAACAAGAAGTTGAATCTCAAATTGCTATAGAAATAGTTGAAACTATGACAGAAGAAGAGCAAGGATCTACTATCCTCACTCCAGAACAAAGACTTCAATATGAAAGACAACATAAATAATGGCAAAGACAAAGGCATGAAGAAGCAAGGAGAGAATCGGAAAGAAAAACAGAGTATGATAACAAAAGACTACATGATAACGAACAAGAAAATAATGATGACCAGGAAACTACTTTTGGCTTTCCAATATTAGATACAACAACAATATTAGGAGAAAAAGTGAAAATGAAAAACATTCCACCTTCTGTGTTGCCTAACTTTTATGGAATGTCAACAGAGGATCCTGACTCATTTATGTTCGAATTTGATATCTTGAGTAGAACTTATGGATACACAGATGACACACACAAGCTTCGTTTCTTTCCTGCTACTTTGAAAGCAGCAACATTAAAATGGTCTATGGGTTTAGGAGAACATACAATTACTTCTTAGGATGACATGAAGAAAATAATTCTTAAAAAGTATCAAGCCTATTGCAAGCTTAGAGACTCGAAAAAGGATGTTTTTATAATGACACCACAAGAAGATGAAAGTTTAGAAGAGTATTTGGAAATATTTCTCTACAATCTTCAAAAATCTAAACAACATTCTTTGAACCCTGATACCATCTGTACAATCTTTCTTAAAGGTATAAGAGATGAATATCTTGAAATTATTAATGTAATGGGCAAGGGAGATATTTCAAACTTGCCATTTAATGAAATTGCAGAACTATGTCAAAAATATTCTAGAGGAAGATGAAAAACTGGAAGAAGAGATATTCGTTCAAAAGCATTAAAGTTAGCGGCAGGAGGAGTAAAAAGAGCATAAACAGGGAGCTTGCTAGAAAACTTTAAACTGATATTCTAAGCACTTTAGGGACATAAGTAGATGTTTTTAAAGCTAAATAAAGAAATAAGAACAAGATCAAATCTTAGCAATCTTTTGTCTTAAGTGTAGGAAGAAACATCCATTAAGAGAATGTCCTTTGGATAGTATTTAAGTATGTGGCCTTTGCACAAAAAACCATTCAACAGAAAACTGTCTAAAGTTGAAAGAATTGCAAATGAATCCTATTAGCGTTGCTATGCAAAAGGATAAAAAATGGATTCAAAATGCTCTCAAAGGCTGCAAATATACTTATAATCATGCCCAAGATCCATGGTTGCTGTTCAAATCCTCAAATTATGGCTAAAAGCTTCCCACCGATCAAAAAAGTTGCAAGAGAAAAGCCCTTTGGAGGGCAGAATTACACTATCGGGAGGTGAAAATACCCAAAAAACCATATAAAATTCAAAAGCGCAGGCTTAAGGATCCGCATTAATCTCAGCCGTTGGATCTGGCCGATCAACGGTCCAGATCGCGTCGGCATATCGCAGGTCGGGGGATGGCAGTGGCAGTGACATAATATATCGCCGATGGGCGATCGCCGATATCGCTATCGGCGTATCGCAATGGAGGACTTACCAAAGGGGCTTTATTATTGTGCGATGAGCGATCGCCGATATCGCATCGGCGTATCGCTATCGGCGTTTCCAATGGAGCATGGCCTTTTGCATATATGAGCGATCGCCGATGGGCTGGACCCGACGGCGGTATTAAATTCCTTTTGATAAATGTGCGGGTCCGCAACAATATCGCTATCGGCAATGACAAGGGGGCGGGGCTTTAAACATATGCATGTTGCGATGCGACGGGCCGGACCCGACGATCATACAACGCTCCATTCTATAATATTTCAAGTCCGCGCCCTTCGCGTTTTCAATGTATTTTATGTATTTTCTTTGTATAAAGAAAATACAAAGGGAAGCCTTGGGCAGGTGCCGATTGCGATGGGTTCTCGGACCCGAAAGGGTTCTAAAAGCAAAATATATATATATTTCAAGTCCGCCAAAGCCATTTTTCATGGTTTTGCGGCAGTTTTGCATGTATTTGTCAAATATTAAAAAACAAAGGAGGGCCTGTTTAAATATGAATTGTGAGCCAAAGGCGGACCCGATAAGTTGAATGAACCATGCATGCACCTCTTAGAAGTCAAAATTGAAGCAATGATGGGCGGGAAGGAACATTTTGGGCAGCGTTTCACTGTTTTAAAACAACACAATCATAATGGAGCAATTTTTAATGATCAGCAGCTGCATTTAATCAGCAGTATGGCTGAGAAGGAAGCAGGACACCACAGATCCAGACAGAGCATTCAATGGTTATGGGTTTCACCCATATTTCATTCCACTTGCCTAAGGAGGACCGCAGAGAGCCAGAGAGGGTCAAATCTATTTAAAACTCAGATAGATTTGTATCAGAGGCCCATTTCTGAATATGAATATGGTTGGTGGCCATTTATGGGCTCCTCCACGCATTTTTTAACAGAGACGTTTTGTATTGTAACACTATATATACTCAGAACTCAGATGTAATCAAATTTGGATGAGTGTTTGATGAATGAGAGATTATTGTAGCCTTTTAACTTCTGGAGACTGTTAATACTATGAGACCTGCAGCTTCTGGTCTTGATTTCCACTAATACAAGCTTCTTTTGCTATCACCTGCTCGCTTTTCACTTCTTCTATGTTCTAGGCTCTGCCTGCTTTGCATTTAGTTGATGTGCTGTGAATATTTGGCATTTGAGGGGCTGTCATCCCACCTCTATGTTAAAATTTAGTGGTTCATTGAAAATTGCTTGCAGGTTGCTGTTGTTCTAATACCAGAGAGCTGTCATCCTCTCTGTATATGGAATAGTAGTCTTGCAGACCTTCTAACTGGTTGCAGCTGGCCATCACAAAGCCTTGTGCATCTGCTGGTGCAATCAGTCTTCTCCATCATCACTTTTACTTTAAGCTGTGAGTAGTTGGTGGTTGAAAGCCTTGTAGTTTAGGGGTCTTCACCCATGTCTAGGGTAAATCATAGTAGGAGTGGTTATCTGGCTTAAAGGTGCTGCACATCTTCCATTTATCCATCATTTTATCCAACAAAAATGTTGAATTTTTAATGTTCCTGAGCATCACTTATATACAACCTAGGTGAGTTTCTTGGGGTGATAACAAATCCAATGGAAGAAGTACAAGGGGTAGATGATCTTTACTATGTGGCACCAAGAATACCTTGGCAGCCAAGGATTCCTCAAAAATTCCCTCAACAAAACTATCAGTATCCTCCTCAAAATTCATGGAACACCCCAATGTCGTGGCAGGCTTGGCCTCCACAACAATATCAAAACCAACCTGCACAAGGTTGGAGAGGATATAGTTATGGAAACCAGCCACCTCAACAAATGTATCCTCAACAATACCAACAACAATATCAACAACCATATCAACAATCATTTCCATACCAACAGTTCCAACAATATCCACAATCCATGCCATTTCCACAACAAAATCCTACACCATTACTAACTCAACCTCAACAGCTTCAGCTGCCTTCAAATCAACCCCCACCTAGACCAACTCAACTACCAGCTCAACCAGTAGCAAATCCGAGTAACAAAATGGACAAACTAGCATACAATATGGAAGAAGCAACATACTTTCCAACATACTCTATTCTTCCCATAAATGATGTCCATTTAAGGTCTGGGAAAGTATTACATAAAAATTCTCCTTCAATCATAGAAGAACCAACTGAACAAGGAGAACAAGCTGAAACATCTCATTCAGAAAATCAAAATCAGAAAGGAAAAACTATAATGACTCAAACACCACCCTATCCAGAGAGGTTAGTAGAGCAGAGAATTCAAATGTCTCTTCCTGAATTTGATATTTTGGATGAATTGAAAAATTCTTATGTCAAAATTCCTTTGTTGCAAGCAATAAAAGATATTCCAATTTATGTGAAAACAATAAAGGAGTTATGCATCAAGAAAACTGGAAAAAAGAAAAAGGATCCTACTACAATCCAGGTCATTGGCAAACTAGCTAGCCTCATGTCTACAAAAACAATAGTTGAAAAATATATTGACCCTGGTATCCCCATGGTTATTGGTGAGCACCAATATTGCAGCAATAATGCTACAACTCCTGGGTTACCTACTTTACTCTTATCAACTCGGTAGTTTGTAACAAACTTGGAAGCGACGGTGTTGTATGCACAAGTACTAGTTCTTACTGCAGGTTGTCACTTGGTCAGCCGGCGCAAGATCACTAGGAGCTCAAGCCAACTTCTATGGATTCCAGAAGAAGCTCTATATGTGATGAAAGGAGAGAAAGACTACTCTATAGATACTACTCTAACTGCAGAAAGGAGAAAGAATGAAATGTAAAGCAAACCAAGTAAATCCTAATTAACCAACTAATCCTACTTTTGTAGAAAGCACTATGAAAACCATGAAAAGAATGCCATTACCTACTCAAGGAAGTAAAAAACATCTAACTAACTATTTCTGGAAGAAAATGAGAAAAAAACATCTTTTAGGATTTTTAGGTATTTTTATGTGAATTTGTCATGCATGTAATTTATTTGTTTGTGAATGTGGTAGCGAATAGGTGGTGTTGGAGGGTAGTTTTGGGACTTGAGAGGATGTAGGAAAGTGTGGTTGGGTCTTAGGAGGTCTCAAGTGGCCTTCTAGAGGCTTTTCCCATACTCGGCCTTCAAAAGAAAGCCTACAGGAAAATCTACAGGAGGACACAGGAAATCTACAGGAGGAAAAACAGTGTTCTACAGGAGGCCTACAGGAGGAGGCCGAGAGAAGTTTTCATTGTTTTTAAGGTGTGAGAGTGGGTGGAAAAGGTAGATGAAGGTTGGAATGAAGTTTTAGGGCACCTAGGGTCTACCAAGAGTCATTAGGAGAGAGAAAGATGATTGGATTTGCTCAAGGAGAGAGGAAGAAATTCTATGGAAAATGCAGAAAACTAAGGCAAAATTGAGGGGAGACTTGGGTGACTTGTAAATCATGGATCAGATGGAGGATGGAATGGTTACTACACTGGCCTACTGCTAGAAGATATCTGCTGCATAAATAACTGACAGTCAACCAATGAGATTAATCAAGCAATGAAATAAGTGCATCTAGAAAAATAGAGTTTTGCATCAAACTAGTCTAAACTATGATCTAGGAAAGGAAATGCTGAGAAATGCTGCAAGAAAGGAAAACATGAAAGAAGACTATTGTAAATAAATAAGTGAGAATGATGAAGAAGTTTTGAAGCAAGGAAAACTAGACTATTAACGAACTAAAGAGCTGCAAACACTAGAAGTCCTATGAATGAGGAAAATTTATCTTTTTGGGGCAGAAAGAAGGTCTTTGCCTCAAATCATGGTCCCAAAGGGAGGAAGAGAGGCCAAGACACTATTGCTAGCCTTTTGAATCTTTTCTTTATCACTACTTAACCTGTTATAGAAAGCACAAATGGAAGCAAACTACTGAATCATCAAGAGCAACCTATTCTTAACCATAAAAGAAATGCATCTAACAACAACCTAATCTACAAACTGAAATAAAACATACAAATACAAGTAAAGAGGAGCTTGGCTGCTTGGATTGGGCCCTAACCCAAGAGCTTTACCCCTTTGAGGTAACTCAGTGCTAGCTCAAAAAGAATTCCATCTTTATTATCAAAACAATAACAAGATTACATGGAACTTTCAAAATAATAAGCTCAAAGTTGGAGCAGAGTTTACATAAGCAAAAATACAACAAAATTCCAACAAAACTCCGACATAAATCCGACCCTAGTGAGGCCCTAGACCTCTCTACTTATACAAATGAAGCTACCAATAGCTTCCTTAAAATCAGGAAGGCTTGTCTCCCAAAACTTGAGATAATCATCAGTCATCCTCCACTTGCTCGGCTGCCTTCTAGTGCATGACTTGGTTGCTTGTACTCCGAGTTGAATGAATGGGAATTCGAAGTGAGGAGTAATAAATGAGGGGGATTCCCTCCTATAAGTCCTCTCCTTTGTCCACTTCGATTTATTGCTTCCATTTTTCCATTGGATCCTTGACTTTGACCTCAAAAATCATCAATAATCTACATTAAACACATGTTAGACCACATGGCATCATAACTAACTCAACTCACTCTATAAGCATAAATATAATCAGAAAATCATACAATAAGCTAAGATAATGGTTGATTTGACTAGGTTAGGAGGTAAAATGAGCCCATATAATTACCCATTTATGAGGCTCATCATCACCCCCCTACTGAAAGTGTTGCTCATCCTCTGAGCAACTTAGTCCATCTCCTCATATTTTATGGCCCTGGTGGCCTCCCTAACATCCCATGCTTCTGATGTGGTCTCCTCTTCCTTGTCATAGAATCCTGCCTTCCTGTCTATTTCTTCCCACTGCTCCTGCTCTTCTTCTTCTCTTCTACCTTCCAGCATGCCTAGCAGTAGTGGGGGACTCAATTTGAGGCCAATCCAATTGACCTTCAGCCTCTGCATGGAGCGCTTGTACATTGGCACTCTCCTTAATGCCTCCTTCATCCTCATTGGGGAATGATATTCCCTGATCTGCAGACTGTGTGGTAATGTGTTCCATCTCCTCATACATGCATGCACACAGTCATCCCCAAGTAGCCTTTCCATATCCTCAAAGTTTGCAATGGCTTGTTCCTGATCACTTATATATCTAGGGGCAATCTGAGGATTATTGGCAAGCAGGTTATGTGTGCTGATGAGTGCCATGGGGTCTGATGGCTCAGCTCTGATCATTAATGGCTCATTCTGCTCCTTTATCATCAACCTTCTTATTTCTGCTGCCCTTAACTCTTCATGGTTCATCCATGAGGCCATGGCCATTAGTTGCAGGTCCCCTAGCCTAGCATTGGGGTCCCACACATTCATGTCTATGAGGGCCATGTTATGTAGGTAGAATTCTGCCATCTTTGCCTTATCTTCTGATGTGCTTTGGTCACACAGGTCCATAAACTGCCTGTAATCTTGGAAAGGCATTGTGCCTCTTTGTGCCAAAGTCTTTATCTGAAATTGCAACCATTGGTCCTTGAGATACAGGCCATAGGATTTTGTTGGTGTTCTACATTGCAATGCCTCCATGGACCAACTGGCCATGCATGCCAGTTGGGTCTCTTTCTCTTGCAGCTGCCTTCTTAGCAATTCATTTTCAGTTTCAAGGTGGTTTCTTGTAATTGTTTCTCTGTGTCTGATAGCACTCAACTCTCTACCCATTTCTCTGAGTTTGTTCTCCATATGGCCAATATCCTCAACTCCTTTGGATTTGGCTATTTGCATCCACCTATGTGTTCTTGTTATCTCTTTCTCTAATTCAAAGAATAGTGGAATTGCAAATTTTTGTGGAATTATTCTCCCCCCCTCAAGAAGATTGTAGTAGGAGCCAAGACTGGGTTGAGGGTCAGGTTCTTGTAGCTTTGTTTCTTCCTCCTTTCTCTGTGCATGTCCTTCTATCCTTTTCTCAAGCTTTTGGGTCTCCTGTAGTTTTGATAGTGTCTCCTGAGAACTGTTTGTGCCTCCTGTAGGACTGTTTTTGGGTCCTGTAGTTCTACCTTTTCTTTCCATGTGGGAGATATAGAAGTCCCCCTTTCATATGTGATAGGTGCCTTAGAAGGGGATTCCTTTCCTTGGGCAGAGGGTGAATCTTCAATTATAATTGGCACTTTTGAAGAAGGCCGAGGTTTCCCTATTTTGATTCTTGTGCTCTTCCTAGCCCTGAAATACATGGAGGCCTGCCTTTTCCTCTTCTGCTTTGGCTTGATGGGTGTACTGAGGGTAGTGAGAGTAGCTACTGCCTCTCTTTCCAAAGTCTCAGGGGACACTTCTCCTTGTTTTTTCTTTTCTGCCCCTTTTTCTCCTCCTTCTGTTTCTTTTTCTATCTCTGTTTGTTATGTTTCTTCATCTTTCTCCTCCTCTATCTTAGTTTCTTCCTTCTTCCCTTCTTGTTCTGCTAAGTCACCAGTTGCTTCACCTTCTCCCCCTTGCTGCTCTTCCTCCTCACTGCCAGTAGGACTGATATCATAGGTTAGGGTCTTTATGTCATCCTCAGCTGTCATGTTTCGGAAGATTTCCCATGCTATAGGGAGTGTAAATGTATGGAGGGCTTCTTCCACTAAAATTTTGATTAACCCATGGTGAGCTAGTTGCTCTGAATTTCCTGCTTGAACTTTAGTGCTGGAGTCAATGAGAGACTGCAGGAGGAAGTAAGGGATGCTGAGCTTCTTAGGCACTGGAGTGTCCATGCCATACCTTAATTCATGAAGGATTCTAAAATGGTAACCATAGACAATGTTGTACCTCCCCTCATATGAAATATATTTGATTATTTGGTAGCTAACCTCATCCCAAGGATATGGTATGCTAGCCCTTCTAATGCCATTTTTATCCTCTACAGGGGTTTCATTGTTTTGGAAAAAGTTTTTCTTAGCAGCCTGGCCAATTGGTTTCTCATCCTTACTCCAAGGCAATCCAAGAGGAAGGGTAGTGACCCTACTGATAAATTCAGGGGTTATCTCCATGGAAAGACCTATAAAGGTGATAGTGGCATGTGTTCTGGTGTGAGGGACCAAAGACTGGGAAAATTCTTGAGCAATTTCCTCATCAAACCCTCAAAATTTCTTTAAAAAGTTCATCCAATTTGCTCTTGTGAATATTTCCACTACTTGGGGATGTGCATGGAGCTTGGAGGAGTTGGTGGGCTCCTTCCTCATAAAAGCTCATGTCATTTTGTTTATGCTTCTTTAGGACCAAATATGGAGATGGAGACAACAATTTTTGAAGAAAAACCAGAGAAACAGAGAGACTGTTTTTTTTTAAGAAATAAGCAGAATTTTTTTATGTATTTCCTCCACCTAAAGGCTTGATTTCACCCTTGAATTTAAACCACTGCTTGCATATTTTGATATTCAATGGTTGTATGCATGGAACCTACCTCCTCAGCCCGAGAATCATGCTAAAACCCGTGTTTTCTTCCTTCAAAACAACTCATTGGCCCTCCTATTGAAGACTATTGTCCCTCCTGTAGAATTCCTGTAGGTGCTCCTGTAGAACTTGTAAGTGCTCTTGTAGAAAATGCCGAGAGCAGGAATATGGGAGAGATCAATGGAGAAGGGTGGTTACGAGGCTGTGGGGGCAAAGTGTATGTTGGCCATATTCGGACTGTTGGTCCCCACCTACCTTGTCATCATGGCCCTTTCCTCGTAATCATCCCTCATGATTGCATCAGAGTTCACACTTCCTCTACTACTTGTCCTTGACATCTTTCTTGAGTTTACTGTGTGCACATGTGGGTGACATCTCCGGATGAGTGAAGTTAACTAGATGATGATGGCCAAGTTAACTAGCCACCTTTCCCTCGTTCAACCTCAACCATCTCATTGTTGTTGCATGCCTTCTAATTACACAGATGCAAACAAAGGAGCGAATTAGTTACTTACCTGAGATCCGAATGCATTCGCTGTGAGGTGCTATGGCTCTCTCTCTCTTTGCTGCATGCCTTTGTTTCTTTTGCTGCATGATGTCTGCTTGTTGATGTGTGGTTGTGCCTTGTGCAGGTTATTCTCTGGCTAGATCTGAGCTTCAGGTGTCTTCTTCAACCTTCATATTTGCACCCTCTTGCTGTTGATGCTAGATTTTAATGGGATCAGCTGCTACAGGAATTCCTACAGGAGCTCTTGTAGCTGCTTCTCCCCTTGAAACTTCAGCTTCTTCCTGTGCTTGGAGCTGTGAGGATGATGCTAGAGATGTAGATAGAGATGGAGAGGTAATAGGTAGGCTTCAGGTGAGGTGGATGGTGCTGTTTCCTTTTTCATTTTTTTCTTTTTCTTTTCCTAATATATATATATCTATATCTATATCTATATATATTTATTTTCCTTGGACAGGAAGAAGAATGATGCTTGGGATGTGATGCAGGCTTGGAAATGATGGCAAGGAGGTTTGAAGACTGCAGGAGGATTTATATATTTTTTATGAAGCTTCCCTATCCCTAAAACTGCCTTTTATATCCATTTCTGGCTCTCTGTAATTCCTACAGGAGCCTCCTGTAGAAAAGACAGAGCCTCTTGTAGAAAGAACAATTTTTGAAAAAGAAGCATAATGAGGTGAAAAAAATGCCAAGAATGATGGAAAAAGGTGTGGGAAGGTAGGATAGGTGCTGGTGGTTGTTTCAGGGCTTCCTTGGCACCTTTTGCTGCTTCCTGTCCTCCTGCAAACTTGCAATGCAACTAAAAATTCATTTTCTTTTTCTCTTTTTTTTTTTTGAAAACAACTAGGGCGCTTCAGGGAGGTTTTCACCCTAATTGCCTGCCCTAGGCGCCTCCAAGGGAGGTTTTCACCGAGGCATCTTATTTTTCTCTCTTCTTTTTTTAACATCACTGGGCCGCCTCAGAAGAGGTTTTCAACCCAATGATGGGACTCAAGCGCCTCATGGAGGTTTTCACTTGAGTCCTTTTTTTTTATTATTTTCTTTTCTTTTTCTTTAGTGAGTCGGTGAAGTGGAGGCTAAGACATGCTCCACTACCATCACTATCTTATTCAAATCTTCAATGAACTCTCGCTTGGAGAGGGGTTTCTTGTAGACTTTCAACCGATGTCCATTGACAAGCATGGGGATAGCTTCATCATCAATGGTTCTGATCAAAACTGAACCATTGTCATTGCATTTCTCCACAGTGTAGGGTCCCAACCATCTTGTCCTTAGCTTGCCCTTGAAATCTTTGTATCTTGAATCACAGAGTAGTGCCCATTCTCCCTCTTGGAATTTCTTTTCCTTGCTATTTTTTTCATGCCATATCTTTCTCTAAAGCTGAACTACCTTTGTATGGAGAAGGGCCTGCATTCTGTGTTCATCCAATCCATTGAGCTGAAGTAATCTTTCTTTTTGTGCATGGATGAGGTCTAGGTCCAGCTGAGCTACCATGCTCAGGGTACTGAATTCAAACTCTATTGATAGCAAAGCCTTCTTCCCATAGACCAGCTCATAGGGTGTGAACCCTGTAGTGGTCTTCCATATTGTTTTATAGGCTCAAGTGGCCTCAACTAATCTACCTGCCCAGTATTTTTTGCTGCTACTCACTACCTTTGTTAGGATCCCTTCCAATGCTCTATTAGTGACCTCCACCTGCCCATTGGCTTGTGGATGGTAAGGGGTTGAAGTCCTGTGCTTGATTCTATGATGTGTGAGCAGGTCTTCAATCAAATTGGAAGTGAACTGACTGCCTTGATCTGTGACCAACTCTCTTGGATACCCAAACTTGTAGAATATTTTTTCTCTAAAAAATTCAGCTACTTTTTCTTTTGTCGCTACTTTGATTGCTTTTGTCTCTGCCCACTTTGTCAGGTACTCGGTGCACACAATGATGTATTGCTTCTGCTTTGAAGGAGGGCTGATAGGCCCCACAAAGTCCATGCCCCACTTCTCAAATGGCTCAAAGGTCACTTGAGGTTGCATGGGCATTTCATCCTTTGGAGTAGGTTTCCCCATCCTCTGACACCGATCACACTGGCTGGTGTATCTCCTCACATCCTGATGAAGAGTGGGCCAGTAGTAGCTTACTTGCAGTATCTTGAAGGCAGTTCTTTTTGCTACAAAATGACCTCCACAAGGCCCATCATGACAGATCAGGAGGATGTCAAAAATTTCCTCCTCCCTGACACATCTTCTCAAGATCTGATCTGGTCCAAGTTTGAAGAGATTGCCCCCAATCCAGGTGAAAGGGGCATTTTTCCTTACTATCTTGCTCTTTTCTTTTGAGGACATGTGTGGTGGGAACTATGTTGAAACCAAGTAGTTTGCTATATCAACAAACCATGGAGAGAGTACTGAGATAGAAAACAAATGTTCATCTGGAATTTGGTCATCCACAATTCCTTCTTCACTTGTAGGCAAATTTACTCTAGACAAAAAGTAAGCAACAACATTTTCTTTACCAGGCTTATCAATAATGGTCAAATCAAACTGTTGCAGTAAAAGCAACCATCTAATAATGCGAGAATTCACATCTGGTTTGTTCATTAAATATCTAATTGCAGCATGATCAGTGTGCACAAAGGTTTGATAGCCTGTGATATAATGTCTGAATTTGTTTAAGGAATGCATGACAGCTAAGGGACCGTATAGTTTAACTCTGCCTTTGACAAGTTTTTGCTTATAAAGTATATGGCATAAGGTAACTTTTCATCAATTTGTCCCAAGGCTACTCCTATTGCTTTGTTTGAGGCATCTGTGTGAATGTGGAAAGGTAGGGCCCAATTTGGGCCTCTCAGAATTGGGGCGGTCATGAGTTTGCTCTTCAAGGTATCTAGGGCCTCTTGATAGTTTTCCGACCATATGAACTTGACATCTTTACCTAAGAGGCCAAACAAAGGAGAGGTTAGCTTGCTGAAATATTTAATGAATCTCTGGTAATACCCAGCTAAGCCTAGGAAACTTCTGACATCTCTCACTTTTTGAGGAGGTGGGACCCTTTGGATGATGGCAATTTTGTTGGGGTCTACCTGCAATCCCTGTTGAGATATTGCATGACCTAGCACGGTCCCTTTAGTCATAAAAAATTCACATTTTTCCAGACTGAGGGACAAGTTCATCTCAATACATTTGTCTATAACTTTTCCTAGGTTAGATAAAGCTTCCTGAAAGTCAGAGCCATAAGGAGTAAAGTCATCTGTGTATATCTCTACTGCATCATGAACTAATTCATAAAATATACTCAGTATCGTTCTTTGGAATGTGGCGGGAGAGTTACACAAACCAAAAGGAAGGACCCGGTATGCAAAGGTACCCTAAGGGCAAGTGAAAGTGGTCTTATCTTGGTCTTCCGGGTTGATTTGAATTTGATTGTACCCGCTAAACCCATCTAGGAAAGAGAAAAACTTTTTCCCTGCCAGACCGTCTAACACCTAATCTATGAAAGGTAAAGGAAAATGGTCCTTTTAGTGGCTTTGTTCAATTCCTGATAGGCAACACAGATTCTCCACTTACCATTTTTCTTTGGCACTAGCACCAAAGGAGAGACCCATTCACTGTCAGAGATGGGATAGATGAATCCTACATCAAGCAATTTCTGTAGTTCTTCCTTAACAATATCTTTAAGTGTTGGATTCATCCTCCTTTGAGGCTGCCTGACTGGCTTGCAATCCTCCTTGATGTAGATATGATGAGTACATACTGAAGGGTGCATTCCCTTCATCTCCTTATAACTCCAGGCGAAGGCATCTAGGTGTTTTCTCAGCAAGATACACAGTTCCTTCTCCTGGGAAGTGGATAGGGATGGATTGATTTTCAAGGTTCTTTCTGGGTCGAACTCTATGTTCTTAACATGGAGAGGAGTGGAGTCAGCCGCACAGAGATCAGTTGAGGGGTTTTTTTGGGTTTTTCGTACTATGTCCTCTAATGGTGATACACTGGGAGGTGGATTCTGAATCAGATTTTCAATCATATCATCCTCATATTGTGGTTTTCCCCCATGGTGATTTCTACTGCACAAAGCGGTGCAGAATAGACTTCATCCTCATCTTCCTCCTCAAACCATAGAGGTAGATCATGTTCTAGCAAGGGTTGGGCAGGATGATATAGGATTAAGTGCTTGGACATATGCCCGTTCTTTATGGTCATGTTCCCAGCTCGATAGCTGATGTAGGCATCGGCGGTAGCTAATCAGGGTCTTCCCAGAATGAGAGGATACCCAGTGAGCTTTGCCTTTGGCTGGAGAACTAAGAAATCAGCAGGGTACTCCCAAGAATCAATGGAGACCATCAAATATTCCACAATCCCCTCAGGGGTCATGGTGGAGCGGTCTGCAAGCTGTAGCACGGTCGTGGTCTTCCTCAAGGAGCCCTGGAGGTTGAGTTTGAGAATTGTGTCCTTTTTCATCACATTAATGACAACTCTTAGATCAATCAAGGTGTGTGGGATCATTGTGCCATTGATGTGGACATCAACTACTGGGCTTCCAGGGTCCAGATGTTTTGTAAAATTACCTGCCCTAAGATTAGGTTGGACAGTTGCCCTATGACATTGATGGTTGGAGCATCTCTCTTGCACCTTCCTGGATGCCTAAAGCACTTCTCTTTGACCAACCTATTGTAGATAGGCACATCTTTTATGGCTTGGAGAAGTGGTATATTCACACATAAATTTTTCAATTCTCCCAGGAGTTCAGTTTCTTCTGGGGTAGGCTGGACTGTCGCGGATAGTCTCTCAGGAAAGGGTGGAATTGCTTTAGGTTCACTTTCCTCTTTATCTTCCTCAACCTCCCTGGGTGGAGGCTGGCTATCTGGGAGAACTTTCCCATATCACAAGTTAATTTCCTGAATCTCCATAGCATAAGTTGGGCATGATGGTTCCCCACTATACACTTGCTGAGCCTGTCTGTTGTTCGGGTTCAGATTCGGCTGGGCAGGAATTTGGGGTTGCTTTGGAGGAGCAGGAGGTAACGGTTGTGGTTGGGCAGGTGGTGGAGGCAAAAGAGCGGGAAGAGAGTTGTATTGGGGCCTCCACCCCTGATGAGGTGCATTCCACTAAGGTGGTGGCTGAGCATAGGATTGAAATGAATGGGTGGCTGGTTGGGCATGATATGGAGATGTGAAGGACCAAGGAGGAGGTGTGGACCAGGAAGGATGAGCAGGGGGGCCCCAAGAAGGTATGGAAGTGACTTGGTTGGGGTTGTAGTATGCCTGATATGTCCCTTGCATCCCTTGCTGATATGGTCTAGGTCCATGCAGCCTCCTTTGGTTTATGTAATAGAGCTGTTCAGTGACTCCCTTAGCCCCTTGATATACAACTTTAAGTCCGGGTAAGGAAGGGAACTTGTCTGTAGAATGATTTTCTTCACAGACTGAACAAACTTCTATAGAGTTCAATGGGCATTCATTCCTAGGATGCCTCCTGGTGCATCTAGGCAAAAAATGGCCAAAGCCCTCTCTGCTTCCTCTTGTTTCCTTTTGATATGTAAGGTATCCATTTGCATGGCAAGAGTCTGCAACATCTCACTCTTGAAGTCTTCCAGCATGTTTCCAATTTCTCCTTTAATGGATGAGCTAGAGGAAGAGGTACTGGCTATGGGTTGACTCCCCCTACCTTTCTTTCTGGTTGCTCTAGAATGGTTCCTAAAAACAATGTTTATGTCCTCATAGGATAGTTGGTAGATGTCTCCCCCGGCCAGTAGATGGAGGGTGTCTAAAATATCTTCCCGAATTCCCCTGAGCAGGACCAACTTCAGATACTCAGGGTCAAGTGTACACCCTGCTCTTTTGTAACTGAGCTGGAACCTCTCTTCATAGTTCTCTAGGGACTCATCACTTCCGATGGTCATTCAAAAAATTTCTTCTTTAGTATCTTTTGACCTACAATAGTCTCGATACTTTTTGTTAAAGGCTTGCTACATTTGAGCCCAAGTTGTGATGATATTGCCAGGTAATCCCATGAACCAGCGCAAGGCTACATCCTTGAGAGTAGAAGGGAACAATTTCAACTTTTGCTCATCTTCTGCACAGTCATAGGTTCGACATATAACAACAAACTCAAACAAAAAGGTGTCAGGATCTTCTGTAGTCAGACCATGGAAATGAGGTAGGGCGGAAGGGCTTATATTCTTCATTTTGGTGTCCCCATTGGTCTCCCGAATGGGAAAGGTACCCTCTATTCTCTCTCCATTCCCCCTAGCATTTCTGTGTTCAGCCATTGGCTCCAAAGGAATGTTTTCTTCTTCTTCTTCCCCTATAGGTTCTTCAAATATGTCTGGTTGTTCACCTAAGGGTTCTTCTTGATCGCAGCCACCGAAGAAGAGAGAAGGTTGGCTGTGTGAAGTAGTGGGGGTGTTGGGCAAGAATTTTCTTGAATTATCTCTATTCCTACGAGGCATGAAAGGAAATCTTTTTGGTTGGTTTTTGTTTCTTTTTCCCCACACTGATAGTACCTGCAAAACTGAAATTGATTGAACAAAACAAATTGCAACTAACTGAAATGAACTTGTTGAAATGAAATTTGTAGAATTGAAGAGGAAAGCAAGGAAATGTAGAACTTGAAAGAAGAGAAATGACTAGTCTACTTTTGTTGAAATGAAATTTGCAGAATTGAAAAGGAAAGCAAGGAAATGCAGAACTGAAGGAAAAGAAAGGACTAGTCTACTTTTGCTGAAATAAACTATTAGCAGAATGTTGCAATAGAAAATAGAAGAAAGAAATAATCACAGAATACTCTGACGCTTCCCTGGCAACAGAGCCAAAAAAGTGGTGAGCACCAGTATTGCAGTAATAATGTTGCAACTCCTGGGCTGCCTACTTTACTCTTATCAACCCAGTAGTTTGTAACAAACTTGGAAGCGACGATGTTGTATGCACAAGTACTAGTTCTTACTGCAGGTTGTCACTTGGTCAGCCGACGCAAGATCACTAGGAGCTCAAGCCAACTTCTATGGATTCCTGAAGAAGCTCTATATGTGATGAAAGGAGAGAAATACTACTCTACATATACTACTCTAATTGCAGAAAGGAGAAAGACTAAAATGTAAAGCAAACCAAGTAAATCCTAATTAACCAACTAATCCTACTTTTGCCGAAAGCACTATGAACACCATGAAAAGAATGCCATTACCTACTCAAGGAAGTAAACAACATCTAACTAACTATTTCTGGAAGTAAATGAGAGAAAAACATCTTTTTGGATTTTTAGGTATTTTTATGTGAATTTGTCATGCATGTAATTTATTTGTTTGTGAATGTGGCAGTGAATAGGTGGCATTGGAGGGTGGTTTTGGGACTTGAGAGGATGTAGGAAAGTGTGTTTGGGTCCTAGAGGTCTCAGGTGGCCTTCTGGAGGCTTTTCCCATACTCGACCTTCAAAAGAAAGCCTACAGGAAAATCTACAGGGGAACACAGGAAATCTACAGGAGGAGGCCGAGAGTAGTTTTCACTATTTTGAAGGTGTGAGAGTGGGTGGAAAAGGTAGATGAAGGTTGGAATGAAGTGTTAGGGCACCTAGGGTCTACCAAGAATCATTAGGAGAGAGAAAGATGATTGGATTTGCTCAAGGAGAGAGGAAGAAATTCTATGGAAAATGCAGAAAACTAAGGCAGAATTAAGGGGAGACTTGGGCGATTTGTAGGGCATGGATCAGATGGAGGATGGAATGGCTGCTAGGTTGGCATGCTACTATAAGATATCTACTGCATAAACAACTGACAGTCAAACAATGAGATTAAGAAAGCAAGGAAATAAGTGCATCTAGAAAAATAGAGTTTTGCGTCAAACTACTCTAAACTATGATCTATGAAAGGAAATGCTGAGAAATGCTACAAGAAAGGAAAGCATGAAAGAATAATATTGTAAATAAAGAAGTGAGCATGATGAAGAAGTTTTGAAGCAAAGCAAACTAGACTATTAACCAACTAAAGAGCTGCAAACACTAGAAGTCCCATAAATGAGGAAAATCTGTGTTTTTGGGGCAGCAAGAGGGTCTTTGCCTCAAATCATGGTCCCAAAGGGAGGAAGAGAGGCCAAGGCACTATTGCTAGCCTTTTGAATCTTTTCTTTATCACTACTTAACCTGCTATAGAAAGCACAAATGGAAGCAAACTATTGAATCATCAAGAGCAAGCTATTCTTAACAATAAAATAAATGCATCTAACAACAACCTAATCTACAAACTGAAATAAAACATACAAATACAAGTAAAGAAGAGCTTGGCTGCTTATATTGGGCCCTAAGCCAAGAGCTTCAGCCCTCTAAAGTAACTCAGTGCTAGCTCAAAAAGGATTCCATCTTTATTATCAAAACAATAACAAGATTACATGGAATTGTCAAAATAATAAGCTCGAAGTTGGAGTAGAGTTTACATAAGCAAAAATACAACAAAACTCTGACAAAAATCCGAACCTAGTGAGGCCCTAAGCCTCTCTACTTATACAAATGAAGCTACCAACAGCTTCCTTAAAATCAGGGAGGTTTGGCTTGCAAAACTTGAGATAATCATCAGTCATTCTCCACTTGCTCGGCTGCCTTCTAATGCATGACTTGGCTGCTTGTACTCCGATCTGAATGAAGGGGAATTCGAAGTGAGGAGTAATAAATGAGGGGGATTCCCTCCTACAAGTCCTCTCCTTTTTCCACTTCGAGTTATTGTTGCCATTTGTCCATTGGATCCTTGACATTGACCTCAAAAATCATCAATAATCTGCATTAAACACATGTTAGACCACATGGCATCATAACTTACTCAACTCACTCTATAAGCATAAATATAATTAGAAAATCATACAATAAGCTAAGAGAATGGTTGATTTGACTATGTTAGGAGGTAAAATGAGCCCATATAATTACCCATTTATGAGGCTCATTAGTTACTATTTCAATTAATAATTTTTCAGTTCCAAATACTCTAATAGATTTGGGAGCAACTATAAATGTTATGACTACAGAGACTATGAAACATTTGAACTTAAACAACATTAGATCTACTACTACAATTCTAGAGCTTGCAGATAGATCTAAAGTTGTACTAGAAGGAATATTAGAAGATATCATTGTCTCTCTGGATTCATGGGAGTATCTTGTAGACTTCCTCATTTTGCAGCCAAAAACAAATTTAGGAGGCCATCCTCTAATTTTAGGCAGACCATGGTTAGCCACTGCAGATGCCTTCATTGGATGTAGATCGAGAAGTATGATTATTGCACATGGGGATGAAAGGAAACACATCACACTCTATTCTCCAACACAAGCACCTTCTTTATTATCATGGCTTGAAGGACAAGAACAACAGGAAACTAAATCTATTCTTAGTATTAATCAAGTCTTTGACCTTAGAGAAGAAGAAGAGAATGAGGATCTATTAGACCTTTTCATCTCAGAACTAGATATTTTAGAGTAGCTTAGAGTAACTCAATATGAAGCTGCAAGTAATCTTTTGAATCATTGTTTTCAGGAAAATTTCACAATTCAATCATTGCAAGATTCATTCACAAATATTTTTCTTGTTAACTCAATTACCAATTCAAAAAGTAAAATCATTGAGATTTATCCTGGAAAGAATTTGAATATTGGTAATAACTTACAATCATCACAAGAACAAGAGGTAATAGCATTGTTACAGAAATACTCAAAATATTTTTCCTGGGATTACACAGACATGCAGGGGATTCATCCAAAAACATGTATCCACCACATCTACACTGATGATCATATCAAACCAGTAAGGCAACCTCAAAGAAGAATGAATCCCATGATGAAAGAAATAGTGAAAGAAGAATTGCAGAAATTGTTACAAGTTGGATTCATCTATCCTATTTTTGATAGTCAATGGGTTTCTCCTTTAGTGGTAGTGCCAAAGAAAAATGGGAAGTGGAGAATATGTGTAGACTATAGGGAATTGAACAAAGCCACATTAAAAGATCATTTCTCGCTACCATTTATTGACCAAGTACTAGATTCATTAGCTAGGAAGAAGTTCTTTTCTTTTCTAGATGGATTTAGTGGGTATAATCAAATCAGAATAGCATTGGAAGACCAAGACAAAACAACATTTACTTGCCCATGGGGAACATATGCATATAATGTTCTGCCTTTTGGGTTATGTAATGCACCTGCTACTTTTCAAAGAGCAATCCTTGCAATCTTTGCTGATTTAATCCATGAATGTGTAGAAGTTTATATGGATGATTTCACTGTATATGGAAACACATTTGATGATTGTTTGAAAAATCTTGAGAAAGTTTTGAAAAGATGCATAGAGACAAATCTATCCCTAAGCAATGAAAAATGCTTCATGATGTTGACAGAAGGGATAGTGTTGGGACACCATATTTCTTCATCAAGAATTAAGGTGGATCCAACAAAAATACAAGTCATTGTGAATTTAATGCCACCTACAACTCAAAAAGAAGTAAGAAGTTTCTTGGGTTATGCAGGCTACTATAGGAGATTTATTGAAAATTTCAGTAAAATAGCTTTGCCTCTATTCAAGTTACTTGCAAAAGATGTTGAATTCCAATGGACAAATAATTGTCAAAATGCATTTCAATTATTAAAAGAAAAATTGTCAGTTGCCCCCATTCTTCGAGGACCAAATTGGTCTTTTCCATTTCACATCTCCATTGATGCATCTGACACAACTATAGGTGCATCACTTGGACAGAAAGAAAACCAGTTTAATTATGCCATATATTTCATAAGTAAAAACTTAACACCGACAGAATTGAACTACATGGTTACAGAAAAAGAAATGCTAGTTGTAGTACATGCAATTAATAAATTTAGGCATTACATAACAGGCTATCAAGTATTCATTCACACAAACCATTCAACCATTAGATACTTAATGAATAAAGCAATTACAAATGGAAAAATTACTAGATGGCTATTGTTAATGCAGGAATTTAACATTACAATTCAAGATCGACCAGGTAAAGATAATCAAGTAGTTGACTTTATTTCAAGGCTTCATTCACCTGGTGATCCGAATCTTGTTTTAGATAATTTTCCAAATGAACATCTATTTGTAATAACTGTAAAATGCCATGGTTTGTAGATATAGAAAACTATTTATCTTCTTGAAAATTACCATCCCACTTCACAAATAAACAGAAAAGAAAAATAATTAGAGAAAGTGCTAGATATAGCTGGGTCAATGGTGATCTCTTTTATACTAGTTCTGATCTGATAATAAGAAAATGCGTTAGAGAAGATGAAATATTAGATATTTTGAAAGCATGTCATGATGAGCCATGTGGTGGTCATTTTGCAGACAAGCAAACAGCCTACAAGGTGTTGAAACTTGGCTACTACTGGCCAACAATATTCAAGGATTCCAAAGATTATGTCAAAAGATGTGACAACTGCCAAAGAATAGGACGACTAATAATATAAGATGAAATGCCATTAATTCCACAACTACTCATAGAGCCATTTGAGCAATGGTCTCTAGCCTTTGTGGAACCTATAAACCCACCTTCAAATGGAAAGAAGTACATTTTAGTATGTATTGATTATGTTACTAAGTGGGTAGAGGAAAAGCTAGTAGCAAGAGCAATAGAAAACACAGTAGTCACATTCCTCTTTGAGGAAATATTTGTCAGATTTGGAGTACTAAGATAGATTGTAACTAACCAAGGAACATAGTTCACCTCCAAACTTGTTCGAGATCTTACAGAAAAGTAAAAGATCAAACATAGAAAATCAACTCCATACCATCCTCAAGCAAACAGACAAGTGGATTCAACAAACAAAGTCCTGGAGAATATCATGACAAAAACTATACAAATGAATAGGAAGGACTGGTTAGAGAAATTGAGAGATGCACTATGGGCATACAAGATAACATGGAAGAACACAACTCGATTCAGTCCATATCAGTTGGTGCATGGAAAAGAATTCACGTTACCCATAGAATTTCAAATACATACATTCAAACTAGTAGCAAAGTTGGGAATGGAATTATCTAAAGCACAACAACAATGAGTCATGGAATTAAATCAACTGGATGAAATAAGACAACAAGCAGTAGAGCACACATCTCTTGTGCAGTAGCAAAGAATAAAATGGCATGATCGATTTATCAAAAATAAAACATTCAATAAAGGAGATTGGGCATTATTGTTTGACTCCAAGTTTAAAGATTTCAAAGCAAAGTTTACAACTCATTGGTTGGGGTCATATGAGATAGAAGAGATCTTTGATAATGGAGCTGTCAAAATAAAAACAATTGATGAAGCATCTATTTCATTTGTAGTTAATGGACATAGGCTTAAAGTCTACAATAAGCCTATAAATAAAGAGGATTTTATGAAAATAATTTCAACAGACACTGATATGGAAATAATGGAACAACATAGCAATATGCCTTCCATAATTCCAGAAGAATAAAAAAAAATTGCTTGTGAAAATCCAGGAAACTGGCACAAAGCAAACTCGAATTCATATAGGAAAACCAACTAGTTTGGCCTGTATGAATTCTTTACTTTGTTTTACTCTTACTTCTGTTTGATTTTGTAGAAACAATCCTCCAAGAAATACAAGACTTGAGGACAAGTCTTAACATAAGCAAGGGGGAAGTTGTAATAAAACTATGCAAATAGTTTGAGCAGCTGAATTGCAGAAGGAACCTGAATTACATGTCAGAAGGGACCTGATACATCATTGAAAATATTGTGCAGAAGGGACCTGAAATATCATTATGCAAAAGGAACATGTATTATATGACAGATGCAACATACAAAAATTGTTGAAAAATACATGTCAGAAGGGACCTAAAACATCAATTACAAACTGCAGAAGGGACTTGAACAACATCAACATTCAAAGATCCTGAATCAATGTCAGATGCGAAAACATGAAGCAGAAATAAGTCTCTACATTGCAATATATCCTGGAAGAGCCATCAAAGACATTGTCAACTATCATTTGACCAGAAGACATCATTAACATCAAATATTTTATGGGAGTACAAGTACAATAAGTAAAAAAAAAATCTCTTAAAATTTCGATTTTTTAATTTTTTTCTAGAAGTTGTTAAGACTAATTTAGTGCTTGATATGCATTCTATTCCTACCTTCATTATTATCACCACTACTATCATCACCTATTCATTACCCTTTCCTACATTTAACCATCATTCCATATTAAAAAAAAAAAAAAAAAAAAAAAAAACAAACAAACAAACAAACAAACAAAAACAAAACAAAACAAAACAAAAAACAAAATACAAACAAACAAACATCCCATTAATCCTACAATCCCTATACCATCATTCCATATCATAAAAAAAAAAACTTATTTTCTTAAAGCATATGGATCAAAAAGTGAAGGCTCAATATTCAAACCCTTGATTGACCTACAAAAAAAAATAACAAAGGTTAGTGTCATAGAAATTTAATTTTAAACATGACCATTCTAGGGTCATTTTAAAATTAAATTAAAACAATGAAAAATGCAAAGTGTAATATACCTATGTTATGATTAAGGACGAAGCGCATAATGTAAAATGATGCAATGAAATGCAAAGTCGAAATGATGCAATGAAATGCAAGGTCGAAATGATGCAACGAAATGCAAAGGAACGAAGGTATGCAGTGGTATTATGATGCATTTCAATGGGCATACAAATGAATGACTGATTAATGATGCAACGAAATGGTTGATTACATGGTTTACAAATACAAAGGAATGGGCATACAAAGACATGAGTAGAGCAGAGAATATGATTTACGGTGATGAGACAAGCATAAACACTGTGGAGGAAAGGACAAAGGGGAAACATTGTCAACAGGACACATGGCAGCCAAAGGTACGCATTTAGACTATGTACTGGAAGGTAGAAATGGTCAAAATCTTCAAACAAACATACAAACGCTTCAAACACTACAAACTATGCTATTTTCTCACTGTGTAAACTACTGCTCTGTAATTAAACATTTTTTTCCCACCATCATAGCCAAATTCCTCTCAGGTAGAGGTGTAGAATGCTGTGCATTTATGCGCATGCATACAACACTCTTGTGGAAGGAGAAATAAGAAGAAAAATGAAAACAAGGAAGAAGAGAGGGTTGCGTAAAGCAAGAACCCTGAACAAAGGAAGAAACGCAAAATATATAGGCAACTGTGGAAGGAAGAAGGCATCAATTTTCAAGAGGATATGAGACCGCGATTTTCTCAACATTTAAGTTGACTGAGCACTCCACCAGACTCCAGAAATCTCGTAAAAGAAGGTAAGATATCACCTCTAGATTTTCATAAGCTGTTAACGGATTTCAAGGAACAGAACTCGTGTTAAGTATTGCATTGTGTCATGTCAAAAACGAGTTAAAACTCTAGTTTAGAAACCTGAGCGATTGCCACCATTAAACACGTATTTGCCATTGATTTAATGAACAAATCCTGGGAAATATCGAAGAAGATTTTTGATTGAATTGGCACTGTCTAACACAGGAACTCAAGTTATCTCAAAAATATCATAAAATCACTTCCAGATCAGGTAATCTCGCAATCTCTTCATGCGTGGTTGGATGCGAAAACGTAGAGTTTTCGATTTTGATTGTGATACATAAACAGAACAAATTTTTCCTATTTTTACACACAGTGGGCATAATTCGTTTCATCCAAGTATGGTCTGTATGGGAAAATTCGTTTCATTCATATGCACAGTGAAAATTTTCAAAACAGAGCAGGGATTTTTGATGAATTTTGGCAAAAACAGAGATAGAATTGTGAGATAAGGAGTAATAAAAACATGGTCAAAATGTTTTTATGATCTTTGCATATAGAGAGCAATGCTTTTTTTTTTATGGGTTTTGAAGAACAGTGAACCGTTTTTTGTAGTAGAACAAAGGTTGAACAAGGTTGATTTCATTGTTTTTTTAAGAGCATTAGAGAGAAGGTAAGCCCTATCACCAAAATGCATGAATAAATCAACAAATATCTGTATGTATGCATAATTTTTATTTTCAAAATGAGAATGATGACAGTGCAAGGTTATATAAATTGGTTTTCAGAGCATATGGCTACCAGGGTAGAACCAAAAGAATTCTAGATTGAGCATTGGGAAAAAGAGACAATAGAAAAACTTTATCAGGCTGGTCTTATAGGCTTCCTCCAAAAGTTTAATAGGCATAAGCCCAGACCATGGTGGGAAACCTAGTTATCCCATTGACTCCAGAATTCATTTCTCAGGCCTTAGATTTACCACTGTCAGGGGAATAGTATCATAAGGGCTTACACTTTAAAGAAAAGGGATGGACTTTCTTTTTAGACAAAAATAGGAAGGGATCATTTGATAGAACCAAGGGCATACCTAGGGAATGGTTTAATGAGCCATGGGCAAAATTGGTTTTAATTATTCAAAAGTTTTTCACATGTGACAGAGGGCACAATGTGGTGCATCTTTATCATGTTAGATTGCTCCAGCATATCAAAGGAGAAGTGAAAATCAATTTTCCATATTTCTTCTCTAAGAATCTAATTAAAATGATAGAGAATGTGAAAAATGAAACTAGACCCAAGGAAGCACAAATCTATCACCAAGGACTCATCAAAATTCTTGTAGAATATCAAATGAAAACCAAGGGTGTAGTATGGAAAGAGTTTTTAGTTCAACATCATTTTGAAGAATAGGCCATAGAGGAAAGGTATAAACCAGTTCATGAAACAAGAAGCATAATGAACTCACCTCTCTATCCAAGGACAAGGTCCAAAAAGCAAAAAAATACTATCATGGTTGAGAGAGAAGCATCTTTCATATCCACTCCCAGGAGGCATAGGAGAAAAAGTCTAGCAGAGACAAGTAGTAAAGAGAAAGACCCTGAGGTACAGATTGTTGAAACACCTTCCACAGAAAAACAAGTTGATGAAATCATTGAGAGATTGGAAAAAGAAGCCTATGAAAAGACATTGGAGAAAGATTCATACTTTGATAATGTTGAAGCCACTTCATTTTCCAAAGACACACAAGAATTGGAGAAAGAGCTGCACCTTAGCAAAATAAAAGAGTTAACATATCAATTGGAGATAAGCAGAATTCTAGAGAGGCATTTGAAGAAAGAAAACAAGACATACAAGAAAAACAATGCAAAATTGATCAAGGAAAATGAAAAGCTAAATGAGGAAGTTGGAAAACTAAAAACAAAGAATAATCTTCTTTGTAGGCAAGCTTTCAGGTGGCTCAAAGACAAAACTTATGGAAGAACAAGTATGAAAAACAAAAATTCAAGGCTACAATATACAAGGAAGAGCAGTACAAGGGAATTGATTGTCTACTACAAGAAGCACAATAGGAGGCATCTGGATTAGGTACAAGGTTTACATCAGAGCTTAGAAGGTCCAAGAGAAAGAAGCAAGCATGAGGACATGCTTGTACATCAGCAAGGGGGAGATGTTGGCCCTCGTTTTTTATCCAATTTTGCTTAATTAAATACACTTAATTTCCATGTTATCCATCCATTTACCATCATATACACCCCATTTTGACCAATTTATGCATATTCAAGTATATAAATTAAGTTTTGCAATTTTTAGATGTTTTTATAAAAATTGGATTTTAAGTGCATTTTTGGACAGGACCAGAAATTCTCGTAATGACTTCATTGATGTCATACTTGCAGGACACCTAGGAATGAGCTGAGCACATTTCTAGAAAGCCTAGGAACTAAGAGTGAATGTATTCCTATTGGTTCGGACAAACCAAGCTTAAACATGCCCGGTCAAAGCTGGTCAAACAGGACTAGTCATTCAAGAAATCCCTAGGAAATAGGCCAATTTTGGGATTTCATGGGATTTTCCAGATTTTGAGTGATTGGATGGATGAGATCGACTTGGAAAGGTAGGATAAGGATATACATAGTTTTTATATACATTTTAGATCAGTTTGTTTTATATTATCTCTATTTAAACCAAAACATTGAAGGCATGCATATGTAGAATTTGTATAATTTCCTATTGAGACTTCTAAATATTTTGAATTAATTTGAGGAAATTTGAGGAACCTGTTATGTCTTATTTTTGTTGTTCAATGATGTGGATGATTGAATGAGTTTGCAGTAACTGATAATCTCTTCAAGTGTGCAAGGCAAGGGTGGAGGGCCCCCACACCAAGCTAAGTACATTTCATGGTTAATTTAGCTTAATTTTCATAAACTAGTTTTACTTCAAATTTGTTTATTTAATTAGATGTATGATGATTTATTATGTTTGCTGATGAATCTTAGTTTACTTCTAATCTGTATATGAAGGGACAAGCCAACGTTTAAGTTAAACTCTCCTTCTATCTGATCAATGAATAGAAACTAAAATTCATCTTTTTTGCTTTCAAGTGATTTTTTGAAATTCCAGTTTTCTAACAATGACATTAATGATGAATGAATTTGTAATGAAGAATAGAAAGGACCTCCTTAGTTAGGAGCCTCTTCAATTATTATTTTATGCATCTTAAGCTATTGTTCATTAGTGGTTTTTTATTTCTGTTCATAAAGTAGTATTGTGGAAGAAGGTCAATCTGGTTCTCCTAAGTTAGGAGCCACTTCTCCTGTTTATTACATATTGAATTAGAAATTACTTAGTAGAATTTTATATTTGTAATATGCACTTATAATTAGTTTATAATTTCATTTCCTTCAGTTTCCATAAATTATCTTCTAAAGTTGATTATAGTTGATATCCATATATTTTGGACATGCTTCTAAGTTCTACAAACCTGGATTGACATTTAAAATACTTGTGTTAATTTACTCAATAAATTGACCCAACAATCTCTATATCTCTTTCTATTTCTCGGATTCTCAGGAAAATTGCTTTCATAGTGACCCATCTTGTGAAAGTTGTAGCATTCGATTTTGGATATGTCTATCTTCCTTCTAGGTTCTTTATACTTCTTGAATGATCCTTTGTTCTTGTGATGAGTGGAGTAGGCATTTAAAACTTTTTCTTCTTCATTCTCCTGGTTTCTTACTAGCAAAATTTTGACTTCTTCCCGATTTTATGCATTACATAGTTGTTCAAATATAGGAGTCGTCTTCTAGTTGTTGAGACCTGATGAGAAGGCAGTCCCTAATGTTGTTAAACCTAGAAGTGCAGTGATTACAAGCTCCTTCTCTGGTACTGTCTCATCAATTTCCTAGATTTCATCTCTTAATCTATTTATTCTCACAAAGAAAGATTCCATTGTGTCTTCCTTTATCATATTTATAGATCTTAGTTCATTTTTAAGGCTTCCAATTTGACCAAGATTCTTGATAGTGAATAATTTTGAAAATTCCTCATACATCTCTTGAGCAGAGTCTATATTGGGTATCTATAGGGGATGAGGTTATCCTTTACGCCATCCACCATTAGAATCATCGCCAATATTATTGTTTCCCTAAAATTTGCCTTTTCAACATCACTTGACTCTTTTGTAGGCTCCTTCACCTTTTCTTTGACTAGATCCAAAAATTTATTCTTTTCGAGGATGAGGTTTATCCTCTTCTTCCAGGCCCTATAGTTAGATGCTCCTTCTAGCTTGTTTTCTCTTTTTATTGATTTAGACATTGTCCTTGAAGATGATAGATTTGACTTTTATATTTTCCTATTGATGACCCTTATTTAAAGATTCTTAGAACTCCTTACTCTTCTTTCAATAGATCTTTAAGTTTCCTTTTTCCCTTTTTCTTCACCTTAGCTCTGATACCATGTTAGAACATCCGAAAGGAACACATATTTTATTTATGTTTATAGTTACTTGAGATATTATTATATTTTCTTATGTTCCTCTTTTATCTTTAGTTCATCAAGTAATTATCAAAACAATAGCACAAATATCACAGACAACAGATATAGGCAGACAACCAGGGAAAAACCCCTATCTAGGGGAAAAACTAGTCAACAGCTCTTCCTTAATAACTTCCTGAGATAATCCAAGACTCTAATAGACTTACTCCATCCCAAATAATCATTTTCTACCTTCTATAGATGATGAACTTTCCAAAAATATCTTTGACCTAACAGTACCAACTTGTAGCAGGAACAGAACTTCAACTTTGTCAGAGCAGTTAGTTCAACAATAACTTCAACCCAACAATTAGCCCAACAACAACTTCGACCCAATGATAGTCCAACATCAATTTTGACCTAACAGTTTAACCAGCAACAACTTCGACCCAACAATATCTTCGTCCTTCCAACAAATATCCTAGTAAATCCACACAAGTGAGAGAAAGACAAACCCATAAACTTCGATCTTCCTTCTTCCACTAACTTCACAGTTTTTATTCTTTTCTTCTCTTAGAGATTGAACTTATGTGTGAGTTATCTCCAAATGAATTCAAATTTCTTGTATATATATGCTTCTGATGAGGTCCAATTACCTATTTTGAGGCTGTCTTGATCTCCTTGAGGTTGACTCGGTGTGGAGGTGACAAATAGTTTGTTTGACTCAATCATAAATATTTTTACATGATTCAAAAGCCCAAGAAGGGTCTCTTTAAATGGACAATGATTTTAATGACTCAGTATAAATAATAGAAGTCCTCAATGGGTACTTTGACCTAAAACATGATGACACAAGTATGAAACCCATGCTTTAATAAGTCATGTTAATATTAATAAAAAAATATTTTTCATTCTTTTGATAAATATATTTGATTGTGACTCAAATACAATTTATGAAGACTGGATCTAGTTACATTCTTCAACACTCCCTCTTAATTAGGGAGGTATTCATACATATACAAGTACATGGAAGATCTCAAAACACATGAACCATGAAGAGTTTAAGCACTTACGGTGCCACAGACTAGATTCCTGACCAGGGAAATCTATCCGAGTGGGACTAACATAGACTGAAGTTTTCAAACAGTCTAGGTACCATCAGGCTTACTTTCTAACCATCAACCCAGGGATCTAGGTGTGTATCCAAGGTTAGAGCTCCATGACCAACGCCACCCTCCCTCTTAGATATCTAGACATCACTAGATATGGCCCCAGATGTCTTCCCAGGAATTTTACGGCCACAATTCCTCGACACATCAAATCTCTCTAACCTCAAGTATGTTTTTTAAAAACCTTGAGAGATTTACCTGAAGAGTCACAACCCCTTAATTGGTAACAACCTTTCAAAGACTCATGACTAAACAAAAACCTTTGGGGTCTTCTGACTTCTTTATTTTGACTCATAATTCATCACAATAGGACTTAGAGGATTCCCAAACAAATATTGACAAGGGTTTCTTCAATCATTCAGCTTCCTTTCCTACTTCACATGCAGCAACCAAACCATGATTTTCATTCTTTCAACAACACCTTAATATTCATTCTCCAATTTCTTCTTCAAGGTATCCATCGTGAATATAATATGCCCTCCCTTTCAACTTGGGAGATATCCTTCCTTTTATCTCGACTCCTTCTTAACTTATGGAGATCAGTGTTATGAACATAAATGATGTAAAAGTAATAAATATAGATGAGAAATAATAATCATAATAATATATAATTAAATAATAATTAGTTAAACAAAGAGGCATGTCTCTATAGACATGACTCTTCGTGAAAGGGTACTTATCTGGCTATATATACAAGACCCTCACTCTCATTGTATCATCATTCTTCATACATTTTATATATAATAATATTTGTATCCTCAATGGATATTTTCATATTCTAAGTCTTCTGGAGTATTTAACTTGAAGGACGAACTTTGTTCGTTTCATTGGTATTAGAGCCAATTTTGGTTGATCACCAGGCCTTTGGCCATTAACCTCCCATCAACCGTGGTGTTGTGTAATTGAAGTGCTTCGCTCAGAGTTTGGATTTTCTCGATTTTTGGTCAGGCCCTGGGCCACTTATAAAAGAAAAGAGTTAAAAAAAAGAATTAGTTAATTAAAAAATAAAATAAAAAGGCCTTTGGCCATTCAAATTTTAATTATTATATATATAGTCCAAGGTAGATTTTGAAGGAGAACATTCACATATATATAAAGGTTCTACTTATTGATAAAAAATGCATGACAAAGTAAAAGGGGAGTCTTTCCAAATATCTTTAAAACTATATGTAAGAAAAGGAAGAGTAGATAATATTTTCTTGATTCTTCATTAAGTGGTTTACAAGCTTGTGGTTTTAGAAACCCATGGTAATCGCGGCATGGTATTTTAAAGGTAAAAGGAATACAAAATCTCTTTATGTGAATGGTAAGTTTTACTTTTTATGTGAAGAACATTAACCGAGTCAAAAGCACATAAGTGGACATATATTTTATAGTATACCCCAAATGGGTGAATAGCCATGTTTCACTAGGGTTGTAACTTTTCAACAAAAGAAAAAATATAAGAAAAAAGATATATAAAGAGAAGTATTATATTATAAAGGGGCATTTAAAGAAAAGTTCAAGTCATAAAATTATTGAAAATATTTATAAGTACAAAGCGGCTATTATTATAAAAGGTTACTTGAAAGATCCATATATTAAAGTTTATAAATGGTTAAATATAGAACTATAAAGAGACATAAGGATAACAATTTATAACAAAGGAAGAATACTTTTTATAAGCATTATAATAAATATAAGGTGTAGTTTATTTAAATAGTGGAGCTAGATTAACTTTTTTTTTTAAGTGGGAAAAAATATATAATTGAGTAAAATAAAAGTTAAAGGAATTTATAAAGGTGTTCAAGTTTATCAAATAAAAGGGCACTTATTTTAAAAAAGAAGTCCATTTTTGAAGAAAAAAGTGAATGGAGCCTAATTCGAAAATGATGAAGGAAGGATGATTTTCCTATAAGGACATTTTAATCGCACATCACAAGATAATTACATTAAGAGGGACTATACAAGGGAAAAAGTTAATAGCATTGTTAGTACAAGCAACGACTAAAATTACATAAATATTAATTTGGTGAATTGACTGCTAATTTCAGATGTCAATGTAGGAAAAACAACAATTTTTTTTGGAAAGAAATATGAAATCAATGATTTGGAAATAACAATAGATCATTATGAGTACACATCCCAATTTAGTGTTGTAAAAACATATGACATGGAGGTTGACATAATTCTGGGTCAACCTTGGTTTAGAGAATTGGGTGCATTCATGTTAAACATAGAGAAAAAAAATTGATGTTTTCTTATAAGGGAAAGATGATCACATTTCAAGACATGACAATGAAGTCAAAATCGATAATGTCCTCATCAGAAGACTTTAAATATGTCATGAAATTAATACCTCAAAGGAATCAAAACTTAATATTAGAGAAGCAAAAAGAGCTTGAGGAAGCTATATCCAATAAAAACGAAGAAAATTCTCGTTTAAAAGATCATATCCAGAAACTTCTTGCACAAGTCAAAAAGTGTAAAACTAAGAAGCACAAGTTAGAACAAGAAAAAGAAAGGTTCGACAAGAAATTCAATGAAAGTCTATTAGAGAAAGAAGAGGAAAATTTATGCTTAAAAGACTTTAACAAAAAAATATTAGAACAAATAAAGTGTTTAAAAAATGAGATGCTTGAATGCCAAAATAAAGTTGACTCAGGAAATGAGGAATGCTTACGTCTCAAAAATCATAACCAAAATCTGCTCAAACAGATTAAAAAACTTAAGGATGATAAGAAATCATTGACGAATAGGTTCGAAGAAATTGTCACAAAGGAAGCATCAAAGTCTTCAGAGGTAACAATCCAGTTTGACGAAAAAGGAACGAATACTAATCCAGTCAAAATCATAACTCAAGCAAAGGATAACCCTACTGAAGTAAAGACGCATGCAAAAGTTGCAGTTCAAATGATGGACATTCCAAACGATGATTCAACCGCCAACTCAACAACAACAACACTTGAAAGAAATCAGAAAACAACCACTAACATGATAAGGGAATGTCCAAACAGAAGAACTATTTATCGGCACTCGAATCACAAGAGAAAACATTCCAATCATTCGACTTGCTAGTATCACTCAGAATGATAAATTTATGTTCCCAGGAATACTAAAGTTTGCAGAATCCAGTCCTATGATGACTATTAATCACAAAATTCGATTCCACAAAAGATCAATATAGGATGGTCTGATTCATTCTCAGTACAACAATTTTATATATCACTCGAGGATCATATCAACTTGTATCGACAAATATGATTGTCCCCAAATGAGAAGACATTCATAGCAGAAAAAGAGATCAAACCCTTTCATCAACAAGCTTTGAGGACAAATCTTTTTGAAGGGGAAGGCAATGTTATGAACATAAATTATGTAAAAGTAATAAATATAGATAAGAAATAATAATCATAATAATATATAATTAAATAATAATTACTTAAACAAAGAGGCATGTCTTTATAGACATGACTCTTCGTGAAATGATACTTACCTGGCTATATATATAGGACCCTCACTCTCATTATATCATCATTCTTCATACATTTTATATAAAATAATATTTGTATCCTCAATGGATATTTTCATATTCCAAGTCTTCTGGAGTATTTAACTTGAAGGACAAACTTTGTTCATTTCAATCAGTTTCTTTTCTATGACATTGGATAATCTCTCATGGATTCCATCCTTTTTGATCATCATCATTCATATAACTTCCTTAATCATGCTTATCAAATCGAACATCTTCATCATCTTGAAGATTATGTACCTGCATAACTTAGATAGAAATTAAAACCAAAATACATATATAGGAGCACAAAGTTAACTATATTAGAATCATATAATATTTTAAGCATTAGACTTTAGACATCAAATACCTAAACTTAGTTAGTTTCATAAAAAAATAGTTCCATACTTTTATACTTCAACTACTTGCTAGGGATTTTTTCATAAGCCCTAAACTTCATCATCAAGAATTCGAGAAACTTAGTCAAGATAACAATCTCCATTATATCATACCCTACTACAATATATTGCAAACCATAGAAGCAATTCAAAAAAGTATAGTTCTACAATGCATCCAACAACCTTTGAATTTGTATGTTAGACTACCGCTAGGATTTAATGCAAACCCTAGATTCCAATAAGTCTTAAATGTCAACCAATCACAACACAGTCAATATGACCAATCCTTAGATCTTATCACATCATATCCTAGAACATCAAACTTCTACTAGGGCTTAGTTAAAAACCCTAGAACTCATCAATAAAAAGGTTAGTTTAAATACATATCTAGGATAATCATGCACAAGCATATCATAACATATGTAGGAAAAACCCAAGACACAAATATCAATACATTTAAATTTAGACATATAACAATCTTGATCAGCCTAGGGTTTCGATCAAATGAACAAACTTACACCTAGAGTTTCATTCTCAATACTTAAGGGTCTTTAATCATAAACCATAATTTACCAAAACCTCAAGGTGTAGGAACACATTACCATCTAACCCTAAAGGAGTAGGGTTTCCATAATAATACTAAACCTCCAAACATGACATGACCATCAAAACCCCAAACATCAAAAGAAAAGTGTTTTCTATATTTCATAAGTAACCCTATGTAGACTAGGGTTTTCACATTAGCATTGAAATACCCTTAGGTTAGGGTTTTACAGAGAACCTGTTAGGGTTCCACAAACATAATGATTTTAATAAGGGTAGATTCAATCTAATGATTAATATCCCAAATAAGAATCTCTTTGATTTAAAGGTCCTAGACATAACACATATTAGTAGATTCTTTAAGATGAATGAGTATACCTTTATAACAAAGAAAAACAAAACTTATAGTCTAAGACATACCTTTAAGTTGTTTTTTATACAAACCTTATAGGACATCAAATCCAATTCTTTGTCCTGTAAGATTGTAACAACCCCCTCCCAGGTCTACCCAAAGTAACCATGCCAACCGGGGTAAACATGAGGAGAGATGCTACTACAATCAAATTCGACCTCTTATTTCACCTTAAGGAAGTGGAATTGACGTAACATCACATACAATCATCCAACATCATAAAAACAACCCTCGGGAGACAAGTCAACCACTTAGACAACTTGTCCATGTGTCCCACTGCTATTTTGCAACTCTTAGGCCATAGTCGCTCTCATGTTATGGGCAAGGGAGAGAACAACAACCGAAATTCGCTCTCACAGGCCTACCTGCCAGTGACCCTGGGATTTAAGCCACTTTTCTAGCTTGGAATCATAGCCTCTACTCAGAACTTGTTGTAATTTCCAGAATTCATTAAAAACGTAATAACAATGTTGATCAAACAAAAATCACCCTCATGACTAGGCCTAAGCATCCCAAATTGAGATTGACATTATGTAAAACATTTGGCATGAATGCAACCTACAGGTCTAAGATACAAAACAAAGCATAAATGACTGAAAAAACTTATGAAACATAACCAGAAGGATCACCACCTTCTCCATTGAACTACTAAATCATCAATTAGGTCTTGCATCCACCCATTTGACAGTTACAAGTAAATATATGTAATAACCATGACATGAACCAATCATTCAACCATGCTTATAACCAACATAAAACCATATGAATATCAGAGATATGACAACCATTAAATCCACATATAAATCAATGCAAAAGTAAGAGAACTTAGCTTTTATTAATCATAGGCAAATCCGACCAAGTTCAGGACTTCCATGTACCACCCGACCATAGACATGGTTGAACCAAATCTCTCTTTCAGCCAATCACCCCCATGCCATATTCCAAGCATGAATATGGGATCTCATAGAAAAAAAAGGGAATCTAGAGGTTAAACCACCTCCACCTTCACCAAACCGTGATCACACCAAAACCTGTTCTCCGATCACAATTGAACAAAACTTGGAATGTCATCTAGAATCCATCACTATCCTTAAGGAATTCTCCATCTCCTTGTCTCTTAGGCTTTACCGCAATCCAAACCTGGATCACTAGGCCCTAAACCGAGACTTCTCCCTCAGGATTTACTGCGTATCCAGCTAAAACAGGTCAAGGGATTCCTGGGCCTTTGGGAATGGAACTTGAGACCACCTCTGCCTCATATTTTGAAATCCATCTGGAAAACAAAAGCTCAAAAGCTGAAATAAACATCCCAACATACCATGGCATCCGAAAAAAGATTAGGCTAGGCTGAAAACCACTGTCATAACTTGGTAAAACCATGCCACCGACAACAAGAGAACCATACACCAACATGAAAATCCACGCATTCCAAAACCATCTAGGAAATCAACATGCAAAAGGTTACCTACAAGTATTCATGCTGAAGCTACTTGAATCTTGCTTTCCTTTCCTTGATCCTTGCTTGATTTTCCTTTCCTTTGCTTACATTTCCTTCCTTGATCCAAGGCTAGAGTGCTCCAAGGAAACTCTAAGTGACCAAGAGTGAGAGAGAGAGAGAATAATGAGAGAACTCCAAACTTGAACTCACCAAGAGCTTACACTGACCAACTTAACATTGTCCAAGCTTGCCAACTGATCCTCATAAGCCTTTTTATTAATGGGGCTTCTAATTTCTTCATTTTCCATTATTTTCCTTCATTTTCCTCCTAACATGCAACCAGTGACCTTTTACCTTCCTTTTCTCCTATTTTCCTTTATTTTCATAAATAAATGTGCAAAAATGACTTTTTCCTTTTAATGCCTTTGCCTTTACCTTTTCCAATTTCCTTAGACAAAAACACACATCCATTGATGCCCACTAGGATATATTTGCCCAACATTTAGCTTAGAATAAGTGTCCCTTAACCGTGGTCTTATTTTTCCTTTATTACATTTTATTACATGAAATTTTCACTAGGGTTTTTACAGAACCCTCCCCCTTGGGGAACACCGTCCTCAGTGCTAAACCACACCAAGACCTTAGCAAAATCACTGAAAAACAAACATACTTCCCATGGAGCTTTATAACTTATCTCATCGTGGTATTTATAATGAATGACCTTTTCAAAAGAAAAACATCATGACAACATGAGTAGATAACAACCATATCGCATACTGGAGTTTTATAACACAACTCATTTTGGTATTTACAGTAACCACATATACACATTCACATTTGCTAAACCAGAAAATAAAAGGATATGATGCCTATATCAATCAACAAGGGAATCCATAGGATCACACCTCCACCCTCAAAGTAATACCAAGATTCACCTCCTTCCCAGGAAGTCCAGAATCCACTGCCACAGTCAAAGCTGCATCCAATGTCTAGCGCTACAATCCCACGCTACATGTCATCTGAGTGAAAAGTTACTAGCTCATTATTCCAGAGCACACTCCCATTGTAAATCTGGTTCCATCTGGAAATGCTAATGACTAAACCAATATATCCTTGACCTTCCCTTCTCTGCTACATAGTCCCTCGGGAAATATGGTCACCCCCTTCCGTGCAGTCACTCACCTTCCAAGTTCCCTGGAATCCCCTAACCCGAGTGATCCATCCCTTGGAAAGTATTCCTTGCACCAGAAGATACAAAACCAAGGCATATACCTACATCAAAACCATCACACTGATCATAGCATGCTCATGGAAATCAATGGACACTATTGGGTACTAGTGTCCCACAATGGCCCTGCTCCTGAAGTACTTTACCAACATATTATTGCATGTTCCAATTTATTTTGTTGTTTGTTATAGACATATTTGGGCACTTCAACCCCAGTCACATATTTCGATAAACCAAGGGCTCTTTAACCCCTAAAAGTGTTGTTTCATACCCTAAAGGATCATGGTCAATTGATTACATCATTTCCCAGAAGTTCCACCTGAAAAACCACTCAGAACTGGTAAAAACTGGACCATACTGACTGCTCCATGGTCAAGGTGCGATGCATACTAGCTGCTACACTAGCCAAGTGTGATGCATACTGAAGAGGCCTTCTGTAGGGTGTGATGAGCGAGAATGGACAAATGGAAGAGACAGTTTGCTAAGTGGAAGCTCATGGAATCTTCCAGAAACTTCTCCCATGACACTTGCCTCTCTGAATTCGCCCAGGGATGAGTAAGAGATCAATGAAATCTCCAAGTGGAACTAAGAACTATCAGTGGAATGACACTAATCAGAAACCCAGAGCTGACTCACACCCTTGCAAGACATCTATAAATGGATCCCTCATCTGAGAGATCTAGAGGCTGGAATTTTGTAATTTGTAAGGAAGTGCTGTTGGTTTATCTTTGAGAAGAGACATTGTATTGTTGGGTGATCTTACTTTTCATGAGGTGAAGAGGGCTTTGATGCTGGGAGGATGATGTTGGATCAGACAGCTGGGTTGTAATCCTCTCTTCTACTATTAATAAAGTTCTTTGAGTTTTCCTCCATATAATCGTGTATTTGTGAATCTTGTTGTTTGTGAATGCAATTGTATGGTCAATGTATTTCTGATTCTGCATTGTTTATGATATTATAGATCGAGATGCTTTGATGGTGTTTTGTTACTTTGAATCTACAGGTATTCTCTGAAGCGGGACAAGTAGGAGAGGAGTGGAAAGCTCTATCAAGGGAGAGAGAAATCAAGAAAGGAGCCAAGCGGAAGATCCAGGTTGGTCCCCTTTGCTTCTCTCTTATCTATCATACATAAAGGAAATCACAAATTGCTTTGATTGTTTGTTTCTAAGATAGCTACCCATCTTAGTGGGACTAGCAGATCGAAAATACACTAGTTTTCCTGGAAATAAAATGGCGACCATATTGGGGAGTGAATAGTTTGTTTGTTTGTTATTTTTTTTTGTTTTATAAACTACAGACGGAGCCTGAGGTTAGCCAGATAGCCTTCGAACTACTCTTGCTATGCATTTGCAAAGTAGGTGAATGATGCTTCAGTCAATCTCCAGCTTGGTTTATGAACTGAACATCTAACTTACAAGCATTCTAAGTGCCCTTGTGGTAGCTCAATAACCTCCTAAGATCATACCCTTGTACTTTGTTCTTTACTGTTCATAATAGCTCAGCCTAAATCCCTGAACTCAGCTGCAAATTTGACCAAAGACCCAACTCAATTTCGCTCCCTGGCCCATCGCACTGTCTATAACTAGAAACCAGTATGCATCGCACCTCCTGTGTGTAGTAGGTGAGATGCATCCCTATTTCTAAGAAGCATAGGTGCGAGGACTGAGTGATCTCATTTCTCTCTTTGAAATTTGGTTTTTTGGCCTTGTTTTCAGCTCTATTTTATTGTGTTGCTGCCTATGATCAGTATCTCATTGCTCAAGCCTCTTTCCTTTACATGTTTCAGCCTCCATTGATTAGGATTAGTGAATGTTTTTATGTATTTATCCATCATTTACAATCCTTCATCAAAAAGTAGCTTAAATCGAACTGTCGTTTTGATGCAAAAAAGTGTCATAACTGTCATTTTGAGTCAAAAAGAAGAGTGTCATAAAGTCTTCCTCCTCTAGATAGTCGATTGTACTTTTGTCATTGTATTTGATTTGAATTGTTAATATTTGAAGTGTCGAAAGTAGTTTTCTATTCGAAATCGAAAAGTGTTGTTTAGTCTTCCTTTCATTTTGAAAAGAAATTGTCGAAATGTCACTTTGAAGAAAATAGTTCAGATCTATACTTAGTTTTCCTTTTTGGCATTCTCAAATTAAGGAAACGAAAAACAAATACATGCATGTGCATTTGCATTTAGAATGTGTGTGAAAATGATTTAGGAAAAGTGAATTTAGTGTGTTCTCTTTGCTCTCTGTTGAAAGAATCGTAATCTTCTTTCCTTAGTAGCTAGGATTTTCATTGCTAAAAGAAAATAAACGACTGTTTATCATTTTAGATTTCATATTTAGGAATTTTACATCTGCATCACGCGATGAACCTTGAAAGACAAAATCCTAAACAAGATCAACTCTAAAATAAATCTCAATGAACATAAAAATGCTTTGGAACCTAACGCAACACATCTAGAAGTTTAGGCTAGAGACGTGTTCCGGCGTTGTAAAACCTGGTAACTATCATTTTCATCGAAGGTTGGGTGATTCCTCCTCTTTGATACGACAAGTGCTAGTACGGACTTGTGCTCCCCGTATCGTCGAGTATATATTGGGAGACCACAATAGGCTTATATCCTTTATCCATAGGAAGCCGTGTCTACCGCCCTATCAATCGCAATGCACTAAACACAACATTCAGGAAGATTGACTGCCATACATAAGTCCCTGTTAATTTCTCTTTAATTTAACACCAAGGTGTATTTTGCAGTTTTGCGATTGGTTTGGTAATCCCTCTTTCTAGATTTCTAGATTAGTCACTTTCATTCCTTTTCGACTCCTTAAAAGAAAAGGTCCATCTGAGCACTTGTCACTTCAAGCTCATTAAAAATAAAAGGCGACTAGAGTCATCTTTAGCTTTTTCTTGACTCTTAAAAATTGAAAAAGCGAAGTTGTGTCAAAGCATCATTAAAATTTATTTAATACGGAACATCTTTTTCCGCTTAATTTTGAGTTGATCAAGTAATTCGCAATCATGGAAGAAAGTCAATCAAAACCCTATCATTCACAGAGACTAGCGAGTCAACCATCTTGACTCCGGATACAAAACCATTCCGGGCAAAATGGTCTCGTTTAACTGAGTCTAATTCGCTTGATTTATTTGAAACTTGTGTTTCAAATCGTCAGAGACTACAGTTACTCCAATCATTTCTAGTACATTTGCCTTTATAGAAGAAGCTTCGCGGTTACAAGAGGACATTAGAACTGATCTTAGTGTAACGGTAGACCCTTCTATACCTGAGAGAAATCCATCTAGAGTTGAACCAGAGACTGAAGTTCACTTACCTGAACATCTAGAAGTTAAGTTCCAGAATTCATAAGGTGTCACCCCTCCAGTATCTGTTACTGCAGAAGCTATACCTTCTTCGGCTCCAGAAATATTTTATGGACCTAATGGTCTACCTCTTCCACCTAGACTGATTGCCATAGAGGAAATAGTAGAGGATCTTCCATCCAATACTCCATTGCATTTTGGAACTGGGATCCACTTATATCCTTCTATTCCTGAAGTTAGTTCTTTTAATCATCCTTCATCGCAAGTTCCTGTCGAATCGCTAGGAAATCTTTTGGATAGACTAAATATGTCTGAGAAACCATCAACATCTAGGACTATGTCATCTGACACAACTATGACAGAGCTTCTTGCTACCATTCCTACAATGTTTGCTGGTATACCATCTGTCCCGGCTAGTTATCAACAACTAGCTGGAGTCCATTCAGGGACTATTTTGATGACATGGTCTATTCCTATTTCTTCATCCGGAGTCTCATCTGGTATTTCTTATGTTGAAACTCAACAAATTGATCTTGTATGTTAGTATCAATTTGGGTAGTCCAGTCTTCAAAGACCGACCTATCCTTTAAGCATCGGATTTCCACCATATGGGGGGCAGTATGCCTTTTCATTGTTCCCTCCTGGAGAGCAACCATATGAGAGTTTACAACAAAATTCAGGTCAAATTGGAATTACATCCATCGGTTGGGTACCAATACTGCCTCAATAACCAAGGGTTGTATATTCAATGCAACCAGTCCAACCTATGTTGAATATTCCCACTACACCTGCTATTGTGACTGTATCGCAAGTACAAGCATTACCTATTGTATGTCAACCTCAAGTCTCTCAGGTTGCAATAAAACAACCTCTTGTCTATGTGGCTCAATCACAACCTCAGGTTAGTGCCTCCTTACCTGGAACGACTCAAGCTCAAACAGGTACTATTACTCCACATCTTGGTCAATCATCTAGTATTGGGCAACAGCAAATGGTCCAACAACCATGGCTGGTACAATATCAACAACCGCAATTCCAGCAAGCTTACCGAGGACCTAAGCAACAAGGCTTTGTAGGTAACGGGCAACCGCATTTTCAAAATGGTTATCAACAACCATACTATAATGGTTATGCCCATCAACATTATCAAAGTTATCAACATCAGATACATTATGCTGGTATGCAAAGACCTACTGCTCAGGCGATCCCATCTTATCCTAGGTATGATTGACCAAACCTGAATCAACAGTTGCCTTTTTGTAGCAACTCTAGAATTACCAGATCTGAACCGGCTGACAAATGATCTAATTTCTTATGCCCTTTGGTGGCTAATGATTCCTCATAAACTTCCCTCTGATATTCCTAAATTCAATGGAAATCTAGGTGAAGATCCATCGAATCACGTAATGAATTTTCATTTGTGGTGCTCATCTAACATCCTAAATGATGATTCAATTAGGCTTCGCCTTTTTCAGCGAATGCTAACTGGTCCGGTAGAAAAATGGTATATTGAATTGCCTAGAGCCTCGTTTGATAACTTCAGCACCCTTGCCACAACTTTTCTAACCCATTTTCAGTTACCCATAAGATATGAAACAGGAACAGAACTGCTTACCAACTTTAAACAGACAACAACCACTCACATATCTGATCATATTCATGAGTGGAAACGTCGTCGTCGAATGGTAAAGACATATGTTCCTGATGAGCTTCTAGCTTAGTGGTTTATTAAGTCATTATTGCCTTCTATTATAGAGGATGTGGCCAAGGGAGGAGTTGTCACTGAAGAGAAAGTCATTGCTCATGCAAAATATTTAGACTTGATCTATACTCAATCTGGCACACTCTACGACAAAATTCTTGATGCTCCTAGACCAAAACTTTCCATTCCTCCCCCTCCTAAATCAAACAGGGACTCTCATGCCGGCGATGGCGTGATCGGTACCACAAGCACGAAAACCGCAAAGGCTCCATCTAAGAAAGCCCTTGCAGTTTCTAGTCAAAAAGCAAATGAAGAACCTCTTGCCTCAAAGATTAATGCCGTGTCATCTGACAAGGGAAAAAATCCAAAGCAACCAAGGGGCAAGAAGAAAGGGACAAACAAAAAGAAGAAACAAGAAGATTCAACTCCTGAGAAGTCTTCAGGAAACCCTACTGGGCGAAAGAAACCTAATCATCCATGTTTCATATGTGATGAGGACCATTATACAAAAACTTGTCCACATCGAGCTAAGGTCACAAAGTTTTTAAAGACTTCAAGTACCTTAGCGGTATTCACTGATCCGTTTCCAAACCCAGAAACTAATTTGGTTGTTATTGATCATGCTTCCCCATTCCAAGTGTTTATGTTATCCATCTCGAAACATCAAAATGATGCTTTAATATCGACAAGGAATAAAGATTATGGGAATCCACAATCATCGAACAACAAGGCTACAGATCAACCCAATAGTTCGACGACAACTTCGCCAAAAGTTATTCCACCCATCATTCCTGAATTAACTATAAAACCACCAAAGGGAGTAGTATATAAATCGACGTTTAATCCTTGTGCCCGATCGCCATCCGCTATGTCGACACTTGAAGTACTACAAAATTGCCCCTCCCAAAAGCAGGCTTTGTTATCAGTGATAGGTGGGATTGACCTAGCGGATTCCAATCTGGTGGCCTTTAATCATAAAGGATACGAACCTTAGTTATCGACCCAGCTCGCTTTCCTTATACAGGTAAAATCCCTCAACAAAACTGTTCATTGAACAATCATTGATGAGGGGGAATCTACCTGTATTATGTCAATGAGTTGCTGGAAAACTTTAGGCTCGCCACCCTTGTCACGATCATAAATGACATTAAAAGCATTCGATGGAAGAACATACATGCCGTATGGGATATTAAGTAACTTGCAAGTCGAACTAGGGGGCAAGACAGTAGAAATTGAAGTCGAGGTCATTGATGGAAACCTTGACTACAATATCCTACTGGGCAGGCCCTAGATTTATGCTATGGCTGCTATTGTGTCAACATATTTTAGAAAGATTGCATTTCCCTTCCAAAGCAGAATTACAATCATTGACCAACTAACCTTTTTCCCCAACAGTTCGCAGGTTACTAGAAGCATTCCATTGATCCATGGAAGTTCTCAATCGCTTCAAAATATCGGAGTAGGTCTCCTAAAAGACCCTTCCTTAATGGGTACTTTTGCCCTCCTGCCTCCGAGTAATCTGGCAGAAGTGGCCATAGTGGAAACTTGTCACATGATATCTTCTACATCAAAAAATATTAAGAATAATTCTAACCATTTTGATCATCGCTAGGTGTTGCTCCCAAGCCCTATATAATTGTTGTAGCAATTAGGTTTTTGGGCACGGGCGGCGAACCCAAATCAACACTCAACAAGTGTTTGGATAGATAGGTCTCTAGAGTATGGCACCTCTTCTGATCCTTGGTCTCATGTACATTCTACAGACGAAGGAATCATTCATTCAATGATGATAGGAGAGGCACCATGGGAAGATCACCACCATCGTTCCCACCTTCAAGATAACAACGAAGATTATTCTAGCGACCTTAATCATCCTTCAGTTTTTGATTTTCTATCAAATACTGTAAATATAGTGGATTCCGAGTGAAATCTGTCCAATATTGAAGAAAATATCGCCATTAATATCTCAACCAAACCTAATGTTGTAGAGAATATACATGTTGGCAAATCTTGTTCTCCTTCAGAACTGGAAATATACTGCGCTCTCTTTCGTGAATTCAGAGATGTCTTTACATGGTCATATGAAGAAATGCCAAGCATTGACTCGAGTATCGTTGAACATGAAATAAATATGTATCCAGATGTCAAACCAGTAAGACAACGGCTTCAACCGGTTCACCCGAAGAAAGCCGCCGCCATTAAGGCAGAAGTTGAAAAACTTTTGCATGCTGGTTTCATTTACCCTGTTCCTCTCACTAATTGGGTATCGAATATTGTTCTTGTGATGAAAAAGCAAGGAATGATTAGAGTGTGCGTCTACTATAGGGATGTAAATCAAGCTTGTCCAAAGGACAACTATCCTACACCCTTTATCGACCAGATAATTGATGAATGTGCCGGATGCGAAATCTTTTCATTTATGGATGGATTTTTTGGATACAATCAAATCAATATCCGCCCACAAGACCAGTCAAAGACTGCATTTATATGTCCATGGGGCACATTCATGTACCTTAAACTACCTTTCGGTTTGAATAACGCAGGGGCCAATTTTCAGAGGGCAATGAACTACGCCTTCCATGACATCAAGCACATCATTCAATCATATCTCGATGATCTACCGGCTCATTCACAAAAGCAGACCGATCATCCGCAGCATTTGAGAGCTATATTTCTACGTTGCCGACACTACAAGATACGACTCAATCCACACAAGTGTGTGTTATGTGTTGGTTTTGGTTGGTTACTTGGTTTCGTATTTTCTAAGGATAGAATTCGCGTCGACCCATGTAAGGTTCAGGCAATCATCGACATGCGATTCAAAAACTCCAAGGGAAAGCAAACTTTATAAGGAGGTTCATTCCAAATTATGCTGAACTTGCTAAAGGTTATACACGTCTTTTGAAAAAAGAAGTACCTTTCAACTGGGATCAGGTTGCGCAAGCTTCCTTTGATGTTTTAAAAGGTTCCCTAGTAAAAGCATCATTAATGTACGCTCTTGACTATCAAAAAGATTTTAACCTGTATCTCGCCGCTACAGATACAACCATCGCCATGGTTTTAGTACAAGAAGACAATGGAATAGAACATCTAGTGTATTATTTAAGCTGCAACTTAAATGATATAGAAAGCAAGTACTCCTATGTTGAAAAGCTGGCTTTAGCAGCTGTTCAAGCAGTACAGAGATTTTGACACTATATACTCTTTCGCAAAACTACCATTTTGTCAGATTGCAACCCTATGACCTACATTTTGTCACGTCAATTGCTAGGGGGAAAATATTCCAAATGGATAGCCATTTTGCAAGATTTTGATATGGAATTAACCAAATCCAAATCAAAGAAATCTCTAGTCTTCGCAGAGTTACTTTGTGACCTCCCATCACTGTCCAATGATTTAACATCTAAAGCATCAATCGTGGATGAAACTCTATTTCTGATATCATCAAGCGACCCATGGTACAGAGATATACTAATATATCTCCAAACCCAAACCTTTAGGCCTAACACCTCTCACTTGGAACAGTGACGTATTTGATACCAAGCAAAAGACTACAAGATTGTTGGTGATACACTTTACCGTCATGGTGTCGATACAGTTTTGTGAAGATGCCTCATGCACGAGGAGGCTGAAAAAGTCCTGAATGACTGTCATTCAAGAGCATGCGGGGGGAATTTATCTGGTTACACTACTACACAAAAGATCTTACGAGCTGGTTACTTCTAGCCCACTATATTCAAATATTTCATAATCGCAGTCAGGAGTTGCCATGCCTGTCAGATTTTTGATCGCAAAACCAGATTACCACTTGCACCACTGCATCCAGTAGTTGCTGTTGGGCCATTCGCTAAATGGGGCATAGATTTCATGACATGTAACCCCACCTCGGCTGGGGGCATGGGTATATCATAGTCCCTGTCAACTATTTTACAAAATGGGCTGAGGCGATGCCTACATTAACCAACAGTGGCGAAACGGCTGCTCTTTTCTTTTTCAATCATGTAGTCTCTAGGTTCAGTGTTCCACAGGCTATAGTCACAGATCATGGATCACATTTTCGCAATCACATGATGGTTGAATTGACTGCCAAATCAGGACTATCCCACAATAGTTCTACTCCATATTATCTGCAAGCTAACAGATAGGTTGAGGCAATCAACAAAGTCCTTAAGCGCATGCTACATAGGATGATTAGAGTTCACAAATGGGATTGGCATTTAATCCTGTACTCAGATCTGTGGGCATATAGGACTTCAGTGAGAAATGCAATCGGATTTATGCCTTTTCAGTTGGCGTATGGCCTGGAAGCTGTCTTACCGATTCAGTGTGAAATTTCATCTCTCAAGTTCGCAATCGATCTACTTCCTGAAACTTCAGAGGAAGAGGCTCGTTTCTTGGAACTAATCCACTTGGATGAAACCCATCGTGATGCTGCTTTGGCTAACAAAGCACATAAGAAACGTGTCAAAGCGCAATTTGACAAAAATGTCAAGCCTCGTGTCTTCTCGGAAGGTGACCTGGTCTTGCTCTACGATCAAGACTCTGATAAATCGGGAACAGGTAAGTTAAAATCATTATGGATGGGCCCCTACATTGTTAAGCGAGTATTAGCGAAAGGAGCCTACGAGCTGGTATATTACAATGGGATTCCACTGTCGCAATCCTGAAACGGGTTGTATATTAAGCGTTACTATGAATGATCAAGTGTAGTAATCTCTTTGTAGATATGCTTTTGTTACATTTTTGTTTTCGTTAATAGTTGTCATTTTGGTTAGGTAATCCACTTTGCATTTGTTGCAAATGTCAGACCTTTTGGAATCATTCATTGGGTACGCCGACGGAGCTAGTCGTAGTACACGGAACCTATCTTCTGCAGCCTGGGCCATTTTTTATCCAAGCGGCGAGTTGGTGAGTTTCAGGGGGATATGTATTGGTCGATCAATGAACAACATCACTGAGTATAGTGCATTGATTGAGCTTCTCTCTGATGCCATTTCACATGGCATACGCCGACTTGTTGTCAGGCTAGATTCGCAACTCATCATTCTACAGCTTACGGGCATGTATTCTGTTCGGAACCCGGATATTTACTGTATGTTCCTAAGAGTCAGGATTTTGGAAAGACAGTTTGATTCCATTCAATATCAAAATATTTCTAGAAACTTAAACACATTAACTGATTCATTAGAAAACTATGTGTTAGATAGACATTTGCAGCATTTGTAAAATAAACATTAATTTTTGCATCAAGATTGCAAACTTAACTAGAATAAAACTCTGAAAATAAAAAAATATATAACTGTTTATAGTTTTTACAAAATGTTTTGTGTCCAAGACAAAATCGGTCACATGACCAAGAAACTAAAAAATGAATGCAGAAAAGCATCCTAGACTAATGATGCTGGTGATAATAGTCACTGCCTATGCAATCATACACAAAAGCCTAGTCCATCGACTCGGCATGCTAGTAGTATGGCGCTGTAGCCTCAGAGGTAACTCGTTAGTCCTCACATCCTGAATACCAAGAGTGAGGTGCTCGACCTAATCCTTCAGTACTGCCAGGGTCTCTGCTATGTCCAGGTCGCGAAGGACAGCCCTCCCTACAGCCTCTCCTGCTGGAACAACAGTTGCCACCCATGGGTGTGCCGCTGGTCACACTGGCCCAATATCTGCACACACATATGAGTTCGATTAGTCTTGATAACATTTAAAAACACAAAAACATTATAAAACTAATAAACAAAGATATGGTCAAAACATTTTACCTATCGCACTCCACTGCTCGCCAGCCGGTAACGCCAAATCCAAGTTGCCTCGGAAATCCATCTCGACATATGGATACTCCGCAAAGGCCATCTCTTGACGGTCAAACCACTCAAAGAAGGCATCAGAGAAAGAAATTTGTGACTGACCAGCATGTCTGGCCATAAGATCAACCCACCTCTACATCTGTGGTTCCCCTGGTGCTGGCAATCCTAGTGAAATGTACTAAGGCTGCATTAATGGAATCATCTCCAAGGCAAAAGCAGTCAAAATGGAACCATAGCCAAAGTTCTTGGATCTTCCATTCTTTACCTTCGAGAGTCCGTTCTTTTATGACCGGAAATATCGCCTCACACCAGTTGAATACGTTTGGTTCCAGGCATTCCAGGGCGTACTGCATATAAGATCTGTTTGCTAAATGAAGAGTCGTGCTACCAGCCAATCTAGAAAAGGTGAATAAAATGGTCCTCAAGGGCCAATCAGTGACATCCTGGATATTGATCCTTCCGTCTCTGCTAGGCTGAGATCCATCTCTACAAAACTGATGGATATAATCTCTCACAGATTCGCCCCCATAGGCAGATCCTGATAGAGAAACAAGGGCATCTTGTCTCGATAACCCAACCAGAAAGAAAATATCCTCAACTGTCAATGGAATATATTTGCCTCTGATCTGGAATACCTGGTCGATTGGATCCCAAGCATCGAGAAAATATTGCAACAAATTGATTTGTTGCCTCATGCTGGATATGTAGAAGAATTTGAGCAAACCACAGTTTCGTAATGCAGTAACTGTGCCTTGATCATGTAAAGCAATCATGTCCTCTTCTTCATGTTCACATCCACGCCATGTGATGACCATGTTGATCCAATAAATCTCTGAAACACAGACAAAAGATGAATTAGGATCCTGATTTGAGCAAAAACAGGTAAAAATTTCATGAGAAATCACTGTGTAAAGTTTCCCCTCTACGCCCGTCGCACCCTGCCTGTGAGAAGGTGAGATGCATACTTACTGGCCAATGTTCAGCTCAGTATGCATTGCACCTTTCAATGCAGGCCAGGTATGATGGATGGAGAACGAGTTATTCAAACCCCAAGGGCCCAGAAGCAAGGAAAAACTTGCTCAAAATCAGAAAAGAATGGAATGAAAATGAAGAGCTCAAGGTTGGCTCCTACCTAGTCCTGATGGCGCGGAAAATAGTCCACCGGATCTCACAAAATCAGCTGATGAAATTTGAGGGGGGAAACCATTCCAGAGCTCCAAAATCCCAAATCCAAAGAGAAATGGTAAAAATGAGAGGTAAAACTACTTTTTATGTTACTATTCACGTACTTCAAGTAAAATGTGAGTTTTTTATTCATTTTTAAGGCATGTACATGTATTTCTAATCAATTTGATGGATCAATTGAGCAGGTTGAACGATCGAAGAAAGAATCTAATGTGTTAAATGGTAAATTGAACGTCTTAGACCACTATCATGAGCAATGTTTTCGCAAGGTTAAAGCTCGTTAAAAATAAACCCGCCTATGAGCATAGTTTCTCTTGGCTCAAGCTCATAAAAAAGTGAATCCACCCTCAGTAGGAACCTTGGATGTGTTCCTACCGTCACCTCCATTCTTTTGGCCGATCATACGCTTCCGCTTGATTGTTTACCCTCTTGAGGAACAGCTGCGACGAGTGGTCCTGTTAGCCACCCTCTTCACACTGCCATGTTTTGAGAAGTTCCAAGCTTACCCAGAACTAGTCGCTACCCGAAAACACCACTCGTTCCTCAAAAATGAGTCTCTTTTAAACTCTTTTTAAACTCATTAAATATAAAAAGACTGTCGAGCTATTGGCCTTTCCAGCTTGTTAAAGTAAGGGGAAGCACTATCCCTCCTATATATTTTTATCTTTTTGGACTTGAGGGATTATCAAACAAAAAGATCGAGCGCTTGTATTTTTCGACTTGCTAAAGCGATCGAAAAGTCATCCCTTTCGTATTATTTTATACTTTTTCAGACTTAAGGGATTATGCTACGAAAAAGGACTGTTGGACTTTCATTTTCATCCCTTTTCAAACTCTCTAAACATGCAAAGGACCGAGTTATCTTTGTCATTAAACTCGTTAAAATGATAGTGAAAAACTTGTCCATCCAGACAAGAATGAGTTTCACTGTCGCTAGGCTTGCTAAAATATAGCGACAGGTTTTCCAGAAGGGAAAATTATAGAACAAGCATATGTTATCCTCCTCAAGCTTGACAAAAATAAAGAGGTACTGGTCAGAAATGACTGGGAAAAAGGGAAGAAAACTTGAAGAATTTTATTGGTAGCAAGTCGCTCTTGAACATGACACTTTCACTCCATCACCATGATTGAGTCAGGTTGGGTTATTCCATTTACTGATCATAGCATCATTGGTCCTCCATACCATCCATCTTTTGGGGTTAACGCTACCAATCCATCTCAATGTCGCTGACATGTTCAAGAGAACTCATTCAGAGAATTCACCATTCAGCTAACGCCTCATCCACTGCAATACCTTCACCCTTCATTTTTCATGACCGCCATTCCTGAACCTTGTATCATCAGATCATTTTCACCTCCAAAAAATCATTTGCTCCGTTTCATGTCGTAGATGTGGGATACATCAAGGCCCTACTATGATGGGTCACCTCTTGTCGACATCAGCTCATTATCCAAGAAGTTGACTTAGAAACACCCCTTTCAGTACGTTGAAGCTTGCATGCCTCAATGGCAAGTTTCTCACTTCCAGCGATAGGTTTACATCAATGACCTTCGACCGAAAGATTTTGTGTGGTGTTCAACATCAGCTCATACATTCACACCACGTGAATTGTATTGTGGTACCTTGAGGGTCATTAACATTATCGGTGACCCCTCTCACGCCTGTTAACAACTTACATTATTGGCTGGTAATCATGTGATGTCTTTCCATGTTCGACTTCAGAACATCTTTTCACATGGATCGACTTGTACATCGGGCGAAGATTGAACGAGTTTTGAAAACCCCAGATCTAGTTTCATCCATCCGGGCTGTGATATATTCAGGAATGTAAAGACATCAAATGTACACAGCAGCTACACAGATAGTCATCTAAGCCAGGGAAGATGACTCTTCATGCAAATAATCACCAGTCTGCAACAGCAGACGATTGTCTGTCCTATGTACATGAAAATGAATTTATAAAGCTGAGCATGGGAATACCCACCTCAGCTAGATCATGAAAATAATATGATGGTGATGTATTATATTGTATTTATACAGGTCACCTTCCATTTCGAATACCTCTGATCCTCATGATAAAGCATTTCACCTGACATCAAAAGATTTACGACCTCATGCTTTAGGGGGCAACTGTTATAGAAATATTTGGGCACTTCAACCACAGTCACATATTTCGATAAACCAAGGGCTCTTTAACCCCTAAAAGTGTTGTTTCATACCCTAAAGGATCATGGTCAACTGATTACATCATTTCCCAGAAGTTCCACCTGAAAAACCACTTAGAACTAGCCAAAACTAGACCATACTAACTGCTCCATGGTCAAGGTGCGATGCATATTGGCTGCTACACTAGCCAGGTGTGATGCATACTGAAGAGGCCTTCTATAGGGTGCAATGAGTGGGAATGGACAAATGGAAGAGACAGTTTGCTAAGTGGATGCTCATGGAATCTTCCAGAAACTTCTCCCATGACACTTGCCTCTCTGAATTCACCTAGGGATGAGTAAGAGATCAATGAAATCTCCAAGTGGAACCAATAACTATCAGTGGAATGACACTAATCAGAAACCCAGAGCTGACTCACACCCTTGAAAGACATCTATAAATGGATCCCTCATCTGAGAGATCTAGAGGCTAGAATTTTGTAATTTGTAAGGAAGTGTTGGTTTATCTTTGCTAAGAGACATTGTATTGTTGGGTGATCTTGCTTTTCATGAGGTGAAGAGGGCTTTGATGTTGGGAGGATGATGCTGGATCAGACAGCTGGGTTTTAATCCTCTCTTCTACTATTAATAAAGTTCTTTGAGTTTTCCTCCATATAATCGTGTATTTGTGAATCTTGTTGTTTGTGAATGCAATGGTATGGTCAATTTATTTCTAATTCTGCATTGTTTATGATATTATAGATCGAGATGCTTTGATGGTGTTTTGTTACTTTGACTCTACAGGTATTCTCTAAAGCGGGACAAGTAGGAGAGGAGTGGCAAGCTCTATCAAGGGAGAGAGAAATCAAGCAAGGAGCCAAGCGGAAGATCCAAGTTGGTCCCATTTGCTTCTCTCTTATCTATCATACATAAAGGAAATCACAAATTGCTTTGATTGTTTGTTTCAAAGATAGCTACCCATCTTAGTGGGACTAGCAGATCGAAAAGACACTAGTTTTCCCAGAAACATTGTTGCTGCCAATTCTTGCAGTCGATTTCAACCACCCAACAGGGCATGTTCATGCATTCCTATTCCAACCACATAATTTCCATTAGATTCAAATAAATCGAAATAACCTCAAATCATACCTCATTAGTTGTTCATCAATAAGGTACACTTGCAATTCTGTTTGCTTCCTGACGCAACAAGCCAACCTAACTTTTTGATTGAAACATCATGTATAACCATATCACATCTGGTTATCTCAAAACATAACCATCATAGATCAACATCATAAATCACATGTAACCATCATAAACAAGAATCATAGATCACATATAATCATCATATGCCATAGTCATAAATCACATGCATAATAAAACTGAAATAAAATGTTGATACTTATCCTTTCATCAATCCTTAGATTCTACCTTTGTCCTTGTCCCATATGCACTCTGAATCGGTTGCCACACCCGACAAGCACCCAGTGCCTTCTCCTCAACCATGTACACATATCCATAGTGTGCATCACACACATACAACTACAAACATCATACAACGCCATGCAATACATGAATCTACACTAGTACCATATGTACCACATGTACACAGTACCACCTGTACACTAAAACCACCTACACAACATGTGCACAACATCACATGTACACGACACCACCTACACAACGTGTACACAACACCACATGTACACTGCACCACTGTACAATGTGTACACAATACCACATGTACATAGTACCACACACACGACATGTACACGACACCATATGTACACAATGCCACATGCACGACATGTACACAACACCACCTGCACATAGTGCCACTTATACAACATGTACACAACACCACATGCACACAACACCACTTGTACAATCATGCACACAACACCATATGTACATAGCGCCACATGTACATTATGCACCCAACACCACATGTACAAAGCACTGCATATCCAACATGTACATATCATCATCTATACCCAGCACTACATATGGAATATTCACACAACACTATTTGTACCATCTTGTACATAACATTGCATAAAAAACATGTACACATACTATGTATACACAATACCGCATGCACACAACACCATAGATGCAACATGTACAACATATACAACATATGCACAACAATAGTACCTCACATCCAAAAGCACACTGTCTCTACCAAGAAACTTTGATTCCAGTGTCTTATCCATGCTTGTCCCAACATTCCACAAACCACACTGCTTCATTTTGTTGATGTATCTCTTAGTGTTACCTGTCATAGCATAACATAGGCATAATACGAGCATACAATATCAATTCATAACCACATGATATTGACCTCATATATTTATCAGGGCTACTCTTCCCACTTGATTCCCATAAGACCAGGAACCTCTTCATGTCATTTTCTTGCGCAAGCAATCATTCCTCCACAAGGATGATTACTAATGACCCTGTCAAACAGTGAAATAGATACATACATACATGCATATATATAATCATTAGCATAAACAATCATCATCCTGTCAGACAATGACATACATACATACATATGTAATCATTAGCATAAAACGATCATCATCTTGTCAAAAAACGACATACATACATACATGTATACCTATATAAACATCAACATAATCATGATCATAAGATAATTACCATATAAAATAAGGTCTAGGTTAATAAATCTTCTTTATTTGTACAAAACATGCACAACATTGAGAACAATTGTTCCCAACATAGCCAACGCATCCGACACCTCAGATCCATTTAATTTACCTTTTCTAGTTACCTTTAACATGTTTGTATGACCACCATCCATTTACCACTATGGACCAACCATTCCAACCGATTGTCATAGTCTTACCTTCCGTTGCGCTTCTTCATGCACCGAGCTTCTTCTGATTCTTACATCGCCTATTGGGTAGCACATGAATCTCCCATAGCTCCATTAACTTTATCCTTTCCCAACCAATTCCCAAGACTCAAATCATAAAAGGAAATGCCAAGAAACCAACAAGAAGAAAGACCATGAAAACCAATAATAACATGACACCACAACAAATTGGCATAGATATGCACCAGACACACGCAAAATCGTAAATCAAGCGGAACAATCGCAAAAGACCAAAAGTGCAATATTAACAACAAACACCATCACTCAATCCTCATGATTCATAGTGCTTCCAAAGGAGATCTCAACCTGAGCCTTCTTCAACATTCATGGCAATCTCTCTTGTCATGCAACTCCCTGCATTATACTGCCATAAACACATAATGTTAGTGCATAAATAAACATAACAATAAATCAAATACCTTATCTTGTCATGCCAAGCTTGTTGCCTTGCAACTAAACACATCCACACCATCTCTTAAGGGATTCCAATTATCTTGATAGATCCACCTGTAACTAGAGACTAGCTAATATACCTGTCAAGTACATGTTCATGAATCTAGCACATATCCACATAATGTAAAAAAAAATCAAGGTTAAGAAGACTCCTTGTATGTAAATAACTCATTTGTTTGGAATTAGGGTTTCCAAACCAAGCCAAAGGAATCATTTTCCAATTCCTTCCTTTTACCTTTTTACCTTGTTGCAATTGAGTTTTACTAGTATTGTCAAATCACCCAACTGTTAGTTATATAAACACATCAACTATTACATTGTCACGCTAATACCAAACATGTTTCCTACAACTGCTCACACATGTCAACCACATGTTCCAAATATCAAGACAATCATATCTATCAATTTGAAATCAACCTTTACTAGGACTAACAATCATGTCATAATCCATAGTCAACTCATAGTCATCAATGATAATATACAACTATCAGCGATCATACTCAAGTACATGTCAGCTATCTCAACTCATATGTATTAGCACAATCATCTTAAAACAATATAATTTGAACACATACTCATATTATGCAATTCATTAAACATTCAACCAACTTGCAACATAGCATGTTGAATCAATCAACTAGACGACATAATCAAACAGTCAAGCACCAAATATACAACATAAGAAAACTCGTACCTTATTGTGTCTCAGGGGAGGCTATCATGTCTTCACAATCAATCTAGTTAGCACTTTATAACTTCACAACATATCAACTCAAACAAAAATAAGATCATGATATCCAGAATAGTCACTAGCTAACATGTTTACATCATAACTCATACACAATTATCATTGACAGATATGAAAAGTCAATCTAGATTAGTACCTCACCATATCACAAATATGTCAGCTCATACTTGAATATCGCAACCATAACCATCTGCATAGGTCAAACTAGGTTAACACAATACATATAACATCAAGATCTTCAATGCAATGAACATAACCATCACACATATGACCAATCCAAATTAAAACATCAAGATCTCAATGAAATTACCCTAATCATCAAGTTAATACCATATAACAACAATAAGCTATATATCATGATCATCAACAACATATAACCTAGTAATCAAGTTATCTAACATAAAACAACAACAAAATTAGCCATGCATACAACCACAGGTTACCATCATTCTTGACTATTTGACACATGTGCATATGACTATGCTAATCATGTATCATGTATGCAACCATAAAAATCAAAAGGCATGTACATAAACCTAATGTATATAACCCTAATTTATATAACCCTAATGCATATAACAATCCTTAACTTACATACCCGCATGCCAAACATACAATAACTGTATGATGATCTGCTCTTACCCCAAATTCCAATGCTACAACTTCACTTTGATGATCTGCATCTCTTGCTTTATCTTGGCCAACACATTAGCATCATAACATACCAATATCACCCTGATGACCTAAATTGCATACCATGACTTCACAAGGCATGTTTGACCTACCATTCATGCATAACTATAACCAAGAACATACATGCATGACCAAAACTATTACTCCATTGTACACATTTCCTCATGCAACTATCACCCTGCATAAGCAATGCTTAATCAACTACACATACACATAATGCATGTAGTCGAGCATAAGCGATCAATTCTTGTAATCAACCTACAAGACTGATGCATGTAATTAAACCTACAAGAATGTAGCCTAACATACAAAGATGTAAGTAGGCGACATACGATCAACATGCAGGTGACATGTAACAAGATGTAACCAGTCATATACTCATGACAACGCATTCCACAAAATGAACATCAAATTCTCCATGAAAACTTTACTACAACCATAATCAACATTATGTAATACAACAAGCACATGGAATGCAAGTGTAAGAGACACATATGAAACTTGCATGCATGACCAACACATTCACCCAAGGAGAGCACAACCACACTTTGATACCACTCTGTGATATCAAATATGACCCAAAGAGAGCGCAACCCTGCTTTGATACCACTCTGTAACGCCTCCCTCTTAGGTCTACCTAAAGTAACCATGCCAATTGGGGTCAACATGACGAGAGATGATACTACAATAAAATTCGACCTCTTATTTCACCTTAAGGAAGTGGAATCGACGGAACATCACATACAGTCATCCAACATCATCAACAAAACCCTCAGGAAACAAGTCAGTCACTCAGACAACCTGTCCCTGGGTCCCATTGCTATTCTGCAGCTCCTAGGCCATAGTCACTCTCATTCTATGTGCAAGGGAGTGGCCAGCAACCTAAATTCACTCTCACAGGCTTGCCTTCCAGTGAATGTGGACCAGAATTGCCAGTTCTGTGCCAATGCCCCAGGGATTTAAGCCACTTTTCTAGCCCAGAATCCTAGCCTCTGCCAAGAACTTGTTGTAGCTTCTAGAATTCATTAAAACATAATAATAGTGTTAATCAAACAAAAATCACCCTTAGGACTAAGCCTGAGCATCCCCAACCGGGACTAACATTCTGTCAAAAACTTTCCATCAATGCAACCTACAGGTCTAGGATAAAATATAGAGCATAAACGACTGAAACAACTTGTGAAACACAATTAGAAGGATCACCTCCTTCTCCATTGAACTACTAAATCATCAATTAGGTATTGCATCCACCCATTTAACAGTTACAAGTAAATATATGAAATAACCATGACATGAACCAGTCATTCAACCATGCTTATAACCATCATAAAACCATATAAATATCATAGATATGATAGCCATTAAATCCACATATAAATAAATTCAAAATTAAGAGAACTTAGCTTTTATTAATCATAGGCAAATCCAACCAGGTTCAGGACTTCCATGTACCACCCGACCATAGACATGGTTGAACCAAATCTCTCTTTCATCTAGTCCCCCATGCCATATTCCAAGCATGAATGTGGGATCTCATAGAACAACCAATCCAAGAACAACCAAGGGAATCCAGAGGTTAAACCACCTCCAACCTCACCAAACTATGATTACACAAAAACTGGTGCTCCAATTACAATCAAATAGAACTTGGAATGCCATCCATAATTCATCACTATCCTTGAGGACTTTTCCGTCTCCTTGTCTCAGGATTTACCGCAATCCAAACCCTGATCATTAGGCCCAAAACCAAGACTTCTCTCTCAGGGTTCACTGTGTATCCCGCCAAAATCGGTCAAGGAATTCCTAGGACTTTGGGAATGGAACTTGAGACCACCTTTGTCCCAGACTCTAAAATCCATCCAGAAAACCAAACCTCGAAAACTGAAATAAACATCCCAACATACCATGGCATCCAAAAAAAGGTTAGGCTAGGTTGAAAACCACTGTCGTAACGAAAAAAAACCATGCCATTGACAACAAGAGAATCATACACCAACATGCAAAGCCATGCAAGTCCAAACCAGCTAGGAAATTACACATGCAAAAGGTTACTTGCAAGTATTCCTGCTGAAGCTACTTGAATCCTGCTTTCCTTTCCTTAATACTTGCTTGCTTTTCCTTTCCTTTTCTTACATTTCCTTCCTTGATCCAAATCTAGAGTGATCCAAGTAAAATCTAAGTGACCATGAGTGAGAGAGAGAGAATAATGAGAGAGCACAAAACTTGAACTCACCAAGAGATTACACTGACCAACTTAACATTGTCCAAGCTTGCCAACTGATCCTCAGAAGCCTTTTTATTAATGAGGCCTCTAATTTCTTCATTTTCCATTATTTTCCTTCAATTTCCTCCTCACATGCAACTTGTGACCTTTTACCTTCCTTTTCTCCTATTTTTCTTTATTTTCATAAATAAATGTGCCAAAATGCCTTTTTCCTTTACCTTTGCCAATTTCCTTAGCCAAAAACACACATTCAGTGATGCCCACTAGGATATATTTGCCCAACATTCAGCTTGGAATAAGTGTCCCTTAACCTTGGTCTTATTTTTCCTTTATTAACTTTTATTACATGAACTTTTCACTAGAGTTGTTACAAAGATATTCTCCATATCCCTTGATCATACCAAGAAGTTTTCCCTAAACAAGGAAAATATAAAAGGAAATTTTATTAGCATCTATTGTAAACACATCTAGATAAGAGAAGGAAAATCAAATATAAACAATAATACATGGAATAAGATACTTAGCTTTGGAAAATGGTGAGGGCTCCCTCTTAATCCAATCTTGAGGGATACCTGTATATATAACAAAACAATTCAACAATGTTTTTCTAAAGAATGTTAAACCTATAAGTTCTAGAAATCAAAATACAAAACCAATCAAAAACTTAAAGTAGAAGGGCTTAGTAGTATAAGTCCTTTATTTTTGATTCTTCAGTCTAGTGCTTCTTTGGAGATCCTTCTTCAGTGACATTTACATGATCTCTATTTCTCTTTCTATTTCTTGGATTCTCAGGATAATGACTTTTATAGTGACCCATCTTGTGACAAATTTAGCATTCTATTTAAGATATGTCTATCTTCCTTCTAGGTCCTTTAGACTTCTTGAATTATCCTTTGTTCCTGTGATGATCAAAGTAGGCATTTAAAAAAAATTCTTCATTCTCCTTGTTGCTTACTAGAGAAATTTTGACTTCTTCCTGACTGCATGCATTCCATAGTTGTTCAAATGTAGGATTATCCTTATAGTTGTTGAGACCTAGTGAGAAGGAACTCCCTAAAGTTGGTAAACCTAGAATTGTAGTGATTACAACCTCCTTCTCTGGTACTATCTCATAAATTTCCTGGAGTTCATCTCTTAATCTAGTTATTCTCACAAAGAAAGATGCCACAATGTCTTCCTTTGTCATCTTTATAGATCTCAGTTCATTTTTAAGGCTTGCAATTTGACCAAGATTCTTGATAGTGAATAATTTTCATAATGCCTCATACATCTCTTAACCAGAGTTTATATTGGATATATAGGGGATGACGTTATCCTTTACTCCATGGATCATAATATTCATGGCAAATATTTTTGTTTCCCTAAATTTTTCCTTTTCAGCATCACTTGACTCATTTGTAGTCTTCTTCACCTTTCCTTTGACTAGATCCAAAAATTTATTCTTTTCAAGGATGAGGTCTATCCTCTTCTTCCATGCCCTATAGTTAGATGCTCCTTCTAGCTTTTTTTCTCCCTTCATTGAGTTAGACATTGTCCTTGAAGATGATAGATTTGACTTTGTATATGTTCCTTTTAATCACCTTTATTCAAAGCTTCTTAGAACTCATTACTCTTCTTTCAATAGATATTTGAGCTTCCTTTTTCCCTTTTTCTTCACCTTAGCTCTGATACCACGTTAGAAAATCAGAAAGGAAGATTTTTTTTTCATTGTGTTGATAGTTACTTAAGATATTATTCTATTTTCTTATGTTCCTCTATATTTAGTTCATCAAACAATAGCACAAAGATAACATATAATAGATATAGGTAGACAACCAGGGAATAACCCCTATCTAAGGGAAAACCCAATCAACAACTCTTCCTTAATAACTTCCTAAGATAATCCAAGACTCTAACAGACTTCCTCCACACCAAGTCATCCTTTTCTTCCCTCTGTATATGATAACATTTCCAACAAATCGTCGACCTAGCAATACCAACTTGTAGCAACAATAAAACTTCAACTTCATCCCAGCAATTAGTCCAATAACAACTTCAACCCAACAATTATCCCAGCAAAAAATTTGACCCAACAGTTAGCCCAGTAACAACCTCGACCTAGCAGTTAGCCCAACAACAACTTTGACCCAGTAGTATCTTCATCCTTCCAACAAATATCCTAGTAAATCCACACGAGAGAGACATAAACCTAGAAACTTCGATATTCCTTGTTCCAACAACTTCACACTTTTTCTACTCTTCTTTTCTTAGATATTGAACTTGTGTGTGATTTCTCTCCAAATGAGTCGAAACTTATTGTATGTATAGGCTTCGGTGAGGTCGAATTACCCAGTTTGAGGTCGACCTGATCTTCTTGAGGCTGACTTAGTGTGGAGGTGACAAATAGATTATTTGACTCAATAATAAATCTTTTTACATGATTCAAAATCCCAAGAAGGGTCTCTTTAAATGGAAAATGACTATAATGACTCAATATAAATGTTAGAAGTCCTCAATGGGGACTTTGACCTAAAACACAATGACACAAGCATGAAACACATGCTTTAATAAGTCATATTAATAATAATTAAAATTTATTTTTCATTCTTTTGATAAATACATTTCATTGTGAATCAAATACAATGTATGAAGACTGAACCTAGTAACATTATTCAACACTCCCTCTTAACTAGGTAGGTATTCATACATATACAAGTGCATGGAATATCTCAAAACACATGAACCATGAAGAGTTTAGGCACTTACGGTGCCACAGACTAGATTCTTGACCAGTAAAATCTAGTTGGGTGGGACTAAGATGGACTAATGCTTTCAGCGAGTCTAGGTACCATCAGGCTTACTTGCTAACTTACAATGCCACCCTCCCTATTCGGGATATAGACATCAAAAAATACGCCGATCATATGTCCTCCCAATAATTTTACACATGCAATGCCTCAATACATCAAATCTCTCAAACCTCAAGCATGCATTTCAAAAACCTTGAGAGATTTACCTGAACAATCACAACCCCTTAATCGGTAACAACCTTTCAAATAATCACGAGTAAACACAAACCTTCGAGGTATTGTGACTTCTTGATGTTGCCTCATAATTCATCACAGTAGGACTCAGAGGCTTCCCAAACAAATCTTGACAAGGGTTTCTTCAATCATTCAACTGCCTTTCCTACTTCACATGTAGCAACCAAATCCTTCTTTTCCTTCTTTCAACAACACCTTAATATTCATTCTCCAATTTCTTCTTCAAGGTATACATCGTGACTATAATATGTGCTCCCTTTTAACTTGGGAGATATCCTTCCTTTTATCTCAACTCCTTATTCACTTAGGGAGATCATTTTATTTTCAATGACATCGAAGAATCTTTCATGGATTCCATCCTTCTTGATCATCATCATTCATATTACCTCCTTTATCATGCTTATCAAATCAAACAACTTCATCATCTTGAATATTATGTACCTGCACAACTTAGATAACAAGTACAACCAAAATACATATATAGGAGCATGAAGGTAACTATATTATAATTATATAATAATGGAAGCATTGGACGTTAGACATCAAATATGTAAACTTAGTTAGGTTCATAATAAAAAAGAGATACATACTTTTATACTTTAACTACTTGCTAGGGTTTTTGTCATAAGCCCTAGGCTTCATCATCAAGACTCCACGTAACTCAATCAATATAAATATATTCATTATATCATACCCTACTACAATATATTGTAAACCCTAGAAGAAATTCAAACAAATATAGTTCTACAATGCATCCAACAACCTTTGAATTCATATGTTAGACTACTACTAGGATTTAATGCAAACCCTAGATTCCACTAAGTCTTAGATGTCAACCAATCACAACACAATCAATATGACCAATCCTTAGATATTATCACATAATATCCTAGAACATCAAAATTCTATTAGGGCTTAGTTACAAACCCTAGAACTTATCAATAAATAGGTTATGACAAATACATATCTAGGATAATCATGCACAAGCATATCATAACATATATAGGAAAAACCCAAGACACAAATATCAATACATTTAAATTCAGACATATAACAATCTCGATCAAGCTAGGGTTTTGATCAGCCAGACAAACATACACCTAGAGTTTCATTCTTGATACATAAGGGTTTTTAATCATAAACCCTAGTTTACCAATACCTCAAGGTTTAGGCACACATTACCATCCAACCCTAAAGGACTAGGGTTTCAATAATAATACTAAACCTCCAAACATGACATCTCCATCAAAACCAAAAACATCAAAAGAATAATATTTTTGATATTTTCATCAGTCACCTTAAGTATACTAGCATTTTCACATTAGCATTGATCAGGTGCTCAGTATTTAGCTCAAAAATAAAAGTGCTCAGAATAATCTCAAAACCTAAATGACCATGTCCATCTCGGTGATACGATCCCAACGCAACTCATTTCACGCAAAACTGAGCTCGTATGAGGAAGATATCACGTTCTGTTTGCTTTGACAAATAGAGGAATTTTTAAAAAGGGTACAGTCACTACACAATCAGTATACCATACTGCTGACGTGGCAGGTGACTGGGCAGGTCAATGGGATTGTCAACATCCAACCAAGTCTCGCCAAGTGGCACATTGCTATTGGTTAATGGTTTTGATGTTTTGGCTTGTTTTCAATGGTCGGAGGATGGACCAATGAGGAGGGGACATGTGGCAAGCTCGAAGGCCTCAACGTGTCCCTCCTCAAAGGTCGGGCATATCAGTGCGCAGTGTAAATTTTTTATGGGTATGTTGGCGGAGTTAAACTCCTGACCTCGCTCGCACAGTTCCAACATATTACCACTGCACCACCACTTTGAGTCTTAATATATAATGGTTGCAAGTTGTATATATTGCGTTAACCGTTGGCGGTTGGGGGGAGGAGGGAGCCATCCCATGGGCCAACACCCTCCCATGTGACCAGTAACATATAACCATCGGTCAACGCAAACCTTAAACTATTACCATAACTGCTAACATTTAATGCCATCATGTGTCCACTATTATATAATTGCCAGACTAAAGGTTTACCATAAACACGCTTAATGCTCTAATCATGCTTTACGCCTAATTAAATTGTGCTTAACATTTAATTAACCTGTAGTTACGATGGCGGCATTTATGGTAGTCCCCCCAAGTAGGGTTTTAATGGTTGCAAATTTGTGATGCTTACAAGGTTAAAGTTGCAGAGAAGAGAAGGGAGACTATTGTTTGCAACTCCTGATGTAATGCCCAGAAGAAGGAGAGCCACAAGGCCATAATATCCACCCATAGTTCCAATCCCAGTTGCACTTGAAGCACCTCACGTTTTACCATAAATTGAGATTGAGAAGGTACAAGCAGTACCAAAAGCTGAGCTTGAATCCAAAGCCATCATGTCTGGAGCAAGAGAGACTGAAGGTATTTAAGAAGATGAATCATTCAAGAAAGCTTTCTATGACTTAATTGACATGGTTAGAGTCCTCTATGAAGAGAAGAATACTAGAATGGTTGGAGAGATTTCTAAGTCCCCACATGGAGAGGGAAGCTCAGGAGATAAAAAAAGATGAAAAGAAGGATTCAAAGGGTAATGGAGGAAAGCCTCCTCCATCTCCACCATCTTCATCTTCCTCATCATTTTCATCATCCTCATCATCTCAAACAACATCATCTTCCACTTCCACTACAAAATCTGTTCATACTCATTCAAAAACCCCAAAGGAAAAAACTCCCTAACTCAAATTGGACATTAAGTTTTAACTTCGTGTGTACAATGGTGAGATGAATGCAGAAAAGTTAGACAATTGGATTCGACAATTTGAGGTTTATTGTAGATTTCAAAACCTTCAACAAGATGACATAAAGATCCAGTTGGCTTCATTAAGGCTAGAAGGAGCAACACCAGTTTGGTGGGAAGCAAAGACTCAAGAGGAAATGCGAATTCATGGTAAGATATCCATTTCTTGGGTTGAATTTGTTTCTGCAATTAAAAGACAGTTTTATCTTTTAGCCTATATGTAAAAATCCATTATGAGTTGGCAAAATTTTAGGTAACTCAAGGGCCAAATAGTTCAAGACTGTACCCAAGAGTTTAGGAAGAGGGCTTTGTTGTTAAGAGTAAATTTGAATTCCCAAGATACACTATTGAAATATATTAGGGGTTTACATTCCTACTTAAAACACACTATCCTTATGTTCAATCCAAGAAATTTAGATGAGGTATGTGTGCAAGCCATGCACCTTGAAGCAAGAGGAAAGAACATTCAGGAAGAGGGTAGTAATAAAAAGCCATTTAAGGGTAAGGAGAATGAGAAGGGTGGAAAATGGAAAGGAAAGAAGAATACAAGTGTGAAGAAAGAAGGGGACAAAACTATATGCCAACATTGTTCCAAAGCTAGGCATGATGAAACCCACTATTGGAAATTACATCCTGAACTAAGGCCTAAGAAACCAAACAATAAGGGAAAACAAAATACGGTAACTACCACACAACAAGATCTTGGATCCGATTCTGGTGATGAGACCAAGATTTCAGCGATGGTCACAAAAGGAAAAGAATTTGTTGCAAGCACTGTAGAGTCTGAAGATTTTCCTACCATGACATCCTCTTGCCCAATAATCCTCTCTTTTTCATATATATTTACCACTTAATAAAGCCATATCTACCATGTTTTGATGAAGGTATGCATTAGTATGTTTTCTTGTTCATATTCAACTGTATACCCTATTGTTTTAATTAAAGTTGTAATTAGCTACCGAATCAGTGTGTTTCCGCAGCTAGTCCAGGATTGTTGAGAATGCAACAAGATGATGGAGCTTAGTGGAAAGAAGTCGCCTTCACTAAGTGGGCCCGCAGGCTATTTTTGGCGCAAAGTCTATTTTTAGACATATGGATCATGGTCTATGAGTTGCAGGATGCTATTTGTGGATGATTTGTCATGTTGGTAAAAATAGATGGAATTCTATTTTTAGACATATGGGCAATTTCTAGTTTTAGACTGTCAGGCTAAAAATAGAATAGTCGAATATTATTAGCTCATAATAATATTTGGACTATAAACACTATCTTATCCTCTTGGAGCACTTCAGTTTGAGCTACAGATATGGCACATGCAGCTGTCAGAAGGAAATACGCTTTTCTTGTGGGTCAGTTGAGCTATTGCATGGTGGACTTCAGTTAGAACTCATGTGGTTGAGTTTGGTGGATTTGATTGAGGAGTTGATGGAGTTGTGTTCAGTTTGACTTGGTTAAACTAATTGATTTTAGTTTAACTGCAAATACACTAGTGATGAGTGATGTGAATTAACTGTTAAATTAATTCACTAATTATTAACTCATAAAGCAACTAAAGAATACATCAGTTAAATCAGTGCATGGACAGTTCATTGGATACAGGTGTTAGAGGTTGAGATTGCTATCAGTTGTGACTATAGTTGTGCATGAGATCTTGCACAATCAATGGGATTGAGTAATGCCAATGAGGATTGCGTGGTTCAGCCAAGGAAATACAAGTTTGATTCAGCCATTCATCATTATTCTCATGCAGGATTGCGCAGTGGAGGCAGGCAAACAGTGGAGGAGATTTGAGGCATCAGATCTGAGCTAGTTTGTGTGTAACAGGTGGAGATAGTACTGAGTACTTGTGAGGAGTATTGTACTATGTATTGTTACATGTTCTCAATCATTATAATATACAGATAGTGTGGGGTTTTCAGCTGTATGCTTTCCCCGGGTTACATACTGTGTTAATGTGTGCATGTGATTGATGTTTCATTGTTTCTAATGCTGCTAAATTGATGATCAACGTAGAGGAGGTTATGTATTATGCATGTATTCCACAATAGTGTATAATCGGGATAATCTTTGTGAATAAGTGTCATATTATTAAAAATTTCTACAAGGATTTTGTAGCTGTCTTCATTGTTCACGAGGTTCCAAAGTTCCAGGTCAGCAACGAAAGGTGCAGATGGATAGAGGATGACTCCCTCATGGATACCTTCCTATCCACTTGAAACTATTTGCTAAAAGAGGCACAGGAGATCACGGTCAAACTCTGAGTCAACCATCGGATTAACGCAGAATAGAACCCGAGATTAGTTGAAACCTTATCGTTTTGATTTCGAAATAGCAAAACGACGATTTCATGATATAAGTTTAGATAGGATTAAGAGATATTAGGATTAGGATCTTCATACAGTTATGAAAAAAGACATGCTATAAAGCTAATGGCCGCACTATTATTTGGGTGCGTGTCGAATGATATGTTTTCTAAACAATTTGTGAATTTCGTGTGAATGAATTTGGTTTTTGTGTGCAAGCATTGTACTGATTTGAAGCTTTGAACTGCTATGTGGAGGGCCCCTACAAACAGTGGCAGGTTTTAATCAAATACAATCTGATTTCCTTTAATTATTCAATTGCTCTATTTTATAATGCTGTATAATGATCTTGAATTGTTATCTGCATAAGAACTTTAATTTTCTTTATACCTAGATTAGACTGTTATTTACTTTGCTTTATACCTGGTACTGCACAGTTATTTCCTTTGCTTATTATCCAACATAATTGAAGTGTGTTCAATTCATAGATGTTGCTTGGATTACTTTGTTTGAGCAGAAATTGAACAAGCGAGAAGACCTCTCCTAAAACAATTGAGTTCAACAGTATTCCTTCATAGCTGCTAGAGTAAGGTTTCATTTTGCACTTAGAGAATTAGGAGTTGCAGCAAAGAGATTTAAGATCAAATCCCAACAATCTAACATAAGTAAAATCACCCTCACATCATCCACAAACTGATTGAATAGAGATTAATTCCTAGGAAACTTAATCAACATCCCTAAGAATTACAACATTAATACAATTGACAAACATCACCCCATCTTAAGTTTAGACCTTGACAAATACATAATGACCTACTAAAACAACTTCTAAGCACATATTGTGCACCTATACTTCATCAATCTACGCACCCTAGTTGACAATTTATGATTGCCAATTCAAGGACATTGAATTGACCAAACATTTTGGCGTCGTTGCTGGGGAAGTATAATTAGAAGTAAAAAAAAAAACAAGAAAAACCATCATTAATTTAAAACATGACATGCATAGGGATAGAGACTCTAGTGGTAGATTTGTAGGATGAGAAAGAAGTTTAATTCCCACAAATCCACTCACTCCACCACGATCTTGATATTCCACACCACCTATTCAAACTCGAATTCCATTTAGAGGTCGAAAAAGACTTCCTGAAGTCTCAAGATCAGAAATTCAATCCAAAACTTCACCTATTTCCTCTACTGAAGCTGTAATTGAATAAAATCCTACATTCCCAACCATAGGAGTAATCTTTTTGTCCCCCACTGGTGAACAAATCATGGGAGAAGAATTAGAAATTCCTAGTGAAGAGGAGGATCTGGAAACGTATTCTGAACAGCCATTGATAGAGGAACTAGAGGATTAGAAGAACACTATCTTAGCTCCAAAGAATCTATCATGGCTGAAGAAGAAGGAGAAGTACACAATGTCCATGGTGAAGAGGATAGCATTGGAGGAAGAGGAAGAGGTAGAGGTAGAGGAGGGGGTAGAGGCAGAGGAAATCAAGATCCTTCAGGATTCCCTATTCTTGATGAAGATACAACCCTCACAATGAAAAATATATCACCCTCGATTCTTCCTAATTTCCATGGGAAAAGAAACGAAGATCTAGAGACATTTCTCTTCGAATTTGAAGTATTATGCAAATCATATGACTATCTGCATGATGCTCAAAAGTTGAAATTGTTCCCTGCCACATTAAAAGACTCAACATTAAAATGGTTCATGAGTCTAGGAGTGCATTCCATAACAACATGGGCATAGATGAAGGAGGCTTTCTTGGGCAAGTATAAAGATTATTGTATGCCTAGTAACCTTAAAGATGAAGTCTTCAAAATGACACAGAAAGAAGATGAGAATCTTGAATACTTGGTAGAAATATTTGTTTATAATGTTAAAAGAGAAAAAATGGATAATTTGGATGAAGAAACCTTAAAAGCTCTTTTACTCAGAGCCGTTAAAGATGAATGGATCGATCTACTTAACCTAACATGAAAAGGAGATATTTCCCAACTACCATTTGCAGATATTTTTTATTTATGTGTACATATCTCAAGCGGCAAAGCAAGAGTTGGAAAGAGTCCTAGAGACCCTCTCTTATCAAGAATAAACAAGTCTGTAGCTGGGACAGTTAGTAGGGCAGAAATAGGAAATCTGCTTGACACCTTTAAAATAGATATTTTAGGGAGCTTAAGTGAACAAATAGACACCCTTAAAATACAAAACAAGAAAAATTCCAAAAATGTTGCATTATCTATCTTCTGTCCCAAATGTCGGAAGAAACATGCTCTGAGAGAGTGTCCCTTAGACTCAAAAGCCATAGAAACCTATGTCATATGTGCAAATAATCATGATACAAAGGAATGTCCATCCTTACCAGGTCTTAAGGCTGTATTCAATGATGAAGGAATCTCAAAACCAGTAGACCCTCTCTACTTTTTAGCTAAAATACCATGGAAAAACCCCCAACCAAATCAACCACAAGGATTTAGACCACAAAAATTTGCCCAATCTTCACAAAGTAATTGGAATTCATCCTGGCAGCCTTGGGCTCTACCACAATCACAACCTTGGAATCAAGGATGGAAAAATCCTTATGGAGCCTATGCTCAATATCAACAATACTCGCCATCCTACATTCCACCACAATTCTTAACCTTGTCCAATCAAATTCCTCAAACCAATCAATTGCCACAAGTCCCAGTACAGAGTCAAAACCCACAAATTTCCTTACCATTTCCACAAAAATCAAGTCAACTACCCGCTCAACCACTTCCAAATCCTAATAATAAAGTACCACAACAACCAGTATACAACATGGAGGGTCAAAATCCTCAAACTTATGTAATAACCCCACTAGACCTAAACAATGTCCAATTAAGGTTTGGAAGGGTATTACCAAAAAAACCTCCTGTTTTCATTCAAAAAACAAAATCAGATCTTCAAAAACATAAGAATCAATCAGAAGAAGGGGAGACCTCTCCCCCTCAAAAAGAAACTAGACAAACAAAAGAAATTCCAATAAATGCTCCCGTCATAGAACAACCTTCAATATGAGTTAAACCACCTTTCCCAGAAAGGTTGAAAATCAATGAAGGGGTAGAGAAACAAATTATCTTGCCTGATTACAATATGATGGATGAATTGAGAAATTTTTGTATTAATATTCCTTTATTGCAAGCCATAAAAGAAATACCAATTTTTTGCAAAAACAATTAAGGAATTAAGTACACAACGATTAGGGAGAAGAAGAAAAGATATAAAAAGAATTCAGTTAGTCAGAAAGATTGCAGAAATTATGATGGGGAAGATGAAAATCCAAAAATATCTAGACCCAGGAAGCCCCATTGTAAAAATTCACATCAATGGAGCTGAAATACCAAACACACTGATTGACCTGGGGGCAGCCATAAACATAATGAGCAAACAAGTTACGGACACACTTAGGCTTCCTAACCTTCAATACACACCAACTTTGTTGCAATTAGCAGATAAATCTGTTATTAAACCAGATGGTGTGTTAGAGGATGTTTGTGTATCCTTAGATTCTTGGGAATATCCTATTGATTTCATGGTCTTAACACCCAAGAACAATCTAGGAGGACATCCCTTAATTCTAGGAAGGCCTTGGTTGGCTACAGTAGATGCTTTCATCGGCTGTAGGTCAGGTGATATGTTTATCTTAGATGGAAATTCTACAAAGAAATTTACATTATACCCCCCTGCAAGAACAACAATAGATATAGAAACTGAAGAATGGGTAGAAGATGGAGAAGACATACAACCTATTTTTGTCACTGAACAAGTAGAAGAGGAAGACAAACTTTTAAATCTGCTAGAAAATAATGAATCTTCCTCACATTATGAGCGTAGTCAAAATGAATATCTCTCCTCCAAACAAGTATCATTGTTGTCCATGGAAAAATTTGGGAATTCCTCGATAGAAATATTTCGAGGAAAAACCTTAAATGTCAATGAAAACTTGGAAGACATTCAAAAGAAACAATTGATAAAATTTTTACAGAAACATTCTTCTGCTTTCGCATGGGAATATACTAATATGAGAGGGATTGATCCTAAAAATTGCATACATCATATCTACATTGAACAAAATGAAAGACCAGTTAGACAACCTCAGCGAAGAATGAACCCAAATCTAAAAGAAATTGTTAAGGAAGAATTGCAAAAATTATTAAATGTAAATGTCATTTATCCAATATCTGATAGTCAATGGGTTCCATCCCTAGTAATCATTCCTAAAAAGAATGGAAAATGGAGAGTATGCATTGATTACAAGGAGTTGAATAAAGCAACATTAAAAGATCACTTTCCGCTACTTTTCATAGACCAGGTCTTAGATACTTTAGTAGGAAAAAAATATTTTTCCTTCTTAGATGGGTTCAGTGGATACAACTAGATTTAGGTGGCCCCTGAATATTAAGATAAAACCACATTCACTTGTCCATGGGGAATTTATGCTTACCGGGTACTTCCCTTTGGGTTATGTAATGCTCCCGCAACATTCCAAAGGGCAGTCCTTGGCATTTTCTCTGACCTTATCCATGATTGTGTGGAACTATACATGGATGATTTCACAGTTTATGGGGATTCTTTCAATGAAGCACTAAAAAACCTGGAGAAAGTCTTAATAAGATGTCAAGAAAAAAACCTCTCATTAATCCATGAAAAATGTTTCATGATGTCTAACGAAGGAATTGTTTTAGGTCACCATATTTCCAGAGATGGAATTAAGGTAGACTCATCTAAGGTGGAAGTCATTTCCAAGTTATCAATGCCAAGTTGTCAAAAGGATGTCAAAATTTTTCTCGGTTTTACTGGATACTATAGAAGATTTATAGAAAACTTCACAAAAATTACATCCCCACTCTTTAAATTACTTACAAAAGACTGTGAATTCAATTGGGATTTTGAATGTCAAGTTGCCTTTGAAACATTGAAAAAGAGAATTTCTGAAGCGCCCATCTTAAAAGGACCTAACTAGAAATTTCCTTTCCATATCTCAACAGATGCTTCAGATTCAGCCTTAGGAGTTGTTTTAGGACAAAAATACCTCATTCCTTATGCCATTTATTATACTAATAAAAATTTAACCCCTGCAGAGTTAAATTATACTGTAACCAAGAAGGATTTCTTAGCTATGATTCATGCCATTAATAAATTCAGACATTATATAACTAGCTACGAAACTTTTGTCCACACAAACCATTTTGCCATTAGATACCTAATGAATAAACCAGTCAGTAATGGAAGAATAACCAAATGGCTTCTACTTTTACAAGAATTCAACATAACCATTCTAGATAGGCCAGGAAAACAGAACACAATTGCTGATTTTCTATCTAGAATATAAAATGAAAACAATGATCAACTCGTAGAAGATAAATTTCTTGATGAATATCTTTTTGCAGTATCTACTAAATTACCTTGGTATGCAGATATTGCTAACTATTTGGCCACAGGAAAAATTCCATTTCATTTAACTCCTAGAGAAAAAAGAAGAATAGTCCACAATAGCACATCCTACTCATGGATAAATGAAGAATTATATAAAACAGGACCAGACCTGATCATCAGAAGATGTGTTTGAGAGGATGAAATACCAGAGATACTAAAAGCTTGTCACGATGAGCCATGTGGAGGACATTTTTCTGACAAGAGAACTGCTTACAAAATCTTGCTTTTAGGATATTATTGGCCTTCCATTTTCAGGGACACCAAGGAATATGTTAAGAGATGTGACAGTTGTTAGAGAATGGGAAAACCTACTCCTTCAAATGAGATGCCATTGCAACCACAGGTACTTATCGAACCATTTGAAAAATGGGCATTGGATTTTGTTGGACCAATCAGTCCACCTTCAAAGCAAAAGAAGTATATTCTGGTATGTATTGATTATGTCACTAAATGGGTAGAAGCTAAAGCACTTACTTTTGCTACTGAAAATGTTGTAGTTTCATTTCTTTTTGAGGATATTTTTACCCATTTTGGTGTGCCAAGAGAAATTGTAACAGATCAAGGAACACAGTTCACATCCAAACTAGTGCAAAAGCTTGTGGACCAATACAAGATAAAACATCGGAAGTCAACTCCATATCATCCACAAGCTAATGGACAAGTTGAGTCCACAAATAAAGTGATCGAGACTATCCTTACAAAGATTGTACATCTACATAGGAAAGACTGGGTGGAGAAACTTCCAGAAGCCTTATGGGTCTGTAGGACTACATGGAGAAATACTACAGGACATACTCCCTATGAACTTGTTTATGGGAAGCAAGTCTTACTTCCAATAGAGTTCCAGATCCAGACCTATAAGACAACAGTTTAGTTAGATCTTGACTTGTCAGAAGCTCAAAAGCAAAGGATGACACAATTAAATGAGCTCGATGAGATCAGACAAGAAGCCTTTCAGAGGACTAGCTTAGTGCAATAACAGAGGTCAAGAAGGCATGATAAGTACATTAAAGAAAGGAAGTTTCATCTGGGAGATTGGGCATTGCTCTTTGATTCAAAATTCAAAAATTTTCAAGGGAAATTCCAAGCCATTGGCTTGGACCTTATGAGGTTGAGAATATCTTTGATAATGGTGCAGTTAGAATCAGGACTATTGATGAAGAAATAACTTCTCTATTAGTAAATGGACATCGACTCAATATTTACCAGAAACCATTAACAAGAGAGGAATTTGTCAAAATATTTCAGGATAATTCAGAACTGAAGATGGTCAAGAAGAATTCTTCTTCTTTTCCACCTTAGAAATTTTCATTCAGTTTGTTATTCAAAAAAAAAAAAAGAATATAATATAAATAATATTTATATATATATATATATATATATATAATAATATGAAAAAATATATATAGTAAAATTGTATAAACATGAAAACCAACATGTTGTTGGCATGTTTATTCAAAAAATTTAAAGTGAAAACCAATTTATTGGCACTTCAAATTTTCGTTTTGAAAAAAATATAAAAATAAAAAAAATATATATAATAAAGCTCATCTACTAAAGCTTTCTTTCTCTTAAGCTGCAGAAACAACAACTTTCTGCATCTTGGACAACTTTCCATAGCTTGGACAAGTTTCCGCAGCTAAACAAATTTCTGCAGCCCAATAATTTTGAAGTCTACAAGAATGCTTGGTGATATGGATTAAAGGACAGTTGACAACAATGCACCTACTAAAGATTAAAGGACAAAAAATAAGGTTAGCAACAAAAAATTAAAGGTACGTGCCGCTTTAATTTAACAACAGGGAAAGATATACAGCATGTATGAGTAAGAAAATATAGTACTAAAGTGCAATCATTATAACCTAAGGGTAATGGTCATCTAACAAAATACCATATGCCACCACTCTAAAAGTCATGTCATGACCTTGTGCCAAATCTGCCAAATTAATTACCAAATCATAAGTTTGAATGCGCCTAACGGTTGAATCCATTCCCATAATCCTCTTGATAACCCATCCATTCTTCCCTATTCCTACACTCCTCTATTTGTTCACAATCACTCCATCTTTCTGCCAGCCAGCAAACCCTACCAGTCCCATTTTCCCGTCAAGGAAGCCGATCTTCGAGGCAAAGCATCCTTCAGCATAGGGGTAATTTTTCGAACTGAGCCAGCAAGGAAGCAATTCCTAGAGGGGTACCCACAAACTAGGGAGTTGCTGCAAAGAAGACAATGGTTGCAGTTCATTGAGAAATTTAGCAGTTTCCACAAAGAGGTAACCAAGACATTTGCATGTTCCTTCGATGGAATGGAGGCCAAAATTGGGGACATAAAGCTCACAGTAACAAAGTCTATGATTGTTGAGGCCACCGAGTTGCCAAGGCATGGAGAAAAATGGTTTAAAAACAGAGGGATTGATAGCGAGGACTGGAAGGTTTTCCTCAAAAATCTAAACATGGACACAACGTTCTACAAAAAAGGTATTCCAAGATCTGCTCTTAAAAATAAATGGAGAAACCTATTGCTTGTGCTTCAGAAGTTTATCACTTATGAGGGTAGGTTTGGACAAATGTACTTTTATCATGTTAGAATGATGATTCACTTCCTTGAGGATCATGAAATGAACCTCCCCTATTTTGTCTTGAATAGCCTCAGGAAAATGGCTACAAATGTTCAGAAGAAAATTCAATGCATAGAAAACACCATGTACCATCATGGTCTGGTGAAAATATTGGTCGAATTTCACCTCCGAAGTACAGGGGATGACTAGGAAAGTTTCTTAATAAGGAACCATTTCGAGGAAAAATCCCCAGAAAAACCAAGTAGCAGCAGGGCCCTCAAGGGGAGAAAAAGAACCATAGAAATGATAAAGGAACAAGCACCTCAAACTCAGACAGAGGTAACAGAAGAAGAGCTGCCTATAGTAAATATTTTGCAGAGAATGAAGAGGGGAAACCCTAGAAGAAAGAAAGCTAGCCCAGGTAAAGAAGAACTCTCACAAACTAAAACCTCTCCTCTAAAAGAAAAATCAGAGAATAAGAGGAGGAAAGTGCAGAAAACACAAACCCCAGGGTTGAGAAGGAGCACGAGGTTGAGCATGACTCAAAAAACAACCTCAAAAACTACAGGATACATTAACCTTGAGGAAAATGAGCCAACTGAAGAGGAGCCAATAGAGAACACTCCAATAGAGATTGAGCCAACAGAAAACACTCCAATAGATATTGAGCCAATAGAGGATGAGCCAATTGGAAGCCCTAGAAATTCTCCAAAAGGGTCACCAAGATCATCACCACAACCTTACAGCTCACCTCTAGGAAGCCCGATACATAGTCCAGGTATTGACCCCACACAATAGGAAATATATGACTACATAGAGTCACTGGAAAGGAAGGTGACAACAACAAAGGAGACAATATAGAGCCCTGGAGAAGGAAGCAACCAGGTGAATGAACAATCAGCCTCAAACATCTTGAAGCAGGAGATCTTTGAACTAGAAACATTGAATCGATATCTTAAAAATGAAAATCAAGCCCTGAAGACACAGAGTGAGATACAGATCGCCAAGAGCGACAATCTAATCCTACATCTAAGCTTGTGGTATAAGAAAAACAAGAAGCTGAAGAAAGAGAACATAATTATGTAGAGAGAGATAATCAGTTTAAAGTACAAAATCCTAATGAGGAAGCCTAGAATTCCAATCTCTGCCAAAAAGAAGAAAATAGTGAAACAAGGAGATGAAAAACAAGAGACACAAGCAGAAGACAAGGAAGAAGTGTATGAGGACATACAACATCTCCAGTCTGGGGGAATGTAGAGTCTGAAGATTGTCCTACCATGACATCCTTTTGCCCAATAATCCTCTCTTTTTCATATATATTTACCACTTAATAAAGCCATATCTACCAGGTTTTGATGAAGGTATGCATTAGTATGTTTTCTTGTTCATATTCAACTGTATACCCTATTGTTTTAATTAAAGTTGTAATTAGCTACTAAATCAGTCTGTTTCCGCAGCTAGTCCAAGATTCCGTAGTTGTCTTCATTATTCGCGAGGTTCCAGAGTTCTAGGTCAGCAATGAAAGGTGCGAATGGATAGAGGATGACTCCCTCATGGATACCTTCCTATCCACTCGAAACTGTTTGCTAAAAGAATCACAGAAGATTGTGGTCGAACTCCGAGTCAACCACCGGATTAATGCAGAACAGAACTCGAGATTAGTTGAAACCTTATCGTTTTGCTTTCGAAATAGAAAAACGATGGTTTCACGATATATGTTTAGATAGGATTAAGAGATATTAGGCTTAGTATCTTCATATAGTTATGCAAAGAGACATGCTATAAAGCTAATGGCCACACTGTTATTTGGGTGTGCGCCGAATGATATGTTTTTTGAACAATTTGTGAACTTCATGTGAATGAATTTGGTTTTTGTGTGCAAGCATTGTACTGATTTGAATTTCTGAACTGCTATATGGAGGCCCCCTACAAACAGTGGTAGGTTTTAATCAAATACAATCTGATTTCCTTTAATTATTCAATTGCTCTGTTTTTTAATGCTGTATAATGATCTCAAATTGTTATCTGCATAAGAACTTTGATTTTCTTTATACCTAGATTAGATTGTTATTTCCTTTGCTTTATACCTGGTACTGCACAGTTATTTCCAGCATAATTGAAGTGTGTTCAATTCATAGATGTTGCTTGGATTACTTTGTTTGAGCAGAAATTGAACAAGCAAGAAGACCTCTCCTAAAACAATTGAGTTCAACAGTATTCCTTCATAGCTGCTAGAGTAAGGTTTCATTTTTCACTTAGAGAATTAGGAGGTGTAGAAAAGAAATTTAATATCAAATTCCAACAATATAACATAATTAAAATCACCCTCACATCATCCACAAACTGATTGAATAGAGATTAATTCCTAGGAAACTTAATCAACATCCCTAAGAATTATAACATTAATACAGTTGACAAATGTTGCCCCATCTTAAGTTTAGACCTTGACAAATACATAACGACCTACTAAAACAACTTCTAAGCACATATTGTGCACCTATACTTCATTAGTCTATGCACCCTGGTTGACAATTTATGATTGCCAATTCAAGGACATTGAATTGACCAAACAAGCACTAGTTCCTCACATAGTCATAACAACACTCCAAATGAAGAATCAAGGATAGAGTTGTTACATGTAAGGGTAATTTCAAATCATACAAAGATTGATGCATTATTTGATAGTGCGTCACAATCAAACTTAATTTCAGAATACTTGGTCAAAAAGCTTAACCTTAAAACTGTACCTCATCACAAGCCATATCCCTTGGGTTGCATAGTCAATAACCCAAATTTATTGGTTACAAGGAAATGCTTATTCAGGTTTTCCATTACTGAAAAATTCATTGATGAAGTTGAGTTAGATGTAGTTCCACTTGACATCTCAAGAATTAATTTGGGAAGCCCATATTTGTATGATAGGAAAGCAGTATTTTATCGCCATGAGAACAAATATATGTTGCTCAAGGATGGAGTGGAGTATATTGTGAGATCCCATTGCAAAAAAGTTAAACATTTCTTTGGTTAATGTAGGGCAGGTGAAGAGACTAGTAAATGCAAGTAAAAATTTTGTGCTTCTCATGATCAAGAAAAAGAATGATATTGATTATGAGTCTTTTGAAGGTTGTGATGATAAGTTAAAATCTGACTTGTTTGATGTGGTAAGAAAGCATGGCGAGATGTTTCAGGAACCAAATGGGTTACTTCCCAAGAGGGGAATTCAACATGAGATACAACTGCAGCAGGATGTTTCACTTCCAAACATTGGCATGTATCGCATGTCGATCATGGAGAGCATGGAAATCAAAATGAAAATTCAAGAATTGTTGAACAAAGGTATCGTACACCCATCTACTTCGCCATGTGGTTCACCCATTGTCTTAGTGCTAAAGAAGGATGGGACTTGGCGCATGTGTGTGGATTTCCATGCACTAAACAAAATAACAATAAAGAATCGTTTTCCACTCCCAAGAATTGATGATTTTCTTGATCAATTGAGGTATGCAAAGTATTTCACTAAGTTATACTTACGAAGTGGAGGTATGCAAAGTATTTCACTAAGTTATACTTACGAAGTGGTTATCATCAAGTTGGAATAGCTGAAGAGGACATTTGGAAAACCACATTTAAAATTAAACAAGGATTGTTTGAGTGGCTTGTTATGCCTTTCGGTCTTACAAATTCTCCAACTACTTCCTTGAGAGTTATGAATGATGTATTGAGACCATTTCTAGATGACTTTGTCATTGTTTACTTAGATGATATTATCATATTCAACAAATCCAGAGATGAACATGTCATGCATGTGAACAAAGTACTTGATGTCTTGAGAAAAAAATAATTTTTTTTAAAGATGTCAGAGTGTGAATTTGGAAAGACTTATTTAGTGTATTTGGGACACATTTTTGGAGGAGGTAAGTTGAAGATAGACCCCTCTAAGGTTGAGGCCATTGTGAATTGGCCCAAGCCCAATACAGTTACAGAGGTAAGAAGATTTCTTGGGGCAACACAATATTGGAAGAAATTTATTGCTAATTTTTCTTCCAGTGCACCATTACATGTATTGACTAGTGTCAAGAAAGTCTTTCATCAGGGAGATGTACAGCAGAAAACATTTGATGCTTTAAAACAAAATATCAGTTCAACAGCGGTATTGGCTCTTCCGGATCTTAAACAACCATTTGAATTCAAACGGATGCTAGTGATTACGCCATGGGAGCAGTTCTTATGCAGCATGGTAAGCCCATTTCATTTCATTCTAAAAAAATTAATGGTGTTGTGACTAACTATCCCACTTATGACAAAGAACTTTACGCATTGGTACAAAGTGTTAAAGAATGGAAACATTACTTGATGGGGAAGGAGACCATTATCCATACCGACCATCAACCATTGCAGTACTTATAGTCACAGTCAAAGTTGCAGCAATCACGACACTTCAGATGGATGGGTTTTCTACAACAGTCTCATTTGGTTATCAAGTACAAAAATGGAGTCTACAATAAGGTAGTTGATATGATTTATAGTCCTATTGTAAATTCATCGATTTTACTCAAGCACAATTCTGTTTTACATGAAAGTTACATTGAGCAATATGCATATGATAATGACTTTCAAGATGTGTATGCAAGCTTGAGGCAAGGAAACCAAATTAAAGAGTTAGATTACCATGTACATAACAATTTGTTGTATCACTTGGGCAAGTTATGTATTCCATAGGGAGAAAGAAACAATATCATAAGGGAGGCGCACACTTCATTGATTGTTGGACACTTTGGTGTAGGCAAGACAGTAGCGAATCTCCAAAGGTATTGTTATTGGCCACACATGTTTGATAATGTATCTCGTTTCATTAGAGGATGTTCTTTGTGTGCAATAAGTAAGCCTATCAATAGGAAACTAGGATTGTACACTCCACTTTCGGTACCTTCACATCCATGGAAGAGTATCTCAATGGATTTTGTAAGAGGTCTTCCATTGTTAAGGAAAGGTCATGATTACTTGTATGTAGTTGTAGACAGGTTCGGTAAGATGTGTATTCTAATACCATGTAAAAAGAAACAGCTAAACAAACAACTCATCTTTTATTCCAAAATATTTGGGTTCATTTTGGTCTTCCTACTTCCATTGTAAGTTATTGATATTATTGATTTGTTGGGAATTTTAGGTCAAATTTGTGGGACATGATGGACACTAAGTTGAAGAAGAGTACGGCCTTTCATCCACAAGCAAATGGACAAACCGAGGTGGTCAATAGGACAATCGTTCATCTTCTTATAGGATATTGCAGCAAACATCCCAAGTTGTGGGATGAACAATCGCATTACATACAACATGCATACAACAAGGCAAAGCATTCTTCCACAAACACATCGCCATTTGAGGCATGTTTTGGGTACTTGCCAAGATCGCCATTGGACTTCATCTTTGAGAAAGATGTCGCCATCGATGGTCATAGCGACATTGATAAGGCAAGGAAGTTCATAGAGAAAATTCAGTTGATACATCACACAGTGCAAGAACAGCTTGAAAAGAGTCAGAGCAGCTACAAGGCAAGGCATGACAAACACCATGTCGATCATAAATTTCAAGTTGGAGACGAAGTTTGGTTATATATTAGCAAAGAGAGACTTCAAGGGGAAGGTAAAAAGTTGAAGCCAATCCATTATGGTCCTTTTAAAATTCTGGAAAAGATTGGTAACAATGCATTTAAGCTAGATTTTCCTCCTTATATGAAAATATACTCTGTTGTTAATGTTGAGAATTTGAGATTGTTTGAGCCTCCTTTGATTGATGATCAAGGAGAGAATGTTTAGTTGCCATCAATAGATGATTTCTTGCCAGAATATCTTGATGAACTTCAGTAAAATCTCATACTTGACAAAAGAACCAGAACTTTGAAGAGAGGAAATGTTGAATACCTTCGAGTGGGATTGAAGGGACAAAATCCTTCTAAGGCCAAATGGTTGCAGATCAAGAAGGTGAGGGAGATGTACCCTCACTTGCTGAACAATTGATAATGTCTTTTGGGGTCCAAAAGGCTTCTAGTGGGTAGGAATGATCAAGTGCTCAGTATTTAGCTCAAAAATCAAAGTGCTCAAAATAAACATGAATGACCGCGTCCATCTCGGCAATATGATCCCAACACAACTCGTTTCACTCAAAACCGAGCTCGTATGAAGAAGATATCTCATTTTGTCCACTTTTCCAAACAGAGGAATTTTTGAAAAAAAAGATGTACAATCACTACACAGTCAGCAGTCCGTACTGTTGACATGGTAGGTGATTGGGTAGCTCAATGGGATGGTCAATGTCCAACCATGTCTTGCCAAGTGGCACATTTCTTTTGGTTAATGGTTTTGATGATTTAGCTCATTTTCATTGGTTGGAGGATGGACCAATGAGGAGGGGACATGTGGCAAGCCCGGAGGCTGCCACGTGTTCCTCCACAAAGGTCAGGCATATCGATGCGTAGTGTAAAATGTTTATGGCTAGGTCAGTGGAGTCGAACCCATGACCTCGCCCACACAATTCCAATGTATTACCACTACACCACCGCTTCGAGTCTTAATATATAATGGTTGCAAGTTGTATATATTACGTTAATCGTTGGCGGTTGGGGGAGGAGGAAGCTAGCCTACAGGCCACCCCTTCCCATGTGACCAGTAACATATAACCGCCAATCAAAACAAACCTTAAACTGTTACCATAACCACTGACATTTAATGCCATCATGTGTCCACTATTATATAACCACTAGACTAATGGTTTACCATAAATGCGCTTAATGCTCTAATCATGTTTTATGCCTAATTAAAATGCACTTAACATTTAATTAAACTACAGTTAAGATGGCAGCATTTCTGGCAGTCCCCCAATTCCGGCAGTAACTCCGTATTTAGTGGAGTTAACTGGAGTTCCTCCAATTTTAGTGGAGTTTTACTATGAGAAATTGATTTTGCCATAACTTTTGCAAAATTCGACCAAATTGGGATCAGGAAAAGTCATTCCTAGATGATTTTGATGTTCTGAGCACATTGAAGTAGGTTTTAGGATCATTAGAGCATTGTAAACAACACTTTTTTCCATTTTGAGCTAATGCAGAGGCCCAAGCCATGGAAGCTAGACCAAGGAGATGTAGCCTAGGAGGGATGAACTCCTTCATCAAAACATTGTGTTAAGTGTTAATTTTGATGGTTTTTTGTACATTTGTTTGTTGTTGTTCAACACTTTACTTTCATGCTATTTTTCTCATGAATTTGACATAAAACTTGACATAAATTTACCTGTTCATTCACAAACACCATAAAGGAAACCTATGCACATGAAGCAAATGATAAGCAACTGTTTTTAATTCTAAAGTTGAAATTAGCACATCAAAACTAACATTCAACAACAGATAAAGCATTGACATACCCTTAGGTTAGGGTTTTACAAAGAACCTAATAGGGTTCCAAAATCATAATGATTTTAATGAGGGTATATTCAATCTAATAATTAATCTCCCAAACAAGAATCTCTATGATTCAAAGGTCCTAGACATAACACTTGTTAGTAGATTCTTTAAGATGGATGAGTATACATTTATAAAAAAGAGAAACAAAACTTATAGTCTAAGATATACCTTTGAGTTATTTTTCTAGACAAACCTTATAGTGCATCAATTCCAATTCTTTTTCTTGTAAGATATTCTCCATAGCCCTTGAGCATATCAACAATTTTTCCCTAAACAAGGAAAATAAAAAAGGAAATGTTATTAGCATCCAGTGTAAACACATCTAGATAAGAGAAGGAAAACCAAATGTAAAAGATAATACATGGAGTAAGATACTTATCTTTGGAAAATGGTGAGGGCTCCCTCTTATTCCAATCTCGACAGATACCTAAATATTTAACAAAACAATTTAAAAATGTGTTTCCAAATAATGTTAAACCTATAAGTTCTAGAAATCAAAATACAAAACAAATCAAAAACTTAAAGTAGAAGGGCTTAGTAGTATAAGTCCTTTATTTTTTATTCTTTAGTCTAGTGCTTCTTTGGAGATCCTTCTTCGACAAAATTTGCATGATCTCTATTTCTATTTCTATTTCTCGAATTCTCAAGACAATTACTATTATAGTGACCCATATTGTGATAGTTGTAGCATTCGATTTTGGATATGTATATCTTCCTTCTAGGTCATTTAGACGTCTTCAATGATCCTTTGTTATTGTGATGAGAGAAGTAGTCATTTAAAACTTTTTCTTCTTCATTCTCCTTGTTGCTTACTAAAGAAATTATGACTTTGTCACGACTGCATGCATTCCATAGTTGTTCAAATGCAAGAGTCTCCTTCCAGCTGTTGAGACCTTATGAGAAGCACTCCTTGATGTTGTTAAACCTAGAAGTGCAGTGATTACAAGCTCCTTCTCTAGTACTATCTCATTAATTTTCTAGAGTTCATCTCTTAATCTAGTTATTCTTACAAAGAAAGATGCCACAATGTCTTCCTTTGTCATATTTATAGACCTTAGTTCATTTTTAAGGCTTGCAATTTGACGAAGATTCTTGATAGTGAATAATTTTGATAATGCCTCATACATCTCTTGAGCAGAGTCTATATTGGATATATAGGGGATGAGGTTATCCTTTACTTAATCCACCATTAGATTCATGGCCAATATTTTTGTTTCCATGAATTTCTCCTTTTTAGCATCATTTTACTCATTTGTAGGCTTCTTCACCTTTCCTTTTGTTATCACCTGGATTGAACCTTAGGCTGAAGGAAGGCAATGCCAGGGTAACCACAAACCACGCTTAGCCAAGTAGCTAGCCCTACTACGCTTGGAGAGGGCTCTCTCCCTAAGGATCTCAGCCAAGATGACTGGATCAGGTAAAGGATATTAGGCTAGGTATAATAGCATGAAGTTTTGATTGGATTTTGAAAGGGTTTTGCCAGATCAGGAGGAGCTGGATAGTTTAGGTCTAGGGAATTAGGTCAGAATTGCAGGGTGTTCAATGGGGCAAGGTAGGCATAAGGTTTAGCACTCTAGGGCTTGATGGGGTGAGATGTTTAAGACTGGTGAGAAGCTAAGAAGAGCATGTGAAAACCATGGATCCTTCCTAGACTGCAGAAAACATGAAATGGTGAATGTTTTCCCAAAGCAGAGCACTGATATAATGAATTTTGCCTATCAACTTGAAAGCATTCACTTAGAAAGCAATGAAATGATTAACAAAGTATACAAAACACATTAACATATGATCATAAAAGAAGAAATTGTACTAAAACTCCATACCACATGGATCCCATAAAAATAGCTACAATTCTTATTAATCTCCTGCTAAACTGCTACAAAATGGTGTACAATCAAGGTCTAAGCATCCAGCTGAGTCCAACCCTTTACAATGAGAAAGAAGAATAAGATATAGGTTTTTTTTCAACCTTCTCCCATCCTCAAGGGTCGAATCCCTAGGATGAGGAGCTAATCTAACCAACTCTAAACAAGAAACTGGAATATAAGCATCTTAACAACTTGCCTCTAAAAGTGAAAAACTGATTCATTTGAGCTCAAATTGACTTTAAATCTAATGAATCTACCCTATAATACTAATTATCCATCATATTTACAAGCCAAGTCATAATTTACCATAGTAAAACATCCTCCATGAGAGAAAATCCATGAACACAGTCAAAACATAGAAAATTAACCATCCTGGGCAAAATTTGCCCTACATGCAACGCCATTTGCAAGTCCCTTTTGGAGCCCTTCCTGGCATCAAAATTGAGCGCATGATAGCTCATTGGAAAGGTATTCAAGTCTACTTTCCAAAACACCTATAATTTCTTCATTTGAAGCTCATTTGACCCCTCAAAACTAGATTCTCCCAATACTGCTTCTATGTGTCCAAAATGTGGCAGAAAGGTCATTTTTAGGGTGTTTTTTGACCTTTGGTGGACCAGTTCTACCCCAAAAACTTAGAAAATCCATAGGGTGCATGTCCTCATCACTTTGAATCCAAAAATGCAAACCATTTGTGCATTGGGTGCCCCTAGGAAAGGCGCAGTGCTCAAGCAATTTTCCTGTGTGTAAAATTTCAAAATTTGCAAGTGACAAAAATTCCTCCAGGCTTGCACAGAATTGGTGAGAAGAACCATCATCAAGTGTCCTGATGAGCCAAGGAAGCTTTAGAAAGCAACCTAAGCCTATCATCCTCCTTTTTTCCTTTCAAAGCCCGCCTTAGCCTAGCTTTCATCTTTTTGACCCTCATGTTGCAAATTTTGTTTCGGGTCCTATAATGGTAGGCCATGTGCCTGATCATCTGATTGTCTCTATTTTCCTTCTGCAATAGCTTCTCAAGGTGAAAATTGACTCTCTCAAGCCAAGTCTCTCTATCATCTTCAATCTCCTTCTCAATAGGAGTCAAAGTGACCTGTGCCTCTTTGTCACTTTGTCGTTTTACCTTGAGCAGTTCCAGCTCCATGAGGACTTGTTTGTCACTCAATTGCTTGTTTTCTTGTTCCAAATATGTGATTACATACTTGGCCCTTTACAAATTGTCCATCAAAGCTTGTACTTGAGCCTCCTTTTCTTGTATGATGATGTCTTTTTTGTGTCTTCATCCTGAGCCTCCAAGTCAATTATTTCCACGCCATGATGAGTATAATGCTGCTCCAGCTCATCATGCTCTGTCAAGTCAAAGTCTCTTTCCTCCTCATCATCAAAACTCTCCTCTGGCATCTTTTCCTTCCCTTTGTGCAGCTACTGCACTTGTACCTAATGTGTTGATGAAGAAGGCAAAGCCCCTTCCACATCCTGTGGAGCAAGCATTTGCCTATGGGTTGATGAAGAAGGCAAGGTCCCTTCCACATCCTGTGCATCAAACACCTGCCTATTAGTTGATGAAGAAGGAAAGGTCCCTTCCACATCCCATGGAGTAAACAACTGCCTATCAGTTCCAAACAATTTCCTTGTGCCCCTCTGATATGTCATGAAAGTCTTGGGCACCTCAGTAGCTCTAGTCTCTTTGGCCTCCTCATTTGTTTTCATCTGAGCACTGATAGAAGGTCCCCCTGCTTCTTCAGACACTAGTGGAGGAATTTGAGGACCCCTGAAGATGTCATGAGCAATAAATGTCTCCCAAGAGATGTTCAAGAGACTAAGATGATGAAGCACAATCATCTTAATTAGGGAGTAATGATAGAGACTGCTCATCTACTGAGGGTATGGCTTCTTCTGCACAAAATGATCCATCTTCTCAATATTCCTGAACACAAAATAAGGGAGGTTTAACATCCTCACCCTAGTAAAATGCATGAGAAGCCTGATGTGATAGGTGTATAGCCTAGAAAATCTGCCCTCACAAGTGAAATATTTCATGATGATTTTCATCATGGGGACATACTTGTCCTCAAGAAATCTGAAAGGAAAAAGTCTCTTCACCTCATTTCTGTATTAGGGTTTGATATAAGGCTCATAATAGTGTTCATCCAGGTCCTGGGCCTTGTACCACTTATTCCCTACATTTGGAATCCTGGTTGCATCTAAAATGATGGAGGGTGAGACTATGAATGTTACCCCAACAAGAGTCACCTTGTTGTCCTGAAGATGAGCTACAAAAAGTTTGGTGAGCTCAGGGTGGTGTTGAACTCTCTCTACCTGCTCACAGAACTCATAGTAGCCAAGATATCTGAAACATGTGACAGCCAACTAAGAGACCTACAATTCTCTAAGGTTTGATGGCTCTTCTCTGATAATTCTGCCTCCCTTGTGTGGTTTTCTCTATTGCCTAGCTCTATCTGCTGAGGTGTCACTGCATGTGTTTTCCTCCTCCTCATAGTCTCGGTCCTCTCTATCCATGTTTGCAAGGCTTGAGGTTGTATGAAGGGAATGAGTGAGAGTGATTTAGGAATGACAGGATGGGAGATGACTTGATGGGCTAGAAAATGAATGAGGGAATAGGAATCATAAAAATGAGAGGGAGGGCTTGGTTTGTTTGAGAAATTTCCCTTTGGGAAGAGGGATAAAGGGATAAAGGGATACAGAAAGAGTTTAGAGTTGTAGTGATAGGTGATAGGAGGAACAATGGGGGTTTAGGGTTTTAGGCACTTACCAAGGGAAATTATGTTTAAAAATTGAATTGCAAACCAACAATGGGAGGACCACTTACTTGTATGAAGGTAAGAGAGGGAAAATTTTGAAGTTTGTTGAAGTTTTGAGGTCTTTCTAGCCCTTCTGCTAAACACGCAGCGCCATTGCACAGACGCTTAGTGCCACCTCTAGAAGCGCAGCGCAATGTAAATTTACACTGGGAAATTTGCCAGACGCGCAGCGCCGGGCCTCAATGCGCAACGCCAAGTTCTCAACGCGTAGCGCAACTCCACCATTGCTCCAAACATGCAGCGCCACCCTCCAGAAGCACAGCGCCAACTCTCCTTCGCCCAAAACTCACTCAACCTTTCCTCTTCTCCTCACTTTTTGACTTCTTTCTTGCCAAATGAGAATGATGAACTTGAAAATGAAATGTGAGGCCTTATATAGGAGTAAATTTTGATTTTTCACTTGAAAAACCCACTTTCTAATGTTTCTTGAACTAATTTTTGTTTCTTTGTCTTGTAGCAAGGAGAAATGCTTTGGTGTAGTTGGGATCACTTATTACATAAAGTGACTTAAAATTACAGAAGAAATACAAATTAACTCAAAATACTTTGTTTTCACCTCAAAAAAATGTTTTTGAGGTGAAAATTACATTAGTTTAAAAGACAATGATATAGTAAATATGACCTACAAACCATCATGTTTTGACTTATTTATCATCCTCATACCCTTGCTGCCCTTTATTTACACTTTTAAATCACGCTCTTGACCTTGGAAATGAAACCCTAAGACCTAATGAAAACATGCCCTATGACCTAATGAAAGCATGATTGCAAATTGACAATGAAACCATAACTGAAGACAACCTAAAGAAGGGTCAGCAAGTATACTATGAGGGAGAAATTAGATTTTTTGAAGAGAAGACAACCATCAGTGGATCAGTTTGACATGACCTAATGAAATGATGTAAAAATTTCAGTATGGGACCCCTAAAACAAAAATGCAAAGAGAAAATTTTGATCCCTGATGGAAGTATGCAGATACTGACACTAACATTGGCCTTATTGGGGATGGTAGCTCCTTGGAGGTTTCAAGAATACCGTAGACCAAGTGCCTCATCCACTGGGCAATACGGTCAAAACAAAAAAAAGGTGAAAATTGACACAATACAAACTGAAAACTGACTCACAACTGACCAAACTTGACTATAAACCAAATCAACCAAACTTGACACAAATCATTCAAACTTTATAGCCTTCACTTCGAGCCCCAAGCTCAGATGACAATTTGCTTGAAACCTTGCAAGGAGAAACAAAGTAACTTCAGGGAACAACCTCAAAAGTGGTAGTGCTTCAGGATCCTACCATTCACTGGCCCTCCTGAACATTCCTAACCATCCATTTCCTTTAACAAAAATGCATTCTATCCCCGATAAGTTGAGATTTTATACGGTCCTTTCCATAAATCGTCAAACTTACCATGCTTTCCCTTTTCCTCATTCTGTGCATCCCACCACAGCACTACATCTTCCAGCTGAAACTTTTCTACTTTGGTTTTGCAGTCATAAATTTTCTTGATCTTCTCTTGCAACCGAAAAGTGTTTTTGGAAACCTCTTCCCTTATTTGCTAAAGGTGAATCATTTGATTAATTTTGTGCTGAATATCATCCTCTTTGCTGCCAGCTTCCTGTAAAAATCTCATGACCGAGACTGCAAGTGATGTAGGAAATACTGTATGAGTACCATAAACCAACTCAAAAGGTGACATACCTATTGATTTCTTGTTGCTCAATCTGTCGGCCCACAAGGCATTAACAAGCTTATGATGCCAATTCTTCTTGTTTACCTCCAACATTTTCTTGATAATGTTCACCAAGGATTTATTTGATGACTTAGCCAACCCATTGCCCTGCGGGTAGTATGTCGTGGAATGACCCAATGTAATATTGTATTTGTTGCAAAACTCCACCATCTTTTTGGACTTAAATGATGCTGCATTATCTATTATAATCTTGTGAGGGCAACCAAAATGAGACAAGATATTAGATTCTAAAAATTGGATAATTACCATGTCCATGGCTTGCCTTGTCGAAATGGCCTCAATCCACTTGGTGAAGTAATCGGTAGCTGTCAAAATCCATTTGTGTTGTGCTGATGATGTGGGATGGATTTCCCCTATGAAATCAAGTCCCCACTGCTGGAAAGGTGCATTTACTTCAACTGGCTTCAAAGGAAGAGGAAGCAACTTCCTTTTTCCTTGAAAAACTTGGCATTCATGGCAGCCCATCACTGTCTTATATAAATCTGAAAACAAAGTCGGCCAATAATATCCTGCTCTCAACACTTTGTTAGCTGTTGTTTTCCAAAACAAATGACCGCCACAATCACCTCTATGAAAATCATTCATTACCTACTGAGCTTCATCTTCAACCAAACAATTAAGAAGAACTCCTCCCGAATCTTTCCAATAGAGAGCACTATTTAAAATGCAGAATTTTGCAGACTTTAGTTTTAGTGATCTACCTTTACTTCTTGACATTCTAGGAGGTGGCAAAAGATGCTGAAGAACATAAACTATATCAGAATACCAAGGTGATTTGAGAAACATTTCTAATACTTGAATGAGCAAGCCACCATCTTCGTACTCCGACATTGCTGCAATAAGATTTATGTCTAGAGCATGCAGATTTGATTTAGCCATCAGTTTTGCCAACCTTTGTTCTTTGATCAATTTGGTAGGTTTAATCTCAAGATCACACTCCAACATTGCTGCTATCCACTTACCTCTTCTTCCCTCCAGATCAGTTTGCATGAGAACATCCTTGACTGCTGCATTAGGAACATAGGTGATAGTATGTGAATGCAGAATGTATACTCTGAAATCTTTCAATGCTTTTATGAGAGCCAACACTTGTTTTTCAATGATATTGTACCGCAAGGCAGCATCTCGAATAGTCCTACTGAAAAAAGTAATGGGTTGCTCCACCTGATCCCTCTTTTGCATCAATACCACAGCCATGGTGTGCTCAGATGCAAATGAAAATATAATAAAATCATGAGTATAATCAGGACTAATCAAGACAGGGGTTGTGGTCAAAGAAAACTTTACCAAATTGAATGACTTCATGGAATCCTTGGTCCATTTCACTGTGTTGTCCTTTTTCAACATATTAGTTATTTCACGTAAATGCTCAGCCAAATTTGGTATAAATCTGCGTAAGAAATTCATCTTACCATTGAAATCCTGAATCTCCTTTTTGTTGTGTGGAAAATCTATATGTTGGATTGCCTCCACCCTTGAAGGATCAATGCGAATACCATCTTTAGAAATTATATGACCAAGGAGCTTACCCTCGTCCATGGCAAAAAGACTCTTTTTTGGGTTTAGAGAAATCCCGAACTTCCTACATTTCTGAAAGACAATCCTTAAGTGGTGCAAATGTTCATCATCAGAACCAGAAAATACCATCAAATCATCTAAATAAACTACCAAGAAAACATCCTTCTCATTAGCAAAATCTATGTCCATCGCCTGCTGAAAAGTGGCTCCGGAATTCTTCAATCCAAATGGAATTTTGGCATACTGAAAAGTTCCCCAAGGTGTTGTGAAGGTAGTTTTGTCTTGGTCTTTTTCATGCACCAAGATCTAATTATAGCCTGAGTAACCATCTAGTAGTGACATCTGTGATGCTCCAACTACTCTTTGCAGAATATGGTCCATCTTAGGAAGAGGGTAATTATCCTTTAAGGATACTTTGTTGAGATTCCGAAAATCTATGCACAACCTTATTTCTCCGGTCCTCTTTCGTACCAGGACCAAATTTGAAATCTAATCAAAAAATCTAATTGGAACAATGATGCCAACTTTAGACAATCTATTTACCTCTTTCTCGATGGATGGCAGTAGCTTTGGATTGGTTCTTCTCAACTTCTGTCTAAAAGGTTTTTGATCCGGCTTAATAGGAATAGTATGCTGAATGATATCCTTATCGTACAGTTCCATATCTGAATAATCCCATGCAAAAACATCAGAAAATTCAAAAAGTAATCTAACATACTTAGCTTTTACTTTTGGAGACAATGCTTTCGATAACTTTACAAGCTTGGGATGGTCAGTTGTTCCAAGATTTACATCTTCAACTCCTTTGTTGGTAGGAACCAAGCTCGGTTTTCTCGCCACATCATCCTGATTTAAAAACTCCTCTAAAGGTATGAGACCTCTAGGAATGATATTATCCTTCAGCTGTAAAACCTCCATCTGATTTACCTCAATGTCTTATTCATCGGAATCACAAACATCATCAATAGAAACATTCTTAAAATTTCCTTCATTTGGCAAAAGGGCATTAATTTCATTATCATCCCAAAACACTTGCCAATACCTCAAATTATCAGGAACAATAGGCCTATGTTTGACATGAATTTCAAATCTGTTACTAGAATTCATTGGAATCTTCAAATTGTTGGCCGCAGTGGCAAGTGAATCTGCAATGATGTTTTGAGTCCGAGGTACTACTGTCAAGGTATATTCAGGAAACATCCTCAAAATATCCAGAATTGCATTTTTGTAGGCTCTCATCCACAGATGTTTTGCTTGATATTCTCCTTTTACTTGTTTAATCACCAGCTCTGAATCACCATAAACAAAAATCCTTTTCGCATCCAGTTTCTTCAAAATTTTAAGACCTGTAATCAAAGCCTCATACTCCACTTCATTATTAGAGAAATCAAAAGCTAACTTGTATGAACATACTCTAACATTACTTGGGACTTTGGCAGGCTGGAAAGCAGGGCTTCGAATCCAAATTCCAATACCAGCACCATCCTTACCCACAGCGCCATCGAAGTCCATGCTCCAAAGGCCGGCTTCATCTTCTAGATGCTGAAATTCTATTTCTTTCTCTACCTTACCTTTGTTGATTACTTCATTTTTCTTCTCTTCACTGACCTTTTGCTATTGTGTAGGCTGCTCAGAAGAAATTGTTTTTTTGTCTTTTTCTTGATTAAGAACTACTCTAAAATTTTCGGAAATTTCTGGTACATCATCTACTTCTACAAGCTAAATATCTACATCATTCAATCCATTATCAAAGTACAAAAAAAAGGACTCTAAATCAATATGTACAGCATTTATCGGATGATTCACAGGCTTCTCTTTACTAGTGATCATATACTTCATTTTCTTTTCCTGGTACAACTTCCTCAATTGACTGAAAACAAGGATGGTAGCATAAGAGAAGTCAAGTTGTAAAGTGCCTTTGAGTTTAGCACCCCACGATCTAGATAAGAGCATACCAAATCGAGGCGGTATATCAGCAACTACCACATCCATCAAGACATTTTTGGCTGGGATTTGATCTAAAGAAACCACCAAATCTTTGATGAGACCAATGCAACGAACTCTACCAAAGTCAAAAGAGTACAAATCATGATATTTCCGGGTGATATCCAGGCCCAACTTTTCCATAATGGCTTTAGGCATCAAATTGTGGGAAGCTCCGGAATCTAACATAGCATTATGGAGAATATACTCATGCAGTCTAAGACTTAGATAAAAGGGAGGGACTTCGCTATCTTCAAGCTAACCTTCTATGGCTGGACCAAAAATGAGCTCAGGACGTTCATCCTCAACATTCACCATGTCTGACAAAGGATCTATTTGCAATATTCTAGATACATGGTGTTTATAATTGCTATTCTTAACAAGCTCAATCAAAGGAATGAACACTTTTTATTTAGCAATTTCACTTTCTAAATTAAAGGATGAAACTTTTTCTACCTCTTTGACACCAATATCCTTATTATCTGCTTGCTTTTTCACCGCACTATCTTTTTGTTGATTGTTCTTCTCATTTGCAATGATACTTGTTGATGGTACTTTGCTAGTATTCGGATCAGCAAGCTCTTTCCCTTTCTTCTGAATGTTTGAGGAATCATTCTTGGATTGCACATATTTTCTTTTCTGAATGGGATTGATCAGTACATTTCTTCTCCTTAAAGAGTATTGCCTCTGCTGTGTAGTCAAAGCATTCATATAACCACGATGATAATCATCAGATTCAGCCTCTAAAACCACATCATTTGCTAAGATGTAATCCTCATCCCTTTGAATGTCTGGAACTTCTGTGTATTCTTCATATTCGGTCAGAAATATAGGCATACCATCAACAGTGAAAAAGTGATTTGTTTCAATTACTGGATCTTTGTCATCTTCTTCTTCCATTCCTTGAACATAATTATGCTGTAAGGGAGTTATGATCTGTTGTTGTTGCACTGGTTGCTCTAGTGCCTTTTGTTCTCTCTGCTTGATTCAAAATTGGGGCTGCTACTGTCCTCTAAAATTTGGATTCCGGATTGGTGGTTCAGGTCTATCTGTGATGGTTAACTGGTCAACCATCCTTTCCACTGTTCAAATCAATGTATCCATCTTTACATCTGAAGTAGATGCTTCTTCTTTTATGGTCACTCTTTTCTCAGATCTCATTCTTGCTCTTTTGGCCAGCAAGTTTGCTTCTACACTCACAACATTCTTTTGCATGTCTTCTAGTGTGGTAGGATCACGTTCCCGCAACTGATATGCCATATTAGCATCAAAACCATCTGGAAACTTGAGCAAAGCCAATCCCTCTGGTGGTTTAATGTTGGTAGGAATAGCATTGTATACTGCATTAAACCTCACACAATAGTCTTGCACACTCTCACCGACATTTCTTTTAATGTTCTCATATTCGGACAAAATTTGAAGTGGATTCTTCTTCACCTCCCACTGATCCAGGAACTGCCTATGGAGGATTGGTAAAGTGGTGATAGAAGCTATGGGTAAAGCTCTAAACCATTTTCGAACTTCACCTCCAAAGCCTTGTACAAACAATCTCATCATCACATCTTCAATCTCTACTTCATGGAGGTCAAAGAAATCATTCATTTTATCAACATGTTGCTGAGTTGTAATGGTTTGAGTGGAATCAAAGAAAGGTATTTTGGTTTGATAATCAGTGGGCATGGCACCAAGATTCTGAGGTAAAACAAGGGGTGCATATTGGGCAGCCATAACTCGAGGTGGATTTAAAGCAAGGATTGGGATACTAGGAGTTGATGCAGTAGTTGATGGAGAACTGGGAGTAATAGGTGATTGATGGGGAATGATAGGTTGATAGGGAAGTGAAGGTATAAATGAAAGCTGGGAATGAACTTCAGAGGCTGAAGGGAATAATGTTGAACTAAGGGTAGTGGACACTGGTTCAAAAAGCTCAGGGATCTTAGCAGTAGTAAGGGATGATTGGGGGGAATTTAGAATACACTCATCAATTGGCCAGTTCACCTTTTGGACTTCGAGATCTGCAACAAACTCTGGATCTAGAACTATGTCATCAAGTGCACTTTCAGACTTGGTTCTAAATAGGGAAAAATCAAACGACAGATCAAATGGGGGGTCTTCTAAAAACAACCACTCATCAGGGCAAGAATCTACTTTTATTGAAGGTGTGGGACTAACTGAACTTTATTGTTTTTTGAGTCTTCTCAAAATCAGATTGGGATTATCCACTACTGGGCCAGGGTTTGGATCTGGATTGGCCCTAGTGTACTTTCTCGAAGCCAGTGTGCTCAAATTTCAAAGTTTTATATATTGCTTTACAACTTTCCAATTCAGCCTAGTAAATTCTAAAACTCATCATCCATAAGCTTAAGAATTCAAATGAAAGATACTACCAGGGTGATTAGTATTTCGTTCCCCAATATGGTCGCCACTATGTTATCACTTGGATTGAACCTCAGGCTGAAGGAAGGCAATGCCAGGGTAACCACAAACCACGCTTAGCCAAGTAGCTAGCCCTACTAGGCCAGGAGAGGGATCTCTCCGTAAGGATCTCAGCCAAGATGATTGGATCAGGTAAAGGATATTAGGCTAGGTATAGTAGCATGAAGATTTGATTGGATTTTGAAAGGGTTTTGCTGGATCAGGAGGAGCTGGATAGTTTAGGTCTATGGAATTAGGTTAGAATTGCAGGGTGTTCAATTGGGCAAGGTAGGCATAAGGTTTAGCATGCTAGGGCTTGATGGGGTGAGATGTTTAAGACTGGTGAGAAGCTAAGAAGAGCATGTGAAAACCATGGATCCTTCCTAGACTACAGAAAACATGAAATGGTGAATGTTTTGCCAAAGAAAAGCACTGATATAATGAATTTTGCCTATCAACTTGAAAGCATTCACTTAGAAAGCAATGAAATGATTAACGAAGTATAAAAAACACATTAAAATATGATCACAAAAGAATAAACTGTACTAAAACTCCATACCACATAGATCCCATAAAAATCACTGCAATTCTTATTAATCTCCTACTAAACTGCTACAAAATGGTGTACAATCAAGGTTTGAGCATCCAGCTGAGTCTAACCCTTTACAATGAGAAATAAGAAGAATATATAGGCTTTGTTTCAACCCCCTCCCATCCTCAGGGGTCGAATCCCTAAGATGAGGAGCTAATCTAACGACCTCTCAACAAGAAACTGGAATATAGGCATTTTAACAACTTGCCTCTAAAAGTGAAAAATTGATTCATTTGAGCTCAAATTGACTTTCAATCTAATGAATCTACTCTCTACTACTAAGTATCCATCATATTTACAAGCCAAGTCATAATTTACCATAGTAAAACATCCTCCATGAGGGAAAATCCATGGACACAATCAAAACATAGAAAAATAGCCATCTTGTGCAAAATTTTCCCTACACGCAACACCACTTTCAGGTCCCTTTTGTAGGCCTTCCCAGCATCCAAATTGAGTGCATGATAGCTCATTGGAAAGGTCATCAAGTCTACTTTCCAAAAAACCTATAATTTCTCAATTTGAAGCTCATTTGACCCCTCAAAACGTGATTCTCCCAATATTGCTTCTTTGTGTCCAAAATGTAGCAGAAAGATCATTCTTAGGGTGTTTTTTGACCTTTTGGTGGACCAGTTCTGCCCCAAAAACTTAGAAAATCCTTAGGGTGAATGTCATCATCACTCTAAATCCAAAAATGCAAACCATTTGTGCATTGGGTGCCCCTAGGAAAAGCGCAGCGCCAGTGGCGCTGCGTGTTTAGGCAGTTTTCCTGTGTGTAAAATTTCAAAATTTGCAAGTGACAAAAATTCCTCCAAACTTGCCCAAAATTGGTGAGAAGCACCATCATCAAGTGTCCTGATGAGCCAAGGAAGCTTCAGCAAGCAACCTAAGCCTATCCTCCTCCTTTTTTCCTTTCAAAGCCCGCCTTAGCCTAGCTTTCATCTTTTTGACCCTCATGTTGCAAATTTTGTTTCAGGTCCTGTAATGGTAGGCCATGTGCCTGATCATCTGATTGTCTCTATTGGCCTTTTGCAATAGCTTCTCAAGGTGCAAATTGACTCTCTCAAGCCAAGTCTCTCTATCATCTTCAATCTCCTTCTCAATAGGAGTCAAAGTGACCTATGCCTCTTTGTCACTTTGTCATTTTACCTTGAGCAGTTCCAGCTCCATGAGGACTTGTTTGTCACTCAACTGCTTGTTTTCTTGTTCCAAATATGTGATGACATACTTGGCCCTCTCCAAATTGTCCATCAAAGCTTGTACTTGAGCCTCCTTTTCTTGTATGATGATGTCCTTTATTGTGTCTTCATCTTGAGCCTCCAAGTCAATTATTTCCATGCCATGATGAGTATAACGTTGCTCCAGCTCATCATGCTCTATCAAGTCAAAGTCTCTTTCCTCCTCATCATCAAAACTCTCCTCCAGCATCTTTTCCTTCCCTTTGTGCAGCTGTTGCACCTGTACCTGTTGTGTTGATGAAGAAGGCAAAGCCCCTTCCACATCCTGTGGAGCAAGCATTTTCTTATGGGCTGATGAAGAAGGCAAGGTCCCTTCCACATCCCATGGAGCAAACACCTGCCTATCAGCTGATGAGGAAGGCAAGGTCCCTTCCACATTTCGTGGAGCAAACACCTACCTATCGGCTGCAAACATTCTCCTTGTGCCCCTCTAATATGTCATGAAGGTCCTGGGCACCTCAGTAGCTCTAGTCTCTTTGGCCTCCTCATCTGTTTTCACCTAAGCACTACTAGAAAGTCCCCCTACTTCTTCAGACACTGGTGGAGGAATTTGGGGACCTTGAAGATGTCATGAGCAATAAATGTCTCCTAAGAGATGTTGAGGAGACTAAGATGATGAAGCACAATCATCTTGATCAGGGAGTAATGATAGAGACTGCTCATCTGCTAAGGGTATGGCTTCTTTTGCACAAAATGAGCCATCTTCTCAATATTCCTAAATAAGAAATAAGGGAGTTTTAACATCCTCCCCTGGTAAAATGCATGAGAAGCCTGATGTGACAGGTGTATAGCCTGGAAAATCTGCCCTCACAAGTGAAATATTTCATGATGATTTTCGTCGTGGGGACATACTTGTCCTCAAGAAATCTGAAAGGAAAAAGTCTCTTCAGCTCATTTCTATACCGGGGCTTGATATAAGGCTCGTAATAGTGTTCATCCAGGTACTGAGCCTTGTACCACTTCTCCCCTACATTTGGAATCCTGGTTGCATCTGAAATGATGGAGGGTGAGACTGTGAATGTTAGCCTAGCAAGAGTCACCTTGTTGTCTTGAAGATGAGCTACAAAAAGTTTGGTGAGCTCAGGGTGGTGTTGAACTCTCTCTACCTGCTTACAAAACTCATAGCAACAAAGATATCTGAAACATGTGACAACCAACTAAGAGGCCTGCAATTCTCTAAGGTTTGATGGCTCTTCTCTGATAATTTTGCCTCCCTTGTGTAGTTTTCTCTATTGCCTAGCTCTATCTGCTGAGGTGTCACTGTCTGTGTTTTCCTCCTCCTCATAGTCTCGGTCCTCTCTGTCCATGTTTGCAAGGCTTGAGGTTGTATGAAGGGAATGAGTGAGAGTGATTTAGGAATGAGGGGATGGGAGATGACCTTATGGGCTAGAAAATGAATGAGGGAATAGGAATCATAAAAATGAGAGGGAGGGCTTGGTTTGTTTGAGAAATTTCCCTTTGGGAAGAGGGATAAAGGGATAAAGGGATAGGTAAACAGTTTAGAGTTGTAGTGATTAGTGATAGGAGGAACAATGGGGGTTTAGGGTTTTAGGCATAATTAGGGGAAAATTTAGGGTTTAGGCGCTTACCAAGGGAAATTATGTCTGAAAATTGAATTTCAAACCAACAATGGGAGGACCACTTACTTGTATAAAGGTAAGAGAGGGAAAATTTTGAAGTTTGTTGAAGTTTTGAGGTCTTTCGGGCCCTTCTGCTAAATGCACAGCGCCATTGTACAGACGCGCAACACCACCCCTTGAAGTGCAACACAATGTAAATTTACACTGGGAAATTTGCCAGATGTGCAGCGCCGGGCCTCAACGTGCAGTGCCAACCCTGCCTGCCTGAAACGCGCAGCGCCACTCCACCATTGCTCCAGACGCACAGTGCCACCCTCAAGAAGCACAATGCCAACTCTCCTTCGCCCAAAACTCACTCAACCTTTCCTCTTCTGCTCACTTTTTTACTTCTTGCTTGCCAAATGAGAATGATGAACTTGAAAATGAAATGCGAGGCCTTATATAGGAATAAATTTTGATTTTTCACTTGAAAAACCCACTTTCTAATGTTTCTTGACCTTCTTCAAAACTTTGTTTCTAATTCCTTTTCTTCTTTGTTTCTTTTTAGGTGGATAATGCTCAACTTGAAATAATTTTTGCAGTGTTTCTTTGTCTTGCAGCAAGGAGAGATGCTTTGGTGCAGCTGCGATCATTTATTACATAAAATGACTTAAAATTACATAAGAAATACAAATTAACTCAAAATACTATTACATTAGTTTAAAAGATAATGATATAGTAACTATGACCTACAAGCCATCATGTTTTGACTTATTTATCGTCCTCATACCCTTGCTACTCTTTATTTACACTTTTAAATCATGCTCTTGACCTTGGAAATGAAACCCTAAGACCTAATGAAAACCTTAATGAAAACATGCCCTATGACCTAATGAAAGCATGATTTCAAATTGACCATGAAACCATAATTGAAGACAACCTGAAGAAGGGTCAGCAAGTATACTCTATGAGGGAGAAATTAGATTTTCTGAAGAGAAGACAACCATCAGTGGATTAGTTTGACATGACCTAATGAAATGATGTAAAAATTTCAGTATGGGACCCCTAAAATGAAAATGCAAAGAGAAAATTTTGATCCCTAATGGAAGTATGCAGATACTAACATGAACACCTTTGTTAGATCCAAAACTTTGTTCTTTTTAAGTATATGCTCTTTTTTCATGCCCTGTAGTTAGATGCTTCTTATACCTTGTTTTCTCCCTTCATTGAGTTAGAAATTGTCCTTGAAGATGATAAATTTGGCTTTTTATATGTTCCTTTTGATAACCCTTATTCAAAGCTTCTTATAACTCCTTACTCTTATTTCAATAGATCTTTAAGCTATCTTTTTCCCTTTTTATTCACCTTAGCTATGATACCATGTTATAAAATTAGAAAGGCAGAAATATTTTCTTTATGTTGATAGTTACTTGAGATATTATTATATTTTCTTATGTTCCTCTTTTATCTTTAGTTCATCAAACAATTATCAAAACAATAGCACAAAGATCACAGACAAGATATATAATCAAACAACGAGGGAAAAAACCTTATCTAGGGGAGCACTCGGTCAACAACTCTTCCTTAATAATTTCTTGAGATAATCCAAGAATCTAATAGACTTCCTCCACACCAAGTTAGCCTTTTCTTCCTTCTGTAAATGATAACCTTTTTAACAATATCTTTGACCTAGTAATAGGAACTTGTAGTAGGAACATAACTTCAACTTCATCACAATAGTTAGCCCAGTAACAACTTCGACCCAACAATTAGCCCAGCAACAACTTCGACCCAACAATTAGCCCAACAACAACTTCGACCCAGCAGTTAACCCAAAAACAACTTCAACCCAGAGTATCTTCGTCCTTCAAGCAAATATCCCAGTAAATCGACATGAGTGAGAGAGAGACAAACCCAAAAACTTTGATCTTCCTTCTTCCAACAACTTCACAGTTTTTCTGCTCTTCGTCTCTTAGATATCGAACTTGTGTGTGAGTTCTCTCCAAATGATTTTGAATTTCTTGTATATATAGGCTTCTAGTGAGGTCGAATTACCCATTTTGAGGCTGACTTGATATCCATGAGGCCGACTTGGTGTGGAGGTGACAAGTAGTTTGTTTGACTCAATAATAAATATTTTTACATGATTCAAAAGCCCAAGAAGGGTCTCTTTAAATGGACAATGACTCTAATGACTCAGTATAAATCCTAGGAGTCCTCAATGGGGATTTTGACCTAAAACATGACTACACAAGCATGAAACCCATGCTTTAATAAGTCATATTAATAATAATAATAAATTATTTTTCATTCTTTTGATAAATACATTTCATTGTGACTCAAATATAATTTATAAATACCGAACCTAGGTACATTCTTCAAGAAGTACTTTCTTTAATAGGATGAGAAAGAGAGAAAAATGGGCATAATTTGACATTCTATCTACCATTACCACAATGATATTTTTTCCTTCAAATTTGGGTAAACCTATAATAAAATCCATTGAAACTTCTTCCCAATGTTTGCTTGGTATGGCTAATTGATGAAAGAGCCCAAGGGTCTTGACAGTATCTCCTCTATTTTTTTTGGAATACTACACATTTCGTCACAAAGTTTTGCACATCTGCTTTAATACCTTACCAAAAACAATATTTCTTGATTCTATGGCATGTTTTCAAGAACCTTTAATGTCCTCCTATTGGAGAAGTGTGTAATTCCAATAGGACCTTCTTCTTGAGTTGAGAGTGCTTACATAAGTATATACGATCATATCATAACAAATCAATTTTCCATGTAATTTTTTCTAATGCATCAAGGTCCTCTTGTATTTGTTAAATGATCTTGTAGATCTTCTCATCTTGCTACCATTTTATCCTTGCTTCTTCAACCTAGTCCTGTCATTAAATGGAGATAAATCATAGTAAACATTTTGTGTCTTCCTCTTTCCTTAAGAGTGCATCTACCACAATATTTTGTTTTCCATTTTTTTAGATAATTTGAAAGTCATAACCCAACATCTTAGTGACCCGTTTTTTTTTTCTAAGGACAATCTTTGCACCAAGAAGTACTTCAGACTATCATGATATTTTTTTTATTGAAGTGTCTTCCTATTAGATATGGACACCATTTCTTAACTACATGTAGTATGGCCAACAAGTCTTTTTCAAATATGGGTTTGTGTAAGTTTTTTCCTTTAAGTTCTCTACCTTCAAAGTTAATGGGTCTTCATTCTTGCACCAAAACTGCACCGATTCCATCGCTTGAGGCATCACACTCCACAATAAATCTTTTTGTGAAGTCAAGTTTTGTCAAGACGGGAGTTGTAGACATAGCCTCTTTTAGTTCTTCAAATGATTTGGTTGCTCCTTTAGTCCAATAAAATACTTCCTTCTTCAATATTTTTGTTAGTGGTTCTGCTATTTTCCCATAATTCTTGACAAATTTGTGGTTAAATCCTATCAATCTCAAGAATCCTCTTATTTTCTTCAAGGTATTTAGGATTGGATGTTCCCTCATAACTTTTATTTTGTTAGGATCCAACTTGACACCATTTTGTGATAAAATATGACCCAAATATTCCACTTCTTGAGCCCCAAAGCCATACTTGGAAGGCTTTGCATACAATTTTTTCTCTTCTAATAATGTCAAGGCCTTTTCAACATTTTGTACATGCTCTTCCCAAGATTTGTTGTAAATTATTATGTCATCAAAAAATACTAGCAAAAAAATTCTAAGGGTGGGTTTGAAAATAGAATTCATCAAGATTTGAAAACTTGAAGATGCATTTCTAAGTCCAAATGGCATAACCAAAAATTCGTAATGACCTTCATGTGTTCTAAAAGTTGTCTTGGGAATGTCTTCTTGCCTCATTATAATTTGAATATATCCTAAATGAATATCCAACTTAGTAAATAAAATTTATCTATGCAATTCATCTAACAATTCATCAATGAAAAGAATAGGAAACATATCTTTGATTGCCATTTTATGGAGTTGTCTATAGTTTGGACACATACACCATGAACGATCCTTTTTATTACCATAACCACTAGTGAAGAGAAAGAACTTTTGTTAGGTTGAATGATGCTCACCTTTAACATTTTTTGAATCATACACTCAATCACTCTTTCATGCATGTGGATATCTATAAGGCCCGACATTAGCTGTTAACTTCCAGGTTGCAAATGAATAACATGGTCATGTTCTCAGATAGGTGGAAGACTCTTAGGAATTTCTCCAAATACCTTAGCATGATTGTTGATAATGAACACAATTATGCAACTAAAGCTTGGTGTCCCTTTTTTATCAATTTTTTCATGCTCTTAGAGCTTATCAATTTATTGGGTTTCTCTTGGATACCTTTAAGCTCAATTTCCTTTCCTTCTAAGAAAAATGTGATGAAAAGATCTTGGAAAATAAGGGCCACTATTCCTAGTGATTGTAACCATTGGACCCCCAATACAACATCAACACCACCCATTTGGATTGAATGATGGGACTAATCATTAAATAATCCCCCATATTAAGCTTAATCATATTGCACTTCGCTAAACAATTTATGGTACTTCCATGTGCAATCATCACTTGAAATTATGTTGTTGGATATATAAGGCAATTAAGAAGTTTTTCGAATTTGTAATTGATGAAGTAGTATGGGTACTACCTGAATCAAGTAATATTTTTACCCTTTTCCTTTTGATATATCCTTTTATATTGAGGGTTTATGGAGTACTGATGTCGGCCAATACATGAAAAGAAATTGTTGGAGTAAATTGTTGGAGTAGTTTATTATAGCTCTAGTTCTATTGAAGTTTCAACTTCTTGATATTCTTCTTCTTCACAGTCTATGTATAATAATTTCTTCTCACTACATTTATGCCCTTTATTATGTTTGTTCTCATAGTTGAAACATAGTCCCTTTTCTCTTCTTTTATCCATTTATTGAGGAGTCAACATTTTTTATTTAGAAAGGGACCATGATTTTCTCTACAGTTATTAGTGAACAATTATCTAGTGGCCATATTTTTACTTTCAACTTTCCTTTTCAGAATGAAAGCATGCTCTAGAGATTAGGTTCAAAGAGATGCACCTCATGTTGGATGTTTTCCTTTAAAGTACCCATAAATGGGTTTAGCAAGTTATCCTCTAAAATATTTTTTACTTGGAGAATCAATTTTTGGAATTGTTGAATGTGTTATGTAATGACGACCCTTTTGTCAAAGATTTACTAGTTGACTAAAGGATTTGCTTTTGAAAATAGTGTTGTAATTTTAAAAAACAAAATTCCATTGATGTCAAAGAATATATATGAATGACATAAGTAGAACCATCCTCTTTGTGGACAACATCAACAACAAGAGTCTTTGTGGAGTAGTATGACAACTTGACCTTTCACAAGGTCTCATTACATGAGGTTATGAGTGCTTGGAGTCATTTGAGTTTTTAGGAAGTTAATATGCTCAAAATATCTTACAAATATCATGGTTTCATAGCGCTCTTTGATACCTTTCCAATGGTATATTCTTCTCAGAAAAAGTCTTCCGGATGAGAAGTTATGTCTAGTTGAAAATTAGTATTAGCTGGGGAAAAATTGAAAGGCCAAACTATAGGGTCAAACCCAAAAATTTAATATTTTAAACAATGTGCATATTGGGACTAGATCCACCATTAAACAGGAATATCGATGTACATGAGCGCAAAGAATTATGCATTGGTTAATGTAGTTAAAAATGTGAAAGTCTCAGATCAATCAATAGTACCCTCAATAGGTTAATGGCCAAATGAAGGAAAATATGCTCGATGTTTAACCAGTCTAATCAGACCAACATGATGATGACATGTGGCAAGACCATATTGACAATTGTAGGTTTTAACCCAGTATAAAAATTACCTGTAAACAGGTTCTTAAAACAAAAAAAAATACAATGGTGAGAACATAAAATATACAGATAGATTTTCTGCTAGAACCCAAATGAGGAAAACCATATTGATTTTTCATTATATTTCTTTCAATGTTACAACACATTATATACATGCATAATAATTCATAAACCCCATTCCATTGACCATAAATTAAAACATAACCGTAGTTCCCTTTGACCGGATCTACAAAATGCCATGGGAAAAAACCATCCTACCCAAAACCATGCACAAAACCATGGGTAGGTCCACCCACCATCCTTGGGACCGCCCAACTATTATTGGGTCCACATCATTTTTTTTTCTTGGGGCCCTGCGTCGGACCCCATGTTGTGTATGTGGAAAGAATATAACACATACCCAGAAACAATGATGACGACCTATCTATGATGGAAACATGGCATAGTTATGCATTCAACATGACACATCAGTTGTTGACATCAACATCTTGATATGGTGTCACTAGGGGCCACCATGACACCATATGGTAGGTGAAAATGGAATTTTTAGTTGTCCAATCAGCACAAATTTGGATGACACATCACCCACTCAAGGCATGCCACATGGAAGTTATGATATCATGATGATGTTAAAAAATGGATGACCAATTACCCTTGGGTCATGATCATATGGTGAGGTCATGCGATTTATGGAGATCTAGGTCTCATCATTAAAATATTAACCACAATCATATGGTTGATATTTATGGCATAAAACGTTGGTTTATCTCCTTAAAGCACGAGCCTATGGTCAGCCCCTCCCCATAGCCCGAGAACACCAAAACTATATATATACCAAAGGAGAGCTTGACGAAGTGTATGGAAATAGTTGTTAGCAATATCTCTTGTCTAAAATCGAAAATATTGAAGGAATTTGATTAATGTAATAATCCATCCGTGTTCTAGATTGGATATCAATATAATATGGTATGTTCTCATGCAACTACCCTAGTTAATATTTGATCATCATTCATTATAAGGTATTGGTTCATTTTTCTTGTAACAATTTGCAGTGTGTAGTTATGATTCATGTTTCAAGGCCCGATCAACCCTCTACATTATGCAAACTCGTCTTGACACTTATAACTTTCGCCAAGTGCGAGTGTTTTAATATAGTGATACCTCAAATATTATATAACATAGGTCAAATATAGAAACCAAACAATTGATGGTAATGATTTTGGTGTAAGCCCTAAGTATGGTAGAATCCACCATGGATATGTGGCAAGCTATGTTGATAATACAAGCTAGAAAACCTTTGTGAGGTGTCACATTATAATTTGTAGCACAATTAATATAACGTAGCCAATAAGATGATGGGTCTCTTGCCTGTGTAAAGCTAGGTTTGGCATATCAATAACAAATACAAATACATGGCACACATTGTACAAGCAACACTCATAGTTCACTTAGTATTGGATTTTTGTGGGAACCTCAAGTTTGTGGGTTTGAACTCTGACAACAATAAGGTTGGATTTTATTTTATTTTATTTTGAATTTCCGTTTTGTAGAATGAATTGTAGAATCTTGTGGCCAGTGCCAAAACTAGGAAATACATTTGGAGGGTGTCCTGAAATCCTCAGTCTATAGAATATTTAACATTTTGTATAGTAATATACAGTTATTTTTGTTTTTGTTTTTGTTTTTGGGAACTTTATTTATCCAAATTGAGATCGAGAAGAAACTGGGTGATTAGGAGTTAGAGATGGACATAGCCAGAGGTGTTTGACATAGTTTTGACTCCTATTTGATGACCAGAATCTCTTGTGTATGTTTGGATGGGCCATAAGAACATTGCAGGTGTCTTGAATAACTAAAATAAATAGGGTCTGAGAAGGGGTTTGAGTGACCAGAATGATGAACTAGTTAGAGTAGAGTTTGTGACAGTAGAATGATGGTCAACAATAGAGATTGACTTGAATTTTGTGATAGTAATGGTACATATTTAGTGATATATTATGTTCATGAATCCAGTTTGAAAATGTGGTGAAATAGAGGTCCAAAAGGAAGTTGAAGATGGAGGTTCAAGCTTTAATCAGCATGGAGCCTACTCATTGCTGAGGTTGGAGCCTAGAGCAGGTTGGAGCCTACTCATTGTTGAGGTTGGAGCCTCAATCAAAGTGTAGCCTACAGTGAGCAACTGCTTGCATCTTCGAGGATGATGCCTCAATCATGTTGTAGCCTACCACAAGTGTAAAATTGCATATTTTTTGGGGTAGTTTCCTCCCATAAGTTGGGGCTTAAAAATTGATGTAAAAAAATTGAAGACTAAGCAAAAGAATAGTTAGTGTTTTCTCCCATTTGGGTTTCTGACTAAAAATATGTGTCTCCTTGTGATGTGATACATTGGTATAATTGACAATGTAATGTTTGTGGTTCATTGCTATATGGATGTATGATTATTAAAGATTGTGAAATTGTGAAATTGACCTCACACTAATTCACCCACCCCTCTTAGTGTGATATTTTGCCCAACAAGTGGTATCAGAGTAGGTCATCTTCAAGAACAATTAACTATTGGAATATGGATAAAATAAATGTGAACTTAGATGAAGCCTCAATTATTCTTCTAGAATTTGAGTTGGAGGAGGCCAAGAGAAAGAATGAAATCCTGATAAAGAAACTTGATAAAGTCAAGAAGTAGTTAGGAGAAATACAAAAGCAGATGGAGGAGAAAGATGTCATAATTTACCATCTCAATAAAGAGGAAGATGTTGAAAGGAAACCATCCAAAGAAATTCACAAAGATGCTTAGATCAAAACAAGTTGAAAGAGGTAAACATCATTGTACCATAGATTATTTTATGTTTATTCTTTTCTATGTCATTCATTTAGTCACAAGAAATCACCTGTAGTCATCTTCCATATCATTATATCAAAGAAAAGTGCTCATCTAGTATAGAGAAGGAAGAGAGTTGTGGTCTTATATTATATGATTAGAAGAAAAAGGATAAGTGGTATGTCAGTGGTGGTTGTTCAAAACACATTACAAGGGATAAAAGTAAGTTCATCAACATCAAGGATATTAACGGAGGTAAAATAAATTTTGGAAACAAAGCATCTGCCAAAGTCATTGGAAAAGGCACAATTATCATTGATAATGGAAGAAATGAAGCACAAGATGTATTGTACACAGAAGGACTGAAGCATAATCTCTTGGTTGTAGTCAAATATGTGATCAAGGTTTTGACATCATCTTCAACTCCAAACAGTGTGAAATTTGGAAATCAAAAACATGAGAATTGGTAGCTAAAGCTATAAGGATTGACAATAATATATACATACTTTATGAATCAAGGAAAAAGAAGAACCATGATAAGAACAAAAAATAAGACAAGGATGACTCCCACTGCATTCAAATAGATGGAAAGGAAGTAAGAGAGAGGACAAAATTTGATTAGTCTTATTAAAGAAGAAATCAACTCCTTAAACTCTCAATTTGAAGAGTTTACTTCATTAAGAGTTGAAGTTGACAAACTCAACAAAATTTTGAGAACTTCAAAAATATTAGATGACCTTCTTAGCTTTCAAGGATATTCAACTATCATCTATACAAATTGTTGCATGAAGATGCCCCATTAGGAAGAAGAAAGCAAGATAATGACAATTGAACCTCATCAAAACCATTCTCCAAGGAAAAATGACTTAAAAATATCATCAAGGGAATATATTCCATCCAAGTATAAAAATGCAATATTTGGTCATTGCCTTCTATGTGCAAATTTTGGACACAAGGTTAGGGATTGCAAAAACTATGAAAGAGATCGTTATCAGCATTTTAAAAGCAAGTTTGTAGGAAAATTGGACTCATATGGTTTCAATTGAAAAAATTATGCATTAATTGCTCCCTCATTTAAGCATTATGCAAGATTTTTTAGATGCCACAATCTTGGTCACGTTGCATGAGAATGCAATATAATATTCCCTAAGAAAATAAGGAAAAGATAAGGACATACTAGGGAAAGAGAAGGCCACATAAATATTTGGAGGAGAAAATAGTGTACTGAGCCAAAACTTGAACCTACCTTGAGTGATCAAGGCCTCAACACGAGTTATCGATTATGTTATGTGCCCTAAGGAAGAATATATGATTGTTCCATTTAAAGCTCTACCTAATAGAGTAGTTTTATGTTTGAAGGTTGTTATGACATGCATGCTTTGATTGTAGCAATAACAAGCATGATTATGTAAAATGAAGAAGGTACGGAGGAGAAAATCATGCAGTGTTAATTTTTCATAGAGCTACATTGTTCTTTGCTTTCATAATTTTATTTCTTTATTAACACATTAAGTTCACCGCATATCATCATTACATTATTCAGATCTACAACATTATTCATCAACATATACAATTATGTAGAAAGAAAAACATCATTATCATCAATGCAACGACACATAAAGGAATAATATAAGTGAAGCATGCACACATAGAGACACCAAGATTTGTCGGAGACCAAGGAAAAACCCACTATGGGGAAAACCCTTGTAAATTATTCTTCTTCTTAGATCATCATCAAATGATTCAGCAAAAGAGAGTACGATGATCCATATCTACATCAATGCAATAAAAACAACTAGAAAATCCATAACATGACCTTAAACATGCTTATACTCAAAGATCCTGATTATGAGGGTTGTAATGCATGGTCATTGACTGTAGTTAACTGTTGGATACTATTATCACAAGGTTGAACACTACCGAACAATGTTGCATACTGATAACTCATCTTTAGGTTCTGGATGCATGTAGAGATATTGTGTGTGAGCATCTAAGACATATCTGGATGCTCTCTGCAGAACTAGCTGAGTGCATCTGGGACAGATCTGGATTCTCTCTAGAGAACTAGATGAGGACGTCTGGCGTCCAAACACATGCAAATCTACCTCAAGCCCTGGATTCTCCCATTAGGCTTCTATGTGAGCATCTATGTCATCCTGGACACTCCCTAGACCATTATGTGTACGCGTCCGAGGACCAAACTGAACTACAAAAATGCTAGCCTCCCGGACGATCCCATAAACACTTTTTGCATGCGTTCGAGACTTCCCAGATGCTCCCATGACCATATTGTGCCAGCATCTAGGGAAAAAAACATTAGTTACATGCGAGCGTCCGAGACTCAGAAACTCTAGATACATGCAAGCTTTGACCCTATAGTTTCAAACCCTTTGCACGAGCTTTCCTCCATCAAAATTGTGCAAACAAATCAATAGACGAGAGAAGAGAGTGATTGATGATTATATCCAAATGAGATTGAGGTCTCTTCTATTTATAGGCTTTCATGAGGGTCCACTTGATGTTCAGGCCGACCTGTCCAATTGTACATGTGCTTAGAACCGACCTAATGCAATATACATGAGTAAATAAACA